>CM055126.1:130320992-131658492 GCA_029206835.1 Rana muscosa
AGTGACCTCCCCAGCCTCCTCACCTCAGATGCGGGTCCCCTCGCAAGGGGCGCCCTGGACCCACTTCACCCTTGCGGGACCCGGTCGAAGTCACCGGGCCCCAGGCCTCCTCAATAGTACCTCACCCCAGGCTGAAGGTGCCTGGGATGGAACCCCAACTTCATCCCGGCCAGGCCTAGGGCGCCTAGGCCGGGAACCTTGAATCGCCCGCACCCAGGCTGAAGGTGCCTGGGTGCGTGAAGAGATGATCCCCGAAGACAGACCTCGTGGCGAGGGCGTCTCCCCCTTTTATCTTCTCCCGTCGATACCACGGCGGGTTCCCCGCCCCAGCCGTACCATCTCCAGGAAGGGACAAAGAAGGGTAGCACTGTGGTAGTGATTCTACCTCGAGCCTGTAGGTACTCCGCCACCCACAGGCAAAGGAGAATATTGCACCACCCAATCCTCCACGAATAACAAAAAGGGGTCTAAACCCTGCCATAATTACACACCTGGGTCACTCTACCCCCAGGTCTATCCCACTAACTTTGAAGACCCCGCTACACACTCCCCCTGGTGATTTGACGCTGGTCCCCAGCGTCAGGTGCACACCCATGTCTCCCAAGGAGTGGTGACATGAAGTGGGCCCCAGAAGCTATCCCTCAAATTTTTGGATACTAAGTGTGCCAAGACCTGCTCAAAAGGGAAAGGGAAAATATAAAACGATAAACTTTTGCATAAGACATCTATTCTGTACACATGTACAATCCCTCCCATCGCTGTCTAAGAACCACCCCACTCTCAGTAGTCTTGACCGATGAATCTCCTGCAGAAGGGAAACAACAAAAAGAAAACACATCCTAACACTCTGTGTTAACTTGGCATGAGTGGGTCCGTCAGCCGAGAGACCCGCTCACTCCAATAAGTAAGTAATGCATGTGTAGCATTTCGAACAACCATTGCACAACACTGCCACCTGGTGACAGAGCTGCGGTAATGACACTTGGTGAGATCTTCATTCTTCCTGCTTTCCTACTCTGACTCTACCCCAAAAGTCTCTGCCTTTGGCACATGAAGAAAAGGGAGAAAAAAACAACAGCTCCCAAGTCTCCAGTGAGTAAAAGAAAAGCCCAAATCAAAGCAAAAGTAGGGCACAGTTCTAGGCGTCTGGGAATGTCTCTTCCAGAAAGTTTCAACAGCAACAAGATAGGAGCTCACTTCTCCTGGCTGTACGATGGCCTCCGGGTGCCGAGGTACCTTCACCATCTCGGGTTGCTTTGTCTTTGGTGCCCGCAACGAAGCACGCTGCGTCCTCTCCATCAGAGCGGGTGATGTAGTTGAATGAGGAAAGTTATTTGGAGGACTAGGCTTCCTCAATAACTCCGGGGCTTGCACCCGGAGCGTACTGTCTTCTATGGACATGGGGGAGTCCTGTGGCTTACTCTGCACGGGTAGCGGGCGTCTGTCTCAGCCCTTCCGGTGAAACAGCTTGTCTATTTCCCCGTCATCTTCACAGTCTGACAACGACTCTAGGTCGGAGGTGTCATACATCTCGGCGGGAAGGTAGTCTCTAGTAGACGGAAGGCTACCCTCCCTTTCGGGCTCCACCAGATGTGAACTCCCGACACCTCCAACCAACACCACAGTCCCAGCCCCTGGCTCACCTAGACCTTCTTCAGCACTGGGATGTCCAGGATTCTTCCGACCGGATCCATCCAGGTCCAGCAAGCAGCGGGGCGAAGCTCGACCACGACCACAGGAGGCCTGCACCAGGCCTATCTTCCTCTTCGGGGGTGGCAGCAGGGAGTCTGTGGTGACCGAAGCAGTGTCCTCGGATTTTTCTCTCTCAGTCTCTGGTTGGGCAGTCACGTCGCCCTGGTCAGCGCGTACGGGGACCTCCGCAGAGGCCTGGATCTCTCCCTCCGGAGTGGTGGTTCCTGTGATGCAGTTGAGGCGTAGGGCCCGGGGCCTTTCCGTGTATGGTTCAACCTCAAAAAGGAACTCCTTGCATGCCTCACATCGCCCGAATGGCTTTAGTTGGACCACCAGTCCCGAGCATCCGGGACAGATCACACCGAGGGCCTCCGTGTCTCTGCATGAATACAGAGCCAACTGTCCTCGGGGCCTAAGTCTTATCCCTGTGTCTGTCAGGGGAGCAGCAAATGCAGTCATCTTCATAGGGTAAGATACCGGCATCCACGGAGAGCTTGAATTCATTCCGACCACTTGCTGTTCCATCACGCGCTGACCACGCGCCGGAGTCTCCACGTGTATCTCCACACGTGGCCAGACACCTCCCACGACTTGTACGTCTTCGCGGGCTTCCGCCAGCCTCCGCCCACGAATTGCACAGTCATGGGGTGCCTCGTGGCGCAGTGCATTAACAGTCCCCACATGTAGTACTTCACACGGCTGGACCTCTCCCTTTTTTACGCTCCTCCGCTTGGGCCTTTCCCGACTTAGGGTCATGTCCACAACTCCGAGCAGGGATGCACTTTGGCCAATCACATGGCCGACCTGCTCGGAACTCCTCCGGGCAGCAAAGTTCAAACACAGACGTTCTCAGTTCCATCGCCAAGACACACACAATCCCGGACGAACGAGCCCCCACGTGTAGCGGCCTCACCCCATCCTCTTTAGCTAGGGGTATGTCACGCGACAGAGTGAGGTGCGCTACGGCCCATGTCCTCCCCATAACTGTGGGTGAGGTGAAGGCCAATACCTGATGTTTCCTCGGGCCGGTGTGTCCTGGGCATGTACCGAGTCTGTTGTGCAGAAACCACCAAACCACCCTTTGCTCCCATTAACAGAGTCCATACACCGATCACAGTCCAACTGTTGGTTTATTTCGTATCTCCACATACAGGCAATGCGATGGCATGATACGGTGGGATGAGCAGGTCGAGGCACTATACTGATCTGGGTCCCTACACCCCCTGTGCTATGATCAAGGGTTGTAGGAGTCTTGACATGAATACCTCCGTTGCGTTGCGGCCCCTATCAGGGGAAGATGTCCTCCAAGGGAGTTACCGAAGGCCCATCCGTCACCGGGTTGACACTACACCGGGTCTTCGAATGAGTGACCTCCCCAGCCTCCTCACCTCAGATGCGGGTCCCCTCGCAAGGGGCGCCCTGGAACCACTTCACCCTTGCGGGACCCGGTCGAAGTCACCGGGCCCCAGGCCTCCTCAATAGTACCTCACCCCAGGCTGAAGGTGCCTGGGATGGAACCCCAACTTCATCCCGGCCAGGCCTAGGGCGCCTAGGCCGGGAACCTTGAATCGCCCGCACCCAGGCTGAAGGTGCCTGGGTGCGTGAAGAGATGATCCCCGAAGACAGACCTCGTGGCGAGGGCGTCTCCCCCTTTTATCTCCTCCCGTCGATACCACGGCGGGTTCCCCGCCCCAGCCGTACCATCTCCAGGAAGGGACAAAGAAGGGTAGCACTGTGGTAGTGATTCTACCTCGAGCCTGTATGTACTCCGCCACCCACAGGCAAAGGAGAATATTGCACCACCCAATCCTCCACGAATAACAAAAAGGGGTCTAAACCCTGCCATAATTACACACCTGGGTCACTCTACCCCCAGGTGTATCCCACTAACTTTGAAGACCCCGCTACACGTGTATAGAAAGTAGAAGGTATGAGAAGATAGGGGAAAGTTCAGGTACCCATTACAGAAGACACAAAAATGTCTAAAGTCATTCACCACTCTCACTCTTGAGTGGGTATTGCTCACCCGGATAGACCCCTCTCACCTGGCCTAGCATCCGGGATGATGCACGAACCAGTATGAGAACAGTCTCTGCCACAGACCGTTTGAGAACAAATATGGATAGCCAGGAATCCTCTGCCACAGGATTTCAGTCCCGAACTTCCAGCCGTGCAGTAAAAGAACCTTTATGCCGATCCGGCAAACTGCTGGGCTTTTAAAGTAGTCGATCCCTTCTTAATGAGGTCACCAGGCCTATCCCGAGACATTAGCACTTTGCTGGTCTCCTCCAGGGCAGGTCCTCCCCCGGTTTCCTTTGTTAAACAGCTTCCTCCCTCTTGGTGGACAGTTTGGGATCCCCTTTAGAATTGTAGGCACCAGTCATCATAACTGGGCCTACTCGCTGGAGATGCAGCCTCAGGCCAATGTGGCCTCAGGCTGAGAACACACACACACCTCGCGCCAGGAGGGCCACGAGGCGAACGACCCCCGCACAATGTCGTCTGCCCCTTAAGTATCCCTCCCGAGCATGCACAGCGGGACACCACTCCCACTGAACTGTCGCCGAGAAGGGACACCCAATACACCATGGTCTGCCTGTGTTCCAACATGGGCCTGAGGTGGTACCGCCACCTTCAGGCAACAGGGGAAAATGCTATCAGGCACCACCATAACCTAGACAGAGGCAATTTTGAATATAATTACACAAGTCTGAGCCCAACTATTGGCTAGGACACCCCCTAAATTTACAATAGCGCCCCAATCATTGGAGGCAGAGCGTTACAAGTACATTTATGTCCAACAAATATACTTTCTAAAACATAAAGTGCGTTTTATTATTTGGTTAGTTTCGAGCACCTAGTGAGAGTACCTTGGTTTAAGGCGGTATTAAACCCAAAACCAAAAATTAAAATTTGGCAACTTACCAACCCCTAGATGTGGGTGCTGCATTATTTTTCTGTTTTTTTACCTGGTGATTCAGCCAGTAACACACTTCCTATCTTAAGCCTCATTCACATGGTCATATTTCAGCATACATCTGTGCAAGGGCTGCATTTAATGGGATGCACAGGTGTTTCATGTATCTCCGGGCAGGCAGTTCCATTCATTGGGATGCAGTGGCTGGGTACAGGTACACAGCCCTCAATCCACGCTGTCTGTATTCAGGGCAGTGCACATGCACCGACACGAATGTCAGTTTGGGAGCAGCTAGAGCAGTCTGGTATTGCACATAGCAGCCTTGATTATCTTCTTCTGGGGTCCCTCACAGGTGATCTTGTCTCCTCCTCTTCAGTGTCTGCCCCATAGCTAGCCGCTTGCTATGCAGGCAGACATGCAGGTTCAATCCGGAGCCAGGTTGCGTGCATCCATATACACACACACAGTATGGTTCAGCCCCACCCGCAGCTCCCTCCGCACTGGTTTTGACTGACAGCAGCAGGAGCCAATGGCTTAGTCCAATCAGTTCAAGCTCTGCTTTTTGACAGAGGTGTCTGACTCTTAAAGCGTTACCAAACCCACAACAGTAAAATCAGTCTGTATATGCAGTAAAGCATGCTTGTTATACTCACTGTGGAACTTAAGGGGTTAATCCGCTGCATTGTGTAAAAAGGCTGCTTGACCCTGTATGAACAGATCCTCCCCTCCCTGCACTCTCCCCCTGGACAAGTCCGGATAAGACAGAGCCTTTGGAGTCAGGCTGCACATGCTCAGTTTGGTGTGTATTGCTAGAGAGGTTTTTTTCTTTCTTGGGAGAGTCCATGTGATCAGCATAGGGCC
Organism: Rana muscosa; assembly: GCA_029206835.1. Classification (NCBI taxonomy): domain Eukaryota; kingdom Metazoa; phylum Chordata; class Amphibia; order Anura; family Ranidae; genus Rana; species Rana muscosa. The sequence continues at coordinate 130,326,463 of CM055126.1, forward strand.
AATCTGCGCTGTCCAGACAGAGGGTCAAGAGCCCTGCAGCCTCATAGGACAGCTCAGTGCAGTATGAAAACTCCTCCTACAAACTTCACCAGGAACTGTTAGAAATCACAAGACTCCTATAACTGCTGATGAGAAAAGGTATTTAGCTGTTTATATTTACTAAAATAATTGCATTTCTGTGTTCTGTGTCCTGTGGGAGACTATATATAGTGAATGCAGGGTCCTGGGTTTAGTAACACTGGCTGGCTGTACAGAATTACAAATCATTTGTCGGGTCAAACAAACTTGCCTAAAGTTCATCTTCAAAGCCACTTCCATCCTTAGATCTTTCTTTTTGCTCCAATAGATTGCACATGGGTTTGGGACTTTTAGTGATGCCCTTCGTATAGGAACATTCAGATAGATTATTTTCGTGTTACCTTATTGAACATTTTAGATGACAACACATTGAATTTCCTACATAAAAGGCCAGTATACTAAGCATCATTCCTACTGGTAATTATCGCTCAATGTTTTGTGCTAACTAGCATGAAACTAACTTAGCATTAAAAACCAGTAAATAATCTTTCACCTAATTATAAGCAGTGATTAATCTCTTATTTGAGATCATTGTTAACTTTAAAGTGAGTGTTATGCCCCGTACACACGATCGTTTTTAATGTCATTTTTTAAACCGACGTTTTTCTCCTCGTTTTTTTTCATGTTTCCTCTCAAGCCTGCCTTGCGTACACACTATCATTAAAAAAAACGATCAAGCAAAGCGCAGTGACGTTCAACACGTACGACGGCACTATAAAGGGGAAGTTCCGTTCGAATGGCGCCACCCTTCATGTTAGTAAAGTTTGTTGAGCGACGATTCGCGCTTTTCAGTCCGTTACTGTGTAATGAATGTGCTATCTCCATTACGAACGCTAGTTTTACCAGAACGAGCGCTCCCGTCTCATACTTGATTCTGAGCATGCGCGTTTTTTTTCACGTCGTTAAAAAAAACGACATGAAAAACGACGTGAAAAAAGAGAGCATGTCCGGAATTTTTAATGGCCGTTTTTCACGTCGTTAAAAATGCTCTGGAGCCTACACACGATCATTTTTAATGGCCATTTTTTAAAATGGCATTTTTAACGGCATGAAAAACGATCGTGTGTATGGGGCATTAGGCTTGAAATAATGACAAACAGTAGCAATTATCATTCATTTTATTCCATGGGACAACTTCAGGCCTCATGCGCATGGCAGAACAAATGCTGTATGCACATTGTGCCATTTAAAGGCATATTTAGGAGCGTGTCCAGGGGGGTAAAAAAATGCCCCAAACCTGGATTCCGAGAGGAGTTTTCCAGCATATTTAAACGTGTACAAGCATAAACATACTAAATGCGCATAAGCATGTCTAAACATGCGTGAATGCATATAAATTTATTCTAGTGGCTAGAATAAATTAACCATTTGCATACCTCCCAACCCGCACGGATTCTGCGGGTTTTCCCCGCAGTGGCACAACTTTCCTGCAGTCCCGCGATACCATCTGTATTCCCGCACAGCCACAGCAGGACACAGGAGGCAGAGGAAGGAGGAGGAGGTAAGATCTGACGGAAGTCCCTGTGTAGTGTGTAGTGAAGTCCAGCCCCCCCCCTTGTCGCGCCGCCCCCCCCTGCTCATTAACAAATGACTGCTGTTTCAAGTACCGGTACCCCCCCCCCCCCCCCCCCGCTCACCAACTTTAATGCTAGGGAAAAAAATCTGAATGAATGTCCCGCAGAGGACATTTGAAAAGTTGGGAGGTATGCATTTGCCTACCGGGCACTTTCTCCCCCTTTCTGCCCAGGCCAGTTTTCAGTTTTCAGTGCTGTCACACTTTGAATGACAATTACGCAGTTTTTCATAGTTTGTTATAAAATTTTGCAAACGGGTAATTTTTCTCCCTCACTGATGTGCACTGATGAGGCTGCACTGATGGGCACTGATGAGGCTGCATTGATGGGCGGCATTGATAGGCAGTAATAGGAGGCACTGATAGGTGGCACTGATGGGCACTGATAGGCGGCACTCATGGGCACTGATAGGCAGCACTGGTGGGCACTATTGGGACTGCACTGATAATGAGGACACTGATAATCAGTGCCCTGATTATCAGTGTAGATCTCCCTTTCACACAAGTTGGTTATCGGCTCTCCTTTCCTCACACTGTCAGTAAGAGGAAAGGAATGCCGATAACCCAACCTATGTTTGCATCGTGATCCGCTGTGATTGGACACAGCTGATCACGTGGTAAAGAGCCACTGATTGGCTCTGTACCCTGATCTGTCATCAGCGGTGTCCGCCATCACAGGAGTCCATGATCTGTGATCAGCTGTGTCCGGGATCAAATATGACGCCCTCGCAGAACTGCCCAGCCAGGCTGTAACCGTCATTTGTCTATAGCGCGGTTGGCAAGTGGTTGGTATTCTAGCCAACAGAATCAGTTTACACTCATATGCATGTAAACACAATACACACAGAAATGTGTGTATACACACATATGTACATGCTTATATGCACATAAAAACATTTTTTCTGTCAACTTCTGGCAGCATATTTGGAGCATTTCTTCATACGTCTGTGTGCATGGGGCCATAACCTGGATGCATCACAAAGCCGGGCTTTGAGGAAGAGTAATAGGAAGTAAGCTGGTGGAGATGGTCGGGAAGGGGTGAGCGGAGAATACAGATACAAGAACATATGTGTTTTTTTAAATAAATTTGGGTTCACAAAAATATTTTGTGTCTTCAACGTTTATAGCCTGTTGTGAAGGTGGCTGTAAAGGTGTGAAGGTGGGTTATAGAACAATGGGAATTCAGATCAGCAGCGAAGTTGGCAGTAGGGACAATCATACTTAGACATGGTTCCAATCAATCCTGCCCAGTGTGAGTACTCCCCAATACTCTGATACATAAAAAACAGGGAGCGGTATGTTTTCTGTATTGTATAGGTATAGGTATTCAAAGTAGCTTCACAGCCGACCAGAATACCAACAAAAAAATATTGGAGAGAATTTGGCATTAAAACTCTGTCTGGATATAAGAAACGGATACCCTAAGCAGGAAACCAAAGGTTTAATTTTCATATTAACTATGTATGTGTAGCGGTATGTACTGTTTAGGGGCAGCAACTGGGTATGACCCAGATGCACTATTGGTAGAACAGGGCTATGTTCTATTCGTGTGAGGACATCAGTGCTGTTAAGTTCCCTGTGGCTCAGTAGGTGGCGCTGTCACTTTAAACCGGGGTTGAACCACTACTGCAGTGCCGTACCCTTTGTGACCTCTCGCAGCAGCTGTACTGTGGGGCGGGGCACCCGCTGTGCTTGCTGGGAGAGGGTATAAAGGGGGCGGACATCTTCACCACAAGGTCCGAGTTCCAGGCACCTTTAGCCTGAGGGCTGCTGTCCGTGATGGGTGTCCAGGCGCCCTTGGCCTGTACACGTGAAGTTCGTGTTCCATCCCAGACACCTTCAGTCTGGGGTGAGGTACTCAGCCGGAGGCCTGGGGCCCAGTACCTTTCACTGGGTCCCACGAGGGAGGGATCGTCCTAAGGTGCCCCGGGTGTCGGGCACCTGAATCCAGGGGTGTAAGGGACCAGAGGAGGGATTCAACCGAAGATCTGGTGCAGCATATTGCCAGTGCCGGGTGAACCTCTGGAGACCGTCCGGATGGATATCTTTCCCGAACAGGGGCCAATTCAAGAGGTAAGGTGGTTCATGTTCTATGACCGGTGGCAGCGGTTTATCTAGTCAACTCAGGTCGGTGGCAGAGACCTGCTATTAGGCCTGTGGCAGGGGCCTCAATAGTTCACCCGGTCGGTGGCAGCAACCAATCTCACGGTCGGTGTCAGAGACCGTGCATCAAGCCTATTTGCACTAGAAGGAATAGGAGAGTTCATTGTGCCTGGACCTACTCGTATCCACACCCTGTCTGTTCATTTAAAAGTTCAACTGATGCTGTTCACTTGTTGAGAAGAATAAATAAGCGTTGGACTTTTTATGATGTGGGGCTCTATTACTGACAGTTAAACCTCCACAGGAGAGGCAGAGGCTCCATCCAGAACACAGGCCGAAGGTAAAGGAAGTGTTGGCTTTCACCTCTACACATTAGAGGACATAGGCCGTAGTGAACCTCATCCTCCTCCCGCATACCCCTAGACAAGCTAGCCATTTTATTTACAAGGGGACGGGGGGTGAGGCCGCTACATATGTATTATGTGTACCACATATGATGGAGGTCTGGTTGCTGGAGACTTGGGGGCTAGGTTGAATGGAGGGCCCAATGATACTGCAGCATAAGCTTCATCAGTACAAAGCTGTTAATGTCCACAGATAGCCAGCATTCTGTTTTTCATGTGTGATAGCCATAGTTGGGTTTATTATTTTCCTAAAGAACTTTAGTAAAATCTTTTAAATAATTTTTACATTGCCCATTTTATATAAAATTAATCAGCTATACAGGCGCCATGTGCAGATACCATGCACTGATTCAATAACTAAAGGAGATTATTTTCCCATCTCAATGCCAGCTGTAAAGAGAGGTGTATGCCCAAAGGCATTTGCTAAATACCTGCTCCTTCTAGTCCTCTTGTTCACATTTGCACCTTGGAATGGCATGCTTTTTGTTTGATCTCATTGTTGTACTGAACAAGAACAAAGTGCAGAGTCATGAAGAGATATTATGAGGCAATGCCTCCCCTACCCTTTAAAATGAATTATGCCCCCCCCCCCTTAAATCTTCTTTATATATTGGGTTGTAGGGGTTTGTTATGCTGTAAACTCACCATGAAATGCAACTTTATCTGCCACCAGTATAATAAGATGCTCCTCATACATGCCTTCAAAACTGCCTGCATCTCATAAAGAACCACCAAAATTACTGTCTTGTGTAGCAGACACCAGAATTGTTCCATCTGGTACAACTTCAGCCCCCATAAACAGTGCCAGAAATAGCACCTCTTATAGTCATTAGTAGGGATGAGCTATCTATTCGACTCGAACATTGGCTGTTCGCCCGTTCGCCGAATAGCGAACAATTTGAGGTGTTCGCGGCAAATTCGAAAAGCCGCGGAACACCCATTAAAAGTCTATGGGAGAAATCTAAAGTGCTAATTTTAAAGGTTAATATGCAAGTTATGGTCATAAAAAGTGTTTGGGGACCCGGGTCCTGTCCCAGGGGACATGTATCAATGCAAAAAAAAGTTTTAAAAACTGCAGTTTTTTCGGGAGCAGTGATTTTAATAATGCTTAAAGTGAAACAATAAAAGTTAAATATTCCTTTAAATTTTGTACGGGGGGGGGGTGTCTAAAGTATGCCTGTAAAGTAGCGCATGTTTACAGTGTTTACGTCCCTGCACAAAGTGTCATTTCTGAAGGAAAAAAAGTCATTTAAAACTACTCGCGGCTGTAATGAATTGTCGGGTCCCGGCAATACAGAGAAAAGTCATTGAAATAAAATAATAAAAAAATGCATGGGGGTCCTCCAAAATTCCATTAACAGGCCCTTCAGGTCTGGTATGGATATTAAGGGGAACTCCGCGCCAAAATTAAAAAAACAATGGCGTGGGGTTCCCCCCAAAAATCCATACCAGACCCTTCAGGTCTGGTATGGATTTTAAGGGGAACTCCGCACCAAAATAAAAAAAATGGCGTGGGGGTCCCCCCAAAAATCCATACCAGACCCTTATCCGAGCACACAACCTGGCAGGCCGCAGGAAAAGAGGGGGGGACGAGAGAGCGCCCCCCCTCCTGAACCGTACCAGGCCACATGCCCTCAACATGGGGAGGATGCTTTGGGGGTCACAGTCCCCCAAAGCACCTTGTCCACATGTTGATAGGGACAAGGGCTTCATCCCCACAACCAGTGCCGGGACAAGGTCATCCGGTGCCCAGGGCAAAGATGGAAAACTGCGCCCCCCCCCGCCCCTTGGTGTGAAGAAAAAACCCTTGTCATTTCAAATTTAGAACAATACAAATTAAGTTAGGTTTACTTAGATAATTTAATATGCAATAATCCCCAGCAATGTTACTAGCCTTTGTAATAACCCCCACCATTGCTGGGATTCTCTGCGATCCCCATTATGAACTGACTGGAGTGGTTAATTCTCTAAGGGGGGGGTAATTAACTACTTGAGCTCTAAAAGATTTTATCCCCTTTCATGGCCAGTCCATTTTTTGCTATATAGAAACGAATACAGTGATCAGAGCTAATAATATACTTGCTCATTGTACTAATGACAGTGGTGGGAAGGGGTTAACATCAGGGGCAATCAAGGGGTTAATTGTGTGCCTAACAATGTGTATTATGTGCTGCTTTTCACTACAGATTGATTTGTTTGTTATCGCTGCTTTGCATGGAAAAGCAAAAAAGCGATGTTCCCTCTGTACAGAGCTCTGGGCTGTGATTTGACACAGCCAGTCAGCAGGTCCCAGCAATGAATCATTGGCTGGGAGATCTGCTAACAGACTCCCACTGTGTACAACCACAGGGGAGTGGGTGGGCGGGGGAATGTGCCCAAAACCCTGAAACAAGTAGTGACGTATGGATACGTCCCGGTGCCTGTAAGCTGCTACCTGTGGCAGGTCGACAAGTTGTTAATTACCACTGGTATTTGTAATATGCAGAAAGAAGGGGGTAAATGCATGCCAATGGTCACTGATGCATTAGTGACCAGTGGCAGGTAATTAACCCCTTTGTGCTGCATAAGTGTCACCAGTGTCAATTAACTCCTTCATGCAGCATATTACAGAAATACCATTTGTGATTAATTAACCTCCCTTCAGCCCCATTTAAACAGTTCATTAACTCCTCTTCCGATGGCAATATGCTTACTGGGATGGTATTCCCTGTCCCCAGGGAATATGGGTCCCTGTCCCCAGGGAATATGAGGTCCAGGTCCCCAGGGGAGACGGTGGTCCCTGTCCCCAGGGGAGACGGTGGTCCCTGTCCCCAGAGGAGATTGGGTGGGGTATATGATGGTGTTTGGGGGAGATGGGGTTGTCTCACTCACTGTAACCATGGTGCACTGTCAGGTTGATGCAGTACTAGATCTCGACCAGCATGGTCTGGCTGTACCTGCTGTGGCTGGCTACCCTACAAGCACTTTCCCATGGTCACTTTGCCTCCCACCAGCAGCACAGAGAGGACGATCAGCATCGGAAGCTGCATCTATTCTCCATGGGCTCTCTGAGAGAGTTCCCTGCGTGAAGGGGGTTATGGGACTGGGACTCTGGGAGACCAGCCTGTGATGTCCTCCGGTAAGCCTGCTCACACAGGGCTGCACCAGTGTGCTGGAAGTTTGTCCGTCACAGGAGGGCTCTATCTAAAGCTGGGAATGGATGTGACTCGGGGGTCCCAGGACTGGGGAAGACACTACACTGAACAGCATTCTATGGGGCAGGAGAGAGGGGCCGGCCAAGGATGTCGATGGAGACTTGAATAGCGGCTGTCAAAAACTAGAGCGGTACCTGTCAGTGTCGCCCTGCTTGTTAGGACGCTGGTGTCACCTGGGGCGGGCCGCAACCCCCTGCCATAACAACGCCACTGGCTCCTCCCCCATTCCGCCTCCCGGCCGGCCTCTCAGTGGTGTTACGCCGTCTGGGACTAGGACGTGCCTGTCGGGCGGAGATTACTCCACCTGCGCCCCCCTTCCTCCAGTAAATGGTGCCGCTAAGGCATCCGCCCCTTTCGCCCCTGCCTTGTACCGGCCCTGCCCACAACCCTTGCCCGGTGGTTGTGGGGGTCTGTGGGCGGGGGGCTTATAGGAATCTGAAAGCCTCCCTTAACAAAGGGGACTCCCAGATTCCAGCCCCCCCTATGTGAATTGGTAACGGGGTACATTGTACCCCTACCATTTCACAAAAAAAATTGTCAAAAATGTTTAAAAAACACACAGACACAGTTGGGATAAGTCCTTTATTAAAAATAAAAAAATAAAAAATAAAAAAAAGATTCCAGCGGCAGCGATGTAATCCACTCGATCTCCTGCGTTGTAATCCATTCTCGGTATCCAGCGATGATCTCCACTCTCCAGCGATGATGTGTCCAGCGACGATACACACACACGATCCTGGCTCCACCGGAGAAACCCCACGAATGACACGCCGCCAGCCTGGGGTTACCCAATGACGTGACGGGTGACCCCGCCCCCCTCTGATGCAACGGGAAACCCACGCATCAGAGGGAAATACCGCCCCTCTCTGATGCAAAGGGAACCCTGGGTTTACCCAATGACGTGACGGGTGACCCCGCCCCCCCTCTGATGCAACGGGACAAGCACCCGCGGGTTTTTTCCAGTTGCATCAGAGGGGGCGGGGTCACCCGTCATGTCATTGGGTAACCCCGGGTTTCCCATTGCATCAGAGGAGGGCGGGGTTTCCCTCTGATGCGCAGGTTTCCGGTTGCATCAGAGGGGGCGGGGTCATGCGGGTTTCCCGTTGCATCAGAGGGGGGCAGGGTCACCCCTCACGTCATTGGGTAACCCCGGGTTTCCCGTTGCATCAGAGGGGGGCGGGGTCACCCGTCACGTCATTGGGTAACCCATGCTGGCGGCGTGTCATTCGTGGGGTTCCTCGTTATCAATTTACATAGGGGGGCGGAATCTGGGGGTCCCCTTTGTTAAAGGGGGCTTCCAGATTCCGATAAGCCTCCCGCCCGCGGACCCCCACAACCACCGGACAAGGGTTGTGGGGATGAGGCCCTTGTCCCCATCAACATGGGGACAAGGTGCTTTGGTGGTCACAGACCCCCAAAGCATCCTCCCCATGTTGAGGGCATGTGGCCTGGTATGGTTCAGGAGGGGGGCTGCTCTCTCGTCCCCCTCTCTTTTCCTGTGGCCTGCCAGGTTGCGTGCTCAGATAAGGGTCTGGTATGGATTTTTGGGGGGACCCCCATGCCTTTTTTTGTTTATTTTGGTGCGGAGTTCCCCTTAAAATCCATACCAGACCTGAAGGGCCTGTTAATGGAATTTTGGGGGACCCCCACACATTTCTTTTTTTTCAATGACTTTCAATGACTTTTCTGTGTATTGCCGGGACCCGACAATTCATTACAGCCGTGAGTAGTTTTAAATGACTTTTTTACCTTCAGAAATTACATTTTGTGCAGGGACAGTTCTAAACACGGGAAACATGCGCTACTTTGCAGACATACTTTAGACACCCCCCGGGTACGATATTTAAAGGAATATTTCACTTTTATTGTTTCACTTTAAGCATTATTAAAATCACTGCAAAAAAAATTGCATTGATACATGTCCCCTGGGGCAGGACCCGGGTCCCCAAACACTTTTTATGATAATAACTTGCATATTGACCTGTAAAATTAGCACTTTTGATTTTTCATGTTCGTGTCCCATAGACTTTAACGGTGTTCGCGTGTTCGAACAAATTTTTTGCCTGTTCGCATGTTCTGGATGCGAACCGAACCGGGGGGTGTTCGGCTCATCCCTAGTCATTAGAAAACTTTGCCTGTCGGACTAGGAGAACTATGACTAACGTAAAGATAAGGTTGCCATGTTTTCTGGAAAAAATGCTAACCTTATGGCCTCTTTTCAGTTAATAACATTGACAACAATCCCCATCTGGGAATTTTCAGCATCTGAGGACTCTGTACTTACTGCAAGCTGGAGGACATTGTGTTAGCCTGTCATGACAGCAGCCGGCCTGTAGAATGGCAGTAAGCTGGAAAGAGCAATTGCAGTTCTTCCAAGTGGCTTTGCATGCACCAAGCAGCAGAGTAAATATGGCCATGGCATGGCCAATTGGAAAGAAGAGAGTGCCGTTCAACATGCATACCAGGCTGTGCCACAGTGGTGAGTAGGGTAGTAATACACTAGAACATTCGGCTTATCAGAGCTGCCTAGGCAGTCGAAGAAACAATGTCAACAGGAATTATAAACCTGAGGGTCTTGGAGACAGAAGTGGCATGTTTTCCGCTTATAGAGCCTTGTACGCAGACCAATGAGTAATGTGTCTGACGTTACAGTTTGAGCAGTATATGATTGGCTGGTCATTGACAAACTTCTTAGCAAATCACCAGCCTGTCTTGTTTTTTGCTTTCACCTGCCTGCAGAGAATTTAACCGGCCTATCCTAACCCTATTTATATAGCATTTTCTATTATTGCATCCTAAGTGTGGATGACCTCCCCATTACCATTATCATGCCCTCCCTATAGTCAGTCTCTGGAAGCAGCTTTGTTTGGATGTTTTAAATACACTGGTTGTATTGATTGCAGTGCCAACATAAGCGGTCATTGAAGAAATCCAGAGCAGATCAGGAAGGGTTAAGCCGTAGTGCATTCCTCCTCCTTTATGCTTTTCATTGGCAAGCATTGCTCTCTAATTCCTCCCACTCCTGCATTGCAAAGCATGAATCCAGACACTTCCCATTCTCATCTCTCACACAAGCCTCCTCCATCAGCTGCACATTAATCTCAGCTTTCATTCAGCCTTGTATGCTGAAATTTACACACTCAGACACACAAATCGAATTCCACATAACACTGAGCACACGTCTTGCTATGGCCTTATTTAAAAATGTCCGGCAGTAGAAGGAAGTGACACAAAACAGATTGCCAGAAGACATTGGTATTGTGTTGATGTGTCGTCATTTCTGAAATAATTAAAACAATGACCTGCGTGCATGTTCTTGTAGCTCCGGGTTCCTATAGAAACTGCGCATACTACTCACTGACTGTACATTGTAGAAAACTCAGAGGTAGGCCTTGGCAGGGCCAGTGATCTGTAAAATGAATTGTTTCCCAACCTTCACTTCATGGTCAGTTATTTCGAGCCTAGCACCAGACTTTTTTTCATTTTGAATAGAGTAGAGAAGTGTTAAATTCTGTCACACATATTTATGTCTGTCTGCCAACCCGTTGGGGAGATTTTTCTTTACTTCCTGTCACTGTGATACTCAGGCAAGACAAAGGAGGTGCCACTGTCCCCTGGACATAGGGTTGCAACCTGTTCGGGATTCACCCAGACAGTCCGGATTTTGAATCATGTGTCTGGGTTTCAGTCGGACTGAAACCCGGACACATTATTCAGATTGGGCTGTGACTCCCCAAGTAACCAAGATAGTCACATGCAAATCTGTTGCCGCCTGGGAGCTGTCTGAGGGCAGGTTCGGCATCACTGGGGGTGGGGGGGCAAGGCGATGATGTCAGCAAGAGAAATTTTGCCACATCCACTGTTCGCTCACAGGCTGATAAAGTGTTCGGGTTTGGCCTGAAGAAAAGGTGGCAACCCTACCTGGACAGGAAGATACAGGCAGCAATAAGTACATTGCCAAAAGTTTTAACCCTTCCTCACTCTTCGAAATATGTGTTTTGGTTCTTTCCTAGATGTTCCCCTTGTGCTTGTGTGGATTTCCTATGAGTACTTCAGTTTCCTCCCAACTCCAAAGACAAGCTGATAGGTGAAATTGGTTACAAAAGGATAATTTTTTATTAAAAAAATAAAAAATGTCATACTTACTTGCACTGTGCAATGGTACGGAACCTCCTCTTTTGGGGTCCCCCAGCGGAGCTGTCTGCTCCTCCTCTTCTCTGTGTGCTCCTATAGAAAGCCGTTTGCTATGGGGGCACTCAAGCGGGCTTGATCCTGAGCCGGATTGTGTGCATCTTTAACTGAATCCCAATACAATTGCGCTGTGTGAATACTCTATCAATAAATAAATTAACAAAAATCCACCTCTAATGACAAAGTGAATCAAATAATGAACATTCATAATCACAGTGATGTAATGTCCATCATATCCTTAAAACAGAAGTCCAGGCAAAAACTTTTTTCCATGTCCTTGTTGCTGATCTCCTACCTTCAACAACTTTGCCATCCATGTTCTTCTGAGCTCTGTAGTTCCTTTGCAATAGGCTGCTGATCTTGCTGAAAAACTGTTATTGCCTGCTGACATCCTGTTAGAAAGACCGCTGGCTTCTATCTCTCTCCTAAGCTCAGCCAGCGGTCTGACACTCCCACTTGTAGTTCAATCCACAGCGAGTTCTATTTCCTGTAGTGGGCGGAGGGGGTCTCACAGCCCCCAGGCCGTGCCGCCCATTGTGGTGGTGTCCTCCTCCTCCTGCCGCCCATTGAGGTGGTGTCCTCCTCTTCCTCTCTCCTCCCTCCTCCTCCTTTCTCCTCCCTGCTGTGTCATACAGTGATTTGTGCTAACGATCCCGCTATGCACTGGTAGGTCACTGATGAGTTGCACTGGGGGCCAATGATGAGCTGCACTGGGGGCCACTGATGAGTTGCACTGGGGGCCAATGATAAGATGCACTGGGGGCCACTGATGCGTTGCACTGGGGGCCACTGATGAGCTGCACTGGGGGCCATTGATGAGCTGCACTGGGGGCAACTGATTGCTGTTAGAATGATCTCAAAGCTGCAGCAGGAGCAATATTTCTAATACTGAATTACAGCAGAGGACAGCGTGTATAATATATAGGTATGGGATGTGTCTACAGTTCAGTAATGATTACATAAAGTAATTAAGGGCAATATGATTATCTCCTGTTGTGGCTGGAGGGGAGAGAACAGACATGCTTTACATTTTTAAGGGGCTGTAACCTATCATACTGTGTGTTATGCAGTGGCGTAGCGTGGGTTGTCAGCACCGCAACTTCTTCCTCATAGCGAAGCGGAAGAGCTTACAGTCTCCTAGACTGCACAGCGCAGGAGAAGAGCTGCAGGTAACTTGCTGCCTGCCGCTGCGCCCCTCTAAATTTTGCGCCCGGGGCAACCCCCCCCCCACGCTATGCCACTGGTGTTATGTATGGCTGGCTGGCTGCAGAATGAGGGGTGTGATTTATGTTGAAGTGGGCGAGTTCACATTTACATGTACAAGCCTTGTGTACCTCCCACATTCATTATAATTTGCAAAGCATGATGGAAAATGTAGTCTGATTACAGTGTAAAGAAAGGAGAGAGGATATGATGCAATCCCTGTTCTAAGAGATCCTCCCTGCCAGAAAAGATGATGCATTTTTTGAATCACAGAGCTGACTTCCTGATTTCTTGCCCATTTTTCAGAGAATATGAATGATAACACAAAAAGTTTTCTTTCACTCGTGGTTAGTGTTTGGCTGAAGCCATTTATTATCAATCAACTGTGTTTACTCTTTTTAAATCATAATGGCGACATAGACTACCCAAATGACCCTGATTAAAAGTTTACATACCCCAGTTCTTAATACCGTGTATTGCCCCCTTTAACATCAATGACAGCTTGAAGTCTTTTGTGGTATTTGTGGATGAGGCTCTTTATCTTCTCAGATGGTAAAGCTGCCCATTCCTCATGGCAAAAAGCCTCCAGTTCCTGTAAATTCTTGGGCTGTCTTGCATGAACTGCACATTTGAGATCTCCCCAGAATGGCTCAATGATATTGAGGGCAGGAGACTGAGATGGCCACTCCAGAACCTTCATTTTATTCTGCTGTAGCCAATGACAGGTCGACTTGGCCTTGTGTTTTGGATCATTGTCATGTTAGAATGTCCAAGTACATCCCATGCGCAGCTTCCTGGCTGATGAATGCAAATGTTCCTCCAGTATTTTTTGATAACATACTGCATTCATCTTGCCAACAATTTTGAACGAATTTCCTGTGCCTTTGTAGCTCACACATCCCCAAAACATCAGCGATCCACCTCCGTGTTTCACAGTAGGAATGGTGTACCTTTCATCATAGGCCTTGTTGACTCCTCTCCAAATGTAGGGTTTATGGTTGTGGCCAAAAAGCTCAATTTTGGTCTCATCACTCCAAATTACTTTGTGCCGGAAGGTTTGAGGCTTGTCTCTGTGCTGTTTGGCGTATTGTAAGCGGGATACTTTGTGGCATTTGCGTAGTAATGGCTTTCTTCTGGCGACTCGACCATGTAGCCCATCTTTCTTCAAGTGCCTCCTTATTGTGCATCTAGAAACAACCACACCACATGTTTTCAGAGAGTCCTGTATTTCACCTGAAGTTATTTGTGGGTTTTCTTTGCATACCAAACAATTTTCCTGGCAGTTGTGGCTGAAATTTTAGTTGGTCTACCTGACCGTGGTTTGGTTTCAACAGAACCCCTCATTTTCCACTTCTTGATTAGAGTTTGAACACTGCTGATTGGCATTCTCAATTTCTTGGATATCTGTTTATATCAATTTCCTGTTTTATACAGTTCAACTACCTTTTCCCGCAGATCCTTTGACAATTCTTTTGCTTTCCCCATGATTTAGAATCCAGAAACGTCAGTGCAGCACTGGATGAAAGATGCAAGGGTCTGTCAGGAGTCCAGAAACTCATTGACCTTTTATACACACACTAATTACACGCAAAATTATCACAGATGAGGATGGTTACCTTTAACAGCCATTCAAACCCCTTTGTGTCAACTTGTGTGCATGTTATCAGGCCAAAACCACCAGTGTATGCAAACTTTTGATCAGGGTCATTTGGGTAGTTGCTGTTGTGATTATGATTTAAGAATAGTAAACACAGTTGATTGATAATAAATGGCTTCAGCCAAACACTAACCATGAGTGAAAGAAAAGTTTTTGTGTTATCATTCATATTCTCAAAAAAATGGCCAAGAAATCATAAATTCTGCCCGGGTATGTAAACTTATGAGCACAACTGTAAAAGAGGTCTGGTATAGCATGAAGCTGCAAGAGTCTTAAACCATGAATCCTCTGACACAGGGACATATACGGCACCTCCAGTGTGAGCTCCACTTTCATCTCGCTCTCTTGCTCTGTGATTAAGCCTGGCAACAAAACATAAGTCTCCAATGGTGTAGTACCATCAAATATTTATCATTTGTAATTTCACTCATATTTCAGAGCAAGCATAGTGGTAAGAAGAAAGTGCAGAGCAGTAATGAAGCTGATAAGACTGTTCAGAGCAAGCATGTTGTTGAAAAGAAAGTGCAGAGCGGTAATGCAGGTGACAAGAATGAAGGCCCCTTGACCCGCCTCGCCCTAAGGAAAGGGAATCTTGACTGCTGGATGCTTGGCAACTAAGCGGGGCGTCAGCCCAATCAGGCAGTCGGAGTGGCTTTGTTGGGATTGGCTACAATGGCACGAGTTGACTGGATGGAGCCGGAACTCTAGAAAAGGCTACGCTGAGGCACGCACCACTACTTTCAAGAGAAGCTGACATCACAAGAGTTGCCCGCCCACCCGCCCGTTGTGAGTTTCGTCACAGCTTTCTTGATGGTTTTACCTTGCCAGCAATCGGTATTACTTTATGGGCTATGCCCTCAAGTTTCATTCTGGGGTCAGTTTAATGCCTGTCTCGCAATGATGGTGGAGATAGGCCTCTTAGACCAGGGATATGCAATTAGCGGACCTCCAGCTGTTGCCAAATTACAAGTCCCATGAGGCATAGCGAGACTCTGACAGCAGCAAGCATGACACCCAGAGGCAGAGGCATGATGGGACTTGTAGTTTTGCAACAGCTGGAGGTCCGCTAATTGCATATCCATGTCTTAGACTATACAGGTTTGTTATAGACGCTCGCGGTATAACCGCGACTGGCATGGTTATTGGTATTTTGAAGGTTGTTATACTTGATATGTTCAATAAAGCTGTGGCCTTGCCCTACTTCCAACTTAAAGTAGTCTCTGTGTCTTTTTGGAGGGCAAGGTGAGTTGTGGTTAAAATAAGTGGGGGTTATAGATAAGCCTAAGCTTCTCAGCAGTCATGTGTTAGTGTTTTCTCTCTTCATACTGTACTGTACTTTGTTTCATATTTTTGTGGTTCAAAAACAAAAAAAAAGTTCAGAATGGATTAACCTGATTTACATTGAACCCTATGGGAAAATTTGCCTCGTTTCGCGACCAATGTGGTTTGCGACCAGAGTCGTTTCACAAATTAAGTTCGTGAACCGAGGTATTGTATAGTGTGCCAAAGATAGTAACTTCCTGAGCAGGCCTTCTGTTAATACTATTGTTAATATAAAGTCCATTGCCCAAATGCCGTATTAACCTTCCATACAAACACTGATCTTTCCCTGCTGACCTAAGCAGAATTTCACCCTGTGGTTCTCTGGACAGATTTCAGATCCAAGACTCATTTTTATTATGAAATGCTCACAAAGGGAACTGATCATTTTACTCCTGCCATCTCCTCATATCACTGATTCGAATGTGGGGAAGATGGCACAGCCCTGCCCTGTCCCGCCCCCCACTCTCTGCTCACTGGCTGTGACTGACAGCAGCAGGAGCCAATGGCTCCCACTGCTGCTTCCATGACCAGTGAGGGGAGAGAGAGCAGAGAGTGGGGGGCACAGTGGAGCACAGTGCTGGATCAAGTTCAGGCTCGGGTAAGTATTTAGAGGGGCAGGGGGGAGATTCTGTTCAAAGAAGTTTTTTTTACCTTAAAGCATAGAATGCATTACAGTAAAAAAAAAAAAAAACCTTCTACCTGTAGCACTACCCCCATAGGAGCTGCTGGTTTATATTTGGGCCTTGCACGTTACCTCACCATTCGTTGTCTAGGGGATGAGAGTCTGTAGAAACTTCAATGTCCACACAAGTTATAAATCCTTTTCGTTAGGCTTTATTTCACACAAACTTGCACAGGTAGAGGGATGGAGGGTCAGTGGAAGGTTCAGGCACACGATGTAGATCACTGGGGAAACTTCTAAGCTTCAAAAAGTCACACTCACCACTCTCCTTCAAGTGGGTATTGCCCACCCGGATAGGCCCCTCTCACTAGCCTAGCAGCAGGGAGGATGCACGAACAGCAGATGTGGCAGACATGGGCCGGACGATTTGGTCGAAGGCAGCAGCTTTTTCTGTCACGTTGCCCGTGGCCCAATCCACTTTGTAGGCGCAGGGCGACATGATGGGTTGCTCCACAGAAAACAGGTACTCCCTGCATCGTAGGCATCGAATAAATGGACGGGGGTGCATAGCCAGTCCATCACACCTGTTACACAGCATACCCAACGCCTCCAAATCACCGATCGTGTAGAACATGAACCGCCCATGTGGCTCCCGGCACCATGGTACTTGTAGCGGTACCCACAGGAAACATTGTGGGCCCAAAATCAAACTGAAATGATAGCACTGAAGACATGGCGGTGCTCCATTTCTCTGGGTGCTGGACACACATGTGGCATCTCACGCAGCAAGCAGGCGGGAACTCCTCCCACTCGCTTCTTCAGTCACGTAGTTTGCGGGTTTTTCCTTTCTTGGCTCCGCCCACAGTCCACGCGCTCAGAAGTGATCCGCAAATTAACCCCTTTTTTTAAAGAAATACACAGTCCAGAGCCCTCTTTGTAGCACAAACTCCCGGTGAACAGTTTCTTGAGTTGCGAGAGGTAACGGCAAATCCCGGATACGAGCCCCCACATGTAGCACTACCCCCGTAGGAGCTGCTGGTTTAGATTTGGGCCTTGCATGTTACCTCACCATTCGTTGTCTAGGGGATGAGAGTCTGTAGAAACTACAATGTCCACACAAGTTATAAATCCTTTTCGTTAGGCTTTATTTCACACAAACTTGCACAGGTAGAGGGATGGAGGGTCAGTGGAAGGTTCAGGCACACGATGCAGATCACTGGGGAAACTTCTCAGCTTCAAAAAGTCACAATTAAGAACAAAAGATGATTAGGACAGCCACACTCCAACCCAACATGGCTTTATTGTAAAAATGGAAACAGGCACTAGAAGTCACAGCAACGAACCTAGGACAGCTGACGTGTTTCACACTACACTTGGTGTTTACTCATAGCTACTACTAAGTGTAGTGTGAAACGCGTCAGCTGTCCTAGGTTCGTTGCTGTGACTTGTAGTGCCTGTTTCCATTTTTACAATAAAGCCATGTTGGTTCAGAGTGCGGCTGTCCTAATCATCTTTTGTTCTTAATTGCCATGTGCATTGCCAGCACCCTCGGTTCCTGAGAGAAAGACTGCAACCAAGCTAGACCTGCCTGGAGCGGCAACTTCTGTCCTTCAAAAAGTCACACTCACCACTCTCCTTCAAGTGGGTATTGCCCACCCCGATAGGCCCCTCTCACTAGCCTAGCAGCCGGGATGATGCACGAACAAAATGAAGAACAACAGTCTCTGCCACAGACTTTAGGACGATAAAGATGAGCTGTTCAATAATCCTCTGCCACAGGATTTAGTATCCGGAGATCCGGCCTTACAGTTTTAGAGCCTTTAAACCGACCCGGCACACTGTAAGGTAACATAAGCTATGGTGCATCCTCCAATAAGGTCACCAAGCCTTCCCCGAGACACCAGCCTTCTGCTTGGTCCTCTCCAGGACAGGTCCTCCCCTGGTTTCCTCATTGAGTGGCTTCCTCCCGCAGGACAGACAGCACAGGATCACCTTCAGGACAACTGGGCCTACCCGGCAGAGGTGCAGCCTCGGGCCAACATGGCTCCACGGCTGAAATTTAACTATCACATACCTTGAGCCAGGAGAGCCACAAGGCAAAGAGCCCCGAAAAATGGCGTCTGCCCCTTACGTACCCTTCCCCAGCATGCCTAGCGGGAAGACCACTCCTACTGAGCTGTTCCCGGGGAAAAATACCCAATACACTCTGGCTTGCCTGTTTTCTAACACTGGCCTGTGGTGGTAACGCCACGTTCAGGCAAATAATGGGAAATCCCTCCAAGCACAGCCATGGCTGGAACAGAGGCTGATTTAGCCTTAATCATCAAAGTCTGAGCTAACTACCAGCTCAGACACCCGCTAAATTTAAACATAGCGTCTGGTCATCAGGAGAAGGGCGCTACATACCCTTACAACCACTTTAAACTCAAAACCAAAAATGTAATATATTGCAGCTTACCAATGATTAGAAAGGTTTTACCTAAATAACTAAAAACTGATCATTGTAATCACCTTTGTCATTGGAAAATAATTTGTCTCATCCCTTTAACCTGATAAATACAAAAGAGATTGTTCTTTTGAAAAAATAAATAAGACTTACTGGCCAGATCCCCAGATAAAAATAGAAGAAAGAACATGCAGCAATAAAAACTGACAGGTGTTTTAATCCATCTCCAATCCATCCAAAATTTTTAAATAAAAAGTTACACTTTAAAATGTACCTGGACTTTTCTCATACAGAACAAAGCAATAGGTTCACTTAAAGTGGAATGAAACCTAAAATGTAAATAGCTGTGAGCGGGCAGCTCTTTTTTTGCAGAAGAGTGTGTGACACCATGCCCGAAAGCCAATGAAGAGAATGAAAACCCGGTAACCGAAAGAGGGGAAGATAACAGCCGCCAGCAAGGGATGTAATTATCTCATTGACTGGAAAGTGGAGGTGGGTATTTTCTGGAGTTTAACTTCCCCCCTCCCCGGGAGCATACGGTATACTTATCAGTGTACTTATCATACCTCTATTAGTCTGCTCAGCTGTTAAGATTGAGGATAAACACCCGAAACTTCTAACTATAGAGGAGCGTGTGTCTCACTCCCCGTCCATCCTATGTGATGGGGCTGGTGCCTGGTGACAATACCCAGCCCTGTGTAAGCTCCATTTCCTTTCTCTTTTCACTCCTGGCAGCTGAACAGAACAGCAATAAAATAAAATTAAGGTAAGTATGTAATTTTGGGGGGAATTAAATGAACATATTGCTTTGCCCTACATGTACCCACTTTATATCTGAACTTTAGTTATGGCAATTCTTACATAGTTACATTGGTCCAGCTTGGACCGATGTAAGTATGTATGGGCCATGTGGGATTATTATGGAAGCTGGAAACCACTGGGGTAAGCACCGCTATTACAGTGATCTCCATTAGATTCCGGATTCCATGCCCAGCAGCTGCCCTGCTGCTTACTGAACACAGGAGTTTGCTCACTTAGCACAGGCGCCATTCAGAGAACACTTTGCATTTTCTCAATGAATGCAAATTGCTATCTGATTGGATGGGGTCAAGTTCATGATGTCACCACCCTGCTTCTCTATCTTGTCTAATCAGAGAACACTTTGCATTTATTAAAAAAATTCAGTGTTTCCTGAGTGGGCTTGCTCCATTTCTCCACCCCACAAAGAGTCGAAGATTCCACCCTAAGGGGAAATGGTAGCCCACTAAGGGATGAGCTTAAATGCGTTTGTATCCTAGTTCAAGAGAGCCTGCCAGGAAGTTGTCTCTGTACTGGGCCAATCATAGGCAGTCAAGGGCATTCCCCACTCTACAACTGTACATATACATGCCACTTGTTTACATGCAGCTACAGGCAGGGATGCCCAAGCCGCAGATGATTGACCCAGTTCAGTGACAGCTTCTTGGCAGGCTCGTTCAGGTGGGTTTGGGCTAGGATCTGAACATGCCTGAACTCATTTCTAGTGGCTTAGGGCTTGTTCAAACTTGACAAAATTTCTAACGCCTAACAAACGTTCCTATAGTGTTAGTATGGGTTTGAGACTCGCGTTAATAAGCTTTCGTATGGGCGTTTTACAAGCAATAATGACGAGTTAAAAATTCTCCCCAAACACCCTATTGGCAATTTTGAAGCATCTGATGGGCATTAAGGCACCAATCTCTGCTGATGCACTATTGGTATTAATAGAGTAATATTATTATTGTTACTGTTTTTATTATTAAAGAAGTATTATTATTTACAATGTGAATATTGTGTTTTTGCACTATTGTTATTATTATAACACCCTCTAGTGCAGGAGTAGGCAACCTGGGGCCCTCCAGCTGTTGCAGAACTGCAAGTCCCATGATGCCTCTGGGAGTAATTGTAACTGCCAGCCTTGCAATGCCTCATGGGAAATGTAGTTCCACAACAGCTGGAGGACCCCAGGTTGCCTACCCCTGCTCTATTGTTTGCCTCAGTCTGTGGGTCTTAATTGGGTCAGGATTCACTGGAGTTCAGGGCTGGGTGACTCATCCTGGCAGCACTCTGGTGTCTCCCCATGTTGGCTGGAAGGTTGGAGAACCTTCTAGAATTATAGAGTTAGAGTTCAGGAGAAACTGCCATGAATATCTATGGGGCCACAGCCAATCCCCAGTATTGGGGTGGAAGGGGGCAGAAACAACCACATAAATAGACATGAGCCAGGCCAGCAGGGGTTGTCGGGTGGAAGATGAAGATGCAATCTTGAGGAGGCTGTTGGTGGCCCTGAGGGGTACCCCCTAGTTTGTGGGGGGCGGGGTGTTGGGTGCTGGAAAGATCCTGCCATAGAAACAAAGGGAGGAGGCTTTCCTGGAGGCACGGGAGAAAAGAGATGACAGAGTGAGTAATTCAACACTGTTGGGGACTAACAAAGGGGGGAGACTGCCACATGTACTGTAGCCAGTCTTCCTTGAAGACAGCGGTGGGCTTTAGTTTTCTACCTTTCCCTGTGAAATATCCAGTGAGTCAGCCAGGTGGGCTGGTGAAAAGTCAGCCAGGTGGGCTGGTATAGAGAGTCAGCCGGTTGGGCTGGTGAAGAAACAGCCAGGTGGACTAATGAAAGAGGCAGCTGCAGCCAGGTGGGCTAGCATTGTCTGATGCACTTAAGGTTGTACATAGGAGATGTCCCTGAAGTTATTGTTGCCTTCAAATGGGCATCCTATAACCTCCTATCCCCACCCTACTGATGGTGTCAGTAGGGCAGTGGACGGTGTCAGTAGGGCAGTGGATGGTGTCAGTAGAGCAGTGGACGGTGTCCCCTGGGGAGAACTGTATATATGGATGGTGTATGGGGGGGAGCTGCATATATGGATGGTGTATGGGGAGGAACTGTATATATGGGGGGGAGAACTGTATATATTGATGGTGTATGGGGAGGGGGGGAACTGTATATATGGGGGGAGAACTGTATATATGGATGGTGTATGGGGGGGGAGAACTGTATATATTGATGGTGTATGGGGGGGACTGTATATATAGATGGTGTATGGGGGGAGAACTGTATATATGGATGGTGTATGGGGGGAGAACTGTATATATGGATGGTGAATGGGGGGGGACTGTATGGGGGGAGAACTGTACATATGGATGTGTATGGGGGGAGAACTGTATTAATGAATGGTGTATGGGGGGGAGAACTGTATATATGTATGGGGGGGGGAGAACTGTATATATGGGTGGTGTATGGGGGGGAACTGTATATATGGGGGACTGGATATATGGATGGTGTATGGGGGGAACTGTATATATGGGGGGGAGAACTGTATATATGGATGGTGTATGGGGGGGAACTGTGTGTATATATATATATATATATATATATATAGATATACAGTATGCAGATATATATAGATATATATGGGGGACTGTATAGATGGGGGGAGAACTGTATATATGGATGGTGTATGGGGGGGAGCTGTATATATGGATGGTGTATGGGGGGGAACTGTATATATGGATGGTGTATGGGGTGGGACTGTATATATGGGGAGGGAGAACTGTATATATGGGGGGAGAACTGTATATATGGATGGTGTATGGGGGAACTGTATATATGGATGGTGTATGGGGGGGACTGTATATATGGGGAGAGAACTGTATATATGGATGGTGTATGGGGGGACTGTATATATGGGGGGAAGAACTGTATATGGGGGGTGAACTGTATATATGGGGGGAGAACTGTATATATGGGGGGTGAACTGTATATATGGGGGGGAACTGTATATATGGGGGAAGAACTGTATATATGGGGGGGGAGGAGAACTGTATATATGGATGGTGTATGGGGAGGGGGGGAACTGTATATATGGGGGGAGAACTGTATATATGGATGGTGTATGGGGGGGGAGAACTGTGTATATGGATGGTGTATGGGGGGGACTGTATATATGGGGAGAGAACTGTATATATGGATGGTGTATGGGGGGGACTGTATATATGGGGGGAGAACTGTATATATGGGGGGGACTGTATATATGGGGGGTGAACTGTATATATGGGGGGGAACTGTATATAGGGGGGAGAACTGTATATAATGGGGGGGGAGAACTGTATATAATGGGGGGGAGAACTGTATATATGGGGGGAGAACTGTATATAATGGGGGGGGACTGTATATATGGGGGGTGAACTGTATATATGGGGGGGGGAGAACTGTATATAGGGGGGGAGAACTGTATATAATGGGGGGGAGAACTGTATATATGGGGGGAGAACTGTATATATGGGGGAGAGAACTGTATATAATGGGGGAAGGAGAACTGTATAAATGGGGGGGAGAACTGTATATATGGGGGGGGGTGAACTGTATATAATGGGGGGAGAACTGTATATATGAGGGGAACTGTATATATGGGGGGGAGAACTGTAAATAATGGGGGGGAGAACTGTATATATGGGGGGGTGAACTGTATATATGGGGGAGGGGAGAACTGTATATATGGTGGGGGGAGAACTGTATATATGGTGGGGGGAGAACTGTATATATGGTGGGGGAGAACTTTATATAATGGGGGGGGAGAACTGTATATAATGGGGGGGGGGGGTGAACTGTATATATGGGGGGAGAACTGTATATATGGGGGGGTGAACTGTATATATGGGGGGGTGAACTGTATATATGGGAGGGGAGAACTGTATATAATGGGGGGAACTGTATATATGGGGGGGAGAACTGTATATAATGGGGGGAACTGTATATATGGGGGGGAGAACTGTATATATGGGGGGGGGAGAACTATATATATGGATGGTGTATGAGGAGGAGAGGGAGAACTATATGGATGGATGGATGGTGTATGGGAGGGGGTGGCAGAACTGTATGTATGTATAGTGTATGGTGGGGGGGGGGAAACTTAGCTTGCAAGCTGAGCTCCAGTCCCAGCGCGATCTCTGCCGCGGCGCACACTTCAAATTCCAACAGAGCAGCAGGGAATGGGGAGGCTCAGCCTTCAACCCCACCTCCTTGTCCCTTCTGCAGCCAACCAGTGGACAGTACCCGGCAATATGGAGGAGGCTCCGCCTCTGTGTCCCGTCTGCACTCTGCAGAACATTGAGCGAAGTCGGAGGTGCGCTGACAGTGCGGGGGCGGGGGGGGTATTTGGTAGATATGGAGGCACTAAGGCAGTAGGAGCACACATCAAGCGGACCCGATGTCAGCGCACGCCGGCCGTGGAGGCACAGGGAGCCACTGGCGGGTCTGAATAATGTGCTCAGGTCTCAGGCGGGCAAAGACCCAGGCACATGTTTCAAAACCCATACTGTCCGAGTGAATCCCGGACAGGTGGCAACCCTACGACCGCTCCATAGCAGATTTACTGCTAAAGGTTGGCCATTGTGTGCAGAATCATGTGTATATATATATATATATATATATATATATGATTCTGCATTTCCGAGTAGGGGGCGTGGGCCACGGGCACGCCGCTTTTGCAGTGATTAGTCACAGAAGGAGCCGATCAGTGGGTGCCGGCTATAACTTTTGCGAAACCCAATCAATATACGCTCTTTGGGATTCTTTTTACCAAAAATATGTAGCAGAATATACAGTATATTGGCCTAAATTTATGAAGAAATTTGATTTTTTACATTTATTTATTGGATATGTTTTATAGCAGAAAGTAAAAAATATTGTTGTTTTTTTTTAAATTGTCAGTCTTTTTTTTTTGTTTATAGCGCAAAAAATTCAAAATCTAGAAGTAATCAAATACCACCAAAAGAATTCTCTATGACATGCATGACCGAACAATTGTCAGTAAAAATAACGCAATGCTGTGCATTATTATTATTATTATTAATATCATACAATTTTTTACAGATGTGTTTATTGTATTCATGCACTATTATTATTATTATTATTATTATTATTATTATTTAAGTATTATTATTTACAGGTGCTGGTGCATTATTATTATTGTATTTTTATTTACATATATAGTATGTATATTGTGTTCATGCACTACTATTATTACTGTAATATTATTATTATTATTATTATCATTATTATTTGCAGATATGTATATTGTGTTCATGCACTATTACTATTATTATTATTGTATATTGTATGTATATTATGTTAATGCGCTAATATTATTATTATTTGCAGATATGTATATTGTGTTCATGCACTAATATTAGGAATACAGGCATACCCCAATTTTAAGTACACAATGGGACCAGAGCATGTATGTAAAACGAAAATGTACTTAAAGTGAAGCAATACCTTTTTTCACTTCTGGGGGGCCAGGGGCTGTAGTGGGGGTGTCAGGGGCTGTAGAGGGGGTCAGGGGCTGTAGTGGGGGGATCAGGGCCTATAGTGGAGGGCCATGGGCTGTAGTGGGGGGGGGTCAGGGAGTGAAGTTTTTATTACTTATGTTTAGGCAGCAACTCTGGGCTGGCTGGCGGGCAACTCTGGGCTGGCTGGTGGGCATCTCTTGGCTGGCTGGCAGATAACTTTGGGCTGGCTGGTGGGCATGGCTGGCAGGCAACTCTGGGCTGGCGGGTAACTCTGGGCTGGCTGGTGGGCATGGCTGGCGGGCAACTATGGGCTGGCTGGCAGGCATGGCTGGCGGGCCACTCTGGTCTGGCTGGTGGGCAACTCTGGGCTGATTGGCGGGAACTTTGCCTCTTCACTGGCGACAACTCCAGGCGGCAGCTCCGCCTCTTCCAGGCCATACTGCAGCTGCGCGATGCGGGATGTCCGTACTCGCGAAGTGTACGTAAAGTGAGTGTTACATAAAGCGGGGTATGCCTGTAGAGTATTAATAGAGTATTAAACTAAAGATGTGTATATTGTGTTGATGCACTATTATTATTATTATTAATAATAATAATAATAATAATAATAGTGATACTAATATTATGATTATCGTTATTATATTTTACAGATATGTACAGTGGGGCAAAAAAGTATTTAGTCAGCCACCAATTGTGCAAGTTCTCCTACTTAAAAAGATGAGAGGCCTGTAATTGTCATCATAGGTATACCTCAACTATGAGAGACAAAATGTGGAAACAAATCCAGACAATCACATTGTCTGATTTGGAAAGAATTTATTTGCAAATTATGGTGGAAAATAAGTAGTTGGTCAATATCAAAAGTTCATCTCAATACTTTGTTATATATCCTTTTTTGCCAATGACAGAGGTCAAACGTTTTCTGTAAGTCTTCACAAGGTTGTCACACACTGTTGCTGGTATGTTGGCCCATTCCTCCATGCAGATCTCATCCAGAGCAGTGATGTTTTGGGGCTGTCGCTGGGCAACACAGACTTTCAACTCCCTCCAAAGGTTTTCTATGGGGTTGAGATCTGGAGACTGGCTAGGCCACTCCAGGACCTTGAAATGCTTCTTACGAAGCCACTCCTTCATTGCCGGGGCGGTGTGTTTGGGATCATTGTCATGCTAAAAGACCCAGCCAAGTTTCATCTTCAATGCCCTTGCTGATGGGAGGAGGTTTGCACTCAAAATCTCACTATACATGGTCCCATTCATTCTTTCATGTACACGGATCAGTCGTCCTGTTCCCTTTGCAGAGAAACAGCCCCAAAGCATGATGTTGCCACCCCCATGCTTCACAGTAGGTATGGTGTTCTTTGGTTGCAACTCAACATTCTCTCTCCTCCAAACACGACGAGTTGTATTTCTACCAAACAGTTCTACTTTGGTTACATCTGACCATATGACATTCTCCCAATCCTCTTCTGGATCATCCAAATGCTCTCTAGAAAACCTCAGATGGGCCCGGACATGTACTGGCTTAAGCAGGGGGACACGTCTGGCACTGCAGGATCTGAGTCCCTGGCGGCGTAGTGTGTTACTGATGGTAGCCTTTGTTACGTTGGTCCCAGCTCTCTGCAGGTCATTCACTAGGTCCCCCGTGTGGTTCTGGGATTTTTGCTTACCGTTCTTGTGATCATTTTGACCCCACGGTGTGTGATCTTGCGTGGAGCCCCAGATCGAGGGAGATTATCAGTGGTCTTGTATGTCTTCCATTTTCTAATTATTGCTTCCACAGTTGATTTCTTCGCCCCACGTGCTTGCCTATTGCAGATTCAGTCTTCCCAGCCTGGTGCAGGTCTACAATTTTGTTTCTGGTGTCCTTCGACAGCTCTTTGGTCTTCACCATAGTGGAGTTTGGAGTGTGACTGTTATATATAGGTGTCTTTTATACTGATAACAAGTTCAAACAGGTGCCATTAATACAGGTAATGAGTGGAGGACAGAGGAGCCTCTTAAAGAAGAAGATACAGGTCTGTGAGAGCCAGAAATCTTGCTTGTTTGTAGGTGACCAAATACTTATTTTCTACCATAATTTGCCAATAAATTCTTTCCAAATCAGACAATGTGATTGTCTGGATTTGTTTCCACATTTTGTCTCTCATAGTTGAGGTATTCCTATGATGACAGTTACAGGCCTCTCTCATCTTTGTAAGTGGGAGAACTTGCACAATTGGTGGCTGACTAAATACTTTTTTGCCCCACTGTATATCGTGTTGATGCACTATTATTATTATTATTATTATTATTATTATTAATATTATTCTTTACAGATATATACAGTATGTCACAAAAGTGAGTACACCCCTCACATTTTTGTAAAATTTTATTATATCTTTTCATGTGACAACACTGAAGAAATGACACTTTGCTACAATGTAAAGTAGTGAGTGTACAGCTTGTATAACAGTGTCAATTTGCTGTCCCCTCAAAATAACTCAACACACAGCCATTAATGTCTAAACCGCTGACAACAAAAGTGAGTACACCCCTAAGTGACAGTTTCCAAATTGGGCCCAATTAGCCACCCCCCCCCCAGATGTCATGTGACTCGTTAGTGTTACAAGGTCTCAGGTGTGAATGGGGAGCAGGTGTGTTAAATTTGGTGTTATCGCTCTCACTCTCCCATACTGGTCACTGGAAGTTCAACATGGCACCTCATGGCAAAGAACTCTCTGAGGATCTGAAAAAAAGAATTGTTGCTCTACATAAAGATGGCCTAGGCTATAAGAAGATTGCCAAGACCCTGAAACTGAGCTGCAGCGCGGTGGCCAAGACCATACAGCGGTTTAACAGGACAGGTTCCACTCAGAACAGACCTCGCCATGGTCGACCAAAGAAGTTGAGCGCACGTGCTCAGCATCATATCCAGAGGTTGTCTTTGGGAAATAGACGTATGAGTGCTGCCAGCATTGCTGCAGAGGTTGAAGGGGTGGGGGTCAGCCTGTCAGTGCTCAGACCATACGCCGCACACTGCATCAAATTGGTCTTCATGGCTGTCGTCCCAGCCATGAAGACCAACATGTACTGTGACATCCTGAAGCAGAGCATGATCCCCTCCACTTCGATGACTGGGCCGCAGGGCAGTATTCCAACATGATAACGACTCCAAACACACCTCCAAGACGACCACTGCTTTGCTAAAGAAGCTGAGGGTAAAGGTGAAGGACTGGCCAAGCATGTCTCCAGACCTAAACCCTATTGAGCATCTGTGGGGCATCTTCAAACGGAAGGTGGAGGAGCGCAAGGTCTCTAACATCCACCAGCTCTGTGATGTCATCATTGAGGAGGGGAAGAGGACTCCAGTGGCAATCTGTGAAGCTCTGGTGAGCTCCATGCCCAAGAGGGTTGAGGCAAATAATGGTGGCCACACAAAATATTGACCAAATATACTTTGGGCCCAATTTGGACATTTTCACTTAAGCCCTGTACACACGATTGGTTTTACCGATGAAATCACTCTGATGGACTTTTTTCATCGGACAAACCGATCGTGTATGGGCCCCATCGGTCTTTTTTCCAATAGAAATTACTATCGTCTGTGGGGAACTCCATCGGATAAAAAACCCACGCATGCTCAGAATCAAGTCGACGCATACTCAGAAGCATAGAACTTCATTTTTCTCGGCTCGTCTGAGTGTTTTACGTCACCACGTTTGGGACGATCGGTTTTTTGACTGATGGTGTGTAGGCAAGACTGATGGAAGTCAGCTTCATCGGATTTCCAATGGAAAAATCCATCATTTTAAAATCCATAGGAAATCCGATTGTGTGTACAGGGCTTAAGGGGTGTACTCAATTTTGTAAGATACTGTATATTGTGTTCATGCACTATTATTATTATTATTATTATATTATTCTTTACATATATGTATATTGTGTTCATGCACTATTATTATTAATATTATTATTATTATTATTATATTATGCTTTACAGATATGTATATTGTGTTCATGCACTATTATTATTAATATTATTATTATTATATTATTCTTTACAGATATGTATATTGTGTTGATGCACTATTATGATTATTATTCTTTACAGATATGTATATTGTTTTCATGCATTATTATTATTATTATTTTTATATTATTCTTTACAGATATGTATATTGTTTTCATGCACTATTATTATTATTATATTATTCTTTACAGATATGTATATTGTTTTCATGCATTATTATTATTATTATTTTTATATTATTCTTTACAGATCTGTATATTGTTTTCATGCACTATTATTATTATTATTATTATTATTATTATTCTTTACAGATCTGTATATTGTTTTCATGCACTATTATTATTATATTATTCTTTACAGATCTGTATATTGTTTTCATGCACTATTATTATTATTATTATTATTATTATTCTTTACAGATCTGTATATTGTTTTCATGCACTATTATTATTATATTATTCTTTACAGATCCGTATATTGTTTTCATGCACTATTATTATTATTATATTATTCTTTACAGATATGTATATTGTTTTCATGCACTATTATTATTATTATAATATTCTTTACAGATCTGTATATTGTTTTCATGCACTATTATAATTATTATTATTATTATTATATTATTCTTTACAGATCTGTATATTGTTTTCATGCACTATTATTATTATTATAATATTCTTTACAGATATGTATATTGTTTTCATGCACTATTATTATTATATTATTCTTTACAGATATGTATATTGTTTTCATGCACTATTATTATTATTATAATATTCTTTACAGATCTGTATATTGTTTTCATGCACTATTATTATTATTATATTATTCTTTACAGATCTGTATATTGTTTTCATGCACTATTATTATTATTATAATATTCTTTACAGATATGTATATTGTTTTCATGCACTATTATTATTATTATATTATTCTTTACAGATCTGTATATTGTTTTCATGCACTATTATTATTATTATAATATTCTTTACAGATATGTATATTGTTTTCATGCACTATTATTATTATTATATTATTCATTACAGATATGTATATTGTTTTCATGCACTATTATTATTATTATATTATTCTTTACAGATCTGTATATTGTTTTCATGCACTATTATTATTATTATTATTATATTATTCTTTACAGATCTGTATATTGTTTTCTTGCACTATTATTATTATTATATTATTCTTTACAGATCTGTATATTGTTTTCATGCACTATTATTATTATTATAATATTCTTTACAGATCTGTATATTGTTTTCATGCACTATTATTATTATTATTATTATATTATTCTTTACAGATCTGTATATTGTTTTCTTGCACTATTATTATTATTATATTATTCTTTACAGATCTGTATATTGTTTTCTTGCACTATTATTATTATTATAATATTCTTTACAGATCTGTATATTGTTTTCATGCACTATTATTATTATTATAATATTCTTTACAGATCTGTATATTGTTTTCATGCACTATTATTATTATTATATTATTCTTTACAGATGTGTATTGTTCTTCCTGTGGATCCCTCCAGTACAGGCAGGCTGTGATGTCGATGTGTGTCCATGTGCAGCAGGCAGTCTTCCTTCCTTCTCCCCCCTGTCCATAGAAGGAGGGGATGGAGGAGGAGAAGAAGAAGGAGGAGGTGGAGGCTCAGTCTCTGGATGGGAGGGAGGTGGAGGCTCAGTCTCTGGATGGGAGGTGGAGGTTCTCTCTCCGGCTATGCTCTCACACGGATGCTTGGTGCAGGATCGGCCCCGTCTGTGCTGTGAGATCGGCTGTGTTGGCCTGTGAAGGGGCTGTGTATATCGGCCGATCTCCGTCGGATCTTATCTGTGGTCACCATGTGGCTCTCCCGGGACACTCCCTGCGCTCCAGCCCTGCACAGCCAGCTCGGTGCCCGGTGAGGGGGGACAATGAGCAGCGAGCAAGAGCCAGAGTGAGTAACACCTGTATGGAGGGGGCCCCATGGGACAGGGGCCCTTCATGTGTGTAGACTGCATGGCTGTACATTGTGTGTGTGGTGTCCCCCTTGTACAATGTCCCCTGGGCATGGCTGTGACATGGGCACCATGTGGGACAAAGCCTGGCATCTGTGACATTGCTGTCAGTGATTGGCTGATCCCTGGGCCTGGCCAGGTGTGGGGGTCATGTGATGGTGGTGTGCCCCCCACTCTGGGTTTGGTGCTGGTGGAGAGGGCATGGTGGTGGTGGTGCCTGGCAGATGATTGGTGATATCTCAGAAGGGATTGTGTTTGGGATTTACACTTCCCAAGATGATTCACAAGAGATCTTCACCCCCTCCATGGACTGTCAGATCCTGTACACTTGGGGGGGCGGTGGGTGAATCACCACACATTCTACCATGTTGGCAGGAATCACATGGTACACCGCTGGCTACGATTTCTGCTAGCCATCACGTTATTGGATTGCAATGTATTTATTCTGGGTGCAGGTGATGGCATGTGCACCCTGTGCCAACATATGCACACTGACCATACACTATACAATCTGATTGTACAATCTCCTCCAGATCTACAAAGGACTATGTAGTGCAAGGACCTGCCTGGTCGGCTACAGATTGATCAGATAGTTTAAGTAAATCCTCCTATTACACATCTTTAGTAAGTAGATTGTATGGTCCGATTGTATATTGTGTATGCTTGCTGAGTATAGGACCGCCATACACATTACAACCAGACCATACAATCAACTTTTGATTTACCAAAGCCATATCATTTGAGGACCTACATAATCTACCAAATCAGTTTGTATCCAACCAGGCAGGCCCTTCCACTACATAGCTCTTGGTTGTTCTAAAGGAGATTGTAACGTTGGGATGGTAGGCCTTAAAGCAGATTGTACAATCAGATTGCATAGTGTATGGCCAGCTTCAGTCTTATGAACAAAGTGACATCCATTGGAGTAATACAGAATAGATTCAGATTCCTGAGGACCAGCATTGGTCTCTAGGCCTGAAATTGTTGAATTGTATCACATACCCTGTGGGGACGTCACACACTGTGCAATGATTGTGCTGATGGCCCTGTAAAGAGAGTTTGGGGGGGGTTTAGGAAAAGCTTGAGTGACACTACCTACCCAACATCAGTCTAGAAGTCCTTTCCAGGACTGTGCCTATAGGGATCTGTTCTAATAAATAAGAGGCACTTCCATGTTCCTGGTGGTCATGTATGTGCAGCGGTTGATATGAAGTTCTCGGT
Organism: Rana muscosa; assembly: GCA_029206835.1. Taxonomy (NCBI): domain Eukaryota; kingdom Metazoa; phylum Chordata; class Amphibia; order Anura; family Ranidae; genus Rana; species Rana muscosa. Next base: position 130,358,829 of record CM055126.1, read on the forward strand.
GATGACTCACCCGGTCATAGCACATTGCATGTCGGTTCTTCCCAATGTGATAATAGTCCTGCCTGGAGGAACCGTTTATCAGAGGCTCTTCCCATTCTCATCTGCACATTAAAAAGTGATAGAAAGAAATATTGCAGTGATTTTATCGTATATGTAATGGAAGATGTAACAGTGTGCGTCAAATGTGATCCATTGAAAAAAAACGTCTATGTAGGCGTCAATGGCTTAGCGATGGCTTTATATATGTTGTGGAATGTATTGGGCTACAGGCAATAAAAAAAAAATTGCGCCGTCCATTTCTACCCACAACTGTCCACAATTTCCTGCCATCCTTCAACTATGGCTTATAGTAGCTATGTAAAGGTCCAAGTTGCCTGTAAGGAATCCATTTAGTACCAAGAATAGGCAAGAATAGCAATCCTTCGGCGTTTCAGTTTATTTGCTGTTTTTTTGTGTGTGTTTTGTTTCGGGTAGAACATTGTGTTTCTTTATTGTTCTGATTTGTATTAAAATGTATTCTGTGTATATTGTTTGTTTTTATCTTATGTTGTGGTTTGTGTCCAAATGTATTCTCTCTATGTGTTTTTTTTTTTAAATGGGGTGTGTGTGTGTGTATATATATATATATATATACACACACACACACACACACACACACGTGCGCGCGCGCGTGTGTATATATACATATATGTATATATATATACATATGTGTATGTGTGTATATATATATATATATATATATATATATATATATATATATACACACATACACATATATATACATATATAAACACATTTATGTCTGTGTGTGTGTGTGTATATATATATATATACTTTATATACAGTAGCTTCATTTCATAAAGTGATTTGTGTTGAAATAAGTTTGGTAAACTGGTTAATTTTTAGGTTATATCATGATTTGTGTTGAAATGTATTCTATATGTGTGTTTATATATCTATATCTATATCTATATATATATATATATCTATATATATATCTATCTATATATATATATATATATATATATATAGGTAGATATATCTATATATATATATATATATATATATATAGATCTATCTATCTATCATCTATCTATCTTTCTATCTATATATATATATATATATATATATATATATATTCATTCTACACAGTAGCTTTATTTATTTATAGTGGTTTGTGTTGAAATGTGTTTTGGTTACACTGCTTATTTTTTAGGTTATATTCTGATTTGTGTTGAAATGTATCCTGTATGTGTGTTTGTGTTTTTTTTTATTATATAAATCTATATATTTATCCTACAGTAGCTTTATTTTCTATAGTGGTTTGTATTGAAATGCATTCGGTAACCTGGTTGTTTTTGATTATGATTTGTGTTGTTCTGGAAGTGTGTTTGTTTTTATTTTCTATGATGATTTGTGCTAAAATCTATTTTGTATAATGTTGTTTTTTTTATTTTATATATACATATAATTAAAACTGTTGGTTTTATGTTATTCTAGTTGAAATGTTATTTTGTATTCTGTTTTATTTTATTATATATATATATATTTTTTTTTTCCATGGTGTTTTTATGTTGCTGTTGTTGAGTCAGACAGTCCTCAATGTGCTATAGATAATGGATTTGTGCTGGAAATGTGTGTTTGCCCTTTTCCTTCCCATGCTTGTCTGTAGACATGAAGCTCCTCCAGCTGGTGTAGCCATCCATGGTGGTTGTTTCGGTTTTGGGTGATCGATGTGTGTTGAGAGCCCCGTGTGCCTTTTTTTGGGATGACCTTGCGTGTTTGCTGTGTGGTATGTGGGTGCTGCGCTGTGCCCGTAGTGTTTGTTCTCAGTGTGTTCAGTTCTTTAAGCCGCCATGTTGTGCTGCTGTTTTGTGAATCACCCTCATTTGCATAGCAGGATCCCATTCATAAAACCCTGGCAGGCAATATTACCTTTTTTTTTTTTTTTTACGTGCTGTGACATTGTGAATGGGGGCAACGTTGGGGAATTATGAATAAATTGGGGATAAGGAGGCTGCGGTGACAAGGAAGGAGGAGGAAGGGGGGATTGGGAAGACTGAAAAGAGGTGGGCTGGGCTATTCTACTATACAGACTTGTGCACCATCCATTGCACACAATTGTTGCTGCTCACTAACAGCGCCCTTTACATTGGACGCACACTGTGCTCATAATGTGGAATGTGACCGTATTGCAGTTTGTGAATGGCTGTGATTGCATGTTTCCTTTCTGTGTCAGTCTTTCCTGTCTTTGCTTCAAATCTTGCATTCTCTCCCTGTCTTCCTTTCCTCCTCCTCCTCCTCCTCCTCCTCCTCATTCCTGGCCTCTCCCTCCCGCTCTTGTTGACACAGCTATGTGGGAAATATCAGAGCAGGGAGGCTCAGGTGTCATGTGACCTCCCTATTTCATTCATAAAATACCTGTGCCCATTCACTCCGTCACATCCCATAGACACCTGCATAGGGGCACCCATGGCTGCGGCATAGATACTAGACCCTGAAAGGTGCCAATGTTCTCACCGATGGGCACGGGAGCTGCTTTACACTTTTATTAATGACAGATGCCACCGTTCGCATGCTGGGGATGGAGGTGTGCTCCACAAATAGAAGCACGCATTGTCGCAGAGAGGTGTTAATCCGCAGAGATGAATGAATGAATGAGTGAGTGACTTGTATAGCGCTCACATGCGAACTGAATCACCTCTAGGCGCTTTTTGCAGCCAGTGTCTGCTTGGCTGGTGCAGTCATTTTACCCCGTAGGATCTCGACACGCTTAGGACACACAGTCGTACACACATATATACTGGGCCAATTTGGACTATATCCAATTAACCTACCAGAATGTCTTTGGAGCATGGGAGGAAACCGGAGTACCCGGAGGAAACCCACGCAGACCATGCAAACTCCAGGCAGATGGTGTCATGGTCGGGATTTGAACCAGTGACCCTTTTGCTGCTAGGTGAAAGTGCTAACCACTACACCACTGTGCTGCCCTAGATGGGCGGCTTGTGTTGACACTGGGTGACCTAAATGACAGGTGGCAAAACAGGGAGCAGGTACCCCGATCTAGGGCAATGAAGGCTTCAGAAACAGCTGCTTTTAAATCAGTAATGGTGGACATACCCGCTTCAATAAACGATCAATTCCTTTTCCAACTGATCTCTTCCGATAGGAATGATCAGTCTATAGTCGACCAAAAAAAAATGTCATCGATATGCCCCAGCCATTAAGACATAATTATCAATTATGATCAGAAGTTATCAATTGCATCTCATGTTTTCATCACGTCATCTCATAATCTGATCCATCAAAATATGATCGTATTTATGACCAGTCAATCAATCATTTTGTGCTCTGGCTGATCAACTCACTTTGAGCGTATCTGATCTAAATGGAGTCAAAATTGATCAGAAGGAAAGTTATGGCTGTTTTAGGCTTCTTTGTATGCTTCCAGGCTTTAGTGACAGTACCATACTGATATAAGTAGGTTGGATACACTGCTCGGATTTACACCCTAATTATATGCTTTAAATTATGGCTGTTTTAGCCTAGGTTCACACTGGTGCCGTGTGGGGAACCGCATGTGATTCAGACAGGAATCGCACCACATTTATGTTCAAATCACATGCTATTCTTTGCAGCGCGATTTTAACCCGCTCATCTTGTATGGCTCAAATCGTACCAAAATGGTGCAGGGCCCTTTTTTTTTTTTTTTGCCGCACCAAAATAACATCACATGGGAGTTCACACCCATGTGATCCGTTTCAGGCGATCTTACTGCGTTTTGTGAGCTGTTTCAGGGTGTTGTTGATTTAACATTGACACGTACAGCAGATAACATGAACGCTGTGCGGTTCAGGAAACACACAGGATTCACTGCGTTTCCCACACCGCATATATACTATATTGTCAAAAGTATTGGGACACCTGCCTTTACACACACACATGAACTTTGATGACATCCCAGTCTTAGTCCCTAAGGTTCAATATTGAGTTGGCCCACCCTTTGCAGCTATAACAGCTTTAAATCTTCTGGGAAGGCTGTCCACATTGTTTAGGACGGAGTGTGTCTATGGGAATGTTTGACCATTCTTCCAGAAGTGCATCTGTGAGGTCAGGCGCTGATGTTGGACGAAAAGGCCTGGCTCAAAGTCTCCACTCTAATTTATCCAAAAGATATTCTATCAGGGTGAGGTCAGGACTCTGTGCAGGCCAGTCAAGTTCCTCCACCCCAAACTCGCTCATCCATGTCCTTTATGGATACTGATTTGTGCACTGGTCCAAATCTTTTGGTGGAGGGGAACTATGGTATGGGGTTGTTTTCTAGGGGTTGGGCTTGGCCCCTTAGTTCCAGTGATGAGGTGTCAGCATACCAAGACATTTTTGACAATTTCATTTCTTTGTTAGAACAGTTTGGGGATGGACCCTTCCTGTTTCAACATGACTGCACACCAGTGCACAAAGCAAGGTCCATAAAGACATGGATGAGCGAGTTTGGGGTGGAGGAACCTGACTGGCCTGCACAGAGTCCTGACCTTAACCCGATAGAACACCTTTGGGAGGAATTAGAGCGGAGACTGCGAGTCAGGCCTTCTCATTAACATCAGTGCCTGACCTCACAAATGCGCTTCTGGAAGAATGGTCAAACATTCCCATAGACACTCCTAAACCTTGTGGACAGCCTTCCCAGAAGAGTTGAAGCTGTTATAGCTGCAAAGGGTGGGACAACTTAATATTGAACCCTACCGACTAAGACTGGGATGCCATTAAAGTTCATAAGAAGAGACGCTTGAGAGCATATATCAGTGATGGCGAACCTTGGCACCCCAGATGTTTTGGAACTACATTTCCCATGATGCTCATGCACTTTGCAGGGTAGTTGAGCATCATGGGAAATGTAGTTCCAAAACATCTGGGGTGCCAAGGTTCGCCATCACTGGCATATATGATAGCGATTTACAAATACCTTAATGGTGATCCCAACATAGGAATACAACTATTCAGTCTCAGGGAGTGTAAGAGGACATGGGGCCACACAATGAGACCGAAGGGAAAAGAGGTTTAACCTAAAGCTGCGCAGAGGGTTTTTTTACTGTTAGGGAGATAAGGAGGTGGAACTCTTCCACAATTGGTGGTGTCAGCAGGGAGTATTGGTATTTTTAAAAGACTCCAGGACGTGCATCATAGTGAACACAGTATACAGGGATATGGGAAATGATTATCGACACTGACACACATACACCTACACAGGTTTAAGTGGATGGACTATTGTCCTTATTTAACCTTACCTACTATGTGACTATATGCGTGTAAAGGCAGGTGTCCCAATACTTTTGACAATATAGTATATGCGAACTGTGGCTTAATCAGATATAAGTCAAACAGTTTTTATAACTGATAACTATGTTATCTATGCCTTATGATGGCCATACACATTGATCAGAATTGATTGATTTGTTTGAATCGCACATCAAGCAGATCAATGTGTATGGCCACCAACAGTTCTAAATGTCTGATTAAAGAGGGAGTAAACCCTGATGGGTTTACTTTCTCTTTGTTTCCCTGCAAAGGTAAAGCATAATGGGCTGCATCGCATAGTAGCCCATTAAGTGTCACTTACTTGCAGGAGAAGCCCGCGATGTCCCCGTCTTCCTCGCTAGTAGCGAGCGTCCATCTTCACCCCTCTTCTTCCGGGGGTCGCGAACTCCGGCTCTGTGACTAGCTGGAGTCGCGTGACGTCACTGCTGCGCATGCGCGCGGGAGCCGTCTTTCACGGCATGACCCTATTCACAAAACGGCACGCTCAGTGCGCCTGTGCCGTTGTCTACGGCGTACATGCGCCGTAGAAATCGGTGCTGTAATTTTTGCAAATATCTCCTAAACCGTGTAGGTTTAGGAGATATTTGTTGCACCTACAGGTAAGCCTTAAAGTGGAGCTCCACCCTAAATTTTCACTTCTGCTATTCGGATTCCTCCCCCCCTCCGGTGTCACAATTGACACCTTTCAGGGGGGAGGGGGGTGAAGATACCTGTCTAAGACAGGTATTTTCACCCACATCCGGGAGTCCTGTCTCCGGGAATCTGCGGGAGTGACGTCACTTCCCCCAGACTTCCCGTAGTGTTCTGGGAGACACTCGGCTCCCAGAACACAGGAGGACGAATCAGAACGGCGCAGTGCGACTCGCGCATGCGCCGTAGGGAATCGGGCATGAAGCCGCAGGGCTTCACTTCCTGGTTCCCTCAGCGAGGATGGCGGAGGGAGCAGCAGAGTGACGAGCGATCGCTCGTCCTCTGCTGCGGACGTCGCTGGACTCCAGGACAGGTAAGTGTCCAAATATTAAAAGCCAGCAGCTGCTGTAGCTGTAGCTGCTGGCTTTTTAAAAAAAAATTCCCGTCGGAGCTCCGCTTTAAAGCGGAAGTAAACCCATTGATTTAACAGTTTCAAAAAGCAGTTACATTACCAGCATGCCGGGAATGCCAACTGTCACATTGTTTGTGCTCTCAACCAAACTGTCAAACCATCCAATGGCTGGTGTCATAACTGATCACATGTGCAGCATCATGGCAGTTGAAGATTAAACAGAGGCCAAGATGGCAGCTTCCTTGCCTGAAAATGATAGGAGGGTTTACTTCCACTTTAATCTAGGCTTACCTGTAGGTATAAGTGGTCTGTAAGGGTTTACAACCACTTTAAAATGCCCATAGATATGTGCAGTCTGGCCGCTCGTAGACATGTATGCTCAGCCGGCATGTGTACACATTTGGAAAAGGTAGAGCGCCAGCTAACATCTGGAGGGATTATCATTATTACTACAGGTATTTACATAGTGCTGATAATTTACATAGCACTTTACAACACTGTAAATTTACATCAGTCCCTGCCGCCAGGAGCTTACAATCTAAGGTCCCTGCTACACATGCACATGTACACTGGCCAATTTACACAGAAGCCAGTTAACCTATAAGCATATCTAGTATAGGAGGATACTGAAGTACACAGAGGAATCTCCCGCATGCACAGGGAGAACATGCAAACTCCATGCAGATAGTGTCCTGGTTGGGTTCAACCTGAGGAACCCAGTGCGGCAAGGCAAAAATATTAACCACTAAACCACTCTTCTCCCATAGTGATTGAAAATATCAGATGCATCGCGTGAAGATTTCATCATTAATTGATATACATGAAGTACACACAGCTTGCTGCTCATAAGTATATATTTGCATACCTGTATAGATCCAACAATAGCTGCAGATTTATTTATTATTAGGCAATTATATAGAGCTGACAATTTACACAGCATGTTACATCTTGTACATTCACATCAGTCTCTGCCTTCAAGGAGCTTGCAATCTAACATCCCTATCTCACATGCAAACATACACATACTAGTAGGGGTGCAACGGATCAAAAAACTCACGGATCGGATCGATCCTCGGATCAGAGCCACGGATCGGATCATTTTCGGATCGGCAAAAAAAATAAAAAATTACTAATATCCACGTCATCCCCCCCACTGTAATATCCACAATCTCCCCCTGTAATATCCACAATCTCCCCCTGTAATATCCACAATCTCCCCCAGTAATATCCACAATCTCCCCCATTAATATCCACAATCTCCCCCAGTAATATCCACAATCTCCCCCAGTAATATCCACAATCTCCCCCTGTAATATCCACAATCTCCCCCTGTAATATCCACAATCTCCCCCAGTAATATCCACAATCTCCCCCAGTAATATCCACAATCTCCCCCTGTAATATCCACAATCTCCCCCTGTAATATCCACAATCTCCCCCTGTAATATCCACAATCTCCCCCAGTAATATCCACAATCTCCCCCATTAATATCCACAATCTCCCCCAGTAATATCCACAATCTCCCCCTGTAATATCCACAATCTCCCCCTGTAATATCCACAATCTCCCCACTGTAATGGGCATCTCCCCCACTTACTTTAGTCTCTCCCGCCGGCCAGTTCAGATTCACGAGCAGCGAAGGGTGATGACGTCAGCGCGCACAAGGCCACCGCCGGGTGCACCAAGATGGCCGCGGCTTCGGAGCTAGGGCTGAGGCTGAGGCCGCGGGGTCGCTCCGCGGATCGAGTGGTGATCCGATCCGAACAGGGTGACCCGTTCGGATCACGGATCACCGGCGATCCGTTGCAGCCCTACATACTAGACAGGAGCCAATTAACCTACCAGCATGTCTTTGGAGTGCGGGAGGAAACCCCCGGCACGCACAAAGAGAACATGTAAACTCCATGCAGGTAGTACACTGGTTGGGACTCGAATGAAGGATTGTTATACTGCAACGCAGGCATTCTGATCTCCAAGCCACTGTGCTGCCCAGATAGAGTAAATTAGCATTACACATAACCAGGATATTCCTAAAGTGTGTTAACATAGCATAGCTAAATCCTGTGTAAAGGATTGACACATGAGCAGAATGCTAAACACTTGTAAAATGAGAAGGGAACCTGAGCGAAACATTTGGGGGGGAAAAAGTCCCCCCTTCTTCAAGGAGTTCCCACCTAATTTGAAGGCTAGAAGGGTCACCTACTGTATAAAGTGCCTTATCTTGCTTCCCCTGATCGAACGTTTCGTGGCACACGCTTGAAATGCCACAGTAACGCAGTACAGCGGTGATTGGATGATTTCACACCTAATCAATCTCTTTTAAATATATATTTTAATGTTTTCAAGAGAGGAACAAGACAGAATGCAGTACGTTACAAGACGAGTTGTAGATGGTATGCACACATAGCTTTGAATGCATATGAAAGCAGATATACAAATTTTTTGTTTTTTAGGCTCAGTGAGACAGACCCAGGTATGCATCATTATTGCATTTTGTGACCCATAGGACCAAAGTCAAAAAAGAAAAGATAGGGAGAAGAATCAATAGAAGTAAAAGCATAGAGGAGATACGGGGAGGAAGGTGTTACTCGTGGCCTCCTTCCCAGGAAACGACTCAACAATGTGATTATCTCTTCAAAGGCCTCCAGTTTATCTTTTGCTATGGTAATGAGTTTCCCATTGACCATGGTCCACAATGATCTATGTTTAACTTACACAAGGGCTATGGTTCCAATCCTTTTCCTTACCCGAAGAGCAGTTGGCTTATGCCGTGTACACACGATCGGTTTTACTGATGAAAACAGTCCGATGGACTTTTCTCATCGTACAAACCGATCGTGTATGGGCCCCATCAGTCTTTTTTCCATCAGTGAGAAAAAATAGAACATGTTTTAAATTTATCCGATGGGAAAAAAAACGATAGCAAATTACGATCATCTGTGTGGAACTCCATCGGACAAAAAACCCACGCATGCTCAGAATCAAGTCGACGCATGCTCAGAAGAATTGAACTTCATTTTTCTCAGCTCGTCGGAGTGTTTTACGTCACGGCGTTTGGGACGGTCGGATTTTTGACTGATGGTGTGTAGGCAAGACTGATGGAAGACAGCTTCATTGGATTTCCAATGGAAAAATCCATCGGTTTAGAATCCATAGGAAATCCGATTGAGTGTACAGAGCTTTAGTGACTACCATAGACAAGAATTGGTCATCCAGTCTTCCTGAAATTTTTATTTCATGCTTATTTATGACCATCATGTACCCAACCAGGTCGGGGGAAACCTCTACTTTTTTAAATTCCACTGATCCTGATTAGGTATTTGAAGTGAACACAAGCTATACCTTTACTAAGGGAGGTTAATATATTTATGAATAAGTGCTAACAGAGGCCTAAAGGTGCACTTCATTGGAAAACATGTATTTACCATGATTGATAAATGAGGAAAATGTGCATATATCAGGGTAGACATGTGTGATAAACCGATGCACAAAATGGTTAACACTGAATATTATGAAAGCGTATATCCTCTATAAAAAAAAAGTCAAGGAGCACTTGTATAGGATAACAAGGAAGGAAGTATATATATTAAATTTGAGAATGTGTAAAAAAAAATCGGATGCAGTATTTGCAGTAACTTTCCTGCATGCTGGACACCTTTTACACCACATAGTAAAATATGTGTAGACAAAACACTTTTTGTGAAGACAGCAGGTGGTACATACTGGTGCACAGTATAAGCTATTTTGGTACAGTTGTAGGACGGTGACCATTTAGTGGAAAGAAGTCATTAATGCATAGCAGATCCAAAAAGTTGAAAGAGTTTGACCAAATTGCTGTACTTTTTCAGCTGATTGGGGGACAGTTAAGCCTGCTTTGGCTTTCCCTGCCTAATGGAAATTATGGGTAGATGGCCCAGTAAGCACTGGGCATGTATACATCTGTGTATTTTAACAGGAGGATCTTCAAAGGGTTTAATCATTCAGATCTCTTATTGATTAACGAGACACAGGGGCTTGTGCTATAGAAATCAGGGACACGGTTGCTGGCTGCACTGGCTATGGTGACTTTGGCACTGATGTAGTGGTAATCAGGAACACTGTTTTTGCCTTACACTGGTCTGGTGACACTGGGATCGGTGTGGTGGTGATCAGGAACATTGTTTCTGGCTTAAGTTCGTCTGGTGACACTAGGACCAGTGTGGTGGTGATCAGGAACATTGTTTCTTGCTTACGTTGGTCTAGTGATACTGAGACTGGGGTGGTGGTGATCAGGAACATTGTTTCTTGCTTACGTTGGTCTAGTGATACTGAGACTGGGGTGGTGGTGATCAGGAACATTGTTTCTTGCTTACGTTGGTCTGGCGACACTAGGACCAGGTGATCAGGAACATTGTTTCTTACTTACGTTGGTCTGGCGACACTAGGACCAGTGTGGTGGTGATCAGGAACATTGTTTCTTGCTTACGTTGGTCTGGCGACACTAGGACCAGGTGATCAGGAACATTGTTTCTTACTTACGTTGGTCTGGCGACACTAGGACCAGTGTGGTGGTGATCAGGAACATTGTTTCTTGCTTACGTTGGTCTGGCGACACTAGAACCAGTGTGGTGGTGATCAGGAACATTGTTTCTTGCTTACGTTGGTCTGGTGACACTAGGACCACTGTGGTGGTGATCAGGAACATTGTTTCTTGCTTAAGTTGGTCTGGCGACACTAGGACCAGTGTGGTGGTGATCAGGAACATTGTTTCTTGCTTACGTTGGTCTAGTGATACTGAGACTGGGGTGGTGGTGATCAGGAACATTGTTTCTTGCTTACGTTGGTCTAGTGATACTGAGACTGGGGTGGTGGTGATCAGGAACATTGTTTCTTGCTTACGTTGGTCTGGCGACACTAGGACCAGGTGATCAGGAACATTGTTTCTTGCTTACGTTGGTCTGGTGACACTAGGACCAATGTGGTGGTGATCAGGAACATTGTTTCTTGCTTAAGTTGGTCTGGCGACACTAGGACCAGTGTGGTGGTGATCAGGAACATTGTTTCTTGCTTACGTTGGTCTGGCGACACTAGGACCAGTGTGGTGGTGATCAGGAACATTGTTTCTTGCTTACGTTGGTCTGGCGACACTAGGACCAGTGTGGTGGTGATCAGGAACATTGTTTCTGGCTTACGTTGGTCTGGTGACACTAGGACCAGTGTGGTGGTGATCAGGAGCGCTGTCGCTTGCTTACACTGGTCTGGTGACACTGGGACTGGTGTGGTGGTGATCAGGAACACTGTTGCTTGCTTACACTGGTCTGGTGATACTGGGACTGGTGTGACTGAAAAAGGTCTGCTAATCGGCTCCTGATCAATGTTCTCAGCCTATGGTCAGTGTTCTGACGGGGGTCCGTTCCCCTGTCAGAACACAATAGTTTTTTTTAGTTCAACCCAGCGGCTGTACCAAGCTTTAGTCAGAGGTGTTTAGGAGAGAGAGACAGAGAAGTATGATAATTGATGCATGATGTACTATTTAAATTACATTTTTGCCTGGAGTTGGGCTTTAAAGCAGGACTAACCCTAACTAGTGAAAAACTGTGAACAGGCAGCTCTTTATTGCACAGGAGACATACCATGTCTTTTCTGCAGTAGCCAACCCTTACCTGCCTGCTCGAAGTCTTGTGTTGAATGTAAAGTTGCATTCCCGTTGCACTCTGACCATGCTGGAATTACTGACTCCTGTGCGCATGCGCGGGATGATATTTTTCCAACTGTCCAATCAAGAGGCCAGAGGCCTAGTAGCCGGAGAGAAAATGACAGCAGCTGGCAAAGCATGTAACTGGTGCATCGGTGGAAGGTGGAGGTTTGTATTATTGAGAGTTTAGTTCTGCTTTAAGTAATACCGACATGTCCACTGAGATATCCATAAAGTGCAAGTGATTCCACTCAGTACACATAAGCTGCTAAGTAAAGCCCCATACACACTATTAGATTTTCTGCAGATTTTTGTATTCAGATTTACCAAAACCATGTAGTGCAAGGGGCCTGCCTGATTGCATACAAATTGAAACTCTTATGGTTAGACCTCATGTTATATGGTTTTTGTAAATCTGAAGACAAAACTCTGCAGAAAATCTATTAGTGTGTATGGGGTCTTGTCACGGGCGTGCGCACAGGGTGTGCCAGATGTGCCCAGGCACACCCTAATCACCCCCTGCAGCCCTGGGAGCCCCTCCCGCAGTGCTGGCTTCCCTCCTCTCCCACCAGCTGCTGCTGAAGGCACACACAGATGATGTTTCAGGATGAGTGGGGAAAGTGGTAATGCCATTTACCATCCCCTTACCTTTCTGAATGAACACAGTGAGTGACTGGTACCATGTGAGTTTGAGCTTTGGGGTGCACGCCCTAATGCAATAGGCTGTGCACACCTATGGGTCTCATGCTTCGATTCACATTGTGCCACATTATTAGGAACATGGCATTACAGTGTTACAGCAATAACTGAGGAAGAGGTCAGAATGCCTGACACTTTTAGGGCACGTTCATACTATTATACTGCATTAAAGGGGTTGTAAAGTCAGAAGTTTTTTTTTAATGAATTAAGATTAAAAGCCTTCTGTGTGCAGCAGCCCCCCTCGGCCCCACTTATACTTACCTTAGCCCCCTCTCTGTCCAGCGGTGTCCATGAGTATCTCGGCCATCAAGAACTCTCCCTTCTGATTGGCTGAGACACATTGGCTCACACTGCTGTCAATAAAAATCAGTTAGCCAATCAGGAGAGGGCGGGGGCGGGGCCAAACCACAGCCCAGTGTCTGAATGGACACAGGAAGCTGCAGCTCGGCTTGGGTGCCCCCATATCAAGCTGCTTGCTGTGGGGGCACTCAACAGGAGGGAGGGGCCAGGATCACAGAAGAGGCAACAGAGCAGGTAAGTATAACATATTTATTATTTTATTAGAAAAAAAAAACGAGACTTTACAATCACTTTAAGGTTGGAGACGTTGTCTAACTCACTAAAAAGATCAATTTTTTGGCAGCACACATCCGCCAGCAAGGTGCATTGGGGGGCATTCAGAATGAACAGCACAGCATTGTGGTATACCGCGAATTACCGCAGCACATTAATGTGAATGGGCCCTTAAAATGATACAGCAAATGAAATGTGAGATGTGTGCAGGGCCCAGGGAGACGGGGATTGTGTAGGAGGCAGAAACTCTCGGGTTGCTATGTGAGGGATTTCAAGCAAGGATCAACTGTTCGCTTAAAGTGGAAAATAGCTTTAAGACATGTCTGCCTATTATTTGTTGATCGGGGCCTGAAGTGAAGTCTGTGAGAGATGTCATTTCCTGTTGTTCTTTCCCATGAGGTTGTTGGTTGCATGATTTCCAGCCTTAGGAAGTGCTGAGGGCTGCCTTTTAAAGGAGTCTTGGTGATGGGGAGAGAGAGAGAGGAGGCAGTGAGTGTTTGCAATGAGTCACCCTCAGCCTGTGATCCAGTTCCCTGAAAACATAGCAGCTGCTGTGAGCGCTGAGCACAGCCTAACTGCACATGTGTGGGTGGATGGATGTTCTCCCCCATCTGATTACTTGCTCATGTGTTTCTGCTTGTGGGTCAGCCTTTTGATTCATCTTTATTCACTTCGTTAACTCTGCCGTTCCAGGATTGGAAGTCATTGCGTAAAGATGTTCATCGTTATTTTTGGGTTGTGAACATTTGAAGATTGCTTAAAGCTGGTCATACACTGATCCAAACCCCACCAGATCAGGAGAGACCGGCTATATTTTGATCAATGTGTGGCCGTCTTCACTTTAGTAGTCGATCCTTAGATTGACTTCTGTCAAAGGGACAAGCTGAAAAATGTTTGTCGATCAGCAGTTGTGACTATGGGACTGTAGGCCACACCCGCCCCCCACCTATACCCCAGATACAACCCCACAAACCAACACCACAACATGTTTATTTGGCATAAAAAGGCCGCGACACTTTATTGGTTTACCACAATTTTCAACACAACCATTATAATTGAAACTTGTATAATAAAAAAACATAAATCATTCACATAAGCTCTGCCCAGTTTTTGGAACTCGGGCAGCATCACTGTAACATCACCAGATATGTCTCCCCCGCTTCCGGGGTGACCCTACCACATAAAATGTCACGACGGGAAGGAAGGGAGGGAACCCTTCTTCCTGGGCCGCTGCAGAGGACGCCCTGGACCCTCTGCGGCCCTTAAATAGCCTCCCTGGGGAAACCAGAACCTTCTCTGGACCGCTATTGGCTTGCCCACACCGGTACCATAGCTTAATTAAAGGGACAGTACCGCCCCACCCCTCACCTATCACTCCTTAACCCCTTACTACCCAGAGAAGGGACAGGCGGCCCCAGTCCCAAGAAAGCGGGTCCCAATGCTTTTGCCCGCTTTTGACAATCCAGCCCCTAATCAGTGTATTCTAACATCAGCTGATCTCGCTGTCTGAGGACCATGTCCTGGCGGGGGTTCCTCCATCCACCTTGTTAGGTGTGGATGGAGGAATCTGTTTGGTCTATGGCCAGCTTTAGAGCTGATCTGTCACTCAGCATAGGATACTTTGTATTCTGACTTTTGAGGCATATTTTTAATGCAGTTAAATGGTTGTAAACCTCGGAAAAGACAAAGACATAATGAGCTAGTATGCGGCGGCCCTCCGAGTACAGCGTGGACATCTTCCACCGGAGTTACTTCCGGATTTTCGGCTCCGGCACTCCCGCCTATGTGCACAGGGGCCGCCGGCCACGGCACAGCTACTGAAGAAACGGCATCAGCGGCCCGTTTCTTCAGTGCGCCAATGGCGTCGGCAGCAGCGCATATACTGAATATCTCCTAAGCTGTGCAAGTTTTAGGAGATATTCAAGGTACCTACAGGTAAGCCTTTTTATAGGCTTACCTGTAGGTAAAAGTGGTGAAACAGGTTTACAACCACTTTAATTTGACATTCACCAAACACTCACTGCAGGTGAAACATCCTGGGTAGGTATGGTGCCGATATTAAGCATTTGCTAGAGTACTCATACTTGTGCAAATGCTCCGATACCCGAAACCAATACCTTTGTGAAAATACACAAATGAATGGGCTCAAATCAGTACTTGAGCACAAGTATTGGTACTCTTACTAGCCGATAACCCTAATCCTGGGCATTTTAAAGCCAAATTCCAGGTTTGCTTTCATTTTGTGGCCCAAATTAACCTTTTCATTTTGTAATTTATGCAGCCACTGTATAAAAGGTGTCATCTACATACAATATACAATGCTGTGTTCCAGCAATGGTACTGCGTGTCTGCTGCCAGAACAAAAATTTGAGTTGGGCCAAGCACTTGTCAGGCATTTAGAAGAGGTTTTATTATTTTTCAGTGGTGGGGTAAAATACAAGACCTTCACGATACCTGGTGCAATCTTAAAGCGCTAAGTTGATGCCCCTGTAAAAATGTACTAATTTATGCCCAGTGTGATAGTTCTAACAAGACATAGGCTGAAGTATGATTACATGCCCAAAAAATAGCAAAGGAAAAACGCACCTACAAAGGCTATCAATTTCAAAACATAATTGTATTATACATGTAAAAAGCAACCATGGCAAATATGGGAAACCTCTTCCCCCCACATACCCTTCCCCCGGCCCCCCACCCAACACAACCCACCCGGTTGCTTTTTACATGTATGCCCAATAAATACAATTTTGTATTGAAATCGATAGCCTTTGTAAGTGCATTTTTCCTTTGGTGGCATGTATATTTTGGAAGCACCTCCCCTCATTTAATAGGGTATAGGCACCTTTTTCACAACACTCCCAGGATCCATACAATTGTGTTTTTTTTCCGGAAGTATGATTACATACAGCACAACTGACCATGGCCCCTCCAGCATGTGTTCCTGTATATTGTACTTGGCAGCTGGTTTGCTATAGGATGTTGGTTTGCTCAGATACCCTCCCTATGTTACCACCACTCTGTGGTGTTGCCAGAAGTCTTATTGCCTCATTGCCATACATCATAACCCTTTGCATGCACATCATTGTTGTCTTTTAGCACTGTAAGGCATCTTTAAAGGGGACATTATGCATTTTACTCTGGAGATGGCACATTCTGGACTGTTCTGTGCTACCCCCACTTACACAGGGGGGCGGAATGCCAAGGCCTCTCCAGTGCTCTTCCAGGTGTAATCTGACTGTTGGAAATACACCACTAGGAAGCATTGTATAGCTAGCCATAGGCCCCTTTCACACTGGGGCGGTTTGCAGGCGCTATTGCGCTAAAAATAGCGCCTGCAAACCGACCCTAAGTAGCGGCTGCTGTTTCTCCAGTGTGAAAGCCCGAGGGCTTTCACACTGGAGCGGTGCGCTAGCAGGACCGCTCCAAAAGTCCTGATAGCTGCATCTTTGGAGCAGTGAGAGGAGCGGTGTGTTTACCGCTCCTCCACCGCTCCTTCCCATTGAAAGCAATGGGAAACCGCGGCTATACCGCCGGCAGAGGCGCAGTGCCGGCGGTATTAACCCTTTTTCGGCCACTAGCGGGGGTTAAAGCCGCAACTCCCGCGCCAGTGTGAAAGGGGCCATACAGCTAGATTTTAGCCCCTTGACTGAATAGAAGAAATTCAATTGATTCCCCCATCCAGGATAAACAGCATGGAATCTCGATGGCTGGTTATTGTATTCAGGCAGCCGCTGCACCCATGGCTGCCTGAATACACAAAAAGTGATTGTGTTTGATAGGATACAGTCATTCTTAGAAGAAATAGAATACCAAGCATGAACTCTCGCTATCTCCATAATGCCGAATGCAAGGCTGGAAAGGGGTTGTTCATGCTCAGAGTACACTGAAGAAATGACAAAATACACTCACAGTGTACAGTCTTCTAGTCAGGGACTGTTGTGGTCACTTGTGGAATAAAGTTTTGTACATTGTGATGTCATTGGAGTGAGGCTGTCATTTATTCAGAAGGCAATCGCTGTTCAGCTGGCAATATTTCACCCAGCTTAGTCAATTTTTGGTGCTTGCAGGGTCACCCACTCCCCGAATTTCAGCTGATTCCACAGGAGTTGGCTGAAATTGAAACTGCATATGTGAGAGATTCTGTCAGCCAAAGAAACTATTGCTTATACTGAAAAGCTGGGTATACACTTATAGAAGTTTGGCCAGAGTTCCCCGGAGAGTTGATGGTTGTACCTGGGTCCCACTAGTTTGCACCAGTTCTGTGCTGATGGCACTGCTGGACATCTTCCGATGTACGCATAACGTGTCTTTCATCTGCTGCATTAAGTTTCCTTGGCCAACCACTGTGTCTACGGTCCTCAGCGTTGCTTGTTTCTTTGTGCTTCCTCATAAGGCTTAATAGCACATCTTGAAATTCCAGTCTGCTTTGACTGAGAGAGACCTGATGCAGCATAACTACCTTGTTTGTGTCTTGCTGAGCTCAATCTTGCCATGGTGTAACATGAAAATGTCTTCCACAACCTCACCTTAGTAGCAGAGTTTGGCTGTTCCTCACCCAGTTTTAAGCCTCCTACACAGCTGTTTCTATTTCAGTTAATGACTGTGTTTCAACCTACATATGAAATTGATGACCATTAACACCTGTTTGGTATAATTGGTTAATCATACACCTGACTGTAATCCTACAAATCCCTGACTTTGTGCAAGTGTACAAAGTGTGCAAGTGTAAGAATTGATGCTGGCCTGAAGCCAAAGGGCATTCACACTAAATATTTATTTGATTGCATTTTGTAAATTTAAAGAAAGTAAACAATCAAAATATATATTTTTGAATGTGTTCTTACTTTACAGCATTTCTTCATATCTGCCTAAAACTTTTGAACAGTACTGTATGTCTATATGTATAAATTCACGTGCTGGCAGGAATATTTGCTCCTTACATGTTTGTTCTTCACTTCCTGTTTAGTAATACAGCAGACTGTTGTGCCCCTATCTCCTGACTTGTGTAAGTTTAGGTACGGTATTTTAAAACTTAAAATATGTGTGTGCTTTATACGTAATCTCGGCAGTTCTGCAGGAATACACTCTGCGTGAGAAGGTTTAATACAGATAGGTGACAGAGTGTCTACACATGGATTACCGTATATACTTGAGTATAAGCCGACCCGAGTATAAGCCGAGGTACCTACTTTTACCACAAAACATCGGGAAAACGCATTGACTCGAGTATAAGCCGAGGGGAGGAAATGTGCCCATTGCCCAACCTTACTGTGCCCATTGCCATCTCACTCTGCCACCTCACTGTGCACATTGCCACCTCACTGCCCATTGTCGCCTCACTGTGCCCCCTTACTGTGCCCATTGCCCAACCTTACTGTGCCCATTGCCATCTCACTCTGCCACCTCACTGTGCACATTGCCACCTCACTGCCCATTGTCGCCTCACTGTGCCCCCTTACTGTGCCCATTGCCATCTCACTGTGCCACCTCACTGCCCATTGTCACCTCACTGTGCCCCCTTACTGTGTCCATTGCAGCCTCCCTGTGCCCGAGTCAGTGTACCTGAAAATCTTGTAATTCCGCGGCCGGCGTCCATTGTTCAAATCTCGCGCCGTTCTCCCTGTCCCTTCCGTGATAGGCGTTTCCAGCAAACACTGTGTTGAGTGTTTGCGCCTATCACGGAGGTCCTCTCATTCTCCGACTCCCAGCAGGCACTGTGTTCAGTGCTCCGCCAATTACGGACGTCGGACAAGAGGACCTCCGTGATAGGCGCAAACACTCAACACAGTGTTTGCTAAAAACGCCTATCGCGGAAGGGACAGGGAGAACGGCGCGAGATTTGAACAATGGACGCCGGCCGCGGAATTTCACGATTTTCAGGTACTGACTCGAGTTTAAGCCGAGGGGTATACTTTCAGCCCTAAAAAAAGGGCTGAAAAACTCGGCTTATACTCGAATATATACGGTAGATATACATTTGTGGTAAAATGCATTAACAATCAGGCAAAAAATAGAAAATATATGTAAAAAATACTTTGAGGTGAATGTTACATTAATAAAAATGTACTACTCCTACTAACCCAGATAATACCCGATTGTAATACTTGGATTGGTTCCAGCAATATCAAACTTTTGTATTTGAAAGGCCTAAGGGTGCCTATAAATATGTAGATCTTGTAGAGGTTCAAGGTATTGTTTACATGGCCTAGTTGGTTTCTCAATTTGCTCAGACTGTGTTATGTATAATAAACTTTCACACTTTTGTTGGCTCTTTAAAGTTTTCCTTGATCTATACATTTTTATATCCTCTCATGGGATCGCAGGCATCATGCAAACCACAAACATGCATAGAGAAATAAACCACACCACCATTTGAATTTGCAACAATAATTTTATTTAAATCTCACATATTCCATTTTTTTTTTTGGAATAATCGATACTACTTGATTCTGAGCATGCACATTTTTTTTCACGTCGTTAAAGCATACACATGACCGTTTTTCATGACGAGAAAAACGACAAGAAAAATTAGAGCATGTTCCAATTTTTTCTTGCCCATTTTTCACGTCGTGAAAAATGCTCTGAAGCCCACACACGATCATTTTTAATGACCATTTTAAAAAATGACATTTTTCTCGTCATTAAAAACGGTCGTGTGTACGCGGCATTAAAGCAAATTACAGCTGGCGTCTAAGTATTTCAAGTCCTTTGTATTGCTGGGTATGGGGGCACATGGCTCCCTGACTCTTTCTGCCAGCTGTTCCTCAGTCCTTGATAATGACATTTGTTTGTCCTTTCCTGGGTTGGTGTAACAAGGTAGGAAGCAGTGAAGAAGCTGGAGAAGTGGAATTGCTATGCTGCAGAACAGGGAGCCTAGTTTTCTGATGAATAGGAGCAGGATTTGGTGATCTGTTTAGTCCGGAATACATCTGCCCCCATGCAGCTTCTCTCTGTCTGCTTCCTAACTTGGCAGGGCGGTTACAAATTTTATCTGCTTGATAAACTTCTGCAACAAAGGATGAATGATTAACTGGACAGAGGGAGCGGTCTGGACAGGAAATGACTGATAAGCAGTTCATTGAGTACTTCTGCAGATTAACTCCCGCACTGCCAAATATAAATAAGTGAATTTGAGAACATAGTCTCCATTTTATCCTTATCACTTAACCTACTGTAACCCCCTATGTCTGTAAATATTTAACAATGGGCAGCTGTAATACAGTCATTAATATGGTTTTAACTGGAGACCAACCTCTACCAGTTTGGTGAGTCAAAAATATTCTATTGATTTCTGGTTAGTAACTATAGATTTCCGCGATGGGTCAAGTTCATTACATTTTAGGTGTTTCAAGTATACTATCAGGTTCGGTACTGCATAGATGTTCTATATCTGTATTAAAAAAAATCAAAGCTAAATATACCATTGAAACAAATAAATCATGTGTATACAGTTTATCTGATTGTCAGTATAGGAATTATCAAAGAAAATATAATGTTAAAGTGTATCTAAACCCAAACGCAAAACATGAACATATTGCAGCTTACCTTAGCAACTATAGATCAGTGTTTCGTAACTGGGGCGCCGTTTGGGTTCTCCCAGGATGCCACTAGGGTTGCCACTTTATCCCTTTAAAACCGAACACATATTGATTAAACAGGTTCTGTGGCTGATTAAGGTGGTAATTATACACACTTGGTGCCTTATCTGAAATAAATTAGCCTCAGATTCTGTGTAATTCATATGTATTCGGGTTTAAAGGTGGTAACCCTAGGTGCCACAAGCTCGGGACCCAGTTTGCCCTGGATCAGTAGAGTTGCTATGGTGTGGGCCACCATCACCATAACAACCAATGATGCTCCAGGGCAGTTTGCATGACATCATTTGTTGCTATGGTCGTAGCGGCTGGTCCACCTGCCATGGCAACTCATGACGCTGATCCATGGCATGCTGCCTGAAGGCCAACCCCAGCATTCAGGAGAGGATGGACGTCTTGGTTTCTCCAGACCTGCACCACCTCCTGCTCTCTGCAGCACTGCTGCAGCCCAAAAATGTAGGGCTCTGATGTGAAGAAGGAACTTTGTGATGGGGGGACCCTGACATGAAGGGGAGGATCTGACATGATGGAGGGACCTCCGATGTGAAGGTGGGCTTCTAGTGTGAAGTTAATTTCATCAATGCAGTTCTGTCCATCATCCCAGGCTCAGGTTTCCCCTTGATAAGTAATGTTTACAATTTTACATTTTAGACAGGCATGCCTGTGGATTTTGCATACTTTTAAAGGGTCCCACGACTGAAAAAGTTTGAGAATCTCTGCTATAGATTTCTGAGAAGTTCATTAAATTTGTTATTTAAAATATGTCATTAAGCTCAGTAGTGCATAGATGCTCGTTATCATAGCTAAATATAACATTGAAATGAATAATTTACATTTATACAGTGTATCCAATCGTCAGTATGGGAATTAAAACAGCAAATAAAAATATGCGTGAATAGATGTGAGATGGGTCATATGACATACTCTATGGTTATTTCCTCGGCCTGATCTAGAGACCTTCCATTGTCTAGGGTCCAGGTAGACCTCTGCCTTCTCTGTGTTGCTTTGTAGCCTGCTGGAAGTAGTTGCCAGCCAATAGATTTATATAGGTGTTCCGCTGACATCCGGCTTTGGTGCAGAGAAGTCAGAAGCTTTCCAAGGCCCAAACTTTGCAGCGGAAGATCTCTGCATCAGGGGCATAGAGGATGGCATCATTATACTCACCTTACACCAGGGGTGTCAAACTCAATTTCATCGTGGGCCGCATCAGCATTATGATTGTCTGCAAAAGGGCCGGTTGTATCTGTAAGATTAGATGTCCAGCGCATCCCCTCCCATTTACATTAGATGTCAAGAGCCAACCCACCATCAGAAGTTGAGTCCCCTACTTTCCCTTACTTTCCCTTACTTTCCCTTACATCACAGTGCACCCCCTTTCCTTATGATGCTGCTGCTGGAAAGAAGCTGGATGCATTGCTTGAAAGCAGAACGTAGGGGTCTGGAGGAGGACCAGAGGAGGGCTGGAGCTCTCCTGCAGCTGCAGGAGGGGTGTGAGGGCCACGTGAAATGGCCTTGAGGGCCGGATTCGGCCCACGGGCCTTGTGTTTGACACCTGTGCCTTACACGTATTCAGAGATATTTTGGTTCTGCACTTCTTGCCATTAGACAGGCAGATCTCTCACCTAGAAAGGCTACTGGGATAAAATCTGTCCATCCTATAAACCTATGGAACTAGTAGGACACTGTCTTATATGGGGAGATGGAACAATTTTGATAATATGGTGGATATTACTGTCAGCGATAGCAAGGGCTTCTGATACTAAATGTCAAAATGTATTTAAAGCTAAAAGGTTTATTTTTAGTCTTGGATTTTTTTTTTATTTTTTTTTAAAGGAAAAAGGTTGGTCTTTATTGAGAAGATATCACAGAACAAGAGATATACAGACATGTCCTATGCATAGTACAATACACTAGGCCATACACATCATCTATACATAGATCAATGTTAGTCTGACCCAAAATACATTATCAAAACTAAACGAAGGAAAATGAAACAAAGACACAAGAAAAACAACATCTCAAGATCCCTGGGTCCAAGGAGTCCAAACCCGATCAAATTTCTTGGGACAACCCCTGCTAACATATGTCAACTTATACATCGGTATGACCGCATTAACAGAGGAGTCCCAAGATTCAATTTTGGGGGGGGCAGGGGAGGACCATTGTTTGAGGATTTCTTTCTTAGCGTAAAACATTAGCAAAGATACAAGTAACTTTGTGTATCTGGGCCTCTGGTCATCATCGTGTATCCCAAGCAGGGCCAGTTCAGGAGATTCCGGGATAGACAATGCGAGTCGGATATTAATGCATTCAAAGACCTCGGCCGAGAACTTCTCCACCAAGGGACAAGCCCAGAACATATGAAAAAATGTACCCTCCGAAGATCGACATTTCTGACATATAGGGGATCTATCCGGGTAAATACCGTGGAGTCTCTGAGGTGTGTAATAAATACGGTGAATAAATTTGGTCTGCATTAATTTATCTCTAGAGGAGATCAGCAATTTAGACCCATCTTCAAAACATTCCTCCCAAGTAGTTCTGTCCAGGCTGGGGACATCCGTCAACCATTTTCCCCATACGTTGTCTATTTTAGGCAGGGCCGGCCCTATGATGGGACCGGGTGGTACCATGGTACCAGGCGGCACTGTTAGGGGGGCGGCAAACTGACGCCCGCCAGCCAGCCAGCCAGCTCCGCTGCCTGTGAGGAGCCCAGCGCCGCTGAGGACACTCACCTTAGTCAGCGAGTGAGCAGGCATGGGCAGGCGCCGCTCCCTGTGAGGAGCCCGGTGTACCGGCGCCGCTGCCTGTGAGGACACTCACAGGCGGGGGGAGGGGGCAGTCAGCGAGTGAGCACTGCAGGCACCGCTCCCTGTGAGGAGCCCGGCGCCGCTGCTGTTGGTGACAGGGGCGGACAGAGCACTCGCAGCGGGGGGGGGGTTGGGAGCAGGCAACAAGTGAGCGGGCAGCGGAGCAGAGTGATGATGTCATCTCTCCCCGCCGCCCTGCATCACCACAGTTTCACCCTCACTGTGCAGCCATGGGCAGCAGAGAGATTATATCATCTCTCTGCTGGCTGCCTTCACTCTGGGACACAGCAAGTGACAACCCGCAACGTGTGGCAAGTGACAATACGCAACATGTGGCAGGTGACGCTTGGCAAGTGACAATCCGCAATGTGTGGCAAGTGACAATACGCAACGTGTGGCAGGTGACGCTTGGCAAGTGACAATCCGCAACGTGTGGCACGGGACTATCCGCAACGTGTGGCAGGTGACGCCGTGGCAAGTGACAATCCGCAACGTGTGGCAGGTGACGTTGTGGCAAGTGACAATCTGCAACGTGTGGCAGGTGACGTTGTGGCAAGTGACAATCTGCAACGTGTGGCAGGTGACGTTGTGGCAAGTGACAATCTGCAACGTGTGGCAGGTGACGTTAAAGTGACAATGCGCAACGTGTGACAGGTGACGTCGTGACAATCCGCAACATGTGGCAAGTGACAATACGCAAGGTGTGGCAGGTGACGCTTGGCAAGTGACAATCCGCAACGTGTGGCACGGGACTATCCGCAATGTGTGGCAGGTGACGTTGTGGCAAGTGACAATATGCAACGTGTGGCAGGTGACGCCGTGGCAAGTGACAATGCGCAACGTGTGGCAGGTGATGTTGTGGCATGTGACGTGGCAAGAGACAACCCGCAACGTGTAGCAGATGACAATCCGCAACGTGTGGCAAGTGACAATCCGCAACGTGTGGCAAGTGGCAACCCGCAACGTGTGGCAGGTGACATAAGTGACCATGCACAACATGTGGCAGCCGACAATCCGCAACGTGTGGCAGGTGACAACCCGCATCTGGTGGTGGAGTCCGAAGCAAAACTGTAAGTACAAACACACATCACAAGTTGTATGAGACATGAGAGCCTCTGAGAGGGACTTGCCTTGCCCAGCCCTGATTAACCACTTAAGGACCGGAAAGATTTGCCCACTTAAAGCGGTTGTATGGCTTTGTTTTTTTTTGTTTTTTTAAATAACAAACATGTTATACTTACCTCCACTGTGCAGTGCGTTTGGAAAAGAGTGGCCGCGATTCTCTGGTCCCTCGGCGGCTGTCTTGGCTCCTTACTGCATCAGCTAACCCCCTTCTGGGAAGCACTCTCCCAAGGGGGTTAGCTTGCGGGCGCGCTCCCTGTTATACACGCTGCGTCCATAGACACAACGTGTATGACTCGTTCCCGCCCCCCCCAGGGCCCGGGTCATTGGATGTGATTGACAGCAGCGCGAGCCAATGGCTGCACTGCTATCAATCTAGCCAATTAACGGCCAGACTCCGTGGAGAGGGGGACGCGCACAGCAAGTGAACGGGCTCAGGTAAGTAAAACATAGGGGCTGGGGGGCAGTCATTGCCAGGTGTTTTTTCACCTTAATGCATAGGATGCATTAAGGTGAAAAATCACGAACCTTTACAAACCCTTTAATAACCAGGCCATTTTTTGCGATACGGCACTGTGTCGCTTTAACTGACAATTGCGCGGTAATGCGACACTGTACCCAAATAAAATTGGCGTCCTTTTTTTCCCACAAATAGAGCTTTCTTTTGGTGATATTTGATCACCTCTGCGGTTTTTATTTATTGCACTATAAACAACAAACGAGCAACAATAAAAAAAAAAAAGAACAATATTTTTTACTTTTTGCTATAATAAATATCCAAAAAATGTATAAAAAAATAATTTCTTCATCAGTTTAGGCCAATATGTATTCTTCTACATATTTTTGGTACCAAAAAAAACATAATTAGCGTACATTGATTAGTTTGCGCAAAAGACATTGCGGCCGCCCGCCATGCACAGGTCCCTTTATACTCCTATATACATGTATAGAGCCCTGACAGGTCCTTTTATACACCTATATGCACGTATAGAGCCATGACAGGTCCTCTTTATACTCCTTTTATACATGTATAGAGCCATGACAGGTCCTCTTTATACTCCTTTTATACATGTATAGAGCCATGACAGGTCCTCTTTATACTCATTTATACATGTATAGAGCCACGACAGGTCCTCTTTATTATCCTTTATGCATGTATAGAGCCACGACAGGTCCTCTTTATTATCCTTTATACATGTATAGAGCCACGACAGGTCCTCTTTATTATCCTTTATACATGTATAGAGCCATGACAGGTCCTCTTTATACATGTATAGAGCCACGACAGGTCCTCTTTTTACTCCTATACATGTATAGAGCCATGACGGGTCCCCTTTAGTTATCATGATATAAAATAATGAATGTGGGGGCCTTTTGGTGGGCGTGATTTTTTTTTTTTGGGGAGGGGGGGGGCAGCATTTCATTCTTGGTCCCAGGCAGCACAATGTCTTGGGCCGGCCCTGATTTTAGGCGAGTCAACTACCAAAAGTGCAAGGTAAAGAGCAGAGAGCGTCTTCTCCAGATCCTCCTGAGCCTTAGTCTTGGATTTAGTGGTGAAGAACACCTTGCCAGGTATTTATTGCCCTTTACTCATTTGGGAGATTTACTCTCCCTATTTATTCCATTGTTACAGGGACTGTAAGTGGAGGAACATCCAAGATTTTTGGTTGTTACCAAATTAGTTATAAAAATTAGATTTTTATCTAGGGCAATTCAGTGACAACTTTCTAAGGCCCTAGTCACTTCTGCAGCTCTCATGCAGGTTTTATCTTGTGACACCCGTAGGGCAGCCCATTCACTCCATTAGGCTGCCCTATGTGTGACAAATGCGACAAAGAAGCTCCTGCATATTTTTGGGTTGTTGAGCTTCGCATGTTTTTTACCGCCCATTTTGGCATATTTGTTGCGTTTGAAAACGCACGTCTGTTGGCTAAGTTTGGGGTGCCATTAACAATTAACCAAGCATGATGTGTGGTTTGTGAGTGTTTCAGGAATGTGCAGATGTGAATGCACCCTAATGCCGCATACACACGACCGTTTTTCATGACGAGAAAAATTGCATTTTTTAATTTGGTCATTAAAAACGATCGTGTGTGGGCTCCAGAGCATTTTTTGCGACGTGAAAAATAGCCATTAAAAATTTGGAACATGCTCTACTTTTTCTCGTCGTTTTTCACGCCGTCGTTTTTCTCGTCGTGAAAAGCGGCCGTGTGTACCCTTTAACGACGTGAAAAAAACGCGCATGCTCAGAAGCAAGTTATGAGACGGAAGCGCTCGTTCTGGTAAAACTAGCGTTCGTAATGGAGATAGAACATTCGTCACGCTGTAACAGACTGAAGAGCACGAGGCTGAAAAGCGCGAATCGTCTCTCACCAAACTTTACTAACACGAGGATCAGCAAAAGCAGCCCAAAGGATGCCGCCATCCGAATGGAACTTCCCCTTTATAGTGCCGTCGTACGTTTCGTACGTCACCGTGCTTTGTTTGAGCATTTTTTTTTCATGATTGTGTGTAGACAAGGCAGGCTTGAGAAGAATCACGTTGAGAAAAAAGTTGTTTTTTCAATGACATTAAAAACGGTCGTGTGTACGTGGCATAAGAATATTTCCCTCACTGTTCCTGTCTCTTCTAGTTGTGTATATATAGTTTAGGAAGTGAACAGAAATCTTTCCAATGGAATATAGATGGCAACAAGAAGACAAAAAAAAGGCCGGACAGTATGATGCCGCGTACACACGACGAGAAAAACTGCAAGAATCACGACGAGAAAAACGTCAAGAACATGCTCTAATTTTTCTCGTCGTGATTCACGGCATTTTTTTCCGCGGCAGTTTTCCCATAAGGAAACACTGCCAGGGAGCCTACACATGGTCGGTTTTCTCGACCAAGAGAGAAAATGTCATGAAAACCGGCCGTGTGTAGGGGACCAAGCCGGTCCTCGTTTTTCATGTCGAATTTCTCGGCGGTGTTTTCACCATCGAGAAAATCGATCGTGTGTACACGGCATAACCCTTCCCTATTTTAAATGGGAAAACGTTTTGGCTATAGATATTCCTAAATTCGTTTAATGCCTGAAGGGAATTAGAACTAGAAAACAGTTTTTTACAAAACATGCAGAAGCTTTGGGGCAAATTATCCTCATGAACATAATTTATATGATAGATAGAATGGACATAATTTATCACTGATGATATAAAACGCATGTATGATTGTACATAATAGAAGTATTGATACTGAGGGCAATAAACTAGCTTGGCGCTGCACATGTCCTTCAGAAAGACAGAGGCATATGTTCACCATTGGCTGTTTTTCTGCCTTCCAAGTAAGCTATTGTAGCCACAGTTTTAGATATACTCTCTGCTATCCTATGTCCAATTAATACAATTATTTTAAAAATGTCAGTTTAGGTGCCAACACCTAACCATATCACTGACAGTCTAAATGTATATATGTAAAGCCAGTCGTTAAAATCTAATATAAGTTTTGAACATGTCAATGCAATTTCAAAAGTTGTTTTTAATTGTGGTAAAGTGATTGTAAAAGTAAATAAAAAAAATAAAAATAACAAACATGTCTATACTTACCTGCTCTGTGCAAAGGAATTACACAGAGCGGCCGCAAACCTCCTCTTCTTGGGTCCCCCGCCGGCATTCCTGGCCCCTCCCCTCTGTACAGTGCCCCTATGGGAAGCTGCTTCCCATCAGGGTACTCGTGCTTGCACCAACCTGAGGCCCGCTGCTGCGTCTATTGACACAGACAGCGGGACTTGGCCACGCCCTCGCTCCCTCATCACTGGCTTTGATTGACAGCACTGGGAGCCAATGGCTCCCGGTGCCCCAGCAAAGCCAGCAAGACTCGGAAGGGAGGGGAGAGAAGAGCTACAGATGTGCACAGCGCTGGATATAATGAGGGCTCAGGTAAGTAAAAGAGGGGGTCAGGGGGGGATGCTGACACCTAATTTTTTTTTACCTTAATGCACGGAATAAGGTAAAAAGTTTCGACTTTACAACCACTTTAAATCTGAAGCTTCTGTTAAATTAGACCTTCACTCCCCAGATATACCCTAGATTAGGGTTTCTCAACCAGGGTTCCTTCAGAGCTTGCTAGGGGTTCCTTGAGCAATGAACAATTTCTGCCACTCATTTAAGTTCACTGACACCATTGGCCTCTCAGATAAGTTCCCAGTGACCACACATGTAAGGAGCATTCTCTCCACTGACCATCACACCATTGTATAATGAGCTAGACCCCTTTCACACTGAGGAGTTTTTCATGTGCTATTCTGCTTCAAATAACGCTTGAAAACGTGACGCTTAAGCCTCGTACACAAGATAAGAATGTCGGACGATTGATCGTCTGTTTTTTGTTTGCTTTTGCATGCTAGTCTTATATTGAAACCCAATAGGTTACTAAAGTGACAACATTTTCGTACAACAGAATACCACTTCGGAAGTGATGTATTGTATTCTTTTGTTTCCAAGCATGCGTGGTCTTGGTCACACAATTTGTTTTTGTACAAATATTATACTAATTACACGGAAATCGTTTGTTTTGTTATAGTACGAGAAACATTTTTCGTGCTTGTCCCTTTGGATATTTTCACATTAATTTTCACATGGCTCTCGAAAGTTGTGTACGAATGGTAAGATTATCGGACGATTGCTCAGAAAGCAGTATTCGTGTGTACTAGGCATTAGGTGCGACTGGAGCCTTAAAGTCATACCTGTTGATCTTGCCATGAACTGCCTTGTTCCTTCCTGCTCTCCTAGTTGTGATCCTGCGGTGTCACCCTGTCGCATGCGTAACTTTTAAGACTACAAGAAGTCTCTATGTAAATTGTAAAAACTTGAGAAAAAAAGTCTCTAATTATACAGGGCCCCATGTATTCATCTATCAAACCAGTATAATACACATTGAATTGAGCTGTGTTGCAACGGCTCCTGCACCCTGCTTGACAAGCTCAAAAGATAAGAATAGAAATAAAGGTGAAGTTAAATCTGCTCATATTTTCCTTCTTTGGTTCCTCTCTCTATCCCTCATCAACATGAAATATTTTCCTTTTTATTGCATAGCTTATTTCAGGCCCAGTCATTACAGGGTTTCAGTGCTTCTCTATGAAATGCAGGTGGATCATGGCTGGTGGGAGGAGCTGGCCGGGTGTTTTACCCTGGAAAATATTACTGCACCCTGCCTCAGTACTCCTCTTAAGACCCCTCGGCTCTGATCCAAGCAGTGGGCTGCCTCTTGGTGAAAGTTATGCAAATGTGAGGGCATTCCTAAGCAAAAAGTATTGGTATGCAGACCCACCTAAGTAATGACTACGTGATGCTGAGCCCCTATGATTGTAAGAACAGAAGTCCAGTAAATGAAAGGGGCAGGCCAGGGAAAGCTGAGCTGAGGGGAAAAGATCTAGAATGATGTTGGATGTCCTCCAGCCAGGAAGTGAGGCTGGCTTTATATGACTTATGCCGCGTACACAGGACCGTTTTTCATGACGAGAAAAATAGCATTTTTAAAAATGGTCGTGAAAAACGGTCGTGTGTAGGCTCCAGAGCATTTTTCTCGACGAGAAAAATGGGCGAAAAAAAATTAGAACCTGCTCTATTTTTTTTCGTAGTTTTTCACGTCGTTCTTTTTAACGTCGTGAAAAACGGTCGTGTGTACGCTTTTACAAGGGGAAAAAAAAACGCGAATGCTCAGAATCAAGTGATGAGACGGGAGCGCTCGTTCTGGTAAAACTAGCGTTCGTAATGGGGATAGCACATTCGTCACGCTGTAATGGACTGAAAAGCACGAAGACTGAAAAGCGCAAATCGTCTCTCACCAAACTTTATTAACACGAGGATCAGCAAAAGCGTCCCAAAGGGTGGCGCCATTCGAATGGAACTTCCCCTTTATAGTGCCGTCGTACGTGTTGTACGCCACCGTGCTTTGCTCAAGCATTTTTTTTTCATGAACATGTATATGCAAGACAGGCTTGAGAGGAAACACGAAAAATCACGTTGAGAAAAACATCGTTTTTTTTCCATGACATGAATAACGGTCGTGTGTACGCGGCATTATATGTAGGTTCTGATGTACATTGTGAGAAACTCGAAATAAGCACATTCAACTAGTTTAGACCTTCATGCCAATTTCCCATTCCAGTATGTAAACAGCATAGCTTCATAGTGTCCACTCTGTAAATTCTTCTCCACAAGCTGTAACCACCCTGCAACTGGTTGTGGCATGGCACTATTTACTTGGTACTGCCCGCTGAACATGATGGGGGGGTATACTTTTTGCAGGTTGTTTTACAAACCTGTCTGGCTTGTTTTTGCAGCTTAAAGTATAACTAAAGACAAAACTTTTTTAATTTTGGATAGAGTGGAGATGAATTAAAACACCTATCAGGTTTTATTAATGTCTGTGTCCCCGTTAAGAAGACTCACCCTCTCTATTTGTCCTGTTTACCATTATCATTGAAAATAAAGGTAAAAGAAAATCCCAAATTACGGGTTGTCTACGGAAAAGTAGTAGAGGGGAAATCTTCCAATAGGGACACTAGTTCTGATGACCTGGGCAGCCCCAATGAATTCTCTTAATTTGTAGTGATTTCCTCTGACTTTCTGTTTGGCTTTGGGACAGGAAGTGAGGGGGAATCTCTGCAATGAGACACAGCTGGCGGAAAGAAATCTGACAGGGGTTATAACCCTCCCCTGCTCTATCCAAAATGAAAAAAAAAAAGTTTTGCCTATAGTTCTACTTTAAGGAGGGGCAGTCAAAACGAGGCCTCAAACACCCAGCTTTTCAGGTGTTTGGCATTTTATTCTTGCAGCCTTTAAACTCACCTGTATGATACCTTATGTGTCCATGCACACATAAGCCTTTACAGGCATTTTATAAGAGAGGCGTTTAGGGTTCATTTACACTTGCTTGAAAATGTGGCATTGGACACGCTTTTTTAAAGCACTCACAATCAAAGCCCCTGTCACTAAATAAAATGGTTAGCTTACAGTCTTATTCACATGTTGTGTTTGTTTTGCTTTGCTTCTAAAATTATACCCCATGTCACTTCCTTGGTGCATCCAAGCATGTCCAAAGCCTCCATAGAAGTCTGTGACAACACTTGCTTACAGCACCTGAAGCTTTTGAGGGGCTTTTATTCGGCGTTAGCTTTGCTATGTTTTGGAGGTATTTGCAGGTATGAGATATCCCAAGATGCACTGGCAAACCAACAAGCGAACTGGATAGACGTCATGAACAGTCACTTCCAGTTCATGTATATATAATCTGGAAGTGCTGGGTGCTTTGTAGTTTGGAGCAGCAGGAAGGTGAGCGGGGTCGGGACTAGAGCGGGAGCAACTAGCAGATGTCACACATGGTTTGCAACATGGGAACGCTATAGTAAAAGATGAGCAGGGACCGGAGAGAGAGGACTGAGCGGCAGAGGATCAGCAATGCTGGGGGACTGGAGCAGGAGAAACTAGAAGATGTCACACTTGGTGAGCAGCATGGGAGCAATATAGCGGGAGGCGAGCAGGGACCTGGAGAGAGAGGAGGATCAGCAAACCAGAGGATCAGCTGGGGGTTACTACTGAGCGGAGGATCAGCAGAGCTGGAGGTTCTACTGAGTGGAGCATCAGCAGAGCTGGGGGTACTACTGAGCAGGGGATCTGATGAACGAGTGTACTAATAAGCTGGGAACTTGCTGAACAAAGGTACTAATAAGTGTGAGGGGGTTAACTCGGTAGCGGGTGTGTGTGACCCCCTGGTTGGGCTCCCCACACAAAAACAGGGCCAGCAGACGGAGGTTGTGGTTTTCAAAATCAAAAGGTGCGGTTTATTTCTCTATGTACAGTGACAAAAACACAGCAAAGCCAAAAAGAAACATAAACAAAATAAATCCTGGTCAGTTTGACCTCTGACTAAACATGCAGGTTTCCTAAACTAACAACTGGGATCAGCCTGGTGCTGTCCTAGTCCCTAAGTCCCTGGTTTAGTAAAAGTCCAAACAAATAGCCACACAGGCTTTGCCTCACCGCACAGGGGTTCACTCTCCCTAGACAGTCCACACAGGTCTGGTTCCAGGCATGAGCTAACATCTAATGAAGCTGGGAGTTTTTATAAAGGCCTTAAATGAGCTGACAAGCTTCAGCTGGTCTCATCAACTCCCTGCCTGCACGACGCCCAGCCCTCTCTCTAGAGGTATGAGTCATCCATGAGCCCACTAGCCTCAGCTGGGCTTCATCAACTCCCTAGTTGTATAAGTCGGCACAAAGCCTGAATCTGGGAGAAATATATCTACCCCCCTGGATGCAACCAGGTGACTTTACCTTCCTGCTGTCACATACCCCCCCCCCTCTTGTTTTAACCTTGGGGTTGGAACACCAGCAATCAGGCATTCATGTACTCGAGACAAAGCATCCACATTCCCCATTTGAACGCCAGGGCGATGCTTTACTGTGAAGTTGAATTCCTGTAGGGCCAGGAACCACCTATTCACTCTTCTATTTGTCTCCTTGTTTTGAGCCATCCACTTTAACGGAGCGTGATCCGTAACCATGTCAAAGTGCCTACCTAGCAGATAGTACCGAAGGGAATCTAGAGCCCACTTCACCGCTAAACACTCCTTTTCAACCGTGGCGTAATTTACCTCATGGGACTTCAACTTCCTGCTGAGGTAAATGACTGGGTGCTCTTCCCCGTTCCAGACCTGGGACAATACTGCTCCTAACCCCACATCTGATGCATCACTTTGTACGACAAAGTCTTTAGAGAAGTCGGGTGAGTACAACACTGGCTGGCTACATAAGGCTTGTTTCAAGAATTGGAATGCTGCCTCAGCCTCGGGGGTCCATTTAATCATGACCGACCCTTTCCCTTTCGTCAGGTTGGTTAGGAGCACAGCCTTAGAAGCAAAGTGGGGAATGAAGCGCCGATAATAACCCGCGATTCCCAGAAAGGCCCGTACCTGCTTCTTGCTGTTGGGACGTGGCCAACTCTGGATGGCCTCGACTTTGTTGAGTTGGGGTTTTATCACTCCCCTGCCAATGGTGTACCCAAGATATTTGGCCTCCTCCTGCCCAATGGTACACTTCTTGGGGTTAGCCGTAAACCCCGCTTCCCGGATAGAGTCTAGGACTGCTTGCACTTTTGGCAGATGTGAGGCCCAATCTGTGCTATGGACAATTACGTCATCCAGGTAAGCCGCAGCATACTTCCGATGGGGCCTCAGTATCTGGTCCATTTTCCGCTGGAATGTGGCCGGCGCATTCTGTAACCCGAACGGCATTCTCTTATATTGGAACGCCCCGTCTGGGGTTACAAATGCGGTTTTCTCTTTGGCCGACTTGGCCAGGGGAATTTGCCAATACCCTTTTGTGAGGTCAAGAGTCGTCATGTATCGGGCTGTTCCCAGCCGGTCGATCAACTCATCTATACGTGGCATGGGGTAGGTGTCAAATTTTGTAACTTTGTTCAACTGACGAAAATCGTTACAAAATCACCAGCTCCCATCCGGTTTAGGCACCAACACAATGGGACTAGACCAATCACTTTGGGACTCCTCTATCACCCCTAAGTTCAGCATTTTCTGTACTTCCTCCCGTATTGCCTCCCGTCGGGCCTCTGGGATCCGATAGGGTTTTAACTTCACCCTTTCACCGGGCGGGGTAATAATATCATGCTCTACCCCAGATGTTTGTCCCGGCAGCTCAGAGAACACCTCCTTGTTGCGAAGCACAAACTCCTTAACCTCCTGTTGTTGGGGTTGTGACAAGGTGGCTGCTATTCCAACCTCCGGAATCATGCAACCAGTTTGAGCTGGTGACCAAGTTTCTGCGACTAGGGACTCTCTATCCCTCCAGGCTTTCAACAGATTAACGTGATATATCTGTTCGGGCTTTCGCCTTCCTGGTTGTCTGACCTTGTAATTCACTTCGCTCACTTTTTCCATTATCTCGTAGGGGCCTTGCCATTTGGCAAGGAATTTACTTTCAACCGTAGGGACAAGTACCAATATCCTATCCCCCGGGGAAAAGGTACGGGTCTTTGCTCCACGGTTGTACACTCTCTGCTGTGCCAACTGCGCTTGGGCCAAATGTTCCTTCACGATGGGCATTACCTGTGCAATTCGATCTTGCATCAGGGCGACATGCTCAATCACACTCCTGTGGGGAGAACTCTCACTTTCCCAAGTTTCCTTGGCAATATCCAACAGCCCTCTTGGGTGTCTCCCATACAGTAACTCAAAGGGGGAGAATCCCGTAGAGGATTGGGGCACCTCCCTAATAGCAAACATCAAATAAGGAAGTAGACAGTCCCAATCCTTTCCATCTCTATCCACCACTTTCTTCAACATTTGTTTTAGGGTTTTGTTGAATCTTTCAACCAGCCCATCGGTTTGGGGGTGATACACAGATGTACGCAATTGCGTCACTTTGAACAATTTACACAGCTCTTTCATAACCCGGGACATAAAGGGTGTACCTTGGTCCGTAAGCAGTTCTTTACAAATACCCACCCGGCTAAAAACAAGAGATAGCTCTTTGGCTATGGTTTTGGCCGAGGTATTTCTGAGAGGGATCGCTTCTGGATAACGGGTGGCATAGTCCATTATAACCAATATGTACTGGTGCCCCCTAGCGGACTTGATTATAGGACCTACCAAATCCATTGCGATTCTCTCAAACGGGACCTCAATGATGGGTAGAGGGACCAGCGGGCTACGGAAATGTGGCATCGGGGCCGACCTCTGACACACAGGGCAGGAGGAACAATAATTTTCTATGTCCTTCATCACCCCAGGCCAATAGAATCTCTGTAATACCCTCTCTCGGGTTTTCTCTGTCCCCAGATGACCTCCAAGAATGTGCCCATGGGCCAACTCCAACACCAACTTCCTGTAAGGTTTGGGCACCACAAGCTGCTCAACGGTTTCTTCTGCCCTTTTTGCCACCCGATACAGTAGGTCCTTCTCTACGCTGAAGTATGGGTAAGTGCAGGTATTATCTGGGTTCACTAACTCGCCATCTATTTCCACTACGTTTTCCCGTGCCTTTATTAGGGCGGGGTCTTTTAACTGTTCTGTGGCAAAATTTTCCCTGTGAACCTCCAGATCAGAAAACTCCACAGACGGTAGGTTTTCGTCTGAGGAGGTGGGCTCCTCTCCAGTTTCTTGAGTCTCCCCTGCCAATACTGACAAGGGAAATTCTGGAGAGTCCTCACCACTCTCAGAGGAGTTCTGGCTATCACATTCCTGGTACATAGGGGCACCAGTGGGGGGCTCAGGATCATCCCACAGTTCCCAGAACTTCGGAAAATCCCTTCCCACAATGGCATCATGCGGTAATTGAGATACTAACCCCACTGGATGAGAGAGGGTACCTTTGGGGGTCTCGAAACACACTGTAGTCACTGGATACTGTCGGGTGTCCCCATGCACACAAATAACAGCTACCTTGCTATTCCCAGAGACCTCTGTTTTAACTAATTCAGCCTTTATCAGGGTCACAAGGCTACCTGAATCCAGTAATACCACAACATTTCTACCATTAATACACATTTTGCATAACTGTTTCTCAGTTCCCCGAATGGCAGTGCATGCGACTGTCGCACACAGCGACTGACGTCTGTCCATCAGAAAGTCACATTGCATGGGTTCCTCCACAACCGGGCAATTTGCTGCAATATGTCCCGCTTGCCGGCAGCGGTAGCAAACAATCCATTTGGCTGCCTCTTGAGCCCCTGACTTCCCAGGCTGTTCTCGCCAAACTTTGGGTAGAGCTCCCACCCTCTCACTCTCTCCACCCTCACCCCTTGGAATCCTCTTATCCGCCCCTGGGGATGGTCTGGTCTTAGGGTGGAAAGTCCGAGAGTCTCTGGAAGAGGCCATCAGGTTCTCTGTAGCCAAGTATCTCTCTACACGATCCACAAGTTTACCGGCCGTTTCTGGGTCTCCATGGCTTACCCACTTTTGAATGGCGGTAGGAGGAGCTCTCAAGAAACGATCCATCACAACACGTTCCACAATCTCCGGTGCGGACAAAGTCTCTGGCTGTAGCCACTTCCTGCTCAGGTGAATGAGATCATACATTTGAGACCTGGGGGGTTTTCCAAGCTGGAAAGTCCAGTTATGCACCCGCTGAGCCCGGACAGCCAGGGTGACACCCAGCCTTGCCAATATTTCAGCTTTTAGCATCACATAGTCTTTTGCTTGGTCAGGCTCTAGGTCATAGTAAGCCTTCTGCGATTCACCAGTTAACAGAGGAGCCACCAGTCCAGCCCACTGCTCCTCAGGCCACTTTTCTCTTTCAGCAGTCCTTTCAAATGTGGTCAAAAATACCTCTGGATCATCCTCTCCAGTCATTTTTGTCAATAAACGACTCACCCCAAAGGACGCGGTATTAGTGGGACGGCTTTCCTCACTGGTCTGCGGACGTTGCTGCATTACTGCTTCCATTTGTTGTAGTCTCTGCTCTTGCTTCTGTAACAGGTCTATGAAGCGGGCCTCAGATTGCTGCTGGGCTTGTTGATGAGCTTGCTGCTGGGCTGCAAGGCTCCTTTGCAAACCTACATTTGTCTGCTGTTGATTGGCATTTGCTAGAGCCAGCTGTTTCAGTATCTCCTCCATGCTGGCTTAAAAAAAACTGCCACTGGTTCTCCACCAACTGTGAGGGGGTTAACTCGGTAGCGGGTGTGTGTGACCCCCTGGTTGGGCTCCCCACACAAAAACAGGGCCAGCAGACGGAGGTTGTGGTTTTCAAAATCAAAAGGTGCGGTTTATTTCTCTATGTACAAAAACACAGCAAAGCCAAAAAGAAACATAAACAAAATAAATCCTGGTCAGTTTGACCTCTGACTAAACATGCAGGTTTCCTAAACTAACAACTGGGATCAGCCTGGTGCTGTCCTAGTCCCTAAGTCCCTGGTTTAGTAAAAGTCCAAACAAATAGCCACACAGGCTTTGCCTCACCGCACAGGGGTTCACTCTCCCTAGACAGTCCACACAGGTCTGGTTCCAGGCATGAGCTAACATCTAATGAAGCTGGGAGTTTTTATAAAGGCCTTAAATGAGCTGACAAGCTTCAGCTGGTCTCATCAACTCCCTGCCTGCACGACGCCCAGCCCTCTCTCTAGAGGTATGAGTCATCCATGAGCCCACTAGCCTCAGCTGGGCTTCATCAACTCCCTAGTTGTATAAGTCGGCACAAAGCCTGAATCTGGGAGAAATATATCTACCCCCCTGGATGCAACCAGGTGACTTTACCTTCCTGCTGTCACATAAGATAAGGACTTACTGAACAGGGTACTAATGAACTGGGGATCTGCCAAGTGGGGGTTACTACTGGACCTCTATAAAACAAATAGAAAATCATCACACATACAGCTTCATTAAAACTACAAGAAAGCATCCCTGAAGCATCAAAAACACATCAAAAAAGCTGTTGAAGTGGTAGGCGCCTTATTGTGTGTTAAAGGCTAAGCAAAAATGTGTAAATGAGTCCTAAGGGTCCTTTCACACGGGGCGGATCAATCGCTCCGTTGATCCCCGCTGAGCCGACGGATGACTGGGCGGTCCTCGCACACTGTGCAGGGACCGTCCTGTCAGAGCGCCGCTCTCCCCTATGGGGAATCGGATGACGACGGACTGTAGAGTCCGTTGTCATCCGATCCGCTCCGCCGACGGAAGGAAAAAGTAGGATTTTTAAAACAGCTTACCTGTAAAATCTTTTTCTTGGAGTACATCACGGGACACAGAGCAGCATAGTCATTACTATGTGGGTTATATAGAATTACCTTCAGGTGCTGGCACTGGCAACTTCCAAAACAGGAAGTACCCTCCCCTATATAAGCCCCTCCCATCCGGGAGTACCTCAGTTTTGTAGCAAAGCAATACGTGTCCCCAAAAGAGGGG
Organism: Rana muscosa; assembly: GCA_029206835.1. NCBI lineage: Eukaryota > Metazoa > Chordata > Amphibia > Anura > Ranidae > Rana > Rana muscosa. The sequence goes on from CM055126.1 coordinate 130,397,561, forward strand.
TGGGAGCTCTGTGTCCCGTGATGTACTCCAAGAAAAGGATTTTACAGGTAAGCTGTTTTAAAAATCCTACTTTCTTGTTCATACATCACGGGACACAGAGCAGCATAGTCATTACTATGTGGGACGTCCCAAAGCAATGCCAAATGAGGGGGGGGATACACCATACATAAGCTGGGCGCCATCAGGCATGAGGATCTTTTGCGGCCTGCAACACACTGCGCCCAAAGGCGACATCCTCCTGACTTCTAACGTCCACCTGGTAGAACCTAGTAAACGTGTGTACTGAAGACCATGTTGCGGCCTTACAAATTTGAGCCAGGGAGGCCTGGTGATGCACTGCCCATGAAGTTCCAACTGCTCTCGTGGAGTGCGCCCTAACTTTGAACGGAGGCGGTCTACTTCTCAAGCCATAGGCTTGTATTATGACCTGTCGAATCCACTTGGCTAAAGTAGATTTTGATGCTGCCTGACCCTTTCTGGGGCCTTCCGGCAGAACAAACAAAGAATCCGTTCTACGAATCTGAGCAGTGGCTTTTAGATAAGCTTTAACTGCTCTTACTACATCCAAAGAATGCAATAACTTTTCCTCTACCGAGCTTGGTTTGGGGAAAAAAGAAGGAAGAACCACATCCTGGTTCAAGTGAAACCTCGATACCACCTTAGGAAGAAAGGCTGGGTGAGGGCGTAATACTACTCTGTCCTTATGGATAACCAGATATGGCTCTTTACAGGACATGGCGGCTAATTCCGACACTCTTCTAGCCGAGCATATGGCTACTAAAAATATCAATTTTCTGGTGAGTAGAACCAAGGAAATGTGCCGCAAAGGTTCAAACGGCTGCTTCTGCAGAACCGACAGAACCAAATTTAGATCCCATGGGCATATGGGAGCTTTAATCGGTGGAATAATACGAGTCACCCCTTGCATAAAGGATTTGACAAGTGAATGCATAGCCAGGGGCCTTTGAAATAGTATTGATAAGGCCGAAACCTGGCCCCTGATAGTACTTAAGGCAAACTTCCTGTCTACAGCCCACTGCAGGAAGTCCAGAATTCTGCCTATAACGTACTTACGTGGATGCCATTTTCTGGCCTCGCACCAAGTGATGTACGCCTTCCAAACTCTATAGTAGATCTGCCTGGATACAGGCTTCCTGGCATTGATTATAGTTGATACCACAGAGTTAGAGAGACCTCTCTTCTTTAGGATGTGGGATTCAATAGCCAGGCCGTTAAACTTAGAGTTAGTAAGGAAGGGTGGTATATCGGTCCTTGCGAAAGCAGGTCCGGACGACGTGGAAGGGTCCAAGGACTCCCCACAGACATTTTGATGATCTCCGCGTACCAGGCCCTTCGGGGCCACGCTGGAGCCACCAGGATCACCGGCTTCTTCTCCAACCTGACTCTGCGAAGGAGTCGAGGCAACAATTGTAGCGGAGGGAATGCATATATCAGTCTGAACTGATCCCAAGGGAACACCAGAGCATCCGAGCCGCAAGCGAGGGGATCCCTTGTCCGGGAGACAAATCTGTCCACCTTTGCGTTGAATCTGGATGCTAGCAGATCTACATCCGGTGTTCCCCACCGCTGACATATTGCTCGGAAGACCTCGGGATGAAGGGACCATTCCCCTGGGCATAACTGTTGGCGACTCAGAAAGTCCGCCTTCCAATTCTCCACCCCTGGAATGAAGACAGCTGATATACATGGGACATGCTTTTCTGCCCATTCCAGGATGTGACTTACTTCCCTCTGGGCTGCACGACTCCTGGTGCCTCCCTGATGATTGATATATGCCACTGCTGTGGCATTGTCTGATTGAATTCTGACAGGGGACCCTTGGAGTCTGGATGTCCAGGCTACTAGGGCATACCGGGCTGCTCGTATCTCTAAGAGATTGATGGGCAGGGTTTTTACTACATTTGACCATCTGCCCTGGAGAGACCATTGCTCCAGTACTGCCCCCCAGCCTATAAGGCTGGCATCTGTAGTGACCACCTTCCAAGATATCGGACTGAAGGGTTTTCCCTTTCTAGAGATTCTGGGGGATCAACCACCAGCAGAGACTCTTCCGAACGGAAGGGGACAAAGCCATCGGGAAGTCTAGAGCCTGAACTTTTCCGTTCCAGGCTGACAATATGGCCCTCTGTAAATTCCTTGAGTGGAATTGGGCGTATGGCACAGCTTCGAATGATGCTACCCTCTTTCCTAGCAGCCTCATGCACAGGCGTATGGACGGCTGTCTTTTTGCACAAAGCAGACGGACCAAGCCCCTCAAAGAGGATACCTTGTCTAGAGGTAAGAAAATCTTCCTCTGGTCTGAATCCAGCCGTAGCCCTAGATATACCAGGTTTTTCACTGGCTGTAGGGCTGACTTGTCCAGGTTGATGACCCAACCGTGAGATTCTAGATACTTGATTGTATCGACAATTACCACTTCTAGCTTGGCAACTGAGTGGTCCATCAACAACAGGTCGTCTAGGTATGCCATTATCGTTACACCTCGTGTTCTTAGATCGGCCAACAGTGGGGCCAGAATTTTTGTGAACACTCGTGGTGCTGTGGCCAGACCGAATGGTAAGGCTCTGAACTGAAAATGGCGCCCTTCTACTGCAAAGCGTAGACATTTTTGATGACCTGGAAAGATGGGAACATGCAAGTAAGCATCTTTGATGTCGATCGAGGCTAACCATTCCTCCCCTTGTAGGGCAGCGGTGACCGATCGGATCGACTCCATCCGGAAAGACCGGACGTTTAGAAATTTGTTTAGACTCTTTAGGTCCAATATGGGTCTTATGTCCCCGTTTGGCTTCGGGACTGTGAAAAGGTTTGAGTAGAAACCCAACCCCCACTCTTCCATAGGAACCTCCATAATTACTCCTTGGAGCAATAGTTGTTCTAACGCCAATAGGAGAGACCCTCTTTTCCGAGGGTCTCTTGGCATGCCTGACCACATAAAATGGGAAGGAGGAGACTCTTTTAACTCCAACTTGTATCCCAGAGTTACTGCGGAGAGCACCCATCTGTCTTTGATCGTCTCCCGCCAGGTCTCTGCGAACAACTGAAGTCTTCCCCCCACCCGTTTGAGTGGGGGCAGCCCTTCATAGGCTTGACTTGGAGGCTGGTTTAGTACCCCTTCGGATCCAGGGTTTCTTATTACCCTGTGACTGTCCCTGATTTTTACCCCCTGAGTTTGACCGAGGAGGCCGTCGGAACTGCTTAGTAGCAGACGTCGCAGGGATAGGAGAGGTAGTCCTCTTAAAAGATGGACCCCTAGACCTCTTCTTACTCGGTAAGAGAGTACTTTTACCACTGGAAATCTTCTGGATATACTTATCCAGGTCCTCGCCAAAAAGGCGTTCCCCATGAAATGGGAAGCTAACTAAGAGCTTCTTACAGGGAGCTTCAGCAGACCAGTTTTTGAGCCACAGAAGCCTACGCATATGTACCAAAGACAGCGTGAGGCGGGAGGCCTGATGGATAGAATCCTTGATGGCGTCAACCGCAAAGCATAATGCTCTAGGCAGATCAGCCAGAGCCTGGGCCTGCTGGTCTGGCAAATCCCTCAGGACCATTTTCATTTGATCCTTTAAAGCTTGGCAGACCCCAATAGCTGCCACTGCTGGCTGTGTAACAGCCCCTGCTGTGGAAAAAGCAGATTTTAATAAAGATTCCAATTTTTTATCCACTGGATCTTTGAACATTTGAACATTATCTACTGGACATGTCAGTGATTTGTTCACAGAAGAGATGGCTGCATCCACCGTAGGAACATTCCATCTCTGGGTGAACTTTTCCTCCATGGGATAGATCACCGGAAATTTTTTAGGCGGAACAAATAGTTTATCAGGATGTTCCCAGTCCTGGTATATAAGTCCTTCCAATAATGGATGTATTGGAAAGGAGCAATTAACCTGGGGAGCTTTTAGCGACCCCAATGAGGAGACAGCAGTAGTTGATGGTTCAACAAGAGGCATTTTAAATGCAGATCGAACCATGTCAGTTAGGGTCTGGACCCACAATCTTTCAGTCTGTGATGCTGAAAATGGTTCATCTACTGTCGATTCCTCAAAAACAGAGTTAACCTCCTCCTGATCCCCTTCAGGTAGGTCGGTCCCTTCCTGGGACTGTTGCTCTGCCAACAGGCACTCTAATGGAGGTGATGGAGATCTGGCGCGCTTTCTTTCCTGTAGAGAAGAAGCGCTCAATGCTGCCAATCTCTGCTCCAATCCCTCCAGAGTTGAGGAAAAAACCTCCTCTGTTATATATGCAGGAGCAGGTGGACTGAGGACAGCCGCAGTACCTGGCACTCCCGGGGGTTCCTTATGGGTATTAACCTCTGATTTCTCAGGGGAGGAGGGTGCAGATGACTGCTCCAGATCCTCAGAGCCCGATGGAGACCCCCTACACTTCCTGAGAGGTATATCTCGGAGTTTTTTAGGCGGCATATTCCTTAGTTCAAAGCTGAGGTGTTCCAGCCGCAATACACCCCTTACTGAAATAGTCTAATGCAATTTTGCTGCTATGTACATCAGTGGGTGTCTACTAATGCGTCTTTCTGGGGATGCCTGTATCAACCGCCCGCTGTAAGCCCCTATACCATGCTACCAGCTCCTTTTCATGCTCTGTGTCCATAGCAAGCAGCGTGGAACTGAGTCCTTTTATCTTGCTGGGACGCCCGCACATGCGCAGAAGCGCTGGGCGCACAGAGCGCGTCATCCGCCAGGCTCCGCCCCCTTTTTTGAAGCTAAATTTTATAAAAGAAAGCGTGTGTGCGCGCGTGCACGTGTGAGCTTTTGGCGCCATGTAGGGAGAGGAGCCAGGGTCCCTGTTTCACCGGGACTCGGGGATGGAAGGAAACTACTTGGCAGCATGACAGAGGAATGCAGCTTCCCTGATAGAGAGCTCACTCATCTGCCTGGACTTTCACCATGGAAGGAATAGTCCCAAGAAAAAAAGACGTTCCACAGCGGCCTCTAGTGGACAAACACAGGTACCGCACTTTTGTCTTTTTTTTTTAAAACCTCCTTTATGAAAAAACATTTCCAGGTTTACAGTTTTTAAAACTTCCTTTATGAAAAAACATTTCTAGGATTTCTTAGGCATATACAGCTATTAGCGGGAATACCTTTTAGGTAACAGGCAGAAAGACATATTAGGCTTGGGGGTCCCCTCAATAGAACCAAGTTCCTGAGGGGCCCCCACTTACCTTTTCCCCGCCGCAGGACTTTGTTTGGTCCACAGAAGCCCAAACTTCACCTTTCACGGCAGGCATTGTAATTAAACCTTCAGGGACCGGGTTCCCAAGGATTCCACTCCCCTGGACCTGTATAGCACCCTGCACAGATAGCCTCTTGGTTTTGGGTATGACCAGAGCTCTGGATCCCAGGGTCAAGCCCTCCTAAGAGAGGCATTAAAGGCAAAACCTTGCTCTTCTCTGCAAGGCCCGGGTACCGACCGTTTAGCTATGAAGCTTTTTTGGTCGGATCCGGAATAGCTTGCTAAGGCCCAGAGAACCTGTACACAAGCCCAGATGAATACATGTTAACCTTGGCCAACACCTTAGACACTGGCAAAAAACTGAGGTACTCCCGGATGGGAGGGGCTTATATAGGGGAGGGTACTTCCTGTTTTGGAAGTTGCCAGTGCCAGCACCTGAAGGTAATTCTATATAACCCACATAGTAATGACTATGCTGCTCTGTGTCCCGTGATGTATGAACAAGAAATAGGGTTTTCCTCCGTCACACTTTGGCGGAGCGGAGCGGATGTCAGCGGACATGTCTCCGCTGACATCCGTGCCTCCATAGGGGTACATGGAGGATCCGTTTCGGGTCCGCCTAAAAAACTGACAGGCGGACCTGAACGGACCTCCGTGTGAAAGAGCGCTAACAGGCTAAAAAAAAAAACTTCACCAGGAGAGGAGCAATTTGGGTAGAAAAAAACATGCCAGCATGCATAGGAACGCATTAGCGCTAGACACGTTTAACGCATTAATGTGTTCTAATGGCCAGAATAAAGTAATATCCTGGCCAATAGAATAAATTAACACCAAACGCATGAACGTGCATAAACACATGTGCAAAATGTGTCTTTTACTGAGTTTTTTTAAGCAGCTTTTCCGTGCCAGGAGAAAAGTAATTTAGGTGAGGTGAGCAAATGCTCAGTGTGCATGAGGCCTTTACCGTTCCCCAACCACAAGAGTAAACAAGCCCTTACTGAGATCAAATAAGTTATGGCTTCGATCATATATATACATTTAACGTGACCCTTTTCCTATAGTAAGCTTTACTCTGGAAAAGATTGTTTATATATTTCTTGCTCCACAGAATGCTGTTTTCTTTCAGAGAAGTTGACCCTTAAAGTCCCCTGGGAAACCAAAACGTCTGGAAGTGACCGGTAGGAGGGACCAAGGAAATCAACATTACTAAAACTGGAGCAGATAGAATCTGGAGCAGCTGTGCGTGGTAACCAATCAGCTTCTAGCTTCAGCTTGCTCAGTTAAGCTTTAAAAATGGTAGCCAGAAGCTGATTGGTTGCCATGCACAGCTGCTCCAGTCTTAGTAAATTCCCTTCATTGAGGAGAAGTGCAAGAAAGTGGCACCATTCATGGGCAGCTGTTTCTTCTGTGACAAGTGACATGATCTGAGGAAATTTCAGTATTAACAATCGTCACGCTTTGGTCCGTTCAGGTACACAAACCCAAACATGTGCTGTGAATGGACTCTGGTGGGCCAGTCATTGAAGATGTAGGCTGGAACGAATAGGGTAGTTGGATAATACATGGCCAGTGTGTGTGGCTGAATGTTTTGGATTGAAATAAAGCTTGTTCAGTGTTTGTTCATCCCGGATGTGTCTCCCGCATGTTACACATGGCTTGGTGTTCATATTTAGCATTTTTCTGCAATGTTTAATCTTTCCAGAGAGACTCACAAGTCTGAGTGGCCCTCCCTCCTCCGTGTCTCCCATCTCCACTCCCTCCTTCTCTCCTCACCCCTCCTGCCTTTACGCTCCTTTGCCATGAAAGAAATCCCTGGTGTTGATAGAAAGCTGGTGTGAGGCGGGAGCTGGTTATGAAGAAATAGGTTAACCATTCGCCTGAGGGGTTTGAAAACAGACTGTAGAGAGGGAATGGGGGGGGGGGGGGACTTCCTATTATTTGTATTATGTAAAGAAAGACAACCGTGTACTAACGAGTCCTTTAACCCAAAACACATATTCTCTGCAGCAAAAATGCGAGAAAAAACATTTTCACACTTTTTTATTTTTAAAGAGGACCCGTCCCTCTACCACCTCCCGTACTGTGAGCGTGCATGAGGGCCTACAGACCACCATGGGTGGCTTTTACCAACAAAGGCCGACTTCCTTTCTGAAGACCAGATTTGAATAATAGAACACCTCAGGTTTTGAAATCTTGGGGTTCAATGGAGGAAGTTGATTGTAAAGTTAGTTTATATTATTAAAGTAGAACTAAAGGCATTATCTTGTTTTTGGATAAAGTAGGGAGGGTTTTCAGTTAAGGGAACGAGATTTCCTTTCAATCTCTGTCCCATTATCAAAACAGGAAGTAAGAGGAAATCCCTCCAAAGTGAGGGAATCCCTGGTTGGCACCAAAACTAGTGCGTTTAGTTATACTTGAAATTTTAGGAAATATTGGCTTAAAGGGGAACATTTGAAACAATGTTCCTTGCAAAAGTGTTCTACTTACCTCTTCGGCACTCTTCACTGTCATGCCCCGTACACACGACCGGTTTTCCCGTCAGGAAAAAGTTGGATGTTTTTTCCGACGGAATTCCTCAAGCCTGCCTTGCATACACAGGGTCACACAAAAGTTTTGACTGCCAAGAACCTGGTGACGTCAAAAGACTACGACGAGCCGAGAAAATTAAGTTCTATGCTTCTGAGCATGCATCAATTTGTTTCCGAGCATGCGTCGGAATTTAGCGCGTCGGGATTTGTACACACGATCGAAAATTCCGATCAGAGATCCTGCTCTCTATTTTTTTCCAGCAGTTTTTCCGTTGGAAAAAGTCAGATGGAGCATACACACGGTCGGGATTCCCGACCAAAAGCTCTCATCAGACTTTTTCCAACTGGAAAACCGATCGTGTGTACGGGGCATCACTCTTTGCTGTATGTCACTCCATGAGGTGAGTGACATAGCCAGCTCCCAAACGTGTCAAATGCTGAAAATTCTGACGGAGGCTGTAGTGCTTCAATGGACCAAAGATTAGGGGCCAGAGAGGCGAATGTAATACTAATTCCTTTGCTGGGAACTTTCTTTAAGATATTTTTGAATGATGACAGCGTCCTAAAACAGGGGTGCCAAATTCCATTTCATCATGGGCCGCATCAGCATTGTGGTTGCCCTCGAAGGGTCAATTGTATCTGCCATGGTGTTCTATCTGAGCAGTCACCAATAAAGTTTCCTGTGGATACCAGCTGTGCTACCCTTCTTTTCAACTGGCATAGAATTATACTATTCTCATAGTCCAGAGCACCCCCCCTCCCTTTATATCAGATGTCAAGAGCCTCCCCACCATCAATAATCAAGAGCCTCCCACCCAGAGGCGGCTCGCTAATTAGGCAAATTAGGCGGTCGCCTAAGGCCTCGCATTCACATGGGCCTCACGGCCACCTAATTTGCCTGTGATAAATACTAATGTCATCGCCATCGGATCTCTCTATCACCCCTCTCTCTTTATCACCTCCCCCTCTCTCCCCACCCCTCTTGCATTGGCTGAATATGTCTGATGGGTGAGGAGGGTGTCCTGGAAGGGGTGCTGATCACCTGTGTGCTAGATCCGTGCATTTTCTGCAGCCATTTTTCTTGCTTGAATTATTTTTCCTATTATGGGTGTGAGTGGGGCCTCATTTCTAAGTTTTGCCTAAGGCCTCACAAAGACCAGAGCCACCTCTGCTCCCACCCTCCCTTACAGTGCATCCCCATTACCTTGTGCTGCTGGGGGCGGAGCTGGGAGGCTGAAAGTGCAGGGTCTGGAGGAGGACAATAGGGGGGCTGCTGAGACCAGGGAAGGCAGAAATGAGGGGGTACTGTGGTAGCACAGAGAGGCGCAGACTCTGTAGGAGGAGTTCTGTCCTCTTTGCTGCTGACTACTGAGGCGGGGGGCACCGACGAGCCTCTCCATGGCTGTAGTAAAAAGCGCAGGATATTAAAGAGGAGTTTTTTTATGCTGTCGACTGCTGAGACAAGGTGGGGGCGGAGACCAGGGGGATGCCGCAGCTGCAGTAGAGGTGCAAGAGCCACATAAAATGGCCTGGCGGGCCATTGTGTTTAACACATTAAAAGAAAAAGTTTAAAAGTTCTTGCTGATCAGTAGCTGCAATGAATGCTGTATACTATATACTCCTTTCATTAGCTGAGAGAAACTTCCCCAAATGAAAGGAAGTGTATGAAATTTGCAGCGAGAAACCTGCCAGGGCAGACATATGGAAGCTACCATTTCTGGATTTATAGTTTTTAAAGGTACATTCTCCAGGCCATCATCCTTATCCCTCTTAATTACTTGGTAAATCATAGATCTTCTGGAACTCTGAAACTTGCATATCACATGCACACCTTGTTCCAGGTTATAGCTAGTGGAGCTGGCACAAGGCTCACAGCTCTGGAGATGGCTCTTTCAAAGACAAGTAAGCAGTAGGCAACCTCCTACTTTACCATTTGGACAGAATAATAATATGGTGGCAGTCTTATCTGGGATCATTGTGTTATTTTAGATTACTTTGAGATCTGTTCATAAATGTTTTAGAACAGGGGTCTCCAAACTCTCTAAACAAAGGGCCAGTTTACTGTCCTTCAGACTTTAGGGGAGCCAGACTGTAGCCAGTAGGAGTAGAAAAAGTCCCAACGTCAAGGGGAGGAATAGTGCCCCATTGTTTTTCAGTGGGAGTAATTGTGCCTCATCATTGGTGTCAGTGGGAGGAATTGTGCCCCATCAGTGTGTCACTGGGAGGAATAGTGCCCCATCATTGGTGTCATTGGGCCCTATTGTTGGTGACATTGGGAGAAATTGTGCCCCATCATTGGTGTCATTAAGGGGAAATTATGCTCCTTCATTGATGTTATTGGGAGGAATTGTGCCCCATCATTGGTGTCATTAGGCCCCGTTGTTGGTGTCATTGGAAGGAATTGTGCCCCATTGTTGGTGTCATTGGATAATATTGTTGGTGTCATTGGGAGAAGTTGTGCCACAACCATCGTTGGTGTCATTGGGAGGAACTATGCCCCTTCATTGGTGTCATTGGGAGGAATTGTGCTCCTTCATTAGCATAGTTGTGTGGAATCGGTGGATAAATGAGTGCGCCAAGGGCCGGATAAAATCAAACAATGGGCCGTAGTTTGGAGACCACTGTTTTAGAAGATCCACACACCTTCCACACAAGATTCACACACTTTTCTAATTAGATTCAGTTAAATGAGCAAACTTGTATGAGTTTTGTATAAGAATGTTTATAAATAGACCCCTGTAGAGCCGGTTCACACAGGGGCGACTCGTCAGGCGCCTCAGCCGCCTGACAAGTCGCGCTCCGCTCTGTTCAATAGACCCATTCTAATAGGAGCGACGCAAGTCGCTCCGACTTAGAAAAAGGTTCTTGTACGACTTTGGGGGCGACTTGCATTGACTTCAATACAGAAGTCATTTTGCAAGTCACCTCTCAAGTCGTCTTGAGATCGCCTTGCCGAGTCGCCCCCAAATTCGTGCCGCCCCTGTGTGAACCGGCTCTGATGCCGCGTACACACGACCGTTTTTCATGACGAGAAAAATGCTTTAACGACGTGAAAAAAACGCGCATGCTCAGAAGCAAGTGATGAGACGGGAGCGCTCGTTCTGGTAAAACTAGCGTTCGTAATGGAGATAGCACATTCGTCACGCTGTAACGGACTGAAGAGAACGAGGCTGAAAAGCGCGAATCGTCTCTCACCAAACTTTACTAACACGAGGATCAGCAAAAGCAGCCCAAAGGGTGGCGCCATCTGAATGGAACTTCCCCTTTATAGTGCCGTCGTACATTTCGCGCTTTGCTCAGGCATTATATTTCATGATAGTGTGTAGGCAAGGCAGGCTTGAGAAGAATCGCGTTCGAGAAAAACGTTGTTTTTTTCAATGACATTAAAAACGGTCGTGTGTATGCGGCATTATGGTATTTTCTTTCCAAATGGTAAAACTATTTTATTAGGTGAAAAGAGTTCATTTTAGATGTTTTCCTTTTCACATGAAAAGTAGAACTGTATAGACTGGCCATACTTCTGTGATGTACAGAAGAAACACTGTTTTTTTTTTTTTTCAAACAATGGTGTCTCTCTCTCCCCCCCCCACACACATTCTTCTTCTCCCCCTGATGACAGTCCAGGCTGGTATCACCATGACTTTAGTTACCAAATAGGAAATATAGCTTTGAGTTGTATACAGTGTAAAACGGCATCGTTTCCTGTTGGATAATTGGAGGCATTAGAGAATGATAGCGTGGGAATATACTAGGATTCACTTTGTCATACATTGAATCATTATTCATTGTTACTCTTTGACCGAAGGACACAGCGCCCTGCTGCTTCTCTAAGCTTTACCACAAATAGGGTAATAGGAGACCCAGCATAAGATGGAGAACCTAGGAAGAACCCTACTTGTTTAAAGCTGACCTCCCACAATTGTGCCCATTTCAAACTAGACATATCATGGGGAAAAAAACAAAGCAAAGGTGCCTATTCATGAATACTGCAAAAAGATAAATCATCCAGATGCTTTAGTGTCACCAAACTCACATCATAAAAAACAATCAATAAATGCTACACTGTATTGTCAAAAGTATTGGGACGCTTGCCTTCACACGCACATGAACTTTAAAGGAGGAGTCCAGCCTGAGCTCGTTTGGCTGGGCTTCTACTAAGGGCCCTTTCACACGGGACAGATCCGTGAAGATCCGCCCTGTGAACCTCCGCTTGCTCAGCAGGGATCGCTCCGTTGATCCCCACTGAGCCGGCGGATGACAGGGCGGTCCCTGCACACTGTGCAAGGACCGCCCTGTCAGATCTCCGCTCTCCCCTATGGGGGGGATCGGATGAACACGGACCGTCTGTCCGTGTTCATCCGATCCGCTCTGCAGCTGGATGGAAAAATACGATTTCCCTCCTTTTGCAGAAATGGAGCATTGCGGGCCCGGATGATATCGGGTGTCAGCGGATGTTCATCCGCTGACACCCGATATCTCATAGGGATTAATGTATGTCTCTTTTTGATCCGTAAACGGATGGATCAAAAAGCGGGCATACAGTCCGCATGTGTAAAAGGGGCCTTAGGGTCACTTGGTTTTGCACCCCTGTGACCCGTTTTAAGCAGAGAGCGGTCTGAAGTCCGCGTTCTACTGGAATCAGTCCAGGCACTGCGTCATCCTGACAATGGAAGTCTGGATCCGCCAGGGGCCGGGACTGATGCCTGTCTCAGCCTCTTAGCGAGCCGCTGAGAGACTGAGATGGCTGACCCCCGCCACTCCACAGCTTAGCGCTCCAGTGAGCGTGGAGGAGCAGAGAGGAGAGCTGCTGATTGACAGTCAGCAGCACTCCTCTCAGGGATCTGTGAGAACCAAACCACTGGTGATGTTTGATGGCTCGGTTCTCAGTGTAGAGATGCAGCATGGGTCCCATGCTGCATCCACCTAGGTAAGTATAAAGGGGGGGGGGAACCATACTTCTCTTTTAATGGCATCCCTGTCTTAGTCCGTAGGGTTCAATATTGAGTTGGCCCACCCTTTGCTGCTATAACAGCTTCAACTCTTCTGGGAAGGCTGTCCACAAGGTTTAGGAGTGTGTCTATGGCAGTGTTTCTCAACTCCAGTCCTCAAGGCGCACCAACAGGTCATGTTTTTGGGATTTCCTGCAGATAAAACAGCTGTGATAATTACTAAGGCAGTGAAACTGCTCAAATCACCTGTGAAAATCAATGGAAATCCCCAAAACATGACCTGTTGGTGCGCCTTGAGGACTGGAGTTGAGAAACACTGGTCTATGGGAATGTTTGACCGTTCTTCCAGAAGCACATTTGTGAGGTCAGGCACTGATGTTGGATGAGAAGGTCTGGCTCGCAATCTTCGCTCTAATTCATACCAAAGATGTTCAGGTTGAGGTCAGGACACTGTGCAGGCCAGTCAAGTTCCTCCATCCCAAACTTGCTCATCCATGTCTTTATGGACCTTGCTTTGTGCACTGGTCCAAATTATATGGTGGAGGGGGGATTATGGTGTGGGGTTGTTTTTCATGGGTTGGGCTTGGCCCCTTGGTTCCAGTGAAGAGAACTCTTAAGGCATCATACCAAGACATTTTGGACAATTTCATGCTCCCAACTTTGGAACAGTTTGGGGATGGTCCCTTCCTGTTCCAACATGACTGCGCACCAGTGCACAAAGCAAGGTCCATAAAGACATGGATGAGCGAATTTAGGGTGGAGGAACTTAACTGGCCTGTACAGAGTCCTGACCTTAACCTGATAGAACACCTTTGAGATGAATTAGAGCGGAGACTGTAAGCCAGGCCTTTTCGTCCACATCAGTGCCTGACCTCACAAATTTGCTTCTGGAAGAATGGTCAAACATTCCCATAGACACACTCCTAAACCTCGTGGACAGCCTTCCCAGAAAAGTTGAAGCTATTATGGCTGCAATGGGTGGGCCAACTCAATATTAAACCCTACGGACGAAGACTGGGATGCCATTAAAGTTCATGTAAAGGCGGGTGTCCCAATACTTTTGACAATACAGTGTATATTTTTTATGCTGTTCATACTCACTCAGTCACTATGAATTTGTCTTGTATTCTGAAAAAAAACTTGATCCTACTGTTCTCTATCTCCCCCCTGTAGCAGCAACTCCTCACATGCTCGGTTTTCAGTGAGTTTCTATACAGATGTTTTCCTCTCTATCAACTCTAAGTAGCCCATGTGACTACAGAGTCACACAGGTTGGCGAATACACAGTGGTAAATGAGAGCCCACTCCTTCCCTCCTCCTCCATGCCCACTAACCAGCTAAACACAATGGGGGTGGGATATTACATGTAGATTAATGGAGGCTTCATCTCCCTCTTATTCTAAGACACAGCCTGGAGAGACGGGACACAGCCTGTGACTGACAGAAATACGCCCACACCATGTTATTGCCAAAAAATAATAATTGATTTCAAATATATATTTGTATGACAATTTAAAACAGTTTATTGATATTTATTTATTATTACTCTGTATTCCAAAGGCTGTTTTTGTTTTTTAACATGTGACCAGCAGCAGAGGACTAGAAGCTCCTCCTGCCACTGTTTCCATGCAGACAGGCTGGGAAAGAGCTGGGTCATGTGACAGCTGTATATCAATTAGGAAAAAGGTACTTAGATGGGTTGTTTAATTAAAATAATTACAGTGCCATCATCCACATACAGAAATAGAAGGGACGATGTCAATTAAACAGTGTGTGTTTAGTATCACTTGAAGGGAACTGAATCTATATAGACAATTCTCGACTTTCTGAAAGATTTGAATTGAACCCTCGCACCTCCCTTGTTGACCACTTTTTACCTGCCTATATCTCTGGAATTGCTGATTATGCTGACAAATTAGTGGTCTCCCTAGAATTAGATTTTTCTTATTTTCCTAATACAGTAAATTGATTTAAAAAAAAAAAAATGTAAATATATATTTTTGGATGAATTCTTACTTTACATTTTTTTCTTCACAGCTGCCTAAAACTTTTGCACAGTACTGTATATACACATTTCTTTTTCTATGTATTGTAGTTTGGAACCTGCCGGCCCACTTTTCTCAGTGTTGATTCCATTTGTTGACTCAGTGAACTTGAACTTTAACACAGATTATACAGTACTTTTGTTTTCCCCAAGTATCATCCCCTTTCAGCCATAGTAAATATCTTGTAGCAATCTACAAGAACTTCCGGAACTTTGAGGTGTTTGGAAGATTGTGTTATCTTTACATTACTAGATTTGTCCTTTTTTGTTTCTTTGTGTTTTTAGTTTGTATATCTCAATCTGAATTTTCTTTGGCGTTGTTTAATAAAGGAAAATCCAAGTGGCAGTTCATTGAATCTGGGTGAAGGCACCCGACATGCCTGTTATAGTCCCAAGCAACAAATTCAAGACTGGCTGTCAGGAAAGAGAGATAGAGCTGCTGCTGTAAACTTGTTGGAGGTGCGGATATCATGGTGCCCATCATTATTCCTCCTTTTGCTACAAAAGTGTGTATATCAAGTGTTGGGGTGTCTGATGTATGTGCTTGTTTCAGGGCAGTAACTTGCTAAATAATGAAAGATGACAACCCTGGAGCATAGGCGTGCGTAGGGGGTGTGCTGGGTGTGCCTGGGCCCACCCTAATCACCCCATGCTGCGTAGAGTCACCCTGCTGCCCGGGCCCCCCTGTGTACCCCCACTACTCCCCCAAAGCACTGCTGGCTTCTCTCCTCTCCTCTGCTCTCCCGCCGGCTGCTGTGGGGATGTTTCAGGATAGAGCCAGTAAATATGTAATCCACCAACCCTCCCTTTTCTTAATGAACACAGTGAGTGATCAGTACTGATCACTCACTTCGTTCATTCATAACTGAAGTATAGCAAACTGTTTACTATGCTTCAGTATGTGATTGAACAGGAAGTCGCCCAGCACAGAACACCTCCCATTCATTCACTGTGCAGGGCAGCTGAGGCTGCAGAGAAAGGTACTGGGGAATCTCTACCCCCCCCCCCCCCAATAGGGCTCCTAAAAAAAAAAAAAAATTATAATAAAATAAATTAAATTGTAAAAAAAAAAATATAAAAAAAAATTACTGACAATGTCCACTGCCCTACCAACACCAATCTCTGCTCCCATGACACTGTCCACTGCCCTACCAACACCAATCTCTGCTCTCATGACACTGTCCACTGCCCTACCAACACCAATCTCTGCTCTCATGACACTGTCCACTGCCCTACCAACACCAATCTCTGCTCCCATGACACTGTCCACTGCCCTACCAACACCAATCTCTGCTCTCATGACACTGTCCACTGCCCTACCAACACCAATCTCTGCTCTCATGACACTGTCCACTGCCCTAATGACAAAGTCCTCTGGCTTACTGGTATTGTCCCCTGTCCTTCTAGCACCACCCATGTTTTAACACATTTTAAAATGTTTGTTTACATTTATTTATAAGGGTGTGTGTGTGTGTGTGCATATATATATATATATATATATATATATATATATATATATATATTTGAAGTAATATTAAAGGCAATTTTATTTTTTATCCCTCCTCTCTCCCCCCATCCTCCTCTTCCCAGGTCCCCCGCTGGCGCTCCTGGCCCCTCCATCCTGCAGAGTGCCCCCAGAGCAAGCAGCTTGCAATGGGGGCACCCAAGCATGCTCGCTCTGCATGTCCATTCACACACAGAGCTGTGGCTCGGCCCCATTCCCTCTCTCTCCTCATTGGCTCACTGACTGTGATTGACAGCAGCAGGAGCCAGTGAGGAGGGAGAATCCCTGGAGAGCCGAGGCACTTTGGCACATAGCTGGAGGAAGATTGGGCTCAGGTAAGTATAAGGTGAGCTCGGGAAACTGCTGCACATGAAGGTAAAAAGCCTTGAGCCTTTAGAACACCTTTAAGCTCCAGTCAGGTGACTTTGTGTCATTCTGCTGCATTCAGAAAGAAGCATTTTCTCAATCTGCTCTTCCCCAGTGATCATACTGACCATACATTTGTGTCTGCTCTGTGTCAGACACTTGTGAACACAGCCAAGAAATAGGTACAAGAAGTTGCATATTTTTTACCTCTGTAAGTTAGTATTTCTGTCCAGGAAGTAGATGCTGATCCTAAACAAAGGTAGTGTAGTCCTTCTGGGGAGGAGGAAGATGAAAGCATTTTAGGGAGGAGTCCTGTGATCTCTGTGAGAAATAATCAAGACCTGCAAGTGGTTCACTTACACATTACTTAGGCGTCTATTTATAAAAAATAAAATAAAAATTGTTAGATGAATATGACAGGCATTCACCCAAATGTGAATAATTCTGGCTGTGTTTTGCTTTATAGCGATTTCCTATGATCTTCAGTTCCATCTAGTGGCCGTAATGCGGTAATTTTCCTGATGGAGGCATTTCAGAAAAAATACCGCATTATGGCCAGTAGATGGACCTGACGATCATACATCCGTCTAGCAAGTTTCTCATGAATAGACCACAAAGCAAGTCTTGTTAAAGTGATTTAAAGTAATATATTTTTTAAATAACAAACATTTATACTTACCTGTTCTGTGCTTTGCACAGAGAAGCCCTAAGCCTTCTCT
Source organism: Rana muscosa (assembly GCA_029206835.1). NCBI lineage: Eukaryota > Metazoa > Chordata > Amphibia > Anura > Ranidae > Rana > Rana muscosa. The sequence continues at coordinate 130,414,891 of CM055126.1, forward strand.
TCTGTGGCCCCACCGGCTCTCTGAGCTTCTCTTCTTCTCCGTGTGTGACCATAGGAAGCCGCTTTGTATGCTGGCAATGTGTTGGCTCGATCCCGAGCCATGCTCTGTGTGTCCATTGGCACACACAGTGCGGCTCAGCCCCTTCCCCTGCTCTCTCATCATTGAATTTTAATGACAGCAGCAGGAGCCAATGGCTTCTGTCTTGTCCTCTTCCTTCTCCTGCCAGGGGTCAATTTTTACTGCTGCCCTGAACAACAATGACATGTAAGCACCATTAAAGCGGAGCTCCATCCAAAAGGGAAAACTCCACTTATCTGCCTCCCCCCCCCCTCCGGTGCCACATTTGACACCGTGTGGGGGGGAGCGGGTACCTGGCTTTGACAGGTACCCACTCCCACTTCCTGCTGAGTTTGCCGCGACAAACTCAGCCTGAAGTGCGGCCCTTGCCGCAGCTAGCCTATTGAGCAAGCACAACGCCATTCGCGCATGCGCAGTAGGAAACCGGCTGTGAAGCCGCAAGGCTTCACAGCCGGTTTCCCTTACCCAAGTTGGGAGTGCCAGCATTCGAGAGCCAATTCAAGAATCTGCTTGGGTGAGGACACCGTGGGATTCCTGGACAGGTAAGTGCCCTGATAGTAAGTCAGCAGCTACAGTATTTGTAGCTGCTGACTTTAAACAAAATTTGTGGGGGGGCTGGAGCTCCGCTTTAAGTGCAGCTCAGTCTGTGCAATGACACCGCACCCGGGGGGGTTCATCACAGCCAGGGCTATGAGGAAGTGGGTTGAATCACACAGATTGGCATTCAACCTGGAGAACTAAGGACATCAGGCAGAATGGAATTATTGTCAGGGCGGCTCAGGTAAGTATTGCAAAAGCTGTTTTTATTTTTTGTTTCTTTCTTTATCGACTCATAAATGCTATTTTTTATTCTTTAGCTGGCGTTCAGCTTTAAAGATACACCTATTGCAAGCTTTGCTCTGTAGTCAGCCAATAAAATGCAACTTGTGTTTTTATGAGATTTACATGTTTTGTTCCATATGACTGTAAGAAAATGATTTTATAGATCGTTAAAGACATGGTGTATAAATGATTGTGATTGACGATGAAAGTCATTACTAGACTTTTCAGACTTTATTATCATACACATGCCTTTAAGGCCTCATGCCCACGGACGTTTTTACAGCCGCGTTTTTGAGTGTTTTTTACAGCTTAAAAACGCTTGTCCATGTTAGTCTATAGCTTCATGCCCACCTAGGCGTTTTTGAGCTGCAAATAGCATAGGCGTTTTAAGCTGTAAAAAAAACCCAGGACCAGTGCGTTCCCCGGCGTCGGCGTTAGGCATAAAAAACGCGAAGCGTTAAAAAACGCCGCAATTGCGTTTTTGAGCTCCGGCGGGGTTTTTTTGGGGGTTTTTTTTCGAAAAAAATACGGTCGAAAAATTTATACAATAATGGACAGGCGTTTTTAAGCTGTAAAAAACGCAGCTGTAAAAACGTCGGTGGGCATGAGGCCTAAGCCATTTTTTGAACATTTGTTTTCTTATGGAGATATACTTCTGTTTCTTTGAATTTTTGCACCTGTGAGCAGAAATCGGAAATACTGCGATGAGAGCTTTTTGCCAGGAAACCCGGCCGTGTGTATGCTCCATCTGATTTTTTTCCGACGGGAAATCTGCCGGAAAAAAGAGCAGGATCTCTTTTTTCCCGTCAGGAAAAAATCCTTGCGGGAAAACCGTTCGTCTGTATGCTTTACCGACGGGGAAAAAAAAACACGCATGCTCGGAAACAATTCGACGCATGCTCAGAAGCATAGAACTTCATTTTCTCGGCTCGTCATAGTCTTTTTTACGTCACCATGTACTTGGCAGTCAAAAGTTCACCGGACTTTTGTGTGACCGTGTGTATGCAAGGCAGGCTTGAGAGGAATTCTGTCGGGAAAACCATCGTTTTTTAATCCGACGGGAAAACCAGTCGTGTGTACGGGGCATAACAGTCAGTGGCCCTGCAGGGTGGATAAAAATCGATGATTTAAAAAAAAATCTGATTTATGGGATTTTTATCAAATTTATATTAATAAAATGCCTTTGGAGTAAAAATCTATCTAAAGATAGTTTTCTTTTTAAGATACATTAAAAATATAGTTTATTCAGCATGAAATGGAGCTTAGTTATGCAGCATGAGGCTGTATATTCTGCAATATTTAATTTTTTTGTAAACTCATTCAATGAATCCAAGCTCTGCCAGCTGAGATAACATGCACTGCATTGATGCATTCATACAATTTCACAGTAACCATGAGATAAAGTTCAGGTATATTCCTTTATCCCATTGTTTTGCAAATCTATGTACACTACAAACTGTATGATTGAATCGGTTCTGATATCACTGTTTTACTAACCTGAAAGCATAATATTATAAATAGGAAATATATTTTTTTGCAAATATTAAAGATTCTAACTACCAGCAAGAATAAGTCCTTACATTTAAAGAGCACCTGTCATTTCAGATCTATCATGGCAGCGCCCGTTAGTGGGCATCCACTCACCTGCTGCCACCACGTCCCTCACCTTGTTGTGTCCGTGCCACATCACCAGCCGTCCCATTAAAGTGAATGGGACTGTCGGTGAGTCAACAGCGGGTCAGCGGAGGAGTCGCTGAGGGACAGAGATGACAGTTGCTCTTTAAAAATTATGATTTAAATTGAGTTGCTTTTTCTCCCATCCACCCTGGTAATCAAAGCCACCCAGTGTTAGGAGGCAGGCCAGAAATTGTTAGCCAAATAGCACTTGCATCCAGTCAGCTGCAGGCACTGTTTGGGTATTCTGACTGCCTGCGCTTATGGGTGTCAGAATATAGTAGCTCGGCAGGGAGGGCAATGCTGTTAATGTGGATGGAGGAATCTGTTAGAAGTCTATTGGTGTATTGCCAGGTTTAGCTTACATTTGTGAAGTAGAAGTGTTTTTTATGAGTTATTTTTTTTTTAAAGCAGTGATGTTGAAGATTTCCAGGCATTGTATATTCATTGTACCAGTGGTGGTGCGTCCATAGTGGGCGCAGGAGCGCCGCCCCCTCTCGCTCCTGCGCCTGTCACTCACAACAATACATAGGTTCATGCATTGCATGGATGTATGTATTGTCGCCGCCGCTGCCGCCCACTATTCAGATGGCCGGCCCCCTGTTGAGCGCCAGCCATCTGAATAACAGCGGATGGTTGGTGTTTGGAAGTGCCTATCAGAGCCAGCGGCCTGAGGGCTGTAATCGGCTTCCGAATAGTTAACCAGAGGACGCATGGGGGGTGACATCGAGGACGGGAGAAGGACGGCGCTGACCCGAGGAAGGTAAGTGCAGGGCTGGGGACAAACTGGCTGCATTTGGGGACAAACTGGCTGTATTTGGGGGGAAACTGGCTGCATTTGGGGGGACAAACTGGCTGCATTTGGGGGGACAAACTGGCTGCATTTGGGGACACAAACTGGCTGCATTTGGGGACAAACTGGCTGCATTTGGGGACAAACTGGCTGTATTTGGGGGGGAACCTAGCTGCATTTGGGGACAAACTGGCTGCATTTGGGGACAAACTGGCTGTATTTGGGGACAAACTGGCTGTATTTGGGGACAAACTGGCTGTATTTGGGGACAGACTGGCTGTATTTGGGGGGAACCTAGCTGCATTTGGGGACAAACTGGCTGCATTTGGGGACAAACTGTCTGTATTTGGGGACAAACTGGCTGCATTTGGGGACAGAATACTGTCTGTGTTCACATTGCATCAGGCTGGTTGCTCAGCACAGTACCTGTAAGCAAGTGGAGAAACCAATATAACTGTGTACAGACAAACCAAACCTGGAATTCAAACTTTTATTATTAGTGTTCGTTCGGTATGACAATATAAAATAGCCGGTGCATTTCGGGGGGTTCAGAGATATCTCCCCCTTCTTCAGGGCTCCAATATTGAATAAGCTTTTGAGGACTCAAAATAAAAAAGGGTCAAAGATGAAAAATGGCAGCAACTGCTCCTGGGCCCTAAGTCCCTTTTTTTCATCTGTCAAAAAATGAAAGGTCCATGCACGCTGCCCTAAAAAACGTTGCTTCTTTAGCGTTTTGCCCGTAGAAGCAGCTAATGTTTGGACGTTTAGAGGCATATTTTAAGCTCAGCGTTTAGAAGCAGAAAAAAAAACCCTTGTGTGTTGCATTTTTGAGAGCATTTTTCTGGCAGAAAAAAACGTTAAATGCTCCCAAACGCCTGTACAAAAACGCTTTATATGAGCGCTCTCTTTTTTATGTGCACTGACCCTTAATGTGGTGATTCTGTCATTTCGAGTCCTCCCAAGTTAATGCAGTGTCTGAGCCCTGAAAAAAAGAAATACTTTTGAACCCCAAAATGCATTGGCTGTTTTATATTTTCTTGCAGAACAAATGCAAAGATTAAATATTATGGGCTCTTGGTTCATTGGTCTAGAGCTCTTTTTGGACTAGGAAATAGGGGCACCCTGTTTGTTTAAAGAGGAACTGCACTCTGCTCATATAATTTGTAATAAAAACATCTTTGCCATTCTGAAGCTTCCCTTCAACCACTTTGCATATTATTTTATATATATTGTGATTCTGTACTTGCCAAATATGCTGCAGAAATCTCCCTCCATGAAGTCTGGCTGCAGCCATTTTAACTGTGGGCAGCTGAAGCTGCTGCCCGTTCACTTCCTGGATTTACACCGACGCACCTCCAGCTCTGCAGCTCTCATTGGCCCTCTTATGACTCACCCACCCCGTCCCTTCCTGGCAAACTCTCACGAGAGTGAGAGAGAGAGCTGTGCATGATGTCATAAGCCTAGGCTAATGACCAGACAAGAAACAGGAAGTGGGCTGAATAAGGAATTTACTGGCAGAAAAAAAATAATCTCGTTGCCTTGCTTTTTAGACCTGTTCTTGCGGTTATTCGGGTACCGATTCAGAAAATTGCATTGACTTGACTGCATCAGCTCTAGTTTCCTAGATATGGTCGAATTTATATAATGTTTTCAGTCAGTTTTTGAAATGATCTTGCTGATCAGTTTGTTCTTCTGTTACTTAGTTTTGTTTTTGCATGCAAGTAAGCAGATACTGTATAATGAGAGTTTTTATGTACATCCAACTGTAATTTTACATCGGAAACATTGGATTCCAAAGTAAAAGTTAATAACTGTATTATAGTTATGATCATATAGGAGGTGTGTGTATATTGCCACTCGGTTTTTGTAGATCGAGCAGCGCTACTTCACAATGGTGCTGCTTGAATCATCCCTTCGTATTTTGCTATATTTATATCTTTGATGGGCGACCAGAGTAAAGAGTGGTATATGGCATTTAGGCTGTATCTCAAAAAAACAGAGCTGATAGGGAAAAAACTGGTGCCGTTTTTGGAATCAGCGGGTGAAATATACCCAGGAATGGGTCTAACATTTGAGGCACCAAAATGTGTTTTGACTTGTGTTTTCAGAAGCCTATTCTTTCACTGCTCATGTGTCTAATTCTGAAGTCCGCTCACAGTAAAGGCTGAGACCATGGCTTGTGGTTTTGGGAAGGCTCATGGATGACACTACAATAAAGCCTTGGATTGCGAGTATAATTCGTTCCGGAAACATGCTTGTAATCCAAAGCACTTGTATATCAAATTTCTCCATAAGAATTAATGGAAACTCAAATGATTTGTTTCACAACTATTTATTCATAAGTCCTTCAGTTTATTATAGTCCATATAAAAAGATTATAGCAATGTGATAGGTTGTGTAACCATTAGGGTAATTTCACATGGGACGGATCCGTGATGATCCGCCCTGTGAACATCCGCTTGCTCAGCGGGGGTCGCTCCGTTGATCCCTGCTGAGCTGGCGGATGACAGGGCGGTCCCTGCACACTGTGCAGGGACCGCCCTGTCAGATCTCCGCTCTCCCCTATAGGGGGATCGGATGAACACGGACCGTCTGTCCGTGTTCATCCGATCCGCTCTGCAGACGGATAGAAAATAGGATTTTCCTCCGTCTGCAGAATCGGACCATAGCATGGACGGATGATATCGGGTGTCAGCGGATGTTCATCCGCTGACACCCGCTATCCCATAGGGATGCATGTATGTCCGAATTTCATCCGAAAACGGATGGATGAAATACAGACATACTGTCCGCACGTGTGAAATGGGCCTAAAATGTTCATCCACAAATGGAAGCCTCCACAAGGGGATTAGAAGCAAAATCCAGCAGGAGCTACAGAGTATAAAAGAGAAGAGAGGTGCCTCTAAGGCTGCTTTCACACTGGGGCGGGGGCGGCGTTGGCGGTAAAGCCCCAATATTTTTAGCGGCGCTTTTCATCATTTTTGCGGAGGTATTCGGCCGCTAGCGGGGCGCTTTTAGGGGGTTAAAACCACCCACAAAGCACTGCTGCACTGCTGTACACACCGCTCCTTCACCGCTCCAAAGATGCTGCTTGCAGGACATTTCTTAACGTCCTGCCAGCGCATCGCCTCAGTGTGAAAGCCTGAAAAACGCCCCAGTGTGAAAGGGGTCTGTCTAAGTGTAGAAATATGTTGCTAAATGTTGTACCGTCATTAAATGTAACCATATTGCTAGGTGCCTCTCTTCTCTTTTATACTCAGTTGTGACATGATGCTACTTGTATATCAAGACCTCGCTTGTATATCATATAAAAATGTATTAAAAGTTTTTGCTTGTCTTGCAAAACGCTCTCAAACCAAGTTTCTCTCAAACCAAGGTTTTACTGTATGGGGTTGATTTAATAAAGGCACATAGACTGTTCACCTTGCAAAGGGGAGTTGAAGTTTGCAATGTAATTATCCCCAGTGCTTAATGAATAAGGTGTAGCTCTGCTGACTTCCATCACCCAATCATGTGTAAGCAAAATGCAGTTTTGGGGTATTCTTTGTCACGTGAAACTTCTTCAAGTGTACTAGGTGTTCCCTTGCAAAGTGGACAACGTATTTGTTTTTAGTAAATCAATCTCCATGCTTTCTGTAATGACCAAGCCATTGACTGGTAGAACCTAGTGGAGAAAACCACATGCCCATCCATTTAACAAATAACAGGTCCCACCACAATTTTTACTCCTATATTTTGTCACATTTAATCTGGATAGACAAAGATTTGCTTTCTGTTCTAATTGAGGGTTAATGACACATTTTCTGCATCCCCCTTGAGGTCTAGTTATCCTCATCCTGCGTACACACGACCGTTTTTAATGACGAGAAAAATGCAATTTTTTTAAATGGTCATTAAAAATGACTGTGTGTGCGCTTCAGAGCATTTTTCACGACGTGAAAAATGGCCATGAAAAAATTGGAACATGCTCTAATTTTTCTCGTAGTTTTTTTTTTTTAAATGCGCATGCTCAGAATCAAGTATGAGACGGGAGCGCTCGTTCTGGTAAAACTAGCATTCGTAATGGAGATAGCACATTCGTCACGCTGTAACGGACTGAAAAGCACGAGGCTGAAAAGCGCGAATCGTCTCTCAACAAACTTTACTAACATGAAGGGTGGCGCCATCCGAATGGAACTTCCCCTTTATAGTGCCGTCGTACGTGTTGTACGTCACCGCGCTTTACTCGAGCATTTTTTTCCACGATAGTGTGTAGGCAAGGCAGGCTTGAGAAGAATCACGTCAAAAAAATGCAGTTTTTTTCAATGACTTTAAAAACGGTCGTGTATACGCGGCATTACAGAAATGTGAATGAAGCACATTTTCAGGAAAAGGTAAGCCATGTATGGGCCAGACACGGGGAGTTGTGTAAGGTTGGTAGCTGCTTCTCAGACCCTTTTTTTCTAGAAGTTTATTCAAATCCTGGTGTCTCTTTACATTAGGTATTGCAAAAGCAACAGCAGCATATCCTAAATGAAAGAAATTATGTTACAGGAGAAATAAATAACACTCATGATTTGCAGACATCACAAGCTGTGTGGAGGTGTGAAAGGCCCTTTAACCATGTGGCTGACACAGTTATGTAACGGTTTCCTTGCCCCGGGCTGTGAGTGAATAAGACAAGGATATACACAGCCTGCTATTCACAGGTCCTAGGAGATGAGTTCATGAAGTATAAATGAGGAAACCCTGTGCCAAACAGTGGCACCTTACACTGTAATGGAGCGTTATGGGCCTGCAAAGAGATAGGAGTTGGGGAACGGATCGACAGGCATTTGTGTTTGAACTACTTTTCTTCACTATAAAAATGTATGTGAATGCAGAAGCAATGCAAGGGCAAATAGAAACTCAAAAGCAAGTAAAAGAAGGTTATTTTCCGAGAAAGCATGCTACTTGCTTTGCTCTTTAGATTGGTGCCCGTCTACAAGAACCCAATTGTAGATCAGTTTCATTTTCAGAAAACTTGCCAATGTACTGTATTTGCTGGCGTATAACACTACCTTTTACACTTAAAAAAAACTGACCAAAAAGCAGGGGTTGTCTTATACGCTGCGTCAGCTGCTCGGATGCCTGCTGGATGTGCGGTAATACTGTATGTAGCTTCGGCTACATACAGTATATACCGCTTAGCCAATCCCGGTGAGTGATGTATTCAAATGAATACAGAGCCTGCTCGGATTGGAGTAACAACCTCTGCCAATCCGAGCAGGCTGCATACAGTAGCTTGCTCGGATTGGCTTTGAGAGTCAGAGAGGCATGGGCTGATGATGTTACAGCCTCTGCCAATCCAAGCAGGCTTTGTATTCATTAATAGAATACATCGCTCACCATGATTGGCTCCAGAAAGAAGGAAGAAGAATATGGCTCCAGAAGGAAGAAATATGAAGCGTCGGAAGCCTCGGAAGGCTCTTATACAGTACAGGCAAAAAATCTTAAAAAACTGTAAAATTAGGGGGTCATCTTATACGCCCGGTCGCCTTATACACTGGCAAATACGGTATATAAATGTTTTATTCCTGGATTCTATAGCAGGTAATACAGCTCATTTCGGCCCCCAGTCTGACACCTAATTCGGCATTCAGGGAAAGATCGGGGACACAGTGGGGAAGAAGAAAATTGCATGTGATGTCAGAAGCAATCATTTCCACCAACAATCGTGGAACTAACTCTTTCCTCTTACCATTGGAAAGAAAGAAATGAACTGTAGGTAGGTGTACTACTTTATCCTTTCAGCTGAGACATGCCCGTACCATTTCCTGCCCTGCTGTGATCATGGAGACATCTGCTCCATCTTTGGCTAGCCTTAATGTGCTGTGCATTAATGTAAGGACATGGAGGGGGCATTAATAACTTGTATGCTCAGATTCTGCTTCCTGCTTTCCACAGGTTGTAGGAAAGAGAATTGCTCAATTCCCCCATCAACACAGTCAGTGTTAATGGGGAATTTGTTCCGCTGTGCTATTGTTTTCTGACAGCGGGAGGTTTCCCCGGATTAGAATACAATAATCACTGCTGGCGGCTATAGCAGCCGGAAGTGATCATATGAAAAAACCCGGCAGGCTGGTTGTACTGAAGACGATCCATAGATCGACTTCAGTACAATCAACCTACCCATAGATGGATCCAAATTCAACCACTTCCTGCTGAACAAGTTGTATTTCGATCCATCTATGGCGGGTTTTACAGTTTAGGATTGAAGCAAACGGGTCAGCATACCAGCCAAGCAGTAAGTAATTTCCGAAGAAGGTCAGCAACGACAGCCACTGTATTTCTCTTGACAGGTTTCCTTAAAACTGTGTGCTTGCATTGCAATACAGAGCTTTAGGCTCCAATTACATATGTGCAGTATAATAAGGGGCTGTCGGCGTACCTCAACGATTTCAAAATCGCACTTGACCTTTTTTTTATGATACAAAGCTCTACGGTGTGTCGTTTCTTGTTCCAGTGCACTAAAACACAGATATGTTGAGGTGAGTGTGCGTTACCACTAGGGGTGCAACGGATCAAAAAACTCACGGATCAGATCGATCCTCGGATCAGAGTCACGGATCGGATCATTTTTTGGATCGGCAAAAAAAAAAAGACAAATCTTGTTACACCCACCGGAGTTTTAGATTTCACAGTTATTTTCAACACAAAACTGAGCTTATATGCTTAAATACAGTATTTGGAAATCCAACGGACTGTTTACATGTTAAATTTTAAAAGCAGCAGCAAACCTGCTGACCTTACATGGTTGCTAATGTGACAGAACACCTCTGATTTTCACATTTAACTAAATGTTAAAGCGGTTGTAAACCCAGACAAAAATTTTTTTTTTTCAAATCACCTGCAAGAAAAAGCCATAATGAGCTAGTATGACTAGCATACTAGCTCATTATGAATCACTTACCTTAGATCGGGACCCCCGAAGCCATCCTCGTCCCCCACTCCTACCGCAGCCATCGCTCCTCAGATACCCGGAACGTTACTTCCGGGTATCGCCGCTCCAGCCAATCACAGCGCCGCTCCGGCGCTGTGATTGGCCGGAGCAGCGAAGACGTCACTCCGCGCATGCGCGCTGGAGCTTTCTATTCCGGCAGCGCCGGAATTCTGAATGGGATTAACCCTGTAAATGCACCGTTGTCTACGGCGCGCATGCGCCGTAGACATCGGTGCATGTCTTTTTTTGCAAATATCTCCTAAACCGTGTAGGTTTAGGAGATATTTCTTTTACCTACAGGTAAGCCTTAGTATAGGCTTACCTGTAGGTAAAAGTAAAAAAAAAGACTATACAACCGCTTTAAATGTGAAAATCAGAGGTGTTCCGTCACATTAGCAAGCATGTAAGGTTTGCTGCAGCTTTTAAAATTTAACATGTAAATTATTATTTACCAAATAATGTATTTAAGCATATAAGCTCAGTCTTGTGTTGAAAATAATTGAAATCTAAAACTCCGTTGGGTGTAACAAGATGTCCGCTTGGCCCCTTCTGCACAGTAATGATAGTGAGGAGTGTGGGGTGGAGCAAGATGGAGGCGAAACGTCACTACAGCGGCCACCGCTGGATGTACAAAGATGGCCGCCGCTCCGGAGCTAGGCCGAAGCTGCTGTCTTTTCTATGGCCGAGGCTCTGGAGCGCACCTCGGATCGTGTGGTGTTCCGATCCGAACGGGGTGACCCGTTCAGGTCACGGATCACCACCGATCCATTGCACCACTAGTTAGCACATCGCTAAAGTATGACACTTTCCCTTTTAAACAATCTGCATGGGGTTTAAACTGAATTTTTACTACAGGACATGTTTACCACATTTTTCAGTGTAAAATCTGAATTATGATTCAGAGTTTTTTATTTTGTTGTGAACATTTCCATAGTGATATGTTAAAGATTTGAACATTTACAGCACTTTCCATTAAAAATATTTAGTGCTGTAAGTTCAGTTAGTGAACATTGTTTTAAATCAAGTACTGTATAGCCAAAACCAAAAAATATATATATTTTTTTATTTTGGTCTAGCTCAGATTAGAACCTCTACCAGGTTTGTATTGCCTGTGGTCCTGCTGGGAATGGTTGCCTTTTCTAATCCAACTTTTTGATCTGCCGCTGGAATTGGAATAGAGGGGATATTTTCCAATGAAGACATTTATTTTCCAATGAAGACAATTTTCCAATGAAGACATGGCAACTAAGAATGGATTTCCCTTTCTACTTTGGGGAGTTGCCTTTCACATCTTTTTGTCCCTACATAAGGAGATGTATAAAAATCTCCCCAATGGGACACAAACAAAAATTAAAAAACCCCTTCCCCATTCCACCCAAAACCAAATAATGCATTGGCTATAGATATTGTTTCTCTATTAGAAAGCAAGATCACATTTTCTTGTTGTTTTCTTAGAGGGGTCATTTTGGATAGCAAATCTGGTACTCATTTCAAACATGGAGCCACAGAAAAAAAAAGTTTTATTTCAAGGTATTAAATGCACTGAAGATCCCAACGTGGTCATGCTAGTGAATGGGATGGGATAAAGCATCTATGGTTTTACCCAGAGGGGCCCTAGGGGTCAGGTAAATGGCTCCTTGAACCTTAGATTGGTTTTAGTTTGTTGATATACATATATCTGTATGCCTAGTGTGTTATTGTAGTGAGTCAAGTTGAGTTGAGAGGTATCTTAATATAGCGCGGTCTTTCCCCGAAGGGTCCTGACGCGCATTGCAGAGTTCCTGGGAAAAGAGGACCCAGGAACCAAAAGCAGCACAGAGCGGCAGAAAGGGTGGAAGAGAGAGGCTACCCAGGAAAGGCTTGCGTGAAAAGCCAAGTCTTCAGGAACCCGAGGAAGACCGGAATAGTAGGGGCCTCCTGGAGCTCGACAGGGAGACTATTCCATAATACAGCACCCTGGTAGGAGAAGGCCCGACCACCACGCAGGATCTTCTTGGGCACCGAGATGTAGAGGAGATCTCTGCCGGTAGATCGAAGTGATCTGGCAAGAGCTTGTTTATGAAAACGAGAGCAGAGATAGCTTGGGGCCAGGCCTTTCATAATCTTAAACATAATACATCCTGCCTTAAATAAGGTGCAATAGTGGACCAGCAGCCAATGCAAGGCGCAGAGGACAGGGGTGATATATGATCCCTCAACGGGACATCCATGAGTAACTTTGCTGCAGCATTTTGAATAAGTTGAAGCTTCTGCACTAACATCTTTGGCAATCCCAGATAAAGAGAGTTGCAGTAGTCTAGGCAGCTACCTATCATGGCAAAGATGACAGTTTTTCTGTCTGAGATATCCAGATATATAAACAGACCCCTCGGGAGTTTTAGCTGCCAGTGACATGCACTGACAACCTTTTTTTACTTGAGGAAGCCCATCCTTAGTGGCCCGTCACATTTGCATCATCTGAAGCCATCTATACCAGCTAAGGCCCAGCCTCATTACTGTGTGATGTGAGGATGCCCTATCGTGGTCACAACCAACAGGACTGGGAGGGGGAAGGGAATCGCCAATGTTCTTTGCACGATTGTAGGTTCACAAAAAGGACTGCAAGGGTCTCGCAATATACCAGGAATAACCAAGGGGAATGCAGTCATTGCCTGGAAAGCTCCTTAATGATCTGCTCTGTCATCGTATGATATGTATGTTTTACTGTTGTGTATAATGAGGTCTGTTTCACATTCAGCTTATCATACTTAAAATGGACCCTTGTTTCACAGGGTCCTAATTCACTTTAGCTGGATGCTATCTCTAATTCTGGGAAACATTTAAAGTCTCTTGCATGTAGTGTTGATTTGTTTTGGAGGCAGACCCACTGATTAAAATATCTTTTTTTGTCTGGAAAGCAGTCTTGGTGGAATGTTGTCCTGTTCTCCGGAAAGCAATTTCTGTTACGTCATTTTCTTTATCGTGACATGGCTTTTTCCTGTGTTAGTAAGCCTTACATGGGCATAATCTTTTCTCACACTATTTAAATGCCTATGACAGTTAAAGGGACACTAAAGCTTCCCTTTTTTTTGCAAAAAAATAACAAACAGTTTATACTTACCTCCACTGTGCAGCTCGTTTTGCACACAGTGGCCCCGATCCTGGTCTTCTGGGGTCCCTCGGCGGCTGTCTTGGCTCCTTCCCGCAAGGACTCCACACCATAATGCGAGCTCGCTCGCATGGTGTGGAGTTATTGCGGGCGCGCTCCCGTGATACAGCGGTGGCCATAGCCGCCGACTGTATCACTCGGTCCGGCGTGCCGCGTCATTGGATGTGATTGACAGCAGCGCCAGCCAATCGCTGCGCTGCTTTCAATGCATCCAGTGTAGCCAATCGGCGGCCAGGCTGAGAACCGAAGAGGATGACGGGGGCGAGCGCGGGACTTTCGAGGGGCCAGGTAAGTAAAACGGGGGCTCGGGGGGGGGGCGGTATTGTTGGATGTTTTTTCACCTTAATGCATAGGATGCATTAAGGTGAAAAAACATGTACCTTTACTACTCCGTTTAACGTGTCAGAACTAAACAAAAAAAGCAACCTGTTTAGGAAAAAAGTAAAAAGTAAAAGGCCTCATGCACACTATAAGCCTTTCCTACTGCCAGCAGCGTTTTGGCAGAAAAAAAAACGCCAGACACTTGTAAATGTATGTAATTTGTTTAGGCGCGTTCACAGGCATCAATCGCTTGGGCGTTGATTCATTTAATTGGGCAAAACAACTAGCGATCACACACGTTTAGATGCTTTTAGGGCTCTTTCACATGGGCGATCCGCCCCAACTGACTCCGCTTTGCTCAGCGGGGGATCGATCCTCTGATCCCTATTGAGCAGGCGGATGACAGGTGCCTCCGCTCACTGTGCTGAGACAGACCTATCAGAGCCCCGCTCTCCTGTATGGGGAGATCGGCTGAAAATGGATTGCCTGTCCATTTTCAACTAATCCCATCCGTTCTGATTCGGCCAGACAGATGGAAAATAGGGTCTCCATCCGTTTGGATTTCACGAACAAGATTTGATCGGATATCGACCGATGTTAGCAGTAATGTCACCACTGACACCCGCCGCTCCATACAGGTGAATTTAGCGTCCGATAAGGTCAGCCTAAAAAACTGGCAGGCGGACCTGATCGGAAAGCCCATGTAAAAGGGGCCTCACATACGTTTAGAAACGGCAAGTGTTTTTTTCTGACAAAACTCTGCTGCTCCTGGACACACTGACAGTGAGGTTTTTCTTTTTTCTGTCTCTAAACTCCTCTAAAAGCCTATGTGTGCATGGACCCATAGGCTAACATTCAGGGTGTTTAGAGTCAGAGGGGAAAAAACCTCTGACTCCCCTAGAAGCAGCTGAAAAATTGTCCAGTGTTCATGATGCCTTATAGCTATTGTCCTATAGGGGCATCAGAATGTTAGTGGGGCACCAAGATGAGACTGTGTGTCTGTTGTCTTTCCGAGAACCCCATGAGCTTTGAAATTGAGGTTCTCTACTATGCATTATGCCTTTACTAATATTCTATCACTGATTTACAAAAGGAACATTGAAGACAGATTTAAAAAAAAAGTTCTACTCTGTCATTTTATTTTGTAAGTAGTTGGAAATTCAGGGAGTTTCCGTCACCTAATATGTGTTAGTATGCAGTGGGGTGAAGAAAAACCAAAGTTGAACCTAGTGGCACCTCCAAGGTATAATGCTTTGGCGAATCCGAGGCTCTCACCTGATGGATGAAGTCTCAAGTTCATAAACTGTATGGGCAAAAGTTTGTGGATCCTTGACCAACACACCTACAGGTTTGTGGATCCTTGACCAACACACCTACAGGTTTGTGGATCCGTAACCAACACACCTACAGGTTTGTGGATCCTTGGCCAACATACCTGCAAGTTTGTGGGTCCTTGACCAACACATCTACAACTATAAGGATAAAAGAATATGGACACTTCTCCAGATTATCCAAGTGTTTCCACTGAAGGGGACTGATAATGTTCGAGTATACATTTATATATAAGACATTTTTAGCCTTTTTGTTACCGTTTGGGGAAGGCCCTTTTCTGTTCCAGCATGACAGTACCCTGTGATATCAGCTAGCTCCATAAATTCATGGTATGACCAGTTTGGTGCAGATGAACTAAAGTGGCCTGCACAGAGTTTTGGCCTTAACCCTTCTGACCACCTTCAGAATGAATTGAAGCCAGGTTTTCTTGTCAATTGTCAGTACTTAATCTCAAAAATATTTATTTGGCCGAGTGGGCACAAACTCCCATAGACACACTTCAAAGTCTCGTGGACAGCCTTCCCAAAGTAGGGGAGGCTTTTATTGCTGGTGGGGGGTGTCAACTCCATATTAATGGCCATTGTTTGGAATAGTACATCCAACAAGCTCATATACTGTACGTGTGACCTGTGGCCATATTATGTGCATGTACGTAAACACAAGTACCCTCTTTAGCCTTTTCATTCACAAGCTCACTATAGTATTGCCATTCTTAGCACACATTTGGCCTGTCTTATGACTCCACCTGTACCTACAGAAGCACATATGTGTTCCATCCCACACCTGCTGTTATCCATCAGTGCAGATAATCTAAGCCTTCTAGCAGGGACTCACTGATGAAGAACTGCAAATGGATTGCATCTATTAGTGGTGCTTGATCCTGAGTTTGTTACTGTATGTGAGACAACCAGGGTTTTTGTATTTGGTTGACCATAGAAACAAACTACTTACCCTTACAAGTACCCTTAAGCCACCATGGACCAAAATTAGTTCAACAAGGACCGGTCCAATTTCGATCCATGTATGGGCAGGGTGGTTGTACAGAAGTCGATTTTTGCCGATCTAGCTGGCAGCCCTGATCAGCGCATTCTGATGGCAGGGAAGTCTCCCCGCTGTTAGAATACAAAGGCTCGGCAGGAGGATTCCCCCATCCACACATCGAGGTGTCATATAATTCTTTTTTTCGTTCAACCTGCTAGTTGAACGAAGAAAAATAAATCATCTATGTGCAGCTTTACACTTGTTTATTTTAGTGTTTATTGACTTTATGAGGCTAGAAGAAGGAGCAGATGTGAAGAGCTCTTGTTTATGTTGCAATCCAGGTGCGCTGTGAGTTCTTTGCTCCCCTGAGTTCACCTCGTGGTTCTTATTATTACATTAAGCGGGCCGTGATGGGAATTCTCACCTTGCTCACACTGGTTGGCTTTGGTACTTGGGATTGCTGACCCATAAACAAGCATGTAACAAATGAAGTCAGAACCCCTGCTTACCTGCATCAGGCCAGTGACAAAGCCTATGGATCAGAGTGAGTCAGGCAACTAGTGTTTTCAAATGAGGAGCTTGATCTTGTCGCTTTGTTCAAATGCTAATATGTGTATTCTGCTTTGACCAATTAGGATATTAAAAACAAAAATAACTTGTATAGTTCTGATCAGTTTTAAAGATTGTTCATTCTAGTTCCTTATGTACTCTAGATCTTGCAATACCTGACTTGACAAGCTCGGATGTACATACAGTACATATGAAATACAGCTACACTCTTGGTGATTATATGATGATCACATGTGCTAGGATAGGAAAGTCAACCTGTGCTCTGTTAATGCAGGACAAAGCCCTTGCAGTATTTTAGAAATTCTTTCCCTTTTGCTTCCCAGTCGCTCAATTTTCTGCCAGGAGTTAAAAGTGTATCTAAACCCCAAACAAAAAATGTAATACTGTATATTGCAGTTTACCAGTCCTTGAATGTAATGGTTTTATTTGTTTTCTTCTTCTTTTTTTTTTTTTAGCTTTTTTCCTTTATTTGCACCTAGGGTTTCAGTCAGTAACACACTTCCTGTCTTAAGGTGGCTACACTCCCTTCTTTAAGGTATCCATAGAGTAGAAACATAGCCACCCTTGGACAGTAGCATTTTCAACCTGTGGACTGGGTACAGTTAAGCCCTGTATACACGGGCCGAATATCGGGTGGCATCAGCCGGTTTAATAGAAACCAGACGACATTTGGCCTATATGTATGGCAGGCAGTCCAACAGAAGCGGAAAACAGACGTCTCTGCACATGGTGTGAACGAGGCCTTAAAGCGGAGGTCCACCCAGAAAAAAAAAATACATTGAAAATCCTAAAAAAAAAGAAAAAAATGAATAGAAAAAATTATATTTTTATACACACCCGAAATGCCTGTTGCTATGCGGAAGTCCCCTAATCTACCTTCTTCTGTGTCTCTTCCTTGTCCTCGGATTGAGAACTTACATTTCCTCTTCTTGTGTATGGGGCGCGCTGCCTTCTGGGAACTGTGTGTATCCCAGGAGGCAAGCCGCCCATTCACAAAGCGCCGTGCGAGTGGCGCATGCGCAGTAGGAAATGGGCAGTGAAGCCGTAAGGCTTCTCAGCCTGTTTCCCTTAGTCAGGATGGAGGAGCCGGTAGCCTGGCAGCAGCGATCGATCGCCGTGGCAGGACCGACATCGCGGGTGAGTAGGACAGGTAGGTGTCCTTATTAAAAGTCAGCAGCTACACTGTTCGTAGCTGCTGACTTTAAAAAAAAAAAATAGAAGCTGCACCTCCGCTTTAAAGAGACATGCCTGGAACGTCTAGGTACAGGGATCATATCTTTTATATGTCAGAACAGGTCTCATGGAGTTAGGGAGAGTTTTCAGCCCTGTACCAGCTCTGACTGAGACTGGCGCTTACAGGCTAAACATTAAACAGAGCCGTGAGGGAACTAACAAAATGTAAGTGTAACTTGCTGTGACGCTATGCTAAGGGCTTGTTCAGACAGGCGTTCTGGGAAGACTGCTTACGAAAATCATTAACTTTTGCCGGCAGGCAGGAACAAAGCGTGTTGAACAGCTGTGACCAGCAGCTTGTACAAATCAATGACAGGTACTCATTGACTGACACTGAATTGAGATAGTTTGCGTCCAGGGATGGTATTTCTTGACGCAGCTATTTGGCCAGTTTGTATGTGCCCATAGCCACCTTTCAACACAGCAGCCTAATGCCTAGTTTCCACTGAGCGGAACGGTTTCAGTCGGTACAGTTTGGAAGGGTTAGAATGGTCCGGCCTATTCAGGTGAGCGTTTCCACTGCAAGACGGATCATCAGGGGCCATACAGGGTTTAGAAAAAATGCCTAGCATGTCCACCAATCAGTGGAATGTATTGTAGCTCTGCCCTAACCGAACCGTTCCATTTTCTATGGCCCCACATCTGAAGCAGGACCCAGAATGGTGCGGTATGGTTCGGTTGTATGGGCCGCTTTTATATCGGAAACACCCAAAATAGCGTACCGTACCGAACCGATCCGCTCAGAGGAAACTAGGCATATCTGCCCAAAATTGCCCATTTGAATGAGTCCTAAATGGCACACAACCTGCACAGCCTACCGTCTCAGTACTCCAGACTTTCATCCTGCCATTGCTGTAGTGTACAGGTCCACAGCAAACCATGTTTGTGTTGTGGGAGTGCTGCTTGTGAACACACCCAATGCGTGCTGCTTGTTGTCTCTCACATACAGAAAACCTGATGAAAAAAAATATATTAATACTAAGAGGTTTCTCCGTACCGCCAGTTGGATATAAGCCTGTCTTGGCTCGCTTACAGTACTGGCTGACTTCAATTTGTGGCATAGTGATTGTCTTCATTCCTAGAATTACACGTGAATGTGTCTGGAATAGGACACACACATGGCGCTAGCTACGTTTACATGCATTTTGCATCTTCAGGTGCCCCAATGTGCACTGAAACTATGGGTTACCATAGAAACGAGCGACTCCTTATATGTCCGTGGCTCAGCATGTAGCATATCTATCTAATCACTCACACTACCGATTGCTGCTTAAAGGGACCGTTTTTAAGGTTTGTTTTTTTCATAAGGTCTTCTTTGAAGGCTAAACACATTTAAAACATGTTGTATTGTGTACAAAATGATTCCATACCTGTGTATAGGGTTTAAATAGCAGTTTTAAGGAGCCTGTCATATCATTCATTGGTGTGCTAATACAGTCTACTGAGTTATTAGAAGGTCTTTAAGTTCAGGTTAAAGCGGTTGTAAAGTAACCAACTTTTTTTTGTTACTAGTGACCTGCAAGGGAAAGGCATAATGAGCTAGTATGCACCGCATACTAGCTCATTATGAAATACTTACCTTAGAACGAGGCATTGTTGACTCACCTGGTCCACGCCGAGGGAGATGACATGTTGCCTCGGCGTGTCTTCCGGGTATCGCGGCTCCAGCGCTGTGAGTGGCTGGAGCCGCGATGTCTCACTCCCGCGAATGCGCGCGCGAGACTTCGGTCTGGCGTCTGCCGAGCCTTCAGCCCGAGAATCCCCTGTGCGCATGCACCACTGCTGTCAGTGGCGCATTGCGAGGGGAATATCTCCTAAACCGTAAAGGTTTAGGAGATATTTTTTTTACCTACAGGTAAGCCTTAGTATAGGTTTATCTGTAGATAAAAGTTAAAAAATTACCCATACAACCGCTTTAATGTAAATCTATACAGTCAATTACAGCTGGATTCTTCAAGCCTTTCAGATAATTCCCAAACATTACTGTAGCCTCTTTGTACATGAATCTATGTTGTACAACCTCTGACTCTTAGAACTACAACCCCAATTTCAAAAACATTGGGACGCTGTGTAAAATCTACATAAAAACAGAATGCAATGATTTGCAAATCTCCCAAACCCATATTTTATTTACAATAGAAAATATATCAAATGTTTAACCTGAGAAGATGTACCATTAAAAAATAAATTAAAAAAAATTAAGGTTAATTTGGAATTGATGGCAGC
The DNA here is from genome assembly GCA_029206835.1 of Rana muscosa. Taxonomy (NCBI): domain Eukaryota; kingdom Metazoa; phylum Chordata; class Amphibia; order Anura; family Ranidae; genus Rana; species Rana muscosa. The sequence goes on from CM055126.1 coordinate 130,435,030, forward strand.
AACATGCCTCAAAAAAGTTGGAACAGGGCAACAAAAAGCTGTGGTACTAACAAGGAAGAGCCGGAGGAACATTGTGCAACTAATTTGGTAATTGGCAACAGGTCAGTAACATGATTGAGTATAAAAAGGGCAGGCCATAGTTTGCATACCTTGGGACAGGTCTGCGGTCCTATTCTCAGTTGCAGAAGCAAAGTATTTAGGTACAAACTTATTGATTTGGGATTGGGTGAGATACTTTAGTAGTTTATATGTGTTCTCTGGTGCTGGGACAGCTTTAAGCTGCAGTGGCCCATATCTCTTCCCCTGACCTATCTACCCATTGCTTCCTCCAAATGGAGCATATATTACGTTTTGGTAGAAATTTTGTAAGAAAGCAGGGAAGCCTGTTTGAGGGAAAAAAGACTTGGGGTGTGTGGGTTTGTTTGACTTTTATTTTTAAAGGGCATGAAATGAGTTTCAGTTTGTTTCCTTAAAGCAAAATAAAATGCTGCAAATGATTATACTGGTGGTATTTCTGGTTAGGAGCAGTATGCATTTTCATTCAGATTTTTTTTTTTTTTTACGTTGTGCAAGTAGCACAACATCTACCATACAGTTGAATGGAACTACATGAAAAACACAAATATGTGTCGTATTTCCCTTTGTATTCTTCTATTATCTGCTTTTGCCGACAAGATGTATCTAATAGCAAATTTAGAATGCGTTAAAAAATAAATAAAGCATGTATCTTGAAATGGGAAAGTGTGTAGCAGCCCAAAGCTGTGTCTTCTTAAAAAAAATGTCCTGTCTTTAGCTTTCATGAGTGTTTGTTTTATAACAAACCAGTATGGAGTTCCATCAACCAACATGTATTTGTCCTTCTTTTGCAGTGATAGTTATGCACGCGTGCGAGCTGTGGTGATGACGCGGGATGACTCAAGTGGCGGGTGGCTGCCACTTGCAGGAGGTGGACTCAGCTGTGTCACCGTGTACAAGACTCTCCACCCTGAGGATAATGGCAGCTCAGATTTTCTTGTCCATGGAGAACGGCTCAGAGACAAAACGGTGAGAGATATTCCATGCTATTTACTTTGTATCCTTCACGTATGTGCTTGTCCTTTGTGCTACCACCCATAGCTGCCACACTGTTGTACAAAGCTCCTGGTGTCCTTTCTTCTTCTTTACCACTACCCTCACCCCTGTGTATATGCATATTCTATCCTTGTCCTCTAGTTAGAAGTTTATACATTTTTTAGTTACAAACTATACTGGACTAAAGAAGACCTCCTACTGGCTTGACATTCTTATACATACAGGATTTAGCTTGTACTTCCTGCAGTCAAGTGTGTTACTGGCATAAACACCACACCAGCTTTAACACTGGGAACCGAGCGATCAAACACTGCCAATCGCTCGGTTCTCACAGCTCCCTGAGCAGAGAACCGGTGACTACCAGTCACCGGCTCTCTGCTCTGCCCCCTCCTCGCTCACTGGAGCACTGGGCTGTAGAGGGGTCCGGAGCGGCCAGCTCAGGCTCTCGGTGGCATGCCGAGGCTGAGCCGGGCGCCGGTCCAGGCATATGGTCGCAATCTTGCCCGAGCCAGCTCTGTGACGTCAGTCGTCAGCAGGCTTCAGCCCGCTGTTTGCTGAAAACGGGTCACAGGAGTGCAGAACGAACTGTACTCCTGTGATTCACAGGAGAAGTTCAGCCAAATTAGTTTTAGCTGTACTTCTCCCTTAAAAATAAAGGAAAAAGAGTCTGAAAAAAGGACTGGTAAGCTGCAATATACGCCAATCAGCCATAACATTGAGTACCCCCCCCTTTTGCTATTAAAACAGCTCTGACCCATCAAGGCATTGACTCCACTAGACAAAGCATCACACTTTATCGCCTCGCCTTTTTCCTATAATGGATCCTGGTACTGTCTCTTCTCCAGGTAAGCGATGATTATGCACCCGGTCATCCACATGATGTAAAATAAAAAGACACATGATTCATCAGACCAGGCCGCCTTCTTCCATTGCTCCATGGTCCAGTTCTGATGCTCACGTGCCCATTGTAGGCATTTTGGCTGTGGACATGGGTCAGCATTTGCATCCTGACTGGCTACACCACTCTATACACTGTGTGTTCTGGCACCTTTCTGTTGAAACCAGTATTAACTTTTTCAGCAATTTGAGCTACAGCAGCACTTCTATTGGAATGGAGTACACAGTCCAGCCTTCCCTTCCTATGTGCATCAATAAGCTTTAGCTGCCCATGACACTGTAGCCGGTTCTTTGGTTTTCCTACCTTGGACCACTTTTGGTAGGTCCTGACATTTGCAGACCGGGAAAATCCTACAAGAGCTGCCGTTTTGGAGATGCTCTGACTCAGTCGTCTAACCATTACAATTTGGCCCTTTTCAAAGTCACTCAAATCCTTACACTTGCCCATTTTTTCTACTTCCACCACATTAACTTTAGGTGCAACATGTTCACTTGTTCCCTTATATAACCCACCAAATTTTAGATACCAGTGTCGCAAGATAATCAATGTTATTCACCTTACCTGTCAGTGGTCACACAGTTATAACTAATCAGTGTTTAAATTTTTGTTCTTGAGTTTTGATATACGTTAACATCCCCAAACTAGAGGTGAAGAATACTTAAAAAGCTTCAACAATGCTTTGTACACATTGCTCTTGAATACACCAAAGCCCACAAATACATATCTATTTTTCTTCCACTTTTATCGTTCTAAAAGCAAAACACCAAACGTGGTGCAGTGTAGTTCTTCCTTTATTTTCCTGTTTGTCCACATTGAAGTTACCCTTATGTTTTCTTCCCCTTATAAGTACATCATGTCCGTTTTAATCCTGTTGGCTTTTCATTTATTCCCACAAGAAGCAGATGATAAACACGGCCCTGTTTTTCATATTTTTTTATCTATTTGCAGTTTTGTGAAGTAATTTGTGAAAAAGCAGCTAGATTCGGGATTTAAACATAATTATGATGGAGTGAACCTGCGAGCATTGTTAAACAGAAGGATTACTTCTGCAGTGGTGTAGGCTGCATGTTCTTTCCATCCTTTTTCCTAGTTTTTATTAAAACATCTGTTCTTATGTATCTGATAAGCATATATTTGTGCAGATTTATAGCTGCATTTGCATGTGCTCGATGTTTAAATCCTAATGGATAGAATGAAGGAACAATTGTTGCAATGAAATGCACTCGTTGATTTCATACTTTACTGGAAATTTGAAAAGGGGGTCATTTGTTCCTTCAGACAACTTTATGGATGAGGCCCAGTGAAAAATATTCTTTAAAGTGAACCAGTACTGTACGCATTTGGGGCAAAGTAATAGATCTGTTTTGGAGCATGTAGGATAAAGCCCTGTACACACGATCGGATTTCCTATGGTTTTTAAACCAATGGATTTTTCCATCGGAAAACCGATTAAGCTGACTTCCATCAGTCTTGCCTACACACCATCAGTCAAAAAACCGACCGTTCCAAACACGTAAAACACTCCGATGAGCCGACAAAAATGACGTTCAATGCTTCTGAGCATGCGTCGACTTGATTCTGAGCATGCGTGGGTTTTTTAACGGATGGACTTGCCCATAGACGATCGGAATTTGCTATCAGTTTTTTATCCATCGGAAAATTTTAAAACATGTTCTATTTTTTGACACCGATGGAAAAAAGACCAATGGGGCCCATACACGATCGGTTTGTCCGATGAAAAAAATCCATTGGACTGTTTTCATCGGTAAAACCGATCGTGTGTACGCGGCTTAAGGAGTACATAGTTAGCTTCAACTTTCTGTCCTGCCCACCAGCACTGGAGAAAAAAATAGTATGGGAGTACATGTGATTCTCTCCATTGCCTGCCTAGAGCTAAATTCCGGGGAAAGCAGAGGGCTGCCCCTGCAGAACAAGGATTAAATGCTTATTTATGTATACGGGCCGGGGAAAAGGCATTTTTGCTTACCTGACCTTCTGCTCCCACAAGCCCACCGCAGTACAAGACTGGTCCCTACAGCCTCTTATCCCCTTATGCTTTGGTGGTTGGATGCCCTGACATCAATTATTGGACCTAACTACAGCCGGAAACAGTCTACCACTGAAGCATAGGGGAGCACTGTCTGCTGGGGGAACAGAAGATCTGGTAGATAAAACAGTTTTTCACATCTCCTAGACATAAATGAGCACTTAACCCTTGCACAGAGTTGGGATAAAGCCAATCTAAAGCCAATTTGTTTCCAATTTTGGATAAAGTAGGTCAGTTTTTATTTTAAAAAATTTTTTTGCCATTTTTTACAGTTTGAGATTTATTTTATTGCTCTTGTCCTGTAAACAGTGAAAGCAATTCTCTCCAAAATGAAGTAAACCTCCTTTTAGGCAGTTGTTACTTGAATAATGTGTTTAAGGGGGGATATGATCAACATGTATAAATGCAATTGTCAATTCAAAAGTTCACCTTTTCCTTCAATTTTATTCCTAGTGATGGCAAACCCAGGGACAGTCCTACATATAGTATAGTAGGTGCCCTGTAGTGCTGGCTGCAACATCATACAGGGCACGCCCCCCCCCCACGCTGGCCGCTGTGACCGAGCACCACAACCCCCCCCCCACGCAGTGGCGGCTGGTGCTCAAAATTTTTGGGGGGGCGCAAACAAACTGAAAAAATAAATAAAAAATCAATTGCCGCCACTGTGCCCATTAAACGCAGCCACTGTGCCCAAACGCCACCAGTTTGCTCCCTCAAATACAGCCAGTTTGTTTCCATATACAGCCAGTGTGCCCCCATATATATACAGCCAGTGTGCCCCCATATACAGCCAGTGTGCCCCCATATATATATATAGCCAGTGTGCCCCCATATACAGCCAGTTTGTCCCCATATATATAGCCAGTGTGCCCCCATATACAGCCAGTGTGCCCCCATATACAGCCAGTGTGCCCCCATATACAGCCAGTTTGTCCCCATATACAGCCAGTTCCCCCCAAATGCAGCCAGCGTGTCCCCCCATATACAGCCAGTTCCCCCCATATTCAGCCAGTTTGTCCCCCATATACAGCCAGTTCCCCTCATATTCAGCCAGTTTGTCCCCCATATTCAGCCAGTTCCCACCATATTCAGCCAGTTTGTCCCCCATATACAGCTAGTTCCCCTCATATTCAGCCAGTTTGTCCCCCATATTCAGCCAGTTCCCCCCATATTCAGCCAGTTTGTCCCCATATACAGCCAGTTCCCCCCAAATACAGCCAGTTTGTCCCCCATAATACAACCAGTGTGCCCTCATATTCAGCCAGTTTGTCCCCCATATTCAGCCAGTTTGTCCCCCATATTCAGCCAGTTTGTCCCCCATATTCAGCCAGTTTGTCCCCCATATTCAGCCAGTTTGTCCCTCATATTCAGCCAGTTTGTCCCCCATATTCAGCCAGTTCCCCCCAAATGCAGCCAGTTTGTGCCCCATATTCAGCCAGTTTGTGCCCCAAATGCAGCCAGTTTGTCCCCCAAATGCAGCCTGTTCCCCCCCCCCCCCAGCCCTGCACTTACCTTCCTCGGTCCGCGCCGTCCTCGATGTGTTCTTCCGCCCTCGATGTCGCTTCAGCCAATCAGGTTACCGGTAACCAGATCCGGTGAACCTGATTGGCTGAAACCTCCACACAGTCTTCTTCCAGGAACGCATCCCTGTGCGTACCTGGGAGGAGTTTTTGGAAGCCGAATACAGCGTGAGAGCTGTATTCGGAAAGCCTATCAGAGCCGCTGGCTCTGATAGACACTTCCAAGTCACACCCACCGCCGGCCGCCGCTCTAATTCATATGGCCGACGCTCACCAGGAGGCCGGCCATATGTATAGTGGGCAGCGCGGCAGCGGTGACAATACACAGATTCATGCAATGCATGAATCTGTGTATTGTCTTTCAGTGGCGGTGCGGGAGCGAGAGGGGGCGGCGCTCCGGCGCCCTCTATGGACGCACCGCCACTGCCCCCACAACCTTCTCCTTGGTAGCTGCAGTGTTGAGGAAAGGGCACCTAGAGAGAGCCTTTTTGGGCACCAAGGAAGATGAGTCAATGTACCAGTGTACTTTTTTCCCATTCATAACTGAATACTGTAAAAAAATAAAAGCATACTACTTCTTCTATTGCAATCATTTTTATTGGGTTTTTTATAAAAATAGCAGCAAGTGATCCCATGCAGAGGCAGAAGTATCTGGTAAGAATTAAAGGGTAAAAGAGATACAAATTCGGGTTCGCATAGAAGCAGATTTACAAAGCCCTAACTCTTGTCTTATTGAGGGCTTCATGAGGGTCAGATAACGTTGACTAACAGAGCGATCCTGCATGAGGATTTATGGGTCCAAACAGAGTAGTGAAAATGGTGAGGTGCAGGTGAAGGGAGATCTCAAAAACCCTTGAAGAGTGAAAGTTGGGAAAACTCATAAGCCCTGTACACACAGCTGGGAATCCCGTCTGAAAACCGTCGGTTTTCCCGACGGGATTCCTGCCAAGCTTGCCTTGAATAGCCATATATACACACGGCCACACAAAGACTACGACGAGCCAGCTAAATTACGTTCTATGCTACCGCGCATGCGTCGCATTGTTATTGAGCATGCACGGTTTATTTCCCCTTCAGACGACCCGTATACAGACGACAGCATACAGACGACCAGTTTTCTCAGCAGGAAACACTCTGCTGGTAATCCCGACAGGAAAATAGAGAGCAGGTTCTCTATTTTTTTCCAGCAGTTTTCCTGTCGGGAAAACCGCTAGGGAGCATACACACGGCCGGGATTCCCGGCCAAAAGCTTTCCTGACAGTTTTCTTGCCGGGAAAACCGGTCGTGTGTACAGGGCTTTAGGGAGGGGAATCAAGGAACGTGGATAAAGGGTGAAAACAGACAGATAGGGTAGGGGATTGGGGGAAAAAGTGAAAATTATTCCCCCTCAGGCCCAGGTGTAAAACATAATATGAAGGTTACAATTAGCTCAAATTAGCTAAATTAGATGGATTCAAGGATGGGAAAGCGGATGTAAAATATGGTTTCCATATTTTCTAAAATGTAGTTTCTGAGTCATTCAAGATGCTAGTTAATTTTTTGTTGACCAGCATCAAGTTCATATACTCTTTGACAGACTGTGGACTTCTTCCATGCTTTAGAGATCACTTGGATAGTAGACAAGGTATGTTGCCAGTTTCTGTTGATGCATTAAAATGGCCCAGGACTGTAAGATGCAGAAGCGCCATCTTTGCATCCTTTTCAAACAACTATGTAGAGTAAGGTTTGAGGTACTACTTTTTCAAATGCCGCACACATGCTGTCATGATGGGGAGGGTCCTTGTCCCTTTGTAAGTTCTTGCCCAGTTTTGGGTCAGAACTTGCACTGTCACAATAAAGCGGAGGTCCGCCCACCGCTGCAAAAATTAAAAGCCAGCAGCTGCACATACTGCAGCTGCTGACTTTTAATAATCGGACACTTACCTGTCCTGGAGTCCAGCGATGTCGGCACCGCAGCTGATGTTTGCATCAGTTGTCGGGTGCATGCCGCCTCCATTGCGAGTAAGGAAACCCAGCAGTGTAGCCTTTTAGCTTCACTCCAGGAACCCTACTGCGCATGCGCTCAGCTCCGCTCCTCTCTCCTACTGGCCCGGTGGCCGTGGGAGGAGACGGGAGCCCCAGCCGTGACGTCAGTACCCAAGCTGAGGCTCCCGGAAGTGGGGAAAGCAAACCTGTGAAAGACAAGTATGCTGTTCTCCCCCTCTCCGAAAGGTGCCAAATGTGGCATCGAGGGGGTGGAACTCCTCTTTAAGTTATTTCACTTGAGTTTTTGTTTTTAAAACTTCCATCTAACTGGACCCAATTCGCCTGAAGCCAGTTTTATTCCTTGTGGCCAGCACATTTTTTTTTTCATTCTTACAGCTTTAAACTGGTCATGGACAGATAGAAATTAAGCAAGTTCAGTAGGATGGTGGGTTCTGATTTTGATTTTGCTGCCTGAGCAGAGAAAAAAAAAAACTGCCATTTATAGACAACTTTAGTCATCAGGCAGAATTTTTTTTTATAGTCATACATTCTTGTAATTTCAGTTAAGGGACATTAGTAGTTTCCCCTTTTCTGCATTTGGACATCCACTTTCCTTAATAACTTGCAGATGACATATATATCTAGGTGTGTAGAAGAGAAATGAAACCTGTAGTACAGCGATGTATGGGTCTGTTTATACAGCCAATATAGGAAACTGGTCATGACTGGGTAGTGTCATATGCCTCCATTCCTGACATAATGCAAAAGAGAGGAGAAATTGGGGACTTTAAATGAAGAACACGTCTATACAGTAATAAAAAGAAAAACAATGTTTATTGGTACATATACACACGTTGAATCATATTAAAATACAGTGTATAAATAGTGCCCCTCATTAGTTACACATGGTATAAATATATACATACATAACGCTACACCACCGTGGTGTGGGTGGTGTTGGTTGGTAACGTAAACCTCTTTTTTTTTTTTTAGGTTAACAAACACTTAAGGCTCCTTTCACACTGGTACAACACGACAGTCATACGACTGTAAATCCAACTTTGCCCTGCGACTTGAAGTCCGACTTCAATCAACAGGGATCCGACTTTGACCCCCGACAATACCAGGCGCTGTCTGGTAGGAATCTTTAGGGGGAACTCCACACCAAATCTAAAAAACGGCATGGGTTCCCCCTTCAAGAGCATACCAGGCCCTTCGGTCTGATATGGATTTTAAGGGTAACCCCGTGCTGAAAAAACTGCATGGGGGTCCCCCCCAAAATCCATACCAGACCCCTTTTCTGAGCACACAGCCCGGCAGGTTAGGAAAGGGGGTGGGGACGAGCATGGGGGTTCCCCTTAAAATCCATACCAGACCCCTTTTCTGAGCACACAGCCCGGCAGGTTAGGAAAGGGGGTTCCCCTTAAAATCCATACCAGACCCCTTTTCTGAGCACACAGCCCGGCTGGTTAGGAAAGGGGGTTCCCCTTAAAATCCATACCAGACCGAAGGGCACGGTATGCTCTTGAAGGGGGAACCTATGCCGTTTTTTGGGAGTTTTTTTCCCTCAAGATCATGAGAGCACAAGTCGCATGCCAAAGTCAGATCACTAAAGATGGTGATCCGACTTCAGTGATATTCAATGGGCTGAAGTAGAATCAAAGTCGGACCAAAGTAGTGCAGGGACTACTTTGAGGTTGGCACAGCTTGAAGTCGTACTAATATGAATGGTTGTCATTGAAAATCATTGGGAACGACGTGTCATGCGACTTTGCATGACAAGTGTGAATAGGGCCTTAATGGCCATGTAATCAATTTTTTTCATGAAATAGTTTGTGTTTTTCATCCTCCTTGTAACATCTTCCATGAGCTCTGGGACCTCTCCTTTTCCATCTCATTTCTTTTTGTTTGGACCAAGCTGTGCAAAGGAAATTGTAGAAGGCTGAGAGCAATAGAAGAGACATTTTTTAGTTAAAGCAGCGCTCCCTGAAAAAAAAAAATATTAAAAGCCAGCAGCTACAAATACTGCAGCTGCTGACTTTTAATATTAGGACACTTACCTGTCCTGGAGTCCAGCGACGTCGGCAGCAGAAGACGAGCGATTGCTCGTCACTCTGCTGCCCCCACCGCCATCCTCAGTGAGGGAACCAGGAAGTGAAGCCTTGCAGCTTCACTGCCCGATTCCCTACGGCGCATGCGTGAGTCTCGCTGCGCCGTTCTTACTGGTCCCCGCTGTGTCCTGGGAGCCGAGTGTCTCCCAGGACACAACGGTAATTTGCGGGAAGTGACGTACTATCCGCAGAGAGGACTCCCAGAAGTGGGTGCAAATACCTGTCTTAGACAGGTATCTGCACCCCCCTCCCCCCTGAAAGGTGCCAAATGTGACACCGGAGGGGGGGGGTTCCGATGAGCGGAAGTTCCACTTTAGGGTGGAGCTCCGCTTTAAGAATTTATGCTTTGAATTCCTTTAAGGCCTCATGCACACTGGACCTTCTAAAAACACCAGTAGCTTTAGCTGTAGAATGCTGCATTAAAATAGCAAATTTTGCTGCATTTTTTTTTGCATTTTTGCATTAGCGTTTTTTAGCAAAACTATACTCCCACAAAAGCTTGAGGCTTAAAAATGCCAGAAAGCTGTGTTTTGCAGTTTCAGTGGTTTTACAGCTGAAAAACACCTTTTGTTTCCAGCCTAAAAACGCACCAGCCAAAAAACGCTGATAACAGCCTATATGTGCATGGACACATAGGATAACATGCAGGGAAGTTTACTGGCTGCAAAAAAAAAAAATGCCTAAAGCCAAAAACAGCATCTGTAAAAACACCCAGTGTGCATGAGGCCTTAGACCCCTTTCACACTGGAGGCGTTTTTCACGTGCTTTAGCGCTAAAAATAGCGCCTGTAAAATGTCTCATCTGCAATCCCAGTGTGAAAGCCCGAGTGCTTTCACACTTGGACCCTGCACTGGCAGGACGTCCAAAAAAGTCATGCAAGCGCACCTAAAGCGCCCCTGCCCATTAAAAGCAATGGGCAGCACCACTAAAGCGCCTGCAGCACTTTTAACCCTTTATTCAGCCGCTAGCAGGGGTTAAAAGCGCCCCGCTAGCGGTCAAAAAGAAGCTAAAACTAGCGGCACTTTGCTGCCGATGTCCCCGTGCTGTCAGTGTGGAAGGGCTCTTTTAAATCAGAGAGATCTAAAGAAACATCCCGAACATGGCCTTGGTCCTGTGGACAGCATTGTTATGGTAGGTGTTGGTGTACACATACTAGGACTGCCGGTGTCATCCATCTTTCTGTTCTTTATAAGTGCCGTGTATGGCTGTCAGCATTGTGCACCACACTTCAGCTCTGAAAACATGTGCCTGTTGCACTTGGTCACCATGCCTGTTGCAGAATTCTGGTCTCCATGGCGACGGTGCAGTGTTCCGGTATAGGATAATGAGTCTGGAGGAGACAGACTGTTAGTGGATGAAAGCCACAGGATTCTGCATGAATCAGCTCACTCCTGGCATGTTGAAGCCGGTGGCGTGTGAAATCCAGGCACCGGGCCAAATGGGGTTTGCTGGTCATGTTTGGGAGATGGAGCCAAGTATTACTAGGCTGAAGAGATCCGGGACGTAGACTGTGTGATCTGAGGCTGCAAACAGCTATGGCTTATTTTAGCGATCACTCTGCTAGATTCAGATATTGATTGTTGCCTTTTAGTCTATGAAGGTGTTCACTGGCTGTTCTTTGAAGGGAAATCCAAGGGACTTTTTAACAAGAACATATTATGAATCAATACTGGAACCTTTCCATGAGCACTCCTTTTGATGTGACCTTCACATTTCACATTCTTGCGGGTCTACAGATTTTAATAGACTCTCTGTATTGTGTCTGTCTCTGTCAGGGAATGGGGGCATCATGCAAAAATGGTGAGATGAAAAAAAATGTGCAGGGTAAGCGGCATTGTTTGTATGTTTTTAATTTTGTATGAGAAGAGGGATATAGAGTTTGGTGCCAGATACCACACCATACCTTCAGAGGTCTAGTGAAGTCCATTCCTCAATGGGTTATGGTGGATAGTCATAATGTTATGGCTGATCCGTGAATGTACAGTATGTCACAAAAGTGAGTACACCCCTCACATTTTTGTAAATATTTTATTATATCTTTTCATGTGACAACACGGAAGAAATGACACTTTGCTGCAATGTAAAGTAGTGAGTGTACAGCTTGTATAACAGTGTAAATTTACTCTCCCCTCAAAATAACTCAACACACAGCCAATAATGTCTAAACTGCTGGCAACAAAAGTGAGTACCAAAGTGACTATCCACCATAACCCATTGAGGAATGGACTCCACTAGACCTCTGAAGGTATGGTGCGGTATCTGGCACCAAAAGCTCAGTAGCAGATCCTTTAAAAGAAAAGTAAAGGATTATTTTTTTGAGATTCATACTAACCTAGACCAGCGATGGTGAACTTTGGCACCCCAGATGTTTTGGAACTACATTTCCCATGATGCTCATGCACTCTGCAGTGTAGTTGAACATCATGGGAAATGTAGTTCCAAAACATCTGGGGTGCCAAGGTTCGCCATCACTGACCTAGGTTGATGCAGCATCGGACCTGCATCTTTCCTCCGGTGCCTCTGCACTGAGAACCGAGTGATCGAACACTGCCAATCTCTTGGTTTTTAGAGCTTCGTGAGCAGAGAGCTGCTTACTGTCAGTAACGGCTCTCTGCTCATAGCCCTCCGCGCTCATTGAAGCATTGTGCTGTGGAGGGGCGGGGAGAGGCCATCTCAGGCTCTCATCGGCTCGCTGAGAGGCTAAGCGGGGTGTCAGTCCAGGCACCTGGCGGATCCAGACTTTATTGTCGTGATGACGCGGTGCCTGGACTGAAATTGGTGACGTCAGCACAGAGCGGACTTCAGCCCGCTCTCTGCTGGAAATGGATCACAGAAGTGCACTCCTGTGATCCATAGGAGAAGTCCAGCCAAACAAGCTTTGGCTGGACTTCTCCTTTAAGTCCTGTAAGTTGCAGGGTGTGGCCTCCATGGATCGGAATTTGTTTTCCATCACATCCTACAGATGCTCAATTGAACTGAGGTCTGGAGAATTTTAGAGGCCAAATCAATCCCTCAAACCTGTTTTCCTCAAACCATACTTGAATTTATCAGACCAGGCCACCTTCTTCCATTGCTCCGTGGTCCAGTTCTGATGCTCACGTGCTCATTGTATGTGCTTTTAGCTGTGGATCCGGGTCAACATGGGCACCCTGACCAGTCTGCGTCTATGCAGCCCCAAACACAACAAAATGCAATGCACTGTGTGTTCTGACACCTTTCCATCAGAACCAGCATTAACTCAGCAATTTGAGCTACAGTAGCTCTTTTGTTGGTTCAGACTACACAGGCCGGCCTTTGCTCCCCACATGCCGGAATGAGCCGTGGATGTTCATGACCCTGTTGTTGGTTCACCGGTTTTCCTTCATTGGACCACTTTTGGTAGGTCCTGACCACTGCAGACCGGGAACATCCCACAAGGGCTGCAGTTTTGCAGATGCTCTGGCCTAGTCATCTAGTTATTACAATTTGGCCCTTGTCAAAGTCACTCAACTCATTAATCTTGCCCATTTTTTCTGCTTACAACACTTTAGATTCAGGGACATGTTCACCTGCTGCTTAATATACAGTATATTGTAATGAGATAATAAATTGTATTCACTTTACCTGTCAGTGGTCATATTGTTATGGCTGATCAGTATATGTTGGGAGAAACAGCAAGACATGTTCACTGTGTAGAACTACTCCACAGGTATTGGAGCTTTCAATCCTGTAATTATTGTACAAATATGACAAGAGATGGACTATGGGATTTGTATGTGCGAAGAGCAGGACGCAGGACACTGCAGGCAAACAAATGGAAGTGAGAGGGGATAAGGAGACATTTTGGGAACTCACCGGGAAACAATTTCACAATATAAGATAACAAGGCCATTAAGTAGCGGTTGTGTAATGCCCCATACACACGATCGTTTTTCTTGCCATTTTTTTTCTTGCCGTTTTTCACGTCGCTTTTTTTCATTTTTCCTCTCAAGCCTGTCTTGCGTAACCACGATCATTTTAAAAAACGATCAAGCAAAGCGCAGTGACGTATACCATGTACGACGGCACTATAAAGGGGAAGTTCCGCTCGAATGGCGCCACCCTTCATGTTAGTAAAGTTTGTTGAGCAACGATTCGCGCTTTTCAGCCTCGTGCTTTTCAGTCCGTTACTGCGTGACGAATGTGCTATCTCCATTACGAATGCTAGTTTTACCAGAACGAGCGCTCCCGTCTCATACTTGATTCTGAGCATGCGCGTTTTTTTCACGTCGTTAAAGCATACACACTATCGTTTTTCACGTCGTTAAAAAAAACGACATGAAAAACGACGTGAAAAAAGAGAGCATGTTCGAAATTTTTAATGGCCGTTTTTCACGTCGTTAAAAATGCTCTGGAGCATACACACGTTCATTTTTAATGGCCATTTTTAAAAATGGCATTTTTAACGGCATGAAAAACGATCGTGTGTATGGGGCATTAGGATTATTTTTGGAAAATAAGGATATTGTTAAGGGTATGTTCACAACACATGCAATGAGACTGCATTGGGCGGCTGTTCCAGTGCAGTCCCACTGCATGAACAAGGCAAAATGCCTTGTCTCCTCTGTGCCCGCTTCAGACCACTGTGTTGCGGTGGTGTGTGGGCAGGGTGTGGTGAAAAAAAGTACTGCATGCAGTACTTTTTTTTCAGCATAGTGCAGCGGCCAGCAATAGAACTTAGTGGGATGTCTGTCTGGCATCTCAATAAACTAAAAACTGTGCTGATCTCGGCCCCATCACACTGCACACCAGCCACCGCATTGCAATACAGCGGCTGGTGTGAACGAGTCGTTAGTGTCATTTTATTTACAACAATATGTTAATTATAATGATATTTTTACTAATAATTCTAATGCCCCATACACACGATAATTTTTAATGTCATTTTTAAAACTGACGTTTTTCTCGTCATTTTTTTTCTTGTTTCCTCTCAAGCCTGTCTTGCGTACACACCATCATTTTAAAAAATGTTCAAGAAAAGCTCAGTGACGTACAACACGTACGACGGCACTATAAAGGGGAAGTTCCGTTCGAATGGCGCCACACTTCATGTTAGTAAAGTTTGTTGAGAGACGATTCGCTCTTTTCAGTCTCGTGCTTTTCAGTCCGTTACAGCATGACGAATGTGCTATCTCCATTACGAACGCTAGTTTTACCAGAACGAGCGCTCCCGTCTCATACTTGATTCTGAGCATGCGCATTTTTTTTCACGTCGTTAAAGCATACACACTCGTTTTTCACGTCGTTAAAAAAAAACGACATGAAAAACGACGTGAAAAAAGAGAGCATGTTCGAAATTTTTAATGCCCGTTTTTCACGTCGTTAAAAATGCTCTGGAGCATACACACGATCATTTTTAATGGCCATTTTTTTTAATGGCATTTTTAACGGCATGAAAAATGATCGTGTGTATGGGGCATAAGTCTTGTTTTCAAAGTATTCATGTCTTTATATATAATCAGGGAGGTAAAAACATTCTTCTATCTTCTACACTGCCCTGTTGTGCGGTTTGTCGATGTTCTAGGACATATTGATTAGCCCAGGCTCTATATAAAGCGTGCCTTTTTCAGTCTTGTCGGAGTGACTGCTTCTACCAACTGGGATTCATCCTGCCTTTCCCATCAGTAGATGTGCTGATCTGGTTAATGCAAGAAGCAGGTTTCCCTTTACCAAGGCCTTGTCTGGTGGCTCCATCCCCCCTCGCTCCCCAGACTCCGCTCAGACTGCACGTGGGCCGCCTAAATCCCTGAAATCTTTAATCATCTTCCTGTTATCTCTTCCAGCAGGGGATCATGTAGTGCATTGCATTACACTTTTCTCAAAGTTCTTTTGGAGCAATTATGCAGTGCTAGGAAAAAAAGAAAATCACCGGGGGAAGACCATAAATCAAATGTTAACCCTTGTGCTGCCAGCACTGCTTTTCATTTTGCACCCTGAATGGCTTTGCTTCATTTTTTTTTTTTTCACACAAAAATTAAGGACTTGAAGGTTCCTGCAGTATCCCCCAAAGCCTAAATTTTCTCAAAGTGGGGACCTTGAAAAAAAAAAAAAAAATTGTAAATTGATGACTTTTCGTACGACACTTGAGTTACACAAATGTTTTTGAAATCAATATATTAGCGCACGCAAACATTATTGTCCCAAAACTTTCAGCTAACTAGAAAAGCTACATTTGTGTCAGGATAATAAGTACCGTATATACTTGAGTATAAGCCGACCCAAATATAACCTGAGGCACCTAATTTTACCACAAAAACTGGGAAAACATATTGACTCGAGTATAAGCCTAGGGTGTGCCTCACTTTGCCTCACTGTGTGCATGCCTCTCTGTGCCCATGCCTCTCTGTGCCCATGCCTCTCTGTGCCCATGCCTCACTGTGCCCATGCCTCTCTGTGCCCATGCCTCACTGTGCCCATGCCTCACTGTGTCCATGACTAGACTGACGTTTAACATGGGAGTCTATGGAAGGGGTGCCTGGCTTTGAAAAATCGGTGCTCCCCGGCCGTAGGTCCCCCAGACAAAAAACTTATAGAGGAGAAATGGGGCTACATGTGTGCTAAGTTTCAGGTCCAGGGGACCTACGACCTGCCGGACCGGGTCCCCAAAGTCACTGGAGAAATTACCGTTTAACATGGGAGTCTATGGAAGGGGTGCCCGGCTTTGAAAAATCGGTGCTCCCCGGCCGTAGGTCCCCCGGACAAGAAACTTTGCACACTTGTAGAGGAAGAATGGGGCTACATGTGTGTCAAGGTTGGGGTCCAGGGGACCTACAGCCAGCTGGTATCGGCTCCCCAAAGTCCGGGAGATCAGGCACAAAAAAGTGACTCGAGTATAAGCCGAGGGGGGCATTTTCAGCACAAAAAAATGTGCTGAAAAACTCGGCTTATACTCGAGTATATATGGTAATTACAAATATGTGGCAATTTAAAATAGTGCATTTTTGCAAAACGATGAAAATCAGAAGTATGCCAACTGCGATTAAGAAACCGAGTGTCTGCAGTTGTGTCGTCTGTGTATAGGTGTGTATGTATATTATATAATATGTGTGTGTTTTTTTTTTTGTTTATAGCTGTAACAGCAGTAATATACTGGAGGGTTACAGGATCATAATATGGAGATATACATAGGGCGCGGAATAGCCTCTTTACGTCCCTGTGTGTGCTGGTGTCACAGAGTCCCTGATCTCCCTTTCTCCTAGCACCTGACATCATACTGACATTAAACCCAGAAGTTCTAGGCATCTGGGAGTGGGGAGGGGTGGGGGGCACACCTGTCTTTTCAGAAGAACCTAAGCCTGCCAGCCCCTTCCTGTCTCCTGCATATTTCTATTGACCTGTGAAACTGCCAATTAGTCATGGACCAGTATGAATGTATGGATGGCAGTGCCTAGAGGCAAGCTTAACACCACCCCAAAGTGTTGGATCATTGTCAGAATGGCCTGAAATTCATCCATGACAGAAGTGTTTTGAAGGCTGCTGCAGGTATGCACTTTGTTACTGCAATCATTTTTTTTTTTTTTTATTTCAATGAAAAAGCTTAAGGCGTGTTAAGTGGCCTCCCCACCACTATCCTCCGATCTCCTTTCAGCACTCCATAAATGCAGTTTTACATACCTAAAAATGACCCTGTCAGGTTTAAAAGAAATCTGTGTTCTCACATATCTAAACCCAAAAACAAAAAGGTGATGTATTGCTTTATGGTCTAAGTTGTAGCGATACCTTCAGCTAAGAGGGCCGCAGATTTAGTTTGGGCCCTGAAGACAGCTCCGCCAACCCCCGGCAATTAACTCGACCCCCTACTGGCACAGTTAGTCTAGGGTAATATGTGTATATCTTATGCTCTATGATTAAATGCAAACACCAAGGCAGTGATAGAAGAATAACGAATTTACTTTCTATGGTAATAAAAATCAACAGTGATAACAGATCATAAGAATCTATCTGCAGAGCCCTGCAGCAATAGTCACACTATAACTATTAAGATATGGCGCACACGCGCCACGTGTAACAGTACTTCACTATGCGCCCTATGACGCAGCAACTTAATAAACTACCTAGATGGCCAGGCCTGACCATATAACTCAGTCTCTAGGAAGGGGTAGAATTATTCGCATGCAAGTCTTTAAACGGTGGTGCACATTTCAGGAACACATTTGTAATCCAAAGGGGGGGGGGGGGGGGTAAAAATGCCAACACAGTACACTCCACTAGAGATCCGTTTGACTCAGTTCTGCTTTGGATCTCAAGTGGGGAAAATAACTAAAATAGGAACTGGTGGGCCACGGCAGTCTGTAGGCCTAACAATGGTATAAAGTATTTGTGGATTGAGCAAGTGCTCGCTCACCCCTCCGGACGCGATCCCAGTCCGGGAACTTCCACCTACTGTGTCTCCACACACAGCGTCTGCAGCGGTCTGGTCTCCGGCTCAGCAGCGGTTGAAGAAAACCGAGTCAGATGCCACCCAGGCTCGCGATGGGGTGGAAGGCTCTTTAGGTAGCAGCGCAAGGCCCCAGGCTTCAGGCCTTGCACTACAGCGGATCCGCACAGGAAGATCTCTCCCTTGAAGTCTCGTGTCCCAAAGAGGCCGAGCCCAGCCTCGCCTCCTCCTTTTATAATCCCTCCCATGAGTCTCTGGGGTGGAAACATTGCCGAAAGGGGTTCTGGGTAAGGTAGTCCTGGGAGTCTTAAAGGGGACCCCGCTACAGTCTTTAGATGGGGTGGCTGTATTAGTCTTTTGTCAAGTAGGCTGAAGTTACAAGCACACTGGATTTCTCGCAAGGATCTTTCTGTACTTGCAAAAAATGTTCTTAGCCTGAAAAAGAAATTATTTCAGCCATCATATTTAATTTGCAATATATATTTTTTTCTTTAAGGATTCTTTAAGGATTTAGACATCCTTAAAGTTCCTTGCAATAGAAGACTATTACATAGTTGCATAGTTAGTCTGGTTGAAAAAAGACAAGTCCATCACCTCTCCAGAAACCATGTCCTGTTACCTGTTCTCCATTCTAGTGCTGCAGGTTCAAAGGTGTCAGATATCCCTGTCGTGCATTTGGGTGCTAACCTCCAACCCTCCTACATCACGGCAGGGAACCATGGCACGCGGAGGGGACTCAGACATCGGACACTCCTGGAAGTGTCAAATGCCAAAGAAGCTTATGGAGGTGACAGTTCTAAAATTAAGGGAAGATAGAATACACAGGTCACCTGTGCGTTGAGTATAAGTGCTCTTCTATTTTAACAGTGTCACTTTAAAGTATAACTAAAGGCAAAACTTTTGTTTTTGTTTTAGTTTTGCATAGAGTGGAGAGGGACTAGAACCCCTGTCAGTTTTTATTGCTGTTTGTTCCCCCCATTAAGGTGATTGGCTCTTTCTATTTGAAACTAAAAGAAAATCTCACATTTTGGGTTGTCCTCAGAAAAGTAATAGAGGGGAAATCTTCCAATGGGGACACTAGTTCTGGTAACCTGGCGGCCTCCAAGGAATTCTCTAATTTACAGGGATTTCCTCTCACTTCCTGTTTGGCTTTGAGACAGGAAATGAAGGTAAATTATCCCAATGGGACACAGATGGCGAAACAAAATCTGACAGGGGTTATAACACTCTCTTGCTCAATCCAAAGTTTAAAAAAAGTTTTGCCTATACAGTGGAACCTCGGTTTAAGAGTAACTTGGTTTGAGAGCAATTTGATATGCGAGCATTTAAAAAAAAAAATTCTGACTCGGTTTGTGAGTGTTTTGCAAGACGAGCAGAATTCAAGCTAAATTGGCCTGCAGTACTGCATTTGGCCTGAGGTACAGGGGCGCAGGAGCCGAGCAGAGCTTAAATAGGCCTGCAGTACCGCATTTGGTCTGAGGTACGGGGGCGCAGGAGCAGAGCCAAACAACGACGATTGCCGCCGTTCAGCAATGCTCGGAAAGACACGGAAATACTCAGTTTTCGTGCCTTTTCAATGTTTACCGAGGTCAGCCGAAGTGTCCCCGGCCTTTTTGGGCGTTTCCGAGGCTCTCCGGCGCCCCCCCCACCTCTGGCTGCATTCGGTATTGCATCCCATTGAAGTCAATGTGGAACTAATTATTTTAGTTTCCATTGACTTCAATGGGAAAACTTGCTTTAATATGCGAGTACTTTGGATTACGAGCATACTCCTGGAATGGATTATGCTCGTAATCCGAGGTTCAATTGTAGTTCTACTTTAAAGTGGTTGTAAAGGCAGAAGTTTTTTTTATCATAATGCATTCTATGCAAACCTACTACTGCAAACCTACAACTACAAACCTACCAAGACATAGCCGTCCACCTAAACTGACAGGCCGGGCAAGAAGAGCATTAATCAGAGAAGCAGCCAAGAGGCCCATGGTAACTCAGGAGGAGCTGCAGAGATTCACAGCTCAGGTGGGAGACTCTGTCCACAGGAAAACTTTTAGGCATGCAATCCACAAATCTGGCCTATGGAAGAGTGGCAAGAAAGCCATTGTTGAAAGAAAGCCATAAGAAGTCCCATTTGCAGTTTGTGGGAAGCCATGTGGGGGACACAGCAAACATGTGGAGGAAGGTGCTCTGGTCAGATGAGATCAAAGTTGAACATGTGGAGGAAAACGAACATTGCACATCACCCTGAACACACCATCCCCACCGTGAAACATGGTGGTGACATCATGCTTTTCTTCAGCAGGGACAGGGAAGCTGGTCAGAGTTGATAGGAAGATGGATAGAGCCTAATGCAGGGCAATCTTAGAAGAAAAACTGTTAAGAGTCTGCAAAAGACTTGAGACTGGGGCGGAGGTTCACCTTCCAGCAGGACAACAACCCTAAAAATACAGCCAGAGCTACAATAGAATGGTTTAGATCAAAGCAAATTCATGTGTTAGAATGGCCCAGTCAAAGCCCAGACCTAAATCCAATAGAGAATCTGTGGCAAGACTTGAAAATTGCTGTCCACAGATGCTCTCGATCCAATCTGACAGAGCTTGGTCTATTTTGCATTGAAAAATAGGCAACAATTTCAATCTCTAGATGTGCAAAGCTAGTAGAGACATCCTCAAAAAGACTTGTAGCTGTAATTACAGTGAAAGGTGGTTCTACGAAGCATTGACTCAGAGGGGCTGAATACAAACGCACACCAGACTTTTCACATATTTATTTGTAAAATAAAGTTTGAAAACCATTTATCATTTTCCATCCAGATCACAATTATGTGCCACTTTGTGTTGGTCTATCACATAAAATCCCAATAAAATACATTTACATTTTTGGTTGTAACATGAAAAAAAATGAAAATTTCAAGGGCTATGAATACTTTTTTCAAGGCACTGTATTTACTGTACCTCTAGGTAGAAATCAGCCAAGGGAGTTTACTCCCACTTTAAAATGATAAAGACACTGATTGTGGAAAATGATGTGCTCGCTGTAGCATTTAAATAACACCATGATAAAGCTGTAATGTGAGTCTTGTGAATCTGAGTCCTTTACCATTCGCTGGCTGTACTGCGGTGTTAAGGAGAGGAATGTGACCTCCGGAGGCTGGAGGGGTATTGATTTTTTCAGAGAGAAGTAAAGAGGCCTCCTCTTGGGACCTTCTGCAGCATCATCTATGCAGGAGGCCAGAGAGTGTCAGGTCAGACTTCATGTTGCTTCCACACATCCTGCATTATTACTGTCACCTTCCTGCTCTGGGCTCCAGCCAGTCTGCAGGAAGTCATAGCAATGGCCCCATCTGATCTCTCCCGATCAACCAGGAATAAATTCATATTGCATCCTGCTGATGTATATAGCAAACCACTGACTACAGCGAGATTTTATAATTGCAATATACCGTATATCTGAAAAAAATGTTCCACAGGATGTGTTTGTGTCTGTTTTCCTGTATATCATAGTAATTACTGTCATTTTGTAATAGTTTACTTTAGTTTTCCTTTGTCTTTGTATTTGTGTGTTTAATGATAGAAAAATGATCTATCAAAAAGTATTGTAGATTATATTATATTTGTGAAAAAAAGAGCAAGAAAAGGAGAGAAAAGTTATTTCTATAGTAATAGCCAAGTGTGTATCAAGTACATGCAGCGTATTAATTAGTATCCATATCAGTGTAGATTGGAGAGGATTGTATTTGTTAAAAACAGAGAATACCAGAATCAGTTAAATAATTAAAGATCTAATTCATCAAACATGGACACTTCTCATTCAAATGCGAAGTCCACCATTTAAAAAAAATTATAAATGCACATATATTTGCAGCACAAAGGTGTGCACGGGTGCCCAAACTTTTGAAGCATGAGGGCCATTTAAGTGACTTGGTAACAGGTCGTGGTCCACAATGAGCGGAGCGGGCAGATGGCAGGCATATGCAGAGTGGATACGGACACAACCCACTATACTCCTCCTTTTTTTTTTTTCAGCAGATCGGATTGGAGGTAGGACACAAGTCCGTTCACATCTGCCACTCCTTAGAGGGTCCAATGGGGTCAAACTGACCGTATGAAAGGGGCCCAAGGCTGCTTTTGCACTGATGCGCTGCGGTTTACCCACACCGCGGGTGCAACTTAGTGTAGCTTTGGCTTTCCTGCACTTTGCAATAGACTTCTATTACTGTATATTCTGCAGGTTTGGTGCACTTTCAGAAAGCTCACCAAACTCGCAGGTATTAACAGAAATCTATGGCTCCGTGCAAGTAACCCGCAGGTGCACTGCTCTGCATCTGTGGATCAGTTTGAAAGCAGTCCCAGTAACCACTGCAAAACAGATATGCCCATATGTACACTGTGATTTTAGTAATAAACTGACCTTTAATAACAGTATTCTATTCTATTCCATCCCAGAGCAGGAGGCCGTGGGCCACATCAGAGGGCTCTGCGGGCCACATGTGGCCCCTGGGCCACTGGTTGGGCACCTCTGCTGTAGAGCATATAGACCACAATTAGTGAATCCCATCCCATACTACTGCAGACTCTTCTCCATCTTTATGTGCCTACCAAGGTACGGACTTTTAGTTATTGAGATAAAGGATGTGTCAATGGACTATGATTAAGTCCGGGTTGGCAGACAGGACCTGTAGTTTATTCATTCACATATCTCTATAACAGTGAAAGCTGTTGCGGGGGAGAAGTGCCCCTGCTCACTGCAATGGAAAGATGGGGGGAAAAGTCCACTTGGCACCATGTCACACCCTAAATACGGATGTAACGTTGGCTAAAAGGGGGAGTTAGCCTTTAAACGAGTACATCTGTCAAAGGGGGCCCCTGCTTGGAACCATGTCAAAACCCTATAATGTGGAGCCACATTGGGTCACACCTTTTTTAATTCTTACCCTGGCCTTCATCTTCAATATCTAGCTCTTCTTCAGATGAAATTACCAGTTGCCATTTTCTTCTGAACTCTGTACCTGAAAAATGCACACCGCACCAGTTCAAAGTTGGAGTGCTGTCCTCTGAGCCACTGCAGCCTCTCTCACAAGTTCTGGCTCCTAACTTCCTGTAGGAAGCTGACAACACTGACTCTGCTGCACTCAAATCTCAAGCAGTGTTGTCAGCCCTGCCTGAGTTCTCCCTGGTGGACTATAGAACTCCTCTCTATAACATAAAGGGGAAGATGTTCTGTAATTTATTAGCGAAGAACCCTGGAGGGCTGATGACACTGCTTCAAATTTGTGCATCAGAGGCAATGTTATCAGCTCACTAGGATTTCTGGTAAGAGCTCACTGGATTTCTGGCAGTATTTTTGCATCATTTTTAAACAGAAATAACATGAGAACATGCGCATGTATTGCAGAGATGTGCTAAATGTTTATAATTTTGCCCAGACATAGTCTTGTTTGGACTTCCATCCCGCTCTTATGCATCCATGAAGTGGAATAACAGAATGTTCTACCCAATTTAGGAGTTATTCAGCACAACAAAGATTTTCCAGCCTTCACAATGCTCTTTTAGGCAGACAACACTGCTCCAGTCCCAGCCTTCCTGCAGGACTGGTTCTCCTGGCCTCTTGCTTAGGCTCTCAGTCTGTTCACACACAGACTATCTTTGTCTTCAAGCCGTCACTCACTGTCACCAGATGATGGTCTGATTCAGGCCTGCACATGCACTTCCAGCTTGTCTTTCTCAAATACTTCCTCAGCCGTAATGGCTTACACTGGACACTATAGACCTGGATACTCGCCCATGGGGTGTCTTCTTCAAATGTTGCCCCAGCAGCAATCGCTTCCACAGGCCCCTTGACTGAGTGAAGGAATTTGTATTCAAAATCTATCTATTCATTATGAGGTTCCTCACTTTTGTTCTCTGTCTCTGTCTCTCAGACACCCTTTCCTTGCCCATGTGAATTGCATGACATGTCCACTAAGAGAAACTGTGTAGTACTTTTCCCTCTGGTTTTTGCATGTCTGTTCTTCCATTTTTTGTTATTGTATTAGATATAGACACAGGGGCAGCTCCAGAAAAAAAAAATTGGTGCTGTTGGGAGTGTAATTGGGGGAGCTGGAAGTGTAATTGGGGGAGCTAAGTCCCCAATCTTGAATCCCGAGTTACAATAAAAACAGACATACCATAATGAGAAATGCTTCTTAGGAAATAAAAAGTGCACAGCATAGAAACCATTGAAGTTTAGAGAGTACAGTGGTCAGAAGCAGGGCTTTTTTTCTCAGAGAATAAATGCCAGTACTCTCCCCTTCCAAGTCACCCCTTGTCTCCGCCCCCTACCCACCTCCCAGTACTGCCCCTTTTAGAGAATACAGATCCAACTATAACTTTGTGGTGCTCTATAATTTATATGGATGTGTTTTAATGATAGCAAGAAAATAAGTAAATTAGATCCCCTGCAACAATAGACCACCACTCCCCCCTCCACATCAACAATAGACCCACCCATCAGCAATAGACCCCTGCAACAAATTACACCTTCCTCAGCAACAATAGATCCACCACAGCAACAATCGATTCCCCAGCAACAATTGACCCTCCTAGCGACCAATAGATCCTCCACCAGCAACAATATACCCCCCCCAGCAACAATAGACCTCCCCAGCAACAATAGACCACCCCAGCAACAATAGATCACTCCAGCAAAAATTGATCCCCAAGCGAAAATGGATCTCTAGCAGCCAGAAACGATAGACCTTCCAGCATTCCCCCGCTGGTCAGAAGTATGTAACAATCCTCTACATTGCTGGTTAGTTGCCAACATTTAAAAAGAATTATGAGCAATACCTTGAGGGCATGAAGAAAAAATGTGGTGTACTTTGTGGGACACATGCTGCCCACCTTGAAAAGATTGAGAAGAAAAATGTGTTAATGAGGGTGGTCAAAAAGTGGGCATGATCAATATAGTGGGTGTTGCTTCACAATATATAGCCAGCTTCCCCCCCGTTGCTTTGCTGTGGTTTAGACCACCTATAGCCTGGCGATTCAATAAAGAGATTGTGGGAGTAAAATAAATCCCATTGTTGGTCAGTGGAAGCAATAATAGCCTCAGGCATTGGTGACAGTGCCAACAATAACACCCAGCATGTGTCGTGGCCAGCAGTAACACCTAGCAAGTGACAGCCCCCAGCAAATGTCAGGGCAAGCATTAATAAGCCCTAGCAAGCATTAATTCCAACTCCCAACAGCAACCCCCAGCATTGGTGTTTAGTCATTTGATTTACCTGAGAACTCACTTCAGCAAAACTCCCCCTCTGCCTTGCTGCTGCCAGAACTGTAATTTATCTATGGGGCACAAGATCACTCCTTCTGACTAGATAAGACCAATTGTGGAAGAGTGTTGGACCGCATAGTGTGTGCTTTATTCAATTTTAAGGGAACCTCTAACACACTCATGCACCCCTTGGCACTGCCACTGTACAGAGATTTGCAGATTACCCACGAAAGAATCTCTGTATTTTACTTGCCCTCCCTGCTTAACAACTGTTAAGATATAAAGGAGCAGAAAATCACTACCATTGTGTAGTACTGCAGTCATTGAAACACTATACATTATTGTAAAATGTGAACATGTAAGCTGAAAGGCAGTCATGGGAATAGAAGTGTGCCCCTACTAACACTTCACCTTTATTGGGGCAGTGAGCTATTAGACAATATTCAGTCACCACCAGAATTCTTGCAGTAAACTGACCAATGTGGGCTACAAAGTCCTCTGGCACCCAAGGTGAAGATGTCAACATGCACCAATCATCACTACCACAGTGCCCAGGGTAGATTCTTCTGCCTTGGCCTAAACCTGAAGAACTAGATGCAGATAAGGAATAAGTCAGTAAAAGCAAACTTGGTTCTTAGTAATGCAGATGTGGCTGCACATTACCTCTGCTTATGACTTTTTGAGTCTAATCATAGGAGTTTTTTTCCCTAGGTTGTGCTGGAGTGTGTGCTAAAGAAGGAACTGGTCTATAATAAGGTCACCCCTACTTTCCACCATTGGAGGATTGGAGATAAGAAGTTTGGCCTCACATTCCAGAGTCCTGCCGATGCTCGAGCTTTTGATAGGGGTATACGTCGTGCCCTTGAAGATCTCACTCAAGGTAATGTCCTGTTGCTTTAAAGGGATTTGTTATAGAAGAATCATGAAGGCTGCTGTTTCTGAACACTCTAATTTTTATAATGAGAGCTCCCTGACTTTCATGCTTGGAAGTATAGCGATAAGGAATTATGACTCATTTACATCATGCTTGTTATGGGTCTGTGTGATTCAGAATTACTTGTGTCAGACACCGATGGGCAACTAGCATTTTCTGCAGGAGACCAGCAATGGCAGCCTCCGTACTTTCTTCATGACACTGTCACTTTAATTATAGTGATGTATTATCTTGGGACACCATAGCCTCATCGAATAATACATTATGTTATGATTATGCTATGTCCTTTTTTATGTAAATGTATTTTTATGTACAGTTATTGGGAAAATGTTTTTAAAATTCTGTATTTATATTTGACCTTCTATTATTCTTTGTGTGCTTTCCATATTTATAAAGTGTTCTACCATGTCTCAATATGGACGGGGTCTAGAAGCAGCAGGACGAAGTCTAGACAGCAGCAGGACGGGGTCTAGAAGCTCTCTGGGTTGAACCTAATTTGGAGTCTGTTTTTCTGGCAGATGTACTAATGGCACAGTGTAGTTTCATAATGCTATGTTACTAGTGTTGGAGTTTACAATGCTTCCAGAGTAAATCCTTGTTACCATAGTGATGCCACACAGGCATTTATTTGATGTCACCGTAGTGATTTGGAGTAACCAGACTGATGCCACAGTAACATAGGTTTGCATCCAACCAGTGACGTCATTCTGCTATAGAGTGATACAGCGTGAGGTAGAGTTATCAGTATGAGGCCATATTGTATCAACACAATGATTCCATGTTACCACAGTAATACCATGCTGCCAGGATGATACCTTGTTACTATCTAATATTGCCATGCACTCAGTATTGATGTGAGTTTAGAGAGACGAGTGCTGGTTACGACAATGGTGCAACATCACTCTTCCCAAGACCTCCTGCTCTCTAGCATCATTGTCACCTCTTCCCAAGCTCACCTCCAGGACATTTCCAGAGCCTCTCCCAATCTTTAGAACTCCATACTGTCAAGCTATCTTCTGACTGTCTGCCTGTAGGTAATCCCTTAAAACAAATTTCTTTAGAGAAGTGCATCTCACCTCTACCTAACCACTGGAATTGTAATTTTCTAACAACTTATACCAACACAGTAATTACCTTTCGTATCACTTGCCCTATCCTTTTAGACTCCAAAAGGATAGGTTAATAAAGTGATGCCAAATTATTAGCATGTCCACATTTAAAACTTGTTCTGCATTGACAAGATTGTGGTTGATTAGATTGTGCCATTATTATTCAAACTTAGCAGGGCCCTCCTAACCCTCTTATATTGAATTGGATTGTAACTGTACTGCCTCCCTTTGTTTGGCAAAGTACTGGGCAAACTACATAAATCCTGTATAATAATATAATATTTACTGTAGTGACCTGTATTTACTATAGTGATTCATGGTTACTAAAGTGATGCCAAATTATTAGCATGTCCACATTTAAAACGTACTCTGCATTGACAAGATTGTAGTTGATTAGGTTGTGCCATTATTATTCAAACTTAGCAGGAAGGTCTTTAAAGCAACCAAAACCAAAAACCTGCTTTAGTAGTCTGACTTGCTATTCCCCCTCCTCATTACTGTTGCGTGTGCCTTTTTTTTTTTTTGTATGCAAATCTCCATATCAAAAACGAACAGGTTACTAAAGTATGAAAATTCTCATACGACAGAAGAAAAAATTGGAATTGATGTAAAGTGTTTTCGTCTTTGTCCTTTCGGAAAATTTTGGACAAGAGCTATGTACTAACGATCAGATTATCAAACGATCGATTCGAAATCGTTATTTTCTGTACGATATTCTGATAGTGTGTATGGGGCTTTAGTATATGCTGGGGAAGGGTGGTGGATTCAAGCGAACTTGCCCTGAACGAACAAGGGATTGGTTTACTCTAAAGCTGATCCTTAATGCAGCCTCAATTGTGCAAAAATATTAGCATTTAGGTCATTCTGTTTTTACATTTTTTGAGTATATATGATTTAATAATTTGTGGATTTACTCCAGGTGCTCCTTTTAACATCTTTTAAGTTTAAATACATACTGGTAGGTTATTGGCGTCTACCATGATTGGCACCAGAATGTGGTTTGTGTGGTAGGGAAATTCGATTGTATGCTCCATTTGTGTAGGGATAGATGTGGATAGTTCTACTGACTCTTCAAAGCACACACAAGTTGAGTTTGTAACAGTCGTCACTCGAACGCAGTCTTATATGCTGCAAAATTCTCTCGCTACTCCCCGGTGGTGCATGCTGGGAAATGACTGTGCTGGTTATAAATCTGCAGTGTCTCTTGGCATTTTATCTCATTTAAAATATGTTCTTTGGATTTTTTTTGTTTTCTTTAACACATATTGCAGAATGGATGACTGCTATAATACTAGAACATATACGTCATTAGCCACATGTTTGGTATTGAGAACTTCAGAATATACTGACTGAATACGATAAAGGTATTTCTAATCTCTGCTATATGTATTTGCTTGTAATACATCATGTTAAGTTACCATCATCCTGTGCACACCCCTGGAAATTTCAAATACGATCATCAATTGGCGCGGGTGTTTTAGAATGTGTCAGGATACAGAGCAGGGAAGCCTTACAAAATTGTTGTAGCCTTAGATAAGGATCTTCTCAGTCATCAGGGTAAATCCACCGTACTGTATGGGGAAATTAATATTAGTATGGAAGGATTGAAAAATATGCCTCTATTTCTGACCTCTGCTGCTGAAAATGGGAGTTGGGAGCTGTCTCTGCCCTTTGTCAGTAATCAGGAACAAGCATGCAGCATGGGAAGTCAGAACCTCCTGATCTTCCCACTTAAAATATAGGCCAATTAAATCATTATGGCAGCCAGGCAACCAGCACTTTCATAAAGAGAGGTTAGCAGTGCCAGCATGTGTCAATTAACACAGGAAGTTTCTTGCCATGGCCAGTTGGGAAGAATGGCGTTGAGAAACGCCAGCCTGAAAAATGATGTTTAAAAAATGCGAAGGAAATTAATGTGCAGATGTGCTTCTTTTTTGATGCGATGTCAAAGTTGACGTAGACTCAGGTAAACTTATCCTACAATTGGTGTGACATAAGTCTGATGTGATCCGTAGAGACAGTAATTATTCTGCTGCTGAACAGACTGCTTTGCCATCCATTACATACTGTCTCTGTAGCGGTGCTCTTCTTGTTCCTATACCCCGCCTCTGATGACATCAGAGTGGGCAGTATTTTTCAGTCAAACTCCTGATAGGCTCCTATGGGCCATCACATGTGTAGTGCTTTGATGGGGATGGGAACTTCCCATCCTGTTCCCAAAACAAAATCTATTCGGACTACTTAGCCATTTACAGGAAGCCTTGTATTTCATCAAGGAATACAAGGCTTCCTCTAATCGGCTGGGGTGCACATTGTGATGTTATCTGCCCTCCCCACCATCTCAGTCAATCAGAGAAAGCCCCGCATTGTGATGAAATACAAGGCTTTCTGTAAATGGCTGAGCAGTGCTCAACCTGAGTCGATTTGGTTCCGAGCGCGGGATAGGAAATCCCTCATCGCACTGCTGGAATACAGCGCTGTATACTTAGTGTAGCTGGTGCTACATACAGTTGATACAGCTCTCTAAGCGGGTGCATCTGTTAATGAACAAATAGTTTGCTTGGACCAGCCCTAGCATGTGTTTGTATGCATGTGAGATGGGGACCCTAGATTGTAAGCTCCTTGACAGCAGGGACTGATGTGAATGTAAAGCTCTGCACACATTGTTAATGTTATATAAATACCTGTAATTAATCTAAACTCTAACTAAATGACACCTAGTTTGCTAAAGCACCGCATACCATAAACCATTGCCAATTTTTAAGTAAAATACTAATTCAAATTTTTTTTTTCAGCTTTTGTTGCTGCCAATATCCCAGCAATTTTCTGCAGCCACTTTCTGTTTACAAGAACTCTAGCAATAGCTGTGTGGCATTTTTTAGGGCAGGTTCCTTCATGTTGACCCCAGTAAACTATGTGCCTGTTTAAGGTGTGTGGAAACAACTACTTATAGTTTCCGGCTGGGTTCACACTGGTATGACACGACAGTCGTACGACTGTGGATCTGACTTTGCCCTGCGACTTGAAGTCTGACATCCGTCCGACTTCAATGAACGGAGATCCAACTTTGATCCTGACAATGGGCGTGGGGGAATCCCCTTAAAATCCATGCCAGACCGAAGGGCCGGGTATTCCCCTGGAGGGGGAACACCATGCCGTTTTTTTTTTTTAATTCGGCATGGGGTTCCCCTTCAAGATCTTCAGAGCACAAGTCGTATGCCACAGTCAGATCAGTTAAGACTGCGATCTGACTTTTATCCGACTTCAGTGATATTCAATGAGCTGAAGTAGGATCAAAGTCGGACCAAAGTAGTGCAGGGAGCAATTTCAAAGTGGGACCGACTTGTGTCGGATCAGTTAAGACGGCTCTCATAGGGAAATATTGATTTGCATACGTCATGCGACATGAGCTCCCAAAGTCGGAACGTTTGTCGTAACAGTGTGAACCCGGCCTCCATCTGAAGCCCACGGGACAGGGTGACAACCCATGAAAACAGTTGGGCAGGCAGGGACAGGGCATTGTCACCAAAAAAAAAAAGAAAAAGAAAATTACTTTTGAGACAACATTAACATGTTATTGCTTAGATTATATTTTAGCAATTTCATGTACATATACTTTAATTTGCAGAGTCCAGTAGATTAGCATTATTTTGTTTTTAGGCCTTTATAATAAAGAAAGGTGTAAGAATAGTTTACTGATTTGTCTTTGTGCTGTCAACAGGTTTTCCCACATCCCATGGAGAAGTGGAGTTTCCAGAGGATGGCCCGCAGGTATGTCACATATTTGATTTTAAAAATAATGTTTGCTGATGTACAATTATAATGCTACTGTGTATATTGTAGAAAAGACAGACTCCTTGACAACACCCCAAATATTTTGTCCAAAGCAGAATTTGCTTCTTCTACTGTAACCTATCCTTACCCATATGCACAAAATAGGTCAAGTGGTTTCTCAAAATGTAAACTCTTGATAAGATGGTTAGGGGACCTGGTGGCCAAGAGACAAGGGCATGTCGGACTAACTTTCTATTACTGATGGAATACAACACAAGGGAATTGTGTAAGCACTTCCCACCTGCCAGGTAACAGAATGATTACTCATGTGTCAGATTCACTAAGATGGTGGCATGAATGTGCAAAAATCATCTCTTAATAGGCATAATCCAGCCTCATGCCGCGTACACACGATCATTTTCCCGTCGAGAAAAATTAAATTTTTTCCTTTGGACGAGAAAAACGATCGTCTGTGGGCTTTTTGTCGTTTTTCTCGACGGGAAAAACGGCATTAATCACGACGAGAAAAATTAGAACATGCTCTAATTTTTCTCGTTGTGATTCCCATCGTTTTTTTTCCGCGGCAGTTTTCCCATAGGGAAACACTGCCGGGGAGCCCGCACACGGTCGTTTTTTTTTCGACCAAAAAAAAAATGTCATTTAAAACGGCCGTGTGTGGGGGGAACAAGCTGTTCCTCATTTTTCACGTCGATGTTCTCGACGGTGTTTTCACCGTCGAAAAAATCGATCGTGTGCACGCGGCATTAGTGTATTTAATGAGATTTTCTGGAAATACTCTTTTTTGTTTTTTGTTTTCCTGAAATGTTCCTAAATCTGACAGATGTTCAGGTATGAGCTGATGTTAAGAGTTCTCTCGTGTGTGTACAGATACATTAGTGTCATCAATAGACGATTGGGCACACCTTTGCAGTAAGAAGGCAACTTCATCTTATCTAAATGGCTTCTAACAACAAACTTCAGCAATGAAAATCCAGCACAACTAATTGCCTACCTAGAGCACACTTGGCCTTATGCTGGGTACAAATTAATACAAAACGTGCAGCGCTGAAATGTGAAGCAAGTCCTAAAAAAGACAATTAAATGACTTGTGTTGAAAACTGATGAGGCCTATAACA
This sequence comes from Rana muscosa, assembly GCA_029206835.1. Classification (NCBI taxonomy): domain Eukaryota; kingdom Metazoa; phylum Chordata; class Amphibia; order Anura; family Ranidae; genus Rana; species Rana muscosa. The sequence continues at coordinate 130,467,241 of CM055126.1, forward strand.
CCTCTGAAAACCTCTGAACATAAATAATGACAATCCACTTTGGTGAAACAGTGAAAAGTGCAAATATATGTAAAAAAAGATAAGTTAAAAAATAAATAAAAATTATAACATTGGAGAGATCCAACTGGGTGTGAATAATGACATTAGTGAAATAAATGTCCAAACAAGTGAATGTAGATCTTCAATTCACACAGCCGTGAAGATAAAGAAATGGAGATAGCCACCACCTATAGGAATGAGGCTTACCAAATAGAATGGACTCAACAAGGCGTACGCCAAATGAGTCTTAGGAGTTGTATGGTGTCACTACACCGAGGACAGATGGCATCAATACTGGAAGTAGTAGACAGCAGGATATGGCATTCTCCATTTCGTCTCAGGGACATGTAACTTTAAACCGCAACTCAAGGATGGATTCAGTGGCAGAGGTGATTGAATTTACCCAAAATGAAGAAAAAGTATCCACATAGTGTAAATCCATTTAACAGGAAAACATTTATTTAGGAAAGAGATAAAAAAAGACACTCACATTTGAGTAGATGCATCATGCGCTTATATAAAATGGGGATGATTAACGCAGTAGTAGCTGTAGATTCGACCCAACGCGTTTCATCTGAGAAGGCATCATCTTATGCTGGGTACAAATAGGCCAAAAACTATTGGTTTAGCAGAAACCGGACAACTTTCGGCCCATGTGTACAGCTCTTCATCCGACCAGAGCCGGTCACGAGAAAACCAGCATGCGATCAGCCATTGGCTGCGAACGCTGATCACTGTGTTTTGGGGGGACAGTCCCCCTGTCAAAACACAATACTTCAGTGGGGGAGATTGCCTCACTAACATTGCATCATTAGTACAACGACTTGTCCGTTTTTTTTTTCTTCAGCCCACTGGGTTGAACAAAAAAAAAAACTTAACATGTGTACCAGGTCTTAGTTGTCTGCTTTAGTCCAAAGGCATTTATAGGATTAACATGAAACCCCAACAAAAAAAATATTTTCCAAATTCTCAGAGTAGGGAAGGGTTACATCTGTCTCAGGTTTTTACTGCTGTCTGCATCACAACTAGGGGTGCAACGGATCAAAAAACTCACGGTTCGGATTGTTCCTCGGATCAGAGTCACAGATCGGATCATTTTTCGGATCAGCAAAAAAAATCGCAGCCTCATTGTGCCCCCATTGCAGCCTCACTGTGCCCCAAATTGTAGCCTCACTGTGCCCCCACTGCAGCCTCATAGTGCCCCAAATTGCAGCCTCATTGTGCCCCAAATTGCAGCCTCACTGTGCCCCAAATTGCAGCCTCGCCAGGGCGGAGGAAGTGTGAGGGCGGCCAGCAGGGACTGATTTGCTCTCTCTGTCGACCCAAGACCAGGTTCCGCAATGCACAATTCGGCAATGTGTGAGTGCGAGTCGAGCGGAGACAGTTTCAATGTGTTTTACCGCTCTGCTCACCCCCCCCCCTCTACCTGCGCCGCGGATCACGTGGTGTGCCGATCCTAATCACAACTCAGAAAATTATGCTTCCTTCCTGTTCCAATGACACAACAAAAACGTTGAAAGTCTCGCCAAATTGGGCGGTAATCCCACCTTGAACAGTTGTAACTGAAGGCGTCCCCAATTTCTACTGTTTCGGTAAAGTTTTTGAACTCCCTCTATTTTCTGTCTCAGTAACAGCAGTCACCAGGCCAAAATGTGGATCTCCCGCGTATGCATCAAAAAAAAAAAATTTACAGCGATTCTAGCTCTACTCAAAACTAGAAAAATTGTATTGTCTGTAAATAAAAAAAGCCTACATGTGGTATCTAGGCTCCAGATTATTATTTGTGTCTGGAATGAGCATGACGTGTGGTGGAGTCACCCAGATATCCAACATGACAAAAGCCAAATGAATGCAATAGTGGCTTACACTGTGCTCCCACGTACAAGTACTGTGTGGTGTAGACAGTAGGATGTAATCTAGCTGTCTAGAGGCTGAGCCATCCACTCACAGGTCACTATTATGTAAACCAGACCCCCATGTGAGGGAACCTATAAGCTATGACAAATGGGAAGTGTGTAGTTTAACCATTTAGGTTATAAACCTAATAACCACATGTTGTGGTGTTAAAACACTGAGCACAGCTGGGGAGTTTGGACATATACTAATGGTCGTAAATATGAGCTCAGAAGCTTTTAAATTGCAATGCGTAAATATATTTAATGTCCTTCATATGTGTTGTAGATGTTTCACAGCTTTTCTATCTGAATCCCACTGTACCTTCCTGCTGTACACTTGGCAGATCTGTGAAAGGAAACTCAATTTAAATGGGCTGCCTATGCACCACAGTGGACCAGAAAATGCACCTGTACTGTTTTTCCTAATGCAGCATAGTGTGTTACCATGTCTGGCTGTGCGCTGCAATGCGGGCTTTTTGGAGGTGCGTTTCGTAAGTTTTATTTTTTAAACTGAAGGTCAACACATTAACTTATACATGGCGTGTTAGCGTGTGTTGAATGTGTTACTGCAAAGCATAGGTATGAAGCTTGTGAGACATGACTGGCCACCAGGTAACATAACAGCTCTCACATTGCTACATTTGATGTTTTTAGGAAGAGCCATAGATTAATCGATTTTATTTTATTCCACAGTCAGTGTTGATGGGGGCATGCCTCCCACAGTGCTATTGTATTCTGCCAGCAGGGGGCACGGGCAGCCTTCCTGGTCGGCAGAATACAATGAATACTGCTAGCAGCTATAGCCGCTGGCAGTAATCACATGCAATCAGCCTGCCCCTGCATGGACTGAATTTTGGTCCATGTATGGCCGGCTTAAAGGCTGAGCCACAATTGATCCCCACTCCCCCTAAACTGCAAAGTCAGTGGCTGGGGGTGTGCACATGCCGTGGCCGCAAGGAAAAAACGGAAAATTGTACCATACTTACCATAATTTTCTTTTCCTGGTGCCTATTCATGGCAGCATACCTATGACAAGCTCTGCCTTGGCTCCTCCCTCAGGATCAGTAACAATTATAAAAGAATGGAATTAAAGCACCCCCAGCATTCTCCGTAATATAGAATACCAAGGGTGGGTTTTTATGCTGCCATGGATAGGCACCAGGAAAAGAACATTATGTTAAAAGAGAAGTATGTTTTTTTTTTTTTTGGGGGGGGATTCATACTTACCTCAGTGGATGGAGCATCAGACCGATGCTCCGTCTGTCCCCTGGGGTCTGTGCACTGAGAACCGAGCCACCAAACATCGCGGCTGGCTCGGTTCTCACAGATCTCCAAGGGGAAAGCCGCTGACTGTCAGTCAGCGTCTTTCCTCTCTGCTTCTCCACGCTCATTGGAGCGCTGAGCCGTGGAGGGGCGGAGAGAGGCTATTTCAGCGGCTCGCTGAGGCTGCCATCAATCAGGACAGCTGGCGGATCCCGACTTTCTAAGTCATGATGACACGCTGCCCCGACTGATGGCAGTGACGTCAGTGGAGAGCGGATTTCAGACCGCTCTCCGCTGAAAACGGGTCACAGGAGTGCAAAACGAATTCCACTCCTGTGACCCTTAGGAGAAGCCCAGCCTAAAAAGCTCAGGCTGGACTTCTCCTTTAAAGTGGAAGTAAACCCTCCTATCATTTTCAGGCAAGGAAGCTGCCATCTTGGCCTCTGTTTAATCTTCAACTGCCATGATGCTGCACATGTGATCAGTTATGACACCAGCCATTGGATGGTTTAACAGTTTGGTTCAGAACACAACCAATGTGACAGTTGGCATTCCCGGCATGCCGGGAATGTAGCTGCTTTTTGAAACTGTTAAAATCGATGGGTTTACTTCCGCTTTAAGTATGGTACAATTATCTGTTTTCCTGGTGCCTCCATGGCAGCATATCTATGACAAATAACTAGCTGAAAATGGGTGGGCTGATGCTTAGAATTTTTTTTTATTTTGAATAGGGCTGTGGAAATTAACTATTAATTCCTCGATTAATCGATTAATTGTTTTGATCGATTAAAATTCTTTTGATCGGTACTCACCTCTCCCCCGGCTTCCGGGTCTTCAGGGAGATCCGGTGATGTTACGGACACCGGCGGGGCTTGCCGTGTCCATCTGAAGGGCTTCTTTTGCTGTGCCTTCATATCTGCATGCCGGCGGGACCTTACTATCTGCCACACGCAAGGGCTGTTACACTTCCCTCTATCACTTCCCTCTATCAACCTGGGATTCTACAGCCATCCACTGGGAGTTGTGATAGTTCCCTTCACGGGACATCTACATGCCGACGGACTGATGTTAACCCCTCCTCTTCTGGATTCAGCAGTGGTATCATTGTACACATTTTTATACCAGTATCATACTTGGCTACATGTTTTTATGACTGCTTTTGCTACTGTTTGGTATTACTCACACCGTTTTTACAGTTTATGTAGCTACATCGATTTGATCTCCAGTGCAATATTTATTTTGTTACCTACTTGAAGACTATAAAAGTTTTAATGCTATTCCCATCGAGCGCTGCCTTTGTGTGTTTTTTGTATCCTGCTATCCATTTTTCCAGTGGTTGGTAGCTGCACTGGGAATCAGCCTGCAAGGAGATCAGCTAAAAGTAATTAGATCTATGTGCGTTATAATTAATCGAAAATTAGTCGATTAATCGATTTAAAAAAAAATCTATCAATCGAACACGAAAATTTTAATCAGTAGCAGCCCTAATTTTGAACAAAAAGTTACTCCTTTAAATAGGTAAATGCTGACTTGATGGCTTGCCTGACGAATTCTACCGAAGAGAGAGCCCCCGGGTCTACTCTGTAGTGCTTCAAAAACGTATGTTGAGAAGACCAGGTTGCTGCCCTGCATATGGTTTCTATCGACATAGATCTGGTGGAATGAGCCTTGACTGCTGAGGGGGGTTCGAGGCCCCTTGCCCTGTACACCTTTTGAATTAGCTTCACTATCCAGGAGGCTATTGTTCTAGAAGTTGCCTCCTTACCCTTATTTTTGCCCCAGGATATAACGAACAGTCTGGAAGATTTTCTGAAGGGAGCATTGGCCTGCAGATAGCATGTTAATATGGATGCGATATCAAAGTTATGAAGGGAGCCGGATTCTGGATCTGAGAATGATGGTAGAGCCCAAGGTTCCGAGATAATAGCGGTGGAAGCTGTCTTGGGGATGAACCCACGAACTGTCCTAAGCTCTACCCTGTCCAGAAAATACTTGATGTGATCATGGTCTGCACCCAAGGCCGGTAGCTCGGATACTCTTCTACCTGACGCCACAGCGATTAGAAGAGATAACTTCAAGGTTAAATTCCACAGAGATGTTGATTCGTTTGGAACAAACGGTTGGTTGGTTAAAGTGGATATAAACCCTCCATACACCCAGTGAAGTGAACAGCCTCAGATGATACACAGAGATGAACCAAATCTCCCTACATAGGTTTTACATGTATATCTGCTGTCTTCACATATATATACTGTTTAGAAAGTTCAGATAGTGTTAGGAAATTTTCTCTTCCTGGTTAACACAGAGTGTGATGTCTGGGCATACAGCCAAGATAGCTAAAATTGCTGATTGGAGGAAAGGCACACACCCCCTCTCATCATAGGCAGAGACTCGCAGAGGTGCTTTGTAACAGGGCAAGCTCCCTGCTAATCTATTTTATCAACATCCCCTGACAGAAATGTCAGGCTGCTTTTATCTGATGTGTCAGAGAATTTGTCAGGAGTCATCAGGCTGATAACAGAGGAACCGTTCAGGAGAGAGCTATGGGAATTAGCTCTTTGAAGAGATAACAAAATACTGCAGATATATGTGCCCAGCTCAAATTTCATGAATTGGGTTTACATCGACTTTAAGGAATCCAGGATGACCCAGAAGTCCCATGTGGGGAAGTTCTGTACTTTAGGTGGACGTATTTTCTTGACGGCCTTGAAAAATGGAATCATCGTAGAATCCTCAGCCCATCTTCTGTTGGTGGCCGCCGAGATGGCTGCTACTTGCACCTTGAGAGTACTTAATCCCAGACCCAGGTCTAGGCCTGTCTGCAGGAAATCGAGTATCTGAAAGGGAGCGGGTAAGGTTGGATCAAAGTTTCTACCAACCGCAAAAGATTTAAACTTATTCCACACTGTATCGTACAAGTTGTTTGAATGCTGGGGGTGCTCTAACTCTTGGCTAAAGGATTCGTCAACCTTGGTCCTTACCCATAACATTAAAAACACAGACTGCGTGACATGGGTTTTATATGGCCACAGCAGCCAATTTTTTATTAACCAAATCATAAAATAACATCATGTAAACATACCCGTAAGTGCAACTTTTTCAACAAAATACTAATGCCCAACAACAAGAGGTCTTTGGGTGTCTTTAAGGCACAATTTATAACTATAACGATCTATGTCCCCAGCCGTGCCCCAACCGGCTCGAAGACGCTCCGACATCCCACATACTTCCATATTCCCTTCCCCCAGGGGACCTAGCTCCTGGGAGAACCACCGTTAACCAGGTGGAAAGCGCCATACCTTAGATGGGCCCCACTAATCCTGTACCATGTAATTCGTCACTGACCCCCCCAAAGACCCCTTGAACCGCCGACTGCTGTGACAAGTTCGAGCAATATCCCTCAGTCAGTAAAATCATACAGAATTGAAACAAACTTTTTCTGTTGTGTTACTGTTTTTTTTTTTTTTTTGCGATACATCCATAAAATACATACCAACGTTATTACTATATATAGAAAGACAAATATAAATCTATCTCTACCTATTTTTTGCCCCCCTTTTTTTTATTTTTATTAACCAGAAGACAACCCAAACCAAAAACCCCTTCTGAAGGCCCAATACATACCCCCAACTGTGCAATGCAATAACTACTAACACCAGGGCGGGAGGGTGGGAAGTTGGCTCTGCTCCTAATCTTCCCGGAATGATGAAATTCCCCCCCTACGCAAGACCCTCACCACTGGACCCTGCCCCCTTCTAACTTCTACCTCCAATCAGGTAAGCTCTCCTCCCCTGCCCCCTCTCTGACCTAGCTGACCGTTATCTGACCCCTGTTCCTCCCCTAGTCATGCCGCCCCTCCGTCCATATTCTCCTACGGGTCTCACTATTCTTTTATAATATTCACTGATCCTGAGGGAGAAGCCAAGGTGGAGCTTGTCATAGGTATGCTGCCATGGAGGCACCAGGAAATAATTATACCCCCTATCGTATTCGTCGGATAGTACCGCCCACTAAGCACAACCCTGAATTGCTCTTCAGAGAATTGCTCTTCAGAGAACAAGCCCTTAAAGCGGAGCTCCGCCGAAAAAAAAATATTAAAAGCCAGCAGCTACAAATACTGCAGCTGCTGACTTTTAATATTAGGACACTTACCTGTCCTGGAGTCCAGCGACGTCCGCAGCAGAGGACGAGCAATCGCTCATCACTCTGCTGCCCCCACCGCCATCCTCGGTGAGGGAACCAGGAAGTGAAGCCTTGCGGCTTCACTGCCCGGTTCCCTACGGCGCATGCGCAAGTCGCGCTGCGCCGTTCTGACTGGTCCCCGTGTGTTCTGGGAGCCGAGTGTCTCCCAGAACACAACGGGCATTCTGCAGGAAGTGACGTACTTCCCGCAGAGAGGATTCCCGGAAGTGACAGGTATCTGCACCCCCCTGCCCCCTGAAAGGTGTCAATTGTGACACCGGAGGGGGGGATGGTTCCGATGAGTGGAAGTTCCACTTTAGGGTGGAGCTCCACTTCAAGGATGAACTCCTGACATTCTGCTAAATACACCATTCATATACTTATATGGGAGCTGTTTTACCTAAAAAAAATCGTAGCTTGGTCACCATCCAGCCCCCAGCCTGTGATTGGACAATAGAGAAGCAGCAACAGACTGCCGTCTCCTCCTATCAGCATGTTCCCTGTCGGCACAAGTGCATGCAGGGCAACTGGTTCCCAGTGAAGCCCCCACCTCTTTCACCGATTAAAATGGCCGTCATCAACTCAAATACAGTTACTTAAATCATAAGTATTGAATCTTAAATTTAACTATATTTGTTTGCATTCATTATGGTATATTTTGATACCTGCCTGGGCAGTCCAAGTGTAGGTATGGAAATAAGGATGTGAACAGGGTCCAGTTTTATGCAAATGCTATGTAAATACAGCGTAGGCCCAATAATATTCTGTCATTAGGTATCTGTCACAGTCTTTCCTGTTTATATTCTCTCTTCCTTCCTGACATTCTCCTTGTCTCTATTTTTATTTTATATATCTCCTGTCATTGTTTTTCTTTCCCTTCACGTCTTTTAATCATTTCCCCTTATTGTCCTTCCTTCTCTTCCTGACGATTCCATGTTATACATCTTATCATTTTTCCCCTGGCGCTTTCCCTTTAATTCCCCGTTACCGCTGCCCCCCCTGTAATGTCTCTGTATGCCTTTATTGTTATTATCCCGGCCGAGATTAGATTTTAATGGACAGCCTTTAAATCTTGGTGTTATATTCTAATCTCACAATCTCCCACTTCCTGCTGGCCGCCTTCCTAGCAAATTTCGCTTCCTGGCGGCCTGTAGGATGCTCCAGGATGACAGGAGAAAAGTTGTGTGTGTTGTGAGTGGGCGGAGGGGGGGAGGGAAAGCTTTGCTATCCTGGCTGCCATTTCTGCAGCTGGAGACAATTTTATAGCTTTTCCCCAGACTTGCCTGCCCCTGCACAGAACTGTGGCTTCGGAAAGGGGGTTGGGGAGAAATCAAACACATCTCATAGCAACCACAGTACCATAATTGTTCTACCAGCAGCTGGGAGAAAGCAGATTTCCGAAGTGCATTAAAAGCTGGCAGTAGGCAAGGTGCAGCGATGCCAGACTCTCCTCTGCTATTCCAGGCCTTGCTTACAGGTCTTTTAGCTGTGCAGATGAATGTACAAGCTGGCCCAAAGAAACCAGCCTGACCTTCAGATATTTGCACTTCAGAAACACGTCATTACAGAATGTAATGATAATGCAGCCAGATGATTTTTCAAATAACCGTATTCATTGCCACACAGCTCCATAAGGTGGATGGTTTCAGAGGGTGATAACCATGCAATAGAAACTAGGAGATTAAAGTTGAACCTCCGCTTCAAGTACTGTTGACCCCCTGACATGCCACATTTGTTTTGGGGGGGTTGGGTACCTAGTTTTCACAGGTACCCAGCTCCCCTTCCTCTCCTGGCGCTGCGGTGCCGAGTGGATTGGAAGTTCACCTCTCCCCCCTCCCTCCCTGCAAACTTCTGGGGCACGTCACAGGTCCCAGAAGATTGCCCGGCCATTCACAACGCCCAGCGTGGCTTGTGCATGCACAATGAGTACCCGGATGTGAAGCCACAGCCTGGCGTCCACACTTGCAATGCCAGCACCGCAGAGAGGAGGGGGAGAGAAGCGAGGCTTCGGGCGGCTGCATTGCTGGACCATGGGACAGGTTAGTGTATTTTTATTAAAAGTCAGCAGCTACACTTTTTGGAGCTGCTGAATTTTAAATAGGTGGAACTCCGCTTTAAGGCTGTGTTCACACTATTGCGAATTGGATGTGGGTTTCCTCACATCCAATTCGCATGACAGGAGAGTGTGGCTGGCTCTCAATGGAACTGGCTCAATGGAACTGGCTCCAGGGTGGCCCTGTACGTCTTTGGCTCCATTTCAGGTCCAAATTTAGGCAAAAATTGAGACCTGATTCGCCCCTGAAACGGTAAACAGGGACGCACCGGATCCCCTGCTGTGAGCCACTCCACAAATAGTGTGAACCCAGCCTAAGATCTCATTCACACCATGGTGCAGAGAGCTCCGTTTTTCTGCACGCATTCTGCAAGGACACAAAAAAACTATTGTTTTCTATGTGCCCTGTTCACAACATAACACTGGTATCACATGCAGATTTATTCTGTGCAGGAATCTGCAACGTGTATGCAGTTCTCTGCACGGGAAAAAAACTGACATGACAGTGTGAATAGGGCACATAACTGACGGGCATGAAAATTGATGTCAGCATACATAAAAACTCACTGAAACGCGCATGAAAATTGATGTCTCTCCTAGGGATCGACCAATATCGTTTTTTTCGGTGCCGATACGATACCGATATTTCGACCACCTCTCCTGCCGATATTTTGTACATTTAAAAAAAAAAAGATTTACACTGACATTTTTTTTTTTGTATTTTATCACTGTTATTGCTATTACAAGGAATGTAAACATCCCTTGTGACAGTAATAGGCATGTGAGAGGTACTCTTTATGGAGAGATCGGTAGTCTATAAGACCCCAAAACCCTCCTCTACACTTCAAAGTATTCAAAATGTTAAGATCTGGGTTTTTGAATACTTTATTTTTTAAAACTGGCGCCTTTAAGATGCCAGTAATCCGGGAAGTGATGTCATGGCATCGCTTCCGGATTACTAGATCCGAGACCCGAAGAAAGCATCGGCGGTGTTTGGGTCTTCGGCCAGCCGGCAGACGTGCCAGGTGGTTGCTCGGACCTCCCGGTGGGACGGGAGAGCCCAGGCGAGTGGCGGAAGGCTGCTTGTAATAACAGCCGAGCGGCTCCTGAGCCACATCGGTTGTTATTGCAACAAAGCCAACCGTCCGCTCTAAAGAACGTTACCGCAGCTGCATACATCACCTTGGTAAAACCTCTTGAAGCAATATTGGTAATTTTGGTCAGTTTTTTGACCGATACTTCTAAAAAAGTGAATTTCAGCTGCCGATAATCGGCCGATCCCTAGTCTCTCCAAGTGAAATCTGCAGTTTTCCCATCAGTTTTCATGCACGTGTAGCGGGTACTTACTTTCCCGGGTGCATTTTTTTGAATCTAGCTGTGACATCAGTGCTATGTTCCCTGCGGTCCACCAGGTGGCGCTGTCACCGTGGCCGGAGGGACGAATCTCACTGTGTGTTGAGCCTCCTTTTTGTCCTCTCTCGGTAGCGGTATGGTGGGGCGGGGAACCCACCATGCTTGCTGGGAGAGGGGATAAAAGTGGCCGGCCATCTTGGTCACGGGGTCTTCGTCCCAAGCACCTTCAGCTTGCGGACGTGGGTTCGTGCTAGTCCCCTAGGAGGCCTCGGCCTGGGGGACCACCGGAGATCGTGTTCCACCCCAGGCACCTTCGGCCCTGGGGTGAGGTACTTGCAAGAAGGTCCGGAGCTCAGTGCCCAACACTGAGTTCCGCGAGGGAAGGGTCCTAAGGCACTTCGGGGATGGAGGCCTGAATCTGAGTAAGACGCAATGGACCGGGGAGAGCTCCTCACTCGAAGACCCGGTGCAGCAGACTGCCGGTGACGGGTGAGTCTCTTGTCGGAGACCGTCCAGAAGGATCCCCTTCACCTCGTGCGGAGACCATAGTCCACTCTTCAGGAGGAGAGTGGAGGAGCGAATTTGTGTCTGGGCCTATTCACACTCGCACCTCCTTTTCTGTCCTAACTATCAAGGAAGTCCCTGTATGGTGTGTTCTAATAAAGGAGTGTTGGACTTTAATGGTGTGAGGCTCACTTCCTGGCGGACGAAATTCACGGTGACTCTTGGAGGGAGGATCCGGGTGCACAACACAGACCCGAAGGTAAATGAGACATTGCTGATACCACAGGTATTCCCACGTGGTGGAAGCTAGGCATAGCCCACCCGCTCTCTCTCTCTACACCCTACCAGATACCCCTAGACGAGAGACAGTGCGAGCCGCACGGAGAGAGGAGAGGGGCAGGCGCTACATGTGGGGGCTCGTCCGGGATTGTGTTGTGCATCACAGTATTGAACAAGTCTGCTGGATGAGTTAACTGAATAGGCCAAAGTGCAGCCCTGCTCGAAGTCGTGGAATTGACCCTAGACCAGGGAAAGGCCCGCGCAGGAAGAGCGGTGAACGGGGGGAGGCCCAGCCGTGTGAGGTACTACACGTGGGGGCTTCTAATTGCACTGCGCCAACAGACACAACCCCCGCCGCTTAGTTCGTGGGCGTGGCTCATCCAAAGAAAGTGAAAAAGCCCGCGAACTGGAGCAAAGGGGAGGAGTCCAATACGTGAGAGGGCTACACGTGGGACATTGGCGCGAAAACTCTGCAGTGTGCGATGGACCAGCAACAAGTCACCATGTTTGGACTTACTTCATGGATTCCAGTTCACCCTGCTACTACCACGACTACCGCTGCTGCTCCGATAACGGATACCGGGATCCGGCTGAAGCCAAGGGGTCGATTCGCCCTGTATTCGTGCATGGACGTAGAGGCCCTGGGTGTAATTTGTCCCGGGTGCTCGGGACTGGTGTGCCACCTGAAGCCCTTCGGACAATGTGAGGCCTGTGGGGAGTTCCTGTTCGAGGTGGATCCGGTAGTTGAAAGGCCGAGAACCATCTACCCAGGCCGGGCTTCAGGTAACACTACTCGCAGAGGAGGAATTACTGCTGTAAAAGCCATCCCAGCGCACACTGCAGCGACCGAGGAGGAGGTCGTTAAAACTCAACGGGAGAAATACGAGGATGCTGACTCGGTCACCACTGTCTCACAGCGTCCGCCACTGAAGAAGAGAACCAGCATGGTGGCCCCGACCAGTGGTGGTGGCGGACCATCTCGCCAGCTTACGCCAGGCCTAGACGGATCCGTTGACGAGTGTTCCGGACCTCCCGCTTCAAGTAAAGGCCGAGGTAAGCCAGGCAAAGAGACTTGGTGTATGGGCGGAGATGCCGGGAAGGCATGGCCCAGTATGTCCGCGGGAGGTGTTAGCTCTGTCTCTACAACGGGCTACATACCCGCGGAGGAGTGTGATACTTCGGATCTGGAGTCGCTCTCTGATGTGGGAGATGACACAGCCATTGACGAACTGTTTGCAGAAAAGGGCTGGGACAAAGTGCCGCTAGCTTCGTTCCGAAGGCCTCGAGATTCACCCATGTCCACGGGGGAGAGTACACCCCGGGTGGAGGCTCCAGCGCCTGAACAAGGGTCCTGTCCCCAGCCCACCTCTACATCTCCGGTGCCGCCTGCATCAGGTACTGGGGAGCAGAAGTTGATACTACGGGCACCTATGCCCCAACCAGAAGTGGTTAAGGCCCCTCGCCATCCGGACTCTATAGTTCTACCCGGCGAAGGGGACAAAGCCACAATGCCTCCGCTGTCAAGGCTTCAGAGACTCTTCGGCCAGAAAGTTGCTGCTGACTACGGGTGGGAATACCCGTATCTTCCCAAGGAGTTACTCTACGAAGTGGAGGTGTACCGAGAGCGCTGGTATAATGACTTCGTGTGGACCCACCTTAAGGTTCCACACGCCCGCAGGTATTTGACATGCTCTCCAAAGACATCTCAGCGGTTCAAAGACTGCAAGGCAGAGTGGATGAGGGGAAGACACATCCATGCGGATAAGGTGTTGATCCGACGCAAAGAAGGTGAGGATGTTGAGTACCATTTGGAGACCATGGATCGGCATCTAAAACCTATTGTCCTGCCGCATCCCCGCTTCTACCTCTGAGGAGAAAGAGACTCCATTTATTTGCTTTGTTTCAAAAGGACCTTGCACCCCCTGAACTTCGCTGTTTGACTTTCTTGTTGGTGCTATCATCAGTGTTTGCCCCGCAAGAGGGATGCTTGTGTCATTCCAAGGAAGAACTGTTCCAGTTGTTGTTCTTTCCTCTCCGGTGAGAAGTTGCAGACTTTGGGGTAGATAGGGCCCGGAATCGAGCAGCAAGAAAAGAAAGATCGTTCAACGGGTGCAGTTACCGCGAGGCTGTCACCAGGTGGCAGTCTTGTGCAACGTTACACATTGTACACGCTCACACTGGAGGGAAAGATATTTCTCTTCGGAGGAGTTTCTTTTTCTCTCACACATACACATGTGTCAGGGTTTTATTGTTTCTTTTCTCTTCCCTCTGCAGGAGAGCGTCCCGTCAAGATTATGGAACCTGGGGTGGTTCTTAGTTAGGATGGGAGGGAAAAGTATAATGTTTTAAATGTTGTCTTTCACTCCTCTTTTGTTGCAGGGGCTCAGACACAACTTCTCCGTTAGGATAGTTTCCTAAAAAATTTAGTTTTTTTAAATTGTTAGTTGGTTTCTGGATTGGGTTATGTCAGCCGTTGAGGGCGTGATTCACTCCAGACACTGGGGTCCAGTGTCAAAAGACAGGGGGGAATGTGTAGCGGGTACTTACTTTCCCGGGTGCATTTTTTTTAATCTAGCTGTGACATCAGTGCTATGTTCCCTGCGGTCCACCAGGTGGCGCTGTCACCGTGGCCGGAGGGACGAATCTCACTGTGTGTTGAGCCTCCTTTTTGTCCTCTCTCGGTAGCGGTATGGTGGGGCGGGGAACCCGCCATGCTTGCTGGGAGAGGGGATAAAAGGGGCCGGCCATCTTGGTCACGGGGTCTTCGTCCCAAGCACCTTCAGCTTGCGGACGTGGGTTCGTGCTAGTCCCCTAGGAGGCCCAGTGCAGCAGACTGCCGGTGACGGGTGAGTCTCTTGTCGGAGACCGTCCAGAAGGATCCCCTTCACCTCGTGCGGAGACCATAGTCCACTCTTTAGGAGGAGAGTGGAGGAGCGAATTTGTGTCTGGGCCTATTCACACTCACACCTCCTTTTCTGTCCTAACTATCAAGGAAGTCCCTGTATGGTGTGTTCTAATAAAGGAGTGTTGGACTTTAATGGTGTGAGGCTCACTTCCTGGCGGACGAAGTTCACGTTGACTCTTGGAGGGAGGATCCGGGTGCATAACACAGACCCGAAGGTAAATGAGACATTGCTGATACCACAGGTATTCCCACGTGGTGGAAGCTAGGCGTAGCCCACCCACTCTCTCTCTCTCCACCCTACCAGATACCCCTAGACGAGAGACAGTGCGAGCCGCACAGAGAGAGGAGAGGGGCAGGCGCTACACACGTATGGTGTGAACGAGCCCTAACACTGCGTTGGGATGATCAGAATTTTATAAAGCCTCTCTGAACACAACCCCACATCCAAATGTTGTGATCATAAAGGATAAAGTTATCCCTTGTTAGAATGGTACAAGCCCTGCCAGACAGCATTGGCTAGTGGGACCCAAGGTGGAGAAGACAGGCTTCTACTTCATAACCTACATAAGCTAGGTTAGTGCACCTTTTTCTTTTTATTGCTACTACATAACCTCCCTGCTCTCTTAAATAAAGGGGAGACACACCTTTTGGCACAAAATATGTAGGCAAAGGGTGCGCTCCTGCTCCTGCTACAGACCAAGCTATCCTGATTATGGAGAGTTCATATGCAAAAAACAATTAGATAAACACACAATCGCCTTTTTTTTTACCATTACTTTTTGCTTTATTCTGGCTTGTTAATATATTAACAAATGCAATAATTTAGAGGTTGGATAAAAGTTTTAGTGCAGCATAATGATAGTTAAAGCAGTATTAAACCCAAAAACAAACATTGATTATATAGCAACTTATTGATTCTTAGATGTGATGGCTGCATTCGTTTTCTTTCTTCCATTTTCATCTGGTGATCCAGCCAGTGAGTCTTTTGTTTTCTTGCAAATTGTATCAGTGACATGGATGAGACAATCTATAAACACTGGCAGTGATGCTTACAGTGATCGGCTTTTATTTATTCATGTAAAACCTTTATCCCAAAAGAAGAAAATTGCTTATTAATTATTAGCTGGAGTTTATGTTCAATTTGTTTGTGTATCTACATTTACTAGTACATCTCCCGTAGATTGACCATGTTGCTGTCAAAAGGTGCCTCTGTGCTCTTTTAACCACTTGACAACTGGGCACTTAAACCCCCTTCGTACCAAGACCAATTATCAGATTTCAGCGCTGACGCACTTTGAATGACAATTGCGCGGTCATACAACGCTGTACCCAAATTATATTTTTATCATTTTTTTCCCACAAATAGAGCTTTCTTTTGGTGGTATTTGATCACCTCTGCGGTTTTTATTTTTTGCACTATAAACAAAAAAAGACAGAAAATTTTGAAAAAAACACAATATTTTTTTACTTTTTGCTATAATAATATCCCAATTTTTTTTTTAAAAACAATTTTTTTTCTCAGTTTAGGCCGATATGTATTCTTCTATATATTTTTGGTAAAAAAAATTGCAATAAGCGTATACATTTTTATTATATATATATTTTTTACTTGTAATGGCGGCGATCTGCGATTTTTGTCAGGCCTGCAATATTGCGGCGGACATATCGGACACTTTTGACACTATTTTGGGACCATTCACATTTATACAGCGAACAGTGCTATAAATATGCACTGATTACTGTATAAATGTGACTGGCAGGGAAGGGGTTAACACTAGGGGGCGATCAAGGGGTTAATGTGTTCCCTATTAGTGATTCTTACTGTGTGGGGGAGGGGACTGACTGGGGGAGGAGACCGATCTGTGTCCCTATGTACAAGGGACACAGCATCGGTCTCCTCTCTCCCTGACAGGACATGGATCTGTGTGTTTACACACAGAGATCCACGTCCTGCCTCTGTAACAGCCGATCGCGTGTACCTGGCGGACATCGCGGCCGCCAGGCTCACGCATCGGCAACACGTGACCACGGCGGGCACAGCTGTTCCCCGCCGCGCGCCCTCGGCGGCGTGCAGGGGGACTGAAACAGGCAGGACGTCCACTCAGCAATTGAGAGCCGCGCTGCAGACGTCTTTTGTCTATAGCGCGGGTCTCAAGTGGTTAACCAGAGTGGGGGCACTCTATTATAGGAGGTGTTTTACTGGCCAGATCATCAGGTGAAAACAGAGGGTAAAAAAGGGGACTGAAAAAAGAAAACGAATGTAGCCACCACATCTAATGATTGGTAAGCTGCAGTATACAGTATTACATTTTTGGTTTTGAGTTTCATACTCATAACTTTTATAGAGGTCTATATATTAGACCAAAAAGGGGACATCTAAGAAGGAAAGAACAAAGGGACTTGTTTCCAAAAGAGGAACATTTAAGAGCTATGCAGGACCGATATCAATTTTGAATCCCTGATCAGAATCCTTAGGATCTCTTTGCAACTCTTGGAGATACAACTTCAGCCCAGCCCATATGGTTCCTTCATCCTTGGTACTGTTTGTATAGTGGTTGATTTTGGGTCCATCCTTTTTTCACCTCTTATAGACTTGTTTGTTTAATGCATTTTGAGATCCATATGCTATTTCAGAACCCAGTTTACATGCTAAAGAGTACACAAACTTGGTCCATATTTACTGAATGTAATTAGTCATGCAGGACATATTAGACACTGAGGAGAAGGCTTCATTTGTAAGAGCATAAGCATTTCATGATCCCTGTATCCATGTCCACACATGAAAACATCTGCTTTAACTTCCTACAGCAGCTAGACAGGACACTCCCAAAATGACAGATAGGTGTATCTGTTGCTACAAACCTTTCCTGACCATCACACAAATCTAAATGCCCAGAAGTGAACACCCCAATAAAAGAGAACAATTTCCTCTACGGCCCTATTCACATGGGACAATTACTTGCATGCCTCATGCAGAGCCATGCTTTGTCAGCAGCAGGATGCACGGGTGTTCTCTGCATCCCTGTGCCAGTAGTCCCATAGATGTCCATTGGGACACGCAGCTGCACAGACACAGCCGCTGTGTCCCAATGTGACATCCATGCGGGCGAGTGTCCCCGAACTCAACCTGGGTGCTGAATCAGACAGTAACAATAAATGGTTTATACCTTTGGACAGCTCTCCTTTTTGTAGGAGTTTTCTGAAAAGTTGTACCCTTTACAGAGGTGTCCAGTGATTAGTGGCCTTCTCTACAGTTAATTTAGACCTACAACATGAAGCTTGGGTGCACTCCTGGCATTTGCCTGTTGATGTCTTGTGTACACAATGGTATCATCTCCGATACACTGCACTAAACATTGACTACAGCATATTTGTTCTTTTTATATTCTCTACATGGGCAAACATTTTGTAGATCCCTTACCATCACACCAATCTAAATGACCAGACGTGAACAGCCCCATTAAAATATTGAGTTCAGTTATTTTGCAGTAAAGGGCACCAAAAATTCTACAGCATAAATACACTTAAAGTTGTTGTAAACCTCTGAAATGAAAAATGAACAAAGCATATTCTTCTATAATGTGTCGTTGCCTCAATCCAAAGCACCTAGTCTGCTGTGTCATTCCTCTTCTATCTGCATGACTTCACTTCTGACAGGTCATGCTGACACCACAGAATCCAGGTAGAGGGCCCCACCCCTCCCCAGTCACAGAAGGTGATTGACAGCTTCTGCTGTGCATGTTTTCCTATGAGACTGTGTAGGGGTGTGTCCATTCCCTCTACTCAGGTCTTAGATTACGCTCACTTCCTTGTTCTATCCTGTTCAATGAGTGGTGTCAGATCCCCTGCCCCCTGCCTGCTGGAGCTCAGAAACAGCCTTTTATCTATGTGTTTTAGAAGGCTGTAGAGAAGAGAATGCTGCAGATAAACAGGTACAACTTAAGTAGGAGAATGTGTTTAATCTCCGAGTATTACCTGAGGCTAGTCACTACATTGCGTATAGTTTAAAACTACTTTAGGACACTAGTGTGCTTCCAACCTTTCTGCAACAGTTTGGAGAAGACCCTTTTCTGTTTTGGTTATAAAGAAAAAATTGCGCTAGGTGCAAATTATTAAAGTGCAATAAATGAATAAATCCCTAAAGGAAAACCTGCTGCTAGACACCAAAAAACCTTGATATAAGGTACAACAAAAATAAATATACAAAAAGGTGTAGCGCTGGATATGCAAAACTGTGTATAGCTATGCAATGAATTAAAAGATATGAACAAGTATCAAAAACATGAGTGAATACTACAAATAAACATTTTAAAGTTCATATGTATCAGTGAAAAATATATGAAATCTTCTCCTCTATTTAAAGATGATAAAGAGTTCTACAGAGTGCAGGTATCCAATGAAAATCATGGGGATAATGCTCCAACACTTAATAAAGATCCCGCCACCAAGGTGAAGAATGAAGGCTTACCAGACAGCCTGCGACCGCCCTTCTCAGGGGGTCAAAACAGGCTCAGTAGAGTGATGTTTACTCCATGGAAAGCAGAATGATTCAGCAGGAACGCTTCATCCATGATGGGAGAGTCTCCAGAGACGTTGATTGGACACCTGGCCGGAACCTGAAGTAGACACACGCTTGGCAAATCAGAGTGGATGTTCCTCAGTAAATAGGATAAAATCCAAAAGAGAAAGAAAAACTTCCCATAGTGTAGCGTTCATCCATAAAAAAGGTTTATTTACACAAAGATGTGCGATACAGAACCTCAAGGAACCAAGTCCTGAGATATTAAAATACTGATAAAAAACTCCTTGCAAGGAATAAAAAGCTCCGTGTTCTATCAATCAAAAATGAACAAAGGGCGACATGTGCACGCATTGCGCACGCACAAACGGTCGTTTTTGATTGATAGAACACGGAGCTTTTTATTCCTTGCAAGGAGTTTTTTATCAGTATTTTAATATCTCAGGACCTGGTTCCTTGAGGTTCTGTATCGCACATCTTTGTGAAAATAAACCTTTTTTATGGATGAACGCTACACTATGGGAAGTTTTTCTTTCTCTTTTGGATTTTATCCTATTTACTGAGGAACATCCACTCTGATTTGCCAAGCGTGTGTCTACTTCAGGTTCCGGCCAGGTGTCCAATCAACGTCTCTGGAGACTCTCCCATCATGGATGAAGCGTTCCTGCTGAATCATTCTGCTTTCCACTGAGTAAACATCACTCTACTGAGCCTGTTTTGACCCCCTGAGAAGGGCGGTCGCAGGCTGTCTGGTAAGCCTTCATTCTTCACCTTGGTGGCGGGATCTTTATTAAGTGTTGGAGCATTTTGCCTATGATTTTCATTGGATACCTGCACTCTGTAGAACTCTTTATCATCTTTAAATAGAGGAGAAGATTTCATATATTTTTCACTGACACATATGAAATTTAAAATGTTTATTTGTAGTATTCACTCATGTTTTTGATACTTATCTTTTAATTCACTGTATAGCTATACACAGTTTTGCATATCCAGCGCTACACCTTTTCTGTTTTGGCATGACTGCACCCCTGTGCACAAATCCAGCTCCATTAGTTAACCACTTAACGACCGCCCACTGTAAATATACGTCAGCAGAATGGCACCGACAGGCAGAATCACGTATATGTACGTGATTGCCTTTGTATAGTTGGGGGGTCCGATCGGACCCCCCTTCTTTACAGTGAGCGGTCGTTTTACCTTCGGGAGCGATCCGGCATGAGGGGACGGCCGTTCAATTCCGGCCACCCCCTCTCGATCGCTCCCGGCGAATGAGAGAGCTTCCCCTGCCTGCCAGGAAGGAGGAAGTGATGTCATCTCTCCTGGGGCGCTCACATATACCGAGCGCCGTACAGGAGAAGATGCAGGTTAGTACACAAAACAGCACACTGACACCAGGACACATAGGCACATAAATCGACACCCCCAGATCACCCCCCAGCCCCCCCCAGCCCCCAGTCACAGTGTCACTGATTGCAGTGACCATTTATTTAGTGATCACTGCAATCAGTGACATTTGTGACTGTAAAAGTGTCACTACATTTAGTTTTAGGTCCAGTGTAGCCCCCTAACCCCCCCCCCTAATAAAGGTTTAACCCCCTGATCACCCCCCAGATAACCCTTTCACCCCCTAGCACCGCCGTCACTAAGCAATCATTTTTCTGATCGATGTCTTAGCGTCGGTGATGCTGATCGGTAGCCAGTAATTTTTTTTAGGTTCGCCGCAGGTTTTTATAGCGTCGGGTACCCCCATATATTACCTAATGAAGGTTTAACCCCCTTGATCGCCCCCCAGGTAACCCTTTCACCCCCTATCACCACTGTCACTAAGTTATAATTTTTCTGATCGATGTCTTAGCGTCGGCGATGCTGATCGGTAGCCAGTAATTTTTTTTAGGTTCGCCGCAGGTTTTTATAGCGTCGGGTACCCCCATATATTACCTAATAAAGGTTTAACCCCCTTGATCACCCCCCAGGTAACCCTTTCACCCCCTAGCACCGCTGTCGCTATGCGATCATTTTTCTGATCGATGTCTTAGCGTCGGTGATGCTGATCGGTAGCCAGTAATTTTTTTTAGGTTCGCCGCAGGTTTTTATAGCGTCGGGTACCCCCATATATTACCTAATAAAGGTTTAACCCCCTTGATCGCCCCCCCAGGTAACCCTTTCACCCCCTATCACCACTGTCACTAAGCGATAATTTTTCTGATCGATGTCTTAGCGTCGGCGATGCTGATCGGTAGCCAGTAATTTTTTTTAGGTTCGCCGCAGGTTTTTATAGCGTCGGGTACCCCCATATATTACCTAATAAAGGTGTAACCCCCTTGATCACCCCCCAGGTAACCCTTTCACCCCCTAGCACCGCCGTCACTATGCGATCATTTTTCTGATCGATGTCTTAGCGACGGTGATGCTGATCGGTAGCCAGTAATTTTTTTTAGGTTCGCCGCAGGTTTTTATAGCGTCAGGTACCCCCATATATTATCTAATAAAGGTTTAACCCCCTGATCGCCCCCCAGGTAACCCTTTCACCCCCTATCACCACTGTCGCTAAGCAATCGTTTTTATGATCGTTGTCTTAGTGTCGGTGATGCAGATCGGTAGCCAGTAATTTTTTTTTAGGTTCGCCGTCAGGTTTTTATATAGCGTCAGGTACCCCCATATATTACCTAATAAAGGTTTTAACCCCCTAATTGCCCCTAGTTAACCCTTTCACCAGTGATCATCATATAAGTGTTACGGGTGACGCTGGTTAGTTAGTTTGCTTTTTATAGTGTCAGGGCACCCGCCGTATATAACCCAATAAAGGTTTAACCCCCTGATCGCCCGGCGGGTGATATCAATTAGGTTTTAGCGTCAGAGAGGGTCTGCGTCACACCCCAGGCAGCGTCAGGTTAGTGCCAGTAGCGCTAACACCCACACGTGAAGCATACACCCCCCTTAGTGGTATAGTATCTGATCAGCTCAATATCTGATCTGATCAGATCTATACTAGCGTCCCCAGCAGTTTAGGGTTCCCAAAAACGCACTGTTAGTGGGATCAGCCCAGATACCTGCTGGCACCTGCGTTTTGCCCCTCCGTCCAGCCCAGGCCACCCAAGTGCAGTATCGATCGATCACTGTCACTTGCAAAACACAACACACATAACTGCAGCGTTCGCAGAGACAGGCCTGATCCCTGTGACTCCAGTGCTGTAGGAGGTGATTTCACCACCACAGTTAAAAAAAAAAAGCATATATGCCGAAGCATTGGGGCAGCAGGGGCGGAGGAGCGATTTTGCTCCTAATGCCGCGTACATACGGTCGAAATTCCGACGGAGGCTTGCCCGTGGAAAAGTCTGACCATGTGTACGCGGCATAACTTTTGCGAGAAGATGCCCCCATGCTTCGGCATATATAAATGGTGCATGTATGCCCATCATTAGAAGTGGGTGGATGAAGGGCGGTATTCTAATGGTGGGCATACCCACCGATCAATCTTTTTTTTTCGTTCAGCCAACAGGCTGCATGAAAAAAAAGATTACAATACATGTCCAACAAGGACCAGCAACGTACTGGTATGTTGCTGGACTTTGAATGTTTATACCAGAATGATGCCTGCGGGTTTAGGTATCATCTTGGTATCATTCTTTTCAGCCAGCGGCCGGCTTTCATGTAAAAGCAATCCTAGTGGCTAATTAGCCTCTGGACTGCTTTTACAAGCAGTGGGAGGGAATGTCCCCCCCCCCCGGATATAAAAAGCGCCATTGGGAAATTGGGAAAGCATTTTATCACACCGATCTTGGTGTGGTCAGATGCTTTGAGGGCAGAGGAAAGATCTAGGGTCCAATAGACCCCAGTTTTTTCAAAAAAGAGTACCTGTCATTACCTATTGCTATTATAGGGGATATTTACATTCCCTGAGATAACAATAAAAGTGATAAAAATAAATAAATATGGAAGCAACAGTTTAAAAATAAAATAAAAAAGCAAAATTAATAATAAAAAAAAAAAAAAAAAAAAAAAAAAGCACCCCTGTCCTGCCCTGCTCTTGCCCAATGGCGAACGCAAGCGTCGGTCTGGCGTCATATGTAAACAGCAATTGCACCATGCATGTGAGGTATCACCACGAAGGTCAGATCGAGGGCAGTAATTTTAGCAGTAGACCTCCTCTGTAAATCTAACGGGGTAACCTGTAAATGCTTTTAAAGGCTTTTAAAAATGTATGTAGTTTGTCGCCAATGCGCGTTTGTGCGAAATTTTAAAGCATGTCGTGTTTGGTATCTATGTACTCGGCCTAAGATCATCTTTTTTATTTCATCAAACATTTGGGCAATATAGTGTGTTTTAGTGCATTAAAATTAAAAAAAGTGTATTTTTTCCCAAAAAAATGCGTTTGAAAAATCGCTGCGCAAATACTGTGTAGAAAAAAAAAATGCAACACCCACCATTTTATTCTGTAGGGCCTTTGCTTTAAAAATATATATAATGTTTGGGGGTTCAACATAATTTTCTTGCAAAAAAAAATATGTTTTCATGTAAACAAAAAGTGTCAAAAAGGGCTTTGTCTTCAAGTGGTTAGAAGAGTGGATGTAAGCTTCCTAATGTTGTGTATAAAATGCCAGAACAGTTCAAAACCCCCCCAAATGACCCCATTTTGGAAAGTAGACACCCCAAGCTATATACTGAGAGGCATGTCGAGTCCATGGAATATTTTATATGTTGACACAAGTTGCGGAAATAATACAATTTTTATTTTATTTTTTGCACAAAGTTGTCACTAAATGATATATTGCTCAAACATGCCATGGGCATATGTGGAATTACACCCCAAAATACATTCTGTTGCTTCTCCTGAGTACGGGGATACCACATGTGTGAGACTTTTTGGGAGCCTAGCCGCGTACGGGACCCCAAAAACCAAGCACCGCCTTCAGGCTTTCTAAGGGTGTCAATTTTTGATTTCACTTCTCACTGCCTATCACAGTTTCGGAGGCCATGGAATGCCCAGATGGCACAAAACCCCCCCAAATGACCCCATTTTGGAAAGTAGACACCCCAAGCTATTTGCTGAGAGGTATTGTGAGTATTTTGCAGATCTCGCTTTTTGTCACAAAGTTTTGAAAATTAAAAAAAAAAAGAAAAAAAAAAAATGTTCTTTCTTCATTTTCAAAAACAAATGAGAGCTGTAAAATACTCACCATGCCTCTCAGCAAACAGCTTGGGGTGTCTACTTTCCAAAATGGGGTCATTTGGGGGGGTTTTGTGCTATTTTGGCATTTTATGGCCTTCAAAACTGTGATAGGTAGTGAGGAGTGAAATCAAAAATTTGCGCCCTTAGAAATCCTGAAGGCGGTGATTGGTTTCCGGGGTCCCGTACGTGGCTAGGCTCCTAAAAAGTCCCACACATGTGGTATCCCCGTACTCAGGAGAAGCAGCAGAATGTATTTTGGGGTGCAATTCCACATATAACCATGGCATGTGTGAGTAATATATCATTTAGTGACAACTTTTTGTAATTTTTTATTTTTTTTTGTCATTATTCAATCACTTGGGACAAAAAAAAAAAATATTCAATGGACTCAACAGGCCTCTCAGCAATTTCCTTGGGGTGTCTACTTTCTAAAATGGGGTCATTTGGGGGGGTTTTGTGCTATTTTGGCATTTTATGGCCTTCAAAACTGTGATAGGTAGTGAGGAGTGAAATCAAAAATTTGCGCCCTTAGAAATCCTGAAGGCGGTGCTTGGTTTCCGGGGTCCCGTACGTGGCTAGGCTCCTAAAAAGTCCCACACATGTGGTATCCCCGTACTCAGGAGAAGCAGCAGAATGTATTTTGGGGTGCAATTCCACATATAACCATGGCATGTGTGAGCAATATATCATTTAGTGACAACTTTTTGTAATTTTTTTTTTTTTTTTTTTTTTTTTTTCATTATTCAATCACTTGGGACAAAAAAAAAAAAATATTCAATGGGCTCAACATGCCTCTCAGCAATTTCCTTGGGGTGTCTACTTTCTAAAATGGGGTCATTTGGGGGGGTTTTGTACTGCCCTGTCATTTTAGCACCTCAAGAAATGAGATAGGCAGTCATAAATTAAAAGCTGTGTAAATTCCAGAAAATGTACCCTAGTTTGTAAACGCTATAACTTTTGCGCAAACCGATAAATATACGCTTATTGACATTTTTTTTACTAAAGACATGTGGCTGAATACATTTTGGCCTAAATGTATGACTAAAATTGAGTTTATTCGATTTTTCTTATAACAAAAAGTAGAAAATATCATTTTTTTTCAAAATTTTCGGTCTTTTTCCGTTTATATCGCAAAAAATAAAAATCGCAGAGGCAATCAAATACCATTAAAAGAAAGCTCTATTTGTGGGAAGAAAAGGACGCAAATTTCGTTTGGGTACAACATTGCATGTCCGCACAATTTACAGTTAAAGCAGCGCAGTGCAAAATTCTGAATTCACCTCTGGTCCTTTAGCTACCAAATGGTCCGGGGCTTAAGTGGTTAAATGTAGGGGTAGTTAAGTGGCCTGCAGCCTTGACCTCAACCCTATTGAACACCTTTGGGATGAACTGAAAAACTGATTGTGAGCCAGGTATTTTTATCAGTACCAGACCTCATCCATGCTCTTTTGGCAGAGATACGCTCTGAAATCTTGTGAAAATCCTTCCCAGAAGATTGAAGACAAGGAAGGGAGGGGCAAATTAACGTCCATGGTTTTTGAATGAAATGTCCAAAAAACGAATATAGGTGTGATAGTGAATTGTCACAACATTGGCTATACAGTGTTGGTGCTGGATGCACATCTCCATCAAGCGCCTTTGTGTATGTAGTCTTTCTGTGATGTGCAATAAATGTTTTATTGCAGTTAAAGTAATGTGTGAAATGTGGTAATTGGATACGGGACAGCCCCTCTATGGTACTGGTCAAAGGCAGTATTATATTTTTTCGGTCATGGGAGAACTATATAATGTGCCATTTCAGACCTCTTCTGTAAATGCTACTTGCCTAACTATCATGCTGTTAGTTTGGCTTTGATTTATTTGAGTTACTATTTCAGAAAACGTATAGAGATGAGAAATCCAAAAAGTTTTCTTACACTGATGTCTGTACTGCATGCTTGTTCCAGGTCTGCGACTCAGAAATTTCATAGCCAGGGACACCAAGGCAACTATCATTCTCAGAACGAGGCCAGCAGTGGCATATTCCTCTTTCATTTATTTGGTTTCCCCACTTTAAAAACGGATCTGCTGTCTTTGTTTTATTCTGAAAAAATATTTGCTTTAGTAGAACAATGCTGAAATGGCAACTACAGAATCACACTACTCAGTTGGGGTTATTTAGTAAAAGACAGGTAGGTTATCTAAAAATAAATAAAGCCTTTAACCTTACTGTTTGATCATCGAACCTATTAAAATGATACAGTTTGTGAAATACTTCCTGGTGATTTCCCAAAAAGATTGTCATCTCCCCAAACAGAAGCTGAAAGGTACTAACTTTAGAGCATAAAACTTAGACCCCTTTCACACTGAGCCGCCCATAGCGTCGGCGGTAAAACACCGCTATTTTACCGCCGACGCTATGGGCGGATTTGCGGCGCATTTCGGCTGCTAGCGGGGCGGTTTTGCCCCCGCTACAGGCCGAGAAAGGGTTAAAAGCAGGCTAAAGCAGCGCATTGCCGGTGGTATAGCTGCGCTGTCCCATTGATTTCAATGGGCAGCAGCGGTGCAGGAGCAGTACACACGCCGCTCCTTCACCTCTCCAAAGATGCGTCTAGCAGGACTTTTTTTTACAGTCCTGCTAGCACACCGCTCCAGTGTGAAAGCCTTCGGGCTTTCACACTGGAGACAATGGAGCAGCTTTTTAAGGGCGGATTGCAGTCGCTATTTTTAATGCTATAGCGCCTGCAATACGCCCTCAGTGTGAAAGGGGTCTTAAAGCTGAACTTTCTCCATAGCGACTTGATAAAAAATCATGTTTTTTAGCAAGGAACATACATTCCACATTAATAATTATAATACCAAAATGAATGTGTGCTGTAAATTGCCTCCAGCATTGCTCGTTTCTTCTTGCTGGAGGCTGCCATTTTGCTGAAGCCCAGAGGGCCCCTGAACAATGAAGCACAATTCTCTACTTAGGATTGATGGCTCCTAGTTCAGGAGTCAATGGTTTGGTTTTATTTAACATGATCTTTCCTTCTCTTATTATATGTCTTTTGTGCCAAAAATAGTCTTTAGAAAAAGCTTCTTACAATGACAAGCTTGGGGTAAAGAGTTATGGCAGACTGCTCTACACACCACTTCTCAGTTCGGGAAGCCATCACAACCATCTCAGGTAGTTTAGCACTACACCATAGAAAGGAGTGGTTGAGGTAACTGTTGTAGGTTGTGGCCCTGCATTTCTGTACTTTTTTTTCCTCTTTCATACTTTCTCCTGTGTTTTTCTCTTTTTTTTCTTCTCTTTTGCTCTATCGCCGTGGAGTGTTTCCATGGTAACTTTGCCTTGTTTATAAAATGGGTCTTCATTGGCATGCTTCTGCCCACTCACTTGCAGCTCCATACACTGCCTGCAACTGCACACAACTGTGACTTGCTCCCATTTCAGCAAATGTCAGCGCTGTGGGGAGAAAATGAATGTATTCATTTTCAGGATTGGTCCTTAGCGGTTTAATTAATTGAAAGATGACCCATTTTGTATGAATGTGGAATACCCTACAGGGGAAGGAGTGTCCGCACATGAACAATGAACTAAATAGATTTGTGTGAATTTACTTAACCCAGCCTCTACATATGAACAGCTTGTTCTGTATGTTCATGCAGCACTCCGTACATGTAAGCCCTGCATTGAAAAATGTGCATGTTCCATGAACATCCCTGTTGTCATAGCATATGAATGACAGTAATTCTGGTAAAAATGCTTCCCAGCCATTGGTCTCTGACTATGACCAGATGATGGCCTGAAATACCCTGATTATGACTGAGCATAACGAAGGTCCAATTTGAATGATTTAAATTGTATTTTTCTTTAGATCGGTTTCTATAAATCTCCCTGGGTCCTTTTATGTTTTTATATCTGTGCAGGCCAATATAGTATGTGATTAATGAATTTTAAAGGAGAAAGTATTAAGATAAAAAAAAATCGAAATTGTTCACCTGCAGTTGAAATGATCCAGCCATTAAAAATAAAGTTACATATCTTAAAGGCTAAGTTCACCTGTCCGAACATGTTACATCCGTATTTAGGAAATTTGAAAACAGCGCAGCCGTACGGGGCTTCGCCCACACATCCGCATCGTTCATTCACAGTTTCCTCTGAATGAATAGACTACAAGTACCATCAGCCATTACTGCTGATGGCTTGTAGTTTTCAGTGAACTACGAGGGCGCCGGTGAGCGCTAAGTAGTTTGTCCTGGCTAAGGGTGCAGGCCATTTGCTGTATGTGCCTCCAGAAGCCTGACAACCCCCCCCCCCCCCCCAAGATATGATTTCATCCTGCCTTGCTGCTAGGACGTTGCTAAGGGTCACTCCCAGCCCTTACTGTTCACATCCACCATCACAAGAGTAAATGTGAAGTGAGGGGCAAGAAATGTCCCCACCCACCACATATGGAATGCTGGCACTTTAAACCAGTATTTGGCAGTCTTTTGGCACTTACCTGTGATTGGATAAGGAGGTTTTAACGGTCCTTGGCACAAGTTAAGTCCTATAAAAGAAAGAAAAATGCGTCACAACAAGCGCAGTCAGCGGGATCAAGAGAAGAGAAGCACATCCCTCTCTCCCTGTCGCGGCTCATATTATGAGGTTTTTGTCCTTTTCTTTGAAAGGGGACTTTATGTTATGGTATGATTAGCTTGAGCTTTAATAGCTAAGCTATAAAATGTATCGTTATTGTTTGTTATATTAATATCAGTATTTTGATAATATACAGTTAATATATAAACGGTATATGATATACCTATAATAAAGGTCGTGGCCAATAAAATCCGCACATATTAGTACGGTGTTGTAATTTTAATTATATTTAAAGCTTGAATACTAATGCCACGTACACACGACCATTTTTCTCATCGGGAAAAATGTAATTTTTTCTCTTTGACGAGAAAAACGACCGTGTGTGGGCTTTCCATCATTTTTCCCGACGAGAAAAATGGCAAGAATCACGACGAGAAAAATTAAAACATGCTCTAATTTTTCTCGTTGTGATTCACGGCATTTTTTTCCGCTGCAGTTTTCCCACAGGGAAACACTGCCAGGCAGCCTACACATGCTCGGTTTTCTCGACCAAGAGAAAAAATGTCATGAAAACCGGCCGTGTGTAGGGGGACCAAGCCGTTCCTCGTTTTTCCCGTCGATTTTCTCGACGGTGTTTTCACCGTCGAGAAAATCGATCGTGTGTACACGGCATAAGTTCTGCCTAGAATTCCATTAGCTCTCAAGTGCTGAGCTCAGAGCTACTTCATCAGGCAAGAGAGAGAGTGCGTGTGAGGGGGTTTGAATCGGGGAAAGAGCTCGCTCCTGTGATGGTGGAGGTGAACAGTAACAGCTAATGCCGCGTACACACGACCGGTTTTCCCGTCGGAATAAACTCCGATGGGTTTTCCGACGGAATTCCGTGCAAGCTGTCTTGCATACACATGGTCACACCAAATTCCGATTGTCAAAAACGCGGTGACGTACAACACTACGACGAGCCGAGAAAAATTAAGTTCATTGATTCCGAGCATGCATGGTTTTTAGTCCGTCGGAATTGCATAAAGACGAATGTAATTTCCGATAGAAATTTTTTACGTCGGAAAAAAAGAGAATATGTTCTCTATCTAAGTCCGTCGGAATTTCCGATGGAAAAAGTCAGATGGGGCATAC
The DNA here is from genome assembly GCA_029206835.1 of Rana muscosa. Classification (NCBI taxonomy): domain Eukaryota; kingdom Metazoa; phylum Chordata; class Amphibia; order Anura; family Ranidae; genus Rana; species Rana muscosa. Next base: position 130,497,086 of record CM055126.1, read on the forward strand.
ACACGGTCAGAATATCCGATGAAAAAATTGCGTCTGACTTTTTCCATCGGAAATTCCGACCGTGTGTACGCCGCATAAGAGTGTCTTAGCAAGATCCTAGCAACAGGGTAAGGTGGGAGGATGTCATCTTTGGGAGTTTTTCAGTCAGGATTTATGAGGTATGTAAATGGCCTACACCTATAGCAAGGGCATTATTCAGCTTTGGTAAAAGCTGCACAGTTTGGTGTTTTCTTTGGTAAAGGTGAACTCTGCCTTTCATATTCATTGCTTATTTTGTATAGAAAGCACGAATTACCACCTAACATCAGGCTACTAAGCATACAATGAGAAAATGAGTGGTCTCTCTTGAAGTACCCTTAAACATTGACTTGAGTCTTCATTCCCCATTTTCCTGATACCTAGGCACCATTGAAAACTTGCTTCTTGCTCTGCTTTTTATATGTATGCATATGTACCATTAGTATGTACCTAACAGGCATTACTGCATATATCTTTTGTACCATCTTATGATTACTCTTTGCATTGTATGCTTAGTAGCCCAATGTTGGGTGCTAATGTATGCTTTCTATATTAAATAAACATTACATCTTAAAGTGGGACCTAAACCCATTAGTTTAACTGTTTTCCAAACCTTAGACATGAAATATGAACAAACCACATCCCTCTATAGTATGTACTTGTCTCAGTTAGGAGCACTAAGTGTAATTTCTGTCTGCTGTTTTGTTCCTCTGCTATCAGCATAAATCACTTCTGGCAAGTTTTCCTGACACCAAGAGAAAAATGGTGACGGGGAGGGATCTCCAGCTGATTGACAGGCTCAGCTCTGCTTCTGTGTGCTGTGTGGAGGGGGGGGGGGGGTGTATCCCTTCCCTCTAATAAGCTTTCAGAGCTCTCCTCACTAAGCTCTGTAGAGTGTATTTCAGCTCTTCGTCCTCTTTTTTCTGAACTCTCAGATGAGTTTTAAAAATTCTGGACTTTGAACAGATGTAAAGAGAAGACTGCAGATAAACAGGTATCACTTATGAAGTATTTGTTTCACCTCTGTGTATCACCTGAGGCCAGTAACTTCACTGGTTTTATGTAAGGGTTTACAACTATTTTAAGGCATGCCATGAAAGATAAATAACTGTCTTATGTTCTCAATCAAACTGTCAGGCCATCACATGGCTGGTGTCAAAACTGACCACGTGTGCAGCATCATGGCAACTGCAGATCAAACAGAGGCTGAGATGGCAGCTTCATTGGCTGTAAAAGTTAGGAGAGTTGAGTCCTGCTATAAGATATGCTAGTCCTGTGATATTGTTGCTTTATATTGGCCAATAGAATAAAGGGGGAATTTAAATGATACCTCTCTCCAGATAGTCAATAGATAATAACTTTATTCCATTTTCTTTTGTATTGACTCCATTGCTGTTGTGGTGACTACATTGTAGGGGTGAAATGTGAACATTGTTTAACTTAATAGAGTCAGGTCTCTTTCACACGGGCGTGAGTCTACTTCGATCAGCAGGGGACCTGTGAGCTGATCCCCTGCTGATCGGAGCAGAGTGGGTCTGATGTCGCATCCATGCCCGCTCAGTTTCTGCAGATTGGAAATGGGCAGACCTCCCTGAGCTCTATGGCCAGCCGGGTGGAAAGGGACTCCACTGTCTATTTACATCAGGCTACCTGACGCAGGGGGCACAGTCCTTTTCTGCTTTTTACTTTTTACTGGACCTGATCAGACCCAGAAGTAGGAGGGTGTAAACGGACACAAGTCCATTTTACATCTACTTGTTGATAGGGCTCCATTGACCTGATCAGGCCCACCTGAAAAACTGACAGGCAGATTAGATTGGAATGGCTGTGTGAAAATGGCCACAGTGATCAAAGAACTTGGGGAATCTCCTAGCCATATCCTTATAATTGTACCCAGCTGGGACTACCCTAAGGCCCCTTTCACACTGGGGTGGTGGGTGCGTCTGCGGTAAAGCGCCGCTATTTTTAGTGGCGCTTTACCGTCAATTTTGCGGCGCTATTCGGCCGCTAGCGGGGTGCTTTTACCCCCCGCTAGTGGCCGAGAAAGGGTTAAATCCACTGCAAAGCGCTGCTGCAGCAGCGCTATGCCGGCGGTATAGCCGTGCTGCCCATTTATTTCAATTGGCATGAGCGGTATACACACCACTCCTTCACCGCTTCAGAAGATGCTGCTAGCAGGACTTTTTTTACTGTCCTGCTAGCGCACCGCTCCAGTGTGAAAGCCCTCAGGGCTTTCACATTGGACAGACAGCAGTGGCTCTTTCAGGGCGCTTTGCAGGCGCTATTTTTAGCGTTATAGCGCCTGCAAAGCGCCCCAGTGTGAAAGGGGTCTTACATACCATCAAAAAATTATGGCGGGAGGGAGGAGGCTGTACTTTTACTATACCCTGTCCAAGATTAGGTAGCCCCAATGAAAAACCTTGCAACAATAAATACCTTTGGTAGGTTCTAACTCTTCTGAGTTCCATTAAAAGTGTTTTTTGCCATCTGCATCACTATTGGCATTTATTCAACTCCTGTCCCAACAGGCGGTATGTGGGAAATCTCCCACACATCAATATGAATCTAAGGTTCAAACCTTTTCCTATGCTAATGAAAATGGAAAAATAGCTTTGGCTGGAGTTAGTCTTTCACACCAAAATTTAATTTTTACACCTAGTAAACAAGCTTTGTAGAAAACCAAGCAGGGAAAGAGAGAGACATAGTGCAGTGTGCTTTATGTAAGGGACATCACAAGTGGAAAATATTCACAAGGCCCAGATGTTCTGAGGCAACATCAAGTCCATCCAGGGGCATGTGCACAAGCAAGATGCGACACTGCGGAAGCCGGCCTTCGTGTGGAAAACAGTAACCCAGAAAGGACAGCCAGTCACGGGAGCCGATCCTGAGCCGATGGATCAACCTCCACCTCCGCCCAATAGTTCAACGAATAGAAGGGAAAAATATATATACACATTTACAATCCTATATTTACAAACCCACAGTTGATCTAGAGCAGCGGTCTCCAAACTGCGGCCCGGGAGCCAGATACGGCCCTTTGCTTGCTTTTATCTGGCCCTTGAGGCACTATTTCATCCTCTGATAACAATGGGGCATAATTCATCTGATTGACACCAATGAAGGGAGCACATTTCCTCCCAATGACACCAATGATGAAAAGCAATTATTCTCACTAAAACAAACAATGGGGTATTATTTTTTCCCACTGACGCTAGGACCTTTCTACTGTCACTGGCCACAGTCCGGTCCTTCTAAAGTCTGAAGGACAGTAAACTGGCCCTTTGTTTAGAATGTTTGGAGACCCCTGATCTAGAGGAAGGCAAAAATACCCCAAAAAAGCATGATCCAATTTGCTCCAGCATGAGAAAAATTTCCTTCCTGATCCCCCAAGAGGCAATTGGATATTCCCTGGATCAATTTTACATACACATAATATAACTGGATACTAATATTTATATCTAGGAAAGAATCCAGGCCTTTCTTAAAACAATCTACTGAGCTGGCCAAAACCAGCTCTTGAGGGAGTCTATTCCACATATTCACAGCTCTTACTGTAAAGAGGCCTTTTTTGTATTTGAAGATTAAATCTCTTTTCCTCTAGATGTAAAGAGTGCCCCTGTGTCCTCTGTGATGACCGAAAAGTGAATAAGTCAACACCAAGTTCACTATATGGATCTTCCATCTATGTATTTATACATGTTGACCATATCCCCCCTATATCTCCTCTTCTCAAGAGAGAATAAATTAAGTTCAGCTAATCGTTCCTCATAGCTGAGCTCCTCCATGCCTCTTGTCAGTTTGGTTGCCCTTCTCTGCACTTTCTCCAGTTCCCCGATATCCTTTTTGAGAACTGGTGCCCAAAACTGAACTGCATATTCCAGATGAGGTCTTACTAATGATTTGAACAGGGGGAAAATGATATCTCTCTGGAGTCCATACCTCTCTTAATACAAGAAAGGACTTTGCTCGCTTTGGAAACCACAGCTTGGCATTGCATGTCATTATTGAGCTTATGATCTACCAAAACCCCCAGATCCTTCTCCACCATTGACTCCCCCAGCTGTTCTCCCCTAGTATGTATGATGCATGCATGTTTCTAGCTCCCAAGTGCATAACTTTACATTTATGACCATTAAACATCATTTGCCACAGAGTTGCCCAATAACAGTGCAATGTAATCTCAGAGAGCATGCGCACAGGATGTGTTTTGGGGAAGCCTCCTTTTTTTAGCCTGCTTATTACAGGGCTGTCCACACGCTGTTAAATATTTTTACATTAGCTCTGATTTTAAAGGGGCCACATGTCAATAATGCACTATTGTAAAAAAAAATAAAAGATATTAGAAAGCAGACTCAGTAGTTTAATGGCTTGCAAAAAAAAAAAAAAAAACTGTATCCACAGGACATATATATACTATTAGAATATACAGTTGTACCTCAAGGAAATCTATCCAAAAGTGATAAATTCACCAAGAGGCATTTTTTTCTTATTGTTTCCCTTTTTTTGCCTCTTGGTGAACTACCGGTAATCACTTTTGAACAGATTTTCTTGTGGTATAACAGTATAATATAATATACAGTGCCTTGAAAATGTATTCATACCCCTTGAAATTTTCCACATTTTGTCATGTTACAACCAAAAACGTAAATGTATTTTATTGGGATTTTATGTGATAAACCTACACAAAGTGGAAGGAAAATGATAAATGGTTTTCAAATTTATTTACAAATATGTGAAAAGTGTGGGGTGCATTTGTATTCGGCCCCCCTTAGTCAATACTTTGTAGAACCTCCTTTCGCTGCAATTACAGTTGCAAGTCTTTTTGGGGATTTCTCTACCAGCTTTGCACATCTAGAGAGTGACATTTTTGACTATTCTTCTTTGCAAAATAGCTTAAGCTCTGTCAGATTGGATGGAGAGCATCTGTGAACATCAATATTCAAGTCTTGACACAGATTCTCAATTGGATTGAGGTCTGGACTTTGACTGGGCCATTCTATCACATGAATATGCTTTGATCTAAACCATTCCATTGTAGCTGTATGGCTGTATGTTGTCCTGCTGAAAGGTGAACTTCCTCCCCAGTCTCAAGTCTTTTGCAGATTCTTATGCCCTGTACACACAATCGTTTTTTCCGATGAAAAATGTCCGATGGACTTTTTTCATCGGAAATTCCGATTGTGTGTGGGCCCCATTGGACTTTTTTCCATCGGTGTAAAAAAATAGAACATTTTTTTAATTTTTCCGATGGAAAAAAAATCCGATGGGAAATTCCGATCGTCTGTGTGGAATTCCATCGTAGAAAAATCCACACATGCTCAGAATCAAGTTGACGCATGCTCGGAAGCATTGAACTTAATTTTTCTCGGCTCGTCGGAGTGTTTTACGTCACCGCATTTTGGACGGTCGGAATTTAGTCTGACATTGTGTATGCAAGACTGATGGAAGTCAGCTTCATCGGAATTCCGACCGAAAATTCCATCGGATTTTATTCCATCGGAAGTCCGATCGTGTGTACAAGGCATAACAGGTTTTCTTCTAAGGTTGCCCTGTAATTGGCTCCATCCATCTCTCCATCAACTCTCATCAGCTTCCCTGTCCCTGCTAAAGAAAAGTATCCACACATGATGCTGCCACCACCACGTTTCATGGTGGGGATGGTTTGTTTAGGGTGATGTGCAGTGTTAGTTTTCTGCCACACATAGCGCATTGCTTTTAGGCCAAAAAGTTACATTTTGGTCTCATCTGACCAGAGCACCTTCTTTCACATGTTTTCTGTGTCCTCCACATGGCTTCCCGCAAACTGCAAACAGGACTTCTTATGGCTGTCTTTCAACAATGGATTTCTTCTTACCACTCTTCCATAAAGGCCAGATTTGTGGAGTGCACGACTAATAGTTGTCCTGTGGACAGATTCTCCCACCTGAGCTGTGGATCTCTGCAGCTCCTCCAGAGTTACCATGGGCCTCTTGGCTGCTTCTCTGGTTAATGCTCTCCTTGCCCAGCCTGTCAGTTTAGGTGGACGGCCATGTCTTGGTAGATTTGCAGTTGTACCATACTCTTTCCATTTTCAGACGATGGATTGAACAATGCTCCATGAGATTTTCAAAGCTTGGGGTATTTTTTATAACCTAACCCTACTTCAAACTTCTCCACAACTTTATCCCTGACCTGTCTGGCGTGTTCCATGGCCTTCATGATGCTGTTTGTTCACTAAGGTTCTCTAACAAACCTCTGAGGGCTTCACAGAACAGCTGCTATTTATACTGCGCGTAAATTACACACAGTTGGACTCTATTTACTAATTAGGTGACTTCTGAAGGTAAGTGGTTCCACTAGATTTTAGTTAGGAGTATCAGAGCAAAGGGGGCTGAATACAAATGCACACCACACTTTTCACATATTTATTTGTAAAACTTTTTGAAAACCATTTATCATTCTCGTTCCACTTCACAATTCTGTGCAACTTTGTGTTGGTCTATCACATAAAATCCCAATAAAATACATTTAAGTTTTTGGTTGTCACAAGACAAAATGTGGAAAATGTCAAGGGGTATGAATACCTTTTCAAGGCACTGTATATTAGTCCTGTGGATAGAGCTTTTTCCTTTGTAAGTCATTAGAGTGTGCTTCTAAAATCTTTTTAAAATTTCAATAGTGCATTATTGACACGTGGCCCCCTTATAATCAGCGTGTGGGTAGCCCTGTAAGCGGGCTAACAAAGAGGAGACTTCCTCAAAATGCATGCTGTGCGCATGCTTTCAGAGGTGATATTGGAAGTGGACCCATCAGCTCAGGACTGGATCCTGTATCTAGCTGTTCCTTTTGGGTTAGTGTTTCCCACACAGAGGGCAGCTTCCCCCAGTGCTGAATCTTGTTTGTTCACATGTCCCTGGACAGATTTGATGCCTCACCATGTGAGCATATGGTCCTTCGTGAATATTTTCCACCTGTGATGTACCTGATTTGTGAGTACAATATTAATTTTAATTAAGTGTTTACATACATTCTAAACAATGGGCCAGTTTATTGTGATTCAGACTTTAGGGGGGCAAACTGTGGCCGTTGGAAGTAGGAAATGGTCTGGTGTCAGTGACAGTGAACAATGCCATCTTTGGTATTAGTGGGAGGACTACTGCCCCATCATTGGTGCCAGTGAGAGGAATAATGTCCCAATGTTGGTGTTGTGGGAAGAATAGTGTCCCATCGTTGGTGTCGTGGGAGAAATAATGTCCCAATGTTAGTGTCAGTGGGAGGAGTAGTGTCCCATTGTTGGTGTCAGTGAAAGAAATGTGCCTCACCATTGGTATCGGTGGGAGGAATGGTGCCCCATTGTTGATGTCAGTGAAAAGAATAGTGCCCTGTGATTGACTCATCTGGCACAGAGGCTTTTGGAGGGGACTAAATGTTAGCTTACCGACTATGGGCGCTGGCATTTGAGGAAGCTACAAGCATTTAGAAAGATGTTCTGTTATGTAATGCAAAAGGACATTATTAAGGAGGCCATGATGGTCTCTGCCAGCTTGGGACTCAGTGGACAGATGTATGTGAAAAGAAAGATGGAATGAGATCGGGAAAGCCCTGGGTCTCCTTTTGTCTACTAGGCTGCGGAGGGGGGAGATCACTGTTTGTATTGCTAATGGTGCTAATTAACTCACCTATTGTCTGTCTGCTAGCAAACCATTGAGGGATGTGCTTATACTTGTAATAATGTGTATTGTACCTTGTAAACTCGAAGCCGGCAAGTCTGACCTGGAATGAGACCTCTGAGTCATCTAGGTGGCTAATTAACGTAATGTTTATAGTATATGTCAGTTGTTGTAATTATATTCCTGTGTACAGGTTGGATTGTTATGGTAATATTAACAGGAGGGGGGATGTCCTCCTTTGGTGTATATATTCTGTGTAAGTTTGTTCAATAAAAAGGTGTTCCAGGGTTGCAGCCAAATGAGTCCTGCCTAGTTCTTGGTTGCAATATGCGGCTATAATATCTGATATCGATGTTCAGACTGGAGGAAGAGGTATACTGACGGAAGCACTCAAGTGGAGTGTGGGACGTTCAGTCACATGAACCATTGTTGGTGTCGGTGGGAGGAATAGTGCCCCATTGTTGGCTTAGTTTGGAGACCACTGACATCACCATAGTGTGCTGTCTCTCTCCCTTTCCCTATTTTATTTTCTACACATTTGACTCTCCTTTACATGCAGCTGCAGACTGTTTTTTAGTGACAGTGTGTGATGTCTAGATTCAGGGCTACCCACTTTTATTGCTTTTCAGTGTATTTTATTAATGTGGTATTGTGTGTGCTTAGAGGTCCTCCACACAATTTAGTTTTTCTTCTGCGGCCACTCATTGCATTATCTAGCTTTAATCCATAGGATTTTACATTTTATTTTTGGTGTTCTCATCTGCAGGTGTGGATTGGAGCAATACGTGAGATAGTGTTTTTTGGAGCGCTGTGGCACCCAAGCGTCTTTTGATGCAAGTGGAATGCATTTAGTTTAAACAAGCCTAATGAATTGGACATTAAAAATAAATTGTTAATGCTATAAAACTTTTTTTTCACACTTTAATGATCAAGTGGTATCGTACACATTAGTATCACTTGATATACCACTTTTAGCATGCATTATCACATATCACAGCTTGATGATTCAGTCTCATCGTGTTTAATCTGATGGTGGTTTCAAACATAATTTCATTGCTGCTACCCAACAGGAACATGGAAGAGTAGATTAGCCATATTACAGATCTGTTCTGAGTATTGTACAGACCAGTGGGAATTCAGTTGTAATGAATGTAGGCCTGAATGTGCACCCACACAGATGAGGATTTCGTTTTTGGCAGGAAGACTAAACAAAAAAAAGGTCCTTAGACTCATGGTTAGTGATTCCTGGTGTGGGAAGTGATAATGGAGGGGATTTACTAAAACTGGAGCATTCAGAATCTGGGGCAATTGTGCATGGTAGCCAATCAGCTTCTAACTTTAGCGTGTTCAATTAACCGGTTCCTGACTGGCTCACATACTTTTACTGCTGCAGAATGGCTCTCCTGGGCGAAATCCCGTACCGGTACGGCTTTGCCCAGGAGAGCCACCAGAGGGCGTGCACGCCCGCTGCACAGCAGGGGACCCAATGCACGTGGCTGGTGGGGCATGATCGCCACCGGCCACGCACGATTACGAGCGCCAGCACTGGGATTTGTGTGTGGAAACACACAAATCCCTGTGCTGTCAGGGGAAAGGAGACAGATTGTGTGTTCCTACTAAGTAGGAACAACGATCTGTCTCCTCCCCTAGTCAGTCCTATCCCCATACAGTTAGAACACACATTTAACCCCTTGTTCGCCCCCTAGTGTTAACCCCTTCCCTGCCAGTGACATTTACACAGTAATCAGTGCATTTTTATAGCATTGATCACTGTATAAATGTCAATGGTCCCAAAAATGTGTTAAAAGGGTCCAATCTGTCTGTCGCAATGTCGTAATACTGCTAAAAATCGCAGATCACTGCCATTACTAGTAAAAAAATAAAATGCCATAAAAATGACATAAATCTTTCCCATCGTTTTAGACGCTATAACTTTTGCGCAAACCAATCAATATACGCTTATTGCGGGGGTTTTTTCGGTTTTTTTACCAAAAATATGTCGAAGAATACATATTGGCCTAAACTGATGAAGAAATATGTTTTTTTCTTTAAATGTTTGGGAAAATTTATTATAGCAAAAAGTAAAAAATATATTTTTTTTTTCAAAATTGTCACAATTTTTTTGTTTATAGCGCAAAAAATAAAAATTGCAGAGGTGATCAAATACCACCAACAGAAAGCTCTATTTGTGGGGAAAAAAGGACACAAATTGAATTTGGGTACAGCATTGCATGACTGCGCAATTGTCAGTTAAAGCGACGCGGTGCCAAATTGTAAAAAGTGCTCCGTTCAGGAAGGGGGTAAAATTTTACGGGGCTGAAGTGGTTAAAGTGGTTGTAAAACTTTAAATATACCCAGTGAAGTGACTGGCCTTGGGTGATACACAGAGATGAAACAAATCCTCCTACATAAGTTATACATGTTTATTTGTAGCCTTCTATTCTCTACATCCGTTCAAAGTCTGGAATTTATAAAGCTTGTCTGAGCTTTTAGAAAATGGGAGGAGAGATGAAATTACACACTGCAGAGCTCAGTGAGGAGAGCTGATTGGAGGGAAGGGACACACCCCATTTCACACAGCACACAGACTGTGTGCTGACAGTCCCTCCTCTGCCACCTCTTTTCTCTTGGTGTCAGGAAAACTTGTCAGAAATGATTCATGTTGATAACAGAGGAACAAAGCAGCAGACAGAAATGACGAGTAGTGCTTTTGAGACAAGTACACACTATAGAAGGATATGCTTTGTTCATATTTCATGCGCAAGGTTTACAACCACTTTAGGCTTTAACAACAAAACCTGGAAGCGTAATGGTTTCTTTGCAGAGCTGCACCAAATTTTGTAGGTTCCAGCTTTAGTAAATCTCCCCCAGACACACCAAGGGGCACAGAAATTGGTACAGCAAGAGAAGGAGATTTTTTGAAACACTTAAAGCGGAGTTCCACCCAATTTTTTTACTTTTTTTTATTCCACTCCTCACCCCCTTACATGCCACATTTGGCATGTAATTTTTTTTGGGGGGGAGTGGGGGCTTCAGTAGGAGTGGGACTTCCTGTCCCACTTCCTCCTTCCGCCCTGGAGCCGCCTAGGCGATACGTCATATCGCCTTGTGGCGGCTCCTCCCTGTAGGCGATCACCTGGGACGTGACAGGTCCCAGGCGATCGCCTGTCCACTCACAGAGCGCTGCGCCGTTCGCGCATGCGCAGTGAGTGCCCGGCCGTGAAGCCGAAAGCTGTCACGGCCGGGTGCCCACACTGTGAATGGACGCGCCGGCGGAGGAGGGGGGAGAGGAGCGGAGCTCCAGGCGGCGCGTCGCTGGACAGTGGAGCAGGTAAGTGTATGTTTATTAAAAGCCAGCAGCTACACTTTTTGTAGCTGCTGACTTTTAATAAACATAAAAAAAGGCTGGAACTCCGCTTTAAAGGGCAAATCCACTTTTTTCCTATATCTCAATTTTTTTTTGTGTGTGTTGCGTAGGGATAACTGATCAAATAGCTGAGTATACATTACTGTGCAAAAGTTTTAGACAGGTGTGAAAAATGCTGTAAATTAAGAATGCTTTCAGAAATAGAAGTGTTAATAGTTTACTTTTATCAATTAATAAAATGTAAAGTAAACAGAAGAGAAATTCTAATCAAATCAATATTTGGTGTGACCACCCTTTGCCTTCAAAACAGCATAAATTCTTCTAGGTACACTTGCACACAGTTTTTGAAGGAACTCGACAGGTAGGTTGTTCCAAACATCTTGGGGAACCAAAGATATTCTGTGAATGTAGGCTGCCCCAAATCCTTCTGTCTCTTCATATAATCCCAGACTGGCTCAGTGATGTTGTGAGATCAGAGCTCTATGGGGGTCAAATCATCACTTCCAGGACTCCTTGTTCTTTACACTGAAGATAGTTCTTAATGACATTGGCGGTGTGTTTGAGGTCGTTGTCCTGCTGAAGAACAAATTTGGGGCCAATCACACCCCGCTGATGGTATGGCATGAAGAATAAGTATCTGCCTGTATTTCTCAGTATTGAGCACACTATTGATCCTGACCAAATCTCCAACTCCATTTGCAGAATTGCACCCCCAAACTTGCAAGGAACCTCCACCATGCTTCACTGTTGCCTGCAGACACTCATTATTGTCCCGCTCTCCAGCCCTTTGACAAACAAACTGCCTCCTGCTACAGCCAAAATTTTGACTCATGAGTTCAGAACACCTGTTGACATTTTTTTGCATTCCAGTTCCTATGTTTTCATGCACAGTTAAGTCCCTTAGCCTTGTTTTCCTGTCGGAGGTTTGGCTTCCACAAAGACCACTTCTGGCTAGACTTCTCCAGACAGTATACCTTGGTCTCTCTGGTTTCCGCCACTTCCATAATGATGGCACTGCTTGACATCTTCTGATGTCGAAGGGAAGTATGCATGATGTGTCTTTCATCTGCTGCATTGAGTTTCCCAGGCCGACCAATGTGTCTACAGTCCTTAGCGTTACCTGTTTCTTTGTGCTTCTTCAAAAGAGCTTTGAACATCAAATCTTGAAACCCCAGTCTGCTTTGAAATCTTTGCCTGGGAGAGACTTTGCTGATGGAGAATAACTACCGTGTCTTGTTGTTCAATGCACAGTCTTGCCATGGTATATGACCTGTGACATGAAAATGTCTTCCACAACCTCACCTTAGTAGCAGAGTTTGGCTGTTCCTCACCCAGTTTTAAGCCTCCTACACAGCCTTTTCTGTTTCAGTTAATGACTGTTTCAACCTACATATAAAAATTGATGATTATAAGCACCTGCTTGGTATAATTGGGTAATCATATGACTCTAATCCTACAAAATCCCTGACTTTGTGCAAGTGTATAAAATGTGCAAGTGTAATAATTGATGCTGGTTTGAAGCCAAGGGGTAATCACACTAAATACTGATTTGATTTAGATTTTTCTACTGTTTGCTTATTTTGCATTTTGTGAGATAATAAAAATAAACAAGTAAAATATATATATTTTAAAGCATTCTTACTTTACAGCATTTCTTCACACCTGCCTAAAACATTTGCACAGTATTGTATAGTGTTTTTGAGAACAGGTGGTGCACTTACCCCCTTATTTAATAACAGAGCACAGTCTGAATAAACTACTGATTCCCAAGTAGAAATTGTCAGCATCCCTGACACAGGAGTCTTGCTCATATGCAGTTCTTTGCAGACTATGTTCTTAGACACACAAGTGATTTTGTAGTAGCTACTGAATTGCTCACATTTCTGTTGTTGCTTGGAAAAAGAATTACAGTCAACAAAAGGTCTGTGTTGATAAAATTCTAAACAATTTGTAGCCCGGTCTTGATTTTTTTGGAGCATTTCGAGCAGGGGTCTCCAAACTTTTCAAACAAAGGGGCAGTTTACTGTCCTTCAGACTTTAGAGGGGCCAGATTGTGGCCAGTGGTGGTAGAAAATGCCCCGGGCCCAGCATCAGTGAGAATAAACACAGCCTCAGTGTTGATGGTCAGGGGGAATAGTGCCCCATCATTGGTATTAGTGGAAGAAATAGTGCCCCACTGTTGTTAGTGGGAGGAATAGTGCCTCATATCATTGGGAGCAATAGTGCCCCAAGGGCCAGATGAAGGTTAGCAAACGGGCTGCATCCGTTCCTCGGGCCACAGTTTGGAGACCCCTGATTTAGAGCTACAGAATTTCCAGGTTCAGTAGTTACTCATGTTACCCAGTTCAGCTGATGAGTAATTTGTTTCTGCCTGGACAAGCATTGTAGTCAGATACAGCAAGAACTCTGTCTCCAGCTGCACATTACCAGGGGAAATAAGCAGAATGATGTGTAGCTGCTACAAAGTTGCTTATGCGACATGACCCCGGGGAACAAGTCTGCTCTTACATCAGTTTGAGATTCTGTAATTTTCACAGACATTAATTATAACATGGGCCCCAACAATGCACACCATCCTGGGATACCAATCAAACTTGCAAGCCTACATCAAAGTCCAAGTCGATCTGGAAGTATACTTCACAATGGGTGTGTGGAATCACCAAATCAGATATTGTTTGTGTCCATGCATGGCAAACTAAGAGTGCATGATCTGTTATTAGTTATATAGTGTTCCAATGATCACAGTAATTCTCATACAACCCTCTACTATTTCATGTTACATGTGTATTCCAGTTGCTCTTAGCCTGCATGTTTATACACTACACATATAAAGATAATGGATCTATGTCTGTCTCCTCTTTAGATGAACAAAGAAGATCATTGCAGCATACAGAACAATGACTCTTTTTTCCGTCGTGAATCCATCCCAACTGATGAGCTATACCGCAGTTCTGCCATCAGGCCCTCTCCATTCGAAAACCTCAATACCAGGAGAGCTTATATGCCCAGCCAGGTAAGATTAAATGTGCAAACTACTAAAATAACGCAATGTGAAAACTGAGCATAAAGCAAAAAACCATAAATCGATTTTTTTAAAGGCTAAGTTCATCTTTAAAAAAATAATAATAACAATAGCACATCTTTTTTTTCAGATAACATGCATTTATAATTTTTTACTCTGCAGCCATTAAGGCATTTCACCCGCGATCAGGAGATTACAGGTGCAATACCTGGGTCTGCAGACCCTCAGTACACTGTCTGCCCGTACCTCTGATATGGGCAGACAGTTACTGAATGAAGGAAGAATAAGTGGACTATGAGAGGGCTCAACAGCTTGAGAACTACAAGCCGCCAGCCACGGAGCCCCACATGGCCACGCTGTTTTTTCAATTGTGACAGCTGTTTTAGAATTTTCCCCGGCTGTTGACACAGGGAGATGGAGAGCAGGCAGGAGCTGGAACATGTTACATGTTCCACCCTAAGTATGGGTGGAAGTTGTAGCATGTTTCAAAGGTAAACATATCCTTTAAGTATGTTTGGCATACTGTCCTACTATAAAAAAAAGTTCTTATACAAATAATTGTTTATAAATCTGTTGCAGCATTTCTTACTTGGAGATACTGTTGGACTTCCTTTTGCAGGCTGATAACGACCACTGATAATGACCACTGCCTCACAATTAGCAGCAACGTTGTCAGCCTTCCATGAATGCTACTTCAGTTGGCCATCGGGTTGCTTTTCACAATATTATTCGTTTAAATGTATTTTACATTTTTGATAATTTTTTTTCTTTTTGAAGCCATGAAAAAAATTACTTTGGAAAGCAAGTTTGCCAAACTTAGGGTTACTTTATCAGTAACGTATGTAAAACGCACCCTTCTAAAGTCTTATACTTACCTCTATCTCTCTACCACTTCTCCAAGATCTGCACTGTGTGGCCTGTTGGGAGTCATATAGCCACCACCCCAGCAGCACAGTGGTGTAGTGGTTAGCACTTTCACCTAGCAGCAAAAGGGTCGCTGGTTCGAATCCCGACCACGACACCATCTGCCTGGAGATTGCATGTTCTCCCTGTGCCTGCGTGGGTTTCCTCCCGCACTCTAAAGACACGCTGGTAAGTTAATTGGCTCCTGTCTAAATTGGCCCTAGTCTAGCGCGTTGGTACCCTTCGGGTTAGACCGCGCTATATCAAGATACTCAAAGGTTGTTTTTTTCTCAAATCAATGTGTACTGCAATCTCCATGAATTCCTATGAAAAGGCCATCTAACATTGAGATGAAAGTTTGATGCCACTTACATAGCAATGAATGAAGATTGCTACGCATATGTGCGGAAGAACAAGAGCCTGGACTATTGAGGCAGCAGGCTGAGAACATTCTATTAATGCCATCACACATCTTTGTCTAGAACAAGTGCTAGTTTATCTGTTGTTTAAAAAAAATATTGGTCAGTTGTTTCTTGTTTTGCTTGGCCCGCTGAAATCACCAGTGAAAACACATCTTTACATGCCTAGACCAAGTTTTTTTTCATTGTAGTGGGCCATATGCTGCCCCATACACGGTAGTAATGCTGCCACTTTGTTGCATCACTTTTGGGCCATTTCTGTTTTGCAAGAGGGTGATAATGAGCAGCTCAGATAAACTGAGGCTCTTGTTGTCACATATGGACATTTTCTATGTTTTTTAGAAAATCTTTCTTTGTGGGGTCCTGATCCTTCACCCTTCTGTGTAACACAGTGAAAGTATATCTAAAGCCAAAGAAATGTTTTCTTTTTGGATAGAGTGGAGAATGTTAAAATAAATTTGGTTAAAGAAAAATTTCCCTCACTTACAGTATTGCCTTGTTGACTATGTTCACCATGGCAGAGAGTGGAAATTGGATTGTAGTGTGTATGCCAGCTTTTGGGGAGATAACTGTCTATCTGTGGCCAGCTTTAGCCTCTCTCCAGGTCTGACGGTAACTGATGGTATTTTATCCCTTGCAGGTCCCTCTAAAGCCACTCCGACATGTCAGCTTCCAGGACGAAGAGGAAATTGTGCGTATAAACCCACGTGACATTATCATACGTCGCTATGCAGACTATCGTCATCCTGACATATGGAGGAATGATGCTGAGCGGGATGAGCATGAGATAAGTGCTCCCTTCAACAAGGCGGACAATAAAAAAAGCAACTATCTTTATTCCCCAGCTAATGGTAGAGACTCTCTCAAAGAGCAAAAATCATCTGGTGTGTTTAAGACTCAACCTATGTCCTCTCTTAAAAAGCGGAGGAAAGAGGATGGGGAGCGTTCAAGGTGCATATACTGTCAGGAGCGCTTCAACCACGAGGAGAATGGACGAGGGAAGTGCCAGGACGCTCCGGATCCTATCAGGCGATGCATCTACCAGGTTAGCTGTATGCTCTGCGCGGAGAGCATGCTCTACCATTGCATGTCTGATTCAGAAGGAGACTTCTCTGACCCTTGCTCCTGTGACACTTCTGATGAAAACTTATGCCTGCGCTGGCTGGCTTTAGTCACATTATCGTTTATTGCCCCCTGTATGTGCTGCTACCTCCCTCTAAGAGCCTGTCACCACTGCGGGGAGGTGTGCGGCTGCTGCGGTGGTAAGCATAAAGCAGCGGGATGACCCAGTGACTTATTCAACCCAGGAAGAATCCTTTGAATTGCCAGGAGGCTGCTGGACCCGACGCAGGCAGTTTTAGGTGATGCTGTAAGTGGGTTACCCAAGGAGGACTGTAGCGGAGCTATCTGTGTTCAGATAGGACCAGCGCGAATATGTAACAGTGCCAGTCTTGCATTAGATATATATATATATATATATATATATATATATATATATATATTATTTTATTTTTTTCCTTTTTGTAATTAATATTTTATTTTTTATTTGCCATTCCTGTTTGAATGCAGATGTTATTCACCCAACTTGTAACATATAAATTACCTGAAACCCAATAAGAGCTCATTGAAGGGATGATCGAATCTGAATGTTTTATGAAAATTAGACCATTTGAAAATTTTAAAACATATATATATATATATATATATATATATATATATATATATATATATGTGTGTGTGTGTGTATACATATTTACGTGCGCCAATTTTGCTTCTCACACTTTATTGGCCCTGGAACCTCCGATAACTAACGCTGTGTAAAGTATAGAGGATGGAGGAATTGGACAGCCTACAAATACACAATATCTAAATGAATTTTTAGTAAAACTAAATAATTTCTAGTTTTATTCAAGTGATTTTATGTATAAATAACAAATGTCTATATTTAACTAAATGTACGGTACAAGAACATTTTATGACTTTTGGGAGAAAGTTTCTTAAAGTTTGTTCCTTGCCCAACTTCCCCTGTGTTTCTGTTGGAAGTTGGGACATTCCAGTATAGGGCTGAGTCCTGCTGCTGTAGAAAGGTGACCTTTCTGTCTCTGGCAGCGGAATGGTTATTAAAGCTGTTTATCAGTGTATTGTTTTTTTCTGATGGTTTACTGTTTATTCAGCTTTTCTTGTTTCTCCGATCTACCTGTGTTATGTCACATTATTTATACACTCTGGTACATAGAATATAACACAAGCGTCAGATACATGTTTGTGTCATGTCTCTTTATTATTGGGTGCTTCCAGACTTTATTGTTTTTTTTTTTTGTTTTAATCAGAAGCATTTTATTTAGATTTTACAACTTTTTCCAATCATTATATTCAAACCAAAATATAAGCTGGGTATAAACTATTTTTTTTTCCCTTCAACCAGTGAGTTAAATGGAAAAAAAACCCCCACAGATTCCTACATCCACACAAGCGATGTGGATGCAGGAATATACCTTGCTGGCTATTGTATTCTGACAGAAGGGACTCCACCACTGTCAAAATACACTGATCAGCACTGCAGCCATTGGCTGCAGTGGCTGATCGAATGCTGATTTTCTAGCATGACTGTTCAACAGAAGACAGTCTAACAACTGGCTTCTGTTGAACAGAGAAGGCTACACACGGATCGAATTTCAGCCGGTTCCTACTGAACCAGCCGATTTTCTATACATGTATACCCAGTTTTACAGTGATAACAATTCAGGTTCTATAGACATTTTACCACTTTATCACAGCATTCGAAACGATAACTGGATCGCTTTAGTCCCATTATTCCTAATTGTCCTCTGTATGTGCTGTAAGGTCCCTCTGAGAGCCTGTCACTGCTGTGGGGGAGGTGTGGTGGTAAGCACAAAGCAGCGGGATGACCCAGTAATTCATTCAGCATAGTACAAATATTTTCAATTGCCGAGAGGCTTCTGGATCCGACTAAAGCTCGCCAAAAATGGATCGAAATCCAGTCGGTTCAGCAGGGGCCGGCCGAATTTCAATCCATCTGTGGGTCACTCCCGTTCGAGAGAATTTGATCTGATGATAAACTCCTCTTGACCGGGACTATTGGTAAATTGTAATTCGAAAGTTGGCTGCAGCACAGATCAGCATATTCTAACAGCAGAGGGGTCCCTGCTACAATAGCACTTTGTGGAGTATTCCTCCATCCACCTCACTTGTGTAGATGGGGAATCTGTTTTTTTTTTTTCGATGAGCCTGCTGGCTGATTGAAAAAAACAGTCATCTACGGCCATCTGTAGGCAGTTTTAGATTATATAACTGTTGGTGATATAACTAATTGTTATACCTGTATCAAGCAGTGTGCCAGTGATATTTGTCAGAACCTGTATATCCTAAATAAGAACAGTCTAAATTTAACTTGCATATTTAATTTGACCAGTTTTTTTTTTTTTTTTTTTTTTTTTTTTTTAATAAAGATGTTTTTTGTTGCCATTGTGTGCCTCTTCTTATTATTGTAGACTATATAGTGTGACATTGTTAAGGAAAATGTTTTTACTTTTCAGTGGGGAGCGTAATGTGTGGTATTCCTAACCCTACAGACATGAAAACAGGTTACCATATGTAATATCAGGGAGGGTGGAGCTAGGCCTAGGATTTCCAGCCACAGGTTGTTCCAAACTTTCTTGAATTTATTTTCGGCAATTTCTTTTCTGAAATGTTTTTTTTCTCTAAGTTGTAGTTAAAGACTAAGTTCACCTTTTTTTTTATAAAGTACAGCTTCCTTGTATACCTGTTTTGCAGAAATGAAAAAGCTGTCTCTATTTTCTGTAGCAGGCATTATTTCAGCCACCAGTTTCTTCAGTAGAAAACTCCTCCATGTCTTCTTGCTAACCGTCCTAAGCATAGTGCAGGATGCCTGAGCCGTTGGTAGAGTACAGAAGTTTAGCAGCCCCTGACATCATTGAAGAAACACATTAACAAGAGGAATCGGAAAAGTCTTGCAGCAGCTTTATTGAATTCCTCCCCTATGCATTCATGATCAAATGATTGGAACATAAGAATTCTGCGTTTCAGGCATTTGTTCCTGAACGCGTAGGACCCTAAACTTGAATACCACTCGCTATAGCATCCATCTGCAGCATAAGTTGGCCTGCCATAGAATATGGATGTGGATAGTAATGCCCCATACACACGATCGGAAATTCTGACCAGAAAACCATGTTTTTTTTCTGACGGAATGTTTTGCATACACACAGTCACACAAATCTTGTCTGAAATTTCGACCGTCAAGAACGCTGTGACATACAAGACGTACGATGAGCTGAGATCAATGAAGTTCAATAGGTTCAGCTCTTCTGCTTGATTCTAAGCATGCGTGTTTTTTTGCATGTCGGAATTGCATACAGACGAGCGGAATTTCCGACAAGAACTTTTTCCATCGGAAAAATAGAGAAACTGCTCTCTATCTTTTGCTGGCGGAAACTCTGACAGAAAATGTTGGATGGAGCATACACACGGTCGGAATATCCGACCAAAACCTCACATCCAACTTTTTCTGACGGAAAATCCTATTGTGTGTACAGGGCATTAGCCTGCACCTGTTTCTCAGGCACCCTAAAACGCCGGGATTGGCACAGGAGCTAGACACCCATGTGGAAGTGGTGTTACTGAATGGTTCTAAATTCAGATAAAGGTTCAATCCAAGGTCTTTTTTTCTCCAACAGTACAGGAACTCAGCCACTACCACATTGAATGGTGAGTGTGGCCAAATTGCACAGTTTTTAAAAGGCTTTAATAAAAGCCAGGTGTAATGGGAGGGCCCGGGGAACCCAGAATCCCTTAGAAAGTATGGGATACCCTTGCTTCAGATCCCCATGCACCTCTTATGTATAAATCACCCGATGTCCATTAGGGGCATAGGGTGAGCAAGAAAATAATGGGCATTAAGAATATGTCTTGGATTACTTGGAATGGGACAGTTATATTTATCCACAATATTCCCCAGGATATATGTAAAAGACTATTTACTGTTTGCTTGATTCTGAACTCAACATGTTAGTTGAAAGATGCTAATGTCATCACCCCCAGACCCCTGTCTGTTGTAATGTTAATGAATCCAGACTAACTTCTAAGGATCCTTTCATGGGGGCTTGGGCTAGTTAACCCTGTATTGTATGAAAGGATTCCTGTGATAATGTGTATTGAAGTTCAGGAGACAACCCTTGCTTCAGATCCCCATGCACCTCTTATGTCTAAATCACCCTATGTCCATTAGGGGCATAGGGTGAGCAAGAAAATAATGGACATTAAGAATATGTCTTGGATTACTTGGAATGGGACAGTTATATTTATCCACAATATTCCCCAGGATATATGTAAAAGACTATTAACTGTTTGTTTGATTCTGATCTCAACATGTTAGTTGAAATATGCTAATGTCATCACCCCCAGACACCTGTCTGTTGTAATGTTAATGAATCCAGACTAACTTCTAAGGATCCTTTCATGGAGCTTGGGCTTGTTAATCCTGTATTGTATGAAAGGATTCCTGTGATAATGTGTATTGAAGTTCAGGAGACAGCCAGGCTAGGAAACTCTGAGACAGCCAGGCTGTTAAAAGGAATTAGGTAATTAGCATGTTAATTAGGTCTGGTCACAGGTGTATTTCCAGAGAAATATGATGCACCTCCTCTTTTAACTGTGTATAAAACTTGTGGTCTTTTCAATAAAGATTGTCAGTCCTGCTTGAAACCTCAAGACAGAGCTTTGTCTCGTTATTGGGGGAGAATTACTCTTATGGGTCTTGTTCGCCTGACTGGAGTGTCGGTAGCTGCCTTGGTATTCAGAAAGGGAATGTCCTAAACGATTTTAACCCCTTTCATACTCGGGGTGTCGTTACATTGGTGGCAGACAGCGGGATAATTCCCACAGCCGGAAGGACAGCTACAAGAGGACACAGGCCAATGGAGGCACAGTATGAACGGCTAAAGCTCTCTTCCCTCAAGGACTTACTGGAGAACCAGGGCAGACCGGCCGACAACCATAAGAAGAGGGACATTATCGCGGAACTAGTTGAAATGGATAGAGCCGAAAGACCCAACATGACCGAAAGGCCCATTGTAACAGACAGGACACCCGAAGAGGCAAGTTTTGATCGGGCTGTTAAGCTAAGACTGACACATTATGGTCCTATCCCTCCAGCGGAGATCATAGCCCTAGTTATAGCGGCTGTGGACACAACTTGGCTAAATCAAAGAGGTGCTGCAGCAGCAGAAGTCACAGCAGCACCAACTGAAAGGAGAGAAGAGGTACAGATACCAGCCGCAATGGAAGAGGAATTCAGAAGGAGGTTGCAAGAAATGCAGATACAGCATAGAGGACCAGTATCAGAGGAGGTCCTGCTGGGATGGTCTGATTATATCCTCTGTGAACTCTGGAAGGAAGCGCTAGCTCTCGAGCAGCAACACCAGGGAAAAGTTCTCCCCTCCATCTATGTAAGGTACTGGTCGCAGTATGATGTACGAATGCAGTTATTGGGGGAACAACCGAAGCAGGAGTGGACAGCTGAGTTAAGCAGGCTGATCTGGGCAGAGATGCGGTTGGACGAGAGCTACAGAGCCCTCCGGTGGTATGTAGCCCAAGAGTGTCCGTGGTCAGCAGATGACAGCCCCACGGAAGGCTTTGACTATGATGGCCTGGGATTGTTGTATTGGAGGCTGTCCAGGGACCCTGACTTTGGGGAGTGATCGGGAGTGGCGTTTGGAGGAAATAATGGAGCACAGAGAGCGAAGACTGAATGTCTTGGAAGGGCACTGGGCAGAGGAAGATTTGGAGTTTCTGGCCGTTCAGGAATGGGAGCTGGAGATCGCCTACAGACAGCTGCTAGAATCTGCTCAGCAGCAGGGTGGGGCTCCCTTTGCCTTGGACTATCAGGGAATACCAGTTGACAACTCTGAAATCCTGGCTGAAGAATCGGCAGTGGAAAATCTGGAGATTGCCATCCCCAAAGCTGAAGTGCTGACTGACCTTGATGATCCTGTTTCTGCTTGGGATGATATTGGATGGAGGAATGTACCTGTCCAGCAGCATGCCAGGGTATCGGCTGTGGAAAATCTGGAGATTGCCATCCCTAAAGCCGAAGCGGATGATGTGGAGTCCCCAGCAGAAGTGCTGGCAACAGGGCAGAGTGCTACCAACCTCTGCCCGGCACTGGAAACAACTGTGGAGTTCCAGGGAGCCGGGGCAGTTGGCCCCTCTCTCCAGCAACAAGCTGAGGTAGTAAAGCTTTTACTCCCAGCTGAATCACTGGCAGCGGGGCAGAATGCTACTGGCCTCTGCACAAAACTGCCTGTTGAGCTGATATCGGGGGATGGGACTGTGGTCTCCACTCACAGCAACCCAGCAGAAGAGCTGGCAACAGAGCAGAGTGCTGCTGGCCTCTGCTCTCAACTAACAGAAGAGGGCGTTCCTGTGGTAGTGGATGGGACTTCGGTCTTCACTGACACAACCCCAGAAAATGGTGTGACACTGAGACAGGAGGATGTCAACCTTGCTTTGCAAGCACTAGGGGATTTTCACCTACCACAAGTGGATGGGAATTCAGTCTCCACTTGTATACCCCAGGGATGCTGGGCAGTTGGCCCAGATCCCCAACAGCATGACGGACTGAGCCCAGTCACCCTGTCTTCTCTCCAGCGGCTGAAAGGACTCCAGGGAGCAGGGCCAGTCTAGGCCCCTCCCCAGCGGCGGGTATGTTCTCTGAGAGAGGCAGAGGTTGGCTGGGTGAGTAATGCTCTGTTTGGAGCAATTTGTTTGGGGTACTGTGTGGATACAGGCATTAGAGGAATGGAACTACTGACTAACTTCGGAGTCAACCCGTCTGGGGTCTCCTCCTGTGTTAGTCTCCTGCGGAAAGGGGATAGATGTAACGGGAGGGCCCGGGGAACTGTCAGAGCTGCATTCAGCCCTTCCTTCTCTGTGCTGGCAGCTCAGCTGTCAGCTAATTGCCAGCTTCCATCTCTCCAGTGATCCATCTGTTGATGATCCGCTCGTCAGCTGCCTACTTAAGGCCTTCCAGTTCATTTGCTCTTCGCCTTCGCCTGTGTTAACATCACTACAGACTTTCTCCTGCGTTGCTGTTGAAGACCTGCTTGACTACGTTCCCTCTGGCTACAGATCCTGCTTGCTGGACTCTATCTTTATCCCTGTGTCAGGAAAGGGTCCACTCGCTGGTAATACCATCTGATATTTGGCATGCAGTACTGATGTCCACCAGCAGGTGTCTCCTGGCAGTTTGGAACTGTCAGGAGAGCCTTTCCCTGCTGGTGTTATGTGATCCTTGGGCTGCAGTACTGGCGTCCACCAGCGGGTGGATCCTGGCAGAATGGAGCAGGTATCTCCTCCTGCAATTAGGAATCACCTGAGCCTGTTAGCAGGTATAAATAGGTGCATGCACACACCGCCCTGGTATTGTCCTCGTGCCCTGACCTGTTTCCTGTTTCCTGTTGCCTGAGCCCTGATCCCTGAACCTGTTGTGATACCTGAGCCCTGATCCCTGATACTGTTGTTCTGCTCCTCATTTCTGGATCCTTGCTTTGCTCCCTGTCTGTCCACTCCTGGCCTCCCATCTGCTGACCCCCCCGTTAATGATTCTGGCCTGGCTTGACTACGTTTCTGGTTCCCCCTTTTACGACTTATGCTGGTTAGTTATCATCTCTGTTTGACTATTTGATTGTTCATTCATTCTGGTGGTGTGTTTGCGTTTATATTTATTTATATTAATAAACCATTTTACTTTATCTATTTCTGTTTGCGGTTTCCTCTGTTGCAGTCCACACAGTTCTGGTCATACCTGATTCCTGACAGAATACCAGGGCCATTCCTGATCAGAAGTGGCTGCACAGGGGAACCATTTGTTTGTAAACATGAATACTGATGAGGTTATTTATTTTTCTCTGCTGGCAACTGAAAGTGGTGATTATTGCCGTCAGGCTTTGGAAGGATGGTCTAGGGACCAGTTGTTTGCGGCTATCCGATCGGCTCACCTCCTGGTCGATCAGGGGTATATACTGTTTGGGGAGGTGCAGCCTCTGATTAAAATCTGTACTGAGCTGGCTCTGCCCTGTATTTGTCATGGAAACCCTGTCAGGAACAGACGCCCTGGACTTCCTGGTTCCCGCCCCTGCAGGTGACGCCCGAAGGGCTATTTAAACTCCTCACTTGCAGACAGTCCCTGCTGTCTGCTCTACAGCGTTTATCCCAAGTGACCTGATCTGCCTTGTTTACCTGTATCTGACCCGGCTTCCTGTGACCCTCCTGCTATCTGCCTGTACCTGACCATCGGCCTGTTTTCTGACTTCGGTATTGCCTGATCCTTTTGTGCCTCGCTGCCTGCCAGTTTACCCGACCCCGGCTTGTCTGACGATCCTGCCTGACCTTAGCTCTTGTTCACCTGCTGCTGCCTAGTGGTTCCAGTTTACCTGCTGTGCCTCCCAGTCCGGGTCATCTGCTGAGTTCCTGGTTCCTGTCTGCTCATCTGCTGGTTCCTGTCTGCTCATCTGCTGGTTCCTGTCTGCTCATCTGCTGGTTCCTGTTCACCTGCTGCTGCCCAGTGGTTCCAGTTTACCTGCTGTGCCTCCCGGTCCGGGTCATCTGCTGAGTTCCTGGTTCCTGTCTGCTCATCTGCTGGTTCCTGTCTGCTCATCTGCTGGTTCCTGTCTGCTCATCTGCTGGTTCCTGTTCATCTGCTGCTGCCCAGTGGTTCCAGTCTACCTGCTGTGCCTCCCGGTCTGGGTCATCTTCTGAGTTCCTGGTTCCTGTCTACTCACCTGCTGTAGTTCCTGGTTCCTGTCCACTCACCTGCTGTAGTTCCTGGTTCCTGCCTCCTCACCTGCTGGTTCCTGATCACCTGCGGTAGTTCTTGATCCTGCCAGGCACTCGTACCCCTTCCACCTCCGTGCTTCCTGTTATACCACCAGGGGCCGCCGGTGGGAGCCGTAAGGGAGGCCTCCCTCTGCTAACCGGGCTCGTCACCGTCAGGTACGTGACAGTAGCAGACAGCCATGTCTGAGCCCGAGCAGGGAGCCTCACCTATGGAGGAACTATGCCGACACCTGGCGGGACTGACCGAGGCCGTTAAGAGCCTCCAGCAAGGCTACACTCACCTGGAAGGACAAGTGCGGGCCCTCACCAACCCCGATGGAGCTCAAGGGGGTCCACGTGCCTCCACTTCTTCCGCCGGGGCAGGAGCTGCGCCCACGGTGGTCATGCTTCCCCCTGAACCCAGGGTCCCTACACCCGAAAGATTCTCCGGGGACCGGAGCAAGTTCAGGGCTTTCCGGAACTCTTGTGAGTTGTACTTTGCCTTACAGCCCCGCACCTTTTCCTTAGAAGCTACCAAGGTGGGCTTTGTAATTTCGCTGCTTTCCGGAGACCCACAGAACTGGGCCCACCGCCTGCTAGAACGCAAAGATGCGTCCTTGGACAGCCTTACACTTTTTTTTGACGCCATTGCCCAATTGTACGAGGACCCTCAGCTCTCGGTCACTGCAGAGAACGCCCTGCGGACCCTTCAGCAGGGACGCAGAGCAGCGGAAGACTATGTAGCTGAATTCAGGCGCTGGAGCGCAGACACCAGCTGGAATGACGCTGCCCTCCGTCACCAGTTTCGTATAGGCCTTTCTGACCCCCTGAAGGACGAACTGGCTAGGGTAGGAATACCAGAAAATTTGAACCTACTGATCGATCGGACAATTCAGATCGACCGACGCCTGAGGGAACGGAGGGTTGAGAGGGCCACGGGCTTCACCCGGCCGACCTGGATGCTTCCCCGGGTCCCCAGTCATCCGCACCCAGCTTCTGCAGCACCCTTGACCCCCTCGTACGATGCTCCTGAACCCATGCAGCTTGGGGTCCTCCGCCCTTCCCTTACTCCGGAGGAACGCCAACGCCGACGCGCGCACAACCTGTGCCTGTACTGCGGGGAGCCCGGTCACTTTGTTAGGAACTGTCCCCTGAAGTTCCGTAAGTGCTTGTCAGCATTCCCTGCTGTGATCAACCCTCAGACTAAATCCTCCTCTCACTTCGCTCTTTCTATCTCCCTGCAGCTCCCAGGAAGGACCCTGCAAGTCGTCGCAATTATTGACTTTGGGGCTTGTAGTTGCTTCATGGACTCAACTTTTGCCCGTACTCAACTTATTCCTCTACTTCCCAAGACCCATGGACTACGGGTTCACCTGGCTGATGGGTCCCTTATCAAGTCGGGGCCCGTGGTCGAAGAGACGGCTCCCCTACCTGTCACTGTCTTCTCCTCTACCGGGGTGCACCGAGAATATCTACAGCTGGATATTATCTCCTCTCCACTGTTCCCCATAATTCTCGGTATGCCCTGGCTACAAGCCCATAATCCTACCATTAACTGGGTCACGGGGGTGATCACGTTTCCTTCCTCCTACTGCCAACGGTCCTGTGGCTCACACAAACCCCCTGGGCCTGCCACCTTAATGTGTACCAACACTGAGGCCGGAATACGTCAGGCCATCCCTGACGCTTACCTGGACTTTCTCGATGTGTTTAGTAAACGGGGCAGAGACACTACCACCCCACAGAGCCTACGACTGCCCCATTGATCTACTTCCCGGAGCAGCTATTCCTTTCGGTAGGATTTTCCCTTTAACGGAGGTGGAACAGGGGGCCCTGAAGGACTACATCGATGAGAACCTTTTAAAGGGGTTCATTCGCCCCTCTACGTCGCCAGCAGGCGCAGGCATTTTCTTTGTAGAAAAGAAGGACCATACCCTCAGGCCATGTGTGGACTACCGTGAACTAAATAAGGTCACCATTAAAAATTGTTATCCTCTTCCTCTGGTACCAGAGTTGTTCCAAAGATTGGGAGCTGCCGTTATTTTTACTAAGCTTGACCTCCGGGGAGCCTATAACCTGGTCCGAATCAAGGAGGGCGATGAGTGGAAAACCGCCTTCCGCTCCCGGTTCGGACATTTAGAATATTTAGTGATGCCCTTCGGGCTGTGCAATGCCCCTGCCACCTTCCAGTATTTAATTAATGATGTTCTTCGGGACTTTTTAGATCTCTTTGTGATTGCTTATTTAGATGACATACTAATCTTCTCTTCCTCCCTTGACTCTCATCGCAGGCATGTCAGAAGTGTGTTAGACCGGCTTCGGCAGCATAAACTATATGCGAAGGCTGAGAAATGCGAGTTTGAGCGGGAGAGCATAGCATTTCTGGGATTAATCATCTCTGGCGAAGGCATCAGGATGGACCCACAGAAGATCACCGCAATCTTGGACTGGCCAGCGCCAGTGGATAAGAAGGGAATCCAACGGTTCGTTGGATTCGCCAACTTTTATCGTAAATTCATCCGGGGGTTCTCCGCCATCATTGCACCCATTACTCAGCTAACCAAGCAAGGTACCCGCTTCCACTGGTCCCCTGAGGCCCAAAAGGCCTTTGAGGATCTCAAAGGGCTCTTCACCTCTGCATCCATCTTAAAACACCCAGATTCCTCCCTACCATTTGTACTTGAGGTAGATGCTTCTGAGGTTGCAGTAGGGGCAATATTGTCACAGAGGCAAGGAACCAAGGCTTTGCTTCATCCGGTGGCTTTCTTTTCTCGCAAATTATCTGCGGCAGAAAAGAACTATGACGTGGGAGACCGGGAACTCTTGGCGATTAAGTTCGCCCTGGAAGAATGGAGGTACTTACTTGAAGGTGCTGCTCACCCGATCTTAGTATTCACCGACCATAAGAACTTAGAGTACCTGAAAACTGCAAAAAGACTAAAACCACGACAAGCCAGATGGGCCCTGTTTTTTTCCCGGTTCTCCTTCCATGTGACATACCGCCCCGGTGCCAAGAACACTAAACCTGACGCCTTGTCCCGAATGTTTCATGGATCCAAAGAACTCTCCTCACCCGATACAATCCTCGCTCCTGGGAATTTTCTTCTACTTCAGGAGGACCTACTCTCCCGGATCAGACAAGCCACCACTAGACAGGAACCCTCTCCTGAACTGGATCTGCAAACCAAGGATGGATTACTCTGGCACCAAGACAGGATATTCATACCAGAAGAACTAAAGATAACCGTGCTAGAGCTCTGCCACGATCATGCCCTTGCTGGGCACTTTGGCGTGGCTAAGACCACTGAGTTGGTACAACGTACCTTCTGGTGGCCTCGACTACGCGAGGATTGCAGGAGGTTCGTGGAGTCCTGTACTACATGTACCCGGAATAAAGGGTCCAGATCCAAAGCCTGGGGACTACTGAAGCCCTTACCCGTTCCAGAGAGACCGTGGAAAATGCTTTCTATCGACTTCATAGTTGAACTCCCCCAAGCTGAGAATCACACCACCATCTTTGTGATTGTGGACCGTCTGTCCAAGATGGCACATTTTGTTCCTATGAGAGGGACCCCCTCGGCCCCGGAAACTGCACAAATGTTCATTACAGGCATACCCCACTTTAAGTACACTCACTTTACATACACTCACGAGTAAGGACATACCCGCGAGTGTATGTAAAGTGCCTCACAAGTACTGTACAGACATTTTGCAGCCGCAGTAGAAGGAGCTGAAGCTCCGAGAGCATAGCCCGCCCTGTTCCAGTGTGCCCCAGAGACCCCCACTACAGCCTCTGAGACCTCAACTACAGCCCCTGAGACCCCCACTACAGCACCTGACCCCCCACTACACCCTAGAAGTGAAAAAAGGTATTGTTTCACTTTAAGTACATTTTCGTTTTACATACATGCTCTGGTCCCATTGTGTACTTAAAAGTGGGGTATGCCTGTAAAGAAGTCGTCAGGCTCCACGGGGTACCTGCTAATATAGTCTCCGATCGGGGGGTACAATTTACCTCCCGGTTCTGGAGGTCCCTCTGCAAGACTCTGGGAATAGAGCTATCATTCTCTTCGGCTTACCACCCTCAAACCAACGGACAGACTGAGAGAACAAATCAGACCCTCGAGCAATATTTGCGTTGTTTCTCCTCCTTTGCTCAGAATGACTGGCTCTCCCTGCTTCCGCTAGCGGAGTTCTCCTACAATAACTCCATCCACTCCGCAACTAACCAGACCCCATTTTTTGCGAACTTCGGGTTTCACCCCACATTTCTGCCCAACTCTCTCCCTGAGTGCTCAGTGCCCGCAGTTCTGGAAAAAGTGAATTTCTTCTCCTCTAACAACCAGCTTCTACGCGAAGCCATGGCAAGAACTCAGGAGTATAACAAGACGGTCTATGACAGGAGGAGACGGGGTGAATTAGCGCTGGCACCGGGCGACCAAGTATGGCTTTCCACCATCAATCTAAGATTGGCTTGCCCGTCCAAGAAATTGGGCCCCAAGTTTCTAGAGCCTTTTCCTATCAAAAGGAAAATCAACGAGGTGGCCTACGAGCTGGAGCTCCCTGACTCCCTGAGGGTCCACCCTGTTTTTCATGTTTCTCTATTGAAACCGTCAGTCTCCAACCCATTCCCAGGTCGGACCCCGACTCGCCCTGATCCCGTCATCATAGACGGGGAACAGGAATTCGAGGTAGAAGCTATTTTAGACGCACGAAGAAGAAATAGCCAGAGTCAATTTTTAATAAAATGGAAGGGTTACGGACCAGAGGAGAACTCCTGGGAACCCGAAGAGAACATTCACGCCAAAGACCTGATACAAGCCTTCAGGAGGTCTCACCCCGAGAAGTTTGCTCCTAGGGGCATCCGGAGGCTGCCCCTTGGGGGGGGGCAATGTCATGGAAACCCTGTCAGGAACAGACGCCCTGGACTTCCTGGTTCCCGCCCCTGCAGGTGACGCCCGAAGGGCTATTTAAACTCCTCACTTGCAGACAGTCCCTGCTGTCTGCTCTACAGCGTTTATCCCAAGTGACCTGATCTGCCTTGTTTACCTGTATCTGACCCGGCTTCCTGTGACCCTCCTGCTATCTGCCTGTACCTGACCATCGGCCTGTTTTCTGACTTCGGTATTGCCTGATCCTTTTGTGCCTCGCTGCCTGCCAGTTTACCCGACCCCGGCTTGTCTGACGATCCTGCCTGACCTTGGCTCTTGTTCACCTGCTGCTGCCTAGTGGTTCCAGTTTACCTGCTGTGCCTCCCGGTCCGGGTCATCTGCTGAGTTCCTGGTTCCTGTCTGCTCATCTGCTGGTTCCTGTCTGCTCATCTGCTGGTTCCTGTCTGCTCATCTGCTGGTTCCTGTTCACCTGCTGCTGCCCAGTGGTTCCAGTTTACCTGCTGTGCCTCCCGGTCCGGGTCATCTGCTGAGTTCCTGGTTCCTGTCTGCTCATCTGCTGGTTCCTGTCTGCTCATCTGCTGGTTCCTGTCTGCTCATCTGCTGGTTCCTGTTCATCTGCTGCTGCCCAGTGGTTCCAGTCTACCTGCTGTGCCTCCCGGTCTGGGTCATCTTCTGAGTTCCTGGTTCCTGTCTACTCACCTGCTGTAGTTCCTGGTTCCTGTCCACTCACCTGCTGTAGTTCCTGGTTCCTGCCTCCTCACCTGCTGGTTCCTGATCACCTGCGGTAGTTCTTGATCCTGCCAGGCACTCGTACCCCTTCCACCTCCGTGCTTCCTGTTATACCACCAGGGGCCGCCGGTGGGAGCCGTAAGGGAGGCCTCCCTCTGCTAACCGGGCTCGTCACCGTCAGGTACGTGACAGTATTCCTGAGGGCCATGATGATTTCACTCCTCCTTTCACTATAAATCAGGTTGTATCCCTAGTATGGCTGTTTGAAGACGATCCTGCTGATTTTTGTGAGCACTACTCAGCCAGTTCCCCACAGGTGATTGCTGAGTGCATTAATTCTGGTCAGTCCTTTGTTAAACAGGGAGATTTAAAACCACAGTTTGAACAACCAATACTCTCGGCATGGTCTGATATGTTACAATCAATCCCAGCCAACCCACAACAAACCACTTCTACCATCAGACACCTACCTGCTCAAAAGCCTTTTCTCCCGTCACCCATGGCAACCCCAGTCGCAGCTCAGTATACGCTGCTTCCCACCAGATACCAATATCCAATCTCTGCTTCCTGTACCTATCCTGCATTTAATCCACCTGTCTCTTCTCAGCTACCTACAGCTTCCCCACAAGATTTTCCTCTGGCCACTGTTCCCTCTTCCTTGACATATCCCAGCCCTTCTCTTCAGTATGTCTCACCTCCTACCTGCAGTCCTGCAGTCACCTACAGATCTCCAGCAGTTAAGCCAAAGAAGAAACTGAAATTCTTTCCAACCCACACGATCCTGCCAGTAACCCAACCTGCCTTCACACCAACCAATCTGCTCCAGCCTGCAGTTCCAGAGCCAGCCTTCCAGCCTGCAGTTCCAGAGCCAGCCTTCCAGCCTGCAGTTCCAGAGCCAGGCGTCCAGCCTGCAGTTCCAGAGCCAGCCGTCCAGCCTGCAGTTCCAGAGCCAGCCTTCCAGCCTGCGGTTCCAGAGCCAGCCTTCCAGCCTGCGGTTCCAGAGCCAGCCTTCCAGCCTGCAGTTCCAGAGCCAGTCGTCCAGCCTGCAGTTCCAGAGCCAGCCTTCCAGCCTGCAGTTCCAGAGCCAGCCTGAAGTTCCTGTACCAGCCTGCCAGCCTGAAGTTCCTGTGCCAGCCTGCTAGCCTGAAGTTCCTGTGCCAGCCTGCCAGCCTGAAGTTCCTGTGCCAGCCTGAAGTTCCTGTGCCAGCCTGCCAGCCTGAAGTTCCTGTGCCAGCCTGCCAGCCTAAAGTTCCTGAGCCAGCCTGAAGCGCCAGAGCCGGTGTTCCAGCCTGAAGAGCCAGAGCCAGTGTTCCAGCCTGATGTCCCGATGCCCGCCTTCCAGCCCGATGTTCCAGTGCCTATCTTCCAACCAGAAGTCCTGATGCCAGTGACCCCGCCTGAAGATTCGGTGCCTATGACCCCGCTTAAAGATCCGGTGCTCGTTTCCCGGCTTGAGGTTGTGGTGCCCGTTTCCCAGCTTGAGGTTGTGGTGCCCGTTTCCCGGCTTGAGGTTGTGGTGCCCGTTTCCCAGCTTGAGGTTGTGGTGCCCGTTTCCCAGCTTGAGGTTGTGGTGCCCGTTTTCCAGCTTGAGGATGTGGTGCCCGTTTCCCGGCCTGAGGATGTGGTGCCCGTTTCCCAGCCTGAGGATGTGGTGCCCGTTTCCCAGCCTGAGGATGTGGTGCCCATTTCCCAGCCTGAGGATGTGGTGCCCGTTTCCCGGCCTGAGGATGTGGTGCCCGTTTTCCGGCCTGAGGATGTAGTACCCGTTTCCCGGCCTGAGGTGCACGCTGCCCAGTCTGATGTGTTCCTGTCCGCTACCAAGCCTAAGGTGTTCCGGTCTGCTGCCCAGCCTGAGGTGTTCCTGTCGGCTGCCCAGCCTGAAGTGTTCCTGTCTGCTGCCCAGTTTGATGACCCAGAGCTTGCTGCCCAGCTTGATGACCCGGAGCCTGCTGCCCAGCCTGATGTGTTCCTGTCTGCTGCCCAACCTGATGTGCCACTGCCTGCTGCTCAGCTTAATGTGCCCGTGCCCGGTGCCCAGCTTGATGTGCCTGTTCCTGCTGCCCAGTTTGATGTGTTTGCTGCCCAGCTCGATGTACCCATATTTGCTGTCCAGCTTGACTTACCTGCTACCCATAACAAAAATGTCACTGCCCTCATCTATGACTGGTCTTCACAGCAAGGAGCACTGGATGGGCGGACGCATGTCAATAAAAAACACACAGAATATCCAAGCTCAACTTACCAACCAATCAGCAACAAAACGAAATCACCCGTCTAACAGTGCGTTTAAAAACAGGGGTTTAGTTGCACGCATTTGCAAATACATGTGTAAGCTGCAGGCCGCGTCAAGGCTCCCTGTATGCTGCAGTCCTAACTCTAAAATTTAAGGTCTCCTCAATGGAAGCACATGTATGCTGATGGATAGATATAGGGCAGGTGACTGGGGGGAGCCCACCCTCCATTAAAGGGGCAGGAGCACACTAAACACCCAGCACATGGAAGCAAAGGTGCTAGTGCGTTGCCTGACCACAATGACAACAATACATATAACAAAAATGTCACTGCCCTCATCTATGACTGGTCTTCACAGCAAGGAGCACTGGATGGGCGGACGCATGTCAATAAAAAACACACAGAATATCCAAGCTCAACTTACCAACCAATCAGCAACAAAACTAATTCACCTGTCTAACAGTGCGTTTAAAAACAGGGGTTTAGTTGCACGCATTTGCAAATACATGTGTAAGCTGCAGGCCGCTACCCAGCCTGACGTATTTTTTACCCTGTTTGATGTGTCTGTACCCGCTGCTCAGCTCGAGCTGAACCTTGCCCGGCTTGGAGCCATGGACCTTCCTCATGTGACTTTGTCTGCTGCTCGGCTTGATATCATGGACTTGCCCCAGCAAAGGCTAGTTGGAGCGTCCGGAGGTCGCTCCTTTGAGGGGGGGTACTGTCAGGAAAGGTTCCACTCGCTGGTAATACCATCTGATATTTGGCGTGCAGTACTGATGTCCACCAGCAGGTGTCTCCTGGCAGTTTGGAACTGTTAGGAGAGCCTTTCCCTGCTGGTGTTATGTGATCCTTGGGCCGCAGTACTGGCGTCCACCAGCGGGTGGATCCTGGCAGGATGGAGCAGGTATCTCCTCCTGCAATTAGGAATCACCTGAGCTTGTTAGCAGGTATAAATACCCGACAGGTGCATACACACACCGCCCTGGTATTTTCCTCGTGCCCTGACCTGATACCTGTTTCCTGAAACCTGTTTCCTGATACCTGTTTCCTGAGCCCTGATACCTGAGCCCTGATACCTGATCCTGTTGTGATTCCCGGAGCCCTGATCCTGTTGTTCTGCTCCTCATTCCTGGATCCTTGGATCCTTGCTCTGCTCCCTGTCTGTCCACTCCTGGCCCCCCATCTGCTGACCCCCCCCCCGTTAATGATTCTGACCTGGCTTGACTACGTTTTTGGTTCCCCCCTTTACCCCTTATGCTGATTAGTTATCATCTCTGTTTGACTATTTGATTGTTCATTTATTCTGGTGGTGTGTTCACGTTTATATTTATTTATATTAATAAACCATTTTACTTTATCTATTTCTGTTTGCGGTTTCCTCTGTTGCAGTCCACACAGTTCTGGTCATACCTGATTCCTGACACCCTGGCTCTTGGACATTGGCTTGGCTGACTACCCGATCCGGTTACCGAACCCTGGCTTGTTTTACTACGCTTACTCTGTTTGCCTTTTTATTTTTATTATTAAACACGTGTGATTTAACTGTACTTCTGTCTCAGTCTGATTCATGGTTCCTGACAGTAGGCGAAGGCCATGACTTCAGAAGTTGCAGCTAATCCACTTGTTGATAATATTTTTTCCAGATTGGATGACCTGGATCACCGCATGGATCAGGTTCCCACGGCGATAAGGACGCTCCTAAGTCGCACGGCTCATCTAGAGTCTCCTACAGTCCCCGCTCCGGTAGTCCCCGTGCAGGCAGACCCTGCTGCTGCTCCAGCCTCTGTGCAGGCACCCGCCTCGAGTATTTCCTCTTTAAGCCCTGGTTCACACTGGTGCGATTTGACATGCGATTTGACATGTCAAATCGCATGTCAAATCGGCAAAATTTGCCGCAAATTGCGGGCAATGGCACCGTCCTAATTGGTGCGACGCCGCATCTGCGGCGCTGCACCGATTTCAAAAAGTAGTTTCTGTACTACTTTTTGCGATTTCAGCCGCGATTTACATTGACATCTGTGTCAGATGTCTCTGTAATCGAGCTGAAATCGGGACTGACAGGCAGGAGTGAAATCGTGCGAGTTCAGCTGAACTCGCACGGCTTCAGTCCCGCAGCCCAGTGTGAACCTGGGCTTAGAGGTATGTCTGGTTCCACTCCGCTTCCCCAGCGATTTGGGGGCGATCCAGTCCAATGCAGAGGTTTTCTCAACCAGGTTGAGATATATTTTGAGATGCTGCCCCAGGCGTTTCCCACAGACCGAAGCAAAGTAGGTTTCGTGATATCTTTGCTTTCTGAGAGAGCCTTGGCCTGGGCAAACCCTCTATGGGAGACGCAAAAACCTGTGGTCCTGAGTTATCCAGAATTTGTGGCTTCCTTCAAAAGGGTATTTGACGTTCCTGCACACTCCGCTTCTGCTGCCAAGTGCCTCATGTCCATCAAACAGAGTACGAGGACTGTTGCCGATTACGCCATTGAATTCCGTACTCTGGCAGCAGAGGTTGCGTGGAACAATGAGGCCCTCGTGGCTGCGTTTTCTCATGGTCTCTCGGATAACATCAAAGATGAGATAGCAGCCCGAGATATACCCACCGAGCTGGAGAGGTTGATCACGTTTGCCATCCTCATTGACTCCAGATTTTGAGAGACTCTCTCGTAAGGAGCGCTTGCGGAAGTCTCCTGTACATTTGTCTCCGAGCTTTGCAGTCCCACCCTTGTCTCCCTCACCTCCCATGCCTCCTGGTACCGAGTCGGTCTGTGAAGATAAACCCATGCATTTGGGCTTCACGCGTTTCTGCGGATGAGAGAGCCCTTAGGAGGAGGGAGAAATTGTGCCTTTATTGTGGCCAGGCCGGTCACTTTTTGAAGTCTTGTCCTACCCATCCTGGGAACGCTCGAACCTTGAGGTCCTGTCATGGACAGACCTTAGGTGGCGTTGTTTCGTCTCCAGTTGCCCAGAAGGATAAGCCCCTGGTTTCGGTTACCCTGTCGTGGGATGAGTCGTCCGTCGAGATACAGGCTCTAATCGACTCCGGGGCTGCAGGCCTGTTCATTGATGCTGCCTTTGTGTCTAAACACTCGATTCCGCTGCAGCTGCGTGACACTTCACTTGCCATTGAGGCTCTTGACGGGAGACCTCTACAGCCTGCCCATGTGACTCATGAGACGGTTCCGTTGTCCATGGCCGTAGGGGCTCTTCACCATGAGATAATCCAATTCCAAGTTATTTCCTCACCTAAGTTTCCGCTGGTTATTGGTTATCCTTGGTTACAGAGGCACAACCCGTCTTTTGATTGGCTCTGTGCTGAGATTCTGTCCTGGTCCCCACAGTGCAGTGAGAGATGCTTCCAGAAGGTAGCCAAGGCTCTGTGCACCTCTTCACTCTCCTCCCTGCCGGAGGAGTATCGCGATTTTAGCGATGTCTTTGACAAAGGTCAAGCCGGTACGTTGCCTCCACACCGGTCGTATGATTGCGCAATTGACCTTCAACCTGGTGCCATACCCCCTCGTGGCCGGGTTTACCCTTTGTCGGTCTTGGAGGATAAAGCCATGGAGGAGTATGTTGCAGACGCACTTTCTCGAGGTTTCATCCACAAATCCTCATCTCCTGCCGGTGCTGGTTTCTTTTTTGTAAAAAAGAAGAGTGGTGAACTGAGACCTTGTATCGATTATAGGGGCCTCAATCATTTCACCATTAAGAATGCCTATCCGATCCTGTTGATTACGGAGTTATGTGACCGCCCCAAGGGAGCAACGGTCTTCACGAATCTTGATTTGAGAGGAACATACAATCCCGTCAGAATCAAGCAGGGCGACGAGTGGAAAACTGTGTTTAATACCAGAACAGGTCATTATGAGTACCTTGTAATACCTTTTGGCCTCTGTAATGCTCCGGCAGTTTTCCAAGAGTTTATTAACGATGTCCTCCGAGACATGTTGCTGTTTGTGTGGTGGTCTATCTCTATGATATCCTCATATTTTCCAAGTCCCTGGAGAGCCACCACACAGATGTCTGTCGAGTGCTACAAAACTAAGAGAGAACAATCTCTATTGTAAGCTGGAGAAATGTGAATTCCATCGGGAACAGGTCAAATTCCTGGGTTATGTAATTTCCACAGCTGGTTTTTCGATGGACCCAGAGAAACTTTCTGCTGTCCTACAGTGGCCTTGACCCGTGGGTTTACGTCCTCTGCAGCGTTTTCTTGGCTTTGCCAACTATTATCGGAAGTTTATTCGTAACTTCTCGTCTCTTGTCAAGCCCCTGACTGATATGATCAGAAAGGACGGTATCCCACAGACTTGGTCTCCAGAGTCCATCAAGGCTTTTGAGAGTCTTAAAACTACCTTTGTTTCTGCTCCTGTGTTGGCACATCCTGATCCCACGTTGCCTTTTATCCTTGAGGTTGATGCTTCTGAGACTGGAGTTGGCGCTCTTCTGTCTCAACGACCTAGCTCTGACAGCGCTATGCATCCGTGTGGCTACTTTTCCAAGAAATTGTCACCTGCGGAGTGCAATTACGAGATTGGTGACAGGGAGCTTTTGGCGATCATTTTAGCCCTGAAAGAATGGAGACATCTCCTGGAAGGTACCACTGTGCCGGTTCTCATTCTTACTGACCATAAGAATCTCACATTCTTGTCTGAGGCTAAGCGCCTCTCTCCCAGAAGGGCACGGTGGGCTCTTTTCTTGTCAAGTTTCAATTACATTGTCTCATTCTTACCCGGTACTAAGAATGTAAGGCCTGACGACTTGTCACAACAATTTTCCTCCACTTCCAAGATGGAGTCGGTTCCGGTTCCTGTGATTCCTCCTGATCGTATTCTGGCTACGGTTCGCACCAGTCTCACTTCTCCTTTGGGAGACAAAATTCTGGCTGCTCAGGTCGATGCTCCTTCTGAGAAACCTTGTAATCGCTGCTTTGTACCCGAGAGTCTTCGTACTGCCGTTCTCCAGACTTACCATTCTCCCAAGGCTGCTGGCCACCCTGGGAAGAATCAACTCTGTTGGGCTATTTCCAAACAATTCTGGTGGCCTAGTCTACGTGCTGATGTAACCGCCTTCGTAGCTGCTTGTTCCGTGTGTGCTCAGAGTAAGACTCCACGACACCTTCCAGTGGGCCTCCTACAACCCATACCCAATGGAGAGAGGCCCTGGACCCACCTGTCTATGGATTTCATTGTTGAGTTACCCAACTCCCAGGGCAACACAGTTATCCTTATGGTGGTAGACCGGTTCTCGAAAATGTCCCACTGTATTCCATTTTTGGTCAGGAGATCTTTTGCTTACATGGCCTACCCAAGGTCATCGTCTCTGACAGGGGAAGTCAGTTTGTGTCCGGGTTCTGGCGAGCCTTTTGTGCACAGTTGGGAATTCAGCTTGCTTTCTCCTCTGCGTATCACCCGCAGTCTAATGGGGCCGCAGAACGAGCCAATCAGTCCTTGGAGCAATTCCTGCGTTGCTATATTTCTGACCATCACAACAACTGGTCAGACCTCTTACCATGGGCTGAGTTTGCTCACAATAGCGCTCTGAATTCTGCTTCCCATTTGTCCCCGTTTATGGCGAATTATGGTTTCCAGCCTTCCGTGTTGCCTGACTCGTTTGTTCCTCAGAGTATTCCTGCATTAGAGGAACATCTCCGTGGTCTTCGTTCCACTTGGGTACAAGTCCAGGAGGCTTTGCGACAGGCTAACGAGAGGTACAGACTCCATGCTGACCGCAGACGCCTGCCTGCGCCTTTCTACCAGG
Source organism: Rana muscosa (assembly GCA_029206835.1). Taxonomy (NCBI): domain Eukaryota; kingdom Metazoa; phylum Chordata; class Amphibia; order Anura; family Ranidae; genus Rana; species Rana muscosa. Next base: position 130,535,919 of record CM055126.1, read on the forward strand.
TCAGGGACAGGGTCTGGCTGTCATCTCGCAACCTCCGACTTCGTGTTCCTTCTCTGAAGTTTGCACCTCGGTTTATTGGGCCTTTCCGTATCCTTCGCAGGATAAATCCAGTGGCTTATGCGTTGGACCTTCCTTCCAGTATGCACATATCTAATGTGTTTCATGTCTCCTTATTGAAACCTTTGGTCTGCAACCGTTTTACCACCTCTGTGCCACGTCCTTACCCTATACAGATTGAGAACCATGAGGAGTATGAAGTACAGTCCATTGTTGACTCCCGTAGGTTCCGTGGGCGCATACAGTACCTGCTGCATTGGAGGGGTTACGGTCCGGAGGAACACTCTTGGGTCCCATCCTCGGACGTACATGCCCCTGTCCTCCTCCGTGATTTCCATAGACGTTTTCCCCTCAAGCCTGGTGGTCCTCCGAGGGGGAGCGGTCATTGAAGAGGGAGTACTGTCAGGGCTGCGTTCAGCCCTTCCTTCTCTGTGCTGGCAGCTCAACTGTCAGCTAATTGCCAACTTCCATCTCTCCAGTGATCCACCTGTTGATGATCCGCTCGTCAGCTGCCTACTTAAGGCCTTCCAGTTCATTTGCTCTTCGCCTTCGCCTGTGTTAACATCACTACAGACTTTCTCCTGCGTTGCTGTTGAAGACCTGCTTGACTACGTTCCCTCTGGCTACAGATCCTGCTTGCTGGACTCTATCTTTATCCCTGGCTCTTGGACATTGGCTTGGCTGACTACCCGATCCGGTTACCGAACCCTGGCTTGTCTTACTATGCTTTCTCTGTTTGCTTTTTTAGTTTTATTATTAAACAAGTGTGATTTAACTGTACTTCTGTCTCAGTCTGATTCATGGTTCCTGACAGGAACCCAGAATCCCTTAGAAAGTATGGGATACCCTTGCTTCAGATCCCCATGCACCTGTGTTTTTTTGAATGTCGGAATTGCATACAGACGAGCGGAATTTCCGACAAGAACTTTTTCCATCGGAAAAATAGAGAAACTGCTCTCTATCTTTTGCTGGCGGAAATTCTGACAGAAAATGTTGGATGGAGCATACACACGGTCGGAATATCCGACCAAAAGCTCACATCCAACTTTTTCTGACGGAAAATCCTATTGTGTGTACAGGGCATTAGCCTGCACCTGTTTCTCAGGCACCCTAAAACGCTGGGATTGGCACAGGAGCTAGACACCCATGTGGAAGTGGTGTTACTGAATGGTCCTAAATTCAGATAAAGGTTCAATCCAAGGTCTTTTTTTCTCCAACAGTACAGGAACTCAGCCACTGCCACATTGAATGGTGAGTGTGGCCAAATTGCACAGTGTTTGAAAGGCTTTAATAAAAGCCAGGTGTAATGGGAGGGCCCGGGGAACCCAGAATCCCTTAGAAAGTATGGGATACCCTTGCTTCAGATCCCCATGCACCTCTTATGTCTAAATCACCCTATGTCCATTAGGGGCATAGGGTGAGCAAGAAAATAATGGGCATTAAGAATATGTATTGGATTACTTGGAATGGGACAGTTATATTTATCCACAATATTCCCCAGGATATATGTAAAAGACTATTTACTGTTTGCTTGATTCTGAACTCAACATGTTAGTTGAAAGATGCTAATGTCATCACCCCCAGACCCCTGTCTGTTGTAATGTTATTGAATCCAGACTAGCTTCTAAGGATCCTTTCATGGGGGCTTGGGCTAGTTAACCCTGTATTGTATGAAAGGATTCCTGTGATAATGTGTATTGAAGTTCAGGAGACAACCAGGCTAGGAAACTCTGAGACAGCCAGGCTGTTAAAAGGAATTAGGTAATTAGCATGTTAATTTGGTCTGGTCACATGTGTATTTCCAGAGAAATATGATGCACCTCCTCTTTTAACTGTGTATAAAACTTGTGGTCTTTTCAATAAAGATTGTCAGTCCTGCTTGAAACCTCAAGACAGAGCTTTGTCTCGTTATTGGGGGAGAATTATTCTTATGGGTCTTGTTCGCCTGACTGGAGTGTCGGTAGCTGCCTTGGTATTCGGAAAGGGAATGTCCTAAATGACTTTAACCCCTTTCATAATTGGGGCGTCATTACACCAGGCATGCATTACATACAGAGCTATGGGTTCAGGCGTGTGCTACGAACAAAGTGCAGAGTTCAGGAGTGCAGTATGTATTGGACTTCAGAGTCCAGGAGTGCGCTACGTGCAGGATTTTTATTTTGGACGTTCAGACCAGGTTCACACTGGGCTGCAGGAGTGAAGCCGTGCAAGTTCAGCTGAACTCGCATGGCTTCACTCCCGCTTGTCAGTCCCGATTTCGGCCGCGATTACAGAGACATGTAAATTGCCGGCCGAAATCACAGAAAGTAATACCGAAACTACTCGGTGCAGCGCGATTTGGTGACATTGCCGATTTGACATGCGATCTGACATGTCAAATTGCATGTCAAATCGCACCAGTGTGAACCAGGGCTCAAGAGGATAAATCTGAATCGTAGGTCTGACCTTAAAATTAAAGTTTCGGCCACACACAGACTGTCCCAGGTGGAGTGATATGCAATTAGCCTCAATAAATTCTACTTAGTTAGGCCTTGCTGGTTAATTTATTTTCTTTTTCTTTTTTTTAAAGGGTCCCGAACCCTGGTGATCTTTGATCTCTTTCATTTTGTTCAGGCAGATCACCTCTCAAAGGTTGCCTATCTCTTCTCCAGGGTATTCAAAAGAATTGAAGAGGTATGTCAAAATGTGAACAGTTTATCCAAAAATGTTTGAATTACTTTCTCAATATATAAATAAAGATCTGAAATTACTCTTTAGTCACAGGGAGTATCTTGGTACATTGTGGGAGTATCTTGACGCACTGTGGAAACGGTGGGTAGTAGTGCCCCACAAGCTTCAAGCTACACAGTGGTGTAGTGGTTAGCACTTTCACCTAGCAGCAAAAGGGTTTCTGGTTCGAATCCCACATCATCTGCCTGGAGTTTGCATGTTCTCCCTGTGCCTGCGTGGGTTTCCTCCAGGTACTCCGGTTTCCTCCCACACTCTAAAGACATGCTGGTAGGTTAATCAGATCCTGTCTAAATTGGCCCAAGCGCGTCAGGACCCTTCGGGGTAAGACCGCGCTATATGAAGATACCTCTCAACTCAACTCAACATCTCTGGACCCTGGGTCAGAATAGACTGGTGCTTTACCTCAGAGAATCAGCAGACAATTGACCAAAACAGATTCTGAACCTCAGACTGCTTCAGCACACTTGAAAAATGAGACACAAGTCACTTCTCCCTTTCAGCTCAGTTCAGTGCGCTCTCCCCCACAAGCATTTGTGCTTTCATAGGGGTAGGAATGGTCCTCTTCTGCTTTAGATACCATACTTAGCCACCAAACTAATGATCCTGCTTCTCCCTCTCACTCTCCAGCTACCCCTACAGCCCAGGTAGACTGAGACTCTGTCTAAGACCCCTTTCCCTCTAGTGTGACTTCAAAGTCCCGCGATTCGCGGCCGCGATTTCAGGAAATACCTGTGTAAGTGGTATCAAAATCGGACAAAAGTAGTGCAGGGACTACTTTGAAGTCGGAACGACCTGAAGTCATACCAATATGAATGGTTGTCATTGGAAATCATGGGAAATGACTTGTCATGCTACTTTGCCATCACAAATCGTGGGACAAGTCATATAAGTGTGAAAAGGGCCTAAGTTGCTCGCTTAGCTGACCTGGAAAAAAGTTCAAGTGTTTGAAACGTGGGAATGAAAAGGGTTGAATCAAAGATGACCAATGGCTTTCAGCTTGCATCTGGTGTGTCGTAAATTGCCTTCTTGACTCATCAGTGCTCTGAAAACTGGGAGGAAGGCAGATGCTCCCCTGTGTAATCCCTGATCGGCCATCCTGGTTGAAACATGACTGTTTCAGTAAGAATTTAGTATAATGAGTAAGGCAGTCTTAGTTACATTCTGAATCAGAAAGTAACATTAAATGGTATAAACCTTTGGGCAACTCTCCCATGTATAACAATAAGAAAAAATATCCCCTTCTGAAAGGTGTTCTGTGATTAGCGGCCTGCTTTCTAGTATATTTAGACCTCCATCACGCATCTTGTGCACACTCCTGGCTTTAGCCTCTTGATGCCTTTTGTATGCAATGTATCATCTCCAATATGCTGCGCAAAACATACACAATAGCATATTTATTTTCATATATTCATTATATGGACAAAAATTATGGTGAGCCCTGACCCCCACCACACCAATATAAATGGCAAGAAATAGACCCCCAAACAAAGTATTGAGTTATTTAAAGAAAACAATTTTTTACGACACTTGTGCTTTTCCAGCCCTGTGGTAACAGTTTGGAGAAGGTCCTTTTCGGTTTCATCATGACTGTCTGTGCCCCTGTGCACAAATCCAGCTCCATAAAAAACAGTTTTAGTTTAAAGCAGATTAAAGCAGGACGCTGTCATCGTAAACTCTGTTTGATCTGCTACGGTCATGGTGCTGCGCATGTGATCAGTTATGACAGCAGCCATTTTATGTCTTGACAGTTTTGTTGAGAGAACAAGCAACTGTGACAGTTATTTTTTACAGCATGCTTTTAATATAACTGCTAAAATCATCAATGAGCTTAGTTATGTTTTAAATTTGGGCTAAAAGTGGCCTGCAGCCCTGGCCTCAACTCTATTGAACACTAGTGTTGCGCGAGTAGATCAGGCCGAGCACAAGTTCGTCCCGAACATCACCCGTTCGTGTGTTCAACGAACATCCGAATTTGCGGGGGGCGCTCAGCAGGATGTTCGCCTGTCAAGCACACCACAATGCACTGCGTGCTGCACAGTGCATTCTAGGGCCTAATTGGATGAAGCAGTGTACCTTGCTGCTGGTCAGGTGCAAGGCTTTGCCTAATCAGGGCACAGAGCACTGCCAGAGCCCTGATTGGACAAAGTCATGATGACTTTCCCAATTAATGGCTCAGTGCTCATAGTCCCACCCCACACTATAAAGGTTTCCTTCCCACAGGAACCTTTTGCAGTGTGTTGTAGGAGTGGGGATAGAGCAGGGCTCAGTTAACTACTACAGTGCCTTGCAAAAGTATTCACCCCCTTGGCTTTTTTTCTTATTTTGTTACATTACAGCCTTTAGTTCAATGTTTTTTTTAAAATCTGAATTATATGTGATGGATCAGAACCCAATAGTCGAAGTTGATGAAGTAAAATTAGAAAAATATATGCATTCTCTTGTTAAGAAAAATATATGCATAAAACTATTTTTCAGAAATAAAAAACGGATAATTGGCATGTGCGTATGCATTCACCCCCTTTGTTATGAAGTCCATAAAAAGCTCTGGTGCAACCAATTACCTTCAAAAGTCACGTAATTAGTGAAATGATGTCCACCTGTGTGCACATGATCAAGTGTCACATGATCTGTCATTACCTATACACACCTTTTTGAAAGGCCCCAGAGGCTGCAACACCTAAGCAAGAGGCACTACTAACCAAACACTGTCATGAAGACCAAGGAACTCTCCAAACAAGTAAGGGACAATGTCAGATTTAGATTATAAAAAAATATCCAAATCTTTGATGATCTCTAGGAGCACCATTAAATCTATCATAACCAAATGGAAAGAACATGACACAACAGCAAACCTGCCAAGAGACAGCCGCACACCAAAACCCATGGACCGGGCAAGGAGGGCATTAATCAGAGAGGCAGCACAGAGACCTAAGGTAACCCTAGAGGAGCTGCAGAGTTCCACAGCAGAGACTGGAGTATCTGTACATAGGACGACAATAAGCCGTACGCTCCATAGAGTTGGGCTTTATGGCAGAGTGGCCAGAAGAAAGCCATTACTTTCAGCAAAAACGAAATTGCACGTTTTGAGTTTGCGAAAAGGCATGTGGGAGACTCCCAAAATGTATGGAGGAAGGTGCTCTGGTCTGATGAGACAAAAATTGAACTTTTTGGCCATCAAAGAAAACGCTATGTCTGGCGCAAACCCAACACATCACATCACCCAAAGAACACCATCCCCACAGTGAAACATGGTGGTGGCAGCATCCCGTTGTGGGGATGTTTTTTAGCAGTCGGGACTGGGAAACTGGTCAGAGTTGAGGGAAAGATGGATGGTTCTAAATACAGGGATATTCTTGAGCAAAACCTGTACCTCTCTGTGTGTGATTTGAGGTTAGGACGGAGGTTTACCTTCCAGCAGGACAATGTTTAAGGGCAAACATGTAAATGTGTTGGAATGGCCTAGTCAAAGCCAAGACCTCAATCCAATAGAAAATCTGTGGTCAGACTTAAAGATTGCTGTTCACAAGCGCAAACCATCCAAATTGAAGGAGCTGGAGCAGTTTTGCAAGGAGGAATGGGCAAAAATCCCAGTGGTAAGATGTGGCAAGCTCATAGAGACTTATCCAAAGCGACTTGGAGCTGTGATAGCCGCAAAAGGTGGCTCTAAAAAGAATTGACTTTGGGGGGGGTAAATAGTTATGCACATTTGCTTTTTCTGTTATTTTGTCCCATTTGTTGTTTGTTTCACAATAAAAAAAAAAAACATCTTCAAAGTTGTGAGCATGTTCTGTAAATTAAATGATGCAAATCCTCAAGCAATCCAAGTTAATTCCAGGTTGTGCGGCAACAAAACACGAAAAATGCCAGGGGGGGGGGGGGATACTTTTGCAAGGCACTGTAGCTAGTTAGTGTGTTATTGTGACTCTGAGTGTAGTGTGTTAGTGTAGTGTAAGTATAATGTGAGTATAGTGTAGTGTGAGTGTAGTGTCTCAGTGTAGTGTAATGCCACGTACACACGGTCTGACTTTCCGTTGGAAAAATATCGGATTGGTTTTTCCAACGGAATTCCGCTCAAGCTTGGCTTGCATACACATGGTCACACCAAATTCCGACCATCAAGAACGCAGTGACGTACAACACTACGACAAGCTGAGAAAAATTAAGTTCAATGCTTCCGAGCATGCGTCGACTTGATTCTGAGCATGCATGGTTTTTAGTGCGTTGGAATTGCATACAGAGGAATGGATTTTCCAATAGAATTTTTTTCCGTCGGAAAAATAGAGAACCTGCTCTCTATCTAAGTCCGTCGGAAATTCCGACAGAAAAAGCCTAATGGGGCATACACACGGTCGGAATATCCGACAAAAAGCTCCGATAGGACTTTTTCCATCGTAAATTCCGACCGTGTGTACGCGGCATAAGTATAGTGTAGTGTCAGTGTAGTGTGTGTGAATATAGAGTCATGTCATCTCTGTTTAGTGCTGTTTACAGTGCTGTATACACATTTTATTTCTTTTTGGTTGCTGTGTCTTTTTTTTTGGGTTCCCTGCCTGTCCCCTTTTTTTAAATTGTCAGCCGCAGTTTTTGTTACTGCGACGCTGGTGTTCCCCCTTTTTGTTTATAGTTTTTCCATTTCTGTCCGCGGCAATCCTCAATTTAGAGTTCACCAAACATCACTTTTCAATCAATAAGTGCATCCAGTTACCCGTTTCCTAGTATCTAATTAATGTGGGTTATAAGCCCCCCCCCCCATTGTGTCTGGGAGGCCAACAAGGAGAGGTGAACCCAAATGAGCAGAAAAATAATTCTGGTTGGTCGCACGTCAAGTAAAATCACCAGAATTCTTTTTTTGCTCATTGGAATCCGTGATGGACGGGGCCAGCACCTGGTCTGTGTGTTTGTGGAGGTGGAGATATGAGACTGACTAAAGCCCCGTACACACGGTCGGACTTTTGCCCAACAAACTTAGTTTTAAGCAAGTTGGACCAACAATCCGACCGTGTGTACGCTCCATCGGACAAACTTTTTTCGTTTGGTTTTGGATTTCATCGGACAAAAGTTGGGTCTGCAAACGGACAAACTTTTGCCCAACAAAAGTCCGATGGAGCAAAGTCCGACCGTGTTTACAGAAAACCATCGGACTTTAGTCCGATGGACAAAACAACTAATGTTAAAATCAACCAACAATAGCAGAAGTTGACCAAAGGGTGGCGGTAAAGAGCAGAAAAAACACGCGATGTTGTAAGAAGTTTTAAGAAAGTTTGCAGAAAAGTCCGAGCGTGTGTATGCTATAGGTGTTCCCAACCAACTCCGTTCGGACAAATAACCACGGAAAAGTCCGATGGAAGTCCGACCGTGTGTACGAGGCTTTAGAGCAGTGTTCACACACATCTAAGGAGAGGTAGATGTTCCCATGCCACCATGAGGGGGCCAGCAGCGTCTGGTGATGTTGCCCGTGTTATCTAGCCACAGCATGCAAAGGAGGTGGTGGACTGGCTTACTAAACCATCCTCATCCTCCTCATCCTCTATCACCCAAGCTGACACTAGTCCGTAGTCCACCGCAGCTGCCAAAACAGCCTATTCTGCCTCCTTGTCCACAGCTACTCCTGCCATAGCCCCATCGTCATGCATGGAGGAATCAGCTGAATTATTTGAACACAGAGTCAGCCACTTGTTTCTTGAGGATGCACAGACACTACTTGATTCTGATTTTGGTTCTGAGGTAGAGGAAGGGAGTAACATGAGCCTACAGAGAGGGGAGAACACTGATAAAAAACTAATTGGCAGTCATGTTCCCCCAGCCGCAGCGTAATGCCAAGTTGGCTCCATTGATAATGAGGATGGAAGGGATGATGATGATGAGGTCGCTGACTTGACTTGGGTGCCTGATAGAGCAGAAGAGGAAAGTGAGGGGGAGGCACAACCCCAATGAGGCAGGATGTCCTCCAGAGGCAGCCATCATGAAACAGTAGAGAGCAGCCACCCTATTCCATCAGATTGTAGAGCTCTTATCTCCTAGCCCACTTCCCACAACTCAGTTGTGTGGACCTTTTTTAGCACATGTGCAGCCGATCGCACTGTTACAGTTTGCAATCTCTGCCGCAAGCAGATCAAGCAAAAACACCAGCCATTTGGGCACCACATGCTTGCAAAGGCATTTAACCTCCCACCACTTAGCCCATTGGCAAGAGCACCTGAAAGCCACAAAAAAGGGACATACTTCTTCTCCTCCTCACTCCTCACCTTTTATCTCTACCCCCGCTATATCTCATGTGTGCAGCTGTTGTGGTGGTAAGCACAAAGCACCAGGTTTCACCAGAGTCCTTTAAATTGTCTTAAAGTGTTTGCTACCTTAAAAATATAATTTATTAAATGCATTTAAGATAGTATTTTGTAATATATAAATAATTTCTTAGTGTGCTTCTTGTGCGATACCTGGTTGATCCTGCCATTTCCTCAGTTCTTGGTTGCAAACTGACCATGCTAAGCACAAAAGCTGATCTTTGCTAGTATGGTCAGTTAGGAGAAGTTACCATTCAACCTATGTCCTCTTTTAAGAAGCAGAGGAAAGAGGATGGGGAGCACTCAAGGTGCTTATACTGTCAAGAGTGCTTCAACCATGAGTAGATCGGATGAGGGTAGTGTAACTACCAACTTTTTAAAACCACTTATGTGTATGTATAGAATAAATATTTGTTTATTTTTCTATAAAAATTTATAGGCTCGTGTTTTCATTAGTCCCTGCAAGGTATAGGCAAAGTCCCACTTTATTTTGTTCTAGTATGGTATATGTTCGTTATGGGATGGTAGGGTCATATTTATCTCACATTCATCCCCAGTACCTCTTTACTTAGCAGATTACATTGTCCCAGGTTCCATAGTGTAGATGTAGGTAACGGGAATGAAAATCAGCAGGAGGGATGCCTTTAATTCACTTGACCCCAGAAGGAATAAGGCGGCAATGTGGCCACATGTACCGGAGCTCCTGAAGGGAGAATTGATGGAGTCATCCTGGGACCCGCATCACAGGAAGTGACGTAACAGTAAGACCCCTTTCACACTGAGGCGCTTTAACGCAAAAAATAGTGCCTGCAAAGCGCCCTGAAAGAGCCACTCTTCACACCGAGGGCTTTCACACTGGAGCGGTGCGCTGACAGGACACTAAAAAAAGTCCTGCTAGCAGCATCTTTGGAGCGGTGAAGGAGCGGTGTGTATACCGCTCCTCCACCGCTCCTGCCCATTGAAATCAATGGGCACTGTGGCTATACCGCCGGCAAACCGCCGCTGCACCGGCACTTTGCGGGTGGTTTTAACCCTTTTTCGGCCGCTAGCGGGGGTCAAAAGCGCCCCGCTAGCGGCCAAATACCGCCGCAAAATTGACGGTAAAGCGCAGCACAGATCCATGTCCTGTCAGGGAGAGAGGAGACCGATGCTGTGTCCTTTGTACATAGGGACACAGATCGGTCTCCTCCCCCAGTCAGTCCCCTCCCCCCACAGTAGCAATCACTCATAGGGAACACATTTAACCCCTTCCTCGCCCCCTAGTGTTAACCCCTTCCCTGCCAGTCACATTTATACAGTAATCAGTGCAGTTTTATAGCACTAATCGCTGTATAAATGTGAATGGTCCCAAAAATGTGTCAAAAGTGTCCGATGTGTCCGATGCAATATCGCAGTCCTGACAAAAATCGCAGATCGCCGCCATTACTAGTAAAAAAAAAAATATTAAAAAAGTCAGAATTCTATCCCCTATTTTGTAGGCGCTATAACTTTTGCGCAAACCAATCACTATACGCTTATTGGGATTTTTTTAACCAAAAATATGTAGAAGAATACGTAGGAAAACTGAGGAAAAAATAGTTTTTGAAAAAAAAAATTTGCGATATTTATTATAGCAAAAACTCATAAATATTGTGTTTTTTTAAAAAATTGTCGCTCTTTTTTGGTTTATAGCGCAAAAAATAAAAACCGCAGAGGTGATCAAATACCACCAAAAGAAAGCTTTTGCTGTTTGCGAGCCACGTTGCATGGCCGCGCAATTGTCATTCAAAGCGACGCAGTGCCGAAAGCTGAAATTTCGCCTGGGCAGGAAGGGGGTTTATGTGCACAGTAAGCAAGGGGTTAAACATGTGGCAAGGCTAGTTCAAGATGTACAATAAGAAGAAAGATGGGCTGCATGGTTGAGTCGGGCAAGGGCAAGTTAACCTTTCATTGGCTACAGCAGAATAAAGTGAAGGTTCTGGAGTGGCCATCTCAGTCTCCTGACCTCAATATCATTGAACCACTCTGGGGAAATCTCAAACGTGCAGTTCATGCAAGACAGTCCAAGAATTTAGAGGGACTGAGGCTTTTTGCCAAGAGGAATGGACAGCTTTACCATCTGAGAAGATAAAGAGCCTCATCCACAAATACTGCAAAAGACTTCAAGCTGTCATTGATGTTAAAGGGGGCAATATACGGTATTAAGAACTGGGGTATGTAAACTTTTGATCAGGATCATTTGGGTAGTTTCTGCTGTCATTATGATTTAAAAAGAGTAAACACAGTTGATTGATAATAAATGGCTTCAGCCAAACACCAATCACGAGTGAAAGAAAAGTTTTTGTGTTATCATTCATATTCTCTGAAAAATGGCCAAGAAATCTGAAATTCTGCCAGGGTATGTAAACTTATGAGCACAACTGTATGTAACTATGTAGATCAGTTAGAAATTGTGAGGTAGGGATACCAGACCCCCCGTGGCTCGGCTTTTCACCCACACAGCAACCGGAGCCCACCCTCCATCAGGGGCTATCATCTACCCCCCCCCCACAGCGGCCGACAGGAGGAAGAGCGGCTCCGGCCCTGTGAACGGCGGCCATCTTGCTTCACCCGGCGGCCACCTTGCCCACCATTCTGCCCCCCTGAGACTGGTGAACCGCCCCTGGAAGCTGGAGCACTCTGGCCGGCCGGGTTGTGACCCCCAGGGATGGATAGCTTGACTTTACTCCCTGACTGATGATAAAATCACAATCCGGGAGGCACGGCTTAGCAATGGCCGAGTAGAGACGGGCACCGACAGAGTCCCCGGCCTAACCCGATACACCATGGCCATTACCTGCCATTTAACTCATGTGGGCACGGCATGAGCACCCCAAATCAATACAGGACACGCTCGACCTCAAGAGGGACCAGATCCCAGAACTCGCAGACCAGTATTCATAATTTTTTCGAAGGTACACCGAGGCAAGCAACAGGCGCCATAGTAGCCGCTCCACGGGGGCCGCACACGGAACGGAACCCGGGCCTGCCCCAAAGCAATCCGCCAACACCACCGGAGGACCCGTACTACCTTGCAGAGACACCGGCAGCATTCCGTACAGAGATGTCGGACACATCGCAAGGCCGAATAGACGACGACCTCCGCGCCATGCTGCGGGCCCTCCCCACCAGAGCCGACATTGAGGCCTTACCGACAAGGGCCGACATAGAAACGCTGATCCTAAGGATAGAGGAGGCGCACGGCAGGGACATCCAGGAGGTGAAAGCAGAGCTGCTTACAGTGTCGGACCGTGTGACATCTGGAGAGTCACGGGTGTCGGCACTGGAGACACGCATGCAGGCCCTGGAGCAGGCGCAGGTATCACACACGATGAACTCCCAAGACATGCAATTACACCTAGAGGAAATGGAAGACCGCAGCCGCCGCAACAACCTGCGGCTGCGGGGGATACCTGAAGCCACGGGCCCGGAAGACCTGGCGGAGACAGTGACCGCAATATTCCACAGACTGCTGGAGACCCCCCCGCCGACGCTTGAAATCGACAGGGTGCACCGCACACTGGGTCCCAGATCCACCGACCCAGCCAGGCCACGCGATGTACTGTGCCGCCTCCACCGCTTTACAATTAAAGAAAACATACTACGAAAGGCTTGGGAGGCAGGCGCTGTCGACTTTGATGGGGCCAATATCCAGATCTTACCGGACTTATCCAGGGCAACCCTGCAGCGCCGGGCCATGTTAAAGCCAGTATTGGAAAAGGCGAGAAGTAGAGGATGCACCTACCGCTGGGGATACCCCCTGGCGGTAATCTTCCGAACGGAGCAGACCTCCTTCACCCTGAGAACGCCCGCGGACCTGCCGGGATTCTTCTCCTTCATAGGCACAGAACCAGTCCAGGTGCCCAATTGGCTAATGAGGCTACCGAAGGCACCAGGTCGCTCGGGTCCAGCAACGGGCAGATACAACCAACCACCGCGCTCGCAGAGGAACCGAGGCCGATCCCGCTCCAGCACCGCCGCCGCCGCAGTCGATGGTACACGTGAGTCCTGATTACTGCAGAGCTGCCTATACCTGTACCCATTGTTTGTAATGCATAGGCCACTGAACTTACCTTGATGCTGCCCCCCGTTTTCTGGCCCCTCCCCCCCCCTCGCTTGCTGCGGAAGACCCGCCGAGGGTCCAGTTCTATGCCCAGGCCACCCCCACGCCTCAGAGTTTGAAGGGGGAGAATGGTCCGCCATGGTGCAGAGATACACACCTGCCCCCCTTTTTCCCCAACACTTTGCATACTACAAATCGAGACTCCCACTGAGAGAGAGGCCCTCCACACGGCAGACCCCCCACAGAACTGAACACAAGGGTTACTCCCCCCGGAGTCCTTGCCCTTTTTGCCTTTTTGTTGTCTGGAGGACTGGGGTCACAAAGGGAGAGAAGGACAGTGCGTCCCCCGCGCCCCCCCCCGGGGACACATGCAGGAGAACATACTCTTGCAGCACTGTCCCGGGTGGACTACCGAACCCCAATTTACCTGACCACCAAACTGGAGCACCACCCCTACAGGCATCATCCTTTGCTCCACAAGCGGAGAACTACACATGTACTTACCTGGCTCCCCCGTCATGTCAACTGGGTCATAACCACCTACCCAGAAAGGAGCTAACAGATGACAGGTATCAAGATACTTTCTAGGTAACAAGACCCACGCCCACAGATGTGGCCCGTGGGGGACCACGGGGAGGCAGAACATATACTGGGTGGTTGCTTGGGAGGAATGGGGGTTTGGACCCCATCAGGGGACAAGATGCAGCCTTGGAGGGTGTTCGGGGGTGGGGGGGGGTGCGGTGCCAGACGGAAAGGGGAGTCATAAATGGGGGGGGGGGACAATGAAACCGCACCAAACTGCTCAGGACCATAAATTATTGTGGGGAATTTCTCTGGCGCGGGTTGGGGGGGGTTGGATTATGTGGGGGAATAATTCGTTGACAGATGTAACCTATGCATTTAAGTTAATGTTGTTTCGTTGATACCGTCTTTCTGGTTAAAGTTTTTTCTTTTTGATAACTAGAAAATGAGTAAGTATTGAATTTCCATGTCCTTGTGTTGTTTTTATATATTATAGCCTGAAACGTACAAACCACTATACGATACACCATTGAGCACGTATGCCCACACACTCTTATACAAGCAGAGGCCGGGTGGTCGGGGAGGGACCGGGAGACTCGCAGGGACCCCTGCTGACCTCACCCCCACATAGGACGACGCACGATACCCAGGACACCTGGAGAGCGTCTTTGCAAAAATTTTGCACGCACATTAGAGCACCAGCTAAATTGGTAGGCAACCGCTAGAGGCACTAGGCTTCTGGCGGGCGCATTTCATACCCTTTTAGTACTGGTTGTATATACCTATCTTTCTCTGCTACATTCTTATCTCTATTCTATACCTCTCTCTAACTCTTTACTGTACTTCCCTACCCCCCTCCCTACACCCCCCCCCCCCCCCCCCCACGAACATGGATGACATTACTATTGTCACTTTAAATGCGAAGGGACTTAACATCCCAGAGAAAAGGAGAATGTTACTTAATGATATGCGACGCCTAAAGGCAGACATTGTTCTCTTGCAAGAGACACACTTCCGAGAAAACACACTCCCGATCCTCAGGAATAGATACTTTCCGACGGTGTATCACTCGACCTACAAGGAATCCAAATCGCGAGGAGTTTCAATATTAATTTCAGCCAAAATCCCATGGTCCCTGACAGACATACTGACAGATCCGATGGGAAGATTTCTATTCCTCAAGGGCCAAATTGGGGGCATCAAAATAACACTCGCAAACCTTTACGCCCCAAACACCCAACAAGATACGTTTCTAACAAGACACTTGATCAAACTACAAAACTTTACTGAAGGACAACTAATAGTGGGAGGAGACCTGAATATCCCCCTAATACCCGAGGAGGATACCTCAACAGGGAGTTCATCAACCCCGAGAAACACACGCAAGACCATCCATATAGCACTTCAGAGATCACAGTTAATAGACACGTGGCGCCTCTTTCACCCTGGCGAACGAGACTATACGTACTACTCGCGTCCCCACAACACATATTCGCGAATTGATTACCTGTTGATACCACACAACCAACTTCACGCCGTTAGAAACACCTCACTAGGATCAATCACTTGGTCCGATCACGCCCCAGCTATCCTGAGTTATGCCCTAACAGACTTCCAAAAAAATCAAAGGAAACCGTGGAGGCTCAATGAAAGCCTTCTGAAAGACCCAGACACACTGGCAGAGGTGACAAGGGAAATAACCAACTATTTTCAAACCAATAGCGACTCAGAAAGTGACGAAGGCCTAGTATGGGAAGCACACAAAGCGGTGATTCGCGGAATACTTATAAAACACGGCGCAAGACTAAAAAAACAAAGGACAGCCCAATTGACTTCTCTCCTCAGCAGACTTCACGCCCTAGAAATCAGACACAAGCAAACCCCGACTGACCAGATAGGGAACGAACTGGACGCATTACGCACGCAAGTCACTGACCTGTTAAATTTTAAAGCAAAGACGGCACTACAAATATCACGGAAAAGGATTTACGAGTCAGGCAACAAATGCGGCAGGCTACTAGCACAGTCATTACGGGACCAGAGAACAGCGTCATACATACCCTCCATACGCTCGCCATCGGGACAGAAAAGAACCTTACTACAACATATAACACAGGAATTTAAATCCTACTATGAATCGCTCTACAACATATCCAACACGCCACCATCGGTAGAACACCTAACAGATTATATTACTACCTCCCGTATGCCCACCCTCTCCGCTGACACCCGAGATCTGTTAGAAGCCCCTATCACATTATCGGAGGTCCAACTTGCGCTGAAAAGCACTAAAATCGGAAAAGCCCCAGGGCCGGACGGACTCACGCCACACTACTACAAGACACTACTACCAGTATTAGGAGGACGCCTAGTTAATGTGCTTAACGGCCTTACTAAAGGAGGGAAACTACACGCCACCACATTACAAGCACAAATATCCGTCATCCCGAAAGAAGGCAAAGACCTGACCAACTGTGGAAGCTATAGGCCTATCTCCCTACTTAATTCGGACCTCAAACTATTCACCAAAATAATAGCGACCAGAATACAGACTCACCTGCCCCACCTAATACACTTAGACCAGGTGGGATTTGTCCCCACAAGAGAGGCAAGGGACAATACTACTAAGGTCTTGAATCTACTACATAAGGTCACCCGCACCCAAACGCCCAGTGTTTTTATGAGCACGGACGCTGAGAAAGCGTTTGATCGGGTTAGTTGGGCCTTTATGTTTGCCACGTTGCGGCATGTGGGACTGGGAGACAACATGCTAAAATGGATAGCCGCAACCTATGAAAAACCATCTGCCAGAGTGAGGGCTAATGGAGTGCTCTCAGACCCTTTCCTGATTACAAACGGGACAAGGCAGGGGTGCCCGTTGTCCCCCCTTCTATTTGCCCTCACTCTGGAACCATTCCTATGCCACGTAAGACAAAACCCCAACATCTCAGGAGTGAAAGTACAACAAGCACAACATAAGGTATCGGCGTACGCCGACGACCTCATGTTTACACTTACTACCCCCTCAATCTCCCTCCCCAACCTCTTACAAGAATTTAAGATATATGGAGCCCTCTCCAACCTAAAAATAAATTTTACTAAATCCGAGGCGATGGGAGTAGGAATACAACCAGCACAACTTGCACATTTACAATCAGGTTTCCAGTTGAAATGGACGCAGACAGCCCTAAAATATTTAGGTACTTACATCCCTCGCACGCTCCCACGGTTATATGAGCTGAACTTCCCACCACTTTTGAAAACAATCAAAATATTACTTAAAAAATGGCACACCGGTCTACATTCATGGATAGGTCGCTGCAACATCCTCAAAATGATGATACTCCCAAAATTCCTCTATCTTATGCAGGCGATACCTATTCACATTCCCACACTCTACTTCAAACAAATACAAACCATGTTTACAGACTTTGTATGGGCTAAGAAAAGGCCACGACTCTCTTATAAACTCTTGGTTCTACCTAAACAACACGGGGGACTCGCGTTGCCGAACATTCGTACATACTACCAGGCAGTACACCTGGGCAGGCTTATAGACTGGTGCAGGCACCAGGAGACTAAGCTCTGGACACAACTGGAGCAACATCAAAGCGAGACTCCACTTGGCAGGGCTCCCTGGTGCTACCCGTCCCTGCCAGCGGAAATCAAGCGACACCCGCTAATAGGAACCACAACACAGGTCTGCGCACGTCTCTTCTTGACGACCCCCATATCATCCCCCAATTCACCCCTCTTCCCCATCTTGGGAAACCCCGAATTTGCACCAGGAATACAATTTAAAAGACTGAGAGACGAGGGCACTCACCAGGCCTCCCACTTTAGTACCAATGGTCGTTGGCCCACGTTAACAGAACTTTCAGACGCCACAGGCCCATTTCGGCTGGACTTTTTGAGAGCCAGCCAACTAAGCCACTTCTTACACTCACTGACAACCCACCCGACAACATCCCGTCCCCTCACAACATTAGAAGAACTCTGCACCACATCGGGTACCATAACGCACACGCTCTCACAAACCTACAGCCTGCTAAACGTACCACAAACAGACTTTACCCCACCAGGGCTGACCAAATGGGAAACGGAACTGAATTGCAACTTCAGCACAACTAAGAAACAACGAATAATTAAATACACCCACAAATCCTCGATATGCGCCAAAATCCAGGAGACTAACTATAAGCTACTGTCAAGATGGTACAGAACTCCAGACCTGCTCCACAGATTCTTCCCGACAACGCCGGACCTTTGCTGGCGGTGTCGAGCAGAAAAGGGAACACTGCTGCACATATTCTGGTCCTGTCCTTTACTACATCACTTTTGGAAAGTGGTTCGAGAAGTTATACAAAAATTTACAGACAGCCCCATACCAGTAGACCCCGCTTTCTTCCTACTCCACGCATCAGACACTCCGGAAAAAACATACAAAAAATCGGTAATCAGACACTTGCTAGATGCAGCCAAGGCCTGCATACCGATAATGTGGAAATCCACAAGCCCACCTACCATAGCATCATGGATAGCGAGAGTGGAGGAAATAAGATATATGGAGGACCTCGTCCTCACAGCCCAGCATAGACAAGAGACATTCTCCAACACCTGGCAGTTGTGGATTATCTTCATCTACTCGGCAGAGGGCCAGGCGCTGAAGGGAACCTCAACAGACACACAGAGTTGCACCCCGCCACCGCCAATCCCATCCGATACACAGGACTGAATTACTGATGTCCCATGTTCGTGGGCCCCAGTACCCCCATACCCCCCCCCCCCTATCCACCACCCAACCCATCTTCCCACAACAACTCCCCCTCCCCTCTTCTTTTTCTCTTTTTCATATCTTTCTCTATTCTAATATTCTACCTTTAACCAATCCCATCCTAAACTGGGGGGATTTGCTTTACACTCTATTTTCCACCTTTTCTCTAATATAAACAGGAAAAACCAAGGAACTGGGCCCATGTCCCCAGTACTACACAACACGACAACCTCAAGCACAAATGCCCTAACGGAGCAAAGGGAACCAACAGGCAGAACTAGACACCTAGGAAGGAACAAGTCGCTGAAACAAAATTAAAGACATCAGAGGTCACGAATAAAACTAACAATAGCTCAGACATACTAAGTGACAATACACCAGGGAGCGTAATCTCCACCAATTTGTTCACACTCATATGTTTGAACCCTGCTTTTCTTTTCCTTCCTACATCAAGACTATGTGATGTAATGTATTCTGACTGTTTTTGAATAAGTTGTTTGTCTTGATACCCGTACTACTTTGTAATGTATCGACCCGACAGGGTCCCTTTCCTTGTTATAAATAAAAAAATAAAAAAAAATAAAAAGAAATTGTGAGGTAGGATGTGTATTCTTTTTGTTGGAAAGGAATGTCAAATTTAAATAGTAAAGTTTGTAGAGCATGCTGAATGCCTTCCAATATAAGCTGGTTATTGTACTAAGTTGACAGAGAGGATGTGACATCACCAAGTCTTCCAATCAGCCACACCTGCTAATGTCACAAAGCAGGTTCTTCTTCTCTATAGAGGAGCAGAGTCCAAGTTACATGTTTTACAGAACAATGACTCTACTGACCCTTCTAGCATTCAAGAGCAGAGATAGCAGAGCCGGTCGGCTCAGATTCAGCTTTGTTAACCATCGGAATATTTCAAGAAAAGGGCACACAGAATTAGCAGGCTTGTGAAACCAAAGCAGACTTTATGTCAGGTTTGTCTACAAGCTGAATTAATTATGCCTCATACTTTTTTTCAGAAATAACAGTGTTCTGTAAGCATGCATTGATGGTGCTACAATTTGTCAGTAGGAAGGCCAGGGCCTTACCTTGTCATTGCTATATGTCACACTGCTATATATATATCTGCACCCACAGCAACATAATGGGGAAAATGGAGCTTCATTATATGGCAACAGTAGGCAGATTTATAAAATGTCACCAATAATGGCCATCCGGACTATAGTGAAGAACATTGCTCACAACTGTCCCTGATTTCGAGAGACTGTCCCTGATTTGGAGCAATGTATCTCTGTCCCTCTTTCCCCTCATTTTGGTCTGATCTATATAGTTGTATATAAAATGCACTTTTTATCTTTCAAAAAGGGTTTCCCAGTGCTAAACCTTTCATCCAATTTCTAAATTGCTGCATTTGTACATTTTAAAGGCCAATATAAAGGAATAGTAGTGGTAAAAAAAAAAAAAAACTTTTTTTGGTTAATTCTCCTTTTGCTAGTATGTGCCCCTCATTCACATCTCAAAATTTTGGGAGGTATGGTGAAGAATCATGTCCACTTCAGGAGACACATTTTAGAGACAATGTCAAATTGCCCTGGGAAATTAAAATCTGGGTGGCAAGCCCTCAACTCAATTCATCAACCCTTTTCAACCAGGGTCCTTTGGAATCCCTAAGGTTCCTCTAGACTAGAGAATATTAAATCTACCTTGAGTGGTGAACATTGTAACAGTCATTCCTTATGGGGCGTGGCCTGGAGCGTGATGGAGTAAGACGCATGTGAAGAGAGCTCCGTCTACATCATATCCTTTATTCAATATCCTGGTGATAATCCTTTTGTCCACCTGTAGATTTTTGCCCCATAGGACATTCACACTCTGCACACCATGTATTTCCCCCGAAAGACATCTGAAACCAGCTCGAAACTCGAGAAATTCAGACATAAGGGAAGAGAGGCCCAGGGGGAAGATGGTGGCACCTCTGAATCCAAATGGGAGCCTCCAGCTGCAGAAACAGTACGAGTGCTGGATGTGATCTTCATGTGTCCGGCAAATCTTACTATGAAGATCAAGGAGGTCAAGGTAGATATTTCTTTCATAAGCTTCCATAAGCTCCAGGACAGAGTGACAGATGCTGAGACTTACATTGAGAGGACCGAAGGCCTGTTGCCGCCATTACATCACTTCTCTGAGCAGATGCAACATCAACTTCAACCACTTACCCAGAAGCAGGACGATATGGAGAATCGCCTCCGCCACTGTAATCTTTGGTTTGTGGGTCCCGGAGGGAAAAGCCTTATTCTTAGAAAATCTCCTGATCACAACTTATAGAAGAGCTGCTTTTTCTGCCACATTTGTGGTGGAGAGGGCCCACTGCACGCCAACTAGTGGACCACCTCAAGGAGTGCCGCCACACACATTTATCGCAAATCATAGAAATATAATGAGAAAAAATTTGAGTGTTTTGTATACCACCACTTACTCAAACCAGTATTATGTTGTTAAAAGGTTATTAAATAGGCATGGGAACATTTGAAAGAATGATAAGATAATGGGTCCATCATTAATGAATAATCCTACCATCATTAAAAAAAAAAAAAAAAGTACGAAATTGCTTTTAATTTAGTAGATCTGCCAGAAAGGGTCACCTTTTTTTGATGGCCTAAACTGATTTTTTTCTTTGCAAGAGGTGTCTAGTTGGGAAATGTTGGGGCAGGATATCACCAGAACAAAGCCATTTACTTCTGTGTCTACCAAGAAGAGATACATATTAAGGGGTTTATTATGTGCTCTACCCTCAAGGCAGTATATCTACTTCAGTGCCTGTGTGGCCTACAATATATAGGTAGGACCACAAGGGGCCTGCAGGTTAGGACTAGTGAACATTTAGCCAATATACGGAAGGGTTTCCGTGGGCATAGTGTATTCAGGCACTATGCCTCCCACCATGGCAAAGACTCGATGGGTCTAAAACTAGCAGAAATGTATATATTTTTTTCCCCATTGGCATGATAGTAACAATAGAAGGGACATTTCACAATTTCAAACCTGGTGGATTTACAAAGTGGGGACATATTGTCTTTTGGGTTAATGGGTTAAACGTTGAACGGGATCTGAACTGTTTTATTAATTATAGTTGATGTCATATATTTTTTAAGCTGCATTTTGTGTTTTAATATTTTAATTGATGTAATCTATTTATTTATAAGATTTTATGATGTGTAATTACTTGCCATATATGTGACAAACAAAGAGGGGGTCTTTTGTTCTCTCTTTTCCCTTTATAGATTTTATAGATATTCTTAGTGCAATACATACCAATAATGGGAAATGTAATACGATCAAGACCCACTAGATGGCACTAACTGATATTCAAAATAGATAGAGCTCTAATCGTTTTATGAGTTTTTTAAATAAAGATTTGATTTTTAATCTTATCCATATTCTATTGGAATAACAGTATAGTGTTTTTTAAGAGGTTTTTAAAATGTGGAAGTGACTCTGCTCTTTAGTTGTATTGGTTGCAACCATCATATAGTGTTCCTGTAAGTCAGAAACAAATCAACGTCCCCTATGATGAAACACATCAGGCGGAGCTTAGTTCTGACATCATCAGAGCCGAATGGAGCGGTACACTCTATATAGCTCGTCTCTTGATTTTCTATTGTGTGTACCTGTCTTTTATACAATACATTTGGTGTTTGTGCAATACTTCACTATGTCTTCTCCATATGCTTGATGTCACTGATAATTGCTGGCTGAGATTGATGTGGATTGTTCAATGAAGTAACATCTATGCCGTGCCCTCATTGTATGGTGTTACTATAAGCACTGGAGACCTCAATATATGGGAGCTCATATGTATCGGGTAAGCATTTGGCTTGCACCATGGTGAAGGAGCACTGGAAGTGTCACTGACATTGGAAGGCTTTTGCTGCATGGAGTTTGTGTGATACAGAAGTTTCATATTGTTAACGCAGACTTTACACTTGCACATTATTGTGGAGCACTGTTTATAGATCCTAATTGTGTTGCGCTGCCAGCAAATGAAAGCTGCAAGTGCAACAAAAAAACAATTACTTATAAAAAAACTAAATTCATAAAGGATCCACAAAATTCATAGTGTTCATGAGGGCAACTTGGTTAAAAGTCCCAAATAGTTAAAAAGTGCTATGTGCAAAAGTCCATAGCCGAGGGAAAATGTGCAAAATACAGTGACTCTGTTTTTCCCACACATGGATAGATTCTTCACCACTTGTGTGCACCCACAGTTGCAAATTGCTTACTAGATCCTCAGACCTTAAAAGAAGGAGGTCTGGCTATGCTTTAAGGGAGAAAACCCAAATGGATGGATGGACAGATGGATGATAGCTTCCCAGTATATCAAATGGCGCTCATCTCGCCAACAGCAGCAATCCACTATGTAGCACGCCAGCTCATGATTATGTCAATAACAAGCAAGAGGAAGAAGATCTCTCATGGTGTAGAATTAAAACCAGCTTTTATTAAAATAAGAAATGTACTTACAAATATAAAATGTATAACGGCATCTCAGCAACAATAATACTCGATCAGCGCCTCGGCAGGCATAATGACGTCACTGCTGTAGCTCTGCCTAGCGTGTTTCGTCCTATGAGATATCGTCACTGCCCTCTCAGCCCAGTACAGCCGGGTTTCAAACTACCCTCCTCAACTCCACACAACCATGTCACAATGGTGTCGTTAAACCCACATTATTAAAAACTGTCAGTACAAGCTGTATTTATTACATATATATATATATATATATATATATATATATATATTGTAACCTGGGGGGCAGGTAGTAGGTACAAAAGCTCCCTGGGATGAGCAGGCACAGATACCAAGTCCATTGGATCAGTGAAAACACAGTGGGGTTTATTGGTGCTATATACAAAGTCAATGACAGGTGCTGTACAGTGTGGTGAAAACAAACAGAAGAAAAAAAATAGCTAAACAAAAACCTAGCCGTGTCTCGGCTCTAACTACACAGTATTTACAGGCCCTCACTACTAGGCTGAACAAGCCTAACGCTTGTCAGCTTCCACATTCACAGAGTAACAATGTTTTACCAACCTTCTTGCTCTCACAAACCAATGTTGTCTGTGTTTCCCAGGCTGAGCAAAGGCTGTCTGCTCAGGTGAGCTTTTAATTAAGCTGGTGGAGAGAACCAACACCTGAAGTGGATCCTGGCTCAGAGATCCCTGAATGTATATGAGAGGAGCCTGGGAGATGTATAAACCCCGAACAGGACTTTCCCAGGCTCTCTCTGGGATGCTCTGTCACACATCCTCCCCCCTTGTTTCAACCCCAGGGTTGGAACACCTGTAGCCCAACAGGAGTGAACACGGGAGAGGGCATCTACATTCCCCATCTCAACACCTGGCCTGTGTTTTACCGTAAAGGCGTAATCTTGTAGGGCCAAAAACCACCGGTTCACCCGCCTATTAGTCTCCTTCTTTTGGGCCATCCATTTCAGGGGAGCATGGTCAGTTATTAACTCAAACTGGCGCCCCAACAAGTAGTACCTGAGCGCGTCCACGGCCCACTTTATGGCCAGACACTCCTTTTCAATGACTGCGTACTTCTTTTCATGGTCATTGAGCTTTCTGCTTAAGTACACCACAGGGTGTTCTTCCCCGTTGTGTACCTGTGAAAGTACTGCCCCGATACCAACATCAGACGCATCTGTCTGGACCAAAAAGTTTTTGGAGAAATCGGGGGAGTATAGGATTGGCTGTGCACAAAGAGCCTTCTTCAGGACTTGAAAAGACTCTTCTGCTACTGGAGACCATTTCACCATTACAGAGGCTTTCCCTTTCGTAAGGTCTGTCAGTGGGGCAGCTATAGTTGCGAAATTTGGGATAAATCTTCTATAGTACCCCGCAATGCCAAGAAAGGCCCTGACCTGCTTCTTGTTTGCAGGGCGTGGCCACTCCTGGATGGCTTCTATTTTATTCACCTGGGGCTTTATGACACCCCGGCCAATAGTGTAGCCCAAATACCTGGCTTCCTCTAGCCCAATGGCACATTTTTTTGGATTTGCCGTAAACCCCTCCTTGAAGAGGGAATCCAGGACAGCCTGGACACGGGGCAAGTGAGACTCCCAGTCAGTGCTATGCACCACTATGTCGTCCAGATAGGCTGCAGCATACTGTCGGTGAGGTCTTAGGGTCCTGTCCATAGCCCTCTGAAATGTTGCAGGGGCATTTTGCAACCCAAAAGGCATTTTCTTATATTGAAACGACCCCTCCGGGGTCACAAATGCAGTCTTTTCTTTGGCACTACCAGTCAGGGGTATTTGCCAATATCCTTTGGTCAAGTCCAAAGTGGTCAGATAACGGGCCTTGCCAAGTCGGTCGATAAGCTCGTCTACCCTGGGCATTGGGTATGTGTCAAACTTTGTTACCGCATTAAGCTTTCTGAAGTCATTACAAAACCTCCAAGTGCCATCCGGTTTTGGGACCAATACAATGGGGCTAGACCAGTCACTATTGGATTCCTCAATAACATCTAGCTCCAACATCCTTTTAACTTCCTCACTGATGTTCTTTCTTCTAGCTTCGGGAATTCGGTATGGTTTGAGCTTGACACGGACTCCAGGTTCAGTAACAATATCATGCTGAACTGCTGAAGTCGTGCCCGGCAACTCTGAAAATTTCTCTTTATTCCTCATCAGGAACTCTCTAGCTTCCTGTTTCTGGGAACATGACAGGGTGTCTGGAATCGTGACCTCAGGGATCAGAGGGGATTCAGTACCTTTAAGGGTTACCGGGAGGGACCTCGCAGTTAATGCCAGTCTATCCTTCCAGGGTTTTAACAGGTTTATGTGGTAAATCTGTTCGGGCTTCCTTTTACCTGGTTGATACACCTTGTAATTGACCTCCCCAACTCTTTCAATTACTTCAAAGGGTCCCTGCCACTTAGCCAGGAATTTGCTCTCAACAGTGGGAACTAACACGAGGACCCGGTCACCAGGTGAGAAAACACGAAGTTGGGCCCCCCTGTTGTATATCCTCTGTTGGGCTGCTTGGGCCTGCAGTAAATGTTCTAATACTACCGGCATGATTGCTGCAATCCTATCCTGCATTTGAGCGATATGCTCAATAACACTTTTGTGAGGTGTCTGCTCCCCCTCCCAAGTTTCCTTGGCTATGTCTAAGAGTCCCCGAGGGTGTCTCCCATAAAGCAACTCAAATGGAGAGTACCCCGTAGAGGACTGGGGAACTTCCCTGATGGCGAACATCAAGTAAGGTATCAGGAAGTCCCAGTTTTTCCCATCCTTATCAACAACCTTTTTTAACATACTCTTTAATGTCTTATTGAAGCGCTCCACCAAGCCATCCGTTTGAGGATGGTACACTGAGGTACGCAACTGCGTCACCTTAAATAACTTGCAGAGCTCCCTAGTTATTCGTGACATGAATGGGGTACCTTGGTCTGTAAGGACTTCTTTCGGGACGCCAACCCGACTGAACACCATAAACAGCTCTTTGGCAATGTTTTTAGCAGATGCAGTGCGTAAGGGAACGGCCTCAGGGTAACGGGTAGCGTAATCCATGATCACGAGGATATGTTGATGACCGCGGGCAGATTTGGGGAGTGGACCCACAAGGTCCATGGCAATCCTCTCAAAAGGCACTTCAATAATGGGCAAGGGCACTAACGGACTTCGGAAGTGGGGTTGGGGGGCTGACATCTGACACACAGGACAGGATTGACAATAATTTTCTATGTTTTTCCGTATCCCAGGCCAGTAAAACCTGCGCAACACCCTTTCAGTGGTTTTCTCAACCCCTAAATGGCCTCCTAGCAAGTGCCCATGGGCAAGTTCCAACACCACCCGTCTGTATAACTTAGGGACTACCAACTGTTCAACCACTTCATCATTAGATTTACATACACGATACAGTAAATCCTCATTGCTGCAGAAATATGGAAAACAGAGCCTGTCCCCTGGTTCGACAGGTACCTCATTAATCACTATTACATTTTCCCAGGCCCTGGCAAGGGTAGGGTCTTTTCTCTGCTCCGTACCAAAATTTTCCTTGTGCACATTAAGATTGGCAAACTCTAACGTAGGCTCAGATTCACCAGGCGGCTGTCCAGCTCTACTGGTTGTGGGGACTTCTTCCGGCTCCCCCAGCTCTCCTGCCATAACTGAGAAAGGATCACCCGGAGAGCCCTGAGAGGAGTCCCCTGAACTCACAAGGTCAGTAATGGCCACGAGTTCTGGCTCTGCGACTGAGTTAGGTACTGCGACTGTGTCGGGACAATCCCACAGTTCCCAAAACTTAGGGAAGTCCCTACCAATGATAGCCTCATGCACCAAGTGGGGCACCAGTCCGACCGAATGGGTCACCGTACCTAAGCCAGTTTTAAACTGAACAGTGGCTACTGGATACTCGCGGGTATCCCCATGTACACAGATCACAGCAACCTTTTTTGCATGAAAATTCACAGTTTCAACCATCTCAGCTGTAACCAAAGTAACCAGACTTCCAGAGTCCAGCAAGGCCATAATAGGCTTATTATTAATAGTCACATGACACATGTGTTTTCCCACATTTGGCATTGCAGCGCATGAAACAGCAGCAAACATAGACTGCCTTCTAAAAGATAGATCACACTGCATTGGTTCATCTGTCAATGGACAGTTTGCTGCAACATGTCCCAGTTCTTGGCAACGAAAACACCTGATGTTTCCCCAGTTTGGTTTGCTGACAGGCAGTGGCTTCCCTTGTTTGGGCCGCCAAACTTCAGTCCTGGCACCAAAATTCCTCCCCCCTATTTCCTTGCCATGCTTACCACCCACTTCCCCTGGAACAGTCTTACCGGTTGCCTGGGGAGACCGTGGCTTTGGGTGGAAAGTCCGTGCGGCTGTAGGGGTGGTGACCAGGTTCTCTGCAGCAAAGTACCTCTCAACGAGCTCCACCAGGTTGTCTGCTGACTTGGGGTCTCCTTGACTCACCCACTTCTGCAGGGGAATTGGCAGTGACCTCAGGAATTGGTCCATGACCACACGCTCCACTATTTGTGGCGCAGACAGGGACTCCGGCTGTAGCCATTTCCGTACCAGGTGGATCAGATCAAACATCTGCGATCTTGGGGGCCTCTTATCTTGGAAGAACCAGCTGTGGACCCGCTGAGCTCGAACAGCCAAGGTGACACCGAGTCGTGCCAGGATTTCCCGCTTGACCTTCTCATAATCTCCCGCTTCTGCTGACTCCAGATCATAGTAGGCCTTCTGCGCTTCTCCAGAAAGTAAGGGGGCGATCAGTCCTGCCCACTGGGTTTGGGGCCAACCTTCCCTCTCAGCGGTCCGTTCAAATGTTAGTAGGAAAGCCTCTGGATCATCATCTGCCGTCATCTTTGAAAGAAAGCGACCCACATGGATGGTTGAGGGCTTGTCTCCAATATCCTTCATTATCGCAGGTGACCCCTGTGCTAGCGTCTCCACAACCTCAGTAAGGGTTTTTCTATCCGCTATTGCAGCAGTGGCAAGCTGTTCAAACAGCCTCTGCGATTGCTCCTGTACAGCACCAATCTGTTGGAACAGCACCTTGGTTTGCTCCTGTGCGATAGCGTTGGCTTGCTGTAATGCAGCGTTAGTTTGCTGTTGTGCAGCGTTTGCTTGCTGCAATGTAGCGTTAGTTTGCTGTTGTGCAGCGTTTGCTAACACCATTTGTTTGAGGATGTCCTCCATGTTGTCACTTTAGGTACTGGCCTTTTAAGTAGTAACTTACTACAGCTGGTCGCAGCCTCCACCATATGTAACCTGGGGGGCAGGTAGTAGGTACAAAAGCTCCCTGGGATGAGCAGGCACAGATACCAAGTCCATTGGATCAGTGAAAACACAGTGGGGTTTATTGGTGCTATATACAAAGTCAATGACAGGTGCTGTACAGTGTGGTGAAAACAAACAGAAGAAAAAAATAGCTAAACAAAAACCTAGCCGTGTCTCGGCTCTAACTACACAGTATGTACAGGCCCTCACTACCAGGCTGGACAAGCCTAACGCTTGTCAGCTTCCACATTCACAGAGTAACCAGTTTTACCAACCTTCTTGCTCTCACAAACCAATGTTGTCTGTGTTTCCCAGGCTGAGCAAAGGCTGTCTGCTCAGGTGAGCTTTTAATTAAGCTGGTGGAGAGAACCAACACCTGAAGTGGATCCTGGCTCAGAGATCCCTGAATGTATATGAGAGGAGCCTGGGAGATGTATAAACCCCGAACAGGACTTTCCCAGGCTCTCTCTGGGATGCTCTGTCACAATATATATATATATATATTGTGACAGCAGGAAGGTAAAGTCACCTGGTTGCATCCAGGGGGGTAGATATATTTCTCCCAGATTCAGGCTTTATGCCGACTTATACAACTAGGGAGTTGATGAAGCCCAGCTGAGGCTAGTGGGCTCATGGATGACTCATACCTCTAGGGAGAGGGCTGGGCGTCGTGCAGGCAGGGAGTTGATGAGACCAGCTGAAGCCTGTCAGTTCGTTTAAGGCCTCTATAAAAACTCCCAGCTTCATTAGATGTTAGCTCATGCCTGGAACCAGACCTGTGTGGACTGTCTAGGGAGAGTGAACCCCTGTGCGGTGAGGCAAAGCCTGTGTGGCTATTTGTTTGGACTTTTACTAAACCAGGGACTTAGGGACTAGGACAGCACCAGGCTGATCCCAGTTGTTAGTTTAGGAAACCTGCATGTTTAGTCAGAGGTCAAACTGACCAGGATTTATTTTGTTTATGTTTCTTTTTGGCTTTGCTGTGTTTTTGTCACTGTACATAGAGAAATAAACCGCACCTTTTGATTTTGAAAACCACAACCTCCGTCTGCTGGCCCTGTTTTTGTGTGGGGAGCCCAACCAGGGGGTCACACACACCCGCTACCGAGTTAACCCCCTCACAGTTGGTGGAGAACCAGTGGCAGTTTTTTTTAAGCCAGCATGGAGGAGATACTGAAACAGCTGGCTCTAGCAAATGCCAATCAACAGCAGACAAATGCAGGTTTGCAAAGGAGCCTTGCAGCCCAGCAGCAAGCTCATCAACAAGCCCAGCAGCAATCTGAGGCCCGCTTCATAGACCTGTTACAGAAGCAAGAGCAGAGACTACAACAAATGGAAGCAGTAATGCAGCAACGTCCGCAGACCAGTGAGGAAAGCCGTCCCACTAATACCGCGTCCTTTGGGGTGAGTCGTTTATTGACAAAAATGACTGGAGAGGATGATCCAGAGGTATTTTTGACCACATTTGAAAGGACTGCTGAAAGAGAAAAGTGGCCTGAGGAGCAGTGGGCTGGACTGGTGGCTCCTCTGTTAACTGGTGAATCGCAGAAGGCTTACTATGACCTAGAGCCTGACCAAGCAAAAGACTATGTGATGCTAAAAGCTGAAATATTGGCAAGGCTGGGTGTCACCCTGGCTGTCCGGGCTCAGCGTGTGCATAACTGGACTTTCCAGCTTGGAAAACCCCCCAGGTCTCAAATGTATGATCTCATTCACCTGAGCAGGAAGTGGCTACAGCCAGAGACTTTGTCCGCACCAGAGATTGTGGAACGTGTTGTAATGGATCGGTTTTTGAGAGCTCTTCCTACTGCCATCCAAAAGTGGGTAAGCCATGGAGACCCAGAGACGGCCGGTGGTCTTGTGGATCGTGTAGAGAAATACTTGGCTACAGAGAACCTGACGGCCTCTTCCAGAGACTCTCGGACTTTCCACCCTAAGACCAGACCATCCCCAGGGGCGGATAAGAGGATTCCAAGGGGTGAGGGTGGAGAGAGTGAGAGGGTGGGAGCTCTACCCAAAGTTTGGCGAGAACAGCCTGGGAAGTCAGGGGCTCAAGAGGCAGCCAAATGGATTGTTTGCTACCGCTGCCGGCAAGCGGGACATATTGCAGCAAATTGCCCGGTTGTGGAGGAACCCATGCAATGTGACTTTCTGATGGACAGACGTCAGTCGCTGTGTGCGACAGTCGCATGCACTGCCATTCGGGGAACTGAGAAACATTTATGCAAAATGTGTATTAATGGTAGAAATGTTGTGGTATTACTGGATTCAGGTAGCCTTGTGACCCTGATAAAGGCTGAATTAGTTAAAACAGAGGTCTCTGGGAATAGCAAGGTAGCTGTTATTTGTGTGCATGGGGACACCCGAGAGTATCCAGTGACTACAGTGTGTTTTGAGACCCCCAAAGGTACCCTCTCTCATCCAGTGGGGTTAGTATCTCAATTACCGCATGATGCCATTGTGGGAAGGGATTTTCCGAAGTTCTGGGAACTGTGGGATGATCCTGAGCCCCCCACTGGTGCCCCTATGTACCAGGAATGTGATAGCCAGAACTCCTCTGAGAGTGGTGAGGACTCTCCAGAATTTCCCTTGTCAGTATTGGCAGGGGAGACTCAAGAAACTGGAGAGGAGCCCACCTCCTCAGACGAAAACCTACCGTCTGTGGAGTTTTCTGATCTGGAGGTTCACAGGGAAAATTTTGCCACAGAACAGTTAAAAGACCCCGCCCTAATAAAGGCACGGGAAAACGTAGTGGAAATAGATGGCGAGTTAGTGAACCCAGATAATACCTGCACTTACCCATACTTCAGCGTAGAGAAGGACCTACTGTATCGGGTGGCAAAAAGGGCAGAAGAAACCGTTGAGCAGCTTGTGGTGCCCAAACCTTACAGGAAGTTGGTGTTGGAGTTGGCCCATGGGCACATTCTTGGAGGTCATCTGGGGACAGAGAAAACCCGAGAGAGGGTATTACAGAGATTCTATTGGCCTGGGGTGATGAAGGACATAGAAAATTATTGTTCCTCCTGCCCTGTGTGTCAGAGGTCGGCCCCGATGCCACATTTCCGTAGCCCGCTGGTCCCTCTACCCATCATTGAGGTCCCGTTTGAGAGAATCGCAATGGATTTGGTAGGTCCTATAATCAAGTCCGCTAGGGGGCACCAGTACATATTGGTTATAATGGACTATGCCACCCGTTATCCAGAAGCAATCCCTCTCAGAAATACCTCGGCCAAAACCATAGCCAAAGAGCTATCTCTTGTTTTTAGCCGGGTGGGTATTTGTAAAGAACTGCTTACGGACCAAGGTACACCCTTTATGTCCCGGGTTATGAAAGAGCTGTGTAAATTGCTCAAAGTGACGCAATTGCGTACATCTGTGTATCACCCCCAAACCGATGGGCTGGTTGAAAGATTCAACAAAACCCTAAAACAAATGTTGAAGAAAGTGGTGGATAGAGATGGAAAGGATTGGGACTGTCTACTTCCTTATTTGATGTTTGCTATTAGGGAGGTGCCCCAATCCTCTACGGGATTCTCCCCCTTTGAGTTACTGTATGGGAGACACCCAAGAGGGCTGTTGGATATTGCCAAGGAAACTTGGGAAAGTGAGAGTTCTCCCCACAGGAGTGTGATTGAGCATGTCGCCCTGATGCAAGATCGAATTGCACAGGTAATGCCCATCGTGAAGGAACATTTGGCCCAAGCGCAGTTGGCACAGCAGAGAGTGTACAACCGTGGAGCAAAGACCCGTACCTTTTCCCCGGGGGATAGGATATTGGTACTTGTCCCTACGGTTGAAAGTAAATTCCTTGCCAAATGGCAAGGCCCCTACGAGATAATGGAAAAAGTGAGCGAAGTGAATTACAAGGTCAGACAACCAGGAAGGCGAAAGCCCGAACAGATATATCACGTTAATCTGTTGAAAGCCTGGAGGGATAGAGAGTCCCTAGTCGCAGAAACTTGGTCACCAGCTCAAACTGGTTGCGTGATTCCGGAGGTTGGAATAGCAGCCACCTTGTCACAACCCCAACAACAGGAGGTTAAGGAGTTTGTGCTTCGCAACAAGGAGGTGTTCTCTGAGCTGCCGGGACAAACATCTGGGGTAGAGCATGATATTATTACCCCGCCCGGTGAAAGGGTGAAGTTAAAACCCTATCGGATCCCAGAGGCCCGACGGGAGGCAATACGGGAGGAAGTACAGAAAATGCTGAACTTAGGGGTGATAGAGGAGTCCCAAAGTGATTGGTCTAGTCCCATTGTGTTGGTGCCTAAACCGGATGGGAGCTGGCGATTTTGTAACGATTTTCGTCAGTTGAACAAAGTTACAAAATTTGACACCTACCCCATGCCACGTATAGATGAGTTGATCGACCGGCTGGGAACAGCCCGATACATGACGACTCTTGACCTCACAAAAGGGTATTGGCAAATTCCCCTGGCCAAGTCGGCCAAAGAGAAAACCGCATTTGTAACCCCAGACGGGGCGTTCCAATATAAGAGAATGCCGTTCGGGTTACAGAATGCGCCGGCCACATTCCAGCGGAAAATGGACCAGATACTGAGGCCCCATCGGAAGTATGCTGCGGCTTACCTGGATGACGTAATTGTCCATAGCACAGATTGGGCCTCACATCTGCCAAAAGTGCAAGCAGTCCTAGACTCTATCCGGGAAGCGGGGTTTACGGCTAACCCCAAGAAGTGTACCATTGGGCAGGAGGAGGCCAAATACCTTGGGTACACCATTGGCAGGGGAGTAATAAAACCCCAACTCAACAAAGTCGAGGCCATCCAGAGTTGGCCACGTCCCAACAGCAAGAAGCAGGTACGAGCCTTTCTGGGAATCGCGGGTTATTTTCGGCGCTTCATTCCCCACTTTGCTTCTAAGGCTGTGCCCCTAACCAACCTGACGAAAGGGAAAGGGTCGGTCATGATTAAATGGACCCCCGAGGCGGAGGCAGCATTCCAATTCTTGAAACAAGCCTTATGTAGCCAGCCAGTGTTGTACTCACCCGACTTCTCTAAAGACTTTGTCGTACAAAGTGATGCGTCAGATGTGGGGTTAGGAGCAGTATTGTCCCAGGTCTGGAACGGGGAAGAGCACCCAGTCATTTACCTCAGCAGGAAGTTGAAGTCCCATGAGGTAAATTACGCCACGGTTGAAAAGGAGTGTTTAGCGGTGAAGTGGGCTCTAGATTCCCTTTGGTACTATCTGCTAGGTAGGCACTTTGACATGGTTACGGATCACGCTCCGTTAAAGTGGATGGCTCAAAACAAGGAGACAAATAGAAGAGTGAATAGGTGGTTCCTGGCCCTACAGGAATTCAACTTCACAGTAAAGCATCGCCCTGGCGTTCAAATGGGGAATGTGGATGCTTTGTCTCGAGTACATGAATGCCTGATTGCTGGTGTTCCAACCCCAAGGTTAAAACAAGAGGGGGGGGTATGTGACAGCAGGAAGGTAAAGTCACCTGGTTGCATCCAGGGGGGTAGATATATTTCTCCCAGATTCAGGCTTTATGCCGACTTATACAACTAGGGAGTTGATGAAGCCCAGCTGAGGCTAGTGGGCTCATGGATGACTCATACCTCTAGGGAGAGGGCTGGGCGTCGTGCAGGCAGGGAGTTGATGAGACCAGCTGAAGCCTGTCAGTTCGTTTAAGGCCTCTATAAAAACTCCCAGCTTCATTAGATGTTAGCTCATGCCTGGAACCAGACCTGTGTGGACTGTCTAGGGAGAGTGAACCCCTGTGCGGTGAGGCAAAGCCTGTGTGGCTATTTGTTTGGACTTTTACTAAACCAGGGACTTAGGGACTAGGACAGCACCAGGCTGATCCCAGTTGTTAGTTTAGGAAACCTGCATGTTTAGTCAGAGGTCAAACTGACCAGGATTTATTTTGTTTATGTTTCTTTTTGGCTTTGCTGTGTTTTTGTCACTGTACATAGAGAAATAAACCGCACCTTTTGATTTTGAAAACCACAACCTCCGTCTGCTGGCCCTGTTTTTGTGTGGGGAGCCCAACCAGGGGGTCACACACACCCGCTACCGAGTTAACCCCCTCACAGTTGGTGGAGAACCAGTGGCAGTTTTTTTTAAGCCAGCATGGAGGAGATACTGAAACAGCTGGCTCTAGCAAATGCCAATCAACAGCAGACAAATGCAGGTTTGCAAAGGAGCCTTGCAGCCCAGCAGCAAGCTCATCAACAAGCCCAGCAGCAATCTGAGGCCCGCTTCATAGACCTGTTACAGAAGCAAGAGCAGAGACTACAACAAATGGAAGCAGTAATGCAGCAACGTCCGCAGACCAGTGAGGAAAGCCGTCCCACTAATACCGCGTCCTTTGGGGTGAGTCGTTTATTGACAAAAATGACTGGAGAGGATGATCCAGAGGTATTTTTGACCACATTTGAAAGGACTGCTGAAAGAGAAAAGTGGCCTGAGGAGCAGTGGGCTGGACTGGTGGCTCCTCTGTTAACTGGTGAATCGCAGAAGGCTTACTATGACCTAGAGCCTGACCAAGCAAAAGACTATGTGATGCTAAAAGCTGAAATATTGGCAAGGCTGGGTGTCACCCTGGCTGTCCGGGCTCAGCGTGTG
Source organism: Rana muscosa (assembly GCA_029206835.1). Lineage (NCBI taxonomy): Eukaryota > Metazoa > Chordata > Amphibia > Anura > Ranidae > Rana > Rana muscosa. The sequence goes on from CM055126.1 coordinate 130,570,754, forward strand.
CATAACTGGACTTTCCAGCTTGGAAAACCCCCCAGGTCTCAAATGTATGATCTCATTCACCTGAGCAGGAAGTGGCTACAGCCAGAGACTTTGTCCGCACCAGAGATTGTGGAACGTGTTGTAATGGATCGGTTTTTGAGAGCTCTTCCTACTGCCATCCAAAAGTGGGTAAGCCATGGAGACCCAGAGACGGCCGGTGGTCTTGTGGATCGTGTAGAGAAATACTTGGCTACAGAGAACCTGACGGCCTCTTCCAGAGACTCTCGGACTTTCCACCCTAAGACCAGACCATCCCCAGGGGCGGATAAGAGGATTCCAAGGGGTGAGGGTGGAGAGAGTGAGAGGGTGGGAGCTCTACCCAAAGTTTGGCGAGAACAGCCTGGGAAGTCAGGGGCTCAAGAGGCAGCCAAATGGATTGTTTGCTACCGCTGCCGGCAAGCGGGACATATTGCAGCAAATTGCCCGGTTGTGGAGGAACCCATGCAATGTGACTTTCTGATGGACAGACGTCAGTCGCTGTGTGCGACAGTCGCATGCACTGCCATTCGGGGAACTGAGAAACATTTATGCAAAATGTGTATTAATGGTAGAAATGTTGTGGTATTACTGGATTCAGGTAGCCTTGTGACCCTGATAAAGGCTGAATTAGTTAAAACAGAGGTCTCTGGGAATAGCAAGGTAGCTGTTATTTGTGTGCATGGGGACACCCGAGAGTATCCAGTGACTACAGTGTGTTTTGAGACCCCCAAAGGTACCCTCTCTCATCCAGTGGGGTTAGTATCTCAATTACCGCATGATGCCATTGTGGGAAGGGATTTTCCGAAGTTCTGGGAACTGTGGGATGATCCTGAGCCCCCCACTGGTGCCCCTATGTACCAGGAATGTGATAGCCAGAACTCCTCTGAGAGTGGTGAGGACTCTCCAGAATTTCCCTTGTCAGTATTGGCAGGGGAGACTCAAGAAACTGGAGAGGAGCCCACCTCCTCAGACGAAAACCTACCGTCTGTGGAGTTTTCTGATCTGGAGGTTCACAGGGAAAATTTTGCCACAGAACAGTTAAAAGACCCCGCCCTAATAAAGGCACGGGAAAACGTAGTGGAAATAGATGGCGAGTTAGTGAACCCAGATAATACCTGCACTTACCCATACTTCAGCGTAGAGAAGGACCTACTGTATCGGGTGGCAAAAAGGGCAGAAGAAACCGTTGAGCAGCTTGTGGTGCCCAAACCTTACAGGAAGTTGGTGTTGGAGTTGGCCCATGGGCACATTCTTGGAGGTCATCTGGGGACAGAGAAAACCCGAGAGAGGGTATTACAGAGATTCTATTGGCCTGGGGTGATGAAGGACATAGAAAATTATTGTTCCTCCTGCCCTGTGTGTCAGAGGTCGGCCCCGATGCCACATTTCCGTAGCCCGCTGGTCCCTCTACCCATCATTGAGGTCCCGTTTGAGAGAATCGCAATGGATTTGGTAGGTCCTATAATCAAGTCCGCTAGGGGGCACCAGTACATATTGGTTATAATGGACTATGCCACCCGTTATCCAGAAGCAATCCCTCTCAGAAATACCTCGGCCAAAACCATAGCCAAAGAGCTATCTCTTGTTTTTAGCCGGGTGGGTATTTGTAAAGAACTGCTTACGGACCAAGGTACACCCTTTATGTCCCGGGTTATGAAAGAGCTGTGTAAATTGCTCAAAGTGACGCAATTGCGTACATCTGTGTATCACCCCCAAACCGATGGGCTGGTTGAAAGATTCAACAAAACCCTAAAACAAATGTTGAAGAAAGTGGTGGATAGAGATGGAAAGGATTGGGACTGTCTACTTCCTTATTTGATGTTTGCTATTAGGGAGGTGCCCCAATCCTCTACGGGATTCTCCCCCTTTGAGTTACTGTATGGGAGACACCCAAGAGGGCTGTTGGATATTGCCAAGGAAACTTGGGAAAGTGAGAGTTCTCCCCACAGGAGTGTGATTGAGCATGTCGCCCTGATGCAAGATCGAATTGCACAGGTAATGCCCATCGTGAAGGAACATTTGGCCCAAGCGCAGTTGGCACAGCAGAGAGTGTACAACCGTGGAGCAAAGACCCGTACCTTTTCCCCGGGGGATAGGATATTGGTACTTGTCCCTACGGTTGAAAGTAAATTCCTTGCCAAATGGCAAGGCCCCTACGAGATAATGGAAAAAGTGAGCGAAGTGAATTACAAGGTCAGACAACCAGGAAGGCGAAAGCCCGAACAGATATATCACGTTAATCTGTTGAAAGCCTGGAGGGATAGAGAGTCCCTAGTCGCAGAAACTTGGTCACCAGCTCAAACTGGTTGCGTGATTCCGGAGGTTGGAATAGCAGCCACCTTGTCACAACCCCAACAACAGGAGGTTAAGGAGTTTGTGCTTCGCAACAAGGAGGTGTTCTCTGAGCTGCCGGGACAAACATCTGGGGTAGAGCATGATATTATTACCCCGCCCGGTGAAAGGGTGAAGTTAAAACCCTATCGGATCCCAGAGGCCCGACGGGAGGCAATACGGGAGGAAGTACAGAAAATGCTGAACTTAGGGGTGATAGAGGAGTCCCAAAGTGATTGGTCTAGTCCCATTGTGTTGGTGCCTAAACCGGATGGGAGCTGGCGATTTTGTAACGATTTTCGTCAGTTGAACAAAGTTACAAAATTTGACACCTACCCCATGCCACGTATAGATGAGTTGATCGACCGGCTGGGAACAGCCCGATACATGACGACTCTTGACCTCACAAAAGGGTATTGGCAAATTCCCCTGGCCAAGTCGGCCAAAGAGAAAACCGCATTTGTAACCCCAGACGGGGCGTTCCAATATAAGAGAATGCCGTTCGGGTTACAGAATGCGCCGGCCACATTCCAGCGGAAAATGGACCAGATACTGAGGCCCCATCGGAAGTATGCTGCGGCTTACCTGGATGACGTAATTGTCCATAGCACAGATTGGGCCTCACATCTGCCAAAAGTGCAAGCAGTCCTAGACTCTATCCGGGAAGCGGGGTTTACGGCTAACCCCAAGAAGTGTACCATTGGGCAGGAGGAGGCCAAATACCTTGGGTACACCATTGGCAGGGGAGTAATAAAACCCCAACTCAACAAAGTCGAGGCCATCCAGAGTTGGCCACGTCCCAACAGCAAGAAGCAGGTACGAGCCTTTCTGGGAATCGCGGGTTATTTTCGGCGCTTCATTCCCCACTTTGCTTCTAAGGCTGTGCCCCTAACCAACCTGACGAAAGGGAAAGGGTCGGTCATGATTAAATGGACCCCCGAGGCGGAGGCAGCATTCCAATTCTTGAAACAAGCCTTATGTAGCCAGCCAGTGTTGTACTCACCCGACTTCTCTAAAGACTTTGTCGTACAAAGTGATGCGTCAGATGTGGGGTTAGGAGCAGTATTGTCCCAGGTCTGGAACGGGGAAGAGCACCCAGTCATTTACCTCAGCAGGAAGTTGAAGTCCCATGAGGTAAATTACGCCACGGTTGAAAAGGAGTGTTTAGCGGTGAAGTGGGCTCTAGATTCCCTTTGGTACTATCTGCTAGGTAGGCACTTTGACATGGTTACGGATCACGCTCCGTTAAAGTGGATGGCTCAAAACAAGGAGACAAATAGAAGAGTGAATAGGTGGTTCCTGGCCCTACAGGAATTCAACTTCACAGTAAAGCATCGCCCTGGCGTTCAAATGGGGAATGTGGATGCTTTGTCTCGAGTACATGAATGCCTGATTGCTGGTGTTCCAACCCCAAGGTTAAAACAAGAGGGGGGGGTATGTGACAGCAGGAAGGTAAAGTCACCTGGTTGCATCCAGGGGGGTAGATATATTTCTCCCAGATTCAGGCTTTATGCCGACTTATACAACTAGGGAGTTGATGAAGCCCAGCTGAGGCTAGTGGGCTCATGGATGACTCATACCTCTAGGGAGAGGGCTGGGCGTCGTGCAGGCAGGGAGTTGATGAGACCAGCTGAAGCCTGTCAGTTCGTTTAAGGCCTCTATAAAAACTCCCAGCTTCATTAGATGTTAGCTCATGCCTGGAACCAGACCTGTGTGGACTGTCTAGGGAGAGTGAACCCCTGTGCGGTGAGGCAAAGCCTGTGTGGCTATTTGTTTGGACTTTTACTAAACCAGGGACTTAGGGACTAGGACAGCACCAGGCTGATCCCAGTTGTTAGTTTAGGAAACCTGCATGTTTAGTCAGAGGTCAAACTGACCAGGATTTATTTTGTTTATGTTTCTTTTTGGCTTTGCTGTGTTTTTGTCACTGTACATAGAGAAATAAACCGCACCTTTTGATTTTGAAAACCACAACCTCCGTCTGCTGGCCCTGTTTTTGTGTGGGGAGCCCAACCAGGGGGTCACACACACCCGCTACCGAGTTAACCCCCTCACAATATATATATAATAGTGCGCTAAACCCAAAAAACGTATATAGTTATGTATAATAATATATGATGCATCATAGTGTGTGCAATGCCTGCTCACCTCAAAGGAAGACCCCCTTGGGTCTAATCACACTTTAGCAATAATCCAGAAAATCAGCCATACAAGGAACGAAAAACACCAGCTGTTTGATCCAGGGTCCTGCAAACTTCTCCCCATAAGTTTGGAACCAAATTCTCCAAGTTTGTATTCTTAAAGCAAACAAAAGATCATCATCGCGCAAGATTGTAAGCAATACTTGTTTTATTTAAAAAATATAGATTTGCTCACATTTTTTATCATCTTGTAAAAAAAGCCTTGTATAATCAATTGATCGGGACAGCTCTCCTCCTCACTGCACTTCCTAAGATACAAGCCACCGGAAGTATCGTCACCGGCTCCTTCCGACGCGATGCGTCACAGGTCACGTTACTTTCTCAAGATTCCCTCAAGATTATCCTAGGAAGTGCAGTGAGGAGGAGAGCTGTCCCGATCAATTGATTATACAGGGCTTTTTTACAAGATGATAAAAAATGTGAGTGAATCTATATTTTTTAAATAAAACAAGTATTGCTTACAATCTTGTGCCATGGTGATCTTTTGTTTGCTTTGAGAATACAAACTTGGAGAATTTGGTTCCAAACATATGGGGAGAAGATTGCAGGACCCTGGATCAAACAGCTGGTGTTTTTCGTTCCTTCTGGATTACTACTAAAGAGTGATTAGACCCAGTGTTGTAACTAACGCCGTTTAAATAAATGGCGTTAGGTAACGTAGCCACTTTTTGGGGTAGCGAGTAATCTAACTGATTACTCTTACCCTCGTGGCAACGCCGTTCCCATTACTTGGGCGGCGTTACCCCAAATACATCTACTCGCGACAGCCGCCGCGAGAAGATGTAATGTGTAAAACTAACTGCAAGCCGCCGTCTGCCTACTTGAACAGCGTGTCATGCAGACAGACGGCGGCCATTGCAGTTTTCAAAAGCCGCGCCTCCCGAGTCCTCGTCGACTGTGATAGGCGGAACACTCAATTTCACAGCAGGCAGTGTTCCGCCTATCACAGACAACCTGTCATCCTCGTCTGTGTTATGAGGATGAGCGGATGTCCGTGATAGGCGGAACACTGAATGCTGGGAAATTGAGTGTTCCGCCTATCACAGGCGACGAGGACTCGGGGGGCGTGGCTTTTGAATACTGTGTAATGGCCGCCAGGACGCCGCCGCCCACTGATCAGGTAGGGGGCTAGGGGCACAGTGAGTCAGTGACAACACTGCACCTTAATTGAAGCACGGGCACAGTGAGGCATTGGGCACAGTGAGGCATTGGGTACAGTGAGACACGGGCACAGTGAGGCATTGGGCACAGTAAAACAAGGGCACAGTGAGGCATTTGGCACAGTAAGGCATTGGGCACAGTGAGACACGGGCACAGTGAGGCATTGGGCACAGTGAGGCATTGGGCACAGTGAGACACAGGCACAGTGAGGCATTGGGCACAATGAAACACGGGCACAGTGAGGCATTGGGCACAGTGAAACACGGGCACAGTGAGGCATTGGGCACAGTGAAACACGGGCACAGTTAGGCATTGGGCACAGTGAGGCATTGGGCACAGTGAAACACGGGCACAGTGAGGCATTGGGCACAGTGAGACACCGGCACAGTGAGGCATTGGGCACAGTGAGGCATTGGGCACAGTGAAACACGGGCACAGTGAGGCATTGGGCACAGTGAAACACGGGCACAGTGAGGCATTGGGCACAGTGAAACACGGGCACAGTGAGGCATTGGGCACAGTGAGGCATGGGCACAGTGAGGCATTGGGCACAGTGAAACACTGGCACAGTGAGGCATTGGACACAGTGAAACACGGGCACAGTGAGGCATTGGTCACAGTGAAACACGGGCACAGTGAGGCATTGGGCACAGTGAAGCATTGGGCACAGTGAAGCACGGGCACAGTGAGGCACTGGGCACAGTGAGGCATGGGCACATAACCAATATTATTTATTGTTGTCCCTCCTATTATGCTATACACTGAAAAAATTACATATATTTCATCTTTCTACCCTCCCGCCCCCGCCCCTGTGTATATATAATATAACCAATATAGTTACTTTGCTGAGTAACTAATTACTTTTTCAATGTAGTAACTGCGTGAGTAACTCCATTACTTTTTGGATGAAGTAATTTGTAACTGTAACTAATTACTTTTTTAACGTAAGATGAACAACACTGATTAGACCCAAGGGGGTGAACAGGCATTGCACACAGAGGTGGTGGTGACTACTATCTTCCTTATTACCTGTTTTTACCAGAGTGTGTCATGGAGTGTGGAGACAATTGAATTCACATCCTTCATCACTGAAGAATATACTTAATTAATTCTGTTTGCATGTGGACTATTATACACATTTAAATGTATTTGCATTTATGTTGCATCATATATTATTATTAGGGATGAGCTCGGTGTTCGACTCGAACATCGGCTGTTCGACCGTTCGGCGAACATCGAACGATTTGGGCCGTTCGCGCCAAATTCGAGTGACGCGAACGGCCCACAATACACTGCGCCATCGCAGTGCAATCCCGGTGCTGTGATTGGCCAAGCATGCACTGTGACCCCGCATGCTTGGCCAATCACAGCGCCGGCAGCTAGGAGAGCCATAATTGGCCACAGGCAGGTTGCCTGTGGCCAATTATAGCTCAGGGGGTTTAGCACACACCCCACACTATAAAAGGCCGCCAGCGCGGCGGCCTTGTGTAGTGTGTTCCGGCGCAGGGAAAGAGTTACATAGGCAGGGACAGTGTCAGTGCTATTTGTACCTCAAACTTGTGTGTAGGGAGAGAGAAGGATAGGCAGGGAGAGTGTCAGTGTCATATTCTTTGATAAACCTTGTGTGCAGGGAGAGAGAAGGATAGGCAGGGAACAGTGTCAGGGTCATATTCTTTGCTAAACCTTGTGTGCAGGGAGAGAGAAGGATAGGCAGGGAGAGTGTCAGTGTCATATACTTTGATAAACCTTGTGTGCAGGGAGAGAGAAGGATAGGCAGGGGACAGTGTCAGTGTCATTGTTGCTAAGCCTCCTGCATATTATACACCTGAAGTTAGCCCGTATTGCTGTGTTTTCCTGGTGTGTTACACCAACAGGCATTTGCAGCACTTACAGCGGGTGGAGTGTGCCTCCTGCACCTTATACACCTGAAGTTAGCCTGTATTGCTGCGTTTTCCTGGTGTGTTACACCAACAGGCATTTGCAGCACTTACAGCGGGCGGAGTGTGCCTCCTGATCATATTACACCTGAAGTTAGCCCTAATGCCGCGTACACACGACCGCTTTTCTCGACGAGAAAAACTGCATTTTTTCTTTTCGCTGAGAAAAACGATCGTCTGTGGGCTTTATGTAGTTTTTCTCGTCGAGAAAAACGGCATAAAAAACGACGAGAAAAATTAGAACATGTTCTAAATTTTCTCGTCGTTTTTTCCAGCATTTTTTTCCGCGGCAGTTTTCCCATAGGGAAACACTGCCGCGGAGCCCACAGACGGTCGTTTTTCTCGTCAAGAGAAAAAATGACGGGAAAAACGACCGTGTGTAGGGAACCAAGCGGTTCCCTCGTTTTTCCTGTCATTATTCACGGCGGTTTTTTAACCGCCGTGAATAATGATCGTGTGTACGCGGCATTATTGCTGTGTTTTCCTGGTGTGTTACACCAACAGGCATTTGCAGAACTTACAGCGGGCGGAGTGTGCCTCCTGCACCTTATACACCTGAAGTTAGCCTGTATTGCTGCGTTTTCCTGGTGTGTTACACCAACAGGCATTTGCAGCACTTACAGCGGGCGGAGTGTGCCTCCTGATCATATTACACCTGAAGTTAGCCTGTATTGCTGCATTTTCCTGGTGTGTTACACCAACAGGCATTTGCAGCACTTACAGCGGGCGGAGTGTGCCTCCTGATCATATTACACCTGAAGTTAGCTCGTATTGCTGTGTTTTCCTGGTGTGTTACACCAACAGGCATTTGCAGCACTTACAGCGGGCGGAGTGTGCCTCCTGCACCTTATACACCTGAAGTTAGCCTGTATTGCTGCGTTTTCCTGGTGTGTTACACCAACAGGCATTTGCAGCACTTACAGCGGGCGGAGTGTGCCTCCTGATCATATTACACCTGAAGTTAGCCTGTATTGCTGCGTTTTCCTGGTGTGTTACACCAACAGGAATTTGCAGCACTTACAGCGGGCGGAGTGTGCCTCCTGATCATATTACACCTGAAGTTAGCCCTTATTGCTGTGTTTTCCTGGTGTGTTACACCAACAGGCATTTGCAGCACTTACAGCGGGCAGAGTGTGCCTCCTGCACCTTATACACCTGAAGTTAGCCTGTATTGCTGCGTTTTCCTGGTGTGTTACACCAACAGGCATTTGCAGCACTTACAGCGGGCGTAGTGTGCCTCCTGATCATATTACACCTGAAGTTAGCCTGTATTGCTGCGTTTTCCTGGTGTGTTACACCAACAGGCATTTGCAGCACTTACAGCGGGCGGAGTGTGCCTCCTGATCATATTACACCTGAAGTTAGCCTGTATTGCTGCGTTTTCCTGGTGTGTTACACCAACAGGCATTTGCAGCACTTACAGCGGGCGGAGTGTGCCTCCTGCACCTTATACACCTGAAGTTAGCCTGTATTGCTGCGTTTTCCTGGTGTGTTACACCAACAGGCATTTGCAGCACTTACAGCGGGCGGAGTGTGCCTCCTGCACATTATACACCTGAAGTTAGCCTGTGTTGCTGCGTTTTTCTGGTGTGTTACACCAACAGGCATTTGCAGCACCTACAGCAGGCGTAGTGTGATTCCTGCAAAATATACTCCTGAAGCTAGGCCTTATTGCTGGTTTTCCCATTTCCCTGCAGGCCATTAGAATGTCTGGAAGGCAAACAAGGAGAGGCAGACAGTCAGGAGCCAATAAAAGAGGGCAAGCAGGCTCTGTGTCTAGAGACAACAGTGCTGGTCGTGGACGCGGTGCATCGCCATCAGCACGTGGCCATGGGACACGCTTGTCCTTCTTTTCGGCAGCTGGACGTGTTGAGCCGCATCATGCCGAAGACTTGGTAGAGTGGATGACCAAGCCCTCCTCATCCTCCTCATCCTCTCTCACCCAGGCTCAGGGTACTGGCAAAGCAGCTGCCAAAGCGTCCTCTTCCCTGGAATCAATGTCATCATCAGTCACTCCTTCCCTAGACCAACCATGTCCTACTGAGGAGTCCCCCGAACTGTTTGAGCACAGTGTTGGGTACATGCTCCAGGAGGATGCCCAGCGTTTCAAAGGGTCTGATGATGATACCCAGCTAGAGGAAGGCAGTAGCGTGAGAGCAGAGAGAGGGGATGCTCAAGAAGGACACCAATCTGGCAGTCATGTTCCAGCAGCTGCAGCATATTGCCAGATTGGCTCCAGTGATGAGGTGGGAGGGGATGATGAGGTCACTGACTCCACGTGGGTGCCTAATAGGAGAGAGGAGGAGGAGGAGGAGGATGAGGAGGAGGCACATCTCCAACGAGGCAGGATGCCCTCGGGGGGCCAGCGTAAGGGCAGCACACCGACGGAATCACACTGCAGAGCTCTGCCTGTGCAGGGCGCTGCCTCTGCCCGTTATTCAAAAAGTTCTTTGGTGTGGGCCTTTTTTGAGTCGAGTGCATCAGATCGCACAGCTGCTGTTTGCAACATATGTCTCAAGCGTATATCGCGTGGCCAAAACATCACCCGCTTGGGCACCACATGCTTGACCAGACATATGTTGACCTGCCATGCAGCTCGTTGGCAAGCCTACCTTAAAGACCCACACCAAAGAACAAAGCCGACCTCTCCTTGCACCGCATCAGCTGGGATCTCCAACCCCACTATACCTTCAGTCCTCTCTGAAACCTGCACTGAGAGGAATGAAGGTGTAGAATTAGGTGTGTCACAGCCAAGTACCTGCGGGCACTCTGCTAGCAGTACACCGACGTCCGATTCTAGCAGGCAAATTTCCCTGCCCCAGCTGCTGGACCGTCGAAAGAAGTTCACTCCCAGCCATCCACATGCCCAGCGGTTGAATGCTAGCTTGGCTAAATTGCTAGCGCTTCAACTGCTGCCTTTTCAGTTGGTAGACTCGGCCCCCTTCCGTGAGATTGTGCAATGTGCGGTTCCTCAGTGGCAGGTTCCCAAACGCCACTTTTTCTCACAGAAGGCGATTCCGGCTCTCTACCGGCATGTGGAAGGCAATGTCTTGGCCTCGCTGGACAGGGCGGTCAGCGGTAAGGTGCATATTACCGCTGACTCATGGTCCAGCAGGCATGGACAGGGACGTTACCTTTCTTTCACGGCCCATTGGGTCACTCTTTTGGCAGCTGGGAAGGATGCAGGACAAGGTGCAGTAGTGTTGGAGGTTGTTCCACCGCCACGCCTCCAAAATGCTACTACTGGTTGTGACACACCTCTCTCCTCCACCCCCTCCTCTTCTTCTTCCTCCATGGCCTCTTCCTGTGCTTTGTCCTCGGAACCAGCAGTGCTCCGTAGGCGTTCAAGGGGCTACGCAAGTACGCAGGCAAAAAGATGCCATGCTTGCGCTGGTGTGTTTGGGGGACAGGAGCCACACTGGGGCAGAGGTTCTGTCTGCTCTGCAGGGGCAGGCCGAGAGGTGGTTGACGCCACGCCAGCTTAAGCCAGGAATGGTGGTTTGCGACAATGGCACCAACCTCCTCTCCGCCCTCCGACAGGGACAACTGACCCATGTGCCCTGTGTGGCTCACGTCCTTAACCTGGTGGTGCAGCGGTTCTTGGGCAGGTACCCGGGCTTACAGGATGTCCTGAGGCAGGCCAGGAAAGTCTGTGTGCATTTCCGCAGATCTTATAATGCCAGTGCTCGCCTGGCTGAGCTGCAAAAGGAGTTGAACCTGCCCAAGAACCGCCTTATATGTGACATGCCCACCAGGTGGAACTCAACGTTGGCCATGCTGCAGCGGCTGCACACGCAGCAGAGGGCCATCAATGAGTACCTGTGCGACTACGGCACCAGGACAGGGTCAGGGGGCTCGGGTTTTTTTCACCACGCCAGTGGGGCATGATCAGGGCACTTGAGGCAGAACAGAGGCAGGAAGAGGAGGACTTCCTTGCCTCTCAAGGCCCCCTTTACCCAGACAGTGTTCCTTCTGTCCCACCCATCGCACAGGAGGAGGAGGAGGAGGATTGTGTCAGCATGGAGGTGGAGCCTGGCACTCAGCATCATCAGCAGCAGTCTTTTAGGGATGATTTACAGTCCCAAGAAACCAGTGGACTTGTACGTGGCTGGGAGGAGGTGGCTGCGGATCATGTCGTCCTTAGTGACCCAGAGGACTCCGGACCGAGTGCCTCAGCTAACCTACGCTGCATGGCCTCCCTGATCCTGCAAAGTCTGCGGAAGGATCCTCGTATTCTTCGAATCAAGGAGAGGGACCATTACTGGCTGGCCACTCTCCTTGATCCACGGTACAAGGGTAAGGTTGCGGACCTTATCTTACCGTCGCAGAGGGAGCAGAGGATGAGACAACTCCGGGAGGCCTTGCAAAAAGGTCTGTGCAACGCGTTCCCAGAGACTGGGAGGTTACAAACTCCTGGTCCTGGACAACGAGTTGCTGAGGCTTCGGTCAGTCAAAGAAGGAGCGGTGGGGAAGGTGGCCGTCTGACCGATGCGTTCAGACAATTCTTTAGTCCGCAGCCCCAAGGTATGATCGGTTCCAGCAACCATCACCAGCGTCTGATATACATGGTGCAGGAATACCTAGGGGCAAGGTCAGACTTGGACACCTTTCCCACCGAAAATCCTCTGGCTTACTGGGTCTTGAGGATGGATCACTGGCCAGAGCTTGCACAGTATGCAATTGAGCTACTGGCCTGTCCTGCATCCAGCGTTCTTTCAGAACGCACATTCAGTGCTGCTGGAGGATTTGTCAGGGATCACAGGGTGCGCCTGTCCACCGACTCGGTTGATCGACTGACCTTCATAAAGATGAACCAGTCTTGGATCACCACCAGCTACCAAACACCTGAAGCTGATGTAACAGACTAATTTATTTTGAAATGTCACATCCCTTCAAGACTGATGCTGATGCTGAGAGACTGTCCTGTTATGTTGACTGACTATCCTCCTCCTCCTCCTCAATGATCCGATTGATGATGATGATAGCTTGGAAGAACATTTTTGTTTCTGGGTGCCGCCACCATTGGCTAAGGCCCAATTTTTCAGCCCCTGTTTAACAGGGGCGTGTAATTACAATTTTTGATGCAATACTTTGCAACAGGGCTCATTGCTGTGCTCCAAGTACAGTATCTGTGAGGGGTTGCAGTGTTGTGGCACCAGTGCCTAAGGCCCAATTTTTCTGCCCCTGTTTAACAGGGGCATGCAATTACAATTCTTGATCCAATAATTCACAGCAGGGCCCATTCATGCACCCGCCAAGAGTAACTGTGAGTATATACGGCAGGCCCCTACTTTCAAACATCCAACTTACAAACGACTTCTCCTTGCAAACGGAAGGATACAACAGGAAGTGAGAGGAAATCTACCCCTAGGAAGACAAATTCTCTCCTGTAAGTGTTAATATGGGAAAAAAAGTGTCTCCTCTCCACTGATGCTTTATCACCAATTCTTGTTTCAATAAAAACCCCAAATTTTCAAAAAACATTTGTCATTAGGACGGAAAGTGAGGTGAACTGTTCTGAACAGGTGCACACTGCACAGACAGCAAAACAAATGTTACAGGGGTGATAACCCTTCCCTATGTTTTCCAAAAAGCTTAAAAATAGATTTTTTGGCTGGAGCTACACTTAAACAATGTACCTGTTCAAAATTACAAACAGATTCTACATAAGAACAAACCTACAGTCCCTGTCTTTTATGCACCGCCTGTATACGGCTGTTCAGAGTATATAGGGCCTTTTTTATTTTGTGTGCGGGGTTCCCCTTAATATCCATACAAGACCCAAAGGGGCTGGTAATGGGCTGCGGTAGGGTGGGGGGGGGGGGGGCTGTGATGGGGTAGCTATGCCATTTTTCTTAAAGATTTTCATCCATATTACCGGGACCAGACATTACATTAAAGCCGCAAGCCGTTTTAAATGGCTTTTTTTCCTTTAGAAATGTAATTTTGTGCAGGGACAGTTCTAAACACAGGAAACACGTGGCACTTCACAGGCATACTTTAGACACCCCCCAGGTACGATATTTAAAGGAATATTTGACTTTTTTTTTTCACTTTATGCATCATTAAAATGACTGCTCCCGAAAAACGGCAGTTTTTAAAACTTCTTTTTGCATTGATACATGTCCCCTGGTGCAGAACCCGGGTTCCCAAACCCTTTTTAGGACAATAACATGCATAATAGTCATTATAATTAGCACTTTAGATTTCGAACGTTCGCATCCATTGTATTTAATAGGGTTCTAAAGTTCGTGCAAACTTTCGGTCCGTTCGTGGGTTCTGGTGCGAACCGAACCCGGGGGTGTTCGGCTCATCACTAATTATTATACACATCTATATACGTTATTTGGGTTTAGCGCACTATTATATATATATATATATATATATCTTATTTGGTGTCAGATAATTTTTAAATAGTTGCAGCCGCCCCCTCTCTCTTTTTTATCAGCCCATATCAGCGCTTAAGTACTTTCATTTCATGTATTTATTACATGCTGTTCGTACTCAATCAGTCACTATGGAAATCATTTTCTGTATTCTGCAAAAAACCTGGTTGATTCTGCTGTTCACTGTCCCTCCCTCCTTATCTGTGTCCCCCACTGCAGCCTGAAATTGTGTAGACCAGTTGTTGCCACATTTACCAAGCATGCTCCAGTTTCAGTTCCCTTCTAAGCTGTTAATTTTCCTCCTTTTTCTTATATACGCAGCCAACGTGACTATAGAGTCGCACATGTGGGTGTATACACAATGGTAAATGACAGTTCAATCCCTCCCTTCTCCTCCTCTATGCCAACTAAACAGCTAAACACTATGTGGGTGGGATATTACATGTTAATTGATGGCGGTTTCACCTCCCTGTAACTCTGAAAAGATACAAACAATAGACACAGGCTGTATGGGCGTGAAACAAGCTGTGATTGGCAGAACCTCCCCCTAGATAGCCCAAACCATGATTTTGCACAAAATAATTAGGATTTGAGTTTACATACATATTTGTATGACAATGTATAACATGTATTTGATATGAGTTATTTATTTCTCCTTAGCGTTTCGAAGATTCCTTTTTTCTAACAAGGCAACAATGAACTAGAACCCCCCCCCCCCCCCCCAACTGATGTTTCCCTGCAGAAGGGCTGGGAAAAAGCAGGGTCACATGACAGCTATATGTTGACTATGAAAAAGTTACTTTTTTTTTTTAGGAAAATAGATACAATGCCATCGTCCATATCTATAAAGAGAAGGGTTCATGTAAATTAAACAGTGTGTGTTTAGTATTACTTTAAGCAGAGAGACTTATTAATACACTGATATACAGATGATCAGAACAAGTAGCATTTATAAATTTGTATATAATGCATACCAATTAAAAAAAAAATTAACTGAGGCATATAAAAATGTCAAGGTCACATAAGACAATACACTACATCCGTAGTCGCTATATAATTTAGTTAAACTAAAATCCATTATTATGCAAACAGTATCCATGTGGCAAGATGTTGAAACAGTCTAGCACCACAGAGACATATATGTATCAATAACCATAAAGTTCTCATTGTGCTCACAATATCATTTTCAGTTTAAGTATGAATGCAGAAGTTTAAAAGAGGTCCTGTTTCCAGTACACAAATGAACTTTGATCATAAAAGGATGGGTGCACATTAAATATGAATGTAGAGGAAGTCTGAAAGAAGAAATATCAATAATGATGCTGAGTGAAGGATGTGGGTAGAATATTGCAGTATTAGGATAGTCTAAAGACCCCTCTGATTAAATATAGTGACAATTTTATAATAGTCAATATTATGCATTGTAACCTGTGACTATCAACTAATCTGCCTTTATCATTGTAGTGCAGAACTATGTCATGCTTGCTGCCCCGTCATATTTCCTATGGTGATCTTTTACCGGATACAAGTCTAAGCAGAATCATCATTGGGAGCAGCTACTGAAGCTGGAGATTTTGTAGCCAGCTCAAATGGCCAGAAAAAGTGATTTTCTCAGCATCTAAATAATATAATCTCTGGAATCGCCATAAAATTGCCCTCTAGTGCTGGGCTTGAAATTACTTGCATCATTTTTCTGAGCCCAGCAGAGAGCAGTGTGAGGACTGTAGTCTCCTGAACAGACATCCTGGATCTGCAGAACTATCCCTGGACTACACATCCCAGCATACCATCTGCTCCAAAGAAAGAACTCTGGGATTGGCTTTAAAAGGGTCAGCGGACTAGGCCCAAGGCCTCTTGCTTGCCAGATTCCATTAAGTAAACACCCCTCCGCTGCTGTGCGAGAGGACGGTGGCTTACCACACGGCAACACAGCGATCCCAGCTCCGACCCAGGCGAGTCCAACGCCGCTTGCTACACAAGGGGCATCACCGCAGCGTCACTGTAACCCGTCAGATTAGATGACTCACGGTCCCAGCAGCCTTTCCGGCATCTCCGCCAGTTCTGCAGAATGACGCACCGACTTGGATCGCTCTTCAGGAGATTCATACGCTGTTCTTCAGTTTGGTGAGAGGGCATACGCCCGCCAATACAATCTCTGCCTTATCCTAGCTCACAGAACACTGTAAATAGACACCTCACACCTGGAATTGCCTTATCTTATCTCACAGAACATTGTACATAGACACCTTACACCTGGAAGTACTCTAAGGATTACTACTAGCCAGGCAGAGCTGTTTTGCTTTGACTACATATCACTGTGCTACACTCAGGATTCTTGTTCTATGAGCTCCAACTTGCCGGTGAAGCCCATTGCAAGGCCTTGCATCCTGGACACTGTTATCTTATTGCTATTATAAGGGACACACCACTAACATCTAGAATACTCAGTCTCTCATAAGGATTTAAGGTTTATTAGGCCAGCCTGGGGTTCCCCTTTTGCCAGTGATATTATAGACAGCAATTAGCTTTCGTTAGATATTCATTAATTTATTGTCTGTTCCTATGTGCATTGCTATTTTAGATCTGTGACTCCAATTTGTTATTTAATTGCCTCAGGGCACCTTTTCAACTGAGTTTTGGCTGTTCAGGATGTGTACTAATACCCTGTTACAAGATTCTCCCTCTGAACGAGTAAAACCAGAGAGAGCTAATCACTCTGCATTGTGTCGGTGTGTTGTTTAAAGGTACATACAATATGTCTGAACCTAGAGTGTCAGGAGGGCTGGAAAGTTCACAGGGTCAGAGTGGCGCAGATGAACATGCAATTCTAAGCTACCCCTAGTGTAACAAAGGCCTGTACAGTGTAACAAAGTGGTGTATTTCAGTTCCCAGGAGGATCAGGCGCAGCAAACAGCCCACTATCAGCAGCCTGCGGTGGCTTACAAAGACGTATTATTCGAACACAGAAAGTTTGCATTCGGGGTATACGTCCCTATAAGAATATGGCCCTGTATACAAGCATCACACAGAACAGCGTACAGCTGTGTGTTGCAGCCTGCATTGATTTTGCCAGGCTGCTTGCAGTACACTGCACCTGTGCCGCCTGGGTGACAAAATATACCTGTTATTTATGTTGCAGGGGCCAAATTGCCAGTGTGCATGAGTCCTAACAGTTTACTTCTACCAAAACAAGGCTTACCTTTTTTCTTCGGAGCATGTGCATGATTTTTTGATGATGTCAATTTTAGGCAGAAGCATGTACGGTGGAAGGAGGCGCTGGAGCAAATTCAATAGGGTGCCACATTCAGGAGGAGAAGGGGCAGCGTCAGGACCAGGGGCAGCCGGTCCATTAAGGGCACACGGGCGCTGCCCCCTCTATCCACCCCACCCCTATAAAATAATAGATAGATTCATGCATAGCATGAATCTATCCACAGCCGCGGCAGCATGGAGGGTGTGTTTTTGAAGCACCTTATTAGAGCCATAGGCTCTAATAGGCTTCAAAATAGGGTGGACTCATGGCACAGAGCATTGCGTTCTGAGGCCACCCAGGTGTGTTAAAAAAGCTAATGAATATTTGCTTTTCTAACACTGAATCGCTCCCCCGCCAATCAGAAAGCGCGGGTCTGATACCCATTTCTCCATTGGCTGAAAGGTCAGGCGATCCTATTGGACACCTAGGAGGAGGAGGGGGTGCACGGCAGAAGCCGCAGTGATCCACACCATAGGAGGAGAAAGAAAGCTGCCAGACACGCTGCCCACCTGCCCGCTTCCTAGATGGTGTAAGTGCGGGGCTTTGATGTCCCGACTGTTCCAGAACATTCATTCACTGTTGTAACACACCTGAGTGGGCTCCAGATCGCATGCTCTGCAACCTGAGCCCACCCTATTTTGAAGCCTATTAGAGCCTATGCTCTAATCAGGTGCTTCAAAAAAAAATCCCATGCCGCTGTAATTTATGCGCCCGGTAACCCGAAAGGGGCCGGACGCATGAATAGGGGGTGGCCACGGCAGCCATGGATAGATTCATGCTATGCATGAATCTATTCATTACCATATTGGGGAGGACCTGGAGAGAGGGGGTGGCGCCCGGGCGCCCCTAATGGATGGGCTGCCACTGCTTAATGGAGAATTAAACAAAAAAATTATTAGTTAAACCCACAAGAGCTTTTTTACCATTATGCTGTGTACACACGATCGGAATTTCCGACAACAAATGTTCGATGTGAGCTTTTGGTCGGATATTCCGACCGTGTGTAGGCTCATTTGCTGTCGGAATTTTTGAGAGCTGGTTCTCAATTTTTCCAACAACAAAAGTTCTTGTCGGAAATTCCGATCGCGTGTATCCAATTCCGACGCACAAAAATTTGACGCATGCTTGGAATCATTGTACTTAATTTTTCTCGGCTCGTCATAGTGTTGTACGCCACCGCGTTCTTGACGTTCGGAATTTCCGAGCAACATTTGTGTGACCGTGTGTATGCAAGACAAGTTTGAGCCAACATCCGTCGGAAAAAAGATCAACAGTTTTGATGTCGGAAAGTCAGATCGTGTGTACGTGGCGTTACTATTCCATTATATTGGCTTTTGACATTTACATTTACAAATGCAACAATTTAGAAACTGGATGAAAGGTTTTGCTGGGAAACTTTTTGAAAGATATAAAGTACATTTTATATACAACTGTCAGGTCACCTAAGGCCAGGTGACAGCGATAGGGTTAGGAGCCTACCGCTAAGGTTGTGGACCCTTTGGCTGACTGCTGCGGATGGAGCTCTGGGTGGTTCAGGAAAGCAGCTCCAACTGAGCACTGACACAGATCAAACAGGGAGCAAGGGCATAAGATTCCCCAGGGCGCGGAGTCTAAGAGCCAGCAGGTTTTCACCAGAGCCTCTGATAGTGAGGATGGACTTCGCTGCAGCTGACTCCAGGTCGCGGCCCTCAGGGTCCCCCAGCTCATGCTCATGGCTGGCTCTGGTGGATGGAGAGGAAGCAGCAATCCAGGGCAACAAGTAATAGTCAGGAGGACAAGCCAAGGGTCGGGGCAACAACCAGACAGGGATGGTCAGAGAACACACCAAAGATTGGGGCTACAAGCAGACCAGGATATTCAGGATAACAAGCCAAAGTCGGTAAACAGAATCAAATGTAGAGCATACGGCAAGAAACACACAGGGAAGCCTTAATACACTTTTGCTTGGGCAAGGCTGGCTTGCAGTGCATAGAGTTAGGTAGTATTTCCTGTTAAAGGCTGGGGTTGAACCATGCTGAGAGAAGATTACTTAAACAGGCAGGTGTGAGACCGTGGTCTTTAAGCTGATACACTGACCAGAAAGGTAAGCAGACAGACAGGGAATGAACCATTACTAAAGAACATGACAGCAACTAGACAGAATAAAGGTGGATAAAGCACCTGGACCAGATGGCATCCACCCATGGATCCTAAAAGAATTGAGCTCTGTTATTTTAAAGCCATTGTTTCTAATTTTTAGGAACTCAATAATGACTGGAATGGTACCACTGGATTGGCGTAGGGTCGATGGGGTGCCCATATTTAAAAAGGGATCAAAGTCCTTACCAAGTAACTAAAGACCTGTTAGTTTAATGTCCATAGTCGGGAAGATACTGAAGAGTTTAATAAAAAAAATAGTTCTTGCTGGAAAAAAATATTTTAAGCAACAGACGGCATGGTAAGTAAAACCTTGGACAGAGGGGTGGCTGTGGACGTGGTATACTTAGTTTTCTCAAAAGAATTTGACACATTTCCCCACACACAGCTAATGTGTAAGGTAAAATATACAGCCTTGGAAAGAATAATTTGTAAATGGATAGAAAACTGGCTAAAAAAATTAATTCAGAGAGTCGTGGTTAATGATTCTTACTCTGAATGGTCCAAGGTTATCAGTGGTGTACCCCAAGGTTCAGTGTTGGGACACTTACTTTTTAATATCTTTATAAATGATATAGGGCCTGGGATTAAAAGTACAATTTCTGTCTTTGCAGATGACACTAAGCTATGCAGTGGAATCCTTACAGGATGTCTCCAATTTACAAGCCAACCTCAATGTCTAATTGGGCAACTAAGTGGCAAATGAGCTTTAATGTTGATAAATGTAAGATTATGCACTTGGGGGCTAAGAATATGAATGCATCATACATACATAATAGGGGGGAGTACAACTGGGGAAATCCAGAGTGGAGAAGGATCTGGGGGTTTTGGTAGATCATAAGCTCAATAATGGCATGCAATGCCAAGCTGCGGTTTCCAAAGCGAGCAAAGTCCTTTCTTGTATTAAGAGAGGTATGGACTCCAGAGAGAGAGATATCATTTTGCCCCTGTTCAAATCATTAGTAAGACCTCATCTGGAATATTCAGTACAATTTTGGGCACCAGTTCTCAAAAAGGCTATCGGGGAACTGGAGAAAGTGCAGAGAAGGGCAACCAAACTGATAAGAGGCATGGAGGAGCTCAGCTATGAGGAAAGATTAGAGGAACTGAATTCTCTCTTGAGAAGAGGAGATTAAGGGGGGTATGCTCTATATGTAACTATATGGATCAGACCAAAATGTGGGACAAATGAGGAGGAAAGAGGGACAGAAGGACTTCAGGAAATCAGGCATAGTTAGAAGCTACCGTATGTCCCTGAAAATAAGACCGGGTCTTACATTCATTTCTGCTACAAAAAAAACACTAGGGCTTATTTTGGGGGGATGTCTTATCTATGTCCCGTCTTCTCTCCCCCTGTCAGCTCAGGAGTCTTCATTATGACATCTTTAATCCCAAAAATATATAGTCCGTTTTGTAAAAATATTATATAATGTCCAGTGAGTCTCCCTTTGTAACTTTATTGTCGAAAATACCTTATTTACAGCGCCACTGGGTGCTCAAGTGATCCGCCGGAGCTCTTCCTTCCTGGTTCCGAGCACTGCAGAGGGAAGGGCCGAGATGCCTGCTGATGTCAGCCCTGCTCCAAACACTGCCGAGGTGCCTGCTGACGTCAGCCCCACTCCGGGCACTGCCAAGGGAAGGGCCGAGATGCCTGCTGATATCAGCCTCGCTCCGAGCACTGCAGAGGTAGGGGTCGCTGACATCAGCCGGGAGGAGAAGATCTTCAGCCGATCACGTGAGTGCCCAGTGGCGCTGTAAATAAGGTATTTTCAACAATAAAGTTATAAAAGGAGACACAGTGGAAACGGATTATAAATTTTTTAATGGAATTTACTAGGGCTTATTTTCGGGGTAGGGCTTCCCAAAAATCAAGCTACGTCTTTTTTCAGGGTAGGGCTTATTTTCAGGGAAAAACAGTATGTATCTTATGCCACAAAGTTATACAGTGTTTGCGAGTAAAACGGTTAATGAGTGTTTCGCAATACAAGCATTTTTTTTGTTGAAAATCCTGACTCGATTTGCGAGTGTTGTCTCGTAAAACGAGCAGGATTCAAGCCACAGTGGTGTGCAGTACCACATTTGGCCAGAGGTGCGGGGGCGCCGGAGCCGAGCAGAGCCAATTGGAGCCGATCGAAGCCGCTCGGAAATACTCTGTTCCTGAGCCTTTCCGAGTTCAGCCGAGCTGTCCCCAAGCCTTTCCGAGTATTTCCGAGGCTCTAAGGCACCCCCCACCTCTGGCCACATGCGGTATTGCATGCCATAGAAGTCAATGCGGAACAAATTATTTTCGTTTCCATTGACTTCTATGGGGAAACTCGCTTTGATATGCGAGTGATTTGGATTACGAGCATTCCTGAAATGGAATATGCTTGTAATCCATTTAAAGCTGTGGCCAAAAAAAGGCAAGCAGAGGACAAATGACTAGACACATGTGTTGCCATTGGTCTACCTGCAGCTGACCTTTCTCCCATCACTGATTTACCATGCCCTGCTCTGTGTCTCTGTGTGGAGGTGACCATCATGATAGAGGAATGGCTTTGCTTTCTCCTGTCAGAGCCTCCTGTAGGAAGAACATTGAAAAGCACAGTAGAGACATCACCAAATCTCCTGAAACTAGCTGTACTTTAAAAGGGGTCTGGAGTATGAACACCCCAAAGAATTAACAAAAAAATGGCAAACATACACAGGTCCGACAGAGAAGATTACAAGGGAAAGAGAGAGCCGCTCAGGTGTGGAAATCCCTAACAATGCCTCCTCCCAGCAGCCAAGGGTGCAGGCAAATGCAATTATGATCAAAAGGAAAACAAAATCACTTCTGGAAGCAGCACTCCGATTAAAAAGCCTTTATTCCAAAAGGTTCAGGAAACAAAAAACACACTGCATGACACGGCAAACTGGTCACATCTAGCTGACGCGTTTCACACTATTATAGTGCTTACTCATAGCTTTGAGTAAGCACTATAATAGTGTGAAACGCGTCAGCTAGATGTGACCAGTTTGCCGTGTCATGCAGTGTGTTTTTTGTTTCCTGAACCTTTTGGAATAAAGGCTTTTTAATCGGAGTGCTGCTTCCAGAAGTGATTTTGTTTTCCTTTTGATCAGAGAAGATTACAATTGGAGGTCTGGCAGAGGGGGTGCCTGAGCGTGTTGTGTGATGTCATAATGCAAGGGAGCTGAGCGGAGCACGTGGATCTGCGGGACGGGAGCAAGGCAAGCCGGGAGTGGGCCTGTCAGTGCTGTTTGGACTGGAGTGGACTGAAGGGATCACCTAGGCATGGAGAGAGAGACTGACAATGTGAGTCAGGAGGGGACGTATGGTGTCGGTGAGGTGTCATCATCATCTGTGCTTCTGCACACTGCTGTCAGTGTCACTGTGAGAGTCGATTTCATGTGTGTGTACTGCCCATTCTAATTTATTGCCCTCCTGAGTCCTGTCCCTGAGCTACTTACTATATCAAAAATAAAATAAGAAATTGTTTTTTGCCTTAATATCTACCTGAAATCACATTGCTAATTGGATATTGTACTTGTTTGTAGCCTAAATACTGAAACTTGCACTTAAAATTGTAATTTTGTAACTTTTGGAAATGTCAGTAAAACCTGGCTGTGCCAGTAAATTTTGGGTGTCGTGTCAGAAAATTTCAATTAGCTTACACAATATAAATTGCTAATGCGCAATCAACATGTAACTTGTCATACTTATTGCTCTTTATATTAATCACTTATAATGCCTTAGAGATAAACTCTGGATTCTTTTATGTTGGTTATATTCATACATGTGTCCAAGTTACACTATGCATTCTGTAAAGCTTCAAACTTCAATAAAAACGTACAGAACATTTGTATTTTACATGTTTTATCAGCAAGTGATGGCTTTCAAAATATCTCTTTTACATAAAGGAATGTTATTTAGTGCACTGGACACCAAGCCTTATTAAATAATTTGAAGTGGAAAGATATAAGATTTTAGTATTTAGAGACAAAAGCATGATTACTTTTTTTATTTAAAAATAATAATGTCATCATTTAAACCCATCTTCATTAATACAAAAATAGAGAAATTCTAACTGCAGAATCGACTTTGATGCACATGATGAAATAGCTCAACATTGCCCTCATGTGGCAAGCAATGCTTAGAAGTCTTTTGTGGCAAGCAATGCTTAAAGTCTTTTACTAAGGCGAATGTCACAATTATGACAGGCCTGTCAATTTAAAGGATAAGTTCACCTTTGGGAACATGTTACATGATCCACCCATTTTTAGGGTGGAACATGTAACAGGTTCCCACTGCTGCAGCCGCTCCCCAACCCGCTGCCCCTAGTGACAGCAAGCCAGAGATCCTCTCCCCAAACTCGCTGTCACAATTTTTTTTAAAAACACGGTCATGTCATTTATTCACAGAGTTCTGTGAATGGGAGAACTACAAGTACTTACAGCCTTTGAGACTGTCGGTTTGTAGTTCTCAATGAACTACCAGGGCACTATTGAAGACTCTAGGTAGTTTATTGTTTCTTCCTGTCATTGTGTAATTGCCTGCTTGTACGAACTACTTGAAAGAACAAACTACTACAAAAACATACGTGGGTCAGGAAAGATATGAAAAACAAAGAGGAAATTTAATCAACATTTGATTATAATCAATGTATTCATATACGCTATACATCAGGGGTAGACAACCCTAAAGATTTGGAGATCTACCTGAACAGAACAACATGGAAGAAGTCAAAGGTCACAGCGCATAGTGTTGCTTCCTTACACCTGATTTAAACCACTAATTGTTGTACTGTCGTGGTGAAATTGCGTGCATTGCACGGCAATTATGGGTTTAAATCAGACAGAAGGCAACATATCGCCTTCTAACCACCTCTCAAACACACTCAGATCACTTTTCAGAGAAGTGCCTTCTGCACTTGTGAATGAGACCTTAGTTGCATTTAGCAGCGGCACCCTTAGGGCTTGTACTTACGTAAAGTTGGGGGTGGTAAAGCCCTGCGGTTACATAGTTATATGGTTGATGAGGTTTAAAAAAGACACAAGTCCATCTAGTTTAACCTGTGTGTGTGTTTATGTTAATAACAACCTGTATGTTGTGGTTATTAAGGTACCCATCTAATAGTTTTTTTAAATTATCTATGCTCCCTGATGAAACTACTGCTTGTGGAAGAAAATTCCACATCTTTACCGCTCTGACAATAAAGAACCCTCTACGCAGTTTAAGGTTAAACTGCTTACCTTCTAATTTTAGTGAATGGCCCCATGGTTGAGTTGCGGTTTTACCACCCCCTGATCGGTAGGCCCTTTAACGGCTGAGGCAGCAGCCAAAGATGTACACATGCCACAGCAGGAATTAGGCCCCCTGTTGCTTTTGGTGGGTGGTACCACCTGCCAATAGCGACCTATTCAAGCATATGGGGCCACTCTGCTAGTGCCCTGCAACTGCAAGCTTCTGCGGGGTCCAAGGGGTTAAAGCAGGTGGTGAGAAAACAACACAATACTGCCTGATTTAACCCCTTGTTTTCTGTACTGCACAAGGTTGCAGGGCACTTGCAGAGCGGCCTCATTAACTTGAAAGGGTCATGCTAGGCAGGTGCTACACCCACTAACCATGACAGGGTATATAACTCTGGCCACTGCAGCTAAAGAGGGTGCGGTTGGGGCAGGGGTGATAAAAACACATCTTAACTATGGGGTTTTACCACCCCCCAAACTGCATATATAAATTAACCTTACTGTTCTGGGCCCCCTATACTGATGTGCTGCGGTTTACCCGTACTTCAGGTGCAGCCCAGTGCATCTGCAACTTTCCTGGGTTAGCTACGCTTTGCCATAGACTTCTATTATCCTGCAGGTATGGTGCACTTTCTGAAAGCATATGAAAACTCCTGCATTCGGGAGTTTTTGCACACTTTTAGAAAGTGCACCAAACCCGCAGGATATAATAGAAGTCTATGGCTAAGCGCAGCAAACCCAGGAAAGTTGTTGATCTGCTTAACAAATCACAGTACAGAGCCCTGTGTTTTCTAACAACACAGGGCTCTATACATGAAGCAGCGATGTGGCTCTGTTTTGCAGGGAGAAAAATCAGCCACATCAATAGTAAAAGAAGCACACATTACATTTGTTAGTGACCCAGTTAACCCCTTTGATTGTACCTAGATGTTAACCCCTTCCCAGCCAGTAAAATTAGCAGAGTGTATACTATAGTATGATCACTGTATTAGTGTCACTGGTGACGTCAGTTCCCACAAAGTGTTGAATAGTCCACCACACTATCACAGTCTCACTATAAGTCGCTGATCACCGCCATTAGTAGTATAACGAAGTAAATAAATAAATATTTCAGTATATATACCTTCATTTGTAGACACTATAACTTTTATACAAACCAATCAATGTACACTTATTGAGTTGTTTTTTTTTTTTACCAAAGACATGTAGCAGATTACATTTTGGCCTAAAATTATGAAGAAATTTGATATTTTTTTATTTTTATTGGTAATGTTTTATAGCAGAAACATAAAAAAAAAAAATTCCAAATTTTTGGTTTTCGCCTTTTTTGTTTATATAATAAAAAACATAGTGGTGATCAACTACCCCCAAAGAAAGCTCTATTTGTGTGGAAAAAAATATATAAATATAATTTGTGTACAGTGTTGCACGACCATGCAATTACCAGTTAAAGTAGTGCTTTGCAGAATAGCAAAAAATGGCCGGTTCATGAAGGGGGCAAAATCTTCCCAAGGTCAAGTGTTTAAAATATAAGTTCAGTCAAACATTAACTATACTTAAACCTACTACCACCCCTATTCTGAATCCAATCTATCTACCTTTGGAAAGGAAAGATGTGTATACTTACCTATTCTGAGGGCGATCCCGCCTGGTCACATGATCAGGACCCAATGCCAGCTTTAGTCTAGAGGGACAGCCGACAACGGATGCCCCGTTAAAAGCCTATGGGTGACATTATTGCCCAAGTTCTGCAGCCGTTGTCAGCTGTCCCTTCTCTTCATTGAATCCAGAGCTGGGGCCTGTTCACGTGACTGGACCAGAGCGCCCTCAGAATAGGTTGGTATACACATCTTTACTTTACAGCAGGAGTCGTCAACCCCCGGGCCGAGGCCTTTCTGCAGCTGGGCCACGGGTGCCGACGGGCGGCATGAGAGAGCCCGGCGGCCGGCATATGAGTGCCGGGTAGAAGAGATAAGCGAGCAGGCGGGCAAGCAGAGATGACATCATCTCTCTCCGCCCCCCTGCATCGCTGCTCTTCCGCCCTGTCAGCCTCAATGTCGGAGGTGTGGCGGGGAACAGAGAGATGACATCATCTCTCACCGCTCTTCTGCCTTCACTCAGCCACCCCTCTGTGCTAAATGGACCAGTGCTGCCACCAATGCAGTGGCAGGCAGCATGGCAAGTGACATTCCAAATCTTGTGGCAGGTGACGTGGCAAGTGACATTCTGCATCTGCTGACAGGCAACATAGTAGGTGACGTGGCAAGTGACATTCTGCGTCTTGTGGCAGGCAACATGGTAGGTGACGTGGCAAGTGATATTCCGCATCCTGTGGCAGGCCACGTGGTAGGTGACGTGGCAAGTGACATTCCATGTCTGGTGACAGGCAATTTGGTACGTGACGTGGCAAGTGACATTCCGCATTTGGTGACAGGCAACGTGACAGGTGACGTGGCAAGAGACATTCCCCATCTTGTGGCAGGCAACATGGCAGGTGACTTGGTGACGTTTAAAAAGTTTGAGGACCCCTGCCATAGAGTAACCAAGTTCCTTTTTACTTCCTCTCCAGCTGCAGTGCTACTGTGGAATAGCATCCAATAGCACCAGTGCCGCCTCATCAGTGCAACCTATCAGTCCTGCGTGTTAGTGCCTATCAGTGCTTATCTGTGCAGCCTCATCAGCGCACATCAGTGAAGGAGAAAAATTACCTGCTTGCAACGTTTTATAACAGAAACTAAGAAAAACGTTTGGTTTGTTTTCAAATTTTTGCTGTTTTCGTGTTTAGCAAAAAAATAAAAAACACAGTGGTGATTAACCACTTAAAGACCCCACACTGTATATATACGTCGGCAGAATTGCTGCTCGCGACCCCCCTGCCTTCCCCGTGAGTCGGACTGCGGGTTCCGCGGACTCGATCGCCGCAGGGATCCCCGCGATCGTCTCACGGAGGCATGGAGCGGGGAGATGTTAGTGTAAACACATCTCCCCGCTCCCCTACTGACAATGTCAGCGATCTCCGCTCTGTGTAATCAGAGCGGAGATCGGTGACATGTCACTAGTAGCCACGCCCCCCTCAGTTAGAAACACGCCCCTAGGCACACTTAACACCTCCAGCACCCCTAGTGGTTAACCCCATTCACTGCCAGTGTCATTTTTACAGTAACCAGTGCATTTTTATTGCACTGATTGCTGTAAAAATGACAATGGTCCCAAAAATGTGTCAAAAGTGTCCGATGTGTCCGCCATAATGTCGCAGTCATGAAAAAAATCACTGATAGCCGACATTGCTAGTAAAAAAAAAAAAAAATAATAAAAATACCTTAAAACTATCCCCTATTTTGTAAACGCTATAAATTTTGCGCAAACCAATCAATAAACGCTGATTGCGATTTTTTTTTACCAAAAATATGTAGAAGAATACGTATCGGCCTAAACTGAGGAAATAAAATGTTTTTTTTAATATATTTTTGGGGGATATTTATTATAGCAAAAGGTAAAAAATGTCATTTTTTTCAAAATTGTCGCTCTATTTTTGTTAATAGCGCAAAAAATAAAAACCGCAGAGGTGATCAAATACCACCAAAAGAAAGCTCTATTTGTGGGAAAAAAAGGACGCCAATTTTGTTTGGGAGCCACGTCGCACGACTGCGCAATTGTCAGTTAAAGCAACGCAGTGCCGAATCACAAAAAGGGGCCTGGTCTTTATGCTGCGTATTGGTCCGGAGCTTAAGTGGTTAAATACCACCAAAAGAAAGCTCTGGGAGGAAAGGGGGTAAAAGTGCCCAGTATTGAAGTGGTTAAAGCATTTAGGCTCTATATGATTGGTATGTTGTTGATGGTGCCCATTGCCGGCATGCGTAGAATTAAGAAAGCCATTCAGTCTATATGTGTCCTCCTGAGGTGTTCCCCCTACTAACCTGGCAGACTCAGGAAGAGGCACACCAACAGGAGGATACAGACTTGCTTATGTGACCCGCTCGGGTTTATTGGAGTGAAATGTTCGCCTCTGACGAACTTATACCGAGTAGAGGATGTAATGAAACGCCTCACAAAAGCCGGAACCTTTATTCCGGAAACACCGCTGCAGCCCGGACCTGTATTGTTGCCGGACCGGAAGCCGATGAATGTCTGAATGCAGACTGAGCTGGTGCGGTGATTGGAGGAGATTTGCTGGCGGGATGGAGGCCGATTTGTTGGACACGCTGGAGTCTCTGGGGTGAGAGGAGATCTTTACAGGATGTACTGTGATACATTCATTGTACATAGATCCCTGACACTGCTCTACTGCATGAATGGAGATTTGCGTGTACCTGTCTCTGGCAGTTGCCCCCCTTCCCTTGTCCCTCGTCCCCTTCCCTTGTCCCTCGTCCCCTTCCCTTGTCCCTCGTCCCCTTCCCTTGTCCCCTTCCCTTGTCCCCTTCCCTTGTCCCCTTCCCTTGTCCCTCGTCCCCTTCCCTTGTCCCTCGTCCCCTTCCCTTGTCCCTTGTCCCCCGTCCCCTTGTCCCCTTGTCCCTCGTCCCCTTGTCCCTCGTCCTCGTCCCCTTGTCCCTCGTCCTCGTCCCCTTGTCCCTCGTCCTCGTCCCCTTGTCCCTCGTCCTCGTCCCCTTGTCCCTCGTCCTCGTCCTCGTCCCCTTGTTCCTCGTCCCCTTGTCCCTCGTCCTCGTCCCCTTGTCCCTCGTCCTCGTCCCCTTGTCCCTCGTCCTCGTCCCCTTGTCCCTCGTCCCCTTCCCTTGTCCCTCGTCCCCTTCCCTTGTCCCTCGTCCCCTTCCCTTGTCCCTCGTCCCCTTCCCTTGTCCCTCGTCCCCTTCCCTTGTCCCTCGTCCCCTTCCCTTGTCCCTCGTCCCCTTCCCTTGTCCCTCGTCCCCCTTCCCTTGTCCCTCGTCCCCCTTCCCTTGTCCCTCGTCCCTTGTCCCTCGTCCCCCTTCCCTTGTCCCTCGTCCCCCTTCCCTTGTCCCTCGTTCCCCTTCCCTTGTCCCTCGTCCCCCTTCCCTTGTCCCTCGTCCCCCTTCCCTTGTCCCTCGTCCCCCTTCCCTTGTCCCTCGTCCCCCTTCCCTTGTCCCTCGTCCCCCTTCCCTTGTCCCTCGTCCCCCTTCCCTTGTCCCTCGTCCCCCTTCCCTTGTCCCTCGTCCCCCTTCCCTTGTCCCTCGTCCCCCTTCCCTTGTCCCTCGTCCCCCTTCCCTTGTCCCTCGTCCCCCTTCCCTTGTCCCTCGTCCCCCTTCCCTTGTCCCTCGTCCCCCTTCCCTTGTCCCTCGTCCCCCTTCCCTTGTCCCTCGTCCCCCTTCCCTTGTCCCTCGTCCCCCTTCCCTTGTCCCTCGTCCCCCTTCCCTTGTCCCTCGTCCCCCTTCCCTTGTCCCTCGTCCCCCTTCCCTTGTCCCTCGTCCCCCTTCCCTTGTCCCTCGTCCCCCTTCCCTTGTCCCTCGTCCCCCTTCCCTTGTCCCTCGTCCCCCTTCCCTTGTCCCTCGTCCCCCTTCCCTTGTCCCTCGTCCCCCTTCCCTCGTCCCTCGTCCCCCTTCCCTCGTCCCTCGTCCCTCGTCCCTCGTCCCCCTTCCCTCGTCCCCCTTCCCTCGTCCCCCTTCCCTCGTCCCCCTTCCCTCGTCCCCCTTCCCTCGTCCCCCTTCCCTCGTCCCCCTTCCCTCGTCCCCCTTCCCTCGTCCCCCTCGTCCCCCGTCCCCCTCGTCCCTCGTCCCTCGTCCCCCGTCCCCCTCGTCCCTCGTCCCCCGTCCCCCTCGTCCCTCGTCCCCCGTCCCCCTCGTCCTCCGTCCCCCTCGTCCTCTCCTTCTCCTCTCCGTCCCCCTCTTCTTCTTCTCTCCGTCCCCCTTCCCCCCCTTCCCCCTCTTCTTCTTCTCTCCGTCCCCCTTCCCCCCACCTGTTTTCTGTGGCCTTTGTCTGTCTGTCTACTGCGGCACTTGCCTCCCATCCCCCCCTTTTTTTTCTTCTCTGGCCCTTGTATCCATCTGTTGAGTGATGACACTGTGACAGTTTACTTGAATTGATGTTAAATTTCTTAGTGAACACACCTTGAGATGATTTCTTCTCATGCCAGGTACCAGGGTCCCCTGTTGGATGAGACCACTCTAGGTCCAGCTTTAGAGAGTGGGCTGTCATCTCCTGAATACTGCCAGCTCTTGTGTTGGCTCAGCTCTCAGATACAGTTATTAGGTAACTTAGAAGAAAGTGTCAGCTCTGAAGGTAAGTAAATCATCTCATTAGATACGATCACTGCAAAGAACATTGCACTGAGCCTTGGAAGAGATGCTTGGATCTATATGAACAATGGCAAATCTTCACCTCCATTTTGAATGATGCCAACTCGCCTTCGCATGTCCCAAACCAGAGCCCTTCCCGTATTCCCGTGCAGGTGCTATTCAAAATGAATGGCAGTGCATTGTACTGACACAGGCATGTTGCGGCACCATGCGTTACTGCAGTGCAAAAGTGTCAATCTGAGTCTAAATAAAATTTTGTGCAAATTCTCCTTATTTAAAGCAAAGGAATAATGTGCTAGTGAGCATCGCATAGTAGCACATTATGTGAAACTTACCTCAAAACAAAGCCTTTCAGCGATGCAATGTCATCGCTGGAGACGGCATCTATCTATACCTGGTCTACCTTCTGGGTTCGCAGCTCTGGCCAGTCAAAACATGTGCGTGGGAGCCTCCGTCACGATACGCTGCTCTGAAGTGATGCCATGTTCATTCAGAGCGCATCCGCCAGTGATGTAACAGGCTGCTAGGACAGTAAGTAACTCCTAAACGGTGCACGTTTAGGAGATTTTTACACTGCCTATAGGTAAGCTTTAACCACTTCCTGACCGCCCGCCGTCAAAATACGGCAACATAATATCACTCCTGCAAGAATCACCGTAGTTGTACAGCGGGTGCTTTAAGGAGTATAGGGGGCATCCGCACGCCCGCCACGTGACGTAGGAGCCAATGCACGTGGCCGACGGCCGCCCACAATTGCTCATAAGGACAGAACGGAGATTTGTTAATGTAAACCGACAGATCTTCATTCTGTCAGAGGTGAGGAGACTGATCTGTTGTTCCTACTGCTTAAGAACAACGATCTGTCCCATCCCTCACAGTTAGAAACACTCAATAGGGAACACATTTACCCCTTGATCGCCTCCATCCCTGCCAGTGACATTTACACAGTAATCGGCTATTTTTAGCACTGATCGCTGTATAAATGTCACTGGTCCCAAAATAGTGTCAAAAGTCTGTCCGCCGCAATGACGCAGTCCCGATAAAAATTAAAGATCACCGCCATTACTGGTAAAAAAAATATATATATATATATATATACTAAAAATGCCATAAATCTATCCCCTATTTTGTAGATGCTATAAGTAGAAGAATACATATCGGCCTAAAGTGTGGTAGAAATTATTATTTTTTATATATTTTTTTGGACATATCTATTATAGCAAAAAGTAAAAAAAATTGCTTTTTTTGTTTATAGCGCAAAAAATAAAAACCACAGAGGTGATCAAATACCACCAAAAAAAAATCTGATTTGTGGGGAAAAAAAGGACATCAATTTTGTTTGGGTACAGCGTTGCACAACCGCGCAATTGTCAGTTAAAGCGACGCAGTGCCGTATCGCAAAAAATGGCCTGGTCAGGAAGGGGGTAAATCCTTCCGGGGCTGAAGTGGTTAATATAGGCTTACCCTTAGGTAAAACTTAAAGATGGAAGTTTACTTCCTCTTTAAAAATCATCCTTACAAAATGGTGTCTTGTCCTGCTTACGCATCTTGGCGCACGCCACTATGGATCTGACCCTTTTTTTGGAACTCCATGCACACAAATGTGTTTTTTAAATGCATTGAGGTTCTATTCACTATCTGTAGAAAGATCACCCCGACTCACTGACATTCACCTCCCAGCAATCCTCCACTGCTCTTTTCTCCATCGTAGCTGCCACCAAAATACCTGGTATCAGAGCCTAGAAGCAGTGGTGACATCATCCTCTCCATCATGTGACTGTGCTTGGGCCTAGCGATTTGCTGCTAGGCCTGAGCACTGCATTTGGGGAGGAGATCACGTATTCCACTATACTTGGAAGCACCAGGTATTTTGTTCTGCTTGCGATTAGGGATGGATTGTTTGAGCGGTGATTATCAGTGGGTCAGGGTGTGCAGCTTTGTACAGAAATTGTCCCCTTTGACCTGATTGGGTAGAGCAGGGATATGCAATTAGCGGACCTCCAGCTGTTGCAAAACTACAAGTCCCATCATGCCTCTGCCTCTGGGTGTCATGCTTGCTGCTGTCAGAGTCTCGCTATGCCTCATGGGACTTGTAGTTTGGCAACAGCTGGAGGTCCGCTAATTGCATATCCCTGGGGTAGAGTAAGAGTGAATGTTTAAACAGGACCCTTCTGCATTAACACTTAAAGCAGAACTAAAGGGAAAGAAAACCAGGGGGTAGTCAGGAGCTCACTGGGGTGTATGGGCTGGGAAGGCTCTGTATGAGAGCAAACACAGCGTCCCTCCAATAGCTGACTCACCTCAATAAGGTGTGATCCTGGTAATCAACCAAGCATACAAAAGAAAAAGGTAAAAAGAGAGCCTCACCTGCAGTAATTACTAGGGACCATGCAGCTTATAGATAAGGGAACTTTATTACACAAAAATATCAAATGGTAATTCAAAACACACCAGGTAAAAATCCTAGAACTAAAGGGGTTAATGCTCACCTTTCCAACAGCTCCACACTGGCATCTTCTCCTATGTGCCGGTCCCCATCAGGATGACATCAATCCCGCAAATGCACAGGAGGCCGTCATCCTGGCACACAGAGAACGGTACAAGCAGGCAGGTAGGGACATTTTATTGCAGAAGAGACATTGCATATCTCTTCTGCAATAAAAGCCTG
This sequence comes from Rana muscosa, assembly GCA_029206835.1. Lineage (NCBI taxonomy): Eukaryota > Metazoa > Chordata > Amphibia > Anura > Ranidae > Rana > Rana muscosa. The sequence continues at coordinate 130,604,280 of CM055126.1, forward strand.
CCTGCTCGCTGATTGTTATGGTGGAAGTTTAGTTCTCCTTTAAATGTTCATCAATGCATCAGTCAGGTATAATTCTCCTTTCTTTCTTGTACATCACACAAGACGGTATCTTCATATGCATTATTATAGGATTATACTGCCACCTTCAGGTGATTGCCACCCAAAGGTGGCAGCATAATCCTATCATAATGGATATGAAGATGCCCTATGTTCTGCGATGCACTCCAAGAAAAGGATTTTACAGGTAAACCAAAAAATAGGATTTTTATAACAGCTTACCTGTAAAATCCTTTTCTTAGGAGTACATCACGGGACACAGAGCGACATAGTCATTACTAATGGGTTATATAGATACCGTCAGGTGCTGGCACTGGCAACTTCCAAAACCGGAAGTACCCTCCCCTATATAAGCCCCTCCCATCCGGGAGCACCTCAGTTTTGTAGCAAAGCAATAAGTGTCCCCAAAGAGGGGCGGGAGCTCTGTGTCCCGTGATGTACTCCTAAGAAAAGGATTTTACAGGTAAGCTGTTATAAAAATCCTATTTTCTTTCTCGTACATCACGGGACACAGAGCGACATAGTCATTACTAATGGGATGTCCTAAAGCAATGCCCAATGAGGGGGGGGGATACACCATATATAAGCTGAGCGCTATCAGACATGAGGATCTTTTGCGGCCTGCAACACACTGCGCCCAAAGGCGACATCCTCCTGACTTCTAACGTCCACCTGGTAGAACCTAGTAAACGTGTGAACTGAAGACCATGTTGCGGCCTTACAGATTTAAGCCAGGGAGGCCTGGTGATGCACTGCCCATGAAGTTCCAACTGCTCTCATGGAGTGCGCTCTAACTTTGAACGGAGGCGGTCTCCTTCTCAAGCCATAGGCTTGTATTATGACCTGTCGAATCCACTTGGCTAAAGTAGATTTTGACGCTGCCTGACCCTTTCTGGGGCCTTCCGGCAGAATAAACAAAGTATCCGTTCTGCGAATCTGAGCAGTGGCTTTTAGATAAGCTTTAACTGCTCTTACTACATCCAAAGAATGCAATAACTTTTCCTCTACCGAAGTAGGTTTGGGGAAAAAAGAAGGAAGAACCATATCTTGGTTCAAATGAAACCTCGGTACCACCCTAGGAAGAAAGGCTGGATGAGGACGTAATACTACTCTATCCTTATGGATAACCAGATATGGCTCCTTACAGGACATAGCTGCTAATTCCGACACTCTTTTAGCCGAACAAATGGCTACTAGAAAAATCAATTTCCTGGTGAGAAGCACCAAAGAAATATGCTGTAATGGTTCAAATGGTTGTTTCTGTAGAACCGACAGAACCAAGTTTAGATCCCATGGACATATGGGAATATTAACCGGAGGACTAATACGCATCACTCCTTGTATAAAGGCTTTGACTAGTGAATGCGAAGCCAAGGGCCTTTGAAAAAATATTGACAAGGCCGAAATCTGACCCTTGATAGTACTCAAGGCAAGCTTCCTATCTACAGCCCATTGTAGGAAGTCCAGAATCCTACCTATTACGTACTTATGTGGATGCCATTTCTTGGCCTCACACCACGCGATGTACGCCTTCCAGATTCTATATTAGATCTGCCTGGATACCGGCTTCCTGGCATTGATCATGGTAGATACCACAGGATTAGAGAGCCCTCCCTTTTTTAGAATGTGGGCTTCCATAGCCAGGCCGTCAAACCTAGGGCTGGTAAGGAAGGGTGGTATATCGGTCCTTGCGAAAGCAGGTCCGGACGACGTGGGAGAGTCCATGGACTCCCCACTGAAATTTTACAATCTCCGCGTACCACGCTCTTCGGGGCCACGCTGGAGCCACCGGAATCACTGGTTTCTTTTCTACCCCGATTCTGCGGAGTAATCGAGGTAACCATTGTGGCGGTGTGAATGCATATATCAGCTTGAACTGATCCCAAGGGAACACTAGGGCATCCGAGCCGCAAGCTAGGGGATCCCTTGTCCGAGAGACAAACCTGTCCCCCTTTGCGTTGAATCTGGATGCTAGAAGATCTACATCCGATGTTCCCCACCGCTGACATATTGTCCAGAAAACCTCGGGGTGAAGGGACCCTTCCTCTGGGCCTAATTGCTGGCGACTTAGAAAGTCCGCCTTCCAATTCTCCACTCCTGGAATGAATACCGCAGATATGGCTGGGACATATTTTTCTGCCCATTTCAGGATGTAATTTACTTCCCTCTGGGCTGCACGACTCCTGGTGCCCCCCTGATGATTGAATTCTGACAGGGGACCCTTGGAGTTTGGATGTCCATGCTACTAGGGCATACCGGGCTGCTCGTATCTCTAAGAGATTGATGGGCAGGGCCTTTTCTGCATCCGACCATCTGCCCTGGAGAGACTATTGCTCCAGTACTGCTCCCCAGCCTATAAGGCTGGCATCTGTAGTGACCACCTTCCAAGAAATCAGACTGAAGGATTTCCCTTTTTCCAGATTCTGGGGAACCAACCACTAACGGAGGCTCTTGCGAACGGAAGGGGACAAGGACATTGTAAGTCTAGGGCCTGAACTTTTTTGTTCCAGGCTGACAGTATGGCCCCCTGCAAATTCCTTGAATGGAATTGACCGTAGGGTACTGCTTCGAATGATGCCACCATTTTTCCCAGCAGCCTTATGCACAGGCGTATGGACGGCTGTCTTTTTTGTACCCACTAAGTGGATCAAATCTTTCAAAGACAACACCTTTCCTCGAGGCAAGAATATTTTTCTCTGGCCTGAATCCAACCTTAGCCCCAAGTATTCCAGACTTTTGACTGGTTTTTAGGGCTAACTTGTCTCGGTTGATAATCCAACCGTGAGATTCCAGATACTTGATTGTCTTGTGAACGACCACGTCTAGTTTTTTCACTGAGTGGTCTATCAGCAACAAGTCATCTAGATATGCCATTATCATTACACCTTGTGTTCTTAGATTGGCCAATAAAGGGCCAGAATTTTTGTAAACACTCGTGGTGCTGTGGCCAAACCGAAGGGTAAGGCTCTGAACTGAAAATGGCGCCCTTCTACTGCAAAGCGTAGAAATTTTTGGTGGACTGGAAAGATGGGAATGTGCAAATAAGCATCTTTGATGTCGATCGCGGCTAACCATTCCTCCCCTTGTAGGGCAGTGGCCACCGATCGGATCGACTCCATCGGAAAGTCCTGATATACAGGAATTTGTATAGCCCTTTTTAGAATTAATATGGGCCTCCCGTCCGCGTTTGCTTCGGGACTGTAAAGAGGTTTGAGTAAAACCCAAACCCTCATTCTTACAGGGGAACCTCCATAATTACTCCTTGGAGCAATAGTTGTTCTAGTGCCAACAAGAGGGACTCTATCTTCCGGGGATCCCTTGGCACGTTTGACCTCAAAAATGGGAAGGAGGAGAGTCTTTTAACTCCAAACTGTATCCCAAATATACTGCGGAGAGCACCTATCTGTCTTGATCGTGTCCCGCCAGGTCTCTTGCGAACAACTGGAGTCCTCCCCCCCACCCGACTGAGTGGGGGCAACCCTTCAATTAATTTAACTTTGGGGGAGGTTTTGTACCTCCCCTGACCCAGGGTTTCTCATTACCCTGCTATTGTCCCTGTTTTTTACCCCCGGGAATTGACCGAGGAGGCCGTCGGAACTGTTACACAGCCGATGCCCCAGGGACTGGAGAAGCAGGCCTCTTAAAGAGGGACCTCTAACTCTGTTTTTAACCGGCAAGAGCGTATTTTTACCGCTGGAAATTTTCTGGATATATTTGTCCAGGTTTTCCCTGAATAAGCGTTCACCATGAAATGGGACGCTAACCAGCCATTCTTTACAGGGAGCTTCAGCAGACCAGTTTTTGAGCCATAGAAGCCTACGCATATGTACTCTAGACAGCGTAAGGCGGGAGGCCTGATGGACTGAATCCTTATGGCGTCAACCGCAAAGCCTAAGGCTCTAGGTAGATCAGCTAGGGCAAAGCCTGCTGATCTGTCAAGTCCCTCAAGACCTGTTTCAACTGATCCTTCACTGCTTAGCAGACCCCAATAGCTGCTACTGCTGGTTGTGTCACCAAGCTTGCTGTAGAAAGAAGCAGACTTTCATAAGGACTCCAATCTTTTATCTATTGGGTTCTTGAACATTTGGACATTATCCACTGGACATGTCAGTGATTTATACATACAAGAGATGGCTGCGTCCACTGTAGGGACCTTCCATTTTTTTTTTTTGATGAACTTATCCTCCATGGGATAGACCACCGGAAATCTCTTGGGGGGAATAAATATTTTCTCAGGACGTTCCCAATCCTGGTAAATAAGCCCTTTCAGTAAAGGGTGAAGTGGAAAAGAACAGACAGTCTGGGGGCTTCTAGCGACCCCAACGAGGATACAGTAGTGGTTGATGGTTCCGCAAGGTGCATTTTTAAATGCTGATCGGACCATGTTAGTCAGAGACTGAACCCATAATCTTTCAGCTTGAGATGCTGAGAAAAGGTTCCCCCACTGTTGACTCCTCTATAACAGAATCAACCTTATCCTGATCCCCTTCAGGCAGGTCGATCCCTGTATGGGACTGTTGCTCTGCTAACAGGCACTTTGAAGGAGGAGATGGAGATCGGCGTGCTTTCCCTGACAGGGAGGCAGCGATCAATGTTGACAATCTCTCTCTAATCCTCCCAGAGCTGAGGAAAAAACCTCCTGTTACATACACAGGAGCAGGTGAACTGAGGACAGCCACAGTACCAAGTACCCCTGCGGGGTCTCTACGGTCACTTACCTCTGAACTTCAGGGGAGACTGGTGCAGCAGAAGTATGCCCAAGATCCTCAGAGCCCGATGAGACCCCCTTCGCTTCCTGGAAGATTCAGTTCCGGAGCTTCTGGATGGCATATTCCTAAGCCTAAAGCTGAGGTATTCCAGCCGTAATACACCACTTTTACTGAGAATAGTCTAGCACAATTGCTGCTATATCACAGTTGGTGTCTACTAAAGTGCCTTTCTAGGGGATGCCTGCATCAACCGCCTCTATGTGCCTTTTATATTGTTGCTAGCTCTGTCTGTGCACTTCAACAGCCAGCTATAATGTGCTTCAAAACACGCTGGACGCCCGCACATGCGCAGTAGCGCCGCGGTGCACACCTGAGCGTCATCCACCCGCTCCGCCCCTTTTTCCAGATCGCCTCTATGAATAGAGGCGCGTGCGCGGGCACGTGCGCCTTCGGCGCCTTTTTTGAAAACAACAAGGAGCTAGATGGGAGCCAGGGTCCCTTTGCCGCAGGGCCCGGGGATGGATGAGCGCAGCAACAGGGCAGAGGAGACAGCTTCCCAGCAGAGAACATACCAACTGCCTGGATTTGATTCTGGAAGAAAAAAATCCACATTACAAGAAAAAGAACCATAGCGGCCTCTAGTGTCTAACACAGGTACCGCGGTCTTACATTTTTTTTTTTTTTTTTTTTTTTTCTTGCCTACTATTAAAATTTTTACATTTTCTCAGTAGTAACAGGCATACACAGAATATTAGTGGGAATACCGTTAGGTAACAGACAGAAAGACAAATTAGGCTTGGGGGTCCCCCAATAGAACCAAGTTCCTGGGGGCCCCCACTTACCTGTTCCCCGCCGCAGGACTTTGTTTGGTCCACAAAAGCCCAAACTTCACCTATCACGGCAGGCATTGTAATCAAACCTTCAGGGACCGGGTTCCCAAGGATTCCACTCCCCTGGACCTGTATAGCACCCTGCACAGAAAACATCTTGGTCGTGGGTATGACCAGAGCTCTGGATCCCAGGGTCCAGCTCTCCTAAGAGAAGCATTACAGGCAAAACCTTGCTCTTCTCTGCAAGGCCCGGGTACCGACCGTTTAGCTATGAAGCTTTTTTGGTCGGATCCGGAATAGCTTACTGAGGCCCAAAAGAACCTGTACGCAAGCTCAGTGAAAAACACATGTTTCTTCTTGGCCAACACCTTAGACACTGGCAAAAAACTGAGGTGCTCCCGGATGGGAGGGGCTTATATAGGGGAGGGTACTTCCGGTTTTGGAAGTTGCCAGTGCCAGCACCTGACGGTATCTATATAACCCATTAGTAATGACTATGTCGCTCTGTGTCCCGTGATGTACGAGAAAGAAATCCCATTTTCTCCTAAACTTTCCTTTCAGAAGTGAATTTAAATTTTAACTCGTAAGCTATAAATAGTAACATAAAAAACAGAGAATAGAAAAGCGCCTCACAGTAAGAGATATTTTGCATCTTTTCATCATGGAACTGCCCTAACTCTTTATTTCTTCTACCTATCTGGACTGTGCTAATTTTTGTTCTGTTTGTAGTAATTTATAAAAAATATAGCACATTAAAAATGTTTGTATAGTGTATGTGAATATTTTTCATATTCTTTTAAAAGCATATATGTATACATAGAAAAAAGGGGGCAACCCTGATAGGTTTTAATCTGGTGCTGCAAATGTTTATTTATTGTTTATTTTTTTATTGTTGAACAAAAGAATCGTCACATACCTATTGTGACAGGTTCAGTGGTTACAATTCACTGGCATTCCCTCAAAAAAATCCAGTTTAAAAACAACTATATGCTTCTGAGTGGTGTGTTGCATTGCAAGCAGGGTGTTAACATAATCTGACAGACAAGAGATTTCTGAGCACACTTACCCACCAGCCTGCATTTTGCAGGCTGGCGGGTAAGTCTGTTGGGGAATATTTTGTCTGTTTGTGATGTGCATTGCCCTTTCATTTGCACCTTGCTGCAAAGGCCAATTGTAGGCTCGGGTGGTTGCCACTTTTTTTTGTACATGCTTGGATAACCTGTCATAGGCAAGCATGGGTTCCGTTCTGCTTTCATTTTTTAATTCTATATGAAAGGGGATTGTAGAACATCCGTATAGAATAAAATGGTAAGTGTAATTGGGGTAGAATAAAAAAGGAGTGGTAAGGAGAAGCGTGGAAGGGGTGGGGAGAGGTGAGATATGGAAGACGGGGAAAGGGATGCTTGGGGGAGATGGCTAGAGGAGCAAAAGGGATGGGAACTTGACTAAGCAAGGAAATGGGGGCTGCTGATATTTTAACCGGTTTCTTTTTTTATTGTTTACGGTAGTGTTGGCACTTTTGAGCACATGATATTTAAAACCAGTGTCTGTTCCCTTACCCGTAATAGGTGGAGACCTGGAGAGTATTCAGCTGGAAATAAGTGGATTCTTAAAGGAACTCTCTTGCCCATATCCTTCTCTGGTGTCTGGAGATATCACAAGCAGACTCCAAAACAAGGAGGATTGTCTGAAATTGCTGTGTAAGTACAAATAGAACACCTGCATATGAATTAAAGAGGAAGTAAAGTCCCATGCATGTATTTTACCTATAGGTAAGCCTATAATAAGGCTTACCTATAGGTACTGTAAATATCTCCTAATTGTGCGCCGTTTAGGAGAGATTTACTGTTTATGCAGCCAATTATGCCATCGGCTCATTCGCTCTGATAGAACGGCCACACTGTGCCGTGACCAGCGGCTCCCGCAGCTCCCACTATCGGAGTCCGCGGACCCGGAAGGAAGATGGGCGAAGATGGATGCAGCATTCAGCAGGGCCAACAAGGGCCTAGTTTGCAGTTTAACATACTGCGATGCATACTAGCACATTCTGCCTTTGCTTTTGAAGGTCAGAAAAAGAAAAAAGAAAAAAAACGGGACTTTACTTCCTCTTTAAAGCGGAGTTCCACCGACATATCACATATTTTTTTGAAAAGCCTTTTGCTGCTATCATCCTAATGTACTGCTGCATACACTATTCTCATTAATCACGCCGCTATATTTATTATTTTATTTGTAAAACTAACCTTTAGATTTGGATGTGTTGATCGGTTCCATCTTGCTAGTGGGCATGCGAAGCTCACTAGGATATTCTTCTGGGATACGGTGCTGCTAAATAACCAGCATGCACCGCCCGTTCTCGCGCATGCACAGTAAGCTAATTTAGCAGCGCAGGAAACTTCTCAGGGTGCCATTACAACAGGCGGTGGCGTCGGAAGTGCTCGCCCGTTGTGATGGCAACCATGATAAGCTTATCAAATACCGGGCTTCTAGCCCTCGGCGCTGCCCAGTGACTCCTGGGAAATGAGGACACGCATCTCCCAGGAGCACTAGCGAACACAGGCACCGAGGGAAGTGACGTCAGGCGCCATAGAGAGGAAGGGGGGCAGATTACAAGAGACCCCATAGCAACAGCTCTGAACAAGTATGTAAATTTTTTTATAATTTCTGATGCTTTTTCCAGTTGATTAATGTAAAGTTCATTTTGTGGATGGAACTCCGCTTTAAGTGATATATTGAAACTTTTCAAAATGAAATAAAACGCATTAATTATGTGCCCCTTCACCATCTTTCAGACTTTTTTATTATATTTAATCTTCTCTTATATGTCCCAGTATTCTTAGGTTCAGAACTTCAGGCTGTACAGATCGTACGGACTAAGTCGTTGACTTGCTCAGGTCCAAGTGATGCTGTGAATAAAGAAATAAAAACTATTTTTGAAGCTCTCCGGTTGCCTTTGCCATCCACTTCAGATATTATTGGCCAGTTAAAAAGTGTGCAAGAAAAGGTACAAGGTTTATAATAAATGTTTGGCTTTCATGTATATTTACATCCCTTCCTGTACGGTTTCCTATTTTCAAAAGCTAATGCCGCGTACACACGACCGTTTTTATTGACGAGAAAAATTTCATTTTTTAAAATGGTCATTAAAAATGATCGTGTGTGGGCTTTCCAGCATTTTTCCCGACGAGAAAAACGCAGAGAATCACGACGAGAAAAATTGGAACATGCTCTAATTTTTCACGTCGTTTTTTTACATCGTTGTTTTTCTCGTCATGAAAAACGGCCGTGTGTGGGATTTAACGACGTGAAAAAAAAAATGCGCATGCTCAGAATCAAGTATGAGACGGGAGCGCTTGTTCTGGTAAAACTAGCGTTCATAATGGAGATGGCACATTCGTCACGCTGTAACGGACTGTAAAGCACGAGGCTGAAAAGCGCGAATCGTCGCTCAACAAACTTTACTAACATGAAGGGTGGCGCCATCCGAATGGAACTTCTCCTTTATAGTGCCGTTGTACGTCACCGCGGTTTATTCGAACATTTTTTTCCACGTTAGTGTGTAGGCAAGGCAGGCTTGAGAGGAAACACGAAAAATCACGTCGGGGAAAAATGCAGTTTTTTTCAATGACATTAAAAATGGTCGTGTGTACGCGGCATTAGGCATGGGTGTTAAAGCAGAAAATAAAATTAGTGACAAGCATCTGATGGAAACAGCCATTCTCTAACTCTTGTGTCACATATTAGTTCTTTGCCAATGCCTTCACTCTTAAAGTGGTTGTAAACCTTGTACTACCACTTTTACCTTCAGGTAAGCCTATAATAAGGACCGTTTAGGAGATTCTCACTGTATCCGCATGTGCCACCGTCATCGGCACATGCGTACCACTTCTTCAGTAGCTGTGCCGTGACCGGCGGCTCCCACGTCATCATGACTCTGGCCAATCACAGCGCCGGAGCCCGCAAACTAACGTAAATATCTCCAGGAAATATGTCGCCGGACACATCGGTGTACGGGTGACCACTGCAACAGCTTCAATCTAAGGTAAGTATTTCATAATGAGCTAGTATGCGCTGCATACTAGCTTAATATGCCTTTGTCTTGCAGGTTGTGTTTTTTTTTTTTTTTTTTTTTGAGAGTTTAAAACCACTTTAAAGCAGAAGTAAACTTCCAAAAATATTCCACTCCACCATCCAGCAACGTGGCAGTTGCATCCCCCACTGGCCATTGCCATCTACTTTCCTAGTGCCAGGTTTTTGGTCTCTTGATTGGCCGGTGGTGGGTGATGTCATCCTGCACATACACACAGAAGTCACTGATTTTAAGCACAGCTGAAGTGTGCTAGGAGTGTGCAGTTCGATGTACATCCAGTAGAAAACTGCGAGCAGGCAGGTGAGTGTTTGTTATGGCAGAAGAGACATAGCGTGCCTCTTCTGCAATAAAAAAGCTGCCCCATGTATGAGTACTTTGATTTTTTTTTTTTGTTATGCTGGTAATTTTTTTCAGGATTTATTGGACCATTGATTATTGTTGTCATTACTCTGTATTAAACGTAAAAGTGTAAATATATACTGCGCTGTCTAAATGGTGAAATACCACTCATAAATTGAAATTAATGTGATAATAAACAATAGGCTGCAACCTAAATGTGAGACACACACAGTAAAGATAATAATAGAAAAATAAAGCTGCGCACATGTGAAAAACACTGTCTCTGATGGTTCAGAACAGTATATCAAGAGCTCAGTCTCTATTGCCCAAAACAATCAAGAAACCCCTGATAATATGAACAACAAAGTCCCGTGAATAAATGAGGTAATATTAACCCCTTGAAAAACAAACAAAATACTGTGGATGGGAATCTTCTTATTTGAACATAGGTGACATCAAACACCCAATGAATAGTGCTGTATCCTTGATAGAGAGAGGTTCCACCACCACCAGTTCTTACTGCCGCTTACCAGAACTATTGATCCCTTCAGAGATCAATGGAAGCAGATGGCTGTTTACCCCTGCCAGGGTCTCTAGAGTATTAGATTGCTAATAACTTCTCTCCTGAATTCCACGCCAATCCTCTCCAAAAGTCACGTTATCACAGTGCAAAAGGAAAGAAAGCCACCATAGCGTAAATCGGGTAAAACAAGTTTAATAATAAAATAAATACACTTACAGTTATCGCAAGTATAGAAAGCGTGTGGTAAAAATAGCCGGCCGGCTAAGACAGCCTGTTCGTTCCGGGACGCGTTAGTATGTCGGTGACGTCAGCACGCCGCTCCTCCCTATGTCGTTTCGTCACAGATGACGTCATCCTGGGGCACCTGTGAAATTTCTCTTTGACATGCAGTTCTCAGCCACAAGGAAGAAGGTGGTGGGTTTTGGTTATTTATTCCAATTCAATAGACACTTCCTTTCCAGAGACCCTGTGCAATGCTGATCTCTTTAGGCACACAGAAGCAATAAATCTACTTTGACGAGAAAGTAAGCTCTCTGTTTTGTAAAAGTTATTACCTGAAATATAGTAATGTAATCAATTTGAGGATTTATTTTCTTCTAATAGGTTAGGTTACTCAATCCTAAAAAAAAAACAATTGTGTGTGTGTGTAAAATATATATATATGGATGCCTTCATGAACATTTTAAAGTAAATTATTGTGGTATTTATTAGGACAGCCCCCATGCCTATATAACACCTTTTTTGTAGGTATGGGTGATGTTGACAGCCCTAATTCACTGATTGAGAGTCGGAGACTCTCAAATCCAAGTTTTAGCAACTTGCTGTGAAAAGCGTTTCCTGTAACAATGTGTTCAGGTATTTGTCTTCCTCTGAGGTAGAGAGTATGCATTGCCGTGGGCATAGAGTCCAGGAGGAACCCATTTGGTCATGGTGTAAATTGACCACCTGCGCCCAGGACCCCGGAAGGGAGGGGAAGGGCAGGACCATAATAGATGATAAAAAGTGCCCTTGAGGTCACCACATTTGGGACACGCCGAGTTGTAACCCGGCCGGTACTTTGAGAGACGAAATAGGAGTAAAGTAGGACCTATGCAATCTGTAAAGATGTGTGAGCCGGTCAGATAGTTTGGAGGAAACAGATTTGCACGCTCCCAAGATTTCATCCCACTCCTCATCCAACATCTCCCCTACATCTGTTAACCAGTTGGACTTCAGTTTTTGTAAGCTAGTTTTGGTTGCAGCAGGCAGAAGGAGATGGTTGTAGAACAACGAGATGAGTTGCATAGAATCTTGACTAGTGATCATCTCCACAACATGTAGAGTTTCCAGGGTAGGGGTGGAGTCATGGACTTGTGTTAAGAATTAGTTGAGTTAAGAGTTGGAGATACCGAAAAAACATGTGATTGGTCACTCCAAATTCCTCCTTATATTCTTGGAACGACTTAACCACCCCATTGACTAACACATGTGAAAGGTAAATGACCCTTCTCTCCAACCAGAGTGTATGATCAGGTAAGGTTAACAATTTGGGCAACTACGGTTTGTACCAGAGGGGCGTATGGGCATGAACGGGGGGGGGGGGGGGGAGCTTTAGTCGCATTTATAGCAAGCTGCCAGATTTTGCTATGATAAAATAGCATAGAACCCCTGTTGCCTCCACAGGGTGGCCCATGAATGCCCTGACAGGATTTGAAGGGAATGTACTACTGGTTGAGGCTCTTGGGAACATACCAAGGGGAAATATCTGTCTTTTAAAGTATATTATGGTGCACAGAACCTTTTATTTCAATGAGCATCCAGAAGCTTGCGTTTGCTGAGAGTCCATGGCTGCCATGTCCTTTACTGTTCCCAGAAGGATGCATTGAAGTGAGCGGCTCAGTATAAGAGCTAAGCAACAACAGTGTTTAGGAGGAGATCAGCAATGACAGCCAACCGATTTCTCTCATGACAGGTTACTGTAAGAATACAAGGAGCATTTGCTTCTTTGAATGGGTTGCCCAAAGTGGATTTCCAGCCTGTTCTGTGTTTAATAAAAGTCAGCTACACAAAGTGTAGCTGCTGTCTTTTAATAAACAGACATTCACCTTTCCCATGGTCCAGTGATGCGGCCATCCGAAGCCTTGTTTCTCTCCCCAGCACCACTAGTGTGGGCGCCCGGCAGTGACGGCTTACGACTTCACAGCCGGGTGCGCACTGCACGTCCTGAATGACTGGGCAATCTTCTGGGATCTGTGACATGTCCCAAAATATATCGGGGATGAAAGGGGAGGGGAGAACTTCCGCTTGAGTTACCTAGGCTGCCGAGCGGAAGTGGGAGTTGGGTCCCCCCCCCCCCCCCCCCCCCGAAAAAAATTGACATGCCAAATGTGGCATATCAGGGGGTCAGGAGTCCTTAAAGCAGAAGTTCCACTTTTGGGTGGAGCTCCGCTTTAAACATTTGCATCTGAGCATTGGCTCATGTGCTTTTGAGGGTTTTTTCAGTCCTGTTTAAAGATTTTATGTCTTTTGTAGGTTTTCAGTGGCTAGAAATATTAGGTTTGACAAGAAATTTAACAAAGCTGAGATTTTCAAGGCTTAATTTATATCTGATTATTCTTTTATGAAGGAAAACATGCTTTATTCGTAAATGACAGGTGGTTTTACAATTTAGCAGGAAAGAAAGAATGTGCAAAATGCCATATATAATAATTATGCTGCCTGTGTTTTTATCTCATTCACAGGTTACAGAGTTATTGCCCAAAGTTCCGTCAAATAGCATTAACAAGATACTCCTCGGTGTGGAACTGAATGCAGAACAGCTGGTGAGAAACAAATGAATATAGAAAAATAAGAGAAGATTACAATAAAAAAAAAAAAGTAACCCTAACATTTAGGCAATCTTACTAAGTGACAAGCCTTGAATCATCTAATTGCAGGCCTGGAATTGTTGACTTTCCCAGTCAGAATTTCTGTTGTCCTAGTTTTCACCCTTGTCATAATTTGTAAAGAAATGATTAAACCCTGTCCACCCCCACTGCAACAGCGGGAAGTAATATATGAAATAGTTTGCACTATAGAATAACTAGTAATATGCTCAAGTCCTACCCAGAGACCTTCTAAAAGTCATGTTTCAATCTGATAACGAGATCATGTATAAAAAAACGTATTTTTTATGTTTTCCTCAATAGTAAACAGTCCTAATTGGAGTTGCCCTTTAGGTTTCTGCAGAGTGGTTGGAAACATCAAACAGTAAACATGCAAATGTAAATCTGATGCCTATACAGTATATGAGTGCAGCGCTGAATCGTGAAATATAAACAAATATCAAAAATTATTAAATCAAACAACATATAAAGTGTGTAATTAAATGTCCATACAATAATGTGCAAAATAGGTTCATATTAAAACAGTGAAATTTCCACAAATGGATGTTGATTGATGAACAACTAAATGTAATTGTGAAATCCTATATATGAAGCTTCCAGACCACCAACGAATCACCTCACTCTTGCTCCCCCCAATGGGTATAGGCTCACCTATGGGAGTGCGACCCCCCCCCCCCCCCCCAACTAAGCAGGGTCAAAAAACGCCGGTGAGATATCCAACACAGCTGGCTCTTAAACTTCTTCCAAGATCTCCTCCTCAGTATGTCAGCAGCAGAACGTGTGCAGAGAAAAAGACTCCAATAGTGCTTGAATTGTTTTAAAAACTTTAACATGCGTTTATTAAATGTACAGGTTACTCACAATATGCGCATGCTTCCAGCGCACCACACTAATATGAACATGGGTTTAAAGAGCAACATAGAGCCGCACATCCAAAATCTTGATCAGCTTCTCAAATCTCTAGAGCCCAGTGCCTTCACCGTCCTAGCCTTTCCCTAAGGGGAGGGGCTAGGACAGTGAAAGCCCTCGGGCTCTTTAGCAATTCCAGGAAGTTAAGACAGCAGCTTCAGCTGCCCACAGTTAAAATGATTGCAGCCAGACTTAGTGGAGGAAGATTTCTGCAGCATATTTGGCAAATACAGAATCACAGTATATATATAAAATAAGCAAAGTGGTTGGAGGGAAGCTTCAGAATGGCAAAAATGTGTTTTTATTACAAATTATATGAGCAGACTGCAGTTCCTCTTTAATCTCTCTGTCCCGCTACCTGTGCAGTTTGATCTTAAGCTTACCCAGGGTTCTCTCTCCTTTCCCATGTGACAGTGCTTGGGCCTGTGGTAGTTGGCATCTTAGTGCTGCCATGTGGAAAAAAGGGAAGGAGGTCATATGATCTTCTTTACCAAGAATTAGTAGGTATTTCACTTTCCCCCTTTTGGGTGAATGGAAAGCAAGTATAACCACAGCCTCTGTGGGTTTTTTTTGGGGGTGGGGTTTCCCTCTTGCCTTCTCATTACTCAACATGTTTTGCGTTTTATGATTCCGTAGAATCTGCTTCTCCAGGAGCTAGATACAAGCAATATTTTTCAGTAGATCTACTGAAAAATATTGCTTGTATCTAGCTCCTGAAGAAGCGGATTCTACGTAATCCTAAACCGCGAAACATGTTGAGTCTTGTATACTATGCTACTGTATATGTATGACATTCCATTGGCAACAATGGTATGCCTATATGAGTGGTCTTATGTTCGTCACAAAACGATTTTTTAATCTATAAACATGTACATGGTAAACTTGTTTTATATTTGTGTAATAAAAACCTTTTATATTTATACCTTTTGACTGTACATCGGTCTCACATATGGTGCCAACATAGTCCATTTAACCCTCTTCTTCCTATACAAATTTCTCAGAGTTTAACTCCCTGTCTCATCAGTGGAGTTCCATTGTTATGACAGCCATGATTGTGCAGCTCTGCCGATTTACACAGGGAAAGCCGTGCTCTCTGCAAAACTGAGATGTCAGTGTGACAAACCAGTCCATTTGTTGAATGAAAGCTGATATTGTAGACTTTATGTATAAAGTTACTGTAATGTATAAAAAAAAAAACACTCATCACCAAATGTAGCTTCTTTTTTTTTTTGTGTTCCTTCATGTGCACATACTGGTTAACCTTAAGTACAAGCAATTCATGATACCAGGCTCTTTACTTTTGAAGCAGTAATCCTTTAAAATCACCATCTATGCTGCCTGCTTTGTAAGCAAGCATGAATATTTCTAATTTGTACAATGGAAGGATTATATATACATTTTGAACCTATCTTATAGGAACGCCTGGAGAAGATAAATGAAGCTCTCTGTAAAGAGTATGAGTGTCGGCGACGAATGTTAATAAAACGTCTCGATGTTACTGTTCAGTCATTTGGCTGGTCAGAGAGGGCCAAGGTGGGTGCATTTCTGTACAGTACACTAGTTATTTTCCAGATGTCACACTTTCCCTCTTCATTGACCATGCATTGTTATCAAATGTTACATTGCAAGATACTGTGTGAAATTGTACTAATGATATGGAGGCAATAATCTAAATTTTGTTTTTAATGGTCAGTAAAAATTTTTTAATTTTTTTCCATTAGGAAAAAACAGATGAGATTGCTCGTGCTTATCAGCCAGTGCGATACTCGCTGTGCTCAAAATCGAGCATTACATTATCACACCTCTTGGCTGCTAGGGAGGATCTCTCCAGAATAGTGCGCACTAGCAGTGGTTCCTCAAGGGAGAAGACTGTGTGTCCTGTGAACAAGGTACATTGCTATATAGACATTCTGTATTTTTTGTTTCCTTGTGAGGTTATTGGTATTATGTTTCAAGTGTGTGTTTCACTGAAGAAGGAAGGACTTGAGAAACATCGGAGGGTACTTGGGGTACTAATGCAAGGGAGTGACTAGAGCAAATGACCAGAAAACATGTATCACAGGAAATTTTTCAAGAGCTAACAAAAGATTTTTATCAAACATATGTACAAAGGGAACAGCACAATCCTAATAATTTTGTTTTCTGTGATTGTTGCTAATTTCCCTTATCGTCTTTCAGGACAGCACATGAGAGAGTGGCTCCACCCACTAGGAAACAGGAAACACAAACTCCACCACACTTTAAAAGGAGGATTCTCCCCACAGCTCATCAGTTTTCATATTTCCTCCGGCAAGGAAATACCTAGTAGGAGTCAGGTCTCTTAAAGCAGGGTTGCACCCGCGTTTTTGTTTTTTTAAGTCAGTAGCTGCAAACACTGTAGCTGCTGACTTTAAAGTGGTTGTAAACCCCGCTATTTTTTTAATTTATTTTTTAACAACCTGCAAAACAAAGACATAATGAGCTAGTATGCATAGCATACTAGCTCATTATGAATCACTTACCTGCGATCGAAGCCCCCGCAGCGGTGCTCGGACACCTCCGTCGCCGATGCCATCTTGCTCCCCTCTGCCTTCCATGTATCGCCGCTCCGGCGCTGTTATTGGCCCAGGAGCGGCGATGACGTCACATGCATGCGCGCTCGGGCTGGCTAACTCCATTCAGAAATCCGGCTACTAAGCCGGCCCGCTAGTGCGCATGACGTCAGCGGTGCCGCGGTTTTAAATGCAAATATCTCCTTAACCGTGTAGGTTAAGGAGATATTTCATGCACCTACAGGTAAGCCTTAATCAACCTGTAGGTGCATGTTGTCAAAGTGGGTTTACAACCACTTTAAATAAGGACACTTGCCTGTCCTAGGCACCCGTGAAGTCGGCCCCCCCCCCCCCCCGAGGCCGATCGCTCGATCGTGGCAGGTCCCCACGCCGCCATCCTCACTAAGGGAAACAGGCAGTGAAGCCTTGCGGCTTCACTGCCCATTTCCTACTGCGCATGCGCGAGTTGCGCAGCGCTTTGTGAATGGGCCGGCTGCTCTCTGGGATACACAGTTCCCAGAAGGCAGCGTGCCCCATTCACCAGAAGACACCGCTAGAAGGACGAGGAAGAAGAACAGCCTCGGAGGATGAAGAGGCAGGTTAGGAACTTCTGCATAGCAACTGCGATTTCTGGTAAGTAAAACATATTACTCTTTCGTCCATGGACCGACACAGCCTCTCTATTGACAAAGTGGGTATTATCCATTAATTAGGAGTGACTAGGCAGAAAACTTGTAAAAAGTGTTGCATCACACCCTCTACAGTACCGCCCAGGGGGCGGACCCTCTGGGTATATCACCTCAGTCTGCATCTCGCAGATCAGTTTTTTTTCTGTCTAGCAAGGAGTAGGACATGGCTCCCTTCGGGCCCATTGGTCCGGGGGAAAAAGATATATTTTTTTGCTACATTTTTTGTTTACTGCGATCTTCGATCAACTGCCAACTGGGTGACAGGCTGGATCCTCGATCCTTGTAGTCTCCCCAGTTCGGCCATCGAGCGTGTGCCGACCCTAGCTACGCGCTGGGTTTTCCACGACATGCCCGTTGCTCCACGGGTGACCGGTGAGCCTACGCTCCAGGGCCTGCATCGGACCGCTCGGCTTCAGCTGACCTTACGGCCGAGTCGCAGCAGCCTGGCCCGTGAGCTTACGCTCCAAGGCTTGCATAGGACCGCTCAGCTTCGGCTGACCTTACGGCCGAGTCACAGCAGCCTGTCCAGTGAGCGTCACGCTCCAGGGCATACATATGATCGTCCCTTTTTGGGTCCAATCACAGCATGCCTGGCCAACAGTCACCTTACGTGCACGGACGATGATCTGTTTGGAATGTCTTCCAACATAATACATGCAGGATAGGTTAGTAAACTCCCCTGCCTCGGCTGGGTGATTTGGCTGGACATTCCTGGAGAGACCAAGTAAGTGGTTGTGGCCCCTTTCTTCCCTCTCTCCCTGCCTTTTCCCTCCTCCCTGGGCTTCTAGCTAAAGGTTGCTGGGTGCTGGGGGTCACCTAAGGGGTTCCACTGGAGCGGGGCTGGCTGTAACTAACATTTAAAAGAAATGTAATTTCTGCTTACCTGTGTGTGTGTGTGTGTGTGTGCTTCCTCCTCCATGCTGTTGGCGGCCATTTTGTGGTGGTCCATGCCGGGTTTGGCCTCTAGTGACTGCCCGGCGGCCATCTTCCTGTGGTTTCGGCGCCATTTTCTTGTAGTCCACACCCACTGGCTTCTATCAACTGATCGGCAGCCATGTTTGTCCACCCTGTATGTATATATTGCCGTTCGGCGGACATCTTTTTGTGGGCTATGGCTGCTTGGCCTCTATCTTCGGCTCGGCGGCCATTTTCTTAGAGCCCACATTATCTTCCATACAGACGTTTTTGGCGGCCATTTTGCGAGAGTCTCCGGCCCCTAGGGTGCATTACACTGGCGCGAAAATTCACACAGGAAGCGCTGATAAAAGAAGCAGACTGACACAGCAGCAGTGGGACAGCATCACAGGCGCAGCACACGGCAGCATAGCAGTACCGGTCCAGGGTGGTGAGTCCTCTGGGTAACCCAGCATCTCTGCAGCGCAGGAGGGTGGCCTATTGATATCTTGCCTGGAGCCCTGTGGGTGTCAGCGTGTGATCAGCATGGCATCTGAGCCAGATGTCTTCTCCCCTGAAGCACCAGATTTAGCAGCTCGTGCCCCTGAGGTGTCTATGAACGCTATGTCGGCAATCCTAGAGGCGTTTGCTGCCAGGGTGGAGGCAGCACACGGGCATACAGGGGGTAGTAAACGCCCCCGTCCCCTGCAATCTTCCGGGGATAATTCTGATGCAGAACCAGGTCCAGCTACGGCTCATGGCCCAGATTCGGACGCATCAGAGACTGCAGACCGTGACCGATCGGACAGTGAGGATGACTCCAAGTCCAGGTCAGTACGCGAGACGGCTTTGGTATCTGACCTTATTACTGCAGTGCAGGATACGCTAAAGTTGGAAAATACTGCAGAAGCAGCAGAAACTCCAGTCCTGTTTGGGTTTCGTAAACCTGCCCGCACTGCTAAGGTGTTCCCTTGTGTATCTTATTTTGACAAACTCTTATACAAGAAATGGGAGAACCCACTGCGGGGCTTTACAGCCCCAAAGAGGTTTGCGGTACGGTACCCCTTTTGAGGAGAGTTTTCTGAAGAAATGGACCTCTCCCCCTATAGTGGACCCTCCGGTGTCCAGACTTAATAGAGCCACCACTATTCCAGTAGAAGGGGCTCCTGTTTTCAAGGACCCTGTGGATAAGAAGGCTGAAGCACTCGCTCGCTACCTATGTTCAGTGGTAGGCTCGGCAGTACGCCCGGCATTGGCGAGGGCCCTAGTGTCTCAGACACTTACTGAATGGGCAAAATTGCTACTCCAGGGGTTAAAGGAGCGAGATGCTCCTCCTAATGAGATAACTTTGGCCGAGTCAGACATGGATACTATTCCCCTGCTGTCAAAAGCTTTGGTTTATGCAGTAGAAATACGCCGCCTGATCTGGCTAAAGGGCATGTCTGCGAACCAGACTTCCAAGAAAGCCCTGTTGGATCTGCCTTTTAAGCCGACAGACTTTTTGGGGCTTCTCTGGATGACATCATCAAGGATGCCACAGGAGGTAAAAGCACTTTGCTTCCCCAAACAAGCAAGGGTAGGGGGCCACGCCAAGGGCAAGGGCCCTCCTTTACTGCACGCAGGCATTTTTTTTGCCCCCCTAGGGCGACAGGGAAAAGACCCCAGGCCGACAAGGCGCCTGCCCAAGGACAAAAGCGTCCTTTGTCCCGCAAACCCAACAAGCCTGCGGACAAATCTGCGTCCGCATGAAGGTCCACCCCACCCAGCTCTTGGGTGGGGGGACGTCTTCACAAATTCGCGACTCAGTGGACAGCTCTAGTCTCCCACAGGTGGGTTTGCGAAGTAATCTCCTCAGGCTACAAGATGGAATTTCTTTTTCGTACATCACGGGACACAGAGCGACTTAGTCATTACTAATGGGTTATATAGTTTACCTTCAGGTGTTGGCACTGGCCAATTCCAAACCGGAAGTACCCTCCCCTATATAAGCCCCTCCCACCCGGGAGCACCTCAGTTTTTTGCCAGTGTCTAAGGTGTTGGCCAAAGAGTAACATGTGTTTTCACTGGGCTTGCGTACAGGTTCTTTTGGGCCTTAGTAAGCTGTTCCGGATCCCACCAAAAAAAGCTTCATAGCTAAACGGTCGGTACCCGGGCCTTGCAGCAGAAGAGCAAGGTTTTGCCTGTAATGCTTCTCTTAGGAGGGCTGGACCCTGGGATCCAGAGCTCTGGTCATACCCACGACCAAGACGCTGTCTGTGCAGGGTGCTATACAGGTCCAGGGGAGTGGAATCCTTGGGAACCCGGTCCCTGAAGGTTTAATTACAATGCCTGCCGTGATAGGTGAAGTTTGGACTTTTGTGGACCAAACAAAGTCCTGCGGCGGGGATCAGGTAAGTGGGGGCCCTCAGGAACTTGGTTCTATTGGGGGACCCCCAAGCCTAATTTGTCTTTCTGTCTGTTACCTAACGGTATTCCCGCTAAATATCTGTGTTTGCCTATAACTACTGAAAATGTAAAATTTTAATAGTAGTCAAGAAAAAAAAAAAACAGGGACCGCGGTACCTGTGTTAAACCACTAGAGGCCGCTGTAGTCCATTTTTCTTGTAAATGTGGATCTTTGGTTTTCTCAACTCAAAAGATCCAGGCAGCTGGTAAGTTTCTCTGAGGGAATCCACTTCCTCTGCCCTGTTGCTGCGTTCATCCACCGCACAGGCCCTCCGGCAAAAAGGGCCCTGGCTCCTAGTCCTCTGTTGGTTTTCGAAAAGGGCGCCATTGGCGCACGGGCGCGCGCGCGGGCGCGTGCACGCGCCTCCTATGAAAAAAAAGGGGCGGGGCGGGTGGATGACGCTCGATGCGCGCCGCGGCGCTTCTGCGCATGTGCGGGCGTCCCAGCATGGTTAAAAGACACAGTACAAGTGTCAGCTGCATGCAAACAGAGCTAGCAACAAACAGTGGCACACAGAGGCGGTTGATGCAGGCATCCCCATAGAAAGGCACTTTAGTGGACACCAGCTGGTATATAGCAGCACCTGTGTTAGACTATTACCAGCAAAAATTGGTGTATGACGACGGGAATACCTCAGCTTTGTGCTTAAAGGATATGTCGTCCAGACGCTCCGGAAATAAATCTTCCAGGAAGCCAAAGGGGTCTCCATCGGGCTCTGAGGATATTGGGCATGCTTGCACTGCACCAATCTCCCCTGAGAATGCAGAGGTCAGTAGCCGTAGAAACCCCGCAGGAATGTCTGGTGCTGCGGCTGTCCCCAGTCCACCTGCTCCTGTATATATAACAGAGGAGGTTTTATCCTCAACTCTGGGAGGATTGGAAGAGAGATTAACAGCATTGATCGCTGCTTCCCTGTCACAGGAAAAGCGCGTCCGATCTCCGTCTCCTCCTTCAGAGTGCCTGTTAGTGGAGGAACAGCCCCACACAGAGATCGACCTACCTGAAGGGGATCAGGATGAGGTTGATTCACTTATAGAGGAGAACCTTTCTCAGCTTCTCAGGCTGAAAGATTATGGGTTCAGTCTCTGACTAACATGGTCCGATCAGCATTTAAAATGCCTCTGGCGGAACCACCATCCACTACGGTTTCCTCGCTGGGGTCGCTAAAAGCTCCCCAGGCGGTCTGTTCCTTCCCAATCCACCCTTTATTAGAAGGGCTTATTTACCAGGATTGGGAGCATCCTGATAAAATATTTGCTCCCCCCAAGAGATTTCCGGTGATCTATCCCATGGAGGATAAGTTCATAAGAAAATGGAGGGTCCCTATAGTGGACGCAGCCATCTCTTCTGTTAACAAATCACTGACATGTCCAGTAGATAATGTTCCAATGTTCAAAGACCCAATAGATAAAAAATTGGAGTCTTTACTAAAATCTGCTTTCTCTACAGCAAGTATGGTGACACAACCTGCGGTAGCAGCGATTGGAGTCTGCCAAGCAGTGAAAGATCAGTTGAAACAAGTCTTAAGGGACTTACCAGATCAGCAGGCTCATGCCCTAGCTGACCTGCCTAGAGCCTTGTGTTTTGCGGTGGACGCCATAAAGGATACAATCCAACAGGCCTCCCGCTTTACGCTGTCTATAGTACATATGCGTAGGCTTTTGTGGCTCAAAAACTGGTCTGCTGAAGCTCCCTGTAAAAGACTGCTGGTTAGCTTCCCATTTCATGGAGAACGCTTATTTGGAGAAGATCTGGACAAATATATCCAGAAAATTTCTGCCGGTAAAAGTTCACTCTTACCGGTTAAGAACAAGGGTAGAAGTCCTTCTTTTAAGAGGCCTACCTCTCCAGTCCCGGGCACATCGGCTGTGAAGCAGTTCCGACGGCCTCCGCGGTCAAATTCAGGGGGCAGAAATCAGGGACAATCACAGGGTAACAAGAAGCCCTGGATCAAGAGAGGTACAAAACCTCCCCCTAAGGCATGAAGTATTGCCCCCGCTCAATCGGGTGGGGGGAAGACTTCAGTTGTTCACAGAGACCTGGCGGGACACCATCAGAGACAGATGGGTGCTCTCCGCAGTAAGTCTGGGATACAAGCTGGAGTTAAAAGGCACTCCTCCTGCCCAATTTATGAGGTCAAACGTGCCAAGAGATCCCCAAAAGAGAGGATCCCTCCTTCTGGCACTAGAACAACTATTGCTCCAAGGGGTAATCATGAAGGTTCCCCTGGAAGAAAGCGGATTCGGGTTTTACTCGAACCTTTTCACAGTCCCCAAACCAAATGGGGACGTGAGGCCCATATTAAATCTAAAAGGGCTAAACAAGTTCCTAAATATCAGGACCTTTCGGATGGAGTCGATCCGATCAGTGGCCACCGCCCTACAAGGGCAGGAATGGCTAGCCTCGATCGACATAAGGGATGCTTATCTGCATATTCCCATCTTTCCGGCCCATCAGAAATTTCTACGCTTTGCAGTAGAAGGGCGCCATTTTCAGTTCAGAGCCTTACCTTTCGGTCTGGCCACAGCACCACGAGTGTTCACAAAGATTCTGGCCCCATTATTGGCCAATCTAAGAACACAGGGTGTAACGATAATGGCATATCTAGACGACCTGCTACTAATAGACCACTCAGTGGAAAAGCTGGAAGTAGCTATTCACAAGACAATCGAGTATCTGGAATATCACGGTTGGATTATCAACCGGGACAAGTCAGCTCTAAGACCAGTCAAAAGTCTGGAATACTTAGGGCTAAGGCTGGATTCAAATCAGAGAAAGATTTTCTTACCTCCAGAGAAGGTGTCGTCTTTAAGAAATTTGACCCACTTAGTGGGTACAAAAAGAAAACCATCCATACGTCTCTGCATGAGGCTGCTGGGAAAGATGGTGGCTTCATTCGAAGCGGTACCCTACGGTCAATTCCATTCAAGGAATTTGCAAAGGGCCATACTGTCAGCCTGGAACAAAAAAGTTCAGGCTTTAGACTTACCAATGTCCCTGTCCCCTTCCGTTCGCAAGAGCCTCCATTGGTGGTTGGTGCCCCAGAATCTGGAAAGAGGGAAACCCTTCAGTCCGGTTTCTTGGAAGGTGGTCACTACAGATGCCAGCCTCATCGGCTGGGGGGCAGTGCTGGAGCAATGGTCTCTCCAGGGCAGGTGGTCAGAAGCAGAAAAAGCCCTGCCCATCAATCTCTTAGAGATACGAGCAGCCCGGTATGCCCTAGTAGCATGGACATCCAAACTCCAGGGGTCCCCTGTCAGAATTCAATCAGACAATGCCACGGCAGTGGCATATATCAATCATCAGGGTGGCACCAAAAGTCGTGCAGCCCAGAAGGAAGCAAATTGCATCCTGGAGTGGGCAGAAAGATATGTCCCAGCCATATCTGCGGTTTTCATCCCAGGAGTGGAAAATTGGAGAGCGGACTTTCTAAGTCGCCAACAATTATGCCCGGGGGAATGGTCTCTTCACCCCGAGGTTTTCCAGGCAATATGCCAGCGGTGGGGAACACCGGATGTAGATCTGCTAGCATCCAGATTCAACGCAAAGGTGGACAGGTTTGTGTCTCGCACAAGGGATCCCCTAGCTTGCGGCTCGGATGCCCTAGTGTTCCCTTGGGATCAGTTCAAGCTGATATATGCATTCCCACCGCCACAATTGTTACCGCGATTACTCCGCAGAATCAGGGTAGAAAAGAAACCAGTGATTCTGGTGGCTCCAGCGTGGCCCCGAAGGGCATGGTACGCGGAGATGGTAAAAATGTCAGTGAGGAGTCCTTGGACCCTCCCACTTCGTCCGGACCTGCTTTCGCAGGGACCGATATACCACCCTTCCTTACCAGCCCTAGGTTTGACGGCCTGGCTATTGAAGCCCACATTCTGAAAAAGAGAGGGCTCTCTAATTCTGTGGTATCTACCATGATCAATGCCAGGAAACCGGTATCCAGGCAGATCTATTATAGGATCTGGAAAGCGTACATTACGTGGTGTGAGACCAAGAAATGGCATCCACGTAAGTACATGATAGGGAGGATTCTGGACTTCCTACAGTGGGCTGTAGATAGGAAACTGGCCTTGAGTACTATCAAGGGTCAGATTTCGGCCTTGTCAATATTTTTTCAAAGGCCCTTGGCTTCGCATTCACTAGTCAAAGCCTTTATACAAGGAGTGATGCGTATTAGCCCTCCGGTTAGTATTCCCATATGTCCTTGGGACTTAAACCTGGTTCTGTCGGTTCTACAGAAACAACCGTTTGAACCATTACAACACATTTCCTTGGTTCTTCTCACCAGGAAATTGGTTTTCTTAGTAGCCATTTGTTCGGCTAAAAGAGTGTCGGAATTAGCAGCTATGTCCTGTAAGGAGCCATATCTGGTTGTCCATAAGGACAGAGTAGTATTACGTCCTCATCCAGCCTTTCTTCCTAAGGTGGTATCGAGGTTTCATTTGAACCAAGATGTGGTTCTTCCTTCTTTTTTCCCCAAACCTAGCTCAGTAGAGGAAAAGTTATTACATTCTTTGGATGTGGTAAGAGCAGTTAAAGCTTATCTAAAAGCCACTGCTCAGATTCGCAGAACGGATTCTTTGTTTGTTCTGCCGGAAGGCCCCAGAAGGGGTCAGGCAGCATCAAAATCTACTTTAGCCAAGTGGATTCGACAGGTCATAATACAAGCCTATGGCTTGAGAAAGAGACCGCCTCCGTTCAAAGTTAGGGCGCACTCCACAAGAGCGGTTGGAACTTCATGGGCAGTGCATCACCAGGCCTCCCTGGCTCAAGTATGTAAGGCCGCAACATGGTCTTCGGTACACACGTTTACTAGATTCTATCAGGTAGACGTTAGAAGTCAGGAGGATGTCGCCTTTGGGCGCAGTGTGTTGCAGGCCGCAAAAGATCCTCATGCCTGATGGCGCCCAGCTTATGTACCCCCCCCTCATTTGGCATTGCTTTGGGACGTCCCATTAGTAATGACTAAGTCGCTCTGTGTCCCGTGATGTACGAAAAAGAAAAAGGGATTTTTATAACAGCTTACCTGTAAAATCCTTTTCTTGGAGTACATCACGGGACACAGAGCTCCCACCCCTCTTTTTGGGACACTTATTGCTTGGCTACAAAACTGAGGTGCTCCCGGGTGGGAGGGGCTTATATAGGGGAGGGTACTTCCGGTTTGGAATTGGCCAGTGCCAACACCTGAAGGTAAACTATATAACCCATTAGTAATGACTAAGTCGCTCTGTGTCCCGTGATGTACTCCAAGAAAAGGATTTTACAGGTAAGCTGTTATAAAAATCCCTTTTTCTCTCTTGTCCACCGGACAGATTCATCACCTCCCAATCTCCAGCTACTACCGACTCGTCGGGAGGCCCTGTATGGGGCGGTCCAGGGTCTAATGGAACGTGGGGTAGTTGTTCCAGAACAGGAACGAGGTCAGGGTTTTTACTCAAATCTGTTCATTGTGCCGAAGGAGGGGGTTCGTCCAATCTTGGATCTCGGAGCCCTCAATTGCTTTGCGAAAGTACAAAGATTTCGGATGGAGTCGGTTCGATCTGTAGTCAGGGCTCTCCATCCGGGGGACTTTCTGGCCTCCTTGGACATCAAGGACGCATACCTGCATGTCCCCATATACTCCAGACACCAGAGATTTCTGCGATTTGCTATCGGAAGAACCACTACCAGTTTGTGGCCCTCCCGTTTGGCCTTGCCTCAGCACCCAGGACGTTCACCAAGGTGCTCGCTCCGATTCTGGCACTTCTAAGACAGCGGGGTATCGCTATCATGGGCTACTTGGACGACCTTCTACTGAAGGCCCCTTCAAGCTCAGAATTGGAGGTAAGCGTGTCTATTACCTGTCAGACTCTTCGAGACTGTGGTTGGATACTAAACACGCAAAAGTCAGTATTGGTGCCCACTCAACGCCTAGTGTACCTGGGGTTGATTCTGGATTCCTCAGAGGCAAAGGTATTCCTCCCTGTGGAGAAGTTGCAGACCCTCCGGGGCTGCAGTACGGCAGCTGACTTCCAGGAATTGGTCGTCACTCCGTTTTTGCATGCGAGCGTTGGGCCTCATGGTAGCCTCCTTCGAGGCGGTCCCATATGCTCAATACCACACTCGAGTGTTACAGAAGGAAGTTCTGTCCAGATGGAACAGATGCCCTTCATCTCTGGATTATCAAATCCGAGTGAGCCACCTAGTCAGGAGATCCATGGTATGGTGGCTGACAGCACCGGCTCTAATGGCCGGGAAGTCATTTCTTCCGGTTTACTGGATAGTGATCACGACGGACGCCAGCCTTACAGGTTGGGGGGGGGAGTCTGGGGTGTTCAGTCGGCGCAAGGTCGCTGGACCCCAGAAGAAGCCCTCCTGTCGATCCTGAAGTGGGCAGAGGGGAGCCTACCGGCACTGTCGGCCGTGTATATTCCGGGTGTGAAAAACTGGCAGGCGGACTACCTGAGCCGCCAGATGCTGGACCAGGGAGAATGGTCCTTACACCTGGAGGTGTTCCAACTCCTCTGCCAAAGATGGGGCACACCAGACGTAGATCTTCTGGCTTCCCGACTCAATCGGAAGGTATTGAGGTTTGTAGCCCGGTCAAGAGACCCATGGGCAGACGCAACGGACGCGTTGGTGGCATCGTGGGGTCAGTATCGGCTAATCTATGCCTTCCCTCCCTTAAGGCTTCTTCCTCTTCTGCTCCGCAGAGTGGAGGCAGAGGGAATTCCAATGATCCTAATCGCTCCAGATTGGCCTCAGCGTCCTTGGTACGCCGATCTAGTACGTTTGGTAGCAGACGTCCCCTGCGCCTACCACTACGGAAGAACCTGCTATTGCAAGGTCCCATACTCCATCCTGCTTTACAGTCACTGGCTTTAACTGCATGGCCGTTGAGAACCAGGTACTGAGAGACCGGGGCCTATCAGATTCAGTAATCTCTACTATGAGAAGTGCTCGGAAACTGTCCTCCTAGGAAGGTTTATCACCGCACTTGGAAGGCCTACATCTCCATGTGTGAGGAAATGAAATGGCATCCGCGTACTTATTTGGTTTCCAGAATCCTGTTGTTTTTACAGCATGGGGTGGACCAAAGGCTTGCCTTAAGTACGATTAAGGGACAGATATCTGCCCTGGCTGTCTTTTTTCAGCGACCCCTGGCGACTCACTCTCTCTCGTGAGTACATTTTGTGCAGGGGGTTCGACATGTGGCCCCTCCGGTCCGTCCCCCGCTACCTCCGTGGGACTTGAACCTGGTCCTCTCGGTGCTTCAGAAGGCACCGTTTGAGAATATTAGAGATATTCCCCTGTTGACACTTTCTCAGAAAGTGGTCTTTCTGGTGGCTGTTACGTCAGTTAGACGAGTCTCTGAGCTGGCAGCCTTATCATGCAAGGCTCCCTATTTGATTTTCCACAAGGATAAGGTGGTGCTGCGGCCGCAGCCTTCCTTTCTTCCGAAGGTCGTTTCGGCTTTTCATCTCAACAAAGACGTACTTCCATCCTTCCATCCTTGTGTCCTCACCCGTCGAATCCTAAGGAGTCGGCGTTGCATTCCTTGGACGTTGTCCGAGCTTTGAAAGTATACCTATCTGCTACTTCCTTGTTCCGGAAGTCAGACTCACTGTTTGTTTCGGTGGCTGGTCCCAAGAAGGGCCAAGCAGTCTCGTCGGCCACCATCTCTAGGTGGATCTGACAGATAGTAATCCAGGCTTATGCCTTAAAGGGTCAAGCGCCCCCCTTTCCGGTCACGGTGCATTCAACCAGGGCAATAGGTGCCTCTTGGGCTTTCCGACATCAAGCGTCTGTTTCCTAATTATGTAAAGCGGCGACTTGGTCGTCCGCTCACACTTTCACAAAATTCTTCAAAGTTGATGTAGGTGCATCTTCGGATGCCTCTTTCGACCGCAAGGTTTTGCAAGCGGCTGTTTAGAGTTGCAACTCCTCCGTTGGAGTGCTGTTTTGTGTTTGGGGTGAAGTTTATTTTTATGCTTTTACCACCGCTTGTTTTTTCTCTGACACTGCTTTGGGACGTCCCACTTTGTCAATAGAGAGGCTGTGTCGGTCCATGGACGAAAGAGTAAATAGGATTTTTTACTTACCGTAAAATCCTTTTCTCTGAGTCCATGGACCGACACAGCACCCACCCCTCCTTTTAAGTTTGTACTGCTTTTTGACAAACTGATATGCGAGATGCAGACGGAGGTGATATACCCAGAGGGTCCGCCCCCTGGGCGGTACCGTAGAGGGTGTGATGCAACACTTTTTACAAGTTTTCTGCCTAGTCACTCCTAATTAATGGATAATACCCACTTTGTCAATAGAGAGGCTGTGTCGGTCCATGGACTCAGAGAAAAGGATTTTACGGTGAGTAAAAAATCCTATATTTTTTATTTTATTTTTTTAGATTTTTGGTAAAAAAAAAAAATTCAGGGTGGAACGCCACTTTAAGGTGCTGTCCTGAGAGGCCAGGCTGCCTACCTCACCATACTTTTCTTTTGTCCTCCAGAGAGTCCAATCCTCCCACACCGCGCCAAGGGTAGCTGGTAAGTGGGCTCCTTCTCCCTTTTTAGCTCAGAGGAGCAGGACTGTTCCTGGAGCCGCTCCTTAGGCGGCGGCAGCCGTTTGCAGGGTTTTTTTGTACCACATGTCGGCGTTACAGGCCGCCGCCATCTTTGTGGTGGCAGAGTAGAGACTCGGCCGGCCGGAAGTGAGGTATCCAGCAAGGGGCAGCTCTGGGAACAGGCGCAGCGTAATTTCCGGCGGAATTCGCACAGGGGGAGAGGGGAGGAGCGGTCCTGGTGCCTATAATTCGGTTCCGGTCCGGCGCAGCAGCGTTTTTTGGGCTTTCAGAACCGTAGTTTGAAGCCACAGAACGAGCGCTGCTCCACGATGGATTCTGTGACAGCAGCGAGTGGGCCCAGGCACCTGCAAGGCCTAGGTAAGGGGGTATGTGGGATCTACCCTGTATACTGTAGGTGCATCTCTCTTTTTCCATGTTTTCCCCCTGGTGGCTGGGGCCTGTCTGGGCACAGGGTGTTGGCAGTTATACTAACCGTGCACCTGTGGTGAGCCCATTAGGAGGCAGGTTTGACTCACTGGGATGCTGGGGTTTCTCTGTCTTTTTTTTGTGGCAGGCTAAGAGCTCTGACCCTACTATCAAAAAGGGATGTTCCTCATGTAAAACAAAGTTAGCAGAGGGCTGGAAGAAAGCTTTGTCAAGTTTGCAGTGACTCCTTAGTGAAGGAAGAAGCTTCTTCTGCAAGCAGTGATTTAATCGCATCGGTCAAGAAAGAGCTAGATGCTACCATACAATCTTTTCGCTCTTCTCTTGCAACACCATCCCTGAGTCAACAAACTACCTCAGGATCCTCTCAGGGTTCACAATTATTCCAACAGTAGAGACTGAGGCTGGCCCTCCTACCCAAGGGGGGCATTTCCCCTCTCACTCCAGGGAAGATGAGGAGGAGGAAGAAGAGGCAGCAGATGCACCATCAAGATAAAATGTCCTTAGAGCAAGTAGACAGTCTGTTGAAAGCAGTCTATGCAACATTGGGGATAGATGAAGAAAAAATGTATGCAGGGCTTAGTGAAACAAAAAGTCCCACTTTCCCTGTGCATTCAGTAATCTCAAGCCATTAAGAAGGATTGGGCTGATCCAGAGAAACCATTTTTCCCAAAAGCGCATAAAAGACTCTTTCCGTTCAATGAAGACCCAGAGGCACTTTGGAACAAAAGTCCAAAATTAGACGCAGCATTTTCACAAGTTTCCAGGTCAACCGACTTGGCATTTGATGACATGGGCATACTGAAAGATCCAATGGACAAAAGAATGGATCAGCAGCTTAAAAAGGCTTGGCAATCCATCATGGGTAACTCTAAATCAGCTATGGCTACTACCTGTGTCTCCAGAAACATGGAGTTCTGGCTGAATCAGCTAAAATCACATATTATAGCAGATTCACTTAAGCAGGAGATTCTTTTTCAACTTAGGCAGAGGGCATGTCCTCTTTAATCCCCCTGCGCCAACTAGGGGTGCAACGGATCAAAAAACTTGCGGATCGAAACGTTCCTCGGATCAGAGTCACAGATCGGATTATTTTTCAGATCAGCAAAAAAAAATAAAACAAGACAAATCTTGTTACACCCACCAGAGTTTTAGATTGCACAGTTATTTTCAACACAAAACTGAGCTTATATGCTTAAATACAGTATTTGTAAATCTGACGGACTGTTTATATGTTAAATTTTAAAAGCAGCAGTAAACCTGCTGACCTTACATGGTTGCAAATGTGACAGAACACCTCTGATTTTAACATTTAGTTAAATGTGAAAATCGGAGGTGTTCTGTCACATTAGCAACCATGTAAGGTCAGCAGGTTCGCTGCTGCTTTTAAAATTTAACATATAAACAGTCCGTCAGATTTACAAATACTGTATTTAAGCATATAAGCTCAGTTTTTTGTGTTGAAAATAACTGTGCAATCTAAAACTCCGGTGGGTGTAACAAGATGTCTGCTTGCCCCCTTCTCACTCTATCATTACTTTGCAGGAGTGTGGGGTGTAGCAAGATGGCGGCGACAAAACATCACTTCCTGACGAGACAGCGGCCCCCGCCGGGTATACCAATATGGCCGCCGCTCCAGGGCTAGGCTGAAGCCGCGGCCTTTCCTATGGCCGAGGCAGCGGAGCGCTCCGCGGAGCGCGTGATGTGCCGATCCGAACAGGTTGACCCGTTCGGATCACGGATCGGTGACGATCCGTTGCACCACTAGCGCCAAAAAAACGCAATGACTTGTCATTGCCTGTGGGAGGAAGGCTTCAGAAATTCCTTCCTCTTTGAGCAAGTGTGACGGAAAACGCGTTTTATTCTGGACATGCTGGCCCAGGGATACAAAATAGAACTTTCGGATCTTCCTCCAGAAAGATACTGTGTAACAGACCTGCCAAGGGACACTACAAAGGCCCTAGCCATGAAGAACCTGTTGGGGGATCTGATGCGACAGGGTGTTCTATTCCCATATCTTTCTGGTAAGGAAACCATCAGGAAGCTTCCTTCTCATTCTAAATTTAAAACCGTTAAACAGGTCAGTCCAATACAGGCGGTTCCGCATGGACTCCATCTTTTCGGTAAGAAATCTCTTAGTCAAAGGATGCTTCATGGCATCAATCGACTTAAGGGATGCATACCTGCATGTGCCCATAGCCCCTCAGGCTGGCAATAAATATGGGGAAGGAGGTGCTTCACCTACAATTCAAGGTCCTCCCATTTGGTCTTTCATCCGCCCCGCAGATATTTAACAAAATGGCGGAAGCTCTAGCTCCTCTCCGTCTACAGGGAATCTCGGTCATCCCTTATCTGGACGACCTCCTAATTTTTGCCCCTTTCAGAGAAAGGTTGCAGGTAGACCTAACCAAGACTTGCAGTCATCTAGAAGCCTTGGGCTGGATTGTTAATATTCAAAAATCTAATTTGAATCCTGCTCAGAGATTTCAGTTTCTAGGTTATCTAATAGATTCTGTAAAGCAAATGATTTTCCTCCCAGAAGAGAAGACAAGGTCTTGAGTGTAGTAGCCAATCAGGAGGATTATGTCAGCCCTGGGAACCTTAACCTCAACTATGCTGGCCATTCAATGGGCGAGACTCCAGTTCAGGCCCAAGTAAAGCTTCCCACCAAGGTAAAGAGGACCCTTTGGTGGTGGAGGAATCAGGCAGTTCTGTCAAGGGGCCTACTTTGGTCCTTCCCGACAGAAATAAGGGTCACGACAGAAGCCAGCAGGTGGGGAAGGGGGAGCCCACTGGGATCAAAATATAGCACGGGGAATTTGGTCCCGATCCGAAACAGGAAGGTCCTCAAACTGGAGGGAGTTAAAAGCAGTTGCTCTAGCCTTAGCTGCCTTCTCTCCAAACCTCCAAGGGTCCCATGTGCAGATTCTTTCAGACCAATGTCACCACAGTGGCATACCTGAACAAACAAGGAGCAAAGCCCTTCTGTTGCTGTCATCAGAAATCCTGGAGTGGACAGAGAAGCATTTACTCTCCCTGTCAGCAGTTCATCTCAAGGACACGCTAAACGAAGTAGCAGACTTCTTGAGCAGACAAAAAATTCAGGAAGCAGAGTGGAGCTTGAATCCGGAGATATTCTCACTGATGACCGAGATGTGGGGATGTCCTCAGGTGGCTCTGTTTGCGTCAAAAGAAAACGCCCAGCTCCCTCAATTCTTCTCTCTGCACCGAGACAGCGGATCAGTAGGGATAGATGCCTTGGCACATCCCTGGAACTTTCATCTGGGCTATGCCTTCCCCCTTTTCAGCTAATCCCTCCTTGTATTGAAAAAATCACAAAAGGAAAAAAGTAACAGTAATCCTGATCTCTCTCCGTTCTGGCCGAAGAGAGCCTGGTTTTCCTCCATCCTACAAATGATGATCAAACCATTCTGGAAGCTTCCTCTCAGACAGGACTTACTACTTCAAGGCCCAGTATACCACCCGGATGTAGTCAGACTAAGCCTCACCGCTTGGTATACGAGGAGCAGTTGTTAAGAAACAAAGGACTGTCGGAGCCTCTAGTATCCACTTTACTCGCCAGTAGAAAGAGTAACTAGAGATATATATCTATGCTAAAGATTGGAGAGTCTACAACTTTTGGTGTCGTTCATCAAACCGAACCCTAGAAGACATTGTGTCCATTCTGGAGTTTCTACAAAATGGTGTGGACGAAGGTCTTGCAATTGGCACTCTCAAAGTGCAAGTGGCTGCCCTGGGAGTATACCTGGAAAAAACTATTTCCTCAGTTCCTTTGATCACAAGATTCTTTAGGTCACTTACTAGATCCAGGCCAGTTCCTACTAAACATTTTCCTAAATGGGACCTGTCGGTAGTGTTTTGCAAGCCTTCACGAAAGAACCTTTGGAACCGTTACAGACAATCTAGTTGAAGAATTTGACTCTTAAAACTGTATTCTTAGTTGCAGTTACGACTGCGAGAAGAATTAGTGAACTACACGCTCTTTCAGTTAAAGAACCTTTTTTGTTAATTTACCCAGACAGGATTGTGCTTAAAACGGATCCGGGGTTTTTGCCAAAGGTGGCGTCTGTTCATAACCGATCGCAGGAAATCATCCTGCCAACTTTTTGTTCAAATGCTTCAGGAAGAAGGGAGAATTTATTCCATAACTTAGATGTAAGAAGGAATTTTATTACATTACTTGGAAATAACAAAAGACTTTAGGTCTTCGGACTCTATTTGTTATTTTTTCTGGCAACAGAAAGGGACGCCAAGCATCGAAGGGGTCAATTGCTAGATGGCTAAAATTGGCTATTTCAGAAGCTTATTCCCAGATGCGTTTGTCTCCTCCGCAGGTAATACGAGCACACTCTACTAGAGCTCTAGCCACTACATGGGCAGAAAAAGCTGGTGCCACCCCACATCAAATCTGTAAGGCGGCTACGTGGTCAAGTTATTTAACATTTGTCTGTCATTACAGACTGGATATTCTGTCAGCCGATGATCAGGCATTTGGCAGAAAGGTCCTGCAGGCTGTTGTCCCTCCCTAGTTGGTAAGTCTCGATTATCCTCTCATGTGCTGTCCTGAAAGACAATGAGGGAAAATTCAAGTTAGACTTACCGGTAACTTGTTTTCCAGGAGTCCGGTAAGTCTAACTTCAATTTTTTAACAGCTGCTTATCGACTCGAGTCACCAGCACAGCACATGAGGAAAAGTATGCTCTGTGGAGCCACAGTGTTATCCTCACTCCTTTTTTTGTTGCTACAAAAATCCAGGGATAGACAACAATTAACGCCTAACAAAAGTTTGTAACATTCCACCCTATCCAAAAAGAGAAGTGAACCGTTTCAGTCCATCAAGGTGTCCCCATGTGGGATAAAGGGTTCGTTCACCTTTACTGACTTTTGCCAAAGATATCCTCAAGCATTACTGAATCCTCGATTTTACTTTCATTTTTATTTTATTTTTTTAAAGCGTACAAACTTTTTCAACTAGTTATTTAATTTGCTCTCTCCTCTTTGTCCTGTAGATGGCTAGACGTACCAAGCTTTGGGTGTGTGCCCCTAGAAACTCACAAATCAGCGATCTGTTTCATTCTCTATCCACGCATACACAGTTTGGCTCAGCGCTCTTGAGTTTCTAGGGTTGCACATTCAATGCTTGCTACATCCTGCCATCCACAGGGCAGAGATGGGAGGACAGTGACATGAGCACCTAAAAAAAAAAAAAAAGTAAGCATTCTTTTATAGAAAAGAGAGAAGCACTGCATAGTAATGTATTGAGGACTCTGTAATAGGACATTTTTAAGATTGTTTCTGCCCCTTTGTAGACTTGTGATATAGGCTTGGCGTGTCAGTTTCTTGATTTTGAGCAGGATGGATAATCGCTGTGCTTATAAGCGATGATATAGGGTAATAGGATTATCCCAGACTGCAGTTGAGCACCATGCATCTTTCTGCACTGGTGATGCAATTAGAAGGAAGTGTTTTTTCACTTTGGAAAGATCTCTTCTCACTTCCTGTTTGATTGCTTTTGGCGCTGCTCAAAGTAGAGGTGAAAGCATGTCACTGTGTCTCACAGCGTTGGGTGCAGGCTTGTCTTAATATCAATCCAGGGGATTAGTAAATGTAAAGCATAAAGGATCGCCGCTACTCCTGCCCAGCCCAGGTGAATAAACGATAAAGAGTGGCCTCAGTCTACATGTCTTCACCAAACCACACCCTGATGCGTGATTAGTCATAGTGTTCTAGTGGCAGGGCAAAATGCATTAGAGTATGTGGTTTGGTGGAGACCTTTAGGCTGAGGCTGCTCTTTCTTTATTCACCAGGGCTGGTCAGGAGTAGCAGCCATCCTTTCCTCTTTACACTTACTAACTCTTACTTCCTGTTATGTCTACAAGACAAGAAGTGAAGGGAAATCTCCCCAGTGGGACATAGATGGCAAAAAATATTTAAAAAAACTGACGGGGGTTTTAACTATTCCCTATTCTGTTCAAAATGAAAACAATTTTGCTTTAGATGTACAGGCAGTCCCCGAGTTACAAACATCCCATTTACAAATGACTGATACCTACAAACGGAGGGAGACAACAGGAAGTGAGAAGAAATCTACCCCATGGAAGGGAAATTTACTCTTGTAATCATGGGGGAAAAAGGTGTCTCCACTGCAGCTTTATCACCAATCCTCGTTTCCACAACAACCCAAATTTTTCAAAATCCAATTGTCACAAGGCCAGAAAGTGAGCTGAAATCTTCTTCTGAAAAGGGTCACGTACAGAAAAAAAAACTTATACAGAGGTGTTCACCCTTCCCTATGCTATCTAAAAAACGTAATTTCTTTTTTGGCTGGAGTTGCACTTAAAAATATACCTGTTCCAACTAACATCCAAATCAACTTGAGAACAAGCCTACAAAACCTATCTTGTTTAACCCGGGGACTGCCTGTCCTTTAGGAAAAGGTGTTCTTTTTGAAGCCGTGTTTTTTCTTTGTATTGCATTCTATCAGTATTTTAAAATAGGGACGGGTATTTTTCACCTAACTGGCATCTTGGGAGTTTTCTGTGCATTTGAAGGATGAAAATTGCCTTTGTTTCTATAGTTAAAGTGAGATTATACATAAGAGATAAAGTGAATGCAAATGTTTTTTATTTTTCATCCATTAAAAAAAAATACAGCAGTTAAAATGATTTTACCTGACTTTTATTTATTTTCATTGTTTTTATTCACTTGTTACAGGTTCTAATGGGAAGGGTGCCTGATCGAGGAGGAAGACCCTCAGAGATAGAGCGCCCTGCTCCAGAAATGCCACCCTGGCAGAAAAGACAGGATGATGGAGGAAGGGGAGGTTGGAGGGGAGGAGGACGAGGAGGAGGGGGAGGAGGACGAGGAGGATGGCGAGGTGGTGGAGGAGGAGGCGGAGGAGGAGGAGGAGGTGGTGGTGGTGGTGGATTTGGAAGAGGAGGTTATAATGCAGGTCGAGGAGGTGGTGGAGGATTCCAGGGCAGGGGAGGATACAGTGATTATGGAGGAAGGGGAAATTATAAGAGGTACTGAATGCACAGCTGTCTAGACTGTATTGCCAAAAGTTTACATTTCATGAATTGATTCTGGATCTGTAAAGGTATTTCTTAATGACCTCTTTGGTACAGACAGTATTCCTTCTCAATAAACCAGCAATTCATTTTTTTTACATCTGAGCTAGAACAGCAGTAACCCTAAATTTCACCATGGGAACATTGGGGTGGAGTCAGGAAATGTGTGTTCTGCTGAACTTATTCTCCACCTTGATCACATAGTGATTGAATCGTTATTGGTGATCTATGCACAGGCTTGCAATAATTTTTTTTTTTTGACACGATGAGTTACTGTTTTTGTGCAGCACCTATACAGCACTCTATGAATATTAGACAATGTTAAGGACATAAGTAGTTTTTTATTTCTTGTGCTGCCACCTACAGAGGATCTAAACACCGGCAAACAAAAAAAAACAGCAATCAGCCTGGTTTAACCCCTCCCACTTTCAGCATGTCTCAGTATTTGTAGCCAGTGTACTAGGGCAGTAGACTAATTTTATCTTTTGAAGAATAGTTGAACCCTTTTTTAATAGCTATTTTTATTTTTTTACAAGATTATGTGTCTTCAATAAAGACTTCATCTTGCGCTAGTCTTTGCAGCCATCCAGATTGGTGTATCTTCAATAATGCACCAATAGCTTTGGAGGCCATGCTAAGACCCTGCTGCCTTGGGAATTCGCAGGATCTGCCTGGAATGTGATCTTGGGCCACTGAGCTCTGCACAGTGGTGCCTTCCAGACCTCTGGTCAGTTAGCCGCAGAATGCTTTCCAGGTTCAGAGCCGTGGTGCCTCTGGTGTGACCCAGCCTCTGAAGACTCATTTTATGAGTAGGCCATGTGGGCTAAGCACCTGGAGCTACTTCATTTATTAGAACTGTCGAGCAGCATTATTACCAGTGCTGAGAGAAAAACAAACCAGTATAGCACAATACAAGTCCCAGCTTTCACCAACATCAAAACAGTTCAGGGGAATTTGATGATTGTGCCACAAGGATCCTGAAGCTTACGGTATAGATCCGGGAGGATCAGGAAAAGTCAAAAGACTGATTCCTCTGCATTAGTAATGTCCAAAAGATAAAAATCAGCATGGGATCCCCATTAGCGTGATAAAAAAACATTTATTACAACAAAAAACATAGTGCACTTACATTTAAAACTCTTGACATCAGCGCAAGGATGCCATATGGACTTCATCGGGTGTTGGAATGCAGCAGCAGTTTAGGAATCTTAAGCCGGCATGTGAAGAAACTATTTTGACAGCTCTCAAAAATAGCCGCCAGAACCCGGTTTTATAGCACTATACACTGCCTCGTGGTGATCCCTACGTGATTCTGGGGATAGGAGGCGTTGCCTAGGTTCCAATCGCCCGATGCAGACCAGAACGTTGTCCCCTGCAGGAGTTCCTACATTCCTCAGTCTTCCTTGGCTCCATCAGGTGCAACCCCCTCCTTGGTTGGTTACTCTAGCCACTTTAGCCCTGGAAGAATTTACCCCCTGCGTCGCTTTAACTGTCAATTCCGCGGTCGTGCGACGTTGCACCCAAACAAAATTGACATGTATTTTTTTCCCCACAAATAGAGCTTTCTTTTGGTGGTATTTGATCACCTCTGCGGTTTTTATTTTTTGCGATTATAAACAAGAGCGACAATTTTGAGAAAAAAAAAAGCACAATTTTTTACCTTTTTTTTCTATACGAAATATCCCCAAAAATATATTAAAAAAACGAATTTTTTTTCCTCAGCTTAGGCCGGTGTGTATTCTTCTACCTATTTTTGGTAAAAATCGCAATAAGCGTATATTGATTGGTTTGCGCAAAAGTTATAGCGTCTACAAAATAGGGGATAGTTTTATGGCATTTTTATTATTAATCTTTTTTTTACTAGTAATGGCGGTGATCTGCGATTTTTATCGTGACTGCACAATATGGCGGACATATCGGACACTTTTGACACTATTTTGGGACCATTGTCATACAGCGATCAGTGCTATAAAAATTCAAATGCAAATTCAAAAGGACATACAGGAACGTCCCTTTGCGCAGCCATGCCATTCTGCCGACGGAAATCTACAGGCGGCGGTCGGCAAGTGGTTAAGTGCTGCCCCCTATCACCCGCCCAATATTCCCAGTATCCCGTAGGGATTACAACGAGGCAGTGTATAGTGCTATAGACTGGTTCCAGCTGATTTTTATTTTTTTTGACCGCTGTCAAAATAGTTTCTTCACATGCCAGCTTGAGATTCCTAAACTGCTGCTACATTCAAACACCTGATGAAGTCCATGTGGTATCCCTCTGCTGATGCCAAGAGTTTTAAACCTAAGCGTGCCTATGGTTTTTGTTGTAATAAATAAATTTTTTACATGCTAATGGGGATCCCGTGCTGCTGGTTTTTATATCTTTTTGGACCAATGCTGAGGAATCAAGGAATTAAAGTGGTTCAAAATGCTATACACTTTTTACCTTAATATATTCACTGCATTAAGGTGAAAGATGCTTGCCAACTGTTCCCAAAAAAAACTTTAAACACTTACCTGACACCTCCTACAGCTTCAGCGCCATCCTGGCTTCTGTCCTCCCTTCCCCCTCCTGGTCTCGCAGGAATCACTAAGGGGGCGAGGGGCATGGCTTGCCAGAACTTTGTGTGTCTATGGATGCACACAGCCTGGCTTAGGATCACACCCTCACAGGCACCCTTG
This sequence comes from Rana muscosa, assembly GCA_029206835.1. NCBI lineage: Eukaryota > Metazoa > Chordata > Amphibia > Anura > Ranidae > Rana > Rana muscosa. The sequence goes on from CM055126.1 coordinate 130,643,917, forward strand.
GCATTTGGCTTGCTTAGGGGGCACTTAGAAAAAGTAGGAGTGGACCGTGCCAGCGGAGAAACTGTCATGGAGGAGCTAAGTTGCTACTCTGCAATATCGTTGCACAGAGCAGGTATAAACTTTTTATTTTATTTTCTTTGAAAAAAAATTGCCTTTAGAATCACTGTGCTGTGTCATTAGATGGAGTGTCATGCGTACACATTCCATGCTCCTGTTCCTATCATTCAGTGTAAGGTAGCACCTACCTGCCACTGCCCCTTATTGCCAGGAATGCACTCCTTTTACCTTGGTTAGTCCTTGCTGCTGCTCACAGTGATCTGGTCAGATCTAGTCATTGGAGCTTTTCTTGCTTCTAGCAGTAGGTTTGCGAGTGCTCAAGGTTTTGTGTTGAATTAGAACTAATTTTGTCCTTGCTTGAGGTGCAACATGTCTGATCCCAAACACACGAAAAGTCCTGCTTACCGAGTCAATCCACTAAAAGTTTTGAGGCGGTCTATAATGTTCCTTTGCAAGAGCCCGATGCAGACAGTCCAGAACATGCATGAATTCCTACATTCAGAATTTCTCTTTTAGTTATATAGAATTTTATGAGATTGCAGTTTTGATTACTGACTGCAAAGGCCATATACATAGCTCAATGTTCTCAGTATAACTCCAGGCTTACAGAGACCAATTTGACTCTTACTGCAGTGTGTGCCCACTTAAAGTTGGAGTAGCGGCCTGTAGAATCCACCAGCATTGCTACCAGTTTAGGATCTCTGAGGCTTTGACTACTAGAGTTTTCCCATGCACACGTTATTGCGATAGGTCATGGATCAGTCACTGGTCGTGGGTGATTATGTGGGCAAAGTGGAAGAAATCACTTTCAGTAAGTCCTTCTCAATGGTGGTGGTGGACCCTCTTAGGACCTTGGGCTGCTATCTTTCCTATATAGCCTTATGGCTGTTTCAGATAAAAAAACTTGTCCAGAAAACTGCAACTTTTGATGTAGGGTTCAGAAGAGGTTTATTAAAAGTGTAAATGTATATTGAACCACTGCACTTTGGGGGAATGGGCTCCCCCTTCAGGGTGGTTGCTGTGAGCTATTGGATGGAAATTGTTCCCAAAGTGAATATACTGTATTGATTATGAGATTTCGGAAAGCAGAATCTCTGCATCCCCAGATGGCAGCATTTTGCTTTCTGAAGTCTCATCATCATTTTGGGAACCGTTTCCATCCCATAGCACACAGCAACAGCCCTGAAGGGGGAGTCCATTCCCCTGAAATGCGTAGGCTCAATATACATGTTTACATTTTTAACCACTTGCCGACTGCCGTACGTACATATAGGTTGTGGATTGCAAGTGGTTTACCAAGGTTAAGGCCATAACCCTGGTATTGATTTATTTTTTTCAGCCGGAGACTGGCTTTTGCATGAAAGGGCTCAGAGCATCTAATTAGCCGCTGGACCGCTTTCAGAAGTGGCGGGAGGGGACGCTTCTCTTGCCGCTCGCCAGTGTTTCTTGGGCTTACCGTTTTTACCGGCGTGCCCGAGAAACAATACGACGGGTCATGCGCCTGGACATAGAGGTTCTTGGAGACCTGATCGCCTCCATGGTCTTGGAGGACCGGAGCGACTTCCGTTCTAGGGCAGAAGTAAACAATCCTTTTGCTTTATAAAAAATAAAAGATTAAACGTAAGTCACGCATGCATATGCAAACGATGTTCGTGCCACACGTGAGGTATCGCCACGAACGTTGGAGCAAGAGCAAAATTCTAGCACTAGATCTCCTTTGTAACTCTGAACAGGTAAGGTGTAACAATGTTTAAAGCGTCGCCTATGGAGACTTTTAAGTATCGTAGTTTGTCGCCATTCCACAAGTGTGCGCAGTTTTAAAGTGTGACATGTTGAGTATCTATTTACTCGGTGTAACATCTTTCATATTTTACAAAAAAATTGGTGTGTATGTATGTTTTTATATATATATATATATATATATAAATGTAGTGCGGTTTTGCGGCGGGATTATTTGCTGGCAATCGCATTGTGTTAAGCTTGTCAACCAAAAGAAGCTTCTGCTCCTTTTTGGGTGACAAGCTTCACGTAATGTGATAAATTGCAGCAAAACCGCACCGCGTTTTAGGTGCCATTGAAAATGTAATCTGAACCTGCGTTTTGCCATTGTAGCGCATTTTTGAGATCACGAACAGAATCGCAGCGATTATGCCGCAATCGCAAAACTCCCAGGTGTTAATGGAGCCTTAATGATTGGGTTCCAGCCTTTCCTGTCAAGACGCACTCTACTAGATCCTATAGTGCTCCTTGGGCTTTTTAGCATGGGGTAGCTCTTTCTCTGATTTGCAAGGCTGCTACTTGGCCTTCTGTTCACACATTCTCTACGTTTTGGCAGGTAGAAATTCAGGCCTCATCTGATGCCAGCTTTTGGTTAAACGTCCTTCAGGCTGCTCTTTGAGCTGCTGGCAGTCCTTTTTTATAGTTGAGGCTGGTAGCATTGTGTATGCTGTATTGCCCACCCCTCGGTTGTACTGCTTTTGAATGTTCCAATTGTCTCTAAATCCTGTGTCCCTCAATGGACAAGCTTGTTACAAAACAGAGGTATGCTGGGAGTGTGGAGTGTTATACCTGGCTGTCCTTTTTTGCAATCCAATTTTCCAAAGTGGGAAAAATATTTAATGTAAAGGAGGGTCTGTTTGCCGTTTTTCCCCTGTAGCCATCATCAGTCTCTGGTTGGAGGCATTTAATTGCCTGAACCTGTGGGTATCCTTCAGGTCCCATGGTATTGCAGATGGCCAGATATATATATATATATCTATATCTATATCTATATATATATCTATATATATCTCTTGGGTTGTGAGGTCTGACATTGCAGAAATGCATGTGGGCTGGTTTGGGAACAAAATAATGCTTATAGCCCAATAAGGTAGGTAGTTAAGCTATTATCTGATTTTACTATAGTGGGGAAGAGTTCTGTGGCTATGTGATTATAGAAGTTGTTTGTAGCTGGGAACACTGGTAGTGAAGGGTCATCAGTGGAGCCTCCAGTAAATACTGAGCAGCCAAAGAGCCTTAGTCTGTCTGTGCATATTGAAACAAACATAGGTCTCATTGGACTTGGCCTTTTGTGAGTCAAAATAATAAAAGTTGTAAGCTAAAAATTTGTAGTAGGTAGTCACTCTATTTAAACCAAGACATTTTTTTTTTTTATTATTATTTTATCTTTTTTAATATTGGGCTTTTTTTTTTTGCTGTTCTCCCCACTTTCAGCTCCATTTTTTAAATTTTAGTTTCCCCTGCTGCTGCCGTATTTTTATTTATTTTTTCATCAGGATTTTTTTTTTTTTTTTTAATCGAGTTCCAAGTGAACAGATATTCCCATTGTTTACTTATTACTGGCTCTTGTTATGCTGGAAATTAAAATACTTACTGTATCAAATTGTACAATATACATCCAATGGAACTTTGTGTGCTGCTTTCTTTCGTTCTTTTCTTTTGAAAGGGAAATCTGCTACTGCATAATGTTGACCGTAGATGGTGGACAGATCGCTAAAAGAACTTTCTTTTCACAACTTGGGTAGTCAAGTTTTGTGACAAGATGTCAGGTAACACCAGTCAAAAACCCAGGCAGGAATCAGTGCATTAGAAAGGAGCAAAATTATTTTGTCTTCCAGACTTGGCTTGTAAAGGGGAAAAAAAAATTGTGCACTACAGTTTACATTCTCTTTCCGCTGTGCTCAGCAGTCACTATAATGGACCTCAGTACTGTGGACTGGACCTCATACTGGACAATAGGATCCGTATATTCTAATAAAATGTTTTAAAAAATTGTATTTATTTTTTATCATTTTATGAATTTTCTCCTAATCTTGCAAGCAATTCACAAATGTATAATTTGGTGTGGAATCCTTATCCTCTCACGTGAAATGAGCATTTAACTGCTAAATGCCTTATTTCTTTATAAACAATTACTTTATCACCACTAAACAGCTTCTCTTCTTGTCTCTTCAATAGACACATCACTGAAGCTATTGTGAATTGCCTTTTACAAATGATAAAATAATATGCATACCATCAATGTGTGTGTGTGTGTGTGTGTGTGTAAATCCTTTATAAAATTGAAATGTCCAGATTATGAAAAACAAATGCATGTTATGCTTGTGTGTGTATTGAGCCTTTTGAAGGAAGCAGAACTTGGCTTGTCCTGTTCTCCTTCAGTGCCACACATTTCTGGAAAAAAAACCTCTCTGATCTGTGAGAGCTACTAAGCTCTAGACATTTCCTAATGCATAACGATCTGATGACTGTTTTTCTCACTTAAAGGTAACCATTACTGAGACAAATGTATGACTGCCATTGCTGATTTACTATAAAAAAAAAAGTATGCTGTCATGCAAGGCCTTTTTGCTCTGAAACTTTGAGTCATTGACTTGGAGCAAGTATATAGATTGTGCTGTAAAAAAAAGTGCTGAAGTAAGAGTCCACTTAACAGCTGTACAACTGGCATTTTCAAAACAACGTCGGCCCCCCATAATGTTCTTCAGAAAGCTTTACATTAAGCAAGGCTACCACTTGTGAGCTATGAGTATTTTAGACTAGCATTATGAATAGCTCAATGAGCAAAATTGCTTAGCATGTTTTCAATATCTTTTGTAATAGGGGAATCTTATCCAGAAAAGAAGACCCATAATGTGGCCTGGGTTTTACATCTACAACAGATTCATAGTTTTTATTAGTGTAATGGGGAAACTTAATGAATTGTAAGCACAAATAAAATGGTTGCTATTCTTGGCACTGGCCACACTGAGCTTTCTATTGAAATATGTACATGCCATGTAAAAGTGTCTTCTGTGATTGGATCGGAGCTGTTTGTTAAACCATTGCAACATGAATATCAGATAACTGTTGAATGACTTCATCATTAGTAAATGTTTTTAAATCAAATGTGTCAGTGATACCTTACAAAGTCGTGCCGTTGTGTGGTCACTTGTTTATGTGCAGCAGATACTTTGTGAGATCTGTGTTTTTAGACTATTTATACTGACAGTAAAATTTCTTGTTTTAACTATCTGCTTGATTTATTAGTGTGTACATGATGCACAGTAATGTATTGTTTCTTTGTTTGTAATTTAAAGCCCATTTATTAGATATTAACCCTGAATAGAGATGCAAAATTTCTGGACATTTTGAAGCCATGAGGGGAAAAAAAAGGTTTTCCCTGTTTTTCCCCACCCAGAAAAATGGAAACTTTTGTAACGCGTGAAGAAACACTTTGTGATGATCCAGAAGCAGCAGGCTGTTTCTGGAAGATCTCTGGGGCGAAAAGCTACTTGCACTTTCCTTATGGTCCTCATTTCATTCCATAAATTATTTTTAATGTCTTTAGGGCACATCTGGCATGCCAGTATGTGTTTTGTCGTCCTTATAGCATTTGGAAATGAATATTTTGTCTCCCATAATTTGTAAATTGCAGCTTTGCGTTTAGTAGACATTGCACTGTAGAAATGTTTCCAAATGGTCTCCCCAAGAAAGGAGGAAAAGAAAAACCAAATTTACTGACTAGACTATAGGTCAACGTTATGCTGTGATGGTGGAGGACATTACTAGGAATCACTTAAAGGTCATAAAGATGAACTAATTTGTCAGACACATTTACCCTCGCATCTGTCAATTCCTGAGGGGATAGAAACTATCATCTACTGTATCCCAACAATCCCCCAACTGTAGGAGGTACAAGATAGAGCCCACAAGCAAACTAAACTGGAGCCTTTCCTCTACAGTGCCCCCTAGTGGCAGAAATGTATATTTTTCTTGTTTGAGAAGTACAGGTGATACTTGAAAATTTTTAAATATCATGCAAAAGTTCATTTATTTCACTAATGCAACTTAAAAGGTGAAACTAATATATGAGATGACTCATTACATGCAAAGCAAGAGAGTTCAAGCCGTGATTTGTCATAATTGTGGTGATTATGGCTTGCAGCTTATGAAACCCCCAAATCCACAATCTCAGAAAATTTGAATATTACATGCAATCAATAAAACAAGGATTGTACATGGAACAATATCAGTCCTCAGAAAAGTATAAGCATGCAGCTATCAGCCTGTGGCACTGCTGAGGTGTTATGGAAGACCAGGATGCTTCAATAGCGGCCTTCAGCTCTTCTGCATTGTTCAGTCTCATGTCTCTCATCTTTCTCTTGGCAATGCCCCATAGATTCTCTATGGGGTTCAGGTCAGGCGAGTTTGCTGGCCAATCAAGCACAGTAACCCCACGGTCATTGAACCAGGTTTTGGTGCTTGTGGGCAGGTGCCAAGTCCTGCTGGAAAATGAAGTCCGCATCCCCATAGAGCTCGTCTGCGGAAGGAAGTATGAAGTGCTCCAAAATCTCCTGGTAGACGGCTGTGTTGACCCTGGACTTAATGAAGCACAGTGGACCAACACCAGCAGATGACATGGCTCCCCAAATCAACACAGACTGTGGAAACTTCACACTGGACTTCAAGCATCTTGCAGTGTGTGCCTCTCCATTCTTCCTCTGTAATCTGGGTCCTTGGTTTCCAAATCAGATGCAAAATTTGCTCTCATCAGAAAAGAGGACTTTGGACCACTGAGCAACAGACCAGGTCTGTTTTTCTTTAGCCCAGGTAAAAAGCTTCTGACGACATTTGTTCAGGAGTGGCTTGACAAGAGGAATACGACATTTGAAGCCCATGTCCAGGTGGCTCTTGACGCACTTACTCCAGCCCCAGTCAACTCCTTGTGAAAGTCCCCAACACTTTTGAAAGGCCTTTTCTTGACAATCCTCTCCAGGCTGTGGTCATCCCTGCTGCTTGTGCACCTTTTTCTTCCACACTTTTCCCTTCCACATAACTTTTCTATTAATGTGCTTTGATACAGCACTTTGGGAACTTCCAACTTCTTTTGCAATTACCTTTTTGAGGCTTTCCCTCCTATATGGAGGGTGTCAATGATGGTTTTCGCCATAACTGTCAGGTCAGCAGTCTTTTCCATGATTGTGATTCCTACTGAACCAGACTGAGACCATTTAAAGGCTCAGGAACCCTTTTCAGGTGTTATGGCTTAATTAGCTGATTAGAGTGGGACACTTTGAGCCTAGAATATTGCACCTTTTCACAATATTCTAATTTTCTGAGATTGTGGATTTGGGGTTTTAATGAGCTGTAGGCCATAATCATCACAATTATGACAAATCGCGGCTTGAACTATCTCATATATTAGTTTCACCTTTTTAAGTTGCATTAGTGAAATAAATGAACTTTTGCACAATATTCAAAATTTTCGAGTATCACGGAACAGTGTTACTTGAATTGTATTTGCTTGTCTTCAGCTGAGCCTGAGAGAACTTGCAAAAATCTAAGACTTTATATAAAGTCTCAGAAATCTTTTCATTATATAGTTTAAATGCCATGTCATAAATATATTATCCTTGTAAAATTCCTGCACCTGGAGAAAGATTTGTTCAGCATGCAGTTGAGCCAGGATATCGGGGGTCCACACCCTGTGTTCCCTACTTTGCATCATAGGCCCTGAAATATACTCTGTTGTATTAATCATGCATTTGTGTTCAGAAGTAACCAGTTGAGTAAGCCTGTCCACACCTGAAATGAGCACAATGCACAGGACTAGAACAGACGGTTCTACTCTAAGGATCCAAACCACCTCTTGTTGCAGCAAGATCTCCCATTCCTCCTTGATGGTGGCGGTACAATGAGGGGAAAAAAGTATTTGATCCCCTGCTGTTTTTGTACGTATGCCCACTTACAAAGAAATGATCAGGCTATAATTTTTTAATGGTAGGTTTATTTTAACAGTGAGAGACAGAATAACTACAAAAAAATCCAAAAAAACGCATTTAAAAAAAGTTATAAATTGATTTGCATTTTAATGAGTGAAATAAGTATTTGACCCCTTCGTAAAACATGACTTTGTACTTTGGTGGCTAAACCCTTGTTGGCAATCACAGAGGTCAGACATTTTTTGTAGTTGGCCACCAGGTTTGCACACATCTCAGGCGGGATTTTGTCCCACTCCTCTTTGCAGATCCTCTCCAAGTCATTTAAGGTTTTGAGACTGACATTTGGTAACTCGAACCTTCAGCTCCCTCCACATATTTTATATGGGATTATGGTCTGGAGACTGGCTAGCCACTTCAGCCCCGGACCATTTGGCTGGCCAAAGACCAGGCCACTTTTTGCGATTTGGCACTGCGTCGCTTTAACTGACAATTGCGTGGCCGTGCGACATTGTTCCCAAACAAAATTTATGTCCTTTTTTCCCCACAACTAGAGCTTTCTTTTGGTGGTATTTGATCACCTCCTGCGGTTTTTATTTTTTACGCTCTAAACAAAAATAGAGCGACAATTTTGAAAAAAAATGCAATATTTTTTATGTTTTTGCTATAATAAATATCCCCCAAAAATATATAAAATAAAATTTTTCCTCAGTTTAGGTCGATACGTATTCTTCTACATATTTTTGGTAAAAAAATTGCAATAAGCGTTTGATTGGTTTGCGCAAAAGTTATAGCGTCTACAAAATGGATAGTTTTTTATGGCATTTTTATAAAAAAAATTTTTTTTTACTAGTAATGGCGGCGATCAGCGATTTTTTTTTTATCGTGACTGCGACATTATGGCAGACACTTTTGACACCATTGTAATTTTTACAGCGATCATTGCTATAAAAATGCACTGATTACTGTAAAAATTACACTGGCAATTAAGGGGTTAAGTGTGTCCTAGGGAGTGATTCTAACTGTTAGGGGGGTGTGGCTACAAGTGACACGTCGCTGATCGCTGTTCCCGATAAGAGGGAACGGCCGATCAGTGACATGTCACTAGGAAGAACGGGGTGATGTGTTTACATTGACATCTCCCCGTTCTTCAGCTCCGTGACACGATCGCAGGACACTGGACATCGAGTCCGCGGGCACGGTCACAGAGCTTGCGACAGCAAATTAAAGGGGACACATATATACAGTTGTATGCACAAGTTTAGGAACCCCTGACAATTTCCATGATTGTCATTTCTAAATATTTGGGTGTTTTGGATCAGCAATTTAATTTTGATCTATCAAATAACTGAAGGACACAATAATATTTCAGTAGTGAAATGAGGTTTATTGGATTAACAGAAAATGTGCAATATGCATCAAAACAAAATTAGACCGGTGCATAAATTTGGGCACCCTTGTCATTTTGTTGATTTAAATACCTGTAACTACTTAGCACTGATTAATTGGAACACACAATTGGTTTGGTGAGCTTATTAAGCCTTGAACTTCATAGACAGGTGCATCCAATCATGGGAAAAGGTATTAACCACATCAATACTGGGCACTTTAGCCCCCTTCCTTCCCAGACCAATTTTCAGCTTTCAGCGCTCTTGCATTTTCAATGACAATTGCGCGGTCATGCTACACTGTACCCAAATTAAATTTTTATCATTTTGTTCACACAAATAGAGCTTTCTTTTGGTGGTATTTATTCACGACTACGTTTTTTATTTTTTGCGATATACGCGAAAAAAGAACGGGAATTTGGAAAAAATATATATTTTCGTCTTTCTATTTTTAAAAAATCCAATAAAATCGAATTTTGTCATAAATTTAAGCCAAAATGTATTCTACTACATGTTTTTGGTAAAAAAAAAAATCCGTTAAGTGTATAATAATTGGTTCGCGTGATCACAGACATATGTACACAAATGATCATGTACAGATGTGCGCAAATGATCATTGGGACATATGATTTTACTGTCACATATGTGGGGGACAGGTGTTTTTACTATGTGGGGACACGTGTGTGTGTGTGTGGGGACATGTATTTTGGGGACATGTTTGTGTTTACACTGTGTGGGGACACTAGGCTGGTGATCCGTGAGTAAAAAGCTGAAAAAACAGCTCATACTCACTGATCACCAGCCAGCTGCAGCGATCCGCTCTCCTCTCCTCACCGACGACTTCTGTGGGAGGAGAGGAGAGCTTATTGCCTAGCAACCGACTCTCTGTTTACATCACATGACGGCTGTGATTGGACACGGCCGTCATGTGATCAGGAGAGCCAATCACAGAGCCCTCCTGCGGAATCGAGATGCGCCGTGTCCGGGTGACACGCATGCATCGGGATCGTGCCGCTGCGCAGGAACGCGCGCGCGTGATCCCTCTCCTTCTGAGGGACGTTCCTGAACGTCCACTCAGAAGGAGAGAGCGCCCACCCGGCCGTATATATACAGTGGCTGGGTGGGAAGTAGTTAAAGGTGGCCAATTGCAAGTTGTTGTTCTCTTTGACTCTCCTCTTAAGAGTGGCAACATGGGGGCCTCAAAACAACTCTCAAATGACCTGAAAACAAAGATTGTTCTTCATTATGGTTTAGGGGAAGGCTATAACAAAAGTTATCGCAGAGATATAAGCTGTCAGTGTCCACTGTGAGGAACATAATGAGAAAATGGAAGACCACAGGCACAGTTCTTGTTAAGGCCAGAAGTGGCAGGCCACATAAAATATTGGAGGGGTGAAGGATGGTGAGAACGGTCAAAAACAGCCCACGAACCACCTCCAAAGACCTACATCAACTTTCTGCAGATGGTGTCACTGTGCCTCCTTCAACTATTCAACACACTTTGCACAGGGAGAAGCTGTATGGGAGAGTGATGCGAAAGAAGTCTTTTATGCACACACGCCACAAACTGAGTCGCTTGAGGTATGCAAACGCACATTTGGACAAGCCAGCTTCATTTTGGAATAAGGTGCTGTGGACTGATGAAACTAAGTTCGAGTTATTTGGTCATAACAAGGGGCGTTATGCATGGCGGCAAAAGAACACAGCATTCCAAGAAAAACACTTGCTACCCACAGTAAAATTTGGTGGAGGTTCCATCATGCCGTGGGGCTGTGTGGCCAGTGCCAGTACTGGGAAACTGGTTAAAGTTGAAGGTCGCATGGATTCCACTCAATATCAGCAGATTCTTGAGAATAATGTTGAAGAATCAGTCAGAAAGTTGAAGTTACGCCGGGGCTGGATATTTCAACAAGACAACGACCCAAAACACTGCTCAAAATCTACTCGGGAATTTATGCAGAGGAACAAGTACAATGTTCTGGAATGGCCATCCCAGTCCCCAGACCTGAATATCATTGAACATCTGTGTGGTGATTTGAAGCGGGCTGTCCAGGCTCGGCAACCATCAAACCTAACTGAACAGGAGATGTTTGGTAAGGAGGAATGGTCCAAAATACATTCATCCAGACACTCATTACAGGCTATAGGAAGCGTCTAGAGGCGGTTATTTCAGCTAAAGGAGGCTCTACTAAATATTGATGTGATTTTTCTGTGCCCAAATTTATGCACCTGTCTAATTTCGTTTTGATGCATATTGCACATTTATCCATTGAACCTCATTTCACTACTGAAATATTACTGTGTCCTTCAGTTATTTGATAAATCAAAATGAAATTGCTGATCCAAACACCCAAATATTTATAAATGACAATCATGGGAATTGTCAGGGGTTCCTAAACTTTTGCATACAACTGTATACGCTCATTTGCGCAGCTGTGCCATTCTGTCAACGTATAAGTTTGTGCGGCGGTCAGCAAGCGGCTAGGCCACTCCAGGATCTTAATGTGCTTCTTCTTGAGCCACTCCTTTGTTGCCTTGGCTGTGTGTTTTGGATCATTGTCATGCTGGAATACCCACCAATGACCCATTTTCAATGCCCTGGCTGAGTAAAGAAGGTTCTCACCTAAGATTTGATGGCCCATGGCTCTGTCCATTGTCCCTTTGATTCGGTGAAGTTGTCCTGTCCCCTTAGCAAAAAAGCACCCCAAAGCATGTTTCCACCTCCTCCCATGTTTGACGGTGGGAATGGTGTTCTTGAGGTCATAGGCAGCATTCCTCCTCCTCCTACGAACACTGAAAGCTGAGTTGATGCCAAAGAGCTCGATTTTGGTCTCATCTGACCACAACACTTCCAGTTCTCCTCTGTTTTTAACCCACCGTTAGACAGGTGAATTCGGTTGGTTGCTGGCTGGCTGGTAAGTTGAGCTTGGAAATTCTTTGTATTCTGACATGCGTCTGCCCTTCCAGTGCTCCTTGCTGTGAAGACCAGTTATAGGTAGGGGCAGAGACCTTTTTTTGTATTGTCATTGTGGTCAGGCAACGCACTAGCACTTTTGCTGCCATTGTGCAATGTGCTGGGTGTTTAGTGTGTTTCTGCTCCTTTAAGGAGGGTTGGGCTCCCTCCAGTCATCTGCCCTTCATCTATCCATCAGCATACATGTGCTCCCACTGAGGAGACTAAATTTTAGAGTTCGGGCCTGCAGTATATAGGGAGCCTTAACGGGGTCTGCAGCTTACGCATGTATTTGCAAATGCGTGCAACTGAACCCCCTGTTTTTAACCCACGGTTAGACAGGTGAATTTGATTGGTTTCTGGCTGGTTGGTAAAGTAAGCTTAGAAATTCTTTGTTTTTTTGACATCCGTCTGCCCTTCCAGTGCTCCTTGCTGTGAAGACCAGCTTATAGGTAGGGGCAGTGACCTTTTTTTGTATGGTCCCAGTTGCCAGGAGATCATTGACAAGATTCTCCCATGTAGTTCTGGGCTGATTCCTCACCATTCTCATGATCATTGAAACTCCATGTGGTGAGATCTTGAATGGAACCCCAGACCGAGGGAGATTGACAGTTATTTTGTGTTTCTTCCATTTGCAAATAATTGCATCAACTGTCACCCTCTCACCAAGCTGCTTGGCGATGGTCTTGTAGCCCATTCCAGCCTTGTGTAGGTCTTCAACCTTGTCCCTGACATTCTTGGACAGCTCTTTGGTCTTGGCCATGGTGGAGAGCTTGGAATCCGATTGCTTCTCTGGACAGGTGTCTTTTATACAGGTAACAAGCTGAAATTAGGAGCACTCCCTTTAAGAGAGTGCTCCTAATCTCAGCTCGTTACCTGTTTAGAAGACACCTGGGAGCCAGAAATCTTGCTGATAGGGGGATCAAATACTTTTTCACTCATTAAAATGCAAATCCATTTATAATGTTTTTGAAATGTGTTTTTCTGGATATTTTTGTTGTTCTGTCTCACTGTTAAAATAAATCTACCATTAAAATTTTATAGACTGATCATTTATTTGTCAGTGGGCAAATGTACAAAATTAGCAGGGGGTCAAATACTTTTTTTCCCCCTCACTGTATGCCAGTGCTGTGGCATTGCTCAAACAGTTCCAGCTCAGGTGGCCTGCCAAGGAAATGATCAAGCAACATAGAAGGAACCACATGTCGTTGGTGAGGGCCTCTGCACTGGTAGGGTGCCCACGCCGCCTCCTGCAGCCCAATAAATTGACTTGCGCTGATGGGATCTTTCCAAAAAGTGGTAAGAAATAATTTCCCAGAGCCAGAAGACTGATCCATCCGACCAGGAACTACCTGATCCTCATGAACAGACAACTCAGTTTGCTTAGAAACTCAGGCAACTTGTCCCACGAATATCAAAGTGTACTATTGTGACAGTCTAGGAAGAGACTGGGGGATAAAAAAAGGCTGCACCAACAAGGGGTTACCTCACAGATCACCAGTCCCAGGTAACCCCCGAACTGAAAGACAAGGAAGTAACAACAAAGTGGATACACTGAAGATTTTTCCTGTGGAAGAGATCTAGTCTAAGCTACCAGCAGGCGCTGAAGAATTCCAGCATTGATTTCCCAACATTCAGAATCTAACAGATTTGTTGAGACATCTAGACAATTAAACTACATTTTTATTTTTTTTTTTTAACAGATCCCATGCTGACTGTTTCCTCCACAGGGGGTCCTCCTAAGTATCCCACAATAGAGATGCACTTTACACAAAGGTTGAAGAGGGAGCTAGAGGTGAAGGTTCAGTCTATATCCCTGAAAAATCACTCTGCCTGGACTATCCAAGAGTCCACAAAGATTAACTAGAATCGCACTACTTTGGACATGGGGAGAGGGTGCAAACCTTGATGCTAATGAATGCTTTTCTTAAGAGGTTTTGCAAGCTTGTTACCCCAGTTTTGCGAGTGGCTGGAGAACCAAGTTTTGGAGGCTTAAGCCCCGTACACACGATCGGATTTTCCGCAGACAAAGCGTCAGACTTTTGTCCGAAGGGCGTTGGCCAAAAACTTGTCTTGCATACAAATGGCACACAATTGTCGGCCAACAAACACGAACGTAGTGACGTACTACGTGAAATTTCAGCTCTTGAGTGCCACCCTTTGGGTACCTTCTGCTAATGTCGTGTTTGGTGACCATTGATTCTGAGCATGCGTTTGTACTTTGAACTTTTGTCTGATGGACTTGTACACACGATGGGAAAATCTGACAGACCGTTGTCCGTGGAAAAATTTATAAGCCTGCCATCCTTTTGTCAGCGGAAAATCTGACAACAATTGTTTGATGGAGCGTACAGATGGTCGGATTTTCGGCCAACAGGCTCTCATCACACAATTCCTGTCGGAAAATCCGATCGTGTGTACGAGGCTTTAGTCTAGTTGTGCATACTTCGGGAGTACAGAAAAAAAAAAAACCCAGGAGACTAGAGCAAGTGGCTTCAGTTAACTGCTGCACACGCTCTATCAGTAAAGGATCCACAGCCACAGTGGAGGGACTCTTTAGGGAATTATGACCATTCTTTCCCGGTCTGACAAGTCCTAAGCAAAATGGGGGGGGGGGGGGGGGAAGGGCAGTGCCCACCAGCGAGAACCAAGTTTTATTAGGTTTCCAACCACCAATTGGTATGATTCTTGAATACAGGAATGCCCTCCAGTACCCTAGCCATTTACTTGTTGAGGTGGGCTACTGACAAATCCACAGTGGGGTAGACCACTGTTTGACAAAATCCCTCCAAATGGTAACTTTTCTAGCAAGTAATTAGGAGGTATTGAGGGCATGTATTTGCATTTTCAATCCTCTGGAAAACCTTGAAGGAGCAGCAGCAGCAGAATTAGTTCCTCAGTGCTGTATGGCAGGAAAGAAAGCGACACTAAACACAGAGTATGACCTTTAGTCAGGGCTGTGGCAGTGCTGGAGGCTCTGGAAACTGGAAAGCGTTCTGCAGATAACTTGTTTTTGGAATAATCGTAGGCTGGCCTTTTTTTGTTTGCCAATGTCGAATTCTCCGCTAGATGGCAGTATAACCTAAAGGTGAAAGACTTCCCATTTACCTTAATGGATGACAGAAAAAAAGTTTGGGCTTCAATGGTGTATCTAAACAGAAAAATGTCATATACTACAGCCGACCTGTCCTTCAATGAAGTGACTGCATTAATTTTCCTTGTTTTTTTTTTTTTTTACTTACTACGTTCACCTGGTTATCCTGCGGAAAACACTTCTGTAACAGGGCTTTTAGCATGCTTGACACATTTTGTACTGCAGAGCATGCTTTCACTGGATTTTCATGGTAAAGCCATAATTTCCAAAAATACCCATGGGACATTACCCTCACGGTACAAAATCCCATAGTTTAAGGTTATTTTAGCTGACCCTTCAAGGATTTGCAGCAATAAAGACCAGAGAAGCTGCGGGAAGATTTAAGCTGCAAAAGTCTGTCCAAAATGATCTTGAATATCAAATGATTTATTACAGCAGTGTTTCTCAACTCCAGTCCTCAAGGCACCCCAACAGGTCATGTTTTCAGGATTTTCCTGTGCAAAATAATGGAAAGCCTGAAAACATGACCTGTTGTGGCACCATGAGGACTGGAGTTGAGAAACGCTGAATTAGTGTAATGCTGGAATTAGAGGTTTTATTGAAGTTCTACATGAGCTATATCCTAATCTGTGTTCCCTACTATGTTGCAATATAGATAATGTGTCTTATCTGTTGGCGAATCATAAATAATCTTTAGGCACTGTTCATATTGGCAATAGAAACAGGCGTTTGAGGTGAGTTTTGTCGTTTCCTGAACACCTAATAAAGCAGTCTACCCAGTTTAATATTGACAAGGGACAGAGCACATTTGAAAAACAGAGTTCATGAAGCTGCAAGTCAAGTCTGGGAGGACTTAGTCTATAGTAATGTGCCTGTAGCATTTACAGCCCATTAGACAACATTTATCAAATATCAGTGATGTGTGAAAAAAAAAACACACTTTCCTCTTAAAAAAATAAAAATAATCACTTGGAGATGGGCATTTTGCCTTGTCTTGCGGTGGGACTGTGCTGGGATAGCCACCCAACACACTCCCACTGCAGCTGATGTGAACCTAGCCTTAGTGGAAGTGCCAATAACACAAGTTAGTCACACTATACTGTAGCAGCAACGGCTCTTGCATTTGCACATGTGCAGCCATACTTTAAAGAAAACCTGTACTAAAAAAAATATGTGGGTTGCCATTACTGACTTCTTTCAGAAAATGCTAGCTGCCCTTTTTTTTTTTCTGCCTTCAGTGCTATTCTGAAACAAGCACCCAGATCAATACAGTTGGTCTTGTTTTGGGTCGATGTCTAAAAAATGAAAGCCTTTGGATCAGTATGGCAACCAGAGCATGCCAAGGGGTAAGTTCTCCATATTTGTAGACAGGAAAAGATCCAATGTGCTTATGTTATGCCCTCAGTGAGCAATAATAAAGTTTAACTGGCAGCATAGTGGCTCAGCTGTTGCAAGACCCTTGGCAGGTGATTGAGTGTACCTGGGCCTAGCAATACCACTGTCTACAATGACTGAGCCTACACAGCCATGCTCGTTACTTTCACACTATCCAGTGCATTTCAGAATAATTTTATCCACTAATCCAGAGTTTTTTAACTGTGGGTATCCATACACCTTGGGGGTATGGGACTGTCCCATGATTGCTGCAACCCCCCCCCCCCCCCCAGTTTCCATTTGCTGAGTGGCTTCTTTCTTTTGCAGTGTCCTTTGGAACAATCCTTGGGTGCACACTTGGCCAGTTGTCAATGTGAACACACAGAAGCATAGATAAGCCACTCCCTTGCTGCCTCCTTCTCCCTGCAAGTGGTTGCTAGCACTGAAACTTGCACGGTAAGCACTCAGGGCACAAACTTAGCCGGCCAGACATTCAGGGAAGTGGCAGTAATGCAACCTTGAGCTAGTGGTGGTGAACAGCTAAGTATTTGGGCACACATTTAAAGTAAAATCTACCGTGTCATCTTTCATCACATCCTTATGCTGCGTACACACGATCGGAATTTCCGACAACAAATGTTCGATGTGAGATTTTGGTCGTATATTCCGACCGTGTGTAGGCTCCATCGGACATTTGCTGTCGGAATTTCCGACAACAAATGATTGAGAGCTGGTTTCTTAATTTTTCCGACAACAAAAGTTCTTGTCAAATTCCAACCGTGTGTATCCAATACCGACGCACAAAAATCCTACGCATGCTCGGAATCAATTTGACGCATGTTCGGAATCATTGAATTTAATTTTTCTCGGATCGTTGCAGTGTTGTACGTCACCGCGTTCTTGACAGTCGAAATTTCCGAGCAACATTTGTGTGCAAGACAAGTTTGAACATCCGTGGGAAAAAAAATCCACGGTTTCGTTGTCGGAATGTCCGATCGTGTACACGCGGCATAAGAATGCATTTATAAAAAAAAAAAAAAC
Organism: Rana muscosa; assembly: GCA_029206835.1. NCBI lineage: Eukaryota > Metazoa > Chordata > Amphibia > Anura > Ranidae > Rana > Rana muscosa. The sequence continues at coordinate 130,661,524 of CM055126.1, forward strand.
GTGATACTACTTTAGGCTACTCTCACAAGGTCCATTAGCGGGAAAGAGCCACTAGATTTAGCGGCGCTTTTTCTGCTGTTTAAGCGGCGCTTTTTGGCCACTAGTGGGGCATTTTTAACCCCCAGGAAGGGGTTAAGAAGGAATTAAAAGCACCCGTGTTGCGGCACTTTGGAAGTGCTGCCCATTCATTCCAATGGGTAGGGGTAGTTTAGGAGCGCTGTATACACCTCTCCCAAACCGCCCCAAAGATGCTGCTCGCAGAACTTTTTTTCCTGTCCCGCAAGCGCACCACCCCAGTGTGAAGAACTCGGGCTTTCACACATGGGAGGCAGTTTTCAGGCGTTTACAGGCGATATTTTTAGTGCTAAAACGGCTGAAAACTGCCTCAGTGTGAAAGGGGTCTTAACTTTTAAAAGTCTATTCCGTTCCAGTTTGGGAAGATTAGACACCATTTCTAATGTGGCTGCTGCCTTTTAAGTTATACAAGCTGCTACCTGGGTTCAACAAACTTCAAGTTGCTGAAACCTATTGGAGCCTGCTAGCAGCTTGTATAATGTGACAGCACTCCCTCGAAGTCGAAGATCTGTGTTTAACATTCCCCAACTGTAAGCTGAATGATGCTTCCTTACTTTACCAAAGCTCCACAAATGCTTTGCTAAAAGTTTACTGTACACATTGTTATACAAGTTGACACCTATGTGAACAATAAAAATTTTTGGAGTATAGCCTCACTTGCAAAGATATAATAAAGAAATAAATAGTGCCATCATCACCTATGTGAACAAGGCCTAAAAATGCTAAATCTGACTAGTTATGGCGATTTGTGATTTGACATATCTATAAATAAATATAAAATCCTTATGATTTTTATTCAGCTGTTCTATTCCTAGCTATCTATATAAAACCTAAAATCGACTTGTTGACATTTTATTGAAGACATACAGTGCCTTGCGAAAGTATTCGGCCCCCTTGAACTTTTCATCCTTCTGCCACATTTCAGGCTTCAAACAAAGATATAAAAATTTTATTTTTTGTGAAGAATCACCAACAAGTGGGACACAATTGTGAAGTGGAACGAAATCTATTGGATTTTTGAAACTTTTTTAACTAAGAAAAAAATGAAAAGTGGGGCGTGCAAAATTATTCGGCCCCCTTGCGTTAATACTTTGTAGAGCCACCTTTTGCTGCGATTACAGCTGCAAGTCGCTTGGGGTATGTCCCTATCAGTTTTGCACATCGAGAGACTGAAATTCTTGCCCATTCTTCCTTGCAAAACAGCTCGAGCTCAGTGAGGTTGGATGGAGAGCGTTTGTGAACAGCAGTTTTCAGCTCTTTCCACAGATTCTCGATTGGATTCAGGTCTGGACTTTGACTTGGCCATTCTAACACCTGGATACGTTTATTTGTGAACCATTCCTTTGTAGATTTTGCTGTATGTTTGGGATCATGGTCTTGTTGGAAGATAAATCTCCGTCCCAGTCTCAGGTCTTTTGCAGACTCCAACAGGTTTTCATCCAGAATGGTCCTGTATTTGGCTGCATCCATCTTCCCCTCAATTTTAACCATCTTCCCTGTCCCTGCTGAAGAAAAGCAGGCCCAAACCATGATGCTACCACCATGTTTGACAGTGGGGATGGTGTGTTGAGGGTGATAAGCTGTGTTGCTTTTACGCCAAACATATCGTTTTGCATTGTGGCCAAAAAGTTTGATTTTGGTTTCATCGGACCAGAGCACCTTCTTCCACATGTTTGGTGTGTCTCCCAGGTGGCTTGTGGCAAACTTTAGACAAGACTTTTTATGGATATCTTTGAGAAATGGCTTTCTTCTTGCCACTCTTCCATAAAGGCCAGATTTGTGCAGTGTACGACTGATTGTTGTCCTGTGGACAGACTCTCCCACCTCAGCTGTAGTTCTCTGCAGTTCATCCAGAGTGATCATGGGCCTCTTGGCTGCATCTCTGATCAGTCTTCTCCTTGTCTGAGCTGAAAGTTTAGAGGGACAGCCAGGTCTTGGTAGATTTGCAGTGGTCTGATACTCCTTCCATTTCAAAATGATCGCTTGCACAGTGCTCCTTGGGATGTTTAAAGCTTGGGAAATCTTTTTGTATCCAAACCTGGCTTTAAACTTCTCCACAACAGTATTACGGACCTGCCTGATCTTCATGATGCTCTCTGCGCTTTCAACAGAACCCTGAGACTATCACAGAGCAGGTGCATTTATACAGAGACTTGATTACACACAGGTGGATTCTATTTATCACCATCAGTCATTTAGGACAACATTGGATCATTAAGAGATCCTCGCTGAACTTCTGGAGTGAGTTTGCTGCACTGAAAGTAAAGGGGCCGAATAATTTTGCACGCACCACTTTTCAGTTTTTTATTTGCTAAAAAAGTTTAAAATATCCAATAGATTTCGTTCCACTTCACAATTGTGTCCCACTTGTTGGTGATTCTTCACAAAAAATTTAAATTTTATATCTATGTTTGAAGCCTGAAATGTGGCAAAAGGATGAAAAGTTCAAGCAGGCCGAATACTTTCGCAAGACACTGTACTGCTACCAAATGGGACTGGTGATTTCAACTGTCTGGCAAAGGGCGTATGGGGAACATATTGGGCAATATTTTAATTGTAAAACAGTTAAGAATGCCTGTGCTTTAGGACGATGACTTCAATTATCAGTAATTATTTGGTTTTAGTCTGCTATATAGTGTCAGTGCAAGTAAATTGCACCATTAGTGATGAGCCAAGTGCAGCATCAGCATACAGTAACTTTTGTGTTTTTAAATATAACGTTTTGTCAAACTTGGGATGAGGGCTTTTTGATGTATGAGGTCTAAAAAAGATTACTGTACCCCATTGTCTTTGAGCTCTGTCTCTATGTGTGTAACACACCACTAAGGTTAAAGGCGTATTCTGCTCTAAACAAAATATCTGTAGCAAAGCTGCTTGTTGTCTAAGTGTGACCTTTTGTATTTGTGAACAATTTGTTGGCTGTGGTAACACTGGGAGGATACTATGGGTTTGATTTACTAAAACTGGAGAGTGCAAAATCTAGTGCATCTGTGCATGGTAGCCAATCAGCTTCCAAATTCAGCTCGTACAATTAAGCTTTCACAAAAAAACCTGGAAGCCGATTGGTTTCTGTGCACAGCTGCACCAGAGTTTGCATTCTCCAGTTTTAGTAAATCAGCCCCATGTGTTTCGCTCCACCCAATACCAAAGTCAGGTGGCATTGTTGACGTGTCTCTGTTGGTAATATTACGCTAACTTTCAGTGCTATAGCCTGACACATAGGATGACATTATGAGGTACTCTGGCTTTGGCACCTTCAGCACATCTGTACATGAGTTAAATTCTCAAAGATGGCAGTGCAGGAGAGGAGGGGCTAAACCAAAGTATCAGGGGACGGAGGTTGCTCTTTAATATCCAAAAAGCAGCAAAGGAAAGTCTCTTGATTCAGGACAGATTAAACAGATATTTTAAGGTTTTAATTTTTTATTTCACCGTCATCCCCTCCCCACCACTAACAAAATAACCGTCACTGAAATTTTGAAACCATAAAATTAAGCTCTTTAAAAAGTTTGAAGACCTTCTAGAACATGAGGTAAAACTAGGTCTATAGTTTTATATAAATACTGGACAATGAAATCCTACCATATTAACATATATGAAAATCTATACAACATTTACATAAGGTCATCTATATGTAGCAAACATTCTACCGTAGCTGTTGGCTCAAGCACCTAATACAGATTAGCAGCACTGTTACCACTGAAACCGTTTCGGAAACCAAAAAAAAAAAACACCGGGCTGGTCCTCTAGTTACACAGCAGATCTCTTCTATAGCTATTTACATCAATAACGTGATCACAATTGTACAGTACAAGAGTGGGCGCAACTCTGTAAACACTGAAGTCACTTTAAAATACTTAGACTTTTAAAGTCAGTTCCTTTTACCTCCATCTCCACTGGCATTGTTTTCTATATCGGCTTCAATCTTACGCCAGGAAACCATTTTTACTAGTACTGTTTTGCATCAAACAGATATGCAAAAGCCAATCAGAAAACAGGAAAGGAGTTGTGACAAATCTACTGTGAAAACTTTAGAGCAACAGACATCTCTTTTAGGACACAATTTCGTTAAAAATCAAGAGACAATTTCAGTTGGCTTAAACCCTTTACATAGAAAAGACTAAATATATTAACGTACTTGACCAAACAACGCAACACCAAGTTTGCAAATTTATATGCCCAAAATGAGATGGATGAATTTAAGATGTATTTTAAAAATGTGTTATATGGCTTATCCTTTTGAATTATGTTATTGCTTCGTAATAATGTTCATAGGCTTGTACAGATGAGTCATAAATATCATCATACAAAAAAAAAAAAAAAACACAGATTTTTAGCTTCCTGTGTAAAAAAAAAAAAAAAAAAAAAAAAAAAAAAAAAAAAAGACAGGCTGCATTCAATTCTGTATGAGAAGGCTCAAACATTTGTAATTGCTAATGAAGATCCAGGGCCTCAGTTTACCTATAAATGACAGGTCCATTTATCCAAGAACAGTACCAATCATTTGTACAAAAGGGATCTCGGAGCAAGGTGCTGCAGATCATTGCTTAACCGATTTTGCTCTTATCAAGAACGGTTGCTTTCTCATATGAGGCCAGACATTTGGTTAAAGTCTTTTAAGAGCTTTTCTGCAAATCTTTTTTAAACAGGACATGTATTGGTGGAAACAGAAAGTTCTCAACAACCAAGATGAAACCCTTAAAGCAATCCATTCAGTTTGTAGGAACATGGCGGCCAGGAAACTATACTTTTCCTGCCCTTCTTCCAAACCATCATAGTCCAGCCGAAAGGTCATAAAGAATCCTGCTCTGTCATGTACTCTACAGCTTCCCATGTCTCTTCTGCACTATGGTACTTTATAATTTAAAGGTTGACACCACTGCTAGATGGAAGACAGTGTATTAAAACATACTCAAAGCCTGTTCTAAAAGGGATTCTGTCACAAGAGATTATAGAGACGGGCAATACTCAACGTTCCTTTTTAAAAATGCTAGTTTCCCAGCTTGCTTCGGTTTCAATGCAGGTTGAACCACTGATCTACAACAAGTATAGAGAACAAAAAATTCTGACACTGCTTCTTCTTAAGTCAGATACAGCCTGGCAACCAGCATTTTTAAAAGGGGCCAACAATGGCAACTCCCGTACTTCTCTTATGACAGAGTCAATTTAACATTGTTGTCTTAGAGGAGAGGGTCATCTGCTGTAGTTCCTGTGCTAAACACCATCTTTACACCCAAGTTGCCATTGCCAAACGAGGTAGTCAAATGTCTACTCTTCGTATTTCTCACATAGTGGAGAATTTGGCCATACAGCAAGAAATCTTAAATACGATAGTAATAGCCTTGATTAGAAAACTGGTCCAAGAGACCAGCTGATGGATCTCCCATTCAAAGCCCTGGAGGAGCACAGGTAACTTATAGTTCCATACAACAATTTTCTTTTCAGTAGACCTCAGCTTAAGAGCCAATGGAATATGCTTTTTGTTGGCTTGAAGCTGGTTTTGCATTCCTATACAATCTATGGGAATGCAAATTCTGCTTAAAGCAGGTCAGAAGGAGGTAAATTGCACTGGTCTATTCATTCTGAATGATCTTGGACACATCGCAGAATGATGTCAAACAGATATCATAAACCTAACGTAAACCTTTCCTGAGAGAAAAATGCTTTCATTGCTGAATCTGGGTGTCTGAGTGTTATACTGACCTGCTGGCTTCAGTCATTTCTGAGTTTGGTCAGTGACCAAGGTATTTAAAGCTGATAAGTCAGCATGAGCAAAACAAATATTTTCAGTCATCAGCAATTGCCACTAAAGACTCCAAGTTTTTCTTAATAAACATTCTTTTTATAAAAGGCCACTAAACCTAAATAGTTACTTGATGTAAAAGAGCCACCAGTAGTATTCACAAATAATGAACTTAAAAAATTCCCATATTGTACAAAGACAGATATTTGACATTGTTTTGCTGTCCTTTGGATTGTTCTGTGTTATTAGCCATTTATAGCCCAAAAAAGGCATAAAGAAGCACTTGCTAGTACTGTATTGGGTTACTGACAATATGACCTTTGCTTTAAAACCTATAGAAAAAGAAGGGTTATAGGCCCAAAAAGGATTCGTCAAGGAGAAACTATACTGGTTGTATCAAAATTTATAATTTATTTATAAATAATCCACCATATAAAAATTAAAAATAATTGATGATACCTAAACCATACAGATAATAAGATAACGTTATCATATCACAGACATAATCCCCCTATTCATTCATCCAGGCCGTCAACACACATGTAGCTACTAATTAGTAAGTGCCTGCAAAAAGCAGAAGTAGTCCATATATCATTGTAAATTTCTCAGGGCTGCAAAAATTCACCCAAATAAAAGAAAACACAGTGGAACAAGGAAAATTAGATCACTGCTGCTGTAGTATGTCTTGTGTGATGGGAGTGGAACCACACTCCGGTATTAGTTTGACCTATCACACAAGACTTACTACAGCAGCAGTGATCTAATTTTCCTTGTTCCACTGTGTTTTCTTTTATTTGGGTGAATTTTTGCAGCCCTGAGAAATTTACAATGATATATGGACTACTTCTGCTGTTTTTTGCAGGCACTTACTAATTAGTAGCTACATGTGTGTTGACGGCCTGGATGAATGAATAGGGGGATTATGTCTGTGATATGATAACGTTATCTTATTATCTGTATGGCGGAGGTATCATCAATTCTTTTTAATTTTTATATGGTGGATTACTTCTAAATAAATGTTGATAAAACCAGTATAGTTTCTCCTTGAGAAATCCTTTTTGGGCCTATAACCCTTCTTTTTCTATATGCATTATCCCGATTTCAGAGGAACACACCATTTTTTGAAATTCGATTCATTTCTTCTGGTGTATGGTTTTTATGTGGGTAGTCTTTGGAATTATTGTTCCTCATTTACACATTATTTTCCATTCTACCCAAATCAATTTATTGGATCGATACTTCTAGACAACCCCCCTTTCCTTTTTTATTCTTTGCTTTAAAACCGTCATTTTAATTTCTGCCGCCATTCCCTATTTGTCTGTAAATGTTATTGTGTAAGTCAAGCCAACACCTTTTTAATGTTTTAAAAATGCTGAGGGATGTTTAGATCTCCTGTCAGGTTTTTACTGCTATCCCAGGCTCTGTTAGAGCGATTAAACCTCATTGCTTGCCCTGCTGACAAAATTTTTTATCAGACAGGAACTAAGGGAAACTTTTTATAACAGAAATATTGAAAGCTATAAAAAAAAAAAATGACATTGGTTCTAGCTTCCCCTACTCGACTAACACAAGTATATTTATTTCTGTTTGTGTTGCCATTGAAGGTTCCCCTCACTTCCTTTCTGGTAAAACATTGTCAGCAGAAGAGGAAGTATGGAGAAATTTTCTTTACCGGAACCCCAGCACTACAAATCCGACGGGTTCAAACCGCTCCACACTATAAGCTCTTTTGCATACTTCAACCTGTCGTTTATGCTTACTGGTTTAGTGAAACTGCAGTGATCTTCACTACGGCCACATTTTTATTCCAAGTTTCTCTAGAAATGTGTCATTGTCACAGCATAGTCTGAGACCTCTTACCATGTAGAATTGCATTTGGTCTTGAAAAACAGCAGAAGCAGAGCAGCCAATATAAAACCAAGCTGCTTTGTTTAGCCTTCAGTTCTGAACCATAATTATGTTCTATGTTCATTGCTGCAGGTTTGTTCTGTTTCGACATGTCAGTCAGGTAAGGAAAGGAGAACACTACATACATTGTACACTGACATCACCAATGTGCTCATCCTTACTAAATAAACTGGCTAGACAATGGTTATATTTACACAGCTTCAACTACCGATAAACACTCCATAAATACACCATACAATGTGATGTATTAAGGGGAGGATCCTTAAGATTGCCTGTAGTAGAGTCTTAGAACAGGTATACATATAATTAACCTTCATGGAAGTAAGGTGTACACCGTATTTCTTCAACCTGCAGAATCCCTGGTGTGTTCCACTGTGCAACTGGCGAGCACCCAGTTTCTACCCTCCGGCTGTGGACATCGAGTCCATCGTGCTCATTAGCAGAATAATGGCCTGTATCTGTACAGTCCGTGGCAATAGGCTTTCCAGCAGTCCCTGTACCTATGATCCTTTCCCAACAGTCTCGTTGTCCATGACATACTTTCTAAGCTCTGTTCGCAAAGCCTCCATTCTTCTCTGGGCATCTTTAAGCTGGGTCTTCAAGTTTGTGTTCTCCTCCTTTAACAGGGATTTTTCCTGTTGTGAAGAGCAAAAATAGAACATTAGTCTTGCAAACCACACCCTAGGGACATATTTCAGGATCTCTACAGCACTATTGCTTACTTTGCACTTCATGTGACATTGTTTCTGGTATTGATTGGTCTCAGAAGCAACAAAATTGATACCATGAACAATAAACTAGGACTGGCCTAAATTAGTGGTTCTCAACCTAAGTCCTCAAGTACCCCCGACAGGCCATGTTTTGGGAATTTCTCTTAGATAAAATAGCTGTCCAAAATACCAAGCCATTGATTTAAAGCACCTGTGCAAGATAAAGTAAAGCCTGCCAACTTGGCCTGTTGGGGGTACTTGAGGACTGAGGCCGAGAACCACTGGCCTAGATCACTTGGTGACATGGCCAGATTTATTTTAGGAAGAACTGTTAGGCATGTGCTGATTTTTGAAAATAGACCATCACAACATGATTGGCAAGCTAGAGACCTCCAGCTTTTGGGCAACTGCAAATCCCAGCATTCCTCGGAGGACATGGACAGCCCAAATGTATGAACTGACAGTATGTTTAGTTCCAGAAGGGCTACAGAAACCCATTTTGCCTGTGTCTGCCGATCTTTTAGGTTGCACACACTCTCTCTCCAACTTTCTGAGATCAGGAAGAGAGACATCTTTTAATAAAAAGTATATAGGCTAAGGACACCCCTGTCACATTCACTATTATGCAAACCATGAAGAATTAAAATGCCAAAAATTACTGGTGTTTTTTTTCTACCACTACTTTTCCTTTTTATTGGCCTTTCAAAAAACACATTCAATCATTTAGAAGTTGGATGGAGTATAACACTTTTGGTAATTAAATACAAGCAGCCCCCGAGTTACAAACATCCGTCTTACATAGAACTCATACTTCTGAACCGAGTCAGCATGAAGTCAAACTTGTTGCTCACTGCATGCTGCCACCTACTGTACAGCAGACCTGTCAGCAATCTCACATAAACGCATGGCCTGTTAACCCTTCCCTATGCTATCCACAACTTAAAGTGTAAGTTCACCTTTACCGAAAAATCTGTAAGGTGAACTTACACAGGCCCCCAGGCATGTACTGGCCATCGGGACTACCGGGAGTTTCCCGGTGGGCCAATTGCTCAGTGGGCAGGTTTACAGTAACAGCCCGAGTCTCTGCGCTCTGCTGCTTATGAGAGTATAAGCAAGGACCTGCTCCACTCCTCCCACACATCCACAGCCAATCAGTAGGCAGTGTAACCATCCCCAGCCCGCCACTTTTGAATACACAGGTGCTGAAGCGGGGCTGAATGGGGGCGCGGGGAAGGAGAAACACACAGTATCTGAAGCCATGAGATACCTTCTTGTATGACCACAGCTACAGCAAAACCAGTCCTGCAGCACACAGAGCGCTAGCTGAATGGGAACAAGATCGTGGGACTCGGGAGCAATGTCACATGTATACTGGCTGCTAGGGATGAGCTCGGTGTTCGAGTCGAACATACGTTCGACTCGAACATCGGCTGTTCGATCGTTCGACGAAGAGCGAACAATTTGGGCCGTTCGCGCCTAATTCGAGTGACGCGAACGGCCCACAATGCACTACGCCATCGCAGGGTCATCCAGGCGCTGTGATTGGCCAAGCATGCACTGTGACCCCGCATGCTTGGCCAATCACAGCGCCGGCAGCGAGGAGAGCAATGATTGGCCACAGGCAGGATGCCTGTGGCCAATTATTGCTGAGGGTGTTTAGTACACGCCCCACACTATAAAAGGCCGCCAGCACGGCGGCCTAGTGTAGTGTGTTCCGGAGCAGGGAAAGACAAGCATAGGCAGGGACAGTGACATTTATTTCTTTCTTGCTTAACCTGGATTCCTTTAGTTTAGGGAAAGAGAAGGATAGGTAGGTAGAGTGTCAGTGTGTTTTACTGTGCGAGTCCTTGTTTCTAGGGACAAAGAAGGAAAGTGAGGGGAATTCTCCTTGTGCTATAGTGTGCTTTAAAAAAACATTTTTTCTAGGGACAGAAAACTCTAGGTAGGGAGAGTGTCAGTTTCTTTCACTGTGCCCAGCAACTGGCAGAGCTGAAGAGAGCAGGCATCATACGAGGACAAAGTCTTTATGCCTCCGCTATAGTAGTGGTGCAGAAGAACAGGACTTTGAGGCTGTGCATCGACTATCTGACACTTAAAAGATAAGCTCTTCCTGACCAGTAGGGATGAGCTTCGTGTTCGAGTCGAACATACGTTCGACTCGAACATCGGCTGTTCGATCGTTCGACGAAGATCGAACGATTTGGGCCGTTCGCGCCAAATTCGAGTGACGCGAACGGCCCACAATGCACTACGCCATCGCAGTGTCATCCAGGCGCTGTGACTGGCCAAGCATGCACTGTGACCCCGCATGCTTGGCCAATCACAGCGCCGGCAGCGAGGAGAGCAATGATTGGCCACAGGCAGGATGCCTGTGGCCAATTATTGCTGAGGGTGTTTAGTACACGCCCCACACTATAAAAGGCCGCCAGCACGGCGGCCTAGTGTAGTGTGTTCCGGAGCAGGGAAAGAGAAGCATAGGCAGGGACAGTGACATTTTTTTTTCTTGCTTAACCTGGATTCCTTTAGTTTAGGGAAAGAGAAGGATAGGTAGGGAGAGTGTCAGTGTGTTTTACTGTGCTAATCCTTGTTTGTAGGGACAGGGAAGGACAGTGAGGGGAATTCTCCTTGTGCTATACTGTGCTAAAGCATTCCTCATCAACCATCTTTGAAATCCTTGTTTTTTGGACAGTCAGGGAAATTGTCGTTGTTCTATTCTGTGCGAAAGCAATCATCCTCAACCATATTTAGAAATCCTTAAGTAAAGGGACAGAGAAGGACACCTGAAGGTAGCCCTTATTGCTTTTTTCCCATCTCCCTGCAGGCCATCTATTAGAATGTCTGGAAGGCAAACAAGGAGAGGCAGACAGTCAGGAGGCAATAAAAGAGGGCAAGCAGGCTCTGTGTCTGGGGGCAACAGTGCTGGTCGTGGACGCGGTGCATTGTCATCAGCACATGGCCATGGGACACGCTTGTCCTTTTCGGCAGCTGGACATGTTGAGCCACATCATGCCGAAGACTTGGTAGAGTGGATGACCAAGCCCTCCTCCTCCTCCTCATCCTCTCTCACCCAGGCTCAGGGTACTGGCAAAGCAGCTGCCAAAGCGTCCTCTTCCCTGGTATCAATGTCAGACTCATCATCAGTCACTCCTTCCCTAGACCCACCATGTCCTCCTCCTGAGGAGTCCCCCGAACTGTTTGAGCACAGTGTTGGGTACATGCTCCAGGAGGATGCCCAGCGTTTCGAAGGGTCTGATGATGAAACCCAGCTACAGGAAGGCAGTAGCGTGAGAGCAGACAGAGGGGATGCTCAAGAAGGACACCAATCTGGCAGTCATGTTCCAGCAGCTGCAGCATACTGCCAGATTGGCTCCAGTGATGAGGAGGGAGGGGATGATGAGGTCACTGACTCCACGTGGGTGCCTAATAGGAGAGAGGAGGAGGAGGAGGATGAGGAGGAGGCACATCTCCAACGAGGCAGGATGCCCTTTGGTGGCCAGCGTAAGGGCAGTACACCGACGGAATCACACCGCAGAGCTCCGCCTGTGCAGGGCGCTGCCTCTGCCCGTCATTCAAAAAGTTCTTTGGTGTGGGCCTTTTTTGAGGCTAGTGCATCAGATCGCACAGCTGCTGTTTGCAACATATGTCTCAAGCGTATATCGCGTGGCCAAAACATCAGCCGCTTGGGTACCACATGCCTGACCAGACATATGTTGACCTGCCATGCAGCTCGTTGGCAAGCCTACCTCAAAGACCCACACCAAAGAACAAAGTGGACCTCTCCTTGCACCGCATCAGCTGGGATCTCCAACCCCACTATAACTTCAGTCCTCTCTGAAACATGCACTGAGAGGAATGAAGGTGTAGAATTAGGTGTGTCACAGCCAAGTACTTGCGGCCACTCTGCTAGCAGTACACCGACGTCCGATTCTAGCAGGCAAATTTCCCTGCCCCAGCTGCTGGACCGTCGAAAGAAGTTCACTCCCAGCCATCCACATGCCCAGCGGTTGAATGCTAGCTTGGCTAAATTGCTAGCGCTTCAACTGCTGCCTTTTCAGTTGGTAGACTCGGCCCCCTTCCGTGAGTTTGTGCAATGTGCGGTTCCTCAGTGGCAGGTTCCCAAACGCCACTTTTTCTCACGGAAGGCTATTCCGGCTCTCTACCGGCATGTGGAAGGCAATGTCTTGGCCTCGCTGGACAGGGCGGTCAGCGGTAAGGTGCATATTACCGCTGACTCATGGTCCAGCAGGCATGGACAGGGACGTTACCTTTCTTTCACGGCCCATTGGGTCACTCTTTTGGCAGCTGGGAAGGATGCAGGACAAGGTGCAGTAGTGTTGGAGGTTGTTCCACCGCCACGCCTCCAAAATGCTACTACTGGTTGTGACACACCTCTCTCCTCCACCCCCTCCTCTTCTTCTCCCTCCATGGCCTCTTCCTGTGCTTTGTCCTCTGAACCAGCGGTGCTCCGTAGCCGTTCAAGGGGCTACGCAAGTACGCAGGCAAAAAGATGCCATGCCGTGCTTGCGCTGGTGTGTTTGGGGGACAGAAGCCACACTGGGGCAGAGGTCCTGTCTGCTCTGCAGGGCCAGGCCGAGAGGTGGTTGACGCCACGCCAGCTTAAGCCAGGAATGGTGGTTTGCGACAATGGCACCAACCTCCTCTCCGCCCTCCGACAGGGACAACTGACCCATGTGCCCTGTGTGGCTCACGTCCTTAACCTGGTGGTGCAGCGGTTCTTGGGCAGGTACCCGGGCTTACAGGATGTCCTAAAGCAGGCCAGGAAAGTGTGTGCATTTCCGCAGATCTTATAATGCCAGTGCTCGCCTTGCTGAGCTGCAAAAGGAGTTGAACCTGCCCAAGAACCGCCTTATATGTGACATGCCCACCAGGTGGAACTCAACGTTGGCCATGCTGCAGCGGCTGCACACGCAGCAGAGGGCCATCAATGAGTACCTGTGCGACTACGGCACCAGAACAGGGTCAGGGGAGCTTGGTTTTTTTTCTCCACGCCAGTGGGGCATGATCAGGGATGCATGCACTGTCCTGGCACCATTTGAGGAGGCCACGAGGATGGTGAGCAGTGACAGTGCATGCATCAGTGACACTGTACCTCTTGTCCACCTGTTGGAGCACACGCTGCGTGGAATAATGGACAGGGCACTTGAGGCAGAACAGAGGCAGGAAGAGGAGGACTTCCTTGCCTCTCAAGGCCCTCTTTACCCAGACAGTGTTCCTTCTGTCCCACCCATCGCACAGGAAGAGGAGGAGGAGGAGGAGGAGGAGGATTGTGTCAGCATGGAGGTGGAGGCTGGCACTCAGCATCATCAGCAGCAGTCTTTTAGGGATGATTTACAGTCCCAAGAAACCAGTGGACTTGTACGTGGCTGGGAGGAGGTGGCTGCGGATCATGTCGTCCTTAGTGACCCAGAGGACTCCGGACCGAATGCCTCAGCAAACCTACGCTGCATGGCCTCCCTGATCCTGCAAAGTCTGCGGAAGGATCCTCGTATTCTTCGGATCAAGGAGAGGGACCATTACTGGCTGGCCACTCTCCTTGATCCACGGTACAAGGGTAAGGTTGCGGACCTTATGTTACCGTCGCAGAGGGAGCAGAGGATGAGACAACTCCGGGAGGCCTTGCAGAAAGGTCTGTGCAACGCGTTCCCAGAGACTGGGAGGTTACAAACTCCTGGTCCTGGACAACGAGTTGCTGAGGCTTCGGCCAGTCAAAGAAGGAGCGGTGGGGAAGGTGGCCGTCTGACCGATGCGTTCAGACAATTCTTTAGTCCGCAGCCCCAAAGTATGATCGGTTCCAGCAACCATCGCCAGCGTCTGATAAACATGGTGCAGGAATATCTAAGGGCAAGGTCAGACTTGGACACCTTTCCCACCGAAAATCCTCTGGCTTACTGGGTCTTGAGGATGGATCACTGGCCAGAGCTTGCACAGTATGCAATTGAGCTACTGGCCTGTCCTGCATCCAGCGTTCTTTCGGAACGCACATTCAGTGCTGCTGGAGGATTTGTCACGGATCACAGGGTGCGCCTGTCCACCGACTCGGTTGATCGACTGACTTTCATCAAGATGAACCAGTCTTGGATCACCACCAGCTACCACACACCTGATGCTGATATAACAGACTAATTGATTTTAACATGTCACATCCCTTCAAGACTGATGCTGATGCTGAGTGCCTGTGCTGTTATGTTGACTGGCTATCCTCCTCCTCCGAGTCCTCAATGATACGATTGATGATGATAGCTTGGAAGATCATTTTTGTTTATGGGTGCCGCCACCAGTGGCTAAGGCCCAATTTTTCAGCCCCTGTTTAACAGGGGCGTGTCATTACAATTTTTGAAGCAATACTTTGCAACAGGGCTCATTGCTGTGCTCCAAGTACAGTATCTGTGAGGGGTTGGAGTGTTGTGCCACCAGTGCCTAAGGCCCAATTTTTCAGCCCCTGTTCAACAGGGGCATGTAATTACAATTCTTGATCTAATAATTCACAGCAGGGCCCATTGCTGCACCCACCAAGAGTAACTCTGAGGGCTTACAGTGTTGTGGCAACACCACCACCACCACGAAAGGCCCAATTTTTCAGCCCCTGTTCAACAGGGGCATGCAATTACAATTCTTGATCTAATAATTCACAGCAGGGCCCATTGCTGCACCCACCAAGAGTAACTGTCAGGGCTTACAGTGTTGTGGCACCAGCACCACCATCAAAGGCCCAATTTTTACTACCACTGTTCAATAATTATATGTAATTACAATTCCTGATATAATAGTTGACAGCAGGGCGTTCCAGCACCAACCAAGAGTAACTGTGAGTGCTTACAGTGTTGTGCCAACACGAACAACTAAGGGGCCTATTTCTGCAGAGTATATACGGCAGGTCCCTACTTTCAAACATCCAACTTACAAACGACTCCTACTTGCAAACGCAAGAAGACAACAGGAAGTGAGAGGAAATCTACCCCTAGGAAGGAAAATTCTCTCCTGTAAGAATTAATATGGGAGAAAGGTGTCTCCTCTGTACTGATGCTTTATCACCAATCCTTGTTTCAAGAAAAACACCACAATTCAAAAACAGTTGTCATTGGGACGGAAAGTGAGGTGAAATGTTCTGAACAGGGGCACAGACAGCAAAACAAATGTTACAGGGGTGATAACCCTTACCTATGTTTTCCAAAAAGTTTAAAAATAGATTTTTGGGCTGGAGCTACACTTAAACAATGTACCTGTTCAAAATTACAAACACATTCTACATAAGAACAAACCTACAGTCCCTGTCTTGTATGCACCGCCTGTATACGGCTGTTCAGAGTATATAGGGCCTTTTTTATTTTGTGTGCGGTGTTCCCCTTAATATCCATACAAGACCCAAAGGGGCTGGTAATGGGGTGGGGGGGGGGGGGGTCATGGGGTAGCTATGCCATTTTTCTTAAAGATTTTCATCCATATTACCGGGAGCAGACATTACATTAAAGCCGCAAGCAGTTTTAAATGGCTTTTTTTTCCTTTAGAAGTGTCATTTTGTGCAGGGACAGTTCTAAACACGGGAAACACGTGGCACTTCACAGGCATACTTTAGACACCCCCCAGGTACGATATTTAAAGGAATATTTGACTTTTTTTTTTTCACTTTATGCATCATTAAAATGACTGCTCCCGAAAAACGACCGTTTTTAAAACTTCTTTTTGCATTGATACATGTCCCCTGGTGCAGAACCCGGGTTCCCAAACCCTTTTTAGGACAATAACATGCATAATAGTCGTTATAATTAGCACTTTAGAATTCGAACGTTCGCATCCATTGTATTTAATAGGGTTCTAATGTTCGTACGAACTTTCGGTCCGTTCGCGGGTTCTGGTGCGAACCGAACTCGGGGGTGTTCGGCTCATCACTACTGGCTGCAGTGTCTTCCAGAAATCTATGCCTTCAGGCAGTGTGTAGGTTGCTGATCTGCCCTCTCTTGTCCCTCTCGCCTTGCTTTGTACTTTTTTTTTTTTTTTATAGCTGCCTTTCCTGCACAATGATAAGATCTGCTGGCATTCTCTGTCCAGTGACAGTGTGACACATGGCTGGCTGTTAACCATTTCAGCTTCTTTTCAGTTATTTAGCCAGAGCTCTGTGTGTGCTGCACGGTTTGTGTGATATTTTTTGGAAGGATTTACTGCTAGTTCAGGCTAGAAGCTTCACAGACCCATTAACTGTTTATTGTCCTCCATTAATAATGACCAGTTCACTGTTTGTAAAACAATTTGTATTTTGGAAATTGATGTGCTGCTTTCTTCTGTCACATGAATGTACTTTCAAAGGAAGATTACTGACTTGATCTTGCAGAGCTGGTTTAAATATAGTGGAGCAACCTTGCGATACGATACACTTTTACACTGGGTTCAGCCAAAAATGCAGTCTCTGACCATCTCCTGTATTATGTCCGCAGTCTCTGACCATCTCCTGTAGTATATCCGCAGTCTGACCATCTCTTGTAGTATATCTGCAGTCTCTGACCATCTCCCGTATTATGTCCATAGTCTCTGATCATCTCCTGTCGTGTGTCTGCAGTCTCTGATCATCTCCTGTCGTGTGTCTGCGGTCTCTGATCATCTCCTGTAGTGTGTCTGCAGTCTCTGACCATCTCCTGTAGTGTGTCTGCAGTCTCTGACCATCTCCTGTACCAAGTCTAGTTTATATACTGTCTTTGTGCATGTTCTGAAAAAAAAAAATTGGACTAGTCTGGATAAAGTCCAGGGCCAAATTTTTATCCCAGTCCAGCCCTGCAGATCCCCCTCCTCCCCCCCCCCCCGTCTTGCCCTGCTGACCTGGATCGCCGCAATCTCCCATTCTAAGCCCCAGTATATTCACATCAGGAACCTGGGGCTTAGAAATCCTCTCTCCATCCTTCCATCTGCTACATAGCTGACAGGATGGGCTATGCGGCTGCTAATTGGCCCGCATTGCCCATGTGACGGTGCTGACCAATTAGAATGCTCCAAAACTTCCCCCTGAAGAGGGACGTTTTGGACATCTCATCTCAGAGGATTTCTAAGCTCCGGACTCCTGGCACGGACATACCGGGGCTTAGAACCAGAGATTGCCGTGGTCCAGGTCAGCTGGACCGAGGGGGGAGGGGGCGAGGAGGGGGGCCTGTGTAAGTTCACCTTACACAGTTTTCTGTAAAGGTGAACTTACCCTTTAACAATCATTTTTTAGCCGGAGTTACACTTAAAAAATGTACCTGTTCCAACTTGCATACAAATTCAATTTAAGAACAAACCTACAGAACATATCTTGTTCGTAACCTGGGGACTAGAGCAGACCAAAGGGAGGAACAATCATGTCACATGGGGGAAATTAAGCAGGTATGTTACTGGAATATATACTACTGTACAAAACTTTTAGGCAAGTGTGAAAAAAATGCTGTAAATTAATGTTTTCAGAAACAGAAGTGTTACTCATTACTTTTTTAACAATTAACAAAATGGAAAGTAAACAGAAGAGAAGTCCAAATCAAATCAATATTTGGTATGACCACCTTTTGCCTTCAAAAAAGCAACAGTTCTTCTAGGTACACTTGCACACAGTTCTTGAAGGAACGCGGCAGAGTAGGTTGTTCCAAACATTTTGGAGAATTAACCACAGATCTTTTGTGGATGTAGGCTGCTTTGAATCCTTCTGTCTCATGTAATCTCAGACAGATTCGATGATGTTAAGATCAGGGCTCTGTGGGGGCCAAACTATCACTTCCAGGACTCCTTGTTTTTCTTTACGCTGAAGTTCCTAATAACATTGGCTGTATGTTTGTGGTTGTTACGCTGCTGAATAAATTTGGGGCCAATCACGCGCCTCCCTGATGGTATGGCGTGAAGGATAATTATATGTATGTATTTCTCAGCATTGAGGACACCATTGATCCAGACCAGATCTCCAACTCCATTTGAAGAAATGCACCCCCAAATTCTTCCATGAAGACTACTTCTGGCCAGACTTCTGTGGACAGTAGATGGGTGTAACTGGGTCCCACTGGTTTCTGACAGTTCTGTGCTGATGGCACTGCTGGACATCTGTCGATGTCAAAGGGAAGTAAGCATGATGTGTCTTATCTGCTACATTAAGTTTTCTTTGCCAACCAATGTGTCTACTGCCCTCAATTTTTCCAGTTTCTTTGTGCTTCTTTAAAAGAGCTTGAAAAGCACATCTTGAAACCCCAGTCTTCTTTGAAATATTTGCCTGGGAGAGACCTTGCTGATGCAGTACAACTACCTTGTGTGCTCAGTCTAGCCATGGTGTATGACTTGTGACATGAAACAGTCTACCACAACCTCACCTTAGTAACAGAGTTTGGCTGTCCCTTACCCAATTTAAGCCTCCTTCACAGCTCTTTCTGTTTCAGTTAATGACTGTGTTTAAACCTACATATGAAATTGATAATCATTAGCACCTGCTTGGTATAATTGGTAATCATACAACTCAATCTAATCCTAATCCTTTGTGCAAGCGTAAGAATTTATGCTGGTTTTAAGCCAAAAGGGTAGTCAAACCAAATATTGATTTGATTTTGATTTCGCTCACTTTGCATTTTATAAACTGATATAAATAAAAAAAAATTAAAGCATTCTTACTTTACAGCATTTCTTTCCACCTGCCTAAAATGTTTACACGGAACTGTACAGTATAAATGAAATGTTTATTACCAGAATAAGTAATCATTATAGCATTATAACAGCATTCATAGAATAAGATTATAAGGTCATTAACCACTTCTATACTGGGCCATTGTAAAATGACACCGGCAGGAACATCTCCTCCCTCCGGGTGGCCGTCTTATGACGTTCTCTGGTTCTCGTCGCTCCTGCGGGCCCCCGGGGGCCCACAGTGCGGTGATCAGGGATAAGGCGTGTCCCTCGGACACAGCCCATCCGCGATCAGGGTAAAGAGCCAATACAATTGGCTCTCCTATGTGACCGGCTGTGTCCAATCACAGCTGGTCACAAATGTCAACAAACGGCTGTAGTGCCGTTTCCGGGTTCTCCTCCTCAGTGTGTGAGGAGGAGATCAGGAAAGAAAATGTACAGTACAGTGCCCGATCTCCCCCCAAATAAAGGGAATCTGTCACAGCCCATCAGAGTACCTGTCACAGCCCGAGTACCTGTCACCAGCCCCAGAGTACCCGAGTACCAGTCGCTATCAGAGTACCCGAATACCTGTCACCATCAGAGTACCCTATGTACTTGTCACCAGCCCATCAGAGTACCCAAGTACCTGTCACCAGCCCATCAGAGTACCAGAGCACCTGTCACCAGCCGATCAGAGTACCGGAGTACCTGTCACCAGCCGATCAGAGTACCGGAGTACCTGTCACCAGCCCTTCAGGGTACCCGAGTACCTGTCACCAGCCCTTCAGGGTACCCGAGTACCTGTCACCAGCCCTTCCGAGTACCTGTCACCAGCCCATCAGAGTACCCGAGTACCTGTCACCAGCCCATGCCTCATTGAATATACGTTGGGGTGTTTGCCTTTCAAAATGGGGTCATTTTGTGGGCGTTTCCATTGTCCTAGTGCTCCAGGACCTTCAAAAGTGTGATAGGTAGTCAGGAAATTAGATGTGTAATTTATGCTCCTAGAACACCTGACATTGCTCCCTGCATGTTGGGCCTCTGTATGTGGCCAGGCTGTGTAAAAGTCTCACACATGTGGTATTGCCATATTCGGGAGGAGTATCAGAATGTATTTTGGGGTGTAATTGGAAGTATGCATATGCTGTGTGTGAGAAATAACTTGTTATTATGACAATTTTGTGTAGAAAAAATAAAAATAATAATATTTTTTTTAATTTTCCCAAGAATTGTGGGAAAAATGACAACTTCAAAAAACTTGCCATGCCTCTTACTAAATACCTTGGAATGTCTACTTTTCAAAAAGGGGTCATTTGGGGGGTATTTGTACTTTTCTGACATTTTAGGGCCTCAAGAAATGAGAAAGGCCGTCAGTGCATCAGGTGTGATCAATTTTCAATGATTTGCACCATAGCTTGTAGACTCTAACATTCAATAATATACACTTATTTGGGTTATTTTTTCCAAATATATGTAGCAGTATAAATGTTGGCCCAAATTTATGAACAAAAAATACTCATTTGCAAAATTCTATCACAGAAACTAAAAAGTGTTTTTTTTTTTCAAATTTTTCGCTCTAATTTCACTTATGTCGCAAAAATAAAAAAACCCAGTGGTGATTAAATACCACCAAAAGAGAGCTCTATTTGTGTGAAAAAAAAATTATAAAAATTTTGTTTGGGTACAGTGTTGCATTTTGAATGCCAATTACTCATGCAAGAGCGCTGAAAACTGGTCTGGGCAGGAAGGGTGTTCAAGTGCCCTGTATTGAAGTGGTAATAAGGTTTTATAAATATATACTGGTTACCTTTTCCAGTTCTTGTGTTGTTTGTTTAGATATTCGTCTCTCCTCTCTGGCTTTACGGACAGAATCCTTATTTTCCCACTTGGCATATGCCCGCTTCCTAATTAAAAGCGGACTAGGACCGCCATCTGATGTTCGACTCTTATGAGGAGAGGTAACCTGTAAGGAAGGACTGGAAGGACCGTCTTCTGTCTGCGTGCTCCGGTGTCTCATTGTTGGTTGCATCCGTAAAGAGATTTTATGACTCGAGCTTCCCATCAGCATGAATGTCCTGTCTTTGCCGACCTCTGTGTGCTCACTGTCTTCACCATTTGTGAAAGGGAAAGGGTCCTCTTCAGCTGCACAATTTTGGAAGGTAAAACCCAAAATTAGCAACATAAATGGACCAAGAACCAATTAAAACCGGCTTTTAATATTTACAAAAAAAAGAAAAAACACAGAAGTCTCAGTTTTCAATTTGTGCTGGGGAAGGTACTGTGCATGCGAGTGTAAAGGCAACTCTGTACAGTGTGTGCCTCTGCTCTAATCTTTAGAGACTTTAAAGGTTCGAAAATGCAGTAATTAGTATATTGAGAGCAAGGTTATAAAGATCAACTTTCACAAAACAGTCTAGCTCTCTATACATTTATCTGCAACATTTCCTTGGTGTGCTAAAGTGATAATGACACTAGAGGGCAAGCATAGAAAACAATTATGATTACATGAACACTGCAATTCTGGACGTTTGTCACATTTAATTAGTAAGGAAGAGTAAAGAGCAATAATGTTGTGCAATATGTACCGTATTTACATCTATCAGGTGTGAATACAATAATTTCTTATTGATCAGCTATGTAATCTGATTGCTTCCTCTGGTTAACTGCTCTTTGCACATCATCTGCACAGTCTGTCTAGCCCTATGTTTACCCAATTGTGTGCTACCTAACCCACACAAAGCACAGCTGCTCACAGTACAGTTTGTACATCATCTTGAATGCATTATAGCAATCACTTACTTACCATTTGTTGACTCTTTGCCACTGGCCGATGAAATGTCAGAGGCGGCAGCATCTTGAGATAGACTGCAGTCTTCAGTGGAGCTTTTAGTTCTCTTCTTACATTCAAACACCACCAGCTCCTTACATTGTTTATGGCAATTCATCCCACAGTCTGTGCACAAAATTTCAGAAAAGAAATATGCAGGTTAGGTCACGTGTAAATGATTGTTTAAAAGACCACACCTGCACTCAATGCAGCCAAAGTGCCTCGTTCCCCATCTGTTCCGTTTAAGATTCATGGAATCCTATGAGCAGTAGTCCTAAAATGTGGACAAGCACTTTGCTTTTTTCCCAAAACATCTCATATTCAACTGTTTTGCACTGTCAAAACAGACAAAATGGTTGTGCACACTAAAGGACCACTGCTGATAGGATTCTGTGAACCTTATGAGCAGCGGGTAAGAGGTACTTTGTGGATACGCTAAATAATTCAACCAGCTGCTAGTGATAACACTACTGAGAAATAAGGTGCACTGTTATCACCCCGTGTATGGACTTCTTTGATAATTCTTGTTATATAGTATTTACCTTTGCAGCGATATCCTTGCTTGATCACGCCCCAGAGCTGAAAAATAAAGCATATTCCACACTTCATTACAGGCATCAATTAAATTGTGTTATTCATTGTCTTACAAATATTAACAGATATTTTGTCTGAAAACGTTTACTATGGAAAATCCTTCTACTATTCTATCATTAAATGGAATTTACAAAAGCCCAGCCTATCGCCACTTTAGTAATGAGTGAATTAGTAGGGCATTCAATGGGTAATGTGATACAGTACACCTTCTGACATTCATGTTGATGCAGTGGTTAGCACTGAAACCTTGTAGCTCCAGGATGTGAAGGTTCAGTATATAACCGGGACTACCTGACACAAACGTTGGACTTTGTAAGTAGGGATTTTTTGGATGTTCTGCCCCTCCATAACCCACACATACATATTAAGTGCTTTTCTGCTCAAATAATCCAAAAACTTCATGGTAGAGACATTCTGTTTTATAGGAAACTTGTCCTATGAGAGACAGAGGTTGCCTTTACTGCCACTCTTGTTGGAAATGTCCGGCAGCTAACAATATCACTAATATTTAAAAAGCATCTACTTTCTACCTGAAATCCATATGGTCTAGAATGAATTGCACAAGAGCCATCATATTATACATTTTACACATAACCATTCATCTCAGTCATTGCCCAAGAATAGCTTACAGCCTAAAGTTCAACCACAGTCATACACACCTGCACACAATAGGGCCTTGTTTTGTCGAAGACCTATATTTGGGTCTAGGCAGGAAACTGGAGCACTATCAGGAAACCCACACATACATTTTCCATAAAGATAGCCTCTGGTGGGGACTGAACTTGGAAGTTTCAAGGTAGGTATGATAATTTCATAGCCAGTATGATCTGTTGGGTCTTTATGATTTCACTACTTACAAAGCCAGCACAGTTGTCACAGAAAGTTGGACGTAGGTAGGTGGTCTCTTGGAAGTTGTGATTAAATCCCAAGCCAAGTTTGGAGCATATGGAGCTTGCCCTCATAAAGTATGCAGTGATTTCTTGTCTGCTGATCTGTCCATCCCTGTAGGTTAAAAAAGAAAAGCATTAAATAGATTATCATTTCAAAAAATGACCAGCCACCACAGGTGTAAATAGCGAGGCCATGTAATAATTCCCTGGCCTAGTACCAGGCCTTGTACTAATTCCTAGAAGATCCTTCTTGGGATGCAGAAGCTCAAGCACAGATATGTGGAGGGTTGGGGAGAAAATTAGAGCCAAGGTTTGGACAGGAAGCCCACTCCCCCAAAGCCTGACATCTGTATTACAGTGCCCTGCAGTGAGGATACTTTTATCAGGACTATAGGTACTATAATCACACTGGTGGGCCAGTACCTAGGCAGAAATGGCAGTACCAAACGAAATACAACACTGACATTAGGTGTTAATGTGCTTTGGAAGAGGGCAATTATGCAGGAGCATTATAAGCCTTCACAAAAACCACATCAGATTACAAAAAAATGAATATTCAGGCTGCTACTTTATGCCCAAAAAACTGTGTAAAATATAATATGAGGGTAGTTAGATCTAATTCAGTGCTTACATTACTGAACATGGAAGTGAAGAGAGCAGTGATGGTGTGAAATGTGCAGCAACCAATTAGGAAACATTTTTGTAGGTTAATTAAGGTTGCCATTTGTCCCCCTTTCCTGGGGACAGCCCCTGTGGTGAGGGGTCTGGCCCCGGGAAACAAATATCCCCAGAGTGTAAAGTTTCCAATGTGTGGGTTCTAGCAACTCAAAAATTATGCTGGATGGGGGCAAAGGTTTAAGGGTGTGGCTACAATTGAGTGTGGCGTTGTGGGGATGGTCAGTAGGATGTCCCTAAATTTAATTTGGAAAATCTTCTAACGTTAAAGTGGTTATAAAGCCTAAACATGTTTTACCCTAATGCATTCTTTGTATTAAGGGAAAACATTTTTAGACATCAGTATCCCCCTCATCCCGCCCCCCTACTACTTACTTGAGCCCTCATTCAATCCAGTGATGTGCCCATCTGCAACTGTTCTCTCCTCTCCATTCCTGTTCTCACTGGCTTTGCTGAGGCAGCAGGAGCCATTGGATCCCACTGCTGTCAATCAAAGCCAATTAAAGCCAGTGACAGGGGGGGGGGGTGTGGCCCAAGTCCCATTGTCTGTTTTGTCCAGCATAAGCATAAGTGCCCTATAGAAAGCGGCTTTTCTACACAACTGAACCTTCAGCTTATTTTTTATATATAACTATGAACTTTCAATGTGAGTTGGTTAGTAAGTTGGTGTGATATTTCAACAACGATAAAGTGCATAGCACACATGGTAGAACTTTTGTTTGTCTTATTTGCTTACAAGATGTTTCTAGATGTTCCTTTGCACTGCTCACCTGTCTTTATCCAACACGCAAAAAGAGAATGGGAAACTGGCTGCTATTTTCTCAAACTCTTCTTGAGATATATATCCATCTTGATCCAGATCATAATTCTTAAACACCGACTGAAAGGGAAAGAATATCTATTATCCAAAGCTCATTTAGAAGAAACTCATTGTGAATGTAAAATAACTACAAATATCAGATGTTCAAATCCACACATTGTAAGTATGCTGCGCTGGATAAATTTAGATTACAAAAACACAGTTGGGCCTCTTCCATACAGGAACACTCAGCTCTAACAGCAGATCCCCTTCTAAATCAGAGCAGAACAGCACAGGATTTGACATTTGTGTCAGTTTTTGCTGCATTTTGACAGCAGACTGTTGCGAACCTGTGATAGCTCTATGGACGGCCAGATGTAAATGAATTTGTGTCTGTTTACATCAGGCTACCTCTGATCTGTAACATTTAGGTCCAGAAAAATGAAAAAAAAAATGCAGTCCTTTTCCAGTTTTTTGGATGGACTTGGAGGTAGGTAGATGTGAAGGGACAGAAGCTGTTTACATCCACATGCCCATAGACCTTCATGGGGCTTCCGATAAGGTCCACCTGAAAAGCGGACAGGTGGGCCTGATCGGAAAACTCTTCTGAAACAGGAATTAAAATGAAACAAATAGTTTGAAATCTTACTTACATCCACCATCCTTTGCACATGTTTGCTGATGGTTTTTGGGTCAGGTTTAGGAGAGACACCAGATGCCCAATCTGCAACAACTGGAGGCTTACAGGGTGTAACGGGCTGTACACAAAGAAAAAAAGACAGACAATGTTTCATCAGTTTTTATACAACATTTAAACTAGCCCATATTGTGAAACTGGCACTGTAATATTAATAACTAATAATGCAAAGTAAAATAATTATGTCTAGATCCAAAGCAACTGACAGTGAGTAGACAGATATTCTAAGACAAGAATATCAATGCAGAAAAACACCAATTCCTACAACGTCTGAAGTCCAAATCAACTGTCGTGCAGATTGCATGGGCAGTTGGGGTGCTGTTGCTACAATGGTCTATTGTTAGAATTACAAAAAATTACAGGCATGGCCCTGTAACGGAAGTGACATTCCGTCTCCGCCATCTTGCTACACCCCGAACTCCTCCGCAGTAAGCATGACCTCAGGCGTGTTCGCAACCCGCACGTGCAGAGCCCGTCATGAAGTCGGCACTGCGGAGTGCAAATCGCAAGCAGACATTTAGAGCAGTTAGATCCCTATTCTGAGGCCCTGCCCTTCCAGAAGCCATATGGCTGGAACAAATAGAGAGCAGAAGGGTAAGATAACCATACAGAGAAAGTCATGAAACAGTGGACCCACTGAGCTCCTGAATGAGATGGACAGGGCTCTGCATTGCCAGGGGTACCCTGACAATATTTCCTAAGCAAGTGCTACCTGTGTTCTATGCCCACCAGTGGATGGAGCACAATACCCATCCCTACCATTATGTGGAGGCAGTGATTAACATTCGGACTGAGCTGTAAGTGTGGGAGCTATTTCACAGAACACTTTGCTCTTCACAGCTAGTGTCACGACTGCAATCCGCATCTAGTATTCTCAGATAATACACGTGTTTGTAGGTGAGGTGACGCTGCTATTTATACGTCTTCTTTTACACTCTGACTAGACTTAATTTTCAGCTTTCACAGAAACCGTTCCCATCACATATGGGATTGTGTTCTAGGTCACAGCCAGCAAGTAAGCTGAGCGTTTTAAGTTCTTAAAGGGTAGTTAATGGCAAAATCTAAGGAAGCAGAAAGATGTAATTAAGTATTGTGCTGCCAGTTTGTCTCTCTGTACAGAATCTGATACAAACTTGTCCTACTATATATTTATACCTACACTCGCCAATGAAAATGTAGGCTAAACAGTCCTGTTCTTAAATTTATTAGAACTAACAACTTTGCTTATGCAAGTAATGAGTGTTGTATAAGTAGCAGTTCGAATGCATGCAGTGACAGAGTAGCTCATATCCTAATTGCTAGCTGACCTCAAAAAGAAACGGTTATCTAACCATATCACATTGCAGCTTGGGACAATAGGACAATAGACCAAACATATGTGTGCTGGAAGGTCGCAACTGCAATCTGGCTTTGTTAGATACTCATACAATTACTTTCATGCAATGTTTGTGATTCTCCATCTCTCATTGTTATTAAAGACACATCGCCTTAAAAGTATAAGTTCACCTTTCATAACATGTTACATGTTACACCCATGTTCGGGGTGTAACATGTAGCATGTTATGAATGCACTGGCCCCCGCACCTCCATGATCCACGCTGTGCCAGCTAGCAGGGGTTCGTCTCCACCCACTAGCTATCAAAATTTATTTTAAAAACCATGGGCGTGCGGGGCTTCGCTCACCCGGCCAGGTCACTCATTCACAGCGCTCTGTGAATGGAAAACGACAAGGTCCGGCAGACTTTGTGGCTTACGGCTTGTAGTTTTCAATGAACTATTAAGGCACTGTGAGCGCTGTGGTAGTTCATTCATTCTTTTTTTACCTGCAAAAAAAATTTGCATTTATTAATTTTTCTAAAAAGGTGAACTTTTACTTTTAAGAAGTTGTTGAACGAAAATCAAAATTGTTGCTCAAATTTTCATACAATTGTGCTGATGGCACAATTGTATCATAATTTTCCCTGCAAAAACTTTTTTTTTTTTTTACTTCATCTTCGGAAGTGATGCAATGTATTTTGACCTCTTGGCTAAACTGGGTTTATTATGTTAAATAGCTTTGCTTCACACACTTCCAGCCCCATCTGTCTGGATTCCTTGTTGTGATTACAAGACTGCAATACACAAAATGTTCAATTCGCTTGTCCCCTACAGCCAGCTCTGGCTGCAGGAAATGTTTTATTTCCTATAGTAGAAAACACACACACACACACACTACACTTCAGTTCTATTTATTTATTTTCAAATACTAACCCTATAAACAATTAGAAAATCTCTTGTTCTGTTAAAAATTTCCAACATGTTTTGATCGGTCATGCCCGCACGTCATCTGTCGCTGTAGGCACACTAATTATGCCAAAATCAAACAGTTGTTCTTACGACATTTTGTTTGATTTTTCTACTCATGTATGGCCTGCTTTACATTTACCACTCATCCTATAATTCAACCATCTCTTAAGGCAATGGAACCACATTGAAAAATCGCTGACCGTTTCCTTTTCCCATAGAAAAGAAAACTGATCTTTCAATGTACATGCGTCATATCTAAATGTTAACTAACTTGCATATGGCTTGGTGGCTCCCTGAGTTCACCTCCATTGATGGTGTAAGATCTGTCTGTGTATAGCTGGCCTCAAGCTACCTGCAAGAGTGTCTTATATCCTGTCCTTCTGCTCCGCTTTATATCCAGCACCAGAAACAGTCTGTCTTCCAGAATGGAACCAATAGCTGACAGTCAAAGATGGACACTTAAGAAAGGATAGGTAAAAATAGGATGAACTGATTTGTTTCCCTTCCCTAACCCTTCTTCAGCTGCCAGTGATTGGAACAAAGTGAATTATGCCTGTTATATTAATACTGTAATTTTAGGTAACTTACTGGTGCCCGATGATTCTTTGGCTCTCGTGCGTATGACAGCTCATACATTTCATCCTCTGTGTAATACAAGTCAAGGGAAAGCTGCAAATACATTGATGTACAAATATATAATACAGTGTAGAATGTTCCTTACACATATTAGAGCAAATAAATATGCCATTTGTATGGCAGACAGTAAAAACTCCTGCTGTCAGCTGCTTCAGTCTGTGTATGCCAAGATAGCCGAAGGGTTTTTACAATTCTATCACTTTAAAGAGATTGCAGTAAGAAGCCACTTCTGGTGCTAGCAAGGATCAACAGGTAAATAGCCATATAAAATACTTGGAGGCCCATTTTATTAAAGTAACAACTTAGCTATAGTTCATTCCAGAGACATAGCATTAATCTTGAATCTGGGGTGAAGAAAATGTTACAATAATTCTGTTGAAATATATGTATGGTACAGAGGCCAACCAGGAAAATGGGCTTTTACAGCTATTGGTTTATATCTAGTAACTTCATAACTGAAGGTCAGAGCTTTACAATAAAGTAAGAATATATAATTTTTTCTTGGTCCATAGTGGTTGTAAGGGCAGAAGATTTTTCTTTTTACCTAAATGAATTCTCTGCATTAAGGTGAAGAACTTTCTGTCCTCAGCCCCCTAAATATTTACCTGAACCCAATCTTGATCCAGAGCTGTGCCCGAGAGAAGCAGCTCTCTCCTCTCTCTCCCTCCTCACTGAACGTGAAGGCAGCAACAGGAGCCAATGGCTCCTGTTGCTGTCAATCAAATCCTGTGAGTAGGGAATGGAGGTGGGGGCAAGCAGCTCTGTGTGTCAATATAAGGTTTATGTATGGTTGTTCAAAATATTCCCAGTATATTCAAGTTACCTTCTACAGTAAACAATCAGGGGAAATATATAATGTTTTTTTCTAAACAAGCAAACACTGAAAACTCACGGTGAGCAGATGGACAAGATCCATATTGGCATCTAATGGTGGAGCTATGTTTTGTAGCTGAATTAGCTCATTAATATGGTTGTACATGGAGTGCAGTTTGGGTACGTTAATTTTCTTTTCATCCAGAAAGTCTGGCATGGCTGCATATAGAGAGATAAGGTCTTTCAGGTGTACCCCAAGAATAGGTATCTTGAAATTACTGCATTCATTATAAGCTCGTCTGTAATTATCATAATTTCTGCAGGAGGCCAGCAGCTCTGTCATCTCATTAAGGACCTGCAATAAAAACAAACTCAAGTAAAAGATAAAGCATAAATTGATCTACCTGATTCATAAAACCCTTATGCCTTGTACACACGATCGGATTTCCGATGGAATTTTCCGTCGGAATTCCGATGAAGCTGACTTCCATCAGTCTTGCATACACACTGTCAGACTAAATTCCGACCGTCCAAAACGCAGTGACGTAAAACACTACGACGAGCCGATAAAAATTAAGTTCAATGCTTTCGAGCATGCATCGACTTGATTCTGAGGAATTCCACACAGAGTATTGGAATTTCCCATCGGAAAAATTTAAAACATGTTTTTTTTTTTTTTTTATTCCGATGGAAAAAAGTCAGATGGGGCCCACACACGATCGGAATTTCCGATGAAACAAGTCCATCGGATTTTATTCCATCGGAAATCCGATCGTGTGTACAAGGCATTAGAGGTGTATTTATTAATATTGTCACCAAAGATTTACACAACTTTCATCTGAAAGCCACACTTTTTTCTAATTGAATCTTATGTGGAAAATGTGTGAATCTTGCTTGTGCAAATCTTGGGTGAAAAGCAAACAATGATAAATAAACCCCATAGCATCATATTGTTACTGGATTTGACGTAGACCCAATACACTTCTGAGGCACACTCTGAGGAGTAGAGTACCCGGTATCTAGTGTCAAAGGCTGTTAATAGCATGGTACAAAAACGAAGGGACGTGGCAATAAATTAACATGAAATAATGGTAGGAACTACACAAAACCCAGAGTGAGTGAATGTAATGAAAATAAATATGATACATTAGTGCAGTTGGTTAGATCAGGATGGCCGTCTCTTAGAAGTTAGAATTAACTTAGCACACAGAGGATCTTCCTTTTGTTTGTCAGTAATATTTTTACTCTGATACAATGCATATTTTATGTTAGTAGAGGTATTTACCTTGCTGACATCATGAGACACATGAGAACTGGTCTCCTTGAGTCTAGAAATGGAACTATGACACAGCCCTCCAATAACAGCCATGAGAGTGTTGAAGTTTTGCAGCTGATGAAGTTTCTGTGGGAATAAGCCATAAGATATAGATCTTACTGCTATGATAATTAGATTGCATATCTTTTAATAAACTAAATGACACAATCTGCAGATGTTAACGCTCACCTGAGCCACATGAATGAACTTAGTGAGAACCTCGGCTCGGAGCTGAGGGGTTGGCCGGCTTAAGACCATCAGTTGAACCCACTGAGAAATCCCATTGCAGAGTGCAATTGAACGTTCCATAGTAGGATTATCTTTCACACAACCGTTTACAATGTAGTTCTGATAGTCCGAAAACTAAAGGGAAAGTATAACAAGAGTGTTGAGAATATAGGTATGTGCATTATTCTGTGGTACCTAAAAATTTAACCAGGCAATTTAAGGATAAGTTAATTTGGGTAATGTTCAGCCATACACAAAGGATCTTTCAGGTTAGAAGATAAGTTATATAAAGACTTCATGACTGCTTCAAATTATTGTTGGACCCAACTCATAGGTTTTCAAACTCAGTCCATATTTTTGTTTTTCCTCTCTGAAACATAGGCAGAGCATTTACTGAATACACTAAGTAATTACATGTATCTGTTTCCTTATAGAAGATCCACATATTGTTGTTGAGGTCTGAGGACAAGAACCTCTGCACTAACACATTAATTACTGTCATGGTATCCGTTTCCTTGTTTGACAGTTATGACATAGAGAAGTATATTATAAAACCGAGTTGTATAACGCCATTAAGATAATAAACATATCCATTAGGATGATAAACATATCCTTTTTTGCTTTGTTCACTTACAGAAATTCTGCGGAATGATTTGAACTCTAGGTAGGTTAAGTGTTCTGCCAGTTCCTGTGGCTCCAGGTGGTCAAACAGAAGTGACACTTTCCTCTTCTTACTACAGTTTGGTTTTATTCTTTGTGTCAGTTTTCTAGACCATTCCCGAGAGTTACTAGATTATAAAATAAAGAATTACTATCCAGCATAAATCATCAATATACCAAATGATATTTACATTTCCTGAGAACTCACATCTGAGCAGTGTCAAGAAGTTGCCAATGTAATTCTTCCCCCTGTGCTCGCACCAACTCTTGGAACTCCTCCATGGTCTCCGTGAGACGGGAGTCCACTTTGAACATAGTCCAGAGTTCTGTAATCCAATATCTAAAAAGAAAAAAAAGTCGAGGGATTGACCAAAAATGCTGGATCACAACAGAAAAGCTTAGTCTATATTATAAGAAACGTACCGTACAAAGTAGCAGATCTTAAGGCAGAGCAGCAAAGACCTCTTCTGCAGAGCTTCCTCATACGTAAATATCAGTTAAAGAAAAACAGCAGTGAAGTCTATTGAGAGCGAATTATAATACAATGTGAATGTAGCATTGCTCTTGAGAACCAAAAATACCTTTAATGCTTAGCCTACACGATGGCTTGTCTAAATCTAGCTTCTATGTTTTTAGGGACTCTGCTTGTATAGTATAATCATATAAAGCATGTCATATGAAAAGCGTAAAGCAGAATATATCTCTTGCACCTACTCAGATTGAAAAGATGAGATGTAAGAAGGGTGATAATAAACAAAGATTGAGTGTAATTTTCTGTTGCCAGGCTCCCCTTCTCCCACGAGAGGCCTCGTTACCTGCTCCCAGCCTCCTCAGCGGCACATGCCTGTCATTAATGACACACATGCTAAAGTCTTTTTGTGCAGAGCCATATGGAATGCATTGCCTCATAGAAGAAGACTCACTAAAAAGGCTCATTGTCTCTTTAATAAGCTGTAAACAACTTCTGGCTCTCTGTGCTTAGATTATCAGTTTCTTTCTAATTTATCTGTAATGAAAAACATCATCATTCAGATGTACCCAGTTTCCTTATCTCCAGGCAGAAACACAAAAAAAATAGGATTTTTGTACTCACCGTAAAATCCGTTTTTCTGGCATCCATGGACTGACACAGCGTGTCTTATACACCTTTACACGTGGGTTATGTCCCTGCTTGCAGGAGAAGACCTAGGCAGAATGTGAGATGTTATACATACATTCTAAACAGCCAGAGCTGAACAGCCCCGCCCAGGGGGGCGGTCCCTCCGGACATAACCCTCCCACTGCAGTCAGCAGACCTCAGTTCGTAACAAAGCAGTACAAACTTAAAAAGAAGGGTGGGTGCTGTGTCAGTCCATGGATGCCAGAGAAACGGATTTTACGGTGAGTACAAAAATCCTATTTTCTCTTGTCATCCATGGACTGACACAGCGTGTCTTATACACCTTTACACGTGGGATGTCCCAAAGCAGTGTCAAGAGGGATGGGAGCAGTATAAATGGAAAACCAAAAACTTCACTCCAAACAAGGCAGAGCTCCTCAACGGAGGAGTTGCAACATCAAACAGCGGCCTGCAACACCTTGCGGCCGAAGGAAGCATCCGAAGATGCAGCCACATCAACCTTATAAAACTTAGAAAAGGTATGAACAGACGACCAGGTCGCCGCCTTGCACACTTGTGCAACCGACGCTTGATGTCGGAAAGCCCAGGAAGCACCAATTGCCCTGGTGGAATGTGCCGTAACTGGAAAGGGAGGCGCCCGCCCCTTGAGAGCATAAGCTTGAATGACGGTTTGTCTGATCCACCTAGAAATGGTGGCAGACGAAACCGCTTGGCCCTGTTTTGGACCAGAGACAGTCACAAATAGTGAGTCAGACTTCCGAATAGAAGCAGTAGCAGACAGGTACACCCGCAAGGCTCGTACCACATCCAAAGTGTGAAGCGCAAACTCTCTGGGATGCGATGGGTGAGGACACAAGGACGGGAGGACAATGTCCTCGTTTAAGTGGAAGGCCGAGACCACCTTTGGCAGAAAGGAAGGTCGCGGACGTGACACCGCCTTATCCTTATGGATGACCAAAAAGGGCGACTTGCAGGACAAGGCCGCCAATTCAGACACTCGTCTAATGGAAGTAATGGCCACCAAGAAGGCCACCTTCTGAGACAAAGTCAAGAGGGGAATATCTCTAATATTTTCAAAGGGAGGTTCCTGGAGGACCGAGAGCACCAAATTCAGATCCCACAGGGGGAGAGGAGGCTTGACAGGGGGGAGCACATGGCGAACCCCCTGCACAAAGGTGCTAACCAAGGGATGACCCGCCAGCGGTCGCTGAAAGAAGATGGCCAAGGCCAAAATCTGACCCTTAATGGTACTCAAAGCGAGCTTTTGGGTCACGCCACGCTGCAGAAAATGCAGGATTCTGGGAACGGAATACGTTTGTGGGCGCCAGTCCAGCTCTTCGCACATGGCGATGTAAGCTCTCCAAGTACGGTGATAGATCTTTCTGGAGGAAGACTTCCGTGCCCTTAACATGGTCGAAATGACCGAATCCGAGAGACCTCGGTCTCTCAGCACCTGGCTTTCAATAACCATGCCGTTAAAACCAGAGACTGTAAAGCAGGATGATTTAGAAAGAAATTGCTAAATTGTGCATCACCACAGGGTGACACTGTGGATGCACCTAGTATAAATGCGCCAACGTCCCGATAATCAATGGGAGAATATTATTTAAACTAAAAAATGGACTTTAAACGGCACATAGATAGTTATTGTAAAAATTCTAAGGGTTTTATTGTTGGTAGAAAATTATAATTGAATTTAGGTAAAAAGTACGTTAATACAAAACAATGACATTATGTAACAGTCATCAATAATTAGTATAGGGTCCCATTTACAAGACTCAACACATCTCCCAGAAATTACATTAACATGTAAAATACACAAAGTAGAATAGGATAATGTATAGCCAACAAACACAAATGAGGAGTTGGACGGTATGCACGAGAGATGACTGGTCTTATTGATAGGTCCGGTAAATTCAAAGATAAAGATCTTGCTTTCGCTCGACTAGTTTCGCGTTCCAAAACGCTTCGTCGGGAGCATAGTATTGAACAGGGCCGTGTTAAGTAGTGAAACCGGCCTAGGTATTTTGACCTGGCAGTCCGTGTATCACAGGGTGCCAGTATTATATAAACACATTCATGGTAAACAATCATGCGTGATTTAAGTAAAAGAGTAACTATGCACAGGCTACTGATAGGTAGGGAACGTGAATCCAGGTGTAACAAACCAGACAATACTGTAGAGGAGTGTGTCAGTCAGAAACACTTGCTCGAGCCACACAGTGGTAGTCTGTTTGGGTGACCCCTAATGATGGACTGACCCAGCTTATAGCTTGACACGGATTATGTGCTGGTGGACCTGGATGGAACCTCTCCTGTAAAGCAGGATGAAATATAGGACCTTGAGACAGAAGGTCCCCCCGTATTGGTAACCGCCAGGGAACGTCTGCGACGAGACGTACCAGATCGGCGTACCAGTGACGCCGAGGCCAATCCGGAGCAATGAGGATCACCGGAATTCCCTCGGTCGCTACCCTGCGGAGCAGGTGAGGGAGCAACTGCAGCGGAGGATAAACGTATATCAGGTGATACTGACCCCATGGGGCCACCAACGCATCCGAGGCATCCGCCCAGGGATCCCTGGATCTGGCCACAAACCTCGACACCTTGCGATTGAGTCGAGAGGCCATCAGGTCCACATCCGGCGTGCCCCACCGTCTGCAAAGGAGTTGAAAGACCTCTGGGTGCAAGGACCACTCTCCCTGGTCTAGCGTCTGGCGACTTAGATAGTCCGCCTGCCAATTGTCTACGCCCGGAATGTAGACGGCCGACAGAGCCGGCACGCTTCTTTCGGCCCACCTCAGGATGCGGGCGACCTCGGAAGCCGCAGCTGAGCTCCGAGTCCCCCCTTGATGGTTGACATACGCCACTGCTGTGGCGTTGTCCGATTGTATCCTGATGGAGTGACCCTGTAGTTTCTCCGACCATGAGGAGAGGCACAGTCTGATTGCCCGTATCTCCAGCACATTGATCGGTAAGAGGGCTTCGTCCGGAGTCCAAAGCCCTTGGGCCGACAGGACTCCCCAGACTCCCCCCCAGCCCGTCAGGCTGGCGTCCGTCGTGATCACCGTCCATTGGATGGGGAGGAACAACTTCCCGGACCGAAGAGCCGGGGACCTCAACCACCACGTCAGGGACGCCCTGACCAGGTGACTCACCTGGATCTGAAGAACCAAGGACAACGGGGATTTGTCCCAAGTGGACAAGATCTCTTTCTGTAAAGCCCTGGTGTGCGCTTGGGCATAAGGAACGGCCTCGAAGGAGGCCACCATGAGTCCCAGGACTCTCATGCAAAAGCGGATTGACAAACATTTTCGGGACGTCAGCACCCGTACTGCAGACTGAAGTGTCAGTAGTTTGTCTGGAGGTAGGAAGACTCTTGCCTCCAAGGAGTCCAGAATCAGACCTAGATACTCCAGACGCTGAGTCGGGACTAGAACCGACTTCTGAACGTTCAGGAGCCACCCAAACTCCCTGAGGGTCTGACTGACGATAGTCACACTTTCTTCCAATTCTGAGCCACTGTCTGCTCTTAGAAGGAAATCGTCCAGATAGCCCACGATAGCAATGCCTCGCTGTCTCAGCAAAGCTAGGACCGGAGCAAGCACCTTGGTGAACACCCTCGGTGCCGAGGCTAGGCCGAAGGGAAGAGCCACAAATTGATAGTGGACTTCGCCGACCGCAAAGCGCAGAAACTTCTGGTGGCTTGCGCAGATCGGAACATGCAAGTAGGCGTCCTTGATGTCCAAGGATGCCAGAAAATCCCCTTGATGGAGTGTAGCGACCACCGTGCGAATGGATTCCATGCGGAATTTTTGCACCTTCACGAAGGCATTCAGGGCCTTGAGGTCCAGGATTGGCCGAACCCCGTCCTTTTTTGGAACAACAAACAGATTCGAGTAGAACCCCTGAAACCTCTCCTGGGACGGAACCGGCACAATTACTCCGGATGGGAGAAAAAGAAACCCTGGACTGCCGCACTCTGTATAGACAGTTATTTATTCCAAAATTTCAGGTAAAAAATCCAAATTCAAAATAAATCCATGAATCCAAAACAACAAATGCAGATAGTGTGCATGCAGGGAAGGGTGGCTAACGCGTTTCACGTCACGAATTGACGCTTACTCATAGCTAGCAATTACTCCGGACCCGATCAAATCCTGTACAGCCCCCAAGAGGGCTGCCCGACGGGCAGGAAGGAGAGGGAGATTTGAGGGAAAGAATCTGTCTGGGGGCCAGGAGCGGAACTCTATTCTGTATCCTGAGGTGACCACCTCGCACACCCACCGGTCGGAGATCCGGGAGGTCCACCGATCCGTGAACCTGCGAAGTCGTCCCCCCACCCCAGAGACGGGCGGGGGCAAGACTTCACGCGGAGGCGGGCTTGGGAGCCGGCTTGTTCGGCTTACGCACCCAGGGGCGCTTGTGCCCGCCAGCCGCACTGTTGTCAGTCTGGGATGGCTTACCCGTGGACTCTGACGGACGAAAAAAAACCTTTTTTGCTGGAAAGGAAGGACCCGGTTTACGTCGGGCCTCCTTACCCTTGATAGTTTGAGGAAGGAGAGTGCTTTTACCTCCCGTGACATCCTTGATGATGTCATCCAGAGCAGCACCAAAAAGTCTACCACCCTTAAAAGGTAGATCCGTCAGGAGCTTCTTAGAGGCTAGGTCAGCAGACCAGCATTTCAACCAGATGAGACGACGCAATACCACCGCCGAGACAGAGGCCCTGGATATTAAAGGGGCCGCGTCCAACGTGGTGTCGCACACATATATCAGACCCTGCACCATCTGGTGGGCCAGAGCAATAGTGTATGGAGGAAGGTTATACTCCTGCACAGTTTGGTGCAAAATTTTTGCCCATTCCGTGAGTGTCTGAGACACAAGGGTCGCCGCTACTACGGGCCGTAGGGCGGATCCCAACAAGGCGAACATGGCTCTACTCACCACTTCTGACCTCCTGTCAGTGGGGTCCTTAAACGCAGGAGTCCCCTCCATCGGGAGAGTGGTGGCCTTGTTTAAACGGGCGACTGGAGGGTCGACCACCGGGGGAGAAGCCCACTTTTTAAGCAGGGCGTCTTCAAAGGGGTATCTAATAGACAAACGCCGCGGGACCATAAAAGTCTTCTGCGGCTTTTCCCAGACCTGGTCAATGAGCTGGTCAAAGAAAGGTACATATGGAAAAACCTTTTTAGAAGGCTTGGTCTTAAAAGAACCAAAGGAGACTGTATCCGCCTGAGGTTCTGCGGTCGCAGCATTTAGCTTGAGAGTGTCCCTCACAGCATCAATGAGTTCACTAACAAGCGCCCTGTCATTTACTGACTCAGAACTGGAGTCTTCCTCACAAGGAATGTCCTGTTCAAAACCATCCAAATATTCAGAGCTAGGGTCCTGAGCAGCAATAGCTAGGCCCATATCTGAATCAGAGCACTCCCCTTGTGGAGATAAAGTGGGGAGAGGGCGCTTTTTTGCTCCCTTGTGCTCACACACAGCTTCCATCCTGTTCAGAAATGATTCCAGGACTGCCGACAACTGGTCCATAGGGACCGCAGGTGCTGGAGCACTGGCTGCTGCCTCTGGCATGTTAGGGGAAGCTGGTGACTCTGACTCCATAATGTCCCTCTCAGACCACCCACAGGCTGTGCTGACTGAAGTAGGGGAATGCCCAGGGAACCCACCAACCTGACCAGGACCGCTCGGTTCCGCCGCTCTGTCTCACTGCGCCGCGCTGCTCAGCGTGAGTGAGCTGAGAGGAGAGAGTGTGAGGAGATTCGTGCCGTTCCCAGCGGCGCTAGAGGCCAAACTAGTGCCAGAAATACGTGCGGCTACAAGAAAATGGCCGCCGCAATGTGCTCCGGCGGGCCCCGGCAAGATGGCCGCCAATGTAAAAATCAGCACACACACAAAACATGGCGCCGAACGGCGCCCAGGCCCCTCACATCCAAAAACAAAACAGCCCCAGCGAATGCAGAGCAGCATGAGCCCCCCCCCCCAGGACAGTATGGCCCCCAGGCACCCCACACAGTACAGCGCCAGCACTAGTGAACAGAGAGTGACATTAAAAAACACAGGGGGAGACAGGGAAATCCCCCCACACAAGAAACACACAGCATGTACTCACCTGCAGCCAGGAGAGACTACTTACCCGTCCCCTGAGGGACCCGCTGGTGTGTTTCTGACAGAACTATCACTCAGTGCGGTACTGAGTAGCTGTCGGCCCGGTCCACCGCGAAAGATACAGCCGGACTGTTCTATCTTGAGAGGACCGCGGAGCTGGAAGCCCACCGGCCACCCCTGGAGTCGTGGGGCATGTCGTGAACTGAGTCTCACGCACACAAGGCGAGGATCAGCACGCTCGATGGTCGGACAGGGAAGACTACGAGGATATCTTGTACCCAACCTGTTGCCCAGCCGACAGTTTATAGAAGATCTCAAAAGAATAAAATAGGAAAAAAATTCCCAAAGGAATAAAAATAGGTCAGGAGACTGGCTCCTGAGAGAGCCACGTCTTCTCCTTCTGCTAGGCAGAAAAAAACTGAGGTCTGCTGACTGCAGTGGGAGGGTTATGTCCGGAGGGACCGCCCCCCTGGGCGGGGCTGTTCAGCTCTGGCTGTTTAGAATGTATGTATAACATCTCACATTCTGCCTAGGTCTTCTCCTGCAAGCAGGGACATAACCCACGTGTAAAGGTGTATAAGACACGCTGTGTCAGTCCATGGATGACAAGAGAAATAACAATTTCCTTATGCTTGCGGTACTGACTTTTAGTGCCCTAACTTTATGGTCATTCATACATGAGATACCAAGCAGGGATTACAGAAGTCAAACAGCAAATTGGCTCATTAAATTTGCGACCCTTTATGGTGATATGCACGTGATTTTCCCATGATAACCTATGTGATGCTTTAGCCGTTTAGAGCTTCCACCACTCACAATGAGGACAAATTAGAGAACCATCATGGGAAATGATCCATGGAAGGAGGTTATGGAACCCCCAACACACACTAGCGATGAAGCTATGCCTTAAGCCTCGTACACACGGCCGGTTTTCTCGGCAAGAAAGCTGCTGGGAGAGCTTTTTGCAGAGAAAACCGGTCGTGTATATGGTTTCTCGTCGGGAAAACTGCCGGAAATCCCGATGAGAAAAATAGAGAACCTGCTCTCTATTTTCTCGTCGGGATTCTCGTCGGCCTGTTTCCAGATGAGAAAACCGTGCGTGTGTACAAGGCTTTAGCCTGATATGGGTGAGACAATAGTGGTGGCATTGGAGAAATGTCTGGTATTGATAACAAGTATATACTAAAAGTTTCAGAATAGACTACAGTACTCATTCACTATTGGGTTTGAATGTTCCCTGGACAGTGAGGGGCATCCAAGCAAAGGTATATATGTGCTACACAATAAAGGATATAATGCCCTGAGCTTGCTGAGCAGGTCTGCAGATGGGATCAGGAATCCATGCATTGTCAACATAATCTGTACTAGCTCGCTGCTCTGGCAAACATTCCCTTCAGAATCTGAAAATACAATAAAAAAATATTGAATAGGTTAAGTCAGTCTATATATAAGCCACGTCAGATAGTTCAGATTACTGAGGTACAACCTTCAATCAAGTAGTAGATTACTATAAAACAAAAAAAACGTCCATGTTTTATGTCTCCACATTGCAATGTTACACACACTTTGAACACGGACTATTGAAAGTTAGGCCCCTTTCACACGGGACGGATCCGTGAAGATCCGCCCTGTGAACCTCCGCTTGCTCAGCAAGGATTGCTCCGCTGATCCCCGTTGAGCCGGCGCACGACAGGGCGGTCCCTGCACACTGTGCAGGGACCGCCCTGTCAGATCTCTGCTTTCCCCTATGGGGGGATCGGATGAACACGGACCGTCTGTCCGTGTTCATCCGATCCGCTCTGCAGACGGATAGAAAGATAGGATTTTCCTCCGTCTGCAGAATCGGAGGATTGCGGACCCGAATGAGATCGGGTGTCAGCGGATGTTCATCTGCTGACACCCGCGATCTCATAGGGACCAATGTATGTCTCTTTTTCATCCGTAAACAGATGGATGAAAAAGCGGACATACGGTCCGCTGGTGTGAAAGGGGCCTAAGGACACATACAGTGCCTTGAAAAAGTATTCATACCCCTTGAAATTTTCCACATTTTGTCATGTTACAACCAAAAATGTAAATATATTTTATTGGAATTTTATGTGCTAGATCAACACAAAATGGCACATAATTGTGAAGTAGAAGGAAAATGATAAATTTGTTCTTCGATTTTTTTTTTTTAAATAAATATGTGAAAAGTGTGGCGTGCATTTGAATTCAGCCCCCTTTACTCTGATACCCCTAACTAAAATCTAGTGGAACCAATTGCTTTCAGAAGTCACCTAATTAGTGAATAGAGTCCACCTGTTTTGTGAAGCCCTCAGAGGTTTGTTAGAGAACCTCAGTGAACAAACATCATGAAGGCCAAGGAAAACACCAGACAGGTCACAGATAAAGTTGTGGAGAAGTTTAAAGCAGGGTTAGGTTATAAAAAAAATATCCCAAGCTTTGAACATCTCATGGAGCACTGTTCAATCCATCATCGGAAAATGGAGTATGGCACAACTGCAAACCTACCAAGACATGGCCGTCCACCTATCTTAGAAAGTTTGTTCGGACGATTTTTCGTAGAGTGTATGGCCAGCATAAGTCACACATATTACTGCAGGAGTGGGTATATAAGAAATGTAGTATTTTTATTTCCTTTGCCTTTTTACTTTCTCAAGATTCAGTAGGGCTTTCTCAAAGGACTCTGGGTAATATTATAGACTCTTGCTAGTAATTCTATGCAATCAGCCTTTTTTTAATCTACATCTCTACATGCAATGCTGTGATTTTTGTATCCATGCAAGTTTGACAAATGGTTAATGTACTAGGATTTACAGTATAGTGCAGTGAACATTTTGGCTTATAAATAACATTCAGACTTGAATTGAGGTGCTTTAGGCATTTAAAGTGTAATACTAGCTAAAACATTTTTTTACATTTTAGATAGGATGGGGGAGGGTTCTAACTGCTGTTTTTGTCCCTGTATGGAAGATTGTCCTTTATTCCCTGTTTTGGCGACTGGTGCCATCAGGACAGGAACTAAGGGATTATCTCCCCAACACCGACACCAACAGCTATAAAAGGATTTTGGTGAATAAAGGGCAGTAAAACATAAACTCCAATGTCTAACCTCTACAGTAGTCAAATTGACAGTATGTGCCACGCCACAGCTAAGAACACAATGTTAACAGTTTTCTTTGTAATCACCAATATTACAGGCTTCATGAATGTCCAGTTAAAGTGATTGCAAACGATCACTTTGTAAAACAACTGATTTAGTTTAAAATAGAAATGAAAGGCAAAACATTTGTGTATAGTTATATAAAAATAAAATAAAAAAAATCCCTTTTTTCCCCCTTTTTATAAATGATCACATTCCCTTTGTTCTCAGGTGCATAAAAGCTGGGGAGGGGGAGGAGAAGCAGGAGTACACTGTGCTTTCCAGTGAATGGCTGTGCAAGGGGGGCGCGTCAGGACAAGTCTGATCATTGGAGGAGAGTACACTGAGTTCCCAGCATAGCTAGAGAACTGACCACGGTGTGCTCTCCTGCTTAGTGAGGTCAGTTTTTAATAGGAAAGCAGAGGGACTAGCAGGATCACCAGGATTTCACATAAAGAAAGCAATACAAAGAGAACAGGATACTTTCTCATACAAGTACATGGTACAGCAGGCACATATCAGGAATATGAAGTCTTGGGGTAACAAACCCCTTAAGTTCAACTTTCAACAAAACAGTAGTCATTAATCATATACAGTGAAACCTCGTGTAGCGGTACCCACAGTTAAGAGGGCTGCTGGTATTGATTTGGGCCCTGTAGTGCACCGCTGTCAACCCCTGGCAATCGGCTCTAGCCTCCCGTGGCACAGCTAGTGGTAGTGGGATAAGACCGTGTGACCGCAACTGTTGGTGACGCAGTCTTATAGCGAGCATGCACAGCAATATACTTTTAAAACTCCTATTAAAGTAAGCAAAACTGACACCAAATGTACTTTACTCAGATATTTTACTGATGCTAATGGGCAAGTAATTAAATAACAGTATAACAAGTTGCAGATCCCTGCAATAAACAGTATTTAAAATGAACAGAACAATCAGACTACTGAAGTAATGCGATGCAGCTCTAGCGCTGCCCTTTTACAATCACTTCCCCTTGTGGGCAGACTGACTCTCAGAAATGTCTACCTACGCAGTCAGACCTGACTGATCTAAATGGAAGTTCAGGGTAAACAATCTTCGCTAGCAATCTTTCGGCGGTGCACTTGAAGAACAACTTTGTAATCCAACGAATAGTAAAGATAAAGTATCTGTCTATGAGCAAGTGCTCTCTCACCACCCGGACAAGTCCAAGTCCGTTTCCTCCACCGATTCGTCTAGGAACAGGAATCCACCAACATCCAGGCCTTCGGTCCTTCTGGTGTAGTACAGCAAGGATGAGGAAATGTCTCTGAGGTTCCGCTAGGCTGGCGGAGGGCTCTTTGGAGAAATGCACAAGGCCCAGGCTTCAGGCCTTGTGCACACAGCAGTTCAGCACAGGGATCCTCTTGCTAGGAGAGGGGGTGTCCACAAGAGACAGAACAAACTCCGCCTCCTCTTTATAAAGTCTGCCCCAGCAGTCTTTGCACGGGGCAATGCACCCTGGGTGCTGCAAGATGTACTGGGAGATGTAGTCTCTCGTGATTAAAGGGGAACACCCCGCTACACTCGGATTGCAAGTAACGCGGTTAACGAGCGTTTCGCAATACGAACACTTTTTTTTTTTTAATTCTGACTCGGTTTGCATGTGTTTAGCAAAACTAGCAGGATTCAAGCCACAGCGGTGTGCAGTACCGCATTTGGCCTGAGGTGTGGGGGCACCGTAGTCGAGCGGAGTCATTCGGAAATACTCGCTAAAATTTGGAAATACTCCGTTCCCGAGACTTTCCGAGTTCAGCTGAGCTGTCCCTGAGCCTTTCCGAGTATTTTCGAGACTCTCCGGCACCCCCCTCTGGCCACATGCGGTA
This sequence comes from Rana muscosa, assembly GCA_029206835.1. Lineage (NCBI taxonomy): Eukaryota > Metazoa > Chordata > Amphibia > Anura > Ranidae > Rana > Rana muscosa. Next base: position 130,705,227 of record CM055126.1, read on the forward strand.
TTGCATGCCATAGAAGTCAATGTGGAACAAATTATTTTCGTTTCCATTGACTTCTATGGGGAAACTCGCTTTGATATGCGAGTGCTTTAGATTACGAGCAGTCTCCTGGAAAGGACCACTGTATTTATACAAATGGTGATCAGTCATTAGGTGAAAAATACTTCTTAGCCTCAAAGGAACACAAGTTTTATAAGTATGGTTGTGTATGTGATCTGCAGACACTAGCATCACTACTAATCTTGGGGGAAAATTTACTATTTTCTGGACATTTCCAGCTATGGATGAGGAATATTATCTCCTTAGATTTATTTATTAGAGATACACTGATTTATTGAACATTTATTATTATTACAGGTACTTATATAGTGCTGTCAATTTATGCAGCGCTTCACATATTTACTGTATATTGTACATTCCCATCAGTCCCTGCCCTCAAGGAACTTACAATCTAAGGTCCCTTACTCACATTCATACATACACATACTAGGGCCAATTTAGACAGAAGCCAATATACCTACCAGCATGTCTTTGGAGTGCGGGAGGAAACCCACGCAGGAACAAGGAGAACATGCAAACTCCAGGCAGGTAGGGCCATAGTTGGGATTCGAACCAATGACCCTAGTGCTGTTAGGTGGAAGCGCTCACTACTTAGCCACTGTGCTGCCCACATGCACCAATATCATTCTAATATATGTCCAAGAGCACTAAAATGACAGATATTGTCATACGACCCTTTAATGCCTATGGGTATATTGACACCAACATTTTTTATCAGCCAAAGATTTATAGGTCTGGGTTAAAAAAAAAAAAAATCCCTAAAAAGCAACTGAACCCTTGCCATTTCTTTAATGCAGTCAGGTTTAAAATACAGTAATAATTTAGGGGCACTACATTGCTCTAATAAGCAGTGCTCTTGCATCTTGAGCAGCGCTAATTGGAACAGTGTTCAGGGAACAGATCTGAACTGCTGGAGAGCATGGCTGCTGCTTTGTAAGACAGCCACAGTCTGACCCTAATATGTGCTGAAAACACAACATATTTTAAGCCTTGGTGTATCTCTCAGCAGTTGGAAAATGGAAAAGAATTGCAGCCTGGGAGGCTGGTTCAAATGGTTTTAAGAAATTCTGAACTCAGCAAAAGGAGCCTACAGATTAAAAGCTGATTAGAATGGGTGTTAGTATAGCCATATCCTTAGGACTGCCTGACAATAATTATAACTTTGACTTTATTACAATGATATTGGCGATAAAATGTTATAACGTCCTGTTACAGAGTGACCAATGCCTATTGGTCTTCCAATTATGTTCATGCACCATCACCCTGTCACATGGGCTTTTGATGGAGACAAGTGGTGGTCAGTGCACATTACACATCCATGGGCGTCCTCTCCATAGGGCAAGGGGGGTCAATTGCCCCCCCTGGAAGTCAGAGTGAAGACACACTTGCCCCCTGTGTTGCAATAGCCTCCGCGGAAGCCGTGGACTTTTTTTCTAAGTCTGCAGACTGCTGCTGGCCTGGGGGCTGGGGCTGCTCTCAGTCTTTTCGACTATCCATCCCTCCCTCCTCATCCCCGGCCCGAGCATCGGATTGGCTCTGCCGCTCGGGCCTCTGCTTAATATCACCGTGACCCTGACCCAGCTGTTCCGTGATTGGCTGCTGCCTCAGCCTGCCTGTGTAAATGTGCCTATGCCGATCCGGCCAGCGCGGCGCCGGCTTTTCCCACAGGTGCGTGGCGTGCAGTGGCCGAGACAAGAGACTGAATACGCTGCCAGTGCCTGCTCTATCACTGAAGAACTACAGGTAACAGCAGTGCCTGTGCCACGACACCACTGTGTACATCTTTTTGTATTGCAATGTATTGCAATACATCTGTGGTGTGGGCGGCCATATTTTGATCTTGATGAAAACAACCTATACATACAGTATAGGCTGTTTTCATCAAGATCAAAATATGGCCACAACAGATGTATTGCAATATAGAAAGATGTACATTCTCTAGACTATATTTATATGGGCATTGAGTGAAGCGGAATTATCCTCAAGAATGATGCCCCCCCCCCTGAAAAAAGTTCAGCGGACGCCCATGTACACATTCATGGGCCACTGTTGTCACCAAAGGGAATTCTGCCCTGAGACATGCCCTGCAGTAATTGTTGGAGTGCATGTATGTACAAAAATGGCTGCAAAACAATAAGAGATCAGCAGCACTAAAATGCAACAAATATTAAAAAACAAAGATTTAAAAACAGCAATAGTAAAAGGATACAAAGTGCTTTAGCAATCTTAATGTCATTCTGCTTTACAAAGATTTTTTTTGTTGCAATGTAAAATAACAAAATGGTATAAAAAGTAATGCACAAAGGGGTACAATCAAAAGAGAGGCATAGAGGAGGATTACAGCATTTAACACAAATACATGGGACCAAGCCCAAACGGTCACATACTCTGTGTTCTCCAACCGAAGGCAAGGTCAAAAAGTATGTGAATTCTTCTTTATTTTTGAAAAATTCAATAAAAATCTTAGAAATTAAAAAAATAAATAAAAAAAGTATGTGAATTCAAACCGTGAAGGCACATAACACGGATCAGTAGGAAAAGGTGTTGCCTATGTAGTTGAGTTGTACACCCTGGGGAAGGGGGAAAGGGAGAGAGAAAAAAGAAAGAAGAAAGATAAAAAAAGAGAGGGGGGGGGAGCTCTCCAAACGTAATGTCATTCTGATAGGGTTTATATTTGTGTTAAAGAGCAATTTCAGTCAAGAAGTAAAGTGTTCAGTTAGCCACTAATGCTAGACATTATAACAATAACTACTATAATTATATAATTGCCTCTATTTACCATAATCAGCGTTGTGTGTAATTCCCTGCAGATTAGGCACACAGAGGTTGATTTACTAAAACTGGAGAGTGCAAAGTATGGGGCATCTCTGCATAGTAGACAATCAGCTTCAAACTTCACCTTGTTTAATTAAAGTAGAATTTGGGGCTTTTTTTTCATTTTGGATAAAGCAAGGGAGGATTATACCCCTGTCATATTTTTTTTCCGTCATCTTTGTCCTATTGTGGAGATTTCCCCTTCACTTCCTGTCCCATAGCCAAACAGGAAGTGAAAGGAAATCCCTGCAAATTAAGGGAATTCCTTGGGGACCCCCAGGTCACCAGAACTAGTGTCCCCATTGGAAGATTTCCCCCCTTTCACTTTTAGTTATAACGGTAAACAGAACAAATAGAGAGGGTAATTAGGCATGATTCTGAAGAGTAGGAGAATTTTCTTTGGGAAGATAAAACTTAAAAAAGTTCAGTAAAGAGACACTGTCAAATTTTTCTTTGTCCGCATGTGTTCGCAAAGGGTAAACGCATTTTTACAAAAAAATTAAATTTTTAAGTAGGTTTACGATTTTGGGTTGGGCCGCATTCATAGCCATCTTGGCTATAAATGCGGTTTTGGTTGGTTGCTGATTGGTTGGTAAGTTGAGCTTGTAAATTCTGTGTGTTTTATAGCCATCTTGGGCTGCATGTGGCCTGTGGGCCGCAGGTTGGACACCCCTGCAGTAAACTCTGTGTGAAAGAAACAGTCTCTTTACAGCGGTCTTTTCCACCCGCTGTCTTGTCAGAGCTACACGGATGCAATCAGAGAAGCTTCTCCCTCCCCAACCACTAAACACTCCCTTACCACACCAATAACCACTCACTAGGCCAGGGGTCTCCAAACATTCTAAACAAAGGGCCAGTTTATTGTCCCATCAGACTCTTGGAGGGCCGGACATTGGCCAGCGGGGGGTGGAAATTTTCCTGGCATCAGTGGGACTAAACATATGGTATTAGGGGGAGAAATAGTGCCCCATCATTGGTATCATAGGGAGGAATAGTGGCCCATTAGTAGTGTCAGTGGGAGAAATAGTTCTCCACTGTCGGTGTCAGATGTCAGAATAGTGTCTCATATCAGTGGGAGGGATACTGCCCCAAGGGCCGGATAAAGGCAAGCAAAGGGCCGCATCCGGCCCTCGGGCCGCAGTTTGGAGACCACTGCACTAGGCCATTGATATCTGCCTACTGTTTTGAAGAAATCAGTAACACGTGATAGATAGTCCTAGGAAGGGCAGAGGTGACTTTGACATGCTGGTTTAACTTTGGTTTTACTATGGAAGGAGAAAGATGGCGGCACCCAGCAAGGGAATAAGATGGGGACAGACAGGAGTATAGCTTTGTTCACCGATTACGCACTGGTCTTGTGTTAAAAAGCTGAATGGTTTTGCAATATTTTCTGCAGATATTGGCAAAGGAAAAGGCTTCTTTACCAACTACAACACGATGTCAAAGGATATTACTTGGTGACTAGATGAGAAGAGCAGTAACTCTTGAGCAGCATTTAGCTTTTATGGGTTAAATATTAAAATGCTTATAACTTTCCCATTTTGGGTTAACATTGATTTAAAGGTTAATTTTCAGTCCAGGATTCACACTCATAAATGAAGATACGCCCCAGGAAGTAACTGGTATGTTCGTGCTTCACACCCAGCTCCACACTTCCTTTTTAGAGCTTTCTATTCTCAGTTTACCAGAAGTGGTTTTGGGAGATGTTTGTGACAATCACAAGCCTATATACTGTATCTCTCAAAAGTGAGTACACCCCTCACATCTTTGTAAATATTTTAGAATATATTTTCATGTGGCAACACTGAAGAAATTACACTTTGTTACAATGTAAAGTACTGAGTGTACAGCTTGTATAACAGTGTAAATTTGCTGTCCCCTCAAAATAACTCAACACACAGCCATTAATGTCTACACCGCTGGCAGCAAAAGTAAGAGAACGACACCCCTAAGTGAAAATGTCCAAATTGGGCCCAAAGTGTCAATATTTTGTGTGCCCACCATTATTTTCCAGCACTGGCTTACCCTCTTGGGCATGGAGCTCACCAGAGCTTCACAGGTTGCCACTGGAGTCCTCTTCCACTCCTCCATGACGACATCACAGAGCTGGTGGATGTTAGAGACCTTGCGCTCCTCCACCTTCCGTTTTGAGGATGCCCCACAGATGCTCAATAGGGTTTAGGTCTGGAGACATGATTGGCCAGTCCATCACCTTTACCCTCAGTTTCTTTAGCAAGGCAGTAGTCGTCTTGGAGGTGTGTTTGGGGTCAGTATGTTGGAATACTGCCCTGCGACCCAGTCTCTGAAGGGAGGGGATCATGCTCTGCTTCAGTATGTCACAATTCATGTTGGCATTCATGGTTCCCTCAATGAACTGTAGCTCCCCAGTGTCGGCAGCACTCATGCAGCCCCAGACCATGACACTCCCACCACCATGCTAGACTGTAGGCAAGACACACTTGTCTTTGTACTCCTCACCTGGTTGCCGCCACAAATGCTTGACACCATCTGAACCAAATAAGTTTATCTTGGTCTCATCAGACCACAGGACATGGTTCCAGTAATATATGTCCTTAGTCTGCTTGTCTTCAGAAAACGGTTTGTGGGCTTTCTTGTGCATCATCTTTAGAAGAGGCTTCCTTCTGGGACGACATCCATGCAGACCAATTTGATGCAGTGTGCGGCGTATGGTCTGAACACTGACAGGCTGACCCCCCACCCCTTCAACCTCTGCAGCATTGCTGACAACACTCATATGTCTATTTCCCAAAGACAACCTCTGGATATGACACTGAGCATGTGCACTCTACTTCTTTGGTCGATCATGGCGAGGCCTGTTCTGAGAAGAACCTGTCCTGTTAAACCGCTGTATGGTCTTGGCCACCGTGCTGCAGCTCAGTTTCAGGGTCTTAGAGCAACAATTAATTTTTTCAGATCCTCAGAGTTCTTTGCCATGAGTTGCCATGTTGAACTTAAAGTGACCAGTATGAGAGAGTGAGAGCGATAACACCAAATTTAACACACCTGCTTCCTATTCACACCTGAGACCTTGTAACACTAACGAGTCACATGACACCGGGGGAGGGAAAATGGCTAATTAGGCCCAATTTGGACATTTTCACTTAGGGTGTACTCACTTTTGAGGAGTGGAAGAGGACTCCAGTGGCAACCTACGAAGCTCTGGTGAACTCCATGCCCAAGAGGGTAAAGCCAGTGCTGGAAAATAATGGTGGCCACACAAAATATTGACACTTTGGGCCCAATTTGGACATTTTCACTTAGGGGTGTCATTTTCTTACTTTTGTTGCCAGTGGTTTACACATTAATGGCTGTGTTTTGAGTTATTGTGAAGGGACAGCAAATTTACACTGTTATACAAGCGCACTACTTTACATTGTAGCAAAGTGTCATTTTTTTCAGTGTTGTCACATGAAAAGATATAATAAAAATGTAAGGGGTGTACTCACTTTTGTGAGATACTGTATATTGTATACCTAACTCAGTATACAAGAGCTCCGTTCACCTTTTTCCTCAAGCTGCCTGCCAGCCTAGAGTTAACAGCTTATTAAACCCCCAGCATGCTATGTTGTTAGACTAGACCATTACTCTGCCCTAGTTACATAAGGAATACCATGTGGCGATGCTCAGCACTAGAATACAGTGCAGCAAGTTGTTTTCTAGGAGGCATTTGAGAGCATATGACACCAATTTGGCACATAATCTGTCATTTGCACAGAGGATCACGTCATGGAAAATAAAACGAAATAAAAGAAAGCGTTTCTCCATTTCACTTCTTATATTCTTGCAGGTTAGCAGAAGATTTCCTGCCGTGTTTCCATTTAGGGAAAGTTGTTGTATTAATGCTAATGTGATTGCAATTTTCCTCCATTTTCCTTCAGAGTGACAAACAATAGAGTTTCTTTTGTCAATGTTCCTCCCACATTTCTCGGCACAGAATAAGTCCCTGGGGATTTCAAACTCGCTCCAACTCAATCCAGGTAACACACAGAGCAGCCCCCTGCCCAGAGGCAGCACTCAAACACAGTACATTTCTGAAACATACAAATCCGTAAATACTGAGCTGAATGAAACAATTTCTTACATTGTCCAGCCATCAGCTACTAGTGGAGTCACCGGCACACACCTATCTTCTACTGTGACTATCAAGTTAGCAGCTCTACTGTTGAACTGAATGACATTTATTTGCTAAAGCACTATGTATACTAAACAACTGTTATTAAAAAAAATGAAAATACCTGTAGCGGGGTTAACATTTAGGGGGAGTATCCGGGCGGTAGCATGGCCCGGATACACTAATTGTTAGGGATCTATGGCCAATTTGGTTCGTGGAGGATAGAATGGTGTTCAGTTCCCTGCGGCCCCTGGGTGGCGCTGTCGCCTTGGGCTGGGGTTGAACCATCATTGTAGGGCCGTGCCCTTTGTGTCCTCTCGCGGCAGTAGTACGGCGGGGCGGGGAACCCGCTGTGCCTGCTGGGAGAGGGTATAAAGAGGGCGGACAGCTTGCGCACGAGGTCTGAGCCCCAGGCACCTTCAGCCTGGGGGCTGCTGTTCTGTTCGTCCGCGCCCAGGTGCCCTCGGCCTGGGTGCGAGGGAGTTCGAGTTCCATCCCAGGCACCTTAAGCCTGGGGTGAGGTACTAGCCGTGGCCTGGGGCCCAGTACCTTCAACTGGGTCCCGTATGGGAGAAGATGCCTAGGGGGCCCACCGAGTGAGGGTACCCAAGTCTCGGGCGAGGAGAACCAGGGAGGTGATCTGGCCTGAAGACCCAACGCAGCATTGGCTGGTGACAGTGCAGGCCTCTGGGGACCGTCCGAGATGGATCATCTCCCTAACAGGGGTCGCCATTAGAAGGTAGTTCATGTTCTATGGTCTTTGCAGAGACCCAGCTACATCACGTCGGTGGCAGAGGCCTATCCTAAGGTCTGTGGCAGAGGCCTCATCGTTCACCCGGTCTGTGGCAGGGACCAACCTCACGGTCGGTGGCAGCGACCGTGCGCCAAAAGTTGTTGTGAACTCCTAACAGCTTCTCTGATCCGAAATAATTATGCCTGAACCCTCTCCCCACCAAGTTCGTGTTTGTATCAACCTGTCTGCTTGCAAAGAGGCAGGATTATCTCTGCGGAAATAAATATAGATGTTGTACTGTCACCTGGTGTGGGCTTACTTTTCTGGGAGCAAAGTGTTCTACATTCACCTATTTACCTGTCATATTTGAAGTGGAATCTCCGGACGGGGACGCAGACCCGAAGGTAAAGATCTTAGCTCAAACCTCTACACACATAAGAGGTGCGAGTTGGTGGCAGCATCTCACCCCTCTCCTGGTCCCCCTAGACGAGTAAACCAGCCGAGAAGAAGAAGGGAGAGAGCGGGTGAGGGCGCTACATACCGTTTTGACTTTTTTTAAATCTTTTGTTGCATCTGAGTGTTGCTGATCTTTTGCATCTTCTTTGCAGTGACATACATGCATACAGACCAGTGATGGCTACCTGGCATTTCTTAAGTTGGTGTTCCAAATGTTGTCAACAGCAAACAGCATAATGTTTATCAATCCAAGCTTTTACAGTCTCAATCAGAAGCCCTTATGACTTGATGAGAACACAGGGGCAAAATTGATAAAAAGCCGTGTTGTCACCCTATAACAGGAAGTTTCCAAACATGTATCTTCATGGCAGAATCATCAGATAATATTCTTCCTGGCTGCTGCCTCACAGCCTCATGTTGGCTCTGCTATGCTGGGAACATTCAGATCTGACATTAAAGGTTGAAACAAAAGTAACCCGTTCTTAACATAAATGAATGAATGGGCACTGCTTCTTGAGGAAACCAACCAGTATCATTTATGGAAAGATGACTACTTCCACCAGTGGTGGCTGGTGCTCAAATTTTTTGGGGGGCGCAAACAAACTAACTGAAAAAGGAAAATATCAATTGCAGCCACTGTGCCCATCAAACGCAGCCACTGTGCCCATCAAACGCAGCCACTGTGCCTATAAATTACCACCACTGTGCCATCATACGCAGCCACTGTGCCCATCAAACGCAGCCACTGTGCCTATAAATTACCACCACTGTGCCCATCAAACGCAGCCACTGTGCCCATCAAACGCAGCCACTGTGCCTATAAATTACCACCACTGTGCCCATCAAACGCAGCCACTGTGCCCATCAAACGCAGCCACTGTGCCTATAAATTACCACCACTGTGCCCATCAAACGCAGCCACTGTGCCCATCAAACGCAGCCACTGTGCCTATAAATTACCACCACTGTGCCATCATACGCAGCTACTGTACCCATCAATTGCTGCCACTGTGCCCATCAATTGTTGCCAGTGTGTCCATCAATTGCCGCCACTGTGCCCATCAATTGCTGCCACTGTGCCCATCAATTGCCGCCACTGTGCCCATCAATTGCCGCCACTGTGCCCATCAATTGCCGCCAGTGTGCCCATCAATTTCTGACAGTATGCCCATCAATTACCGCTACTGTGCCCATCAAATGCTGTCAGTGTGCATCCCCCGCCCGCCTGGCACTTACCTGTCTCGGTGGGGCAGCGTGTCACGGCGGCAATGTCCTCCACGCTCCTTAATGTCTTCTCCCATCCTCTCTTCCCGTCCTCTGCTATGATTGGACGCCTGATTGGCTAAAACGACAGGCGCTGTGATTGGACGCCTATCAGGTGACAGGCAACAGACCCGAGCACCTGATTGGCTGAGAGGCGGTTCATTGTTAGGAAAGCGAATATTCATTCGCTTTCCTAACACAACGCTGAGTGAACTGCGAGCGCCCAGCATGATGCCCGCTGTTCACCTTTTTGGACGCCTATTAGAGCCTATGGCTCTAATCAGGTGCTTCCAAAAAATACCCAGCCGCTTTAATTCAGGTGTCCGGTGCCCGAAAAGGGGCCGGGCACCTGAATAGGGAGTGGCAGCGGCGACCATAGATAGATTCATACAATGCATGAATCTATCTATGGTGATAGACAGGTGGCAGGAGAGAGGGGGTGGCGGTCGTGCACCCTTTATGGACGCACTGCCACTGACTTCCACCTCTTTTCAAAATAAAGTTCTGCATAGAATAGAGAACGGCCTGGAAGGTAGATACCTTCTAGGCCATTCTCTATTCTATGCATGAATCTATCTATGGTGATAGACAGGTGGCAGGAGAGAGGGGGTGGCGGTCGTGCACCCTTTATGGACGCACTGCCACTGACTTCCACCTCTTTTCAAAATAAAGTTCTGCATAGAATAGAGAACGGCCTGGAAGGTAGATACCTTCTAGGCCATTCTCTATTCTATGCATGTCTTTTCTGTTAAAGCTAGCAAAGAGAGACATCCAGTTTTACCGCAAATGAGGGTACTCTAGCCATAGGGTTTCTAAACGAAGGTTCAACCACAGCCCACTACTACAGTGGATTTATATCTACTCAGCAGTGGTTTCAAAGCCGAGTCATTGTTGAACACTACTGCGCACATTGATATCTGCCGACAGTACCATTAAAGTTCCAGCTACTAGTGTCATCATACAGGTGCAAGATGAGAGTAGTGCACCTGGTTTCAGATAAATACGTAACGGAGAAGTTTGGGATTTTTTTTCTTAACCACTTCAATACAGGGCACTTATACACCCTTCCTGCCCAGACCAATTTTCAGCTTTCAGTGCTCTCGCACCTTGAATGCCAATTACTCAGTCAAGCAGCACTATACGAAACCAAATTTTTATCATTTTTTTCACACAAATAAAGATTTCATTTGGTGGCATTTATGAACCACTGGGTTTTTTATTTTTTGCGACATAGGTGAAAAAAGAGCAAAAATTTTGCAAATAAGTCATTTTGGTTCATAAATTTGGGCAACAATTTATACTGCTACATATCTTTGGTAAAAATAACCCAAATAAGTGTATATTATTTGGTCTGCGTTAAAGTTATAGAGTCTACAAACTCTGGTGCAAATCATTGGAAATTGATCACACCTGATGTACAGACGGCCTATCTCATTTCTTGAGGCCCTGAAATGTCAGGAGAGTACAAATACCCCCCAAAGGACCCCTTTTTGAAAAGTAGACAGTCCAAGGTATTTAGTAAGAGGCATGGCAAGTTTTTTGAAGTTGTAAATTTTTCCCACAATTCTTGGGAAAAGTAAGAAATTATTATTATTATTTTATTTTTTTCTACACAAAATTGTCATAATAACAAGTTATTTCTCACACACAGCATATGCATACTTCCATTTACACCCCAAAATACATTCTGCTACTCATGTGGCGCTACCACTTTTTCACAGCCTGGCCACATAGAGGTCCAACATGCAGGGAGCACTGTCAAGCGTCCTAGAAACATAAATTACACATAAAATTTCCTAACGACCCATCACATTTTTGAAGGCCCTGGAGCACCAGGACAATGGAATTACCCACAAAATGACCCAATTTTGGAAAGCAAACACCCCAACATATATTCTATGAGGCATAATGAGTCTTTTGAACGGTTCATTCCCCCCCCCCCCAAAAGTCTGCGAAAAACGTGGAATGAAAATGAAAACTTTTATTTTTTATTTTTTTTTATTTATTTTTTTACACAAACTGGCCAATTTATAAGATATTTCTTTTTTTTTTGTAAACAAAAAGTGTTTATTGAGCATAGAAAGTAGCTGCACATACACGGTTCAGAGCAAAACAAGTACACAAGATCTGTAGACAACATACACAATTTCAGTGCAGTATACACAGGGCTTTTTTTCTCAGTGAAAAGGTGCAGGTACTCCCCCCTTTTAAATCACCCCTTTGTCTCTGCCCCCTACCCACTTTCCCTTGGTTGCACCCCTACCTACTGCCCAATACTGTTCCTTTTAGCGAATACAGCACCAAGTATAATTTTTTGGTGTTAAGGTATGTTAATAGGCTTTGTTAATGATAACAAGAAAAGCAGTAAAATGGATCCCCTGCAGCCAACAACAATAGATCCCCCACAACAATATACCCTCAAACAACAGTGGATCCACCACAGCAACAAAAGAGCTTACCAGCAACAATAGATCTCCCAGCAGCCAGCATTAATAGATCCTCCAGCACACTCTAGAACCCCTTGACATTACATACATTTAGTGCTGAAGGTGCCGAAACTGCGTTCCCCGCGTTCCCACTGAAAAAAAGCCCTGTGTATACATAACATTCTGCAGATTTGCACCCACCCTCTCATGCAGGCAATAAAGTCTTACTGCAATTTTTCATATATTCAAATAGGGAGGAGAGAGGTGTTAACATGTGCTAAAACAAAACAATCGGTTATATACCAAATCTACCGGGGCTAGACCGGGAATATCCAACCATGATATAAGATATTTCTAACACACAGCATGTACAAAAGTTACACCCCAAAATACATTCTGCTACTTGTCCCGAATATGGCGATACCACATATGTGAGACTTTTACACAGCCTGGCCACATAGAGAGGTCCAACATTGAAGTAGTACCTTCAGGCGTTCTAGGAGCATAAATTACACATATAATTTCATTCCTTCCTAATTTGAAGGTCCTGGAGCACCAGGACAGTGGCATTACCCACAAAATTACCCCATTTTGGAAAGCAAACACCCCAAGGTATATTCTATGAGGCATGGGCTGCAGATAGGTACTTGGGTACTCTGATGGGCTGGTGACAGGTACTCGGGTACTCTGATGGGCTGGTGACAGGTACTCGGGTACTCTGATGGGCTGGTGACAGGTACTCTGATGGGCTCGTGATGGGTACTGGGGTACTCTGATGGGCTGGTGACATGTACTCTGATGAGCTGGTGACAGGTACTTTGATGGGCTGGTGACAGATCCTCTATTTTACTGGGGGGGGGGGGGCAATCAGTGTGATTAGTGTGCACTGTAAGTGGTAACAAGCTTTTACCACAATCTCCTCCTCACACACGCTCAGTGTGTGAGGAGGAGAACCCGGTAACAACTCGTTACCACGGTTTGTTGACATTCTGTGACCGGCTGTGATTGGACACAGCCGGTCACGTGGTAAAGAGTCAAATTTTATTGGCTCTTTACACTGATCTGGGATGGGCTGTGTCCGAGGGACACGCCTCATCTCCGATCGCCCGGGGGCCCGCAATAGCGGTGAGCAGCAGAGGATGTCATATGACTCCCACCCAGGATGGCAGAGGACATCATATGACGCCCGCCCAGGATGGCAGAGTGTTCCAGCGGACGTCATATGACAATGACCCGGTATGTAGGAGGTTAAGAATTCTGATTACCTAGGTGGATACAGCATTGGTCCAAGCGATTGGAACCAAGCGATCAAACACCGCTGATCACTCAGTGATTGCTGTCTCTGTGGGATTGTATGATTTTTTTGGGGGTTGAACTAGATGGACTTGTGTCTTTTTTTAACCTGACTATGTAACTATCTGTAACTATGTCTGCTCTGCCCCTCCTGGAGGCTCTCAGTGTCTCGCTAAGACACTAAACCAGGTGCTGATTCTGGGTGAATCCCGACCATATGGTTGTGATTATTTCCCAGCCTGGACTCACTCTGACTTCAGCCCGCTGTCAGCTGAAAATGGGTCAAAGCAGTGCAGAACGAACTGTACTCCTGTGATTCACAGGAGAAGTACACCCAAACTAGCTTATTTCACCTTTAATGGGAAACCTCTATAATATAACCTCTATAATACCTGCCAGATCTTTAATAAGAAGTGGGAGGAGGCGATACCTGTACATGTGCTTCTGTGGGTCAAGTCACACATGCAACAGCTGTGAGCCCCTGCTGGTCATTTGTGGATCTACATTTGGACGGTTCTATTGATCGACTTGTGTACCACCAGCCTGTTGAAAGATTTTCTCTTAATCAGCGATGCCAGCTATAGCCGAAGGAGTTGATAAAAGGTAGACAGTTGGGAAGCCTACCCACTGTCACAATACAACAGCTCATCAGGAGGGATTCCCCCATCTGCATCAAATGTGTGGATGGGGGAAATTAAGTAATTTTCTTTTGTTCAACCAGCTGGTCATAGGAACAAATTTACTCATGTATGGCCAGCCTAAGAGCCCATTCACACCATATGTTTTGACATGCAATAGGTAGCCATGCCCAATGCAGTCCCAACACATAGACAAGGCAATTTGCCTTATGTCTTATTGTTTCAGTTCAAACCAATGCACTGCATTAATGTATGCTGAAAAACAAAAAAGACGTGTTTTTACACAACGCAGCATGTTCCAACATACTACAATGCAAAAAGATGAATGAAATTGTATTTTGTGACATTTCAGCAAGGTATAAAAAAAGACAACGCATTTAACATTCTAACTGCATCGCACTACCCCTCCACAGTGCTCACTCACAGATGCCCATTATACATAATACGTACCTGCTGGTGTGAATGATCCAAACTACTCTCCTGTACAATGTATTTTGGGGTTCCCTGAAATCTCTAACCTTTGTTCAAGGGTTCCTCTATCAAAAAAAGGTTCAAAAAGTTTGCTCTAAGTAGTATCCAGTTCTTTGGGAGTTACTAGACTGAAAGCTGATGAACAGGCCTGAATATGGGAATGTCCTAGTGCACAAAACAGAAGAACTGGTTTATCCAGCAGAGGCAACACCATTCCCAAGTGCATTAAAAGCCCATTAGTATGCTAGAAAAGAATAGATGTTAAATGTATTGATGTTTCAAGTATTTTCCTGAAAACAACCAACTTTGTGTTACTAATGCAAGTGGAGGGCAGAGAGCGGGTCACCCTGTCAGATTAATCTCGGGCACACAGCTACTATTACATATCATTTATCTGTCATACAAATGTGTTTTTCTTACTCCGCGTTCCACCTCATTCACAGAATCAGCACAGAAAATCAGGGATCAGACGTCATTGTATTCAGTGCCCCCATTGCAAATACTAGTCACATTAACCTCAAAATGTGATCTAGCATCTACAAAAGAAGTGGCAAGAAAGCCTTTACAATCGCTAAATCAGATGACCCAAATAGAAGATTAAACTGCAGGAAGGAAGTAGTTGCAGAGTGAGGACCTTACGGCACAGTCATGTGATGCAAGTCACCCAAACCGGGCATTTTCAGCCAGGCTGCATGTCCATGCCATGTCTATGGTAGTAATAGATGTCCAAATATCTGGAACAAGCAACACCGTAAATAGGTTCTTAGCATGCTCTTCATGTAGATTGGGTTGGGTTTAGTTGCTCATTTTTATGATCTTTCCTGTTTTTGTGTTGGTTTTCTTTACATGCCGTCTTTACTCCAACAACTCCAAATTGGTCAGTTGACCACCTTGGTCCTAGTGTGAGTGTGTTTGGATGATTGAGAAGGACAATAAATTGCACATGCCTCTGAAAGGGTATGACAGAGGGAGGCTCTGTCACTGTAAAGCCTCGTACACGCGATCGGATTTTCCGACGGGAATTGAGTGATGACAGGCTGTTGTCGGAAAATCCGACCATTTGTATGCTCCATCGGACAATTGTTGTCAGATTTTCCACCAACAAATGTGGGATAGCATGCTTTAAAATTTTCCGACAACAAATGTGTGTTGTCAGATTATCTGATTGTGTGTACACAAGTCCTTCGAACGAAAATCCAAAGTACAAACACGCATGCTCAGAAGCAATGCTAACCATAACACAACATTAGCAGAAGTTGCCCAAAAGGGTGGTGCTAAAGAGCTGAAAAATCACTTGGTTTCTTGTTTGTTGGCCGACAATTCTTTGCCGTTTGTGTACAAGACAAGTTCATGGCCAACGCCCTTCGGACAAAAGTCATACGCTTTGTCCGCGGAAAATCCGATCGTGTGTACCAGGCTTAAGAATATAGGAAAGTGTGACACAGGATTCACATTTAGGGTTAATGCAAGGTTCAGAACTAACATTTCTGAGTGGAGAAAGCTGTGTTTTTGTCTTTCTGTAGATTCTGTAGTTCTGAATCAGAACATTCAATCATGTGTCCAGGTTTTGCTAGACGGCCGACATCTGGCTGACTACACAGGTGTGCAGGGTCATTATATACTCGGGTCCGAGAATTGCTCAAAGCTCCCATTTTGGAGACAACTTCCAGTTTGGAGACTGCTCCCAGTGTGGAAAATGAAAGGTCTCACCCGCGGGCCCCAGCCAGAAGCCACAAGACAGAGGTCTCATCGAGGGGTCAGAGAGCCCAGCCAGGAGACAGCAGGTCTCAGTTCCAGGAGTCAGGGCAGCTCCCATCGGGGGGTGTCAGGAGAACCCCAATCCTTAGGCCAGATGTGGGCCGTGCAGCAGAGCACGGTGACTGAAGGCTAGAAAGACAAGTGTTCCAGGAGAGCTGGATGACACAGTCAAAAGAACTGGTAAGAAGAGCAGCAGTTCTGCCAACAAGTGAGCCAGGTGGCTTGGTATTTTAGTTTATGCATGATTATGTGGAAGAACCCCCTGCATGGGCAACTGATGTACAAGTGAACTTTTCATTTATTCAATAAAAATGGGCTGCCATGCCCTAAATATAGTTTGGACTGGCGCAACTCATTGTAAATGCATCTGCTGCTTGAGTGTAATCACCCCAATCTCACAAGGGATTGGTGTGAATAGTACTATATCTTCCATTAGAAGCTTTGTATTATGGCATTGCTATAGGAATTACATAAAAGGAATAATGATTTGATAGAAGCTGCATCTCCTGAGGAACTGCAAGTCCGTAACATATTTTGGCAAACTTTTTGTAGACAATCAGAAAGGTCGTGGGCCTATAGCTGCCCTAAAATTATGTGACATTTTTTTATTTTGTTTAAAGTGGAGCTCCACCCTAAATAGCAACTTTTGCTATTTGGAACCCTCCCCCCCTCCGGTGTCACAATTGACACCTTTCAGGGGGGAGGGGGGTGAAGATACCTGTCTAAGACAGGTATTTTCACCCACATCCGGGAGTCCTGTCTCCGGGAATCTGCGGGAGTTACGTCACTTCCCGCGGTGTTCTGGGAGACACTCGGCTCCCAGAACACAGGAGCACCAATCAGAACGGCGCAGCGCGACTCGCGCATGCGCCGTAGGGAACCGGGCATGAAGCCGCAGGGCTTCACTTCCTGGTTCCCTCAGCGAGGATGGCGGAGGGAGCAGCAGAGCGACGAGCGGTTCGCTCGTCCTCTGCTGCGGACGTCGCTGGACTCCAGGACAGGTAAGTGTCCAAATATTAAAAGCCAGCAGCTGCTGTAGCTGTAGCTGTAGCTGCTGGCTTTTAATTTTTTTTTTCCGGTGGAGCAACCCCTTTAACTAAAATAAAAAGCGGGCATAAGTCCCCTCCCCCTTCTTTTTTTTTTTGGAGAGTTTACAACCACTTTAAGAAAAGTGATACTAAAGCCTTGTGTTTTTTTTATTTATTATTATTTAAAAATAACAAACATGTTATACTTACCTGCTCTGTATAATGGTTTTGCACAGAGCAGCCTATATCCTCCTCCTTCTTGGGTCCCTCTTCAGCCCTTCTGGTCCCTCCCTCCTGCCAAGTACCCCCACAGCAAGCAGCTTGCTATGGGGGCACCCGAGCCGAGTTGCAGCTCTGTGTGACCATTCAGACACAGAACCATGGCCCGGCTCCGCCCCCTCTCTCTCTCCTCATTGACTTTGATTGACAGCAGTGGGAGCCAATGGCACTCCACTGCTGTCTCAGCCAATCAGGAGGGAGAGTCCCAGCCAGTCGAGTCCCTCGTGCAACATCGCTGGACCCAGATGGGGCTGAGGTAAGTATTAGGGGTGCTGCTGCACACAGAAGGTTGTTCATCTTAATGCATAGAATGCATTCAGATAAAAAAAAAACTACTGCCTTAAGGTCACTTTAAAGTAGAACTATAAGCAATTTTTTATTTATTTTTTATTTTGGATAGAGTAAGGGAGGGTAATAACTTCTACCAAATTTTTTTTCACCATCTGTGTCCCATTGCAGAGATTTCCCTTCCTGTTCCTTGGCCAAACAGGAAGTGAGAGGAAATCCCTGAAAATTAAGGGAAATCCCTGGGGACCCCCAGGTCACCAAAACTAGTGTCCCCATTGGAACATTTCCCCTTTCTTATTTTTCTGAGGACAACCCAAAATTTGGGATTAACTTTTACTTTCACTTTCAATGATAATAGTAAATAGAAAAAATAGAGAGGGGGAATCTCCCTAACGGGGGCACAGACAGCAATAAAAACTGACAGGGGTTCTAGTCCCTCTACAATCTAGTCATACTTTAAGGTACAGATCATCAATAAAGTGTGGCATATATGTGTAACAATCGAAAGGAGAAAAAAGGGAAATCAGCAAGTAGTCCCTAGCTCCAGTCAGTACCTTAAGTATCAGGTGGTATAGTACGGATGAAATTTACCCACGAGTCCCAGATCTTATGAAATTTGCTATAGGTGGCCCCTAGCTTCATATGTCAATTTCTATAATGTGAGCGCCTAATTAATAAGAGTAAGCCAAAAAAGCTATAGTAGCAGGAGTTGGGGGTTAAAGAGGTTATCATTACCTGCAATGATATTGCACAGAGCAGTCCCTTACCTCCTCTTTGGCAGTCCCCCGTTGGTGCTGTCCATTCCTTCTTCCTTTGGGTGCCCCTTATAGGGTGACCACATTTCCAAACTGCCATTCAGGGACAACCCCCCCTTCCCAAAAATCAGCTTGTGCTGTAACGAATCACAGTACAACCGGCGGGTGCGCGCTTTACCCAGAAGCACTGATCACGCCCCCAAAAAAGGCCGCCACATCGCCACTTTACTCACTGACGGTACTTGTCCTGGCCCGGCCGAGACCCGTTTTACCTTGTTCCAATGCTGGCTCTACACTGCCCTGCAGTGATTAGACACAAGGGATTTACGATTTATTCCAATCAAAAGCAGGGGGTGGGAATTGTGCCTCTCCAGACATTCGCAGCCAGGGAAAGTACTGTGAGTAAAGCAGCAATGTGGCGCCCTTTTTTGGGGGCATCAGATCGTCCAGGGGGGGGGAGGTGGCTGTGTCAGTTTCATTCCAGGACACTGTATTGTCCTGGAATGAAGGTGCCCGGGACCCGGGACAGACCTGCAAAATGTGGGACTGTCCCGGGCAATTCGGGACATGTGGTCACCCTAGCCCCTTAGCAAGCGATGTGCTATGGAGGCACCCGTGCAGCCGCACTGCTGAGCCAGGCTGTGTGTGTCTATGGACATACACATCACTGGTAAGCCACACCTCCTCTACCTCCTCACAGGAGTTTGATTGACAGCAATGGCGTCTGCTGCCCCCCTCAGTGTCTCCTGTGAGACCAGGAAGAGATAAGAGCAGTGCTGCAACTGGGACAGGGCTGGATTGGTGGGAGAAGACAGGTAAGTGGGATGGTTGGGAGGGGGAACAGTTAGTGGGGCGTTTTTATTAAAGTGTTTGTTAACCCAAAAAAAAAAAAAAAAAGATTTCCTGGTCCCTTAAAGCAGATTTAACCTCCCCGATCCTGCCACTTCCTGTATCTCCCTCTCTGTGCTGACCATGAAAATCAGGTCTGCTGAGCCCTGACCACCGTGTTCAGCATACGTCCCTTCGTCATCTATAGCCCTACTCCCTGCTCTGCTCTCTCCCCCTCACCCCCTCCTCCTGCCTGTCAGCTATGTGTCTCTCTCTCAGCCCCTCTATTATGGCCTGATATAGCACACTGTAGTAGTCTTTTTAAAAAAACAAGCATTATAAATACTGATTTAACGCGATCTTCAGGTGGTCACGTGACTCTCAGCCTATTTCCAGGGTTACTGCAATAGGGGCTGAGCGGCCATGTGACCTCCCCGGCTGACATCAGTGGGAGATCTTAGCCCCTCCTGCAGAAGCCATCCATCGGAGGCATACAGCGGCCGCGAGTCATGTGACCGCCCTAAAGATCGTTCTAAATAGGTATTTACAAGCTTAAAATGTTATAAAAAGACTAATGCAGTGTGTTCTGCCAGGCTCTAATAAAGGGTCTGCCAGTGTTTGTTATATATGAGTTAACAAACACTTTAACCTCAATGCAGGAAATACTTTGAGATTTTGACTTTAGAATCACTTTAAAGGATGGCATTATCGCTAATACACAGATGAAAGACATTTTTAACCATTCTCTGTCTTTTGGTCTTTGACTATCACAACTTACAGGATGTATAGTGCTGCTTAGAGACAGACTTCCTTGCATTTGTTTCCTGTCCAGACTCAAAAAGTATGCCACCCCACAAAAAGATAAACTCTGTCACACTCACTCGCATAAATCACTGTTGCAGCATGACAGAGCGATCACTGCAGTGGTGATGATAAAGAATAATCATTACCCAGTATGTTTACATGTCAGCTTAAAGTGACTGTCACCAAAATACACCCTGCAAAAGAACAGGAATATTTCTCATCCCATCCCTGTGCCGTAAATCTACAGAACTACACCAGCTTAAAGCAGAACTACACTGTATCTGAGCACCCCAAACCAAAAGCACCATTTCATTCATTTTTAATATTCAAAGCAAACTCGCCTATCCATCCATGCCTCCATGCTTTATTTGCTGAAAAATCACTTTGAAAAACACCCCCCCCTAGCATTTCTGGCCGTGGGTATCTTGAGTAAGGGAGCAATTACTTACTAGAATCCATCTGCCCTTAGCTCAAGCATACAGGTAAGAGGGTGTGCTTAGCTGAGTAAACCTCCCCTCCCCTCCTGAAGACTACTAGGATGTATGTATTCATTTTCCTAGGCATGGAAACCAGGAAGTAACTAAAGAAATGTCAAAAACTGTTTAAATTTCCTATTTACCAATGCTATCAGCATAAAGATTTAAAATAGTCAATGTTGATTGAGAGAGTGAAGTTCCACTTTAAGAATCTTCAACTTCTGACACACTTTGGATAGTATCTGTGGCTGGATCCCCTCCGCATGCTGTGCTACCAACTATGTCATCACTGTGTAGGCAGGAAGAACCACAGCATCCATCAGGGTTCCAAGAATTCAACACTCATGGACCTTCGTCAGATGCTGGAGTGTTCCCCCAGCACATCTCTGCATGAAATATGGGAGGATAATTATTGTTCCTTTTCTTTTACAAGGTTCTTGGCCAACCGAATCCCTTTCATGTCTCCCTACAAAGTGGACCACATATTTAAAGCTGCAAGGTATGCGTCCGCCTATAGGACAAGGACAAATGTGACAAGTGCCTGTCACAGGCACTGAAATGAATCCCCACATCACTAGAAGATCACCGCTGCAAAGGTATTCGGGGGCAGAGGACTGAGGATTCCTACCGTAGACAGCAGCCACATTTCATTGCTAGTAGACATGTGCGATTCGTTTCGTATTTCCGAAAATTCGTACATTCGGAAGCATCCGCAATACAAATTTATATGCTTCCGAATTCTACGAAATACAACATTTTGTTGACGAATTTCGGATCCGAATTTGAGAAAAGGTATTTTTTGCTTTTTAAATTCATCTTAACGAATGTTCGTAATTGTTACGAAAAGTTAACGAACCTAACGAAAATTCGTATTCAATTCAAATTGAATTTCGGACACGAATTACGAAATACGAACTAACGGCCTGGACTACAATACCATTTGCTAGTAAGCAGCATCACTGAATTTCAGCCCTGCAGTGGGATTAAATCCAAAAATAAATACTGTATTTTACTGGCGTATAACACTCACTTTTTTACCCTGAAAATAGAGGGTAAACTGTGCCTGCGTGTTATACGCAGGGGGCTGTGGAAAGTTTTTTTCCTGAAACTTCCCTTTTAAAGTTAGGGTGCGTGTTATACGTCTGTGCGTGTTATATGCCGATAAATACGGTATGTAATATATTGCAGGTTACCAATCAACAGATATGGTGGCTGCTTTCGTTTTCATTTTTTTTCACCTTGTGATCTGACCAGTCTGACTGGTGTCTACACTTTGGATGGAGGAGCAATTTGCAAACACAAAAATTATTTTTCCTACAATGATCCAAAACACTCATCTAAGGCCGCTGTTGCATTTCTAAAGAACAACAGGGTGAAAGTGATTCAGTGGTCAAGTATGTCTCATGATCTGAACCAATCGAACACCTATGGGGAATTCCGAAGAGACAAGTTGCTCCATCCAGCATCCCGGCTCTAAAAAAGAGGTTGTTCTTGAAGAATGGAAAAACATAGGATGTTGCAATATGTTGCCAACTTGTTCATTCCATGTCTAGAAGACTTAGGGCTCTTTCACACGGAGGTCCGTTCAGGTCCGCCTGTCAGTTTTTTAGGCGGACCTGAAACGGATCCTCCATGCACCCCTATGGAGGCACGGATGTCAGCGGAGACATGTCTGCGGTCCGTCGTCATCCGATTCCCCATAGGGGAGAGCGGCGCTCTGACAGGGCGGTCCCTGCACAGTGTGCGGGGACCGCCCAGTCATCCGTCGGCTCAGCGGGGATCAACGGAGCGATCCCCGCTGAGCAAGCGGAGCTTCACGGGGCGGATCTGCACGGATCCGCCCCGTGTGAAAGGGGCCTAAGTGATATCCTTACAAATCATGGAGGTCATACAAAATACTAGATGTAGTAGTTTTTGTTGTGGGGTGTGTTCATTTTTGCATCAACTAATTTGAGTAAAACTGAAGATTTTGTAATCCAAGTTATAATATTAACCTTATTTTCATGAAATAAGCTAAACAAATGTTCTACAAAACTCGGTTTTTGAAAATTGTTCTTGTGTTCATTGAGATATTGATTAAAATCTTACTTTTCAAAAGGGGTGTACTCATTTATGCTAAGCACTCCACCCAACCAACCAAGTTAGTAATAGAAATTAAAGTCAAAACATTTGTGTGTATGTATATGTTCGTTCTCTCTCTCTCTCTCTCTCTCTCTCTCTCTCTCTCTCGCTCTCTCTCTCTCTCTCTCTCTCATATATATATCTTTTTCCCCCCTTTCTTTATAAGTGATCACATAACCTCTGTTCTCAGCTGCATAAGGAGCTCAGAGAGCTAGGGGAGGGGAAATAGCAGAACACTGGTCTTCCCAGTAAATAGCTGTGCAGGCTGGGTGGGGGTGCGATGACATGTCAGCACAAGTCTAATCATTAGAGAAGAGCAGGCTGAGCTCCCAGCACAGCCAGAAAACCTAGTGTGGTCAGTTTTTAATAGGAAAGCAGGGGTGGCTGGCAGGAACACCAGGGATTTAATCAAAAGCAAGAACAGGATACTTTTTTTTTTATACAAGTACATGGTACAGCAAGCACATATCAGGAATATGAAATGTTGGGGTAAGAAATTTTTTTCTTTTTTATTTTTGGATAAAGGTTTTACATGTATGAATAAAAGCTGACAATTGTAAGCACCCCTGTAAGTGGCAAATTGTTTGTCTCAACCCTCTAATGCCCTGTACACACGTCCAGACTGTCCGTCGGAATAAATTCAGACGGATTGTCCGACGGAGTTCAGACGGTATTCCGATCAAGCTGTCTTGCATACAGACGGTCACACAAAAGTCCGACCGTCAAAAACGCGGTGACGTACAACACATATGATGAGCCGAGATTATTGAAGTTCAATAGGCAGTTTGGCTCTTCTGCTTGATTCTGAGCTTGTGTGGTTTTTAGTCCGTCGGAATTGCATACAGACGAACGGACTTTCCGATAAAAAATTTTGTCCGTCAGAAAAAAAAAAAGAGAACAAGTTCTCTATCTAAGTCCGTCGGAATTTCAGAAGGAAGAAGTCCGATGGGGCATACACGTGGACGGAATATCCGATGAAAAGAGAACGTCTGACTTTTTCCATCGGAAAATCTGGTCGTGTGTACAAGGCATAACTGTAACTTTTGCTGGACAGCTTTGTCTGTAAAAGAAAGTTGCAAAATAACAGACTTAATGGCAGGATCACCAGGTGTAAAAAAAAAAAAAAAAAAAAACCACCACATAAAAATAGTTGGTAAATTGCAATATAATACATGTTTGTTTTGGGGTTAAATATGTATGTTTTTAGCTGTCAGCCATTGGAGAGATGCCTGTCATTTCCTGTGTGTCCACCTGAGCAGGAAATCTCACCAACCGGGCCAAATACAGCAATCAGAATCTGTTAGACCCCATTCACACAGGGACAACACGACTTCCAGCGCGACTTTGGGAGGCAACTTGGACACGACTTGAGTATGAATCACAGGGCGACTTCAGCGCGACTTGGGACGACTTACAACACGACTGAAGTCGCCTCCAGGACAGGAGGCTTTCCAGTGGCCAATCAAACAAGAATCAGCTCTGTGGTAGGGAGGGGGGAGGGGAGGGGTTTGCCTGAGAAATGTAGGTTCTCTTCCTGTATTGTTGCTTCTGTTAAGACAGTGATCCGACTTCTGAGGCGACTTCCATTGAAATCAATGGGTACAAGTTGCCTACAAGTCGCCTACAAGTCGGATTGAAGTCGTACAGGAACCTTTTTTGAAGTCGGAGCGACTGCAGTAGTGTGCATTAAGACGGCTTCATTCACTTACATTGATTTTCTCATGCAGCGCGACTTGAGGCAACTAGGGGCGACTTGGGGCGACTTGAAGTCGGATCCAAAGTCGCCCCTGTGTGAATGGGCTCTTAGGGGTTAATCCTTCTACACTCCAATATCCAATAATACTTATATGTCCAAAATGAATAATTAGAAAAAACATTACTACCGATAAGCGGTTAGTATTGCTCCTCTTTAATACGGTGCACTAATAAAGTCCACAATGCTTTCTTTTTCTAAATTGTAAATTTTGTGGTTTGTCAGACCGATTAATTTTTACAGAGAAATGGTTAACCACTTCAAACAAAGGGCAACAAAGTATCCTGATGTAATCCTTTATTGACTTGACCCAGCTGGAGTTTCTCACATCAAACACTGTTCTGATTGGTGTTGTATAGCGGTGACATTTTGGCTTGGAGCTGAAGCAGTGCTCAGTTAATGCATTCCCTCAAAATTCATTTCTCTCTGTGGGGCCCCTAGCAGGCTTTTGTATGCAGTCATTTGTAAATACACGTACTCATGGCCAATATATTATTATTTTGTATCTACCAAGAAAGACTGAAAAAGAGGGGAGACTGTGTCCCGATGTTGGGGTTTGTGTCTGCTCAGCTGGGGCTGTGTGTAGAGACTGAAGACTGATGCCGCGTACACACGACCGTTTTTAATGACGAGAAAAATGCAATTTTTTAAAATGGTCATTAAAAATGATCGTGTGTGGGCTTCCGAGCATTTTTCACGACGTGAAAAATGGGCAAGAAAAAAATTGGAACATGCTCTAATTTTTCTCGTCGTTTTTCACATCGTCGTTTTTCTCGTGATGAAAAACGTCCGTGTGTAGGCTTTAACGACGTGAAAAAAAATGCGCATGCTCAGAATCAAGTATGAGACGGGAGCGCTCGTTCTGGTAAAACTAGCGTTCGTAATGGAGATAGCACATTCATCACGCTGTAACGGACTGAAAAGTATGAGGCTAAAACAAACTCTCAACAAACTTTACTAACATGAAGGGTGGCGCCATCCGAATGGAACTTCCCCTTTATAGTGCCGTTGTACGTGTTGTTTTACTCAAAGATTTTTTTCCATGATAGTGTGTAGGCAAGGCAGGCTTGAGAAGAATCACGTCGAGAAAAATGCTGTTTTTTTCAATGACATTAAAAACGGTCGTGTGTACGCGGCATGAGATCCACAAAAAAAGGCCAAGAACCTGATGAAACGGCTCCTATCGCTGCTGCCAAATGGCAAAACAACCAGAAATCTACACACAAAAACAAACCTGCAGACAGGAATCCAACTCATTGGTGGATCGGTATTGTAAGATATTTTATTCTCAGATTCGGACACATATTTGTGGAGCTTTTCTTCTGAGACAGAATGAAAGCTCTAATTTTAATGTATCACCAAATCCACATCATAAAAAAACCCTCTATCAATACATGGTGTAATACATGCTGCTCATACTCATTCAGTCACTATGAGATCCGTTTTCTGTATTCTTCAAAAAACCTGGTTGATCCTGCTTTTTTTTTATCCCCCCCCCCCCCCCTTCTGTCCATGTCCCCACTGCAGCTAGGGATGTTGAGGAGCATTGTTGGCAACTCTGGACATGTTCAGTTTTCAGTGAGTTTCTATGCTGAGCAATTCTTCCCTATCACATCCAAGCATCCCATGTGACTATAGAGTTACAAATGTGGGCGTATACACAGTGATAAATGAGAGCCCTCTCCCTCCCTCCTCCTCCATGCCCACTAACCAGCTAAACACAATGAGGGCAGGATATTACATGTAGATTGATAGAGGCTTCACCTCCTTTCTATTCTAAGACACAGGCTGGAGGGGCGTGACACAGCCTGTGACTGGCAGAAATCCGCCCACACCATGGTATTGCCAAAAATAAAGATTTGATTACAAATGTATATTTTTATGACAATTTAAAACCGCTTTTTGATATTATTTTTTTCTCTGCATTCCAAATGCTGTTTTCTTTTGAACATTTGACCAGCAGCAATGGACTAGAAGCTCCTCTTGCTTATGCTTCCCCACAGACGGACTGGGAAAGATCTAGGTCATGATACTTAGATTTTTTTTTTTTATTAAAATAATTACAGTGCCATCATCCACATACCGAAATAGAAGGGACAATGTAAATAAAGTGTGTGTTTAGTATCACTTTAAAGACTCTACTCACATAATTTGTAATAAAAACATATTTTCCATTCTGAAGCTTCCCTCCAACCATTTTATATATATACACTGTGATTCTGTACTTGCCAGTCTGGCTGCATCCATTTTAACTGTGGGCAGCTGAAACTGCTGCCTGTTCCCTTCCTGAATCTACATAGACACACCTCCAGCTCTGCAGCTCTCATTGGCCCTCTTATGACTCACCCCCTCCCTTCCTGGCAAACTCTCACGAGAGTGAGAGAGAGAGAGCTGTGCATGATGTCAAAAGCCTAGGCTTTTTACCAGACAATAGGAAGTGGGCTGTATAAGGTATTTACTAGCAGAAAAAAAAAAAACTTTTACTATCCAAAGCTAAAACAATAAGAGCAGAATAAGATGGAAAGTTGAAAAAAATTACTGAAGTTCCGCTTTAAGGATTTTTTCCAACATTCCATGAATAAAGCCTGGGACAAGACTGAATACAGATTGAATTATTTATATCTGGCCATTTCTAGGCACAATTCTCTCAGCCACCCAACTCAAAACTGGAGGCATTTTCTGTAAATAAAAGCATATCATGACAAGAGACCTCCAAGTACAACTTTTTAGTACATATCCTGAAGTGAATTTCCATCCAAAACATAGTTTCCGAGAGATAGTGGGTCAGTGGCTAAACCTATGAGATTTATATTGCTATGTGTGGCCTTCCTGGGGAGAATTCCTCCTGCATTCAATTCCTATTACAACATTACCATCCGACAGGAAGTGAGAAATAAATCTAATGGAAGCACAGACAACAATTTAAAGTTGCCCAAACAGAATAGACAGCGAACCAAATGTTCAGATCAAACATCCATAACCTTTATTCTTGACATTGATGGTTGGTAGCCAACGTTTTTTGGGATCTAAAAATCCCCCTTCCTCAGGGCTGAGTTTTGATTGATGAGTTTCCTGACATTGGACTCTTACAAATGAATGAACTGGAAGCATGCAGAGCTCAATGGCAAGGCCATCACACAGACTGTGAGCTCTGCATGCTTCTGGCAAAATCTAATTTCAGCCCTGATGAAGGGGGGGTTTGGCCCCCAAAACACGTTGGCTACTGCTGTAAGATCATTGTCATGAAATTGAATTTTAAAATGATCATTTAGTGGTCTGTTTACATAATCTTTTGAAGTCAGGTGTTCCACTTCCATGGGACAATTCCTCACTTCATGTTTTTTGGGCGATCTGGATCCACTGAACAGGAACCATTTTCAACTTGCATTTGAAGAAAGCCGGGCATGAAGTCTAGTGTCTCTATTTTTTTTTTAGCAATAAAAAGTTAACAGGGGTTCTAGCCTTTCCCTACTCTACTGAAAAAAGTTCAGTCTGGGTCCCTGCTGGAGACTTTCACTCACTTCCAGTTTTGCTGACAACAATGTCACCATGTAAAGAAAAAAAACAACCTAACAAACGTATGGACATGAAAAAACATAACATTTTTAACCCTACCCCACTCTATACAAAAAAAAAAGTCCAATTGGAAATGGACTTCAAAGCTACCCAGCTTCTGGCTGCTTTCTGTAGCAAGAGTAACTTCATTGGTCCTTACAGTGGGGAAGCTGAAGATCCCAAATATCATGAAGAGACCTTACAGCATTGTGCAGGAGTTTATTTTCACTGGA
Organism: Rana muscosa; assembly: GCA_029206835.1. Lineage (NCBI taxonomy): Eukaryota > Metazoa > Chordata > Amphibia > Anura > Ranidae > Rana > Rana muscosa. Next base: position 130,733,388 of record CM055126.1, read on the forward strand.
TTTGGGATATAAAACTTTCCCAGGATCTTATGAGAAGGCCCAATAATGTCAACCTCAATGAATGGGAGGGCTGGCTGTCAACATGCAATGACCACAGCAGGAGACTTGTCCATCCACACTGTGGAGTCTGCAACTGCAGGCTGAACAAAAAAAATCTATATGTGTATGGCCAGCTTTAGTGTCTGAGGAAATCAGGTAAGTTCCTGCAGCGAGCACACTGTTTAAGACAGGGGTCTCCAAACTTTTCAAACAAAGGGCCAGCTTATTGTCCTTCACACTTTAGGTGGGCCGGATTGTGGCCAGCGGGGGCAGAAAATGTCTCAGGCCTGGCATAAGTGAGAATAAATATGCCCTCAGGGTGGGTGGTCAATAGGAGGAGTAGTAGTGCCCCTATTAGTAGGAGGAATAGTATCCCATCATTGGTATCAGTGGAAGAAATAGTGCCTCATATCAGTGGGAGGAATAGAAGGCTAACAAAGGGCCCCATCTGGCCCTCGGGCAGCAGTTTGGAGACCACTGGTTTAGGAGATGGGTGGTGGATAATGTCTACAATGTGGGGAGGGGGGATAAGGATCAGGGAAATAAGATAGAGGGGAGAAAGTAAAATGGGGGGCAGAGGAAAGACAGGAAAAGGTGTACAGAAGGTGGGGTCAGCTTCACCCCACTGAATGTATACAGATATAGGATGTGATTGGATATAATTCACACTTGGACTAAGGCAGTGGTTCTCAACTGTTCTAGTGCTGTGACCCCTTGATACATTTTCCAAAGTTGTGGGGACCCCTAACAGTAAAATTATTTTCGTATCAAAAGTTTTCAGCACCTAAGGCAAGCCAAGTAATTTGCGCCCCTAACCCACGGACATTTAGCGCTCCCTGAGTCCCTTCCACTCGTACAGTAATAAAACCCCTTATGGTACATTTTAGGATGTACCACTCTCTCTTTGCTCTCCTTTCTTTCCCTTTTATCTCTCTCTATCCTAATTTCTTGTTCCCCCCATCCCTCTCTCTAGCATTCTTTCTTGTTCATTCTATTATTCTTTTTCTCCCTTTTTTCTTTGTTCCTCTCCCTCTTTTTCTCTCCTTTCCAAGTATTCTCTATTTGTATTCCTTCTCTTACTCCTTGGTGGAGGGAATGAGATAAGTGGCAGTGCTGGTGGGGGGTGAGATCATTGGCAGTGCTGTTGGGGGGTGGGATCAGTGGCAGTGCTGTTGGGGGGTGGGATCAGTGGCAGTGCTGTTGGGGGGTGGGATCAGTGGCAGTGCTGTTGGGGGTTGGGATCAGTGGCAGTGCTGTTGGGGGTTGGGATCAGTGGCAGTGCTGTTGGGGGTTGGGATCAGTGGCAGTGCTGTTGGGGGGTGGGATCAGTGGCAGTGCTGTTGGGGGGTGGGATCAGTGGCAGTGCTGTTGGGGGGTGGGATCAGTGGCAGTGATGTTGGGGGGTGGGATCATTGGCAGTGCTGGTGAGGGGTGGGATCAGTGGCAGTGCTGTTGGGGGGTGGGATCAGTGGCAGTGCTGTTGGGGGGTGGGATCAGTGGCAGTTCTGGAGGGGGTTCTGATCAGCAAACTTAGGTGCTCTTGATGAAGGTCATCTGCTGATCTGAGAACTGTAGTGGGGACTTTTAATGGCAACTATAATCTCAGGTAGTGTTGCTCACTGTGTTTCTGGCTCGGTCGCGAAAAGGCTGGGAGAGTGGTGCGGGCTTCAGGAACAGCCCAGGATTCGGTGACCCCTGGCAAATTGCCATTCGACCCCCAGGTTGAGAACCACTGGACTAAGCAATCAATAAAGTCATTAAAGTATGTGAGCCTAGGTAGGAGTAGAGAGATCCACAGATTGCTGAGATTCTTTATATACACATGCCAGGCTGCCTCCATGGCAATATTTAACTGAAAGAAAGACCTCTGGCTTCTTGAACCAGAAGTCATTAAATCAGAACTTCAGCCATAAATTTGATAAAAATGAATAGCCCATTAAAAGATGAAATAACAATACTATTTTTGCTGAAATACTCATGAGCAATCCAGAGACTTTTCCACAGTACTTTTTTTTCTGATGCTACATGTCTTTAGTCTTATGGCCAGCATTATTTACCCCACTTCCTCTAATCCCAGGTCATCCTCAACCCGCCCCAGCCTCTGATTGGACAGTGAAAAGAGAAGCAGCACAGTGATGACTCATCTTTCTGTCACTCTGCCCTCTCCTACTATCGGTAAGCTTCTTGTCAGCACAGGAATTGATTAATTGATTAACTTCTTCCACTCACCCCCCCCCCCCCGGTTCTGCTCTACAGGGACTACAAAGGCTAATACTAGGTCAAACTCAGGTATTAGCACTGCTTGCATTTAAATAATACATTAATAATGTAATTATAATTACTAGACAAGTGCAGAATGAAAACATTTGTTTTGTTTCACCAAAATTTGTCCGAATTTCAATTTGAAAACAAAATGAATTGCGCATGTCCTAATAATTACAGAGCTGCGTTTATTAGTGTCTTTTATGCCGAGTTACATTTTAATGGGTTCATGCCATTAACAAATGAGTTTGTGAGAATTTCATAAAATTTCAAGAGAGTACTATAAAAATTTTTTTTATGTAAATACAAATACCAATTTTTAGAATTTGAGGTCAAATTATATAACTGAGGTCGGTGAAAGTTCTTGAGTTTTGTTTGGGATTCTAGTTTCCTTTGAGTTTAGTGCAGCACAGTAAGGCAAGCCATAGATGGAGCGATTTTCTTTGGGTTTCCTGGGTTGCAGGAAAGAAAATTGCTTAATTCCCCCATCAAGACAGTGTTGATGGGGGAATCCCTCCCGTGGTGCCATTATTTTCCCAGCAGTGGGGGGACTTACAAGTGCTGTGAAGAATCCATAACTAATTCTATATTTGTATATAACGAAATGACTCCAGCTTTTGGAAAAATCCAAGGCAATGGTGTGGAGGAAGTAGAGGTGCACTACTGATATCAGGAAGGGGCATTATCTGTACTCCATAAATCCCATCACATCCTCCATGGCAATCTCTCCAGCCAGACATAACTCTTATCACTTGGGATAATGTACACACCATTTTATCCTGGGTTTTATTCAGGCTTCAGGACTGTCAACATTCATTAATCAACAAAGAGTAAAAAAAACATGGCTATGAATGGCCAGCTCAAGAGTTCCATGTCACCCAATATCCAAGGACACAATTTTTTTTTTCCTGGTTTAATAAATAAGACATTCTTGTGAAATTGCACTGGAAAGAGTCCCAAGCCAATTAAGTCATCATACATGGAAAATATTCTTGTTTGATCCATGCAAATACTCATATCAGAAGACAAAATAATTTCCATCAGAGTGAAGCCCAGTACACACGGCCGAGAATCTCGTCGCAAAAAAAAACGTTGTTTTTCTCGATGGGTTTCTTGTCAAGTTTGACAAGATTCTTGTCAAGCTTTCCTTGCATACACACTGTCAATCCAAAATCTCGTCGGTTTAAAGTGCAGTGACGTACAACACGTACAACGGCAGTATAAAGGGGAAGTTCCATTCTCATGGCGCCACCCTTTGGGCTGCTTTTGCGGATTTCGTGTTACCGCGTGTTCATAAAAGTTTAGTGAGAGACGATTCGCGCTTTTCAGTCTTCATGCTTTCAGTTCGTTACAGCGTGACGAATGTGCTATCTCCATTACGAACGCTAGTTTTACAGTGCGCTCCCGTCTTATACTTGATTCTGACCATGCACGGTTTTTGAAGACTCGGAAAAGCATACACACGAACAGTTTTCTCATCCAAATACAGTCTGACGGGAATCACGACGAGAAAACTGAGACTCCCGACGAGAAAAAAGAAAAGCAGGTTTTCTTTTTTTCTCATCGAGATTCACAACAGTTTTCTCGACGAGAAACCATACACACGAACGGTTTTCTCGGCAAGAAAGCTCTCCCAACAGGTTTCTTGTCGTTTCTTGCCGAGAAAACCGGTCGGGTGTACAAGGCTTATGCCATTTTTTTAAATGGTCATTAAAAAATGATCGTGTGTGGGCTTCAGAGCATTTTTCACGACGTGAAAAATGGCCATTAAAGAATTGGAACATGCTCTAATTTTTCACGTCGTTTTTTTCGTCATGAAAAACGGCCGTGTAGAGAGGGTTGAAAAAATGTCATGAGATTTCCTAATTATCTCTGCTAATAAAGCAATATTGGTCTTGTTCTGCATGGAAATGTTGCTTATAAATAACACAACTTTCAAAATGTATATCAGAAAGCAGACTAATAAAACCATTTTACATTGTTAATATGTCATGAATGCAGGCAAAACATTTTCCAACAATCGCTCCTTACAGCTGTAATTATAACAAGCACAATGGAAAAGCCAGCTGCTGGCTAAGGCATTTGATCCAGTACCGTTTATGGTAACCCACTGCTGCATTTTACCCCCATCCTTTTGACTGTCACATATATTTTTAGAAATGAACAATCAATGTCTTTACAGAGTTCAGGAAGAGAAAACAAAAGAAATTGTGAGAGACATAATACAACCCAAATAGAATACAAAGAGCCAAAAATAAAATGTGTACGGCTCCGACTGAAAAGTAATGATCTTGTATTGTGTAATATTTATTAGAGCTCTAAACAAATTACCAGGTCGATTAAAAAAATAAAAAAATATATATATATTTTAAAATTAGAGAAAGTGGAGTTTGTGTTTACTGCAACAGTTTGCAAGATTCCAATTGCCATTTGCTAGCAAAGGTTGTGATTTATTCGAATTGTATTTAACATCTACTACTTTTGCAACAAATTTTATGAGAATATTACGATACGCACATCATTCTGTTTTATTCGGACCCCACTTTAATTCAAAATAGGATCATTGTGCGGAAGATAATTGGTTATGGTCTTTTACTTTTCTGTTGCTTGTGAAATATTTAGCAAAAAAGATAAAAAGGAGACGACAGAAGGTCATGGTAACTCACCAAAAGTTTGGATACACATCTGTATGAGTTCATCCAAGCTGGCTCCTTTGATAAGCTGTCCTAAAGGCATCATCATCCGTATGGGATTCACTTGGGGCAGCTTGGAATGGGACGTGCAGTGAATGATTTGCTTTAACTCCAGGGCCAGTCTGGGGATTGTCGTACAGCCATGAGCTGGTCTACTGTGAAAATAAAAGGAAGAGGGTAAATGAACATCGCAGTCACGATGAGAAAAGCCTTTCTGGACAATGTATTTGAAATGTCAGGATCTAATACAGCACTGTGATGGAGAAAGAAAGTCACCTCCCCTTCATTCCTCCTCCTTTCACATCAAACAAAAAGCAGCAGGTCTATTTTCCTTCAGAGGAAACAGGACACATGGTTTTCTCACAATTCCACAAATCTTCACGTCTTGTCTAACTTTAAAGGGCCTGGCCTTCTCCGTCACAAGCCTTCCGACTTCCTTTACATACAAATGCAGAACTTCCAAGTTGTCTTGTACATGGTACAATGGATGATGACAGATGAATGGATATTTTTATCTCATCACTGAGTACCAAAAAGCCAACTTGCAGCTTCAGGCATTTATTTCCAAGGAAAATTGTATAATGCTGCTTAAAGGTTGTAGAGATTTTTATTTAAGACCTATTGATGCTTAAAATGTCCAGCCAACAGTACACAGGTCACAAAAACCCATCCATGTGCATTGGATTTTGCATATTCTAAAAAAAAGCACTTCAATACCATGCACTTATACACCTTCCTGCCCAAGCCAATTTTCAGCTTTCAGCGCTGTCGCAATTTGAATGACAATTGCGCGGTCATGCTGCACTGTACCAAAATATTTTTTTTATCATTTTGTTCCCACAAATAGAGCTTTCTTTCGGGGCTATTTGATCACCTCTGCTCTTGCTCAACAAATAAAAAAAGAGCAAAATTTAAAAAAAAAATAAGTTTTTCTTTGTTTCTGAAAATTTTTGGGGTAAATAAGTATGTTTTCTTCTTCAATGACGGGCACTGATATGGCTGCACTGACGGGCACTGATAAAGCGGCACTGATGGGCACCGATGAGGTGGCACCAATGAGGTGGCACCAATGAGGTGGCACTGATGGGCACTAATGATGGGCACTGATGGGCACTGATAGGTGGCACTGGTATACGGCACTGATGGGTACTTACGGATGGCACTGATGGGTACTTATGAGTGGCACTAATAGGTGGCACGGAAGGGCACTGATAGGTGGGCACGGATAGGCACTGGTGGGTGCCACTGATGACACCGGTGGGTGGCATTGCTGGGCATCACGAAAACATTTTGTGCCAAGATGGTGCCAGTCAGTGCCCATTTGTGGGCACTGATTGGCATAAGTTAGGCATATAATTATACATGTGGATGGCCATGGGGGACTTATCTGGCCATCCACATGTTAGGTGCTTCCCTGGTGGTCCTGCGCGGCATCCTGCTGGTCCAGTGTGGGCATCCGAGGGGGGCTGCGCTGATAAACAATCAGCGCGAACCCCCCCCTGTCAGGAGAGCCGTCGATCGGCTCTCCTCTACTCGCGTCTTTCAGACGCGAGTGAGGAAGAGCCGATCAACGGCTCTTCCTGTTTACATCGTGATCAGCCGTGATTGGACACGGCTGATCACATGGTAAAAAGCCTCCGCCGGAGGCTCTTTACCGAGATCAGTGTAGCGGTGTGTCAGACTGACACACCGCTCCACCGATCGGCGCGATGCGCGCCCCCCCGGGCGCGCGGCGGCTGTTATCCTGCAGGACGTCAATAGACGTCCAGTCAGGATAACACAACCACTTCCCAGACGTCAATCTTCTATTGACCGGGCGGGAAGTGGTTAAGCTAGTGCACTGTTGGTTCACTTACCTTTTCCTTCAATTTCCCTTCTGAATGTTTATTTTCTTTGTCTGAATTTCTCACTTCCTGTTCCTCCTCAGTAAGCTCGCCCCCATCATCCGAGTTGTTCTGGCTGGGGTTTAGTCAGCGTGCTCGCCCCCTCCCTTGGGACTACATCCCTGCGGGGAGACGCTGTGAAGTTCTGGCTGGGGGTTAGTCAGCGTGCTCACCCCCACCCTTGGGACTACATTCCTGCAGGGAGACGCTGTGAAGTTCTGGCTGGGAGTTAGTCAGCGTGCTCGCCCCCTCCCTTGGGACTACATTCCTGCGGGGAGACACTGTGAACTTTCACAGCGTCTCCCTGCAGGGATGTAGTCCCAAGGGAGGGGGCGAGCATGCTGACTAACCCCCAGCCAGAACGGCTCGGATGATGGGGGCAAGCTTACAGGAAGTGAGAAATTCAGACAAAGAAAATAAACATTTAGAAGGGAAATCAAAGGAAAAGGTAAGTGAACCAACAATGCACTAGCTTAAAAGGAACCTATTTACAAAATAAAAAAAGCAAACCTTTACAACCCCTTTAATGCAGTATTTTTCATTAAAGGGGTTGTAAAGGTTTGTTTTTTATTTTCTAAATAGGTTCCTTTAAGCTAGTGCATTGTTGGTTCACTTACCTTTTCCTTTGATTTACCTTCTAAATGTTTTTTTTCTTTGTCTGAATTTCTCACTTCCTGTTTCTCCTCACTAAACTTCACACCATCATCCGAGCGGTGTTGAGTCAGACAGAACAGCTTACTGAGGAGGAACAGGAAGTGAGAAATTCAGACAAAGAAAACAGAGCAAAAAAATATTTAGAAGGGAAATCAAAGGAAAGGGTAAGTGAACCAACAATGCACTAGCTTAAAAGGAACCTATTTAGAAACTAAAAAACGAACCTTTACAACCCCTTTAAAAACATTTTTTGAATATAATTAATGTAAATATCTGAATTTTTTTTGCTCTCCTTCTGCATTCCCGTTCAGCAACGTTTATAAAGCAATGGAACAAGAAAACCCGCCGCTCCAGGTGAGACCAGGAAGCCTAATGATCCAGTCGGCTCGCCTCCGCACACAATGAGAATAGAAGAAATGGCCGCACACCACTGTAGATCAAAATCCTTTTTATTTGGACATCCGAAAACAACAAGAACCAGCATTCTGTCCAAATAAAATGGATTTTGATCTACAGTGGTGTGCAGCCTTTTCTTCTATTTTCAACGTTTATAAAGGCAAGCGAGACCAGTGCAAGGATCAGGCTTTGTTTAGTGCACTCATGAGAGGAGAGCAGAGGGGCACAAGTATGAGCTTACTAGTTCTTCCACCTCCTCAGCGTTCAATTAGAAGGATAGTTGTGCGCTCTTAAGCCCCATACACACGGTAGGACTTTTTGACAACAAACTTCAAAATGAGCAAGTTTTCAAAAAATCCTACCGTGTGTACACTCCATCGGACAAACTTTTTCGGTTTTCATCGGACAAGTTCGCTCTGCAAACGGACAAACTTTTCGGCAACAAAAGTCCTACGGTGCAAAGTCCTATCGTGTGTACAGAAATCCATCGGACTTTTGCCTGAAGTACAAATACGCATGCCCAGAACCAATGTTAAAATCAACCAACAATAGCAGAAGTTGACCAAAGGGTGGCGGTAAAGAGCAGAAAAGAGCAGAAAAACCACGTGATGTTGGGAAAGTTTTGGGATAGTTTGCAGAAAAGTCCTGCGGTGTGTATGCTATGGGTGTGCCCGGCCAACTCCCTTCGGACAAAAATCCACGGAAAAGTTTGTTTGAAGTCCGACCGTGTGTACGAGGCTTTAGAAAAGCTGTGTTGCAATGGTAGGTTGAGAATCCAATTGTGCTGTCTGGCAAGAGTGCCTGGATCACACAGTCCCAAAACCTTTGGGAAATCCAGTTCCCATATACAGTTATGTGCACTATATTGTCAAAAGTATTAGGACACCTGCCTTTACACGCACATGAACTTTAGTGGCATCCCAGTCTTAGTCCGTAGGGTTCAATATTGAGGGCCCACCCTTTGCAGCTATAATAGCTTCAACTCTTCTGGGAAGGCTGTCCACAAGGTCTAGGAGTGTGTCTATAGGAATGTTTTACCATTAGTCCTAGAAGCGCATTTGTGAGGTCAGGCGCTGATGTTGTACGAGAAGGCCTGGCTCGCAGTCTCCGCTCTAATTCATCCCAAACATGTTCTAATGGGTTGACGTCAGGACTCTGTGCAGGCCAGTCAAGTTCCTCCACCCCAAGCTCGCTCACCCATGTCTTTATGGATCTTACTTTTTACACTGGTGCGCAGTCATGTTGGAACAGGAAGGGGCTATCCCCAAACTGTTCCCACAAAGTTGGAAGCATGAAATAGTCCAAAATGTCTTGGTATGCTGACACCTTAAGAGTTCCCTTCACTGGAACTAAGGGGCCAAGCCCAACCCCTGAAAACCAACCCCAAACCATAATCCTCCCTCCACCAAATGGTTTGGACCAGTGCACAAAGAAAAGAGTACTGACCAAAACCCAATAGAACACCTTTGGGATGAATTAGAGTGGAGACTGCGAGTCAGGGCTTCTCGTCCACATCAGTGCCTGACCTCAAAAATGCGTTTGTGTAAGAATGGTCAAACATGCCCATAGACACACTCCTAAACCTTGTGGACAGCCTTCCCAGAAGAGGTATAGCTGCAATGGGTGGTCCAACTCAACATTGAACCCTACGGACTAAGACAGGGATGTCATTAAAGTTCATGTACGTGTAAAGACAGGTGTCCCAATACTTTTGACAATAAAGTATATTTCAACTTTGATTTGAGCTGTTTCTACATAGTTCAGCTTTATGTGCCATGCACATCTGGCACTTACAGAGTATAGGTTCACCATTCAGATACCACTGGATAACCAACTGCTCATCTGCGCCAGTCAACAACCGGATGCATTTTGAAGACCTAGTGCTCTAAACTTTTATAAACGATTACAGACAGGTCTTGAATTATTACCCTAAAAACAGTTAGACCAACACATAGTCAGATTGGCAGTTCATTCTTTTATTGCATCTTCTAATTGATTTTAAGCTTAAAAAGTCGGAAAAAAAAAAAGTCCACGGTAAGGCTGGAAACACACATTTGCAATGTTTGTGTGATGCATTTTACATAGGAAGCAAAGAGATGGCATCAAACAGCAGGCCAAGGCGCCTTGTAACATGTTGAAACACACACATTGATATGTTGTTGCACATCATGATTCATGTCGGCACACATCAATACATGTGAATGCAAAAATAACCTTTGGGTAATACAGTTTCCATATACAGTGTGTATTTCAACTTTGTTTTTAGCTATTTGTTTTTGTTTAATTTTCCCATTAACCAGTTCCCTCTTGGCCCCATAGACAAATGACGGCCGGGCGGGACCGCTCCAGTTTTGGGTGGGTGTCATATGACGTCCTCCCCGGAAAGCGCCTTGAACGGGCCGCGCTACGGCGCAATCTGTCACTCGCTGTGTCTAGCTGATGACAGATCACTGTACTGGGTCATGGTCGGTACCATGTGATCGCTGTGACCAATCACAGCAGATCACATGACAATTGTACACAATGGATGGCTTCCATTCATTGTGTACTATTGTGCTGCTCGCTGTGATTGGTCACAGACAGGGCCAATCACAGCCCATCTGTACCATGTGATTAGCTGTGGCAATCACAGCTAAATCACAATACACACTGAATGAATCAATTTCATTCAGAAAAACTGGTTGCTTATAACAGTAAATATTACATACAGTGAAAACACACATCAGTAAATGAAAATGCATTAGGTAAAAAAAAGGCAATGACATGCAAAGGTGTGAATGAACAGCAACTAATATATTACTGAGATCCCCAAAAAATAATTTCCCATTTGCTATCTATGCTCTACCTGTATAGCCAGAATTTTTCTACTCTATGTTAAAGTGGAGTTCCTACTAAAAAAATATATTAAAAAGTCAGCAGCTACAAATACTGCAGCTGCTGATTTTTAATAATCGGACACTTACCTGTCCCAGGGTCCAGCGATGCGGGGGAGCCTGCTCGTCTTCCCCCTCCTCTCTGCGGCACTGTCACTGCGCATGCGCGAGCCACACTGTGACTGGCCAAGCAATCATTTGGGACCTGTAAAGTGTCCCAGATGATTGCCGAGAGGGAGGGGGGAAAAGGTGAACTTCCTTCCAGCGCCGCGGTGCCCCGGGAGCTGGAACCCTCTAAAAAGAGGGTTTCCGCCCCCCCCCCCAAAAAAATGACATGCCAAATGTGGCATGTCAGGGGGTCACCTTCCCTTAAAGCGGAAGTGCCATTTTTGGGTGCAACTCCACTTTAAGCAATGTGGTCACGCCGCTATTCATATGGACAACCACTTTGCTCTGTATAAACCCTATTGGAAAAAGTCATGGCTGGAGAAGGTGTGATGATCCCTAAACTCTTTATTATTATTATTATTTTTTAGGTACTTATATAGCGCCGTCAATTTACGCAGCTCTTTACATATACATTGTACATTCACATCGGTCCCTACCCTCAAGGAGCTTACAATCTAAGTCCCTAACTCACATTCATATACTAGGGCCAATTTAGACAGAAGTCAATTAATCTTTAGAAGACTTTTTCACGCCATTGTTTAGAATTATTAGAAGGCTGCCAATATCGTATGTCCAAAAGAAAGACATACCGGGACCCATTTCTACTGTCCGTCTATCCTCCACAACTCTCTTTCGAAAGTTTTGTTGTTATCTGAGCAAAAAAATAATAATTCACCCGAGAACTCTAAACCTGCAGCTGTTCCAGAGAGGTTCACCCTGTAAATAATTGTCACTTTCATGTCAAGAATTTCACATCAGACAAAAAAAAAAAATAGCAACCTTTCAGGCCGGGTTCACACATATATGAGGATTGGATGCCGGTTTCTCGCATCCAATTCGCATGACAAGAGACTGTGACTGGCTCTTAATGGAGCCGCTTCACACAGCTCCAGGGCGGCCGTGGTGCGCACTTAAAAAGGGTCCTGTGCATCTTTGAATCTGATCCAGGTGCGAATCTAGGCAAAAATTCGGAAATTATTTGCACCTGAATCGGTGAGCAGGGACGTACCGGACCCCCTGCTGTGAGCCGCTGACACAGCATATGTGGACGGAGCCTCAAACTGTTGTTTCAATTTTCTAATTTGAGCTTCAGGCTGTGCCTAGGCTGAGAGAATGTGGTCATCAGTCTGCTGCAGGCTGGAGGAGGCATTTTCTCAGTCTTTCCTGCCAGCATTTAAACTGCAATATTAGAATATTGTAGCAATGTACAAAGTTAGAGACGGTAGTAGGAGAATGATATTTGAGAGATATGTATACATACACAGGAATTACACAAATCTATTATCAATGGACCAGCATCTTAGGAAGTACTCCTGTGCCTAAGCACTTTTGACCCCAAAGTCCAATTCATTTGACTAGTGTGATAGCTCCAAACAGGGGAGGGCTGGCCCATTGAACCGCCGAATCAGCTCACCATCCATGGCCCACCTGTTTTTTCAATACAGCCTCAACAGTGTCCATCAGTGCAGCCAACTACAGTGCCCATAAATGCAGCCTGATCACTAGGGCAGGTTACATGGAGTGTATGGAGGGGGAAATGGGGGGGGTCAGCTAGGGGTGTCAGGGTCTCTCATCTCAGCGATCTCAGCTCAGCAGGTCCTTGCACGCCACGGTCTCCTGGGGGGGTAACGCTCCTGAGCCTGGGGTCAAGTTGCAGCCACGCCCAGCCCTGCATCCCGACTCCCCTGCACGCCCTGCCTCTGCCTGCTTCCAAGAATCCGGTCCCAGGGAGTTGTAGTTTCCTCTGCACTGCTGTGTTTTCCACCCACCAGAAGCTTGAGTGCGGACTACAACTCCCGGAATGCAACAGCTAGTGGTCGGCAGCCATGGCCATGCCCCCGGCCCAACTTCCTAGACCAGAATAAAAAAGAAAAATGGTATCGGGCAGCGGCTGCCGGCCATTTTGAAAATAAGTTAGGGCGGCCTGGGAGGCAATGGGCACAGTTTAGTGTGTTGTGCTCTGTCCCACTTGAAGGGGAGGATTGGGCATGGTACCGTTGGTCTCGCCATGGTATGCTAAGCTTCTATGGAAGGCAGAGGTGATGACCTAAGCGTGCCCCTGGGTGTGGCACAATGTTAACATGGGCCAGTGGGGGAATAGGGAGTGGGGACAATGGTGCTCAAGCATGGTACATGGCAAGTATGCCCTAGATCAAGATGTGGATGTAGGCTTTGGATGTTACCTAAACAAACATGGTGCCAGCCTTTTAGATAGAAAGAAAGGTGAGGGCAAATGTTGCACAGGCAAATTACTTAGTATGTATACAAAATATATCTGAGGCTGGATTTAACAGGATATGGTTGCTATGAGCCATGCAGCTATTTTTTTTCCTACAATCGTCAGTTTAATGATTTGTGTTTTTTGCATCCGTTTTTCTGATGGTAATTGTTGAATTTACTTGTAAATACAAGAGTGCTCCTTTGGCACACGAAGAACTCATTATTTATTTAGGTGAATTTTAAATAATGAAGGTAATCCCAGGGACTAGGGTAGGGGTGGGGATAGAAAATCGTTCCACGGTTTCATATTTATAACCGTGAACTGATTCATGCACGCAAATTAATGACGTTTGTGAACAGGTGTTTATACATCATATATTTGTAGCGATATGGGTCTGGAGGCTGCGGTGACCTGGGTCTGTACACCTTGATGACAAATATGTTCCAGAATAGGTAAATTTACTTCATGTGTGCAAGTGGCAAAAAAGATCAAGGGCAGATAATGACAATGGGCGTTTTAGTACTAAAGGCGATTCATGATAGAGCTAGAATGTCCGAATCAATGTAATCCTCTAGGGATCTAAGCTCCAAAGGAATGTATTTAAAGGTGAACTCTGATTTTAAAAAAAATTATCCTTCCAGTGCCCCTCATTAAATGTATTGCAAAGATTAGGGGCTTTTACACCACAATTCTTGCGTTCAGTGTGCAGTTCCGTATCCATGTTTACATGCATTTGTAGTGCATTTTTGACTTGTTTTTTCTCACTGAGTTATATTTACATGCATTTGTAGTGCATTTTTAACATTATGTTTTTTATTACTGAGTTATATTTACATGCATTTGTGGTGCATCCATGCATGTTTATTTGCATTCCGGAGCAGTTATGTCTGTTTGTACTGGGTATTACAAAATCTACTAAAGGAGCCTGCATTCACTATACCTGGTCTCCCACAGTACGCAGAACATGGAAATGCAATAGTTTCAGTGGCGGCTGGTGCTCCAACCCCCCCGCCAGGTCTGCACTTACCCCATCCAGATCGCTGGCGGCTTCCCCGGCTTTTCCATCTGGCCAATCCGGTCTTAAGACCCGCTTCCTGTCCTGAATGGCCAGGAGGAGAAGCAGGAAGACAAAAGTGAATGTTGATTCGCTAATGTCACAAGTGGGTTGACTCGGGGCGCACTGCTCTGCGCCCCAAGCCCAACCTTTTTGAAGCCAATTAGAGCCTCAGGCTCTAATCATGTGCTTAAATAAATAAAAAAGCTTGTAGAAATCTGTGTCCGGCGCCCCGCAAGAAGATTAGGGGCAGGTGCATGGAGATTAGGGGGGTGATGCCCCTTATGGACCAGCTGCTGCTGAATAGTTTTTGTAAATTTAAACTGCTAAATACCTTTTGTCATCAGCAGTTAGAGCAGTCTTCTGACTTCTATTAGTGTCTGGTTAAAGCTTTAGGAGGAGTTTTCATTCTCCTAAGACTGTCCTATAAGGCTGCTGGACCCCGGACCCTCTGTCTGGCCAGTGCTGATTGGCACTGTACTGATCACATACACTCTCTAGCAATACGCACCAAACTGAGCATGTGCGACTTGTACCCTAGCCCCTGTTCTATCAGGAGATGGTTTGGGGACTGTGTAAAAATGAGAGGAACAGAGAAAACAGGATCATACAACCTTTTGACACAATGCTGAGGATTTTCCCCTTAGGTTACTCACTTACAGTGAGTATAACAAGCATGCTTTACTGCATATACACACTGATTTTACTGTTGTGGGTTTAGTAACACTTTACGAAAGCAACTGCAGCCCAAGTAGAAATGCCTTTTCCTTGTCAGTATACTGTACAGAGGGATCCTTACTCTCTGTGGAGAAGTAGTGGTCTCTCCGCAGAGGTCCGACATGCCCCTCAGCTAAGTCAGATTGCACAGGTCTGAATTAGACAACAGTAGTGGTTAAAAACACATACAAAACGTGCGTCTGACATTTTTTAAGGACTTTGTAGCAACTGATGAGAGATGAAATACCCGATTCACTTTCTTTTTTTTTCCTACATTCTTCAGCGTCTATACACTAAGCCCAGGTTCACACTGAGCTGCGGGAATGAAGCCGTGCGTGTTCAGCTGAACTCGCACAATTTCATTCCCGCATGTCAGTCCCGATTTTGGCGGCGATTTCACAGACATCTGTGCGGGTTTCTGCACAGAGGTCAATGGAAATCGCACCCCGAAATTGCAAAAAGTAGTACAGAAACTACTTTTTGAAATCGGTGCGGCGCTGCAAATGCAGCGCCGCACCGATTAGGACGGTGCCATTGCTGCCGATTTGACATGTCAAATCGCATGTCAAAACGCACCAATGTGAACCAGGGCTTACAGTTGAAGAACACAACAATTAGTGCATATGTGTTCCATTCAAGGAAATACACATAAAATATCTCCAGACATAATAAGGTTCCTTCCCAATAAAATGGGAACAAAATTCTTATGAATAAACATATACATTGCTTTCCTTTCACACCTATTTTCCTAATATAAATTGTTATTTGTTCCATAGGCCTTCCTGTAAGGTTTGGTTGCACAGCTGAACGTAAAATGGCGTAGTGCGCTTTGATGATGTCATGGACTACAGGGTAATTAAATGTACGCTTAGGTGGCAGAGTATCACTTCCTTGTAGGTATTCTGAAGAACTAATCATGCAGGAAGTTTGATGAACCGCCACAACAAGTCTATAAAACAGAGACATATTGCTACTTGTCAGCTCGGTATACAGGCCGGACTGGCTGCTCTTACATCATATAGGGAAGAACAGCTGAACGTTTGAAGTCTGGTACACAGTCAAGCCATTCTGAGCAAAATGTTCTGCAACATAAGCTTGGCTCAGTCCAGCAATAATTAACTCTAACGAGATTCTTCACTAGCGTGAGCCGCAGTCTCTGTGCAGTCAGCATTACAACTGACAACAGACTGTCTCAAATTCATGTATTGCATGGGATAAAACACTGGCAAGCATAGCTCTGTTTATCTGAGAACAATAAAACCATTCTATAAAGTTATATTCAGTTCCGTAATGTGGATAACTGGGATTTCAGCACTGTGAAACCATACAGCTCCAGGGTTACCTTATCATATACTACTCACTTGTAAACAAGCTATAGGTCTGATCGAAAAAAAATAAAAAAATTCTATTGGGTTATTTGATTATATTTTAGCAGCTGTTTAGCAGGGATGCTAACCACACTTGTAGATATAAAGACAGCCACTAGAGGGAGAATCTCCACATATGTTTATGAAATGCAATCACAAAAACAGAGGCCATTTAGTATTATTTCAGCAGGAATGCTAACCACACTCATAGATAGACAGCCAGCCACTAAAGGGAGAACTTGCACATCTGTGTGTAAAATACAATAATGAAAATAGTGAATTCTGCATGGGGCTTTTTGATATTATTTCAGCAAGGTCCGCCGTTTTATATTGTTCAGCAAGGAAATAATGACACTTGTAGATATGCAGACTAAAGCCTGGTACACACTATCACACTATTCGTTTTTTTTCGTGCAACCCCACGGGTTGCACAAAAAAAGACTGTCGGCTCCGGGCGGAGCTGCTGTACTAACCATGTGAGGTTAGTTCAGCAATCTCCCCCACTGAGCTGAGCTCCCCCCGGCCAGAACACTCCGATCACTGCTCTCTGCCATTGGCTGAGAGCGCTGATCGGGAGTCGATCGGCTGCTGGTTTCCCAGCATACACATCCCACAGAAGCCAGCCGAATGACCGGCTTCTGTCGGACAGACCGACATACACACAGGACGAATGTCTCACGTTTTTTTTTTTTTTTTAACTGCCCGTTGTCTCCCGACATTCAGCCCGTGTGTACGGGGCTTAAAGGAAGAACTCACATATTTATATATGAAACACAATCATGAAAACAGTGGACTCTCTACGGGGCTAATTGATATTAGTTCAGCAGCTGTTCAGCAAGGATGCTAACCACACTTGTAGATACACAGACAGCCACTAGTGGGATTTCACATATCTGTATATGAAATACAACCATGAAATATGGAATATCAAGCAATAATGTTGAAAAAATTGTTTAGGTGAATAGCACAGTAATCGTTCAAAAGGCGTAGTCTCTGAAAGTACACAATACGTATGGTGCATTTATATGCATTATTAATCAACTGACTTGGATGGAAATATGCAGGTTAATGCATAAAAAATGCAATAAATGTAATGCAGGTTCACATGTCATGCGAATCGGAATGAGTCTGAAACGCATCCAATTTGCATATCTGTGAACCGGGTTTAAAAGGCATCCGTTACAGTCTGTGGACTTGAAGGTATCTGTATTGGAGAATTTTCTTAGTATCGACACTGATATGACGGTATCGGGGCATGCTAGCAATAGATGTTCTCATATTCATGAATTTTTCCCGGGCTGGAAGATGCAACAATATACCTAGTGTGAACAAGCCCTTACAGAATCCATCTAACCAAAACGGATATTTCAGATATTGGTAGAAGCTTAGGAGCGCCAACATTTGATAATTTCTTGTATCTCATGTGAAGCACGTTGGTGAAATCCAGTTTAGTTTATTTATTACAGGGACTGCAAAAGGGGATGCTGGAATACACAAAAGGTGGGTGGCAACACCCAAAATTACCAGGTAGATGAGAACAGAATCAGGAATTATGGATAGGAGATTTGACTGGATGGGATATACAAAACCTGTAAGAAAGGCCAAGGTCCAACTCACCTCACACACCTAAAACTTAAAGGGGTTGTAAAGGTTCGTTTTTTTCTTTCTCGTACATCACGGGACACAGAGCGACATAGTCATTACTAATGGGTTATATAGATACCTTCAGGTGCTGGCACTGGCAACTTCCAAAACCGGAAGTACCCTCCCCTATATAAGCCCCTCCCATCCGGGAGCACCTCAGTTTTTTGCCAGTGTCTAAGGTGTTGGCCAAGAAGAAACATGTGTTTTTCACTGAGCTTGCGTACAGGTTCTTTTGGGCCTCAGTAAGCTATTCCGGATCCGACCAAAAAAGCTTCATAGCTAAACGGTCGGTACCCGGGCCTTGCAGAGAAGAGCAAGGTTTTGCCTGTAATGCTTCTCTTAGGAGAGCTGGACCCTGGGATCCAGAGCTCTGGTCATACCCATGACCAAGATGTTTTCTGTGCAGGGTGCTATACAGGTCCAGGGGAGTGGAATCCTTGGGAACCCGGTCCCTGAAGGTTTAATTACAATGCCTGCCGTGATAGGTGAAGTTTGGGCTTCTGTGGACCAAACAAAGTCCTGCGGCGGGGAACAGGTAAGTGGGGGCCCCCAGGAACTTGGTTCTATTGGGGGACCCCCAAGCCTAATTTGTCTGTCTGTTACCTAACGGTATTCCCGCTAATATCTGTGCATGCCTGTAACTACTAAAAAATGTAATAATTTTAATAGTGGTCAAGGGAAAAAAAAAATATATATTAAAATATATATATATATATATTAAAATATATATATATATATATATATATATATATATATATATATATATATATATATATATATATATATATATATATATATATATCAGACTGCGGTACCTGTGTTAATCCACTAGAGGCCGCTGTGGAACGTTTCTTGTCATGTGGACTAGTTTCTTTTTTTCAGAGCAAGTCCAGGCAGATGGTGAGTTCTCTTAAGGGAAACTGCTTCCTCTGCCATGTTGCAATGCTCGTCCATCCCCCGGCCTGCGGCAAAAGGGGCCCTGGCTCTTGTCCCTGGTTTCCTTTTCAAAATTAGCGCCGAAGGCGCACGTGGCCGCGCGCGTGCACGCGCCTCTATATATAGAGGTGAGCCGGGAAAGGGGGCGGAGCTTGGGGGATGACGCTCTGTGCGCGCCGCAGCGCTTCTGCGCATGTGCGGGCGTCCCAGCATGTTAAAAACCACAATTATGTGTTGTGAGCTGGCTATGGAGTGCAGAGACAGAGCTGGCAACATTTAGAAAAAGGCATACAGCAAGCGGTTGATGCAGGCATCCCCATAGAAAGGCACATTAGTAGACACCAACTGGTTTTATAGCAGCATTTGTGCTAGACTATTGTCAGTAAGTGGTGTATTTCGGCTGGAATACCTCAGCTTTGGGCTTAGGAATAATGCCGTCAAAAAACTCCGGGACTAAAAATTCCAGGAAGCATAGGGGGTCTCCATCGGGCTCTGAGGATCTTGGGCATGCTTCGGCTGCACCAGTCTCCCCTGAAGAATCAGAGGTTAGTGACCGTAGAGCACCCTCAGGAGTACCTGGTACTGTGGCTGTCCTCAGTTCACCTGCTCCTGTGTATGTAACAGAGGAGGTTTTTTCCTCAGCTCTGGGAGGGCTGGAAGAGAGATTGTCAGCATTGATCGCTGCTTCCCTGTCACAGGAAAAAAGCGCTCGATCTCCGTCTCCTCCCTCAGAGTGCCTGTTAGCAGAGCAACAGTCCCATACAGGGATCGACCTGCCTGAAGGGGATCAGGATGAGGTTGATTCTGTTGTAGAGGAATCAACAGTGGAAGAGCCATTCTCAGCATCACATGCTGAAAGGTTATGGGTTCAGTCCCTGACTAATATGGTCCGATCAGCATTTAAAATGCCCCTTGCGGAGCCATCATCCACTTCTGTCTCCTCGTTGGGGTCGCTAAAAGCTCCCCAGACTGTTTGTTCCTTTCCGATCCATCCTTTACTGGAGGGGCTCATTTACCAGGATTGGGAGCATCCTGATAAAATATTTACTCCTCCCAAGAGATTTCAAGTGGTCTATCCCATGGAGGATAAGTTCATCAAAAATGGAGGGTCCCTACAGTGGACGCAGCCATCTCTTGTGTGAATAAATCACTGACATGTCCAGTGGATAATGTCCAAATGTTCAAGGACCCAATAGATAAAAAATTAGAGTCCTTATTAAAATCTGCTTTTTCTACAGCAGGATTGGTGACACAACCAGCAGTGGCAGCTATTGGGGTCTGCCAAGCAGTGAAGGATCAGTTGAAACAGGTCTTAAGGGACTTGCCGGATCAGCAGGCTCTTGCCCTAGCTGATCTACCTAGAGCCTTATGCTTTGCGGTGGACGCTATAAAGGATTCAATCCATCAGGCCTCCCGCCTTACGCTGTCTGTAGTACATATGCGCAGGCTTTTATGGCTCAAAAACTGGTCTGCTGAAGCTCCCTGTAAAAAATTGCTGGTCAGCTTCCCATTTCATGGTGAACGCTTATTCGGGGAAGACCTGGACAAATATATCCAGAGAATTTCCAGCGGTAAGAGTACACTTTTGCCGGTTAAAAACAGAGTTAGAGGTCCCTCTTTTAAGAGGCCTGCTTCTCCAGTCCCTAGGACATCGGCTGTGAAACAGTTCCGACGGCCTCCTCGGTCAAATCCCGGAGGTAAAAATCAGGGACAATTGCAGGGTAACAAGAAGCCCGGGAGCAGGAGAGGTACAAAACCACCCCCAAAGTCAAATGCATGAAGGGTTGCCCCCACTCAATCGGGTGGGGGGAAGACTTCAGTTGTTCGCAGAGACCTGGCAGGACACGATCAGAGACAGATGGGTGCTCTCCGCAGTAAATCTGGGATACAAATTGGAGTTAAAAGACTCCCCTCCTTCCCACTTTATAAGGTCAAATGTGCCAAGGGATCCCCAGAAGAGAGGATCCCTCCTGTTGGCACTAGAACAATTATTGCTCCAAGCAGTAATTATAGAGGTTCCCCTGGAAGAATGGGGGTTCGGGTTTTACTCAAACCTCTTTACAGTCCCGAAGCCAAACGGGGACGTGAGGCCCATATTAGATCTAAAAGGGCTAAACAAATTCCTACATATCAGGACTTTCCGGATGGAGTCGATTCGGTCGGTGGCCACTGCCCTACAAGGGGAGGAATGGTTAGCCTCGATCGACATCAAAGATGCTTATTTGCACATTCCCATCTTTCCAGCCCACCAAAAATTTCTACGCTTTGCGGTAGAAGGGCGCCATTTTCAGTTCAGAGCCTTACCCTTCGGTCTGGCCACAGCACCACGAGTGTTCACAAAAATTCTGGCCCTTTATTGGCCAATCTAAGAACACGAGGTGTAACGATAATGGCATATCTAGACGACTTGTTGCTGATAGACCACTCAGTGGAAAAACTAGAAGTGGTTGTTCACGAGACAATCAAGTATCTGGAATATCACGGTTGGATTATCAACCGAGACAAGTCAGCCCTAAAACCAGTCAAAAGTCTGGAATACTTGGGGCTAAGGCTGGATTCAGACCAGAGAAAAATTTTCTTGCCTCAAGAAAAGGGGTCGTCTTTGAGAGATTTGATCCACTTAGTGGGTTCAAAAAGACAGCCATCCATACGCCTGTGCATGAGGCTGCTGGGAAAAATGGTGGCATCATTCGAAGCAGTACCCTACGGTCAATTCCATTCAAGGAATTTGCAAAGGGCCATACTGTCAGCCTGGAACAAAAAAATTCAGGCTCTGGACTTACCAATGTCCTTGTCCCCTTCCGTTCGCAAGAGCCTCCGCTGGTGGTTGGTTCCCCAGAATCTGGAAAGAGGGAAATCCTTCAGTCCGATTTCTTGGAAGGTGGTCACTACAGATGCCAGCCTTATAGGCTGGGGAGCAGTACTGGAGCAATGGTCTCTCCAGGGCAGATGGTCGGATGCAGAAAAGGCCCTGCCCATCAATCTCTTAGAGATACGAGCAGCCCGGTATGCCCTAGTAGCATGGACATCCAAACTCCAAGGGTCCCCTGTCAGAATTCAATCAGACAATGCCACAGCAGTGGCATATATCAATCATCAGGGGGGCACCAGGAGTCGTGCAGCCCAGAGGGAAGTAAATTACATCCTGAGATGGGCAGAAAGATATGTCCCAGCCATATCTGCGGTATTCATTCCAGGAGTGGAGAATTGGAAGGCGGACTTTCTAAGTCGCCAACAATTATGCCCAGGGGGAATGGTCCCTTCATCCCGAGGTTTTCCGGACAATATGTCAGCGGTGGGGAACACCGGATGTAGATCTGCTAGCATCCAGATTCAACGCAAAAGTGGACAGGTTTGTCTCTTGGACAAGGGATCCCCTAGCTTGCGGCTCGGATGCCCTAGTGTTCCCTTGGGATCAGTTCAAACTGATATATGCATTCCCACCGCCACAATTGTTACCTCGATTACTTCGCAGAATCAGGGTAGGAAAGAAACCAGTGATTCTGGTGGCTCCAACGTGGCCCCGAAGAGCATGGTACGCGGAGGTTGTAAAGATGTCTGTGGGGAGTCCTTGGACCCTCCCACATCGTCCGGACCTGCTTTCGCAAGGACCGATATACCACCCTTCCTTACCAGCCCTAGGTTTGACGGCCTGGCTATTGAAGCCCACATTCTAAAAAAGAGAGGGCTCTCTAATGCTGTGGTATCTACCATGATCAATGCCAGGAAGCCGGTATCCAGGCAGATCTACTATAGAATCTGGAAGGCGTACATCGCCTGGTGTGAGGCCAAGAAATGGCATCCACGTAAATACGTAATAGGTAGGATTCTGGACTTCCTACAATGGGCTGTAGATAGGAAGCTTGCCTTGAGTACTATCAAGGGTCAGATTTCGGCCTTGTCAATATTTTTTCAAAGGCCCTTGGCTTCGCATTCACTAGTCAAAGCCTTTATACAAGGAGTGATGCGTATTAGTCCTCCGGTTAATATTCCCATATGTCCATGGGATCTAAACTTGGTTCTGTCGGTTCTACAGAAACAACCATTTGAACAATTACAGCATATTTCCCTGGTTCTTCTCACCAGGAAATTGATTTTTCTAGTAGCCATTTGTTCGGCTAAAAGAGTGTCGGAATTAGCAGCTATGTCCTGTAGGGAGCCATATCTGGTTATCCATAAGGACAGAGTAGTGTTACGTCCTCATCCAGCCTTTCTTCCTAAGGTGGTATCGAGGTTTCATTTGAACCAAGATGTGGTTCTTCCTTCTTTTTTCCCCAAACCTACTTCGGTAGAGGAAAAGTTATTGCATTCTTTGGATGTAGTAAGAGCAGTTAAAGCTTATCTAAAAGCCACTGCTCAGATTCGCAGAACGGATACTTTGTTTATTCTGCCGGAAGGCCCCAGAAGGGGTCAGGCAGCGTCAAAATCTACTTTAGCCAAGTGGATTCGACAGGTCATAATGCAAGCCTATGGCTTGAGAAGGAGACCGCCTCCGTTCAAAGTTAGGGCGCACTCCACGAGAGCAGTTGGAACTTCATGGGCAGTGCATCACCAGGCCTCCCTGGCTCAAATCTGTAAGGCCGCAACATGGTCTTCAGTACACACGTTTACTAGGTTCTACCAGGTGGACGTTAGAAGTCAGGAGGATGTCGCCTTTGGGCGCAGTGTGTTGCAGGCCGCAAAAGATCCTCATGTCTGATAGCGCTCAGCTTATATATGGTGTATCCCCCCCCCTCGTTGGGCATTGCTTTAGGACATCCCATTAGTAATGACTATGTCGCTCTGTGTCCCGTGATGTACGAGAAAGAAAATAGGATTTTTATAACAGCTTACCTGTAAAATCCTTTTCTTGGAGTACATCACGGGACACAGAGCTCCCACCCCTCTTTTTGGGACACTTATTGCTTTGCTACAAAACTGAGGTGCTCCCGGATGGGAGGGGCTTATATAGGGGAGGGTACTTCCGGTTTTGGAAGTTGCCAGTGCCAGCACCTGAAGGTATCTATATAACCCATTAGTAATGACTATGTCGCTCTGTGTCCCGTGATGTACTCCAAGAAAAGGATTTTACAGGTAAGCTGTTATAAAAATCCTATTATTTTCTAAATAGGTTCCTTTAAGCTAGTACA
Organism: Rana muscosa; assembly: GCA_029206835.1. Taxonomy (NCBI): domain Eukaryota; kingdom Metazoa; phylum Chordata; class Amphibia; order Anura; family Ranidae; genus Rana; species Rana muscosa. The sequence continues at coordinate 130,757,424 of CM055126.1, forward strand.
TTGTTGGTTCACTTACCTTTTCCTTAGATTTACCTTCTAAATGTTTTTTTTCTGTGTTTTCTTTGTCTGAATTTCTCACTTCCTGTTTCTCCTCACTAAACATCACACCCTCATCCGAGTGGTGTTGAGTCAGCCAGAACAGCTTACTGAGGAGGAACAGGAAGTGAGAAATTCAGACAAAGAAAAAAAACATTTAGAAGGTAAATCAAAGGAAAAGGTAAGTGAACCAACAATGCACTAGCTTAAAGGAACCTATTTAGAAAATAAAAAATAAACCTTTACAACCCCTTTAAGCCTCGTTCACATGGTCGGACTTCAAACAAACTTTTCCATGGATTTTTGTCCAAAGGGAGTTGGCCGGGCACACCCATAGCATACACACGCTCAGACTTTTCTGCAAACTTTCCCAAAACTTTACCAACATCACGTGGTTTTTCTGCTCTTTTCCGCCACCCTTTGGTCAACTTCTGCTATTGTTGGTTGATTTTAACATTGGTTCTGGGCATGCGTATTTGTACTTTGTACTTTTGTTGCCGAAAAGTTTGTCCGTTTGCAGAGCGAACTTTTGTCAGATGAAAACCGAAAAAGTTTGTCCGATGGAGCGTACACACGGTCGGATTTTTTGAAAAACGTGCTCATTTTGAAGTTTGTTGGCAAAAAGTCAGACCGTGTGTACGGGCCTTAACACATTACTTTAGGGTGGACTGACCCAGGGGAGGGCTGGTAGCCTTAGGCCTGGGGGGCAAGTCCAGTCAAGTGGCCTACTGAACCGCCGAATCAGCTCACCATCCATGGCCCACCTGATTTTTCAATGCAGCCTCACCAGTGCTTATCAGTGCAGCCAACTCCAGTGCCCATAAATGAAGCCTGATCAATGGGGCAGGTTACATGGGGTGTATGATAGGGGAGATGGGGGGTCAGCTAGGGGTGTCAGGGTCTCTCGCCTCAGCGATTTCAGCTCAGCAGGTCCTTGCACGCCACGGTCTCCTGGGGGTAATGCTCCTGATCCTGGGGTCAAGTTGCAGCCAGCCCCAGCCCTGCAGCCCTGCGTCCCGACTCCCTGGCACGCCCTGCCTCTGCCTGCTTCCAAGAATCCGATCCCAGGGTGTTGTAGTTTCCTCTGCGCTGCTGTGTTTTCCACCCACCGGAAGCTTGAGCGCGGACTATAACTCCCTGAATGCAACAGCTAGTGGTCAGCCGCCATGGCCTTGCCCCCGGCCCGACTTCCTAGACCAGAATAAAAACGAAAATGGTAGCGGGCAGTGGCTGCCGGCCATTTTGAACATAAGTAAGGGCGGCCTGGGAGGCAATTTCCACCCTGCCCCCTGGCCCAGCCCCCCCTGGACTGACCCATTAATTAGCATTCTCCTCAAATGTCCAGGAGCTTGTCTTATAAGAACGGCAACCTAGCAACTGACAGCCTAAATGACACCAAATAAGAAGTTTTCTGTATGGAGCCAATGGGGACATCAGGATGATGCATGATACAGACACTTTTGCCTCAGTAATGTTGGTGGGATTGGGTTAAGCCATAACAGTTGCAACTTCCTCTAATCACTGCCACTCAACACCAATGCTTGAGCTGATGGCCATGGGCCAGCCAGTAAATGTCTGTGGCTCTAGGTTTAGGAAGAAATGGCCTAGGCAGGGTAAGATAAACTTGCAGTGACAAGAACGGCAGTAAAAGATAACCAAAAGACAAAGAGGTTGGTCAGACCATATTTGGGCAAATTTGGCAACAATCTAGTATTTGAGATGTTAGCCATCATTTGGCAGAGAATCCGCATTCAAGCAGGTTAGCAAACCATATCCAATGATTGCATTCTCTGATAAGCTGAAATGAACATTGGTGTTTAGAGGTAACAAAAACACAAGCTTCAGGGAGCCTTCATAGGACCAGCATGGGTGACTGCCCTAAGAGTTATTTGGGCCCTTAACAGACATTCACCAGTACAGACAGTATTTTTACGGAACAAATATGCTTTCCATGTGCATTTTTTTATATGCCAAACAAAAACAATGTACCTCCCCATAAGTCCAATGCTCTCTAATAAATTGATCCAGTTAAATTCATATGAATTCTTATAACTACTATGTTGATGTAAGATGGGATGATAATGATCACCTATCTGGGAGTATTTAACAGTCTCTGGCCTGACCTAGATTCCTTCTGATATAAACATCTCAGCAAATTGCCCTGTTGATGCTCACATAGTATTCCAATTTTCCCATTTTTTTTTTTACTGAAGGTTTCAATTTCCAGAATTTTCCTTAGATGGTTGTAAAATGTATTAAAAACAACACTGAATGTGTTTTTTGGGTATATACTGTACAGTATCTCACAAAAGTGAGTACACCCCTCACATTTTTGTAAATATTTTATTATATATCTTCATGTGACAACACTGAAGAAATGACACTTTGCTACAATGTAAAGTAGTAAGTGTACAGCTTGTATATTTGTTGTCCCCTCAAAATAACGCAACACACATCCATTATTGTGTAAACCGCTGGCAACAAAAATAAGTACACAGCTAAGTGAAAATGTTCAAATTGGGCCCATTTAGCCATTTTCCCTCCCGGTGTCATGTGACTCGTCAGTGTTACAAGGTCTCAGGTGTGAATGGGGAGCAAGTATGTTAAATTTGGTGTTATCGCTCTCACTCTCTCATACTGGTCACTGGAAGTTCAACATGGCAGTTAATGGCAAAGAACTCTCTGAGGATCTGAAAAAAAGAATTGTTGCTCTACATAAAGATGGCCTAGGCTATAAGAAGATTGCCCAAGACCCTGAAACTGAGCTGCAGCACGGTGGCCAAGATCATACAGCGGATTAACAGGACAGGTTCCACTCAGGCCTTGCCATGGTCGACAAAAGAAGTTGAGTGCACGTGCTCAGCGTCATATCCAGAGGCTGTCTTTGGGTAATAGACGTATGAATGTTGCCAGCATTGCTGAAGAGTGAGAAGGGGTAGGGGATCAGCCTGTCAGTGCTCAGACCATACGCCGTACACTGCATCAAATTGGTCTGCATGGCTGTCGTCCCAGAAGGAAGCCTCTTCTAAAGATGATGCACAAGAAAGCCTGCAAACAGTTTGCTGAAGACAAGCAGACTAAGGACATGGATTATTGAAACCATGTCCTGTGGTCTGATGAGACCAAGATAAACTTATTTGGTTCAGATGGTGTCAAGTGTGTGTGGCGGCAACCAGGTGAGGAGTACAAAGACAAGTGTGTCTTGCCTACAGTCAAGCATGGTGGTGGGAGTGTCATGGTCTAGGGCTGCATGAGTGCTGCCGGCACTGGGGAGCTACAGTTCATTGAATGAACTATGAATGCCAACAAGTACTGTGACATACTGAAGCATGATCCCCTCCCTTCAGAGACTGGGCCGCAGGGCAGTATTCCAACATGATAATGACCCAAAAAACACCTCCAAGACAACCACTGCCTTGCTAAAGAAGCTGAGGGTAAAGGTGATGAACTGGTCAAGTATGTCTCCAGACCTAAACCCTATTGAGCATCTGTGGGGCATCCTCAAAACGGAAGGTGGAGGAGCGCAAGGTCTCTAATAGGGTTGTCCCGATACCGATACTAGTATCGGTATCGGGACCGATACCGAGCATTTGGGCGAGTACTTGTACTCACCCAAATGCTCCCGATTCCAGATCGGATACCTGGAACCGGAAGTCGGCGGACGGAGAGGGCGGAGCAGAGATCGGCCTGGCAGCTGCAGATCACGGGGGTAAGTTGGCCGGGGCAGGAGTGCAGGGCAACGCCGCATATTCCTTCCAAAACGGTGACCGGAGCAGTCACATTCAGTACAGGAAGTGACGTTCCGTGTCTCCGTCGGAAGGTAAACATCACGACGCCCATCTTGGTACACCCTGCACTCGGCTGCAGTAAGCCAGCAGCGGACATCTTGTTACACCCAGCTCATATAGTTCGGGCTGGGTGTAACAAGATGTCTGCTGCTGGCTTACTGCAGCCAAGTGCAAGGTGTACCAATATAGGTGTTGCAGTATACTTACTAGAAGTTAAATGACATGAATGATGAGAGGAAAGGAAGGATTTTGCAATGCTATATGCCATATAGTATTGCAAAGTCCTTCCTCTCCTCTCATCATTCATGTAATTTATTATGCAATTGCCAATCAGTGCTTCATTTCAGTGCCTGCCCATAAGTGCCCATAAGTGACATCAGTTCCATCTATCAGTGCCACCTTTCAGTGCCCATAAGTGCCGCCTATCAGTGTCATCTATTAGTACCCATAAGTGCCATCCATCTGTCAGTGCCCGTCAGTGGCAATTAGTCAAATTGTCACATGACATTAAAAAAAGTATCGGTAATTGGTATCGGCGAGTACTTGAAAAAAAGTATCGGTACTTGTACTCGGTCCTAAAAAAGTGGTATCGGGACAACCCTAGTCTCTAACATCCACCAGTACCGTGATGTCGTCATGGAGGAGTGGAAGAGGACTCCAGTGGCAACATGTGAAGCTCTGGTGAACTCCATGCCCAAGAGGGTTAAGGCAGTGCTGGAAAATAATGGTGGCCACACAAAATATTGACACTTTGGGCCCAATTTGGACATTTTCACTTAGGGGGTACTCACTTTTGTTGCCAGCGGTTTAGACATTAATGGCTGTGTGTTGAGTTATTTTGAGAGGACAGCAAATTTACACTGTTATACAAGCTGTACACTCACTAATTTACATTGTAGCAAAGTGTAATTTCTCCAGTGTTGTCACATTAAAAGATATAATAAAATGTTTACAAAGATTTGAGGGGTGTACTCACTTTTGTTCAACGACCACTCGGAGTTATGATCAGCTCTCCCCACCCGAACAACGCGCTACACATCATTGTATTGTACAGTACAGAATTTTCGTTTGTGTTCTGTAATTATGCAAATGAAACAACAATATTGAGCTGGAGTTGTGTGTTTAGATCTTTTTTTCACAATAAAGTACAGTAGTTAAGAATGCTTAAAAAAATTATTACTTGTGACTCCTCGTTTAACAACCAATTTGTTTAACGACCTGGCTGTTGGAACAGAACCTGGTCCTTAAGTGAGGAGTACCTGTACTGTATGTTAAAAAAAAAAAAAAAAGAAACCCAGTGAACCCCTAACTTCCTGTGGCAAGCTAACAAGGCTGCACTAAAATCTCAAAAAATGCTATTGGCCTTGCCTGAGGGAAGGGTGAGGTTGCGCCCCCTAACCCTAACTTACTTACAGCAGAGCGGCCAGCCAATAACCCCAACCTAACACCATTGGCAGGGTTATATGCTGGTCGGAAAGTACCTGTGATGGGGGAAACTCCTGTGCACTTCTCTGTCTTGTGTAACATCATCCGCTGCCGTGCTGCCCACAGTCGCCGGTGTGCATCTCCATCCACCTAAAACATCTGTACACAGCCCTGGAATATATGTAAAAGCATAATCTCTGCAAGGGCTCCTGGTCATTGGTTAGTGTGGTTATGTGACAGTTTTGACCAATGGGAGTCTCTTCTTTTGTCTTGGAAGAAAGAACAGACTCTCATTGGTCAGTGCTGTCACATGACCATGCTAATCAATGTCAACTAGCCCTTGCAAAGATTATGCTTCTACACAGCTTCCAGGGCTGTGTATGGATGTTTCAAGTGTATAGAAGTGCACACTGGCGACCGTGGGTGGCACGGCGGATGATGTTACAGAAGACAGGTTTGCACAGAGGACGGCAGCAGTGAGGAGGCTGTTAGGAGGGTCTTAATGGTTCCAACAGTGAATGGGCTGACAAAAGCCCAGGTGCCAGGATGCAATTTCTAGTCGCCATGGTAACCTGACACCTGTCATCTGCTGAGCCCTGTCCTAACATATTTCATGTTTTCGGGTGGCAACACTGCTTCTCCACAAATAATACAGTAAGTGAGTGTTGCCACCCTTAAACACAAAGTGTGCTACTTACATGCTTACCAGGTGAAATTAAAGGGGGCAAGCCTGGAAAAACACAAATACAGGTCACCACATCTAAAGATTAGTATGCTGCAATATATACAGTTTTTGTTCTTGGGTTTAGATACAATTAAAAGGTAATAGTATACACTGACCTTCTGATATTAAAGGGGTTGTAAAGGTTCATTTTTTATTTTCTAAATAGGTTCCTTTAAGCTAGTGCATTGTTGGTTCACTTACCTTTTCCTTTGATTTACCTTCTAAATGTTTTTTTTTCTTTGTCTGAATTTCTCACTTCCTGTTCCTCCACAGTAAGCTTGCCCCCATCATCTGAGCCGTGGTTAGTCAGCCAGAACAGCTTACTGAGGAGGAACAGGAAGTGAGAAATTCGGACAAAGAAAACAAAGAAAAAAAACATTTAGAAGGGAAATCGAAGGAAAAAGGTAAGTGAACCAACAATGCACTAGCTTAAAGGAACCTATTTAGAAAATAAAAAACAAACCTTTACAACCCCTTTAAAGAGGATCTAATAATTAAATTTTTGTACAGTTCTGTCCCCATTTTTCGAAGTGTTTTCTAACGCTATTTATGAGGTCTAACCTGCCCCCCTCCTGCCACAGTCAGTCCAGGAACAGCCCTGAAGGAGACGGCTGATTTTCATAGCTGCAGCTTATCTCAGCTGTGAACACTTTCCTGAAACGGCAAGAGGAATGCAGAGCTTAAAGCCTCGTACACACGACCGAGTTTCTCGTCGTAAAAAAACCCGTCGATTTTCTCGACGAGATTCTTGTCAAGCTTTCCTTGCATACACACTGTCAATTACAAATCTCGTGGTTGTTCTGCGTGGTCACGTCCAGCACGTACGACGGCAGTATAAAGGGCAAGTTTGATTTCAATGGCGCCACCCCTTGGGCTGCTTTTGCTGATCTCATGTTACCACGTGTGAAGTAAAAGTTTGGGAAGAGATGATTCGCGCTTTTCAGTCTTCGTGCTTTCAGTTCGTTTTAGCGTGACGAATGTGCTATCTTCATTACGAACGCTAGTTTTACCAGAAGGAGCGCTCCCGTCTCATACTTGTGTAGCGGGTGGAGAGAGGAGGCCGCTACACTTGATTCGGAGCATGCGCGATTTTTTAAGACTCGGAAAAGCATACACACGAACGGTTTTCTCGTCGCAAAACAGGCCGACGAGAAAAACGAGAATCCTGATGAGAAAATAGAGAGCAGGTTCTCTATTTTTCTCGTCGAGATTCCCAGCAGTTTTCTCGACGAGAAACCATACACACGAACGGTTTTCTCGGCAAGAAAGCTCTCTCTGCAGTTTTCTTGTCGTTTTTTTGACGAGAAACTCGGTCGTGTGTATGAGGCTTAAGACTTTCTACCTTCCCCTTGCCTTTGCTTGTCTTGGGAAATTGTTCACAACCGAGACGGCCATGAATTAACCATCTCCTTCAAAACTGTTGTTGAATTGGCCACAGAAGGAGGAGAGGAGTGCAAGTCGGACCTCATAACTAGGGTTGCAAAGCACTGAGAAACATGCACTACATGTACTTTGTCCCAAAAGGGATAGAACTGTAAAAAAAAAATAACGATAGAGCTTTATGTCATTAAAGCAACTACTGTATGATCACTTTCTTATTCAACAACCACTTACCGGTACATATACTATCAATGTCTATGTTGATGTGCACACTGTTCCTATCATGGAAGGTGCAGGGAGGGGGATATAGCCTATTGGGTTAATTAAAAACCTTTAGCCATTTAGCCATTGCCTTTGACTCAGACATTTCTTCTGAAATATGTATATCCCCACAGGAATGCTTAAGGTTGTGTACATTGATTTAGTTGCATCACAACTGCTTTCCTTCCTATACAAAAGTCAATGAAAATGTAAAACAAGCTAAAAGCAGCTAAAGAGGATTTCAGAAGCAGCTCAGAAGGAATTCAGTAGTATTTCAATAATCTCAATAAACCCTCAGGCTCCATTTACACATCATAATTTAGAATCATGCGGAAAAAACGCTGCACAACGTGAGGCGCACGTTTTTGTGCCATTATCTCTCAATAGCACTCCAAAAACAATGTGATTATGCTGCGATTGCTGCACGACAGGATCGCACTGCCATTGTGGCAAACTGCTCCTTTAAAAATTGCGTGAAGCGTGTCGCTCAAAAAGAAGCAGAAGCTTCTTTTTGGGTGACAAACACACATGGGACAGCCCATTCAAGTAAATAGGCTGCCCTATGCGACATGCAGAATCATGTGAAAATTGTGCTGTCAAAATCACGTAGCGGGAACTTTCTGAGACTTATGGCCCGTAACACCATCCGAAAATCAGGACAACAGATCGTCCATTTTTTTTTTGCATGCTAGTTGCATATCGAAAATGGAGAGGCTACTAAAGTTACGAAAATTCTCGTATGACGGAATAAAAAAAAAAAATCGGAAGTGATTTTGTCATGTGTTGTAGTGTATTTCTAGTGTATTTTTGGACGAGAACTGTACTGATTAAATGAAAATCGTATGTTCTGGTATCATACGAGATCCGATTATCGTACAATCGATTCGAAAGCGGTATTTTTCATTCGATTTTCAGATCGTGTTTACGGGCCATTAATATAAACTGACTAATTTATGTGATTCGTACTTTACAACTTACAACACAGAGGGGGTTATTTCCGAAAGGCAAATCCCCTTTGCACTACAAGTGCAAACTACAAGTGCAAACTACAAGTGCAAAGTGCACTTGAAATTGCACTGAAATTGCACTTGGAAGTGCAGTCGCTGTAAATCTGAGGGGTAGATCTGAATTGAGGGGAAGCTCTGCTGATTTTATCATCCAATCAAGTGCAAGCTAAAATGCTGTTTTTTATTTTCCTTGCATGTCCCCCTCGGATCTACAGCGACTGCACTTCCAAGTGCAATTTCAGTGCACTTTGCACTTGTAGTGCAAAGTGGATTTTCCTTTTGTAAATAACCCCCAATGTATTTTACACACTTTATCAGTCTATTTATTAGTCCATTTATGCCTATTTTACAAGCACATTGATTCTTGTTTTATTTTATTAAGCTGTTGTTCAATCACGTTCAAAAGGTTGTGACAATTGTTATATAATAAAGCAAAGTAAAAGCATGAAAACAGGCAGAAAATATAAAAATAAAATAAAACAAGCATCTGTGCAGACAAACTTCCACATTCCCTTCCAACCTCCAGAGTCAAAGTCTGACCACAGAGGATTCTGGGCAGAAATCTCAGTTTTTTGGTAAGTCACCAACAAATATCCTGACTAGGACCTAGACATTTATTGAATGGAAAAGGCCCCTCTACTGCTGAGCACCCTCACAGTCTACCACTTGTCCGGGGTGCCGTATACTGCCCCACCTGCTCCCTTGATGCTGTACAGACAAATGCACCCCTGGAGCCTGGAGACAATCAGGTCACAGTTTGTATAATAAATTCCAGGTTGAAGACGGTGGCATGTCTTTGGATGTATGCCAGAGGTGCACAGTCTGATTATGATCTATGTCATGTACATAAAAGAGAATGTTCCTTTCTATTGTCGTGTAAAAGCAAGCGCTAATCATTTTCTGCATTCTTCATAAAATATGAAATGGCTATATGCAAATCATGAGGGCTTAAAGTACAAGAAAAACGTGATTTGGAACATAGCTTTTACTTTTGAGTTGTGCCTTTGACCTTGCTTATTGTTAAACTTTTGTTACCTTCAGCTACCATAACCTTGCCTCTAACTGGGTGTTTTGGCTTATGGCACTCACTTCATTGTGGCCATTGTACCAAACGGTGGCATCCAGAAAACCAAAATGACCTTGTCAGGTTGTTGGAAACCACCACAGTCTTCTACCCAACTTAAGCAGGCCATACACGGTTCAGCAGGATCCGGCCTAGATTCGAACCGTGTATGGACAGGATGATTGTATCCAAGTTGATTAATCGATCAACTTGGGTACAACCAGAATGCCGGGTTTTACCTGTGATTATCGCTAGCAATCATCACTGTCTTCTCCCGACAAGGACGGCTCCCCCCCCCCCCCTGCTGGGAGAAGACAATGGCTCGCAAGAGGAATTCTCGCATTAACACGTTCTGTGTTGATGAGGGAATCGAGTGAAAGTAAAAGAAAAGAAATTTGCTCTGTGTATGGCCAGCTATAGTGTACAGGCTCTAACTGTACAAATATGGGGAAACTCCTGTCAATACAACGGGCCACGGCCACAAAGAAATGTACACAATTTGGAAAATTGCTGAGTGGTAATGAGAGCTTCCAGTCCCAGAAGTTAGTAGTCTTTAGCATTCAACGCAAAAAAAAACCACCAACATGATCTTTTTTCAGCCAGTCACAAGAGATGGTTGATGGAAGTACTGTTTGCATGGACTGCATTGCTACTTATTGAGGTTGATTTACTACAACTGGAGAGTGCAAAATCTGGTGCAGCTCTGCATGATAGCCAATCAGCTGCTATCTTCAGCTTATTCAGATAAAGGATAAGGTCACCTTTGGGAATGTTACATGTTCCACCCGTTTTTAGGACTGACAGTCTGCAGGAGCCCTGCATTGCACCTGCGATCTGCCGATTTAATTTCTTTTTTTTTTTTTAAAAGATGAATTTATGCTTTAAACTTTGGCAAAAAAACATGGAACCTGATTGGATTCTATGCAGAGCTGCACCAGATTTTGCACTCTCCAGTTTTAGTAAATAAACCCCACTGTGCGTGTAGCGGCCCCCTCACCCCGTCCTCTTTAGCTAGGGGCATGTCACGCGACAGAGTGAGGTGCGCTACGGCCCATGTCTTCCCCACAACGGTGGGTGAGGTGAAGGCCAATATCTGATGTTTCCTCGGGCCGGTGTGTCTTGGGCATGTACCGAGTCTGTTGTGCAGAAAACCACCAAACCACCCTTTGCTCCCATTAACAGAGTCCATACACCGATCACAGTCCAACTGTTGGTTTTATTTCGTATCTCCACATACAGGCAATGCGATGACAGGATACGGTGGGATGAGCAGGTCGAGGCACTATACTGATCTGGGTCCCTACACCCCCTGTGCTATGACCAAGGGCTGCAGGAGTCTCAATTCAAACACCTCCGCTGCGTTGCAGCCCCTATCAGGGGAAGATGTCCTCCAAGAGAAAGTCACCGGAGGCCCATCCGTAACCGGGCCGACGCTGCACCGGAATCTTCGGACGGGTGACCTCCCCAGCCTCCTCACCTCAGATGCGGGTCCCCTCGCAAGGGGCACCCTGGAATCACTTCACCCTTGCGGGACCCAGTCGGAGTCACTGGGTCTCAGGCCTCCTCAATAGTACCTCATCCCAGGCTGAAGGTGCCTGGAATGGAATCCCAGCTTCATTCCGACCAGGCCTAGGGCGCCTAGGCCGGAACCTTGACCTGCCCGCACCCAGGCCGAAGGTGCCTGGGTGTGCGACGAGATGATCCCCGAAGACCTCGTGGCGAGGGCGTTTCCCCCCCTTTTATCTCCTCCCATCAACACCACGGCGGGTTCCCCGCCCCAGCCGTACCATCTCCGGGAAGGAACAAAAAGGGTAGCACTATGGTGATGATTCTACCTGAAGCCTGTAGGTACTCTGCCACCCACAGGCAAAGGAGAATATCACATCCCCCAATCCTCCATGAATAACAAAAAGGGGTCTAAACCCTGACATAATTACACACCTGGGTCACACTACCCCCAGGTGTATCCCACTAAATCTGAAGACCCCGCTACACACTCCCCCTTGTGATTTGACGCTGGTCCCCAGCGTCAGGTGCACACCCATGTCTCCCATTGAGTGGTGACATGGAGTAAGCCCCAGAGGCTGTCCCCAAATTTGTGAATACTAAGTGTGCCAAGACCTGCTCAAAAGGGAAAGGAAAAATATAAAACGATAAACTTTTACATAAAACATCTATTCTGTACACATGTACAATCCCTCCCATCACTGTCTAAGAACCACCCCATACTCATTAGTCTTGACCGATGAATCTCCTGCAGAAGGGAAACAAAAACAACATCCTAACAATCTGTGTTAACTTGGAATGAATAGGTCTGTCAGCCGAGAGACCCACTCACGCCAATAAGCAAAGTGATGCATGTGTAAAATTTTCAAACAGTCGTTGCACAACACTGCCACCTGTTGACAGCGCCGCGGTCATGACACTTGCCGAGATCTTCCTTCTTCCTGCTTTCCTACGCTAACTTTTACCCCCAGAGTCTCTGCCTTTGGCACATGAAGAAGAGGGAGAAAACAACAGCTCCCAAGTCTCCAGTGAGTGAAAGAAAAGCCCAAATCAAAAACAAAAGTGGGGCGCAGTTCTGAGCGTCTGGGAATGTTCCTTCCAGAAAGTTCAACAGCAAACAAAATAGGAGCTCACTTCTCCTACAAGTAAAACCTTGGATCCGGCAAAAATAGGGGCTTCAGGTGCTTGTCAAACACTTCCACCGAATATTCAACATCCTCTCCTTCTTTCCTGCAGATGAGCACCTTATCGGCATGAATATGGCGCCCCAGTCTCCAATCAGCTCTACAGTCTCTAAACTTTTTAGATACAGGCGGCGAACACGACAGGTATCGCCGGGCATGAGGCACTTTGAGCTTTTCCCATACAAACTCGTCGTACCACCTGGGTCGCAAAACTTCGACTTCATACAATAAGTCCCGAGGCCAGTAGGGGTACTCCCACCCATATTCACGGGCGACTCTTTGGGAGAAAAGTCTCTGCAATCTGGCTAGAGGTGGCATCACATCTCGCTCGCCTTCTCCTGGCTGTACGATGGCCTCCGGGTGCCGAGGTACCTTCACCATCTCGAGTTGCTTTGCCTTTGGTGCCCGCAACGAAGCACGCTGCGCTCCCACTATCGGAGCGGGTGAAGTGGTTGAAAGTGGAAGGTCAGTCGGAGGACTAGATTTCCTCGGGAACTCCGGGGCCTGTGTCCTGAGCATACTGTCTTCTATGGACATGGGGGAATCCTGCGGTTTACACAGCACAGGTAGTGGGCGTCTGTCCCAGCCCTTCCGGTGAAACAGTTCGTCTATTTCTCCGTCATCACCACAGTCTGACACCGACTCTAGGTCAGAGGTGTCATACATCTCGGCGGGAAGGTAGTCTCTAGTAGACGGAAGGCTACTCTCCCTTGCGGGCTCCACCGGCTGTGGACTCCTGACACCTCCAGCCAACACCACCGTCCCAGCCCCTAGCTCACCTGGACCTTCTGAAGAACTGGGATGTCCGGGACTCTCTTCTCTACCGGCACCATCTAGGCCAGGAAAGCGGCGGGGTGAAGCTCGACCACGACCATAGGATGCCTGTACCAGGCCGACTTTCCTCTTCGGAGGTGGCAGCAGGGAATCTGTGGTGACCGAAGCAGTGTCCTCGGATTTCTCTCTTTCCGTCTCTGGTTGGGCAGTCACCTCGCCCTGGTCAGCGCGTACGGGGACCTCCGCAAAAGGCCTGGATCTCTCCCTCTGGAGTGGCGGTTCCTGTGATGCAGTTGAGGCGAAGGGCCCGGGGCCTTACTGTGGATGATTCGACCTCAAAAAGAAACTCTTTGCACGCTTCACATCGCCCAAACGGCTTTAGTTGGACCACCAGTCCCGAGCATCCAGGACAGATCACACCGAGGGCCTCCGTGTCTCTGCATGAATACAGAGCCAACAGTCCTCGGGGCCTGAGCCTTATCCCCGTGTCTGTCAGGGGAGCAGCAAATGCAGTCATCTTCATAGGGTAGGATACTGGCATCCACGGAGAGCTTGAATTCATTCCGACCACTTGCTGCTCCATCACGCGCTGACCACGCGCCGGAGTCTCCACGTGTATCTCCACACGTGGCCAGACTCCTCCCACGACTTGCATGTTTTCGCGGGCTTCCGCCAGCCTCCGCCCACAAATTTCGCAGTCATGGGGTGCCTCGTGGCGCAGTGCATTAACAGTCCCCACATGTAGTACTTCACATGGCTGGACCTCTCCCTTTTTACGCTCCTCCGCGTGGGCCTTTCCCGACTTAGGGTCATGTCCACAACTCCGAGCAGGGATGCACTTTGGCCAATCACATGGCCGACCTGCTCGGAACTCCTCCGGGCAGCAAAGTTCAAACACAGACGTTCTCAGTTCCATCGTTGAGACACACACAATCCCGGACGAGCCCCCACGTGTAGCGGCCCCCTCACCCGTCCTCTTTAGCTAGGGGCATGTCACGCGACAGAGTGAGGTGCACTACGGCCCATGTCCTCCCCACAACGGTGGGTGAGGTGAAGGCCAATATCTGATGTTTCCTCGGGCCGGTGTGTCTTGGGCATGTACCGAGTCTGTTGTGCAGAAAACCACCAAACCACCCTTTGCTCCCATTAACAGAGTCCATACACCGATCACAGTCCAACTGTTGGTTTTATTTCGTATCTCCACATACAGGCAATGCGATGACAGGATACGGTGGGATGAGCAGGTCGAGGCACTATACTGATCTGGGTCCCTACACCCCCTGTGCTATGACCAAGGGCTGCAGGAGTCTCAATTCAAACACCTCCGCTGCATTGCAGCCCCTATCAGGGGAAGATGTCCAAGAGAAAGTCACCGGAGGCCCATCCGTAACCGGGCCGACGCTGCACCGGAATCTTCGGACGGGTGACCTCCCCAGCCTCCTCACCTCAGATGCGGGTCCCCTCGCAAGGGGCACCCTGGAATCACTTCACCCTTGCGGGACCCAGTCGGAGTCACTGGGTCCCAGGCCTCCTTAATAGTACCTCATCCCAGGCTGAAGGTGCCTGGAATGGAATCCCAGCTTCATTCCGACCAGGCCTAGGGCGCCTAGGCCGGAACCTTGAACCGCCCGCACCCAGGCCGAAGGTGCCTGGGTGCGCGACGAGATGATCCCCGAAGACCTCGTGGCGAGGGCGTTTCCCCCCTTTTATCTCCTCCCATCAACACCACGGCGGGTTCCCCGCCCCAGCCGTACCATCTCCGGGAAGGAACAAAAAGGGTAGCACTATGGTGATGATTCTACCTGAAGCCTGTAGGTACTCTGCCACCCACAGGCAGAGGAGAATATTACATCCCCAATCCTCCACGAATAACAAAAAGGGGTCTAAACCCTGACATAATTACACACCTGGGTCACACTACCCCCAGGTGTATCCCACTAAATCTGAAGACCCCGCTACATGTAATTAGTGCAATAATATCATTTCTGACAATGTGTTACTGCTCTTGGAACATGGCTGAGATGTAAAATGGTATTAAACCCCAAAAAATTATTTTATTATATTGCTTCTTATCAACTCTTAGGCTCGGTTCACACTGGAACCGGCTGAGGATCGCACAGGAACGCTGTGCGTCCCCATTCTCCGGTTCAGGGACAAATCAAGGCTGATTCTTTGCCTGAATTCACCCTGAAATTGAGACAAAGACGCACAGCATATCTGTGCAGTGCGCTCCGCAGCCGCCCTGGAGATATGTAAACCGACTCCATAGAGAGCCGGTCACATTCTCCTGCTATGCGAATTGGATGCAGGGAAATCTGCATCCAATTCCCATAGGTGTGAACCCAGCCTTATATGCGATGGCCACAGTTTTTTTTTCTTTTCTTAAGCCCTTGATTACACTGAACATGGCTTTGAAATCGTGCAACTTCATCTGAACTCACACGATTTCAAAGCCGAATTTCAGTCCGACTTTGGAAGCGACATGAAAGGCGTCTGTGTGGGTTCATACACAGATGTCTTTTGAAGTCGCCCCTGAAGTCGCCAAAAGTAATTGGTGCCGCGCCGCAAAGTCGGCGCCACATTGATTGGGATGCTCCTATTGCCAGCAATATGCTGCGATTTGAGATGCAATTTGACCTGTCAAATCGCGCCGATGTGAACGGGGGCTTAGTGATCCAGCCTGTAAGCACACCTCCCAACTTTTTGAGATGAGAATGAGGGACACCTAACTAGTAAGAGTATGTAGGTATAGGACACCCCACCGCCAACTTAAAGGAGAACTGTAAAAAAAAAAAAAAAAATAGATAAGTTAAAGTGTAAGTAAACCCTCCTATCGTTTTCAGCCAAGGAAGCTGCCATCTTTGCCTCTGTTTAATCTACAACTGCCATGATGCTGCACATGTGATCAGTTTAGACACCAGCCATTGGATGGTTTGACAGTTTGGTTGTGAGCACAACCAATGGGAGTTTTACATTGCCGGCACGTGCCGGAAATGAAGCCGTTTTATGGATGGGTTTACTTCCGCTTTAAACTCACAAGTGCTTTTTTTTTTATACCACTACTATTTCTTTATATTGATTTTGGAATTTACAAATGCAGCAATTTAGAAATTGCATGAAAGGTTTAGCACTGGGAAACACTTTTTGATAGATAAATAGTGAATTTTATACAGAACTATATAGATCAGACCAAAATGAGGGACAAATAAGGAGGAAAGCTTTTTTTTTTTTTCCAACAGAACGAGCTGTCTTGCAGATGTATCAGTTACAGGGTTGAGACAAACTATTTACCACAGACAGGGGTGCTTGCAATAATCAGCTTCTATTTATTCATGTAAAACCTTTTATCCCAAAAGGAAAAAAAAAACCGTATAAAGTGCTAGCTTGAGTTGGACTTCAATTCGTATTGTATTTAAACCTGCTAGTCCATCTAAAGCCTCATACACACGATCGGACTTCCATCTGACTTTTCCGTGGATTTTTGTCCGAAGGGGCGGTGGCCGTGAACTTGTTCTGCATACACACGGCAGAACTTTTTCAGCCAACATTCACCAAATCACGTGGTTTTTCAGCTCTTTATCGTCACCCTTTGGGCAACTTCTGCTATTGTTGTCTGATCTTTAGCATTGGTTCGGAGCATGCCTGTTTGTACTTTGGACTTTAGTACACACGACTGGATGATGCTCCATCGGACATTTGTTGTCGGAAAGTTTGAGAGCATGCACAGCGAACATTTGTCCATTGAAAAAACGAAAACAATTGTCCGATGGAGCATACAGACGGTCGGATTGTCCGATAAAACACGTCCGTCGGACCGTTGTTGTCGAAAAGTCAGATCGTGTGTATGGGCCTTAACACTCCCCTCCCGCAGACAATGCTGCTGTCCAAAAGGTGCCCCCTGTGCTCCTTCATCCAGAGTATAGGCCCTCTAATACAGGAGGTGTGTTGTTGGCCAGATCACCAGGTGAAAATAAAGGGGGAAAAAAAAGACTAAAAAAAAGGAATCATTCAGCCACCACATCTAATGGCTGGTAAGCTGTATTATATTTTTGGTTTTGGGTTTAATACTGCTTTAACCTTAAAGTTATTTTTTTTTTTTTATGACTGTTAACCATGGAAGAGATTTTTGGAGCTGTACTATTCACATCTTTTGTTGCCATAGTTTCTCTATGCACAGAGGCTTAACATTACACAATGTAGAGCTGCCATCTAGATGAAGGAAGGCCGTAGATGTGGTGTATCTGGATTTTGCAAAAGCATTTGACACAGCTCCCCATAAACGTTTACTGTACAAAGTAAGGTCCGTTGGCATGGACCAAAGGGTGAGTACATGGATTGAAAACTGGCTAAAAGGGCGAGTTCAGAGGGTGGTGATAAATGGGGAGTACTCAGAATGGTCAGGGGTGGGTAGTGGGGTCCCTCAGGGTTCTGTGCTGGGACCAATCCTGTTTTTTTTTATAAATCTTTTTTATTGATTTTTTTATAAAACATACACACAATTTGCCCACATCTAGGCACAACAGCTGCCCACGCAGGGGCCATTACCCTGTGTCGGCATCAGACCGTCACAGGGCGACAAATAACAAAAAAAAAAAAAAAAACTTAACTTAGTCTATACTACAACCCCAAGCTTGGGGAGAGGGTTCATTCAATATACATCATGCTTCAAAGTGTTATTGTTAGAGAAAGGTAGCCTGGAGACATTTTTTGGGTTAATAATCGATATTTCGAAGATACAATATAAGTCTAGACCGTGGTCACTGTATCACTTGCCGTGCTTCTGTCATCTAACCAACAGTTCCATACCTTTTCAAATTTGTGCGGACAACCTCTAGACAAGTACGTGGCTCTATACAGGGGCAAACTGGCATTAATTAAGTTTTTCCAAAATTTAACAGAGGGGGGAGACGATTGTTTCCAATTCATTGTAATGGCTTTGCGTGCATAATACAACAACAGGGATATGAGTGTTTTCCTGGCTCTGAGTATTGGCAGTTGGTCAACCAGTCCTAGCAAACAGTATATGGGCTCGCATGGGACGCAAGTCCCGGTGGCTTTATTGATCACCCGTATCACTTCACTCCAATACTGTACAATTGCTGGGCAAGCCCAGAAAATATGGAAGAAACCCCCTGGCCGGTAGGAGCAGCGCCAGCACTCCGGAGAATGCTCCGGTGACATCTGGTGCAGCCTGTGAGGTGTATAGTGAGCCCTATGGACAATTTTATATTGGACTAATTTGTCCCTTGCTGAGATCAGAGGGGAGAAGGGATAATCCCAAACCTCCCTCCAGTCGTCCGCGTCCAGCCCCGGTATGTCCTCCACCCATTTCCTGCGGAGGGAAGACAGCTCGGGGATAGCAGCAACCAGCAGGGATCCATAAATCTGAGACACGGGTTTTTCCAGGTCTTTCACCCGGATAGTAGATTCCAACTCTGAGTATGCCAGTTCGACTGGCCTGCCCAAAAATTGGCACCTGAAGGCATGTGCAATTTGGAGATATCTAAAGCGGGCTCGGTCAGGTACGTTGAATTTAGCACATAAAGTGTGAAAAGGAGTGAGATCTCCGTTGGTGATGATATGTTTGAGGGTCAGTATTTTATACTTGGCCCAGGCCTGCGGATCGGGGATAGTGTGGAATTGTGACAGGTTGGGATTCAGCCACAGGGGGGTGGGGACCAATCCTGTTTAATTTGTTCATAAATGACCTGGAGGATGTGGTAAACAGTGCAATCTCTGTATTTGCGGACGATACTAAGCTAAGCAGGGCAATAACTTCTCCGCAGGATGTGGAAACCTTGCAAAAATATCTGAACATATTAATGGGGTGGGCAAATACATGGCAAATGAGGTTCAATGTAGAAAAATTTAAAATAATGCATTTGGGTGCCCAAAATACGAATGCAATCTACTCACTGGGGGAGAACCTCTGGGGGAATCTAGGATGGAAAGGGACCTGGGGGTCCTAGTAGATGGTAGGCTCAGCAATGGCATGCAATGCCAAGCTGCTGCTAACAAAGCAAACAGAATATTGGCATGCATTAAAACGGGGATTAATTCCAGAGATAAAACGATAATTCTCCCACTCTACAAGACTCTGGTCCGGCCGCACCTGGAGTATGCTGTCCAGTTCTGGGCACCAGTCCTCAGGAAGGATGTACTGGAAATGGAGGGAGTACAAAGAAGGGCAAAAGAGCTAATAAAGGGACTGGAGGATATTAGTTATGAGGAAAGGTTGAGAGCACTGAACTTATTCTCTCTGGAGAAGAGATGCTTGAGAGGTGATATGATTTCAATTTACAAATACCGTACTGGTGACCCCCACAATAGGGATAAAACTTTTTCGCGGAAGGGAGTTTAACAAGACACGTGGCCACTCATTAAAATAAGAAAAGAGGTTTAACCTCAAACTACGTAGAGGGTTCTTTACTGTAAGAGTGGCAAGGATGTGGAATTCCCTTGCACAGGCGGTGGTCTCAGCGGGGAGCATCGATACTTTCAAGAAACTATTAGATAAGCACCTGAGCAACATACAGGGATATACAATGTAATACTGACATATAATCGTATGCATAGGTTGGACTTGATGGACTTGTGTCTTTTTTCAACCTCACCTACTATGTAACTATGTAAGGGGGCTGCTATGATAAAAAATTAACTGAATTTAAGAATGCTTGTAGGAAGGAAGGGGTGATTGAACTGAATTTTAGTAACTACAAAAGGCCAAAATATGCTAGGAAGAGCAATGGAGACCACATTCCTCCTAGGGTACACAAGGAGGTAACACACCATACCTTTTAAAATCTTTCACCAAAAGACGTTACTAAATTAGGATGCTTTGAATACTGTTAGGCAGGCCATACACGGTTGGAACCTCGACTGGTTCAGCAGGAACCTGTTGAGATTCTAACCATGAAATGAAAAAAAAAAAACTGACTGTTGGGGAGGAACCGTTGTACTAACTATCCAATGTTAGTACAGCGATCTCCCCGGCTGTGCTATTGTGTTCTGACTCCTCCCCCCTGCCAGAACACTCCGGTCAGCGCTCCCAGCCATTGGCTGAGAGCGCTGAGTGGGAAGTGGTTGGCAGACCTTTTACGTATTTGCCCCTTCAACAGAAACCAATCCAAACAGCCAGCTTCTGTCGGACCGACTCCAGTACACAACATTAGGCCTGTGTGTACGAGGCTTTAGGCACGGATGGACAGATGGCTCATTGAGGAAGGGGCGGTGACACATCTACCTGTTCTGTAACAACGCCAAGATCTGGGCGTATGAGTGAAAGCATTATTCCCTTTTGAACACCTGGCAAGCAATTGGAAAGGGATTTTCCAAAGTGTTCAACACAATTAAAGAACACATTACCACACCTGTAAATAGCCAAGCTGTTACAACATGCTTGAGCCCTCATTCAAATTGAACATGGGTTTGATCTCATGCGAGTTCTGCTGAACTTGTGCGATTTCAAAGCTGTATTTTAGTTCAACCTTGGGAGCAATTTGACAGACATCTATGCAGGTTAATGCACAGATGTCTATCGAAATTGCCCCCGAAGTCGCCAAAAGTAGTGCAGGAACTACTTTTGGAAATCGATGTGTCGGCGTTGCACCAATTGGGACATAGGCTGCTATTTGGCATGCAAATTGACATGTCAAATCGCACCGATGTGAACGGGGGCTGAAACGTACAAGAAAAGATAGAAGAATAGATAGATAGGTAGATAGATAAAGATCAATAGTACCTTCGAGACCCCTTTCCACACTGGGGCTGCGTCGCTTTAGCGCTGTTTAAGCCGCGCTTTTCGGCCGCTAGCGGGCGCTTTTAACCCCAAAGAAAGGGTTAAAAACCGCCCGCGTTGCAGTGCTTCTGAAGAGCTTTTCAGGTGCTTTGGAAGCGCTGCTCATTCATTTCAATGGGCACAGCGTGTTTGGAGTGCTGTATACAGCGCTCCCAAACCGCTCCAAAGATACTGCTTGCAGGACTTTTCCTAACGTCCCACAAGCGAACCGCCCCAATGTGAAAAAAAGACACTGAAATGAATGGGAGGCGGTTTTCAGGGGCTATTTAGAGGCTATTTCTAGCACTAAAACGCCTGAAATGACCCAGAGTGAATGGGGTCTAAATTGTAACATTATCCTTTAGCCCCTGTTCACACTGAATGCGACTTTGAAATTGTGTTGCAAAAAGAAAATGGACTTTATAGGCACACCCATAAGAATTTTGTAAAAAAGAAAAAGTGTTTTATTTGGATAGCGTTAAAAACAGCATGTATATACATAAATTAAAATAATGACTGATAGACCTAGATAACACTCCCACCACTAATAACCCAATTGGCCAAGTATGTATCAATGTAATTGTCAACACAATTACTACATATTCCAAAATAGATGCGGAATTATGCTATTTCACAGGATTTCAAAGCCACAGGAAAGCGCAATTGCAAGCGACTTCATGCACAGAAGTCTATGCAAGTCGTACCCAAAAATCGCAAAAAATCGCGCAGGAACCTTTTTTTTTTTTCTCGACTAGGCGCGGCACAGCAAAGTCTGCATTGCACCGATTTGAACGGTTCCATTGCCAATAGGGTGCGACTTGTCATGTGATTTGGACCCGTCAAGTCATATGACACGTCACACCGGTGTGAACGGGGGGCTAATGCACCGCTGTGCTAAATCATGGCGCTTATAAAAGATGACCATTATAATATTTTAAAAAAAAAGCTTTAAATAAAAACAGTACAAAAAGTAATGGTAATGTGCTAACAACAACTAATCTTTTCAGTTTGTTGCCATTAGACCATCTATGAAGTGACCTGTGGTTGGTACTTGTGACCTGCAGCATTTGGCACCTGATCTTTGCTCCTTCCACTGGGTGACGCCTGTAGATGGCACTGATCATCCCTCAGATTGTATAATGTAATCTCATTTTACCTGGTTTCCAACACAACCTTCGCTGCATCACACAAAAGCATTCATCTCCGGAAAGGGTTTTGTAGATCAGAGCGTGCAAGTGAAGAGGCTGACGCTTGTTCTTTAAATCACAAGCACACTCAGCAGATGGCTCTGTCCTTGCAGGACAAAGCAGAAAGTGAAAGTTTATTCAACGTATTAATCAGCATATCTGGTCTTCAGGATATTAGTCGTTTATAGATCACCCCGAGTATTCCGCAGCCGCGCATGACTAACTACATCAAACACTGATAGCGCCAAGCCCTTCACTCCTAAAGTTGTGACAAGGACATAGGAAACACTAAAAATGTGCAAATATAAATCTCAGATCTTATATAGATTTTCCTCATTGAGTATCATATTAATCAGATGATTGCGCTATAAACAGCGCTTTAAATAGAAAGTCTGCTGTCATTGCAATGTATGGTTATTTACCTACTCCGTCTACGTATTCTATTACGTGTTTAATCGTCCAGGGACAAAGAACGCCTCTAAGCTTGCACTTCTAGACTCCACATATCCCAATGGAAATCTCCAACACATGCCTCATCACTAGCCCCATCTTACATTCTCTCTGAAAGCCATATACATCACATCCTGAACTGAGTCATTTGTAGCACACAAACTATAAATAAGCAGAACCAGCAATGCCAATATTTAATACAGCCTTCCTCAACTTCTTACCACAGAGGTCTCAGGAAACCCCTGCTAATAAGAACAAAATCTACAGCTCATGCTGATGCAACTTGCATGGGTAGTCAGAGGGAAGAATGCCCCTTACATTGGAGGTGAATGGGAAGAATGCACTCTATATTGGTGGTGAATGGGAAGAATGCCCCTTACATTGGAGGTGAATGGGAAGAATGCCCCTTACATTGGAGGTGAATGGGAATAATGCTCCCTTCATTGGTGGTGAATGGGAAGAATGCCCCTTACACTGGTGGTGAATGGGAAGAATGCACTCTATATTGGTAGTGAATGGGAAGAATGCTACCTTCATTGGTGGTGAATGGGAAGAATGCCCCTTATACTTGTGGTGAATGGGAAGAATGCACTCTATATTGGTGGTGAATGGGAAGAATGCCCCTTACACTGGTGGTGAATGGGAAGAATGCCCCTTATACTTGTGGTGAATGGGAATAATGCTCCCTTCATTGGTGGTGAATGGGAAGAATGCCCCTTACACTGGTGGTGAATGGGAAGAATGCACTCTATATTGGTGGTGAATGGGAAGAATGCCCCTTACATTGGAGGTGAATGGGAAGAATGCCCCTTATACTTGTGGTGAATGGGAATAATGCTCCCTTCATTGGTGGTGAATGGGAAGAATGCCCCTTACACTGGTGGTGAATGGGAAGAATGCACTCTATATTGGTGGTGAATGGGAAGAATGCTACCTTCATTGGTGGTGAATGGGAAGAATGCCCCTTATACTTGTGGTGAACGGGAAGAATGCACTCTATATTGGTGGTCAGTAGGAAGAGGTGGTCAGTGTAAGCAATGCTCCTTATATTGGTGGTCAATTGGAAGAATGCTCATTACATTGGTTGTCAGTGGGAAGAATGCTCCCTACACTGAAGGTAAATGGGAAGAATGGTTCTTGCATTGGTGATCAGTGGGAAGAACGCTCTTTACATTAGTGGTCAATTGGAAGAATAGTCTTTACATTGGTTGTCAGTGGGAAGAATGCTCCTTACACTGAAGGTAAATGGGAAGAATGCCCTTTACATTGGTTGTCAGTGGAAAAAATGCTCCTTACATTGGTGGTCAGTGGAAAGAATGTCCCTTACACTGAAGGTCAGTGGAAAGAATGCTCCTTACATTGGTGGTCAGTGGAAAGAATGTCCCTTACACTGAAGGTCAGTGGAAATAATGCTCCTTACATTGGTAGTCAGTGGGGAGAATGCTCCTTACACTGAAGGTAAATGGGAAGAATGCCCTTTACATTGGTTGTCAGTGGGAAGAATGTTCATTACATTGGTGATCAGTGGGAAGAATGTCCCTTACACAGAAGGTCAGTGGAAAGTAGGCTCCTTACATTGGTGGTCAGTGGGAAGAATGCTCTTTACATTGGTGGTCAGGGGGTATTTTCCTTACATTGGTGGTCAGGGGGTATTTCCCTTACATTGGTCATCAGTGGGAAGAGTGCTCTTTACATTAGGGATCAATGTGAAGACTGCTCCTTACATTAGTGTCAGTGGAAAGAATGATCTTACTACAGATAATTAAAAGGATGATTGGTGTCAGGGCTTATTTATCTGAGAGGCAGAAATAATTCACTCCTCAAGGAACCCCTAAAACCACTAGAGGAACCCCAGAATTCCAAGGAACCCTAGTTGAGATAGGCTGATTTAAAGGGAAGTCATCCATAGAAAGTATTTTCATTTAGAGCTGACAGATCACTGAAAGATCAGTTTAATTTTAGCTATAGTCTGGAAAATGCATGACACCAAGTGATCTATAGGTGAAATTTTTAAATGGTCAGTGTCTGGTCTTTGTCTTCATACAGAATTACTTCTATCCCACCCAGCATTTGACCTGTTGAGCAGATACTATTACAGGTTGGCACACTGTACAGATCTTCTATTTTGTGGAATACAAAAAGCTCCAAGTACTCAATCATCTGTCTCCTAATAACAATGTCACAGAACAAACACATACACATCTACTGTCACAGGCTCTCCGGCACACACTTTTGGATGACATTTGTGTGACAGCAAGTGGCTGTATAAAAAGACAAACAAAAACAACAAAAAAAAGACACTTACGGGATCCCCTTCTTCTTGCCATTGGTCCCCAGGGCCATCATGAAGATGCTACTGTAGTCGGAGTGATCAGCTGTCCCAGCACTCTGCCTGTATCCCATTCTGGAATGGAGAAGAGCTTGGGGCTGATTACAGGTCTCCACCCCAATACACCTCCCAGTAGCCAGCTATGGGAATACCTGTCACATACATGGCAGCCCCCCTACTGGAGTGTGATCAGGAAGAAGCTGGTGGCTGCAGACCCCCTAAGTGTACCCTGATCCTACACAGGAGAACATTGCATTTCATTTCTCCCTGCTAGTTCTGACAAGTTCAACAGATCTCCAGCATTTCCTTCTCTCTTTCACACACACACACTCCTCCCACACACACAATGCATCTAGATTAACCCTCAGGTATCATTCATACACTCTCTGACTTTCAGGAGCTAATTTACAGCTTAGATAAGCAGATGAGGCTCATCATAGAAACTGGAGCAAACCTACTGCAATTTCCTGCAGCAACCAACCACAAGGCAGATGACTTGAATGAAGATAACAGCTGATTCTGATATGGCAGCTTTATATAAGCTCATCCCTTTCAGCCTATTTCTGACATTTCTTGCCTTCAAGTTAAAATCCGTATTTTTTGCTTGAAAATTACTTGGAACCCCCAAAAATTATATATATATATATATATATTTTTTTAGCAGAGACCCTAGAGAATAAAATGGCGATCGTTGCAAATTTTTTATGGCATGCGGTGTCTGCGCAGCAGTCTTTCAATTTTTTTGGGAAAAAAAAAACACTTTCATGAATAATAAAAAGAAAAAAAAAAAAAGTTAGCACAATTTTTTTGTATAATGTAAAAGATTATGCTACACTGAGTAAATAGATACCTAATATTTTATGCTTTGAAATTGCGCACACTCATGGAATGGCAACAAATTACAGTACGTTAAAATCTCCATAGGCGGCGCTTTAAAAAAAAAAAATGTAACGGTTACCAAGTTAGAGTTACAGAGGAGGTCTTTTGTTAGAATTATTGCTCTCACTCTGGCGATCGCGGCGATACCTTGCATGTGTGATTTGAGCACTGTTTACATTTGCGGGCGCGACTTCCGTATGCGTTTTCTCTGCTGCGCGAGCTCACAGGGACGGGGGTGCTTTAAAAAATTGTTTTTTTATTATTTTATTCAATTTATTAACCGAAAAAGGTCTGCTGAATAGATTGTTCTGGCGGGAGGGGGGAGTCTCCTTAGCTCCCAACTGTCCCAGATTTCAAGGGACTATCCTTATTTAGAACAAAACCCCTCTGTCCCTCTTTCCTCCTCATTTGTCCCTCAT
This sequence comes from Rana muscosa, assembly GCA_029206835.1. NCBI lineage: Eukaryota > Metazoa > Chordata > Amphibia > Anura > Ranidae > Rana > Rana muscosa. Next base: position 130,783,613 of record CM055126.1, read on the forward strand.
TTTGATCTCTATACTTGTATATAAAATGCACTTTTTATCTTTCAAAAAGTGTTTCCCAGTGCTAACCCTTTCATCCAATTTCTAAATTGCTGCATTTGTAAATTTCAGAAGCCAGTATAAAGGAATAGTATTGGTAAAAAAAATAACTAAAAAGCACTTGTGGGTTTAACTAATACTTTTTTCTGTATGTCTCCTTTAAGGGGGTGTGGCAGGGGGTGTGTCCTATGCCTACATACTATTGCTAATAGGTGTCTCTCGTTCCCATCTGAAAATATTGGGAGGTATGGCATTCCAATTCCCCCCTGTCAGAACACAATAGAACAGCAACTATCACAGACTGGTCCCCCATCACAGACTGGTCCCCCATAACAGACTGGCCCCCCTCATCACAGACTGGTCTCCCCCATCACAGGCTGGTCTCCCCCATCACAAGCTGGTCTCCCCCATCAGACTGCCCCCCCTCATCACAGACTGGTCCCCAATAACAGACTGCCCATTCATAACAGACTGGTCGCCCATCCATAACAGACTGGTCCCCCCTCTTCACAGACTGGTCCCCCCTCATCACAGACTGGTCCCCCCATTACAGACTGCCCCCCACATCACAGACTGCCCCCCCATCATCACAGACTGCCCCCCCATCATCACAGACTGGTCTCCCCCATCACAGACTGGCCCCCCATATCACAGACTGCCCCCCATCATCACAGACTGGTCCCCATCATCACAGACTGGTCCCCCCATCACAGACTGGTCCCCCATAACAGACTGGTCCCCCCATCACAGACTGGTCTCCCCCATCACAGGCTGGTCCCCCCCATCAGACTGCCCCCCCTCATCACAGACTGGTCCAACCCATCACACTGGTCCCCCCATCACAGACTGGTCCCCCATAACAGACTGGCCCCCCTCATCACAGACTGGTCCCCCCCATCAGAGACTGGTCCCCCCATCACAAACTGGTCCCCCATCACAGGCTGGTCCCCCCTCATCACAGACTGGTCCCCCATAAGAGACTGGTCCCCCCTCATCACAGACTGGTCCCCACATCACAGACTGCCCCCCATATCACAGACTGCCCCCCATCATCACAGACTGGCCCCCCATCATCACAGACTGGTCTCCCCATCACAGACTGGCCCCCCATCATCACAGACTGGTCCCCCATCACAGACTGGTCCCCCCATCACAGACTGGCCCCCCATCATCACAGACTGGGCCCCCCCATCATCACAGACTGGTCTCCCATAACAGACTGGCCCCCCTCATCACAGACTGGTCCCCCCTATCAGAGACTGGTCCCCCCATCAGAGACTGGTCCCCCCATCAGAGACTGGTCCCCTCATCATCACAGACTGGTCCCCCATAACAGACTGGCCCCCCTCATCACAGACTGGCCCCCCTCATCACAGACTGGTCCACCCTATCACAGACTGGTCCACCCTATCACAGACTGGTCACCCCCATCATCACAAACTGCCCCCCATCACAGACTGGCCCCCCTCACAGACTGGTCCCCCCATAACAGACTGGTCCCCCCATAACAGACTGGTCCACCCTATCACAGACTGGTCAACCCTATCACAGACTGGTCCACCCTATCACAGACTGGTCCACCCTATCACAGACTGGTCACCCCCATCATCACAAACTGCCCCCCCATCACAGACTGGTCCCCCCATCACAGACTGGTCCCCCCATCACAGACTGGTCCCCCCATCACAGACTGGTCCCCCCATCACAGACTGGTCCCCCCATCACAGACCCCCGACTCCTTTCCTCATAACAGCACAGCAGTTCTGCCTCCCCACAGAGCCCTACCTTATTCACACGAGACGTGCAGTGCGGCCGCTCTGGACAACGGGTGGGACTTTTCAAGTTAAAGGTAAGTGATTGATTGCTGGGACCGCCCCGCTGCGTAGCAACCAATCACCCGCTTCTTAACTTAAAAAGTCCCGCCCTTTGTCCAGAGCAGCCGCGCTTCTCGTCTTGTGTAAGTAAGATAGGCAGAGGGCGGAGACACTGCAGCGATCCGAACCAGAACGGAAAGACCAACCCGTGCGCGGCGCGCCTGCCATGCTGTGAACATAACGGCAGGCGGGCGAGCCGGCGGTAGGGAGAGGAGTGGGACACACAGGCAACTATTTGGCGAGGCTGCGGTTCGGGTAGTATGGCTACTGGGGCCAGAACCGAACCGTGGTCCGCCATTTAGTGATGCCTGCCCTAGAGAATAAAATAGCAATTGTTGCAAATTTTTTATGTCACGCAGTATTTGTGCAGCGGTCTTTCAAACGCAATGTTTTTATGAAAAAAAGACACTTTCATGAATAAAAAAAAAAAACAAAAAAAAACAGCAAAGTTAGCCAATTTTTTTTATATAATGTGAAAGATGATGTTACGCTGAGTAAATACAATATATACCTGTTGTTCTTTCCACAGCACTGATCTTCAATCTTCTGAAAAACTACTGTACATTTGCTGAAGAAGCTTCAGTACCTGATAATTCCAGTGTTGGATGCCGGGTCCCCCATTGTGGGCTTTGGTTCCGTCCATCAGCACCTACATCACTACTGTGTCCATTAGTGAGGTAGGGGTCAGCAGATGGAACCAGAGAGTGCAGAAAGGGAACGGGCATTCAACACCCCTGGAAGTGTTGGATGCTGAAGAATCTAAAGCACATTTAGCTCTTTAAGAGAGAGAAAGGTCATGGCAATATGCTGGACCACCATGGGGGAGCTCAAAGGGGGCCGCAGATATTTTCTGTGCTTTATTTTTAAGGTTGCCAAAGGTAGAAGTTCCTTGGGCATTAACAGCCGTGGGATTGGTTACCCAGGGCTTCGGCTAATTGGTCAGATTGTGGCGGGCGAAAAGCCCGCGCGGATTGAGCCTTTATAAGGACCGGAGAGCGGGGTCTCACTGACCGTTTGGATCGAGCCACGACGAGACTGCAGCATGAAGCGCCGTTCACCAGAGAGATGGGAAAACCTCTTATGCCGCCTGTTGGATAAAGCTTAAGGAAAAGGCGGAGAAGAATGGCTGCTGCGGTGCCTGGAGGAGGTACACAGTTCAGCTCCGCCTGCTGAGGCGGTCCTCACATTCCCAAGGCAAGAAGAGGAAACAGCGCCAGTTAACAGCGGGACGCGCCGAGAGCCGGGAAGAGCTAAGAAGAGGTAGAGGACACATGCTTCTCCTCACGTGAACGACGGGGAGAGAGCCAGCGGGTCGGGGCTGCAGAAGTCAAGTCCTGGAAAGAAGGAAGACGCTACTCAGCTGCCCCCTGTGGCAGCCAGCAGTGGGCACGCATCGGGGGTTCCGGATGGTGAGCAATGTTCATTGTCTGTCGCTGACATGTCAGCTCTATTTACATCATTATCTAATGTTTTTGAAAACGTTAAAGGGGCACACTCACTTGGTGCTAATATGGTTCAGGGGGCACAGGTCTCTGGTGCTGAAACAGCTTTTGTTAATATTGCTGATATAGTTGGCCAGGTCCCTGGTGGGGATAAATATCCCAATATTAGAGTTAATAGAGAGGCCAAGGGAGCACAGGTCACTGGTGCTGACAATATTTATATGTTTGACCCAAAACAGTTAAATACAGGAGCACGTTCATATGGTGCGGTGGGTGATTTAAATTATACCGAGGTGGGTTCTGTGTGGCAAGGTCTGAGCAGTCAGGCTTTACAGAACAAGGAGGCAGATGAGTTGCATGGTGCAGGGTTGTTTAACTCCTTACAGCCCAGTAATCTCTCTTTGCCTCTCAGACCCTCAGCTGCATTTGTTGGTGAATCCTTCTTTAAAGAGCCCCTTCCTTGTGAGTTATCACCTTTGGGCTTTCACTTGTCAAAATCAGTGAAAGAAAAAATTTGGAGGGGAGAATTCATAGATTTGTTATCTGTGCTGCCAGCCTCAAAAGAGTTCTTATCTAAAACTGACAAGCAGTCAGGTGACAGGTCTGAAGAGGAGAGGAGAAGAGCTTTTCCTAGGACATTCCAAAATTGGCTTCAGGCCTTTTGCATTTTTGCAGCAGTGATGGGTGAGCGCTACCCGGGTAAATGCTCTGGTTTGTTCCAGCACCTGGATATAATCGCTGAAGCATTCCGCCGTTTTGGCGGTTCTGCCTTGTACACTTATGATGAAAATTTTCATCAGAAATTAGCGATTCATCCCGCTCTGCATTGGGGATCTAAGGACGTAGGCTTGTGGCTAAATCTAATGTTGCCGCAAAAGCCTCAGTTTGCGCCCAGAATAGTGTCCAATCGGCAGTCCCCTTTCCGCAAAGGTTTTTGTTTCGCCTTCAACGAAGGGCAATGTAAATTTATTGCTAACTGCCGTTATAGGCACGAGTGCTCCTACTGTAATGGGAGTCATGCAGCCAACAGGTGTTTTCGTAAATCTACCGCTACCTCTTTTCAAACACATGCCAGGGACACTAGTGCAAAAGGCAGTGACACCGGTGAACCTGTCAAGGATGCTCCCCTAGTTAGAGCGCTATCCAGATCGCAAGATGGCAGCTCTGCTCATTGAGGGCTTCAGGGATGTTTTTTGGTTCCTACCTTTAAAGGAGCTGGCTGTTCTATAATTTGAAATCTGTCTCTTTGCAAACTTCTGTGGTTCAAGACAAAGTCTCCAGAGAATTCGCTGAAGGTAGGGTTGCAGGCCCTTTTTCTCCCCCCCCCCATTTCTGAACTTCAGGCTTTCTCCTTTGGGGATAGTTCCAAAAAAAGAGAGTGGATGTTATTGTTTAATTTACCATCTCCTACCCATTGGACTCTTCATTGACCGATGAGGTCTCTGACGTAGAGGCCCCGGTCTGCTACTCTTCCTTTGATGGTGCTTTGGATATTTTGCTACAACACGGTCGTGGTGCCTTACTCGCTAAGGCAGACATAAAATCTGCCTTTCGTTTACTCCCTGTTCACCCGCAAGGTTTTAATTCCTTAGGCTTTCATTTTCAAGATCAGTTTTACTTTGATAAATGGATGCCTATGGGATTTTCGTTGTCTTGTTTTTATTTTGAAGCCTTTTCTACTTTTTTGCAATGGGTATTGGCGGACTTGTATCCGGAAGTTTTTTTTTTTACACTATTTAGATGATTTTGTATTTGTTGGCTCATCAAGTTCCCCGGTTTGTCTGCAATATTTGCAAATATTCTTCAGCATATGTGACTACTTTGAAATACCGCTTGCATCAGAAAAAAACGGTTCTGCCTGCTATGTCTATTGAATTTTTGGGAATTATAATGGATTCCTCAGCTATGGAGTTTAGATTGCCCTCACACAAATGACAGAAAATTAGATCTATGATCTCAATCTTCCTGTCCAAAAGGAAGGTTTTACTGAAAGAAGCCCAGTCCTTGTTGGGTCTCTTCGCTTTTGCGGCAAGAGTCATCCCTATGGCTAGGGTATTCTCTCATAGGTTTTCTTTAGCCACCAGAGGCCTGAAGAGCCCGCACTCCCATGTTTGCATCTCCAAAAGCATTAAAGAGGATCTGAAGGTCTGGGATGCCTTTTTAGGTCAATTTAATGGCACAACCATTTGGCAACAAGATTTTGTTACTAGTGATCAGCTGAATTTCTTCACTGATGCAGCTGGATCCTCCGGTTTTGGAGCATTTCTGGATGGCCACTGGTGCGCTGAGGATTGGCACCAGGATTGGTTGCATCCGGATATCCTTCAGAATCTTGTTCTTTTGGAATTATTTCCTTGAATCGTAGAGTGTTGGTTCACACCGATAATAAGGGTGTTTTCTTTGCAGTCAATTCCTTATCCTCAAAGTCTGAACCGGTAATTAATTTGTTTCTTTTTTGGTCTTGCATTGTATGCATTATAATATTTGGTTAAAAGCTTCACATATAGCAGGTATACGCAATAACATCGCTGACGCTTTGTTTTGTTCGCATTTCGAGAGATTTTGGGACTTGGTGCCAGAGGCGGACATGCACGGAATTCCTGGCTCAGATTTCTTCTGTTTCGCAGAAGACTTGGTCAGATTATCTCGGTTCTTGGTCAAGATGGTGCTCTTTTTTGTCGGGTCTCAGGTTCGGATCCTTTGGTTGTGACCCCTTATGTCTCTTTGACGCTTTCCTATCTTCACTCATCCAGTCCAATCTAATAAATAAAATATTAGCAGGTGTTTCATTTTTTCTGAGGTTCTCAAGCTTACCATCTCTAACCTCTTTCTTTCAAGTCAGCCAGGTATTGAAAGGTCTCCGGAGATCAAGACCTTCTCAAGATAACCGACGTCCCATTTCTGTCTCATTGCTGGTGGATCTGTTAAATGCTTTGGAAGAGGTCTGTTTTTCAGAATTTGAGCTTTTGCTGTTTAGATCCTCTTTTTCAATGGCCTTTTTTGGCGCTATGAGAATTGGGAAATTTACGGCATTAAATAGGAGGTTGTTATCTTTTCTGCGTTTTCATCATGTTTTGGTTTATGTCCCTCCACATCTTCCTCTCTAGGTCTAAATCTCGGCCAGTCTGGAAAGGCCAATGGTTTTCTCTAGCTAAGTCCACCAATCCTGACATATGTCCAGTTCGCCTTGTTTCTAGGTATATGTCTGTCAGACCGTCTTCTTATGATTCTTTTTTCATCCACCAGGGCCTGTCTTCCCTGACTAGGTATCAATTTTCGTCTGTATTGGCTTCCTCATTGAAACGTTTAAACCTATCTGGTTTTTGCTTTTCATCCCATTCCTTTAGGATTGGGGCAGCCACTACGGCCGATTCTTTGGGCTTCCCTGCTGAAATGTTGAAAAAGGTGGGTCGCTGGGAGAGCAATAGATATAGAATATATGTACGTCCGGATCTGCTAATATTATGAATTTCTCTTTCAGATGTGGCCAAAGGTGTAATTTGGATTGTGGGTCATTCCTTCATTTTCTGGGCTGCACATCATGCCGGAAACAGGACCTACTCTACCAATTTAGGTCTGGACATTGAGTCTTTCATAGTTTTATGGTCAGGTGTTAGAGGTGTAGCGCCCATCCCAAATGGTTGGGACGCTATTTCAATTTAGAGGGATGTCTGAGCCAGTAGTTGGGCTCAGATGGTTGATAATTACACTCAAATTCGCCTCTGTCTCAGTTATGGTTTGCCTGGTAGTGATTTCCCTTTTTGCCTGTAGGTGGCATTACCACTTCAGGCACTTGTTGGAACATGGGCAGATCATGGTACATTGAGTGGCCCCTCTCGGCAGTGGTATAGTGGGAGTGGTCAACCCGCTGTGCCTGCTGGGAGGGGAAACTTAAGGGGCCGACACCATTGATTGGGGTTTGTTTGCGCACATGAGTCATCCCGGCTGCTAGGCCATGTGAGAGGGGACTATTCGGGTGACCAATACCCACTCTAACATTGAGAGTGGTGAGCGACTTTGAACTTGTACCTTTGTCAACTTTTGTGGCGAGTGCCTGAACCTTCCCCTACTCTTCTATACCTTCTACTTCTCAAAGTTTACTGCATAAGAAAAATAAAGACTAACTGTTTGAGGTTTTACATCTGTGTGGACACTACAGACATAGGCGTGCGCACAGGGTGTGCCAGGTGTGCCCAGGCACACCCTAATCACACCCTGCAGTGCAGATTCCCCCTGCTGCCCGGTGTCCCCTCCCATAGCATGGCTGACTTCCCTCCTCTCCCATTGGCTACTGCAGTGGGCACACATAGATGATATTTCAGGATGAGTGGGGGAAGGGGTAATGTCATTTACTGGCCCCTTCCCTTTCTGAATGAACACAGTGAGAGATCGGTACCGTGTTTTTGAGCTTTCAGGTGCACACCCTAATGTAACAGGCTGCGCACACCTATGACTACAGACTTTCCTACCCGGACAACGCAGCTGAAGAGGTAACGTGCAAAACCCAAAACTAACCAGCGGCCCTGAAGAGGGTATTGCTACAGAGGTTTAAGGTGGCGAAACTTAAGAGAGCATTTAATTTATTTAGCTAGCATTTGACCTGCCCCCCAGGTTTTAGTTATTCACGCAGTCAGGACATGGGATCTCCTATGTGAGATGAAAAAGGACCTAGGCTCCATAAAGCTTATGTTTCCTTCTGCTATTTTAGCATTTTCATAAATGATACCAAGATTGGTTTGGTCCCCTTTCGTTAATTTATACTACGCTGATAAGATTAGGAGACGACTTAAAAGGACGATCCATAGCTTTCTTCGGCGGTCGGGTGGTATCTCTTATCGTCAATTGGAGCTGGAAGGATTTATTCCAGGTTTATTCCGGAATGATTCAGTCCATCTGTCAGCTATAGGTTTGGATATATTCTGTATGGGATTACAAAGAGTCGGCCACGGTGTTGGGGGGGGGGGGGGCTTTAGCCAGTAGCTTCTCTGCTGGCCTCAGCCGGTGGGGTGTAGTTGTCCAGCATGGCTGGATGGACACCGTTTAATCTGGTTTTAATTTATCCAGGATGGCTTTACATATTTATTTAAATGAAATATTAATAGGTTACCCCTTGGATACACCGTGGCCATTTAAAATGCCAAAAAATTTATAAATTATATTTGTACTTTCATTGGTTTGTATGTTTCTTTATTTTGAGTCCCTTTGTGCTAGCCCATGAAGATTGGTGACACAATCAGAGGGACAGGCAAGTATTAATTCTCTTTGTGGCAGGCTCAGCTTTTCGGAACTGTTTATTATTGACCTAAGGCTCAATTCACACCTATGCAGATACAATGGAGTGTGCGCATTTTTGCCTGTTTTTGCACATCATGTTTAGGACAGCCTATCCATTTCAATTGGCCCTACATGCAAAAAATGCACAAAAGAAGTACATGACCCTTTTTAAAAATTCCACCGCACAAAAATACATGGTACTTTGTTAGCCTGCATTTTGGTGCATATCATAGGTGTGCGCAGCCTATTGCATTAGGGTGTGCACCCTAAAGCTTAAACAGGTGTGTGTATGTGTCTACATATATATGACCCGGGCACATTGATCTCCCTTCCAGCACAGTGAAAGAGAAGAGCGTAAACACTTATCTTATGGCATAACTGGCAAGAGGGAGATCTTTTCCATCTTCCTGCCAGCACATAGAGCGATAATACTAACACACATGGGGGGATTAGGGAGTACCCAGGCACACCTGGCACACCCTGTGCGCACGCCTATGGTGCATATATATTTATGAAATCAGAACATATCTGCACTAGTATAAATAGTCTCTATAATACATGCAGCTTGCAACAAGGACTGATGTACATATGTAATCCTTTTCAATTGATATAAAACCGAGTTGAAGTGCTAGGAGTGAGACCTCCTTTCAGTGATCTGTGCCTTGAACAGTAATCCAATTTTATATTTTAAATATATATATATATATATATATATATATATATATATATGTAGCGGCCTCACCCCATCTCCTTTGTCTAGGGGTAGGTCACACGACAGGGTGAGATGCGCTACGGCCCATGTCCTCCCCATAGCTGTGGGTGAGGTGAAGGCCAGTACCAGATATTTCCTCGGCCCGTGTGCTTTTGTCTAGAATCAAGTCCTGCTGTGTCAACACTTCCCTCTGCTCCCATTAGCCAGAGTTCCACACACCGATCACAGTCCAACTCTTGCTTTATTGTACATCTCACAATAAACAGTGCTTCAGTAGCCATCTGGTTGCGACTTGATAACATTTTGATACAGGGATTGAGCAGGTCGAGGCACTATCCTGGTTATAAACTAAACCACTGCGATCTCGCCAGCGGTTACTATAGCATTTAGCTAGAAAGGACTTAGAACTTGAGAGTCTCTACCAGCGACTCAAGAGAACATAGATAGGAGTACCTTCGCTGCGCTGCGGCCCCTATCAGGGGAAGATGTCCCTCCAAGGGAGTTACCAGAGGCCCATCCGTCACTGGGTTGATGCTGCTCCAGACTCTCCGAATGGGTAACCTCCCCGGCCTCCTCACCTCAGACATGGGCCCCATCCACCTCAGGGACCCTCGGACGTCTCCACCCTCGCGGGATCCAGTCGAAGTCACTGGACCCCAGGCCTCCTAGTTTAGTACCTCACCCCAGGCTGAAGGTGCCTGGGATGGACTCCAACTCCATTCCGATCAGGCCTAGGGTACCTGGGCCGGAATCCAGAACCGCCCGCACCCAGGCCTGAGGTGCCTGGGCGCGTGAAGAAGATCCTCCAGAAGACCTCGTGGTTAGGGCGTCTCCCCCTTTTATCTCCTCCCATCGACACCACGGCAGGTTCCCCGCCCTCGCCGTACCATCTCCGGAAAGGGACAAAAAGGGTAGCACTGTGACGGCCAATCTACCTTGAGCCTCCAGGTACCCCGCCACCCAGAGGCCAAGGAGATTATTACACCATCCAATCCTCCACGAACACAAGTGGTCCACTATTACACACCTGGGTGTCCCACCTAAATTTAGAGACCCCACTACATATATATATATTATATACAGTGGAACCTTGGTTTACGAGTAACGCGGTTAACAAGCATTTTGAAAGATGAGCAACTTTTTTTTTAAATTCTGACTTGGTTTGCGAGTGTTTTCTCGCAAAACGAGCAGAATTCAAGCTAATTGGGTGTGAAGTACCACATTTGGCCAGAGGTGTGGGGGCGTCGGTGACACTCGGAACGGTTCGGAGCTGTTCGGAAATACTCAGAAATACTCTGTTCCCGGGTGTTTCCGAGCCTTTTCGAGGGTTTCCGAGGTCAGCCGAGCTGTCCCCGAGCATTTCCGAGGCTCTCCGGCGCCACCCCCACCTCTGGCCACATGCGGTATTGCATGCTATTGAAGTCAATGTGGGACAAATTATTTTAGTTTCCATTGACTTCTATGGGGAAACTCGCTTTGATATGCGAGTGCTTTGGATTACGAGCAGTCTCCTGGAACATATTATGCTCGTAATCCAAGGTTCCACTGTATATATATATTTACACACTGTATAGTGCTACCACTCACCAAATGTATTGAACTCAAATAATATAATTATGTTTTATAACGTGTATATATTCATACCTTCCAACATTTTGAGATGGAAATGAGGGACACCTACTAGCAAAATGTATGTAGGCATAAGACACGCCCCATGCCACACCCCCTTAAAGGAGAATTAACCCAAAAAAAGTCAATTAAATCCACAAGGGACTTTTTTTTTTTACCACTACTATTCTTTTATATTGGCTTTTCAAATTTACAAACGCAGCAATTTATAATTTGGATGAAAGGTTTAGCAATGGGAAACACTTTTTGAAAGATAAAAAGTGCATTTTATATACAACTATATGGATCAGACCAAAATGAGGGACAAATGAGGGGGACAGAGGGACATTGCTCCAAATCAGGGACAGTTGGGAGCTATTATATATTAATAAGGAAAGTATCTATGTCTAGTATCTATCATGTTACCTATGTCATTTGCATATTTCATCTGTGAGTTCTTTTTATTTGAGGAATTGTTTATTCAAGACTAAGGCCACGTCCTTCTAAAAATTGTTGCTGTGTTTAAATAAACATGTGAGCTGACGTGTGTTGTCTGGTGGAAACAGTTAACAGATATTGTTCCTGGAGTAGATATTTTTGTTATTTCAAGGATACCACCTGCCTAAATGTATGCTTATGCAAAAAGAAATGTTCAATCTCATAACATGAGTTAATAAATAACCAATGGTGATGTTTTTTTTTTCCATTAAAACTGTGTCATTCTGTCTCTGAAATTAGTGCAACAATGTAACACTTGGGCTATCATTACAGTCTGTATCGCTTTTACTCATTTGACTTTAAAGCGGTAGTAAAGCCCGCTTTGTGATTTTTACCTACAGGTAAGCCTATAATAAGGCTTGCCTGTAGGTAAAATGAATATCTCCTAAATGTGCACCATTGAGGAGATATTCACCCTACATGTAGCCAGTGACATCACTGGCGCATGTGCTCTGAAGGTCCAGCATACCTTGCCCGAAACTTCAGAGCTTTGTGTCTAAACCGAGGACTCCCGCGTGCATCACGACTTCGGGCAATCACATAGCCGGAGCTTGCGAACCCGTAAGAAAGACGAGAGAACATGTCAGCCCTCTCAGCGGTGACTTTGCAGTGCTGGAGGGCTTTGTTCCAAGGTGAGTATTTCATAATGTGCTAGTATGGGATGCATACTAGCACACTATGCCATTGCCTTGCAGGGTTTTTTTTTTTTTTTAATCCGCAGTTTACAACCGCTTTAAGGGCTCATGGACATGGGTGCTTTGGTCAATAAAACATACAATTCAGGCATATTTCCCCACCCAGGAACCACAGGTGCTGTGTACAGCCACCTATAGAAATGAATGGCTGTAGGCAGACCATTACTTGCGTTACCACAAGCGTATTAATGCATCCCCCTTCTTTTTACAGACATACAGTCTAATGCCGCTGTGAGGGGGTTAGCTCGGCAGCGGGTGTGTGTGACCCCCGGGGTGGGCTCCCCACCCAAAAACAGGCCCAGCAGACGGAGGTTGTGGTTTTCAAAATCAAAAAGGTGCGGTTTATTTTCTATTTACAGTGACAAAAACACAGCAAGGCAAAAAAAAACATAAACAAAATAAATCCTGGTCAACTTGACCTCTGACTAAACATACAGGTTTCCTAACTAACAACTGGGATCAGCCTAGTGCTGTCCTAGTCCCTAAGTCCCTGGTTTTAAATGTCCAAGCAAATATATAGCCACACAGGCTTTCTCTCACCGCACAGGGGTTCACTCTCCCTAGACAGTCCACACAGGTCTGCTTCCAGGCATGAGCTAACATCTAATGAAGCTGGGCTTTCTTATAGAGGCCTAAATGAGCTGACAAGGTTCAGCTGGTCTCATCAACTCCCTGTCTGCACGACGCCCAGCCCTCTCCCTAGAGGTATGAGTCATCCATGAGCCCACTAGTCTCAGCTGGGCTTATACAACTCTCCACCTAGCTGTATAAGTCGGCGTAAAGCCTGAATCTGGGCGAAATATATCTACCCCCCTGGATGCAACCAGGTGACTTTACCTTCCTGCTGTCACATACCCCCCCCTCTTGTTTTAACCTCGGGGTTGGAACACCAGCAATCAGGCATTCATGTACTCGAGACAAAGCATCCACATTCCCCATTTGAACGCCAGGGCGATGCTTTACTGTGAAGTTGAATTCCTGGAGGGCCAGGAACCACCTATTCACTCTTCTATTTGTTTCCTTGTTTTGAGCCATCCACTTTAACGGAGCGTGATCCGTAACCATGTCAAAGTGCCTACCTAGCAGGTAGTACCGAAGGGAATCTAGAGCCCACTTCACCGCTAAACACTCCTTTTCAACGGTGGCGTAATTTACCTCATGGGACTTCAACTTCCTGCTGAGGTAAATGACTGGGTGCTCTTCCCCGTTCCAGACCTGGGACAATACTGCTCCTAACCCCACATCTGACGCATCACTTTGTACGACAAAGTCTCTAGAGAAGTCGGGTGAGTACAACACTGGCTGGCTACATAAGGCTTGTTTCAAGAATTGGAATGCTGCCTCAGCCTCGGGGGTCCATTTAATCATGACCGACCCTTTCCCCTTCGTCAGGTTGGTTAGGGGCACAGCCTTAGAAGCAAAGTGGGGAATGAATCGCCGATAATACCCAGCGATTCCCAGAAAGGCTCGTACCTGCTTCTTGCTGTTGGGACGTGGCCAACTCTGGATGGCCTCGACTTTGTTGAGTTGGGGTTTTATTACTCCCCTCCCAATGGTGTACCCAAGATATTTGGCCTCCTCCTGCCCAATGGTACACTTCTTGGGGTTAGCCGTAAACCCTGCTTCCCGAACAGAGTCCAGGACTGCTTGCACTTTTGGCAGATGTGAGGCCCAATCTGTGCTATGGACAATTATGTCATCCAGGTAAGCCGCAGCATACTTCCGATGGGGCCTCAGCATCTGGTCCATTTTCCGCTGGAATGTGGCCGGCGCATTCTGTAACCCGAACGGCATTCTTTTATATTGGAACGCCCCGTCTGGGGTTACAAATGCGGTTTTCTCTTTGGCCGACTTGGCCAGGGGGATTTGCCAATACCCTTTTGTGAGGTCAAGAGTCGTCATGTATCGGGCTGTTCCCAGCCGGTCGATCAACTCATCTATACGTGGCATGGGGTAGGTGTCAAATTTTGTAACTTTGTTCAACTGACGAAAATCGTTACAAAATCGCCAGCTCCCATCCGGTTTAGGCACCAACACAATGGGACTAGACCAATCACTTTGGGACTCCTCTATCACCCCTAAGTTAAGCATTTTCTGTACTTCCTCCCGTATTGCCTCCCGTCGGGCCTCTGGGATCCGATAGGGTTTTAACTTCACCCTTTCACCGGGCGGGGTAATAATGTCATGCTCTACCCCAGATGTTTGTCCCGGCAGCTCAGAGAATACCTCCTTGTTGCGAAGCACAAACTCCTTAACCTCCTGTTGTTGGGGTTGTGACAAGGTGGCTGCGATTCCAACCTCAGGAATCACGCAACCAGTTTGAGCTGGTGACCAAGTGTCTGCGACTAGGGACTCTCTATCCCTCCAGGCTTTCAACAGATTAACGTGATAGATCTGTTCGGGCTTTCGCCTTCCTGGTTGTCTGACCTTGTAATTCACTTCGCTCACTTTTTCCATTATCTCGTAGGGGCCTTGCCATTTGGCAAGGAATTTACTTTCAACCGTAGGGACAAGTACCAATATCCTATCCCCCGGGGAAAAGGTACGGGTCTTGGCTCCACGGTTGTACACTCTCTGCTGTGCCAACTGCGCTTGGGCCAAATGTTCCTTCACGATGGGCATTACCTGTGCAATTCGATCTTGCATCAGGGCGACATGCTCAATCACACTCCTGTGGGGAGAACTCTCACTTTCCCAAGTTTCCTTGGCAATATCCAACAGCCCTCTTGGGTGTCTCCCATACAGTAACTCAAAGGGGGAGAATCCCGTAGAGGATTGGGGCACCTCCCTAATAGCAAACATCAAATAAGGAAGTAGACAGTCCCAATCCCTTCCATCTCTATCCACCACTTTCTTCAACATTTGTTTTAGGGTTTTGTTGAATCTTTCAACCAGCCCATCGGTTTGGGGGTGATACACAGATGTACGCAATTGCGTCACTTTGAACAATTTACACAGCTCTTTCATAACCCGGGACATAAAGGGTGTACCTTGGTCCGTAAGCAGTTCTTTACAAATACCCACCCGGCTAAAAACAAGAGATAGCTCTTTGGCTATGGTTTTGGCCGAGGTATTTCTGAGAGGGATCGCTTCTGGATAACGGGTGGCATAGTCCATTATAACCAATATGTACTGGTGCCCCCTAGCGGACTTGATTATAGGACCTACCAAATCCATTGCGATTCTCTCAAACGGGACCTCAATGATGGGTAGAGGGACCAGCGGGCTACGGAAATGTGGCATCGGGGCCGACCTCTGACACACAGGGCAGGAGGAACAATAATTTTCTATGTCCTTCATCACCCCAGGCCAATAGAATCTCTGTAATACCCTCTCTCGGGTTTTCTCTGTCCCCAGATGACCTCCAAGAATGTGCCCATGGGCCAACTCCAACACCAACTTCCTGTAAGGTTTGGGCACCACAAGCTGCTCAACGGTTTCTTCTGCCCTTTTTGCCACCCGATACAGTAGGTCCTTCTCTACGCTGAAGTATGGGTAAGTGCCGGTATTATCTGGGTTCACTAACTCGCCATCTATTTTCACTACGTTTTCCCGTGCCTTTATTAGGGCGGGGTCTTTCAACTGTTCTGTGGCAAAGTTTTCCCTGTGAACCTCAAGATCAGAAAACTCCACAGACGGTAGGTTTTCGTCTGAGGAGGTGGGCTCCTCTCCAGTTTCTTGAGTCTCCCCTGCCAATACTGACAAGGGAAATTCCGGAGAGTCCTCACCACTCTCAGGGGAGTTCTGGCTATCACATTCCTGGTACATAGGGGCACCAGTGGGGGGCTCAGGATCATCCCACAGTTCCCAGAACTTCGGAAAATCCCTTCCCACAATGGCGTCATGCGGTAACTGAGATACTAAGCCCACTGGATGAGAGAGGGTACCTCTGGGGGTCTCGAAACACACTGTAGTCACTGGATACTCTCGGGTGTCCCCATGCACACAAATAACGGCTACCTTGCTATTCCCAGAGACCTCTGTTTTAACTAACTCAGCCTTTATCAGGGTCACAAGGCTACCTGAATCCAGCAATACCACAACATTTCTACCATTAATACACATTTTGCATAAATGTTTCTCAGTTCCCCGAATGGCAGTGCATGCGACTGTCGCACACAGCGACTGACGTCTGCCCGTCAGAAAGTCACACTGCATGGGTTCCTCCACAACCGGGCAATTTGCTGCAATATGTCCCGCTTGCCGGCAGCGGTAGCAAACGATCCTTCTTGCGGCCTCTTGAGCCGCTGATTTCCCAGGCTGTTCTCGCCAAACTTGGGGTAGAGCTCCCACCCTCTCACTCTCTCCACCCTCACCCCTTGGAATCCTCTTATCCGCCCCTGGGGATGGTCTGGTCTTAGGGTGGAAAGTCCGAGTGTCTCTGGAAGAGGCCGTCAGGTTCTCTGTAGCCAAGTATTTCTCCACACGATCCACAAGACCATCGGCCGTCTCTGGGTCTCCATGGCTTACCCACTTTTGGATGGCAGTAGGAAGAGCTCTCAAAAACCGATCCATTACAACACGTTCCACAATCTTTGGTGCGGACAAAGTCTCTGGCTGTAGCCACTTTCTGCTCAGGTGAATGAGATCATACATTTGAGACCTGGGGGGTTTTCCAAGCTGGAAAGTCCAGTTATGCACACGCTGAGCCCGGACAGCCAGGGTGACACCCAGCCTTGCCAATATTTCAGCTTTTAGCATCACATAGTCTTTTGCTTGGTTAGGCTCTAGGTCATAGTAAGCTTTCTGCGATTCACCAGTTAACAGAGGAGCCACTAGTCCAGCCCACTGCTCCTCAGGCCACTTTTCTCTTTCAGCGGTCCTTTCAAATGTGGTCAAAAATACCTCTGGATCATCCTCTCCAGTCATTTTTGTCAATAAACGACTCACCCCAAAGGACGCGGTATTAGTGGGACGGCTTTCCTCACTGGTCTGCGGACGTTGCTGCATTACTGCTTCCATCTGTTGTTGTAGTCTCTGCTCTTGCTTCTGCAACAGGTCTATGAAGCGGGCCTCAGATTGCTGTTGGGCTTGTTGCTGAGCCTCCAGACTCTGTTGTAAAGTTGCAAGGCTCTGTTGATGAGCTTGCTGCTGGGCTGCAAGGCTCCTTTGCAAACCTGCATTTGTCTGCTGTTGATTGGCATTTGCTAGAGCCAGCTGTTTCAGTATCTCCTCCATGCTGGCTTAAAAAAAAAACTGCCACTGGTTCTCCACCAACTGTGAGGGGGTTAGCTCGGCAGCGGGTGTGTGTGACCCCCGGGGTGGGCTCCCCACCCAAAAACAGGCCCAGCAGACGGAGGTTGTGGTTTTCAAAATCAAAAAGGTGCGGTTTATTTTCTATTTACAGTGACAAAAACACAGCAAGGCAAAAAAAACATAAACAAAATAAATCCTGGTCAACTTGACCTCTGACTAAACATACAGGTTTCCTAACTAACAACTGGGATCAGCCTAGTGCTGTCCTAGTCCCTAAGTCCCTGGTTTTAAATGTCCAAGCAAATATATAGCCACACAGGCTTTCTCTCACCGCACAGGGGTTCACTCTCCCTAGACAGTCCACACAGGTCTGCTTCCAGGCATGAGCTAACATCTAATGAAGCTGGGCTTTCTTATAGAGGCCTAAATGAGCTGACAAGGTTCAGCTGGTCTCATCAACTCCCTGTCTGCACGACGCCCAGCCCTCTCCCTAGAGGTATGAGTCATCCATGAGCCCACTAGTCTCAGCTGGGCTTATACAACTCTCCACCTAGCTGTATAAGTCGGCGTAAAGCCTGAATCTGGGCGAAATATATCTACCCCCCTGGATGCAACCAGGTGACTTTACCTTCCTGCTGTCACACCGCGTACACACGCATTTTTCTCGACATGATTTTTCGTGTTTCCTCTCAAGCCTGCCTTGCCTACACACTATCGTAGAAAAAAATGTTCGACTAAAGCGCAGTGACGTACGACACGTACGACGGCACCATAAAGGGGAAGTTCCATTCGGATGGCGCCACCCTTCATGTTAGTAAAGTTTGGTGAGAGACGATTCGCGCTTTTTAGCCTCGTGCTTTTCAGTCCGTTACAGCGTGACGAATGTGCAATCTCCATTACGAGCGCTAGTTTTACCAGAACGAGCGCTCCCATCTCATACTTGCATACATACTTTTTTTCACGTCGTTAAAGCCCACACACGGCCGTTTTTCATGACGAGAAAAACAACGATGTGACAAACGACGAGAAAAATTAGAGCATGTTCCAATTTTTTCTTGCCCATTTTTCACGTCATGAAAAATGCTCGGAAGCCCACACACGATCATTTTTAATGACCATTTTAAAAAATTGCATTTTTCTCGTCATTAAAAACGGTCGAGTGTACGCGGCATAAGTCCAAGTTTTTACATCTGCATGCACTGCAATAGCATAACTTCCAACTTTCTAAAATGGGAACGAGGGACACCTATTAGGAAAAGTATGTAGGCATAGGACACACCCCCTTCCACACCCCTTAAAGGAGAATTATACAAAAAAAAAAGATTAGTTAACCAGTTGCCGACCAGCCACCGCAGTTATACTGCGGAAAGGTGGCTCGGCTTTGCGAAACGCCGTACTGATACGTCGGTTCATGCACTAGCTTTTGCGGGTCCGGCGGAATCGATGTCTGCCGGCCACCCGCGATCGCAGTGAAGAAAGGCAGATCCCTGTTCTGACATGGGAGGAGAGAGAGATCAGCTGTTCCTAGTGATCAGGAACAGCGATCTTTCTCTACTCCCAGTCAGTCCGTCCCCCTGACAGTTAGAAAGCACCTTCCTAGGGAACACTTAACCCTTTGATCACCACTAGTGTTAACCCCTTCCCTGCAAGTGCCATTTATATAGTGATTATTGCATTTTTAAAGCACTGTATTGGTGTCACTGGTTTACCAAAAATATGTAGAAGAATACATATTGGCTGCACTATAGTTCAGATCTTTTGTCTCCACCTTTTGTCTCCTCCTATTGTTCATAAAATTGCATGGGTACTGGGCAAAGGTGTCTTTATAAGTGGAGTCATTATTGATGTTTGGTGTATTGTCTATCCCCTTCGACACAGTGAAATCCCATATGGGGTGTCGGGGAGGGAGAGACGGTGCCCAATCTCTTGTACTTCTCTAAATTTCTCTTTATTATTTTTGCTGGTCTCACCGTGCAATAATCACTTCATGGCAGTTCTGAGCTGTAATCTGTATGTGAATAAGATACTCATCATACTATGACATCCATAGGACAGACAATGTTCTTATTCTGTGTTGATTTCTTATTGTTAAAACTCAATAAAAACTTTGAAACAAAGAATACATATTGGCCTAAACTGATGAATAAATATGTTGTTTTCAAAATTGTCGTTCTTTGTTTATACCACCAAAAGAAAGCTCTATTTGTGACAAAAAAAGGACATCAATTTTGTTTGGGTACAGCGTCGCATGACCGCGCAATTATCAGTTAAAATAACGCAGTGCCGTATTGGAAAAAATGGCCTGGGCAGGAAGGTGGTAAATCCTTTCGGGGCTGAAGTGGTTAAACCCACAAGTGCTTTTTTTAGCACTACTGTTCCTTTATACTGGCTTTTAAAATGTATTAATGCAGCATTTTAGAGATTTTTAGTTTAGCACTGGGAAACACCTTTTGAAAGATAAATAGTGCATTTTATATAGAATTATATAGATCAGACCAAAATGAGGGACAAATGAGGAGGAAAGAGGGACAGAGGGACTCGAAATCAGAGACAGTAGGGAGCTATGCAATAGTGTGATCTGAACAAATAGGGCATAAGGCACCTGGTGTGAATGAGCCCTAAAGTGAATTTACATTCAAGCAGTATCCAAGTATCTATATCAGTGGCAGCCCATCCGCCACTGATACAGGGCACCGGATGTATGGATTCCAATGGGGGGCGGAGTTTTTTTTGTGAAGCACGTGATTAGAGCCAGAGGCTCTAATAGGCTTCAAAAAAAGGGGTAGGCTCGGGGCGCAGAGCCCTGGGCCCAAAGCCCACCCAGTTGTGTGACAATAGCGAATTGTAACACTGATTCTTCTCCCAGCCAACCAGGAAGCGGGTCGTGACCCATTTCCCGATTGGCCGATAGGAGAAGCGATCTTATTGGCCAAGGGGGAGGAGGGAGGAGGAAGGAGGAGGGAGGAGATGCATGGCCGGAGGAGACGCATGGCCGGAGGAGACCGACCGACCCACGACCCACAAGCCGCCACGATGGCTCACCTGCACTCACCGGCTCGGACAGGGGAGGGAGGAGGAGGGGAGATCGAAGTCACTCATGTCTGGGGGGGCGTTGGTTTGCCGCACCCCCCCCCCCGGATTATCGAGCACCAGCCACCGCTGATCTTTCAGCATTTAACTGTTGGTTATTGAGACATTCTGTTTGTTTCATGAGGCTTCGTTCACACATGCATTCTTAAGTGTGCATGTGTTTGGAGGGCCGTGTTTGCCAGTGTGTGTTTGTGCACCTGCACAATTGTCAATTTGGATCAGAGGTCATATCCCTGCAGTCACTGCGTCCTAATAGACATGAATGGGACTGCCTATACACAGACTCACAGAATACTTGTGCATCCCATGCGGGCAAGGACAGATTATTGCAAGAATGTGCACTTAATTACGTCCATCTGAATGAGGCCTAACAGGAATGCAACCTATCTCAATACTGGAACCAGAGTTGGCTTTATTGTTTGAGATTGCTACATTTCCTCTGTGTTTAGACATAAGCAAATCATCTGTTTTTCAAGGTGTAATCATTCAAAACTTGTGGTAAGAGTTAACAGAAAAATGATGCTTGCTTTCAGGATCAGATTTACTTCTCAGGAGTCTGTGACACAAACCCGTTTGGCAATTCTAAATCAAACCTACTACTGACCCACATCGTTACATATTTACTGCATCAGACTGCTGAAAAAAATTAGAGTGCTAATCTCGTGGAGTACGCGGCTGAAATGAAGGTGACTAAAGAGAACTGTTGGCTCGTCTCCCACATCCGGAAGCTTACTGTGAAATTGTTGTACCTACATGCCAAGCTGGATTTGTTATACCACCTGGCACAGCCTGCATATGTCTAGAAACAGATAAGTATTGGTAAATATATATATTTTTTTATTCTTACTTATACTACCCATCTTTTTTTACAATAAAAATTTACTATAGCGGCTATGTCAGAGTTGCCTCTATGCAAAAATGTAAAAGTGTAGTTTTCACCAAGACCGTCTACCGTTTCTGGGTTATATCTTTAGCTCTAAAGGTTTCCAAATGGGCCCCCAAAAGCTTGCTGCTGTCCTGCAATGTTTTTTAGGATTTGCCAGCTACTACAGACGCTTCTTTAAAGGCTTCGCCACTTGCCACCCCTCTTACCTTGACCAAAAGGGAAGTAAAGCGCAAAGTATGACCCTCCAAAGCCATGTCAGCTTTCCAGCAACTAAAGGAAAAGTTTAGCCAGGCTCCAGTCCTTCAGCATCTAAACCCAGATCTCCAGTACATTGTTGAAGTGGATGCATCAGAAACAGTGGCGGCTGGTGCTCAAAAATTTTGGGGGGGCGCAAACAATCTGAAAAAAACCCCACATCAAGCGCAGCCCCTATGCCCATCAAACGCAGCCACTGTATTCATAAATTGCCGCCACTGTGGCATCAAACGCACCTACTGTACCCATCAATTGCTGCCAGTGTGCCCATCAATTGCCGCCACTGTGCCCATAAATTGCCACCACTGTGCCCATCAATTGCCACCACTGTGCCCAATCAATTGCTGCCAGTGTGCCCCATCAATTACCGCCAGTGTGCCCCATCAATTGCCGCCAGTGTGCCCCATCAATTGCCACCAGTGTGCCCCATCAATTGCCGCCAGTGTGCCCCATCAATTGCCCCTACTGTGCCCCATCAAATGCTGCCAGTGTGTCCCCCCCCCGCCCGGCACTTACCTGTCTCTGCGCTGTCCTCCACGCTCCGAGTCCTCCATGTCTTCTCCCGTCCTTTTCCCGTCATCTCAGCTATGATTGGATGCCTGAAAGGCGTCCAATCACAGCGCCTGTCGCTTCAGCCAATCAGGTGACAGGGTGTTACGGACCTATTCATACCTCGCTTAAATGCTTAAAATAAGTGATTTAAAACCTTTTTTCTATATAAAATGAAATCAAACGATAGTGGTGCAAAAAGAGAAAACAATTACATTTATTTATAAAGAAAAGAAACTTGTATTAATCCGATAACATAAATGATACCACCTTTAAAACAAAGATGATACCGATAATACAAATAGGAATATTGCTATAACATAAATGATACACAATAATACCAATAAGAATATGGCTATAATGGACACAGCAGTATATCAGGACAAGTTATAGAAAAATAAGAGTTACTGGAAGCAAAAGAGAAGCAAGATGGAAGTGGGGAGAGAGAGAGAGAGAGAGAGCTTACTACGTCACCATGTCGTCTGCATCATTCACAAGGGGCTAATCATGGCTCTGGCTGACTAATTTATACCCCTTCTATGCCTACCCCCCCCCATCAACCAGAATCCAAAATCCGGCGGTCTCATTGGTTTAAAGCTGACCACCTGATTGGTTGAAATCTCAAGCCTCTTTACTTAGCCTGCCAAATCTAAACCAGAAATACTTGCTGCTTTATCAGATAGAGGTGTGTTCCTTTGATGCTCAGTTCAACCAGTTCTCACATTAGCATGCTAAGGGCCCCTGCGGTGACCGGCCCCCCCAAGACAAAGGACACTTAAGTATCACCTGAAACCTAATCCATATTCTCAGTAGACTGCAAAACTGTCCTTCTAGAATATAACTTGCCATTATATCACAAAATATATATATATATTCTTGTAACATCCTATATGGTTATACCCATCTCCCTACATATACATCCATTGGGGGCATGGTGCTTTATTTAGAGTCCCGGATATGAATATGAAATGTTCAAAATATCCACCACAAGGGTAACCATAAAGAGAAAGAGGGGTAGGGTCTGACTTCACTAAGTGAAAAATACTATATCAGATAGCAGTCCTGGCACAGTATCCTATTTTAGGGTGGACTCACCAATTGAGGTGCGGTCTCTGTGGCATAGGGCAGTAACAATACAAAAAAAAAAGGATGAAAGCCATGCAGATTGGCTGAAACATGTCGGGTTAATGTTACCAATGTGACGCTATTCACATCACCTACAGCTACGTTTGCGGACGCATGCGCACTGGGCTCTGCAGGACGTGGATCACGAATCCCGGAAGCGGCTCCATGATTCGTCTGTTTGAACAGCAGCACGAGCGGAAGAAACCAGCATTAGTAAGCAGATACTACCAGCGTTATCTTCAGTCTATCACCAGCGCTATCACCAGCCGAGGAGGTCGCCACAGACCGCGGACATCCACCCTTATAGGGACAGCAGAAGTTACAATCCCCTGCATGGGGACGAGTGTATCTTAGTGTGCAACTCTTCTTTCCTGCTGCTGCGGGTTCCCCCCATATGCATGGGGAGAGGATACAACCCGGAACTGAGGATGTCCCTGACTACTATCAAGGCTTGGTGAGTGGACCTATGGTCCATATTACTTCAATATCCTGGCATTTCACTTTAATGCTGACCTTGCTCTGCGACTTTTGCTTTATTTATAGCTTATCATCTGTGGTTTATTTGGACTGCTTATGCACATCAACATACTGTCCAATCTAATAGACTGCTTTCAAGCCTAGCTTCATTTGTGAACTGACCATGTCCATGATTTGGTTGCAATTAAATAGCTATCCACTGGAGATTAGGGATGGGCCCGGTGCTCGATTCGAACCCATGTTCGAATCGAGCATCGGGCGTTCGCTCGCTCGTCGAGCCCAGAACTATTTGGGCCGTTCGCATCACATTCGTGTGATGCGAGCGGCCCCGCAATGCATTGCGGCCGGCGCGGCCGGCGCAGTGCATTGCTGGCTGATGATTGGCCAAGCATGCACTGTGACCCCGCATGCTTGGCCAATCACAGCGCCCGAAACTCGGAGAGCAATAATTGGCTACAGGCAGGACGCCTGTAGCCAATTACAGCTCAGGGGCTTTAGTACACGCCCCACCATTTAAAAGGCCGCCACGCCATCGGCCCCGGTCACATGAGTTCCGGCTTTAGGAGAGATTAGTCTGCTGATTCTGTCTTTGCTTGATACTGAAAGATTTGCTCTTCTTTGCTAAACCATTGGCTATTTCTTTGCTAAACCATTGCTACCTAAGTCATTGATCGTTCATTGCTGCTGATTGCACAGTTAGTGTGTTATTAGCTGCTGCTGGGGATTAGTCTGGTGCGTGCTTACTGTTAGTACAGTATTGCAGTAGTACCAACCGCAGTGCTGTTAGCACAGCATTGCACCCCAACAGCACCCATAGGACTTCTAGTGTGTTAGTGGCAGCAAACAGAGCTCCTATATTTTCTTCTCAGCAGCACCCATAGGACTTCTAGTGTGTTAGTGGCAGCAAACAGAGCTCCTATATTTTCTTCTCAGCAGCACCCATAGGACTTCTAGTGTGTTAGTGGCATCACACAGAGCTCCTATATTTTCTTCTCAGCAGCACCCATAGGACTTCTAGTGTGTTAGTGGCAGCAAACAGAGCTCCTATATTTTCTTCTCAGCAGCACCCATAGGACTTCTAGTGTGTTAGTGGCAGCAAACAGAGCTCCTATATTTTCTTCTCAGCAGCACCCATAGGACTTCTAGTGTGTTAGTGGCAGCAAACAGAGCTCCTATATTTTCTTCTCAGCAGCACCCATAGGACTTCTAGTGTGTTAGTGGCATCACACAGAGCTCCTATATTTTCTTCTCAGCAGCACCCATAGGACTTCTAGTGTGTTAGTGGCAGCAAACAGAGCTCCTATATTTTCTTCTCAGCAGCACCCATAGGACTTCTAGTGTGTTAGTGGCAGCAAACAGAGCTCCTATATTTTCTTCTCAGCAGCACCCATAGGACTTCTAGTGTGTTAGTGGCAGCAAACAGAGCTCCTATATTTTCTTCTCAGCAGCACCCATAGGACTTCTAGTGTGTTAGTGGCATCACACAGAGCTCCTATATTTTCTTCTCAGCAGCACCCATAGGACTTCTAGTGTGTTAGTGGCAGCAAACAGAGCTCCTATATTTTCTTCTCAGCAGCACCCATAGGACTTCTAGTGTGTTAGTGGCAGCAAACAGAGCTCCTATATTTTCTTCTCAGCAGCACCCATAGGACTTCTAGTGTGTTAGTGGCAGCAAACAGAGCTCCTATATTTTCTTCTCAGCAGCACCCATAGGACTTCTAGTGTGTTAGTGGCATCACACAGAGCTCCTATATTTTCTTCTCAGCAGCACCCATAGGACTTCTAGTGTGTTGGTGGCAGCAAACAGAGCTCCTATATTTTCTTCTCAGCAGCACCCATAGGACTTCTAGTGTGTTAGTGGCAGCAAACAGAGCTCCTATATTTTCTTCTCAGCAGCACCCATAGGACTTCTAGTGTGTTAGTGGCAGCAAACAGAGCTCCTATATTTTCTTCTCAGCAGCACCCATAGGACTTCTAGTGTGTTAGTGGCATCACACAGAGCTCCTATATTTTCTTCTCAGCAGCACCCATAGGACTTCTAGTGTGTTAGTGGCAGCAAACAGAGCTCCTATATTTTCTTCTCAGCAGCACCCATAGGACTTCTAGTGTGTTAGTGGCAGCAAACAGAGCTCCTATATTTTCTTCTCAGCAGCACCCATAGGACTTCTAGTGTGTTAGTGGCATCACACAGAGCTCCTATATTTTCTTCTCAGCAGCACCCATAGGACTTCTAGTGTGTTGGTGGAACCAAAAGAGCTCCTATATTTTCTTCTCAGCAGCACCCATAGGACTTCTAGTGTGTTAGTGGCAGCAAACAGAGCTCCTATATTTTCTTCTCAGCAGCACCCATAGGACTTCTAGTGTGTTAGTGGCATCACACAGAGCTCCTATATTTTCTTCTCAGCAGCACCCATAGGACTTCTAGTGTGTTAGTGGCAGCAAACAGAGCTCCTATATTTTCTTCTCAGCAGCACCCATAGGACTTCTAGTGTGTTAGTGGCAGCAAACAGAGCTCCTATATTTTCTTGTCAGCAGCACACATAGTACCTATAGTGTGTTAGTGTCAGCACCCATAGGACCTACAGTGTGTTGTGAGCACACATAGGAGTTCTATTTTTTATACTATATACACTACCGACTACAATGGCTGGAAGACCGCCAAGGAGAGGCAGAGCGTGCCGAGGCAAGAACACAGGGCAGGCAGGCTCTGTTTCTAGAGACAACAGTGCTGGCCGTGGACGTGGTCGTGCATCGTCATCAGCACGTGGCCATGGGACACGCTTGTCTTTGTTTTCGGCAGCTGGACATGTGGAGCCGCATCATGCCGAAGGCTTGGTAGAATGGATGACCAAGCCCTCCTCATCCTCCTCATCCTCTCTCACCCAGGCTCAGGGTACTGGCAGAGCAGCTGCCAACGCGTACTCAATGGCATCATCAGCCACCCCTTCCCTAGACCCACCATGTCCTCCTGAGGAGTCCCCCGAACTGTTTGAGCACAGTGTTGGGTACATGCTCCAGGAGGATGCCCAACGATTCGAAGGCTCGGATGATGATACCCAGCTTGAGGAAGTCAGTAGTGTGCGCGCAGAGAGAGGGGATGCTGAAGGACAGCAATCTGGCAGTAGTGTTCCACCAGCTGCAGCTTACTGCCAGGTTTGCTCTAGTGGTGAAGAGGGAGGGGATGATGAGGTCACTGACTCCACGTGGGTGCCTGAAGGGAGAGAGGAGGAGGAGGAGGAGGATGCAGCGTCACATGTCCAACGAGGCAGGATGCCCCCTGGAGGCCAGCTAGAGGCCAGCACAGCAACTGTACCACACCGCAGAGCTCCGCCTGTGCAGGGCGCTGCCTCTGCACATTATCACAAAAGTTCTTTGGTGTGGGCCTTTTTTGAGACGAGTGCATCAGATCGCACCACTGCTATTTGCAATATTTGTCTCAAGCGTATCTCGCGTGGCCAAAACATCAGCCGCTTGGGCACCACAAGCATGAGCAGACATATGTCGACCTGCCATGCAGCTCGTTGGCAAGCACACATAAAAGACCCACACCAAAGAACAAAGCGGACCTCTCCTTGCTCCTCATCAGCTGGGATCTCCATCCCCACTATATCTTCAGTCCTCTCTGAAAGCTGCTCTGAGAGGACTGAAGGTGTAGAATTAGGTGTGTCACAACCAAGTACTTGCAGTACACCGACGTCCGATTGTAGCAGGCAAATTTCCCTGCCCCAGCTGCTGGACCGTCGAAAGAAGTATACTCCCAGCCATCCACATGCCCAGCGGTTGAATGCTAGCTTGGCTAAATTGCTAGCACTTCAACTGCTGCCTTTTCAGTTGATAGACTCGGCCCCCTTCCGTGAGTTTGTTCAATGTGCGGTTCCTCAGTGGCAGGTTCCCAAACGCCACTTTTTCTCACGGAAGGCGATTCCGTCTCTCTACTGGCATGTGGAAGGCAATGTCCATGCCTCGCTGGACAGGGCGGTCAGCGGTAAGGTGCATATTACCGCTGACTCATGGTCCAGCAGGCATGGACAGGGACGTTATCTTTCTTTCACGGCCCATTGGGTCACTCTATTGGCAGCTGGGAGGGATGCAGGACAAGGTGCAGTAGTGTTGGAGGTTGTTCCGCCACCACGCCTCCAAAATGCTACTACTGGTTGTGACACACCTCTCTCCTCCACCCCCTCCTCTTCTTCTTCCTCCATGTCCTCTTCGAGTGCTCTGTCCTCGGAACCAGCGGTGCTCCGTAGGCGTACAAGGGGCTACGCGAGTACGCAGGCAAAAAGATGCCATGCCGTGCTTGCGCTGGTGTGTTTGGGGGACAGGAGCCACACTGGGCCAGAGGTTCTGGCAGCTCTGCAGGGGCAGGCCGAGAGGTGGTTGACGCCACGCCAGCTTAAGCCAGGAATGGTCGTTTCTGATAATGGCACCAACCTCCTCTCCGCCCTGCGACAGGGGCAGCTCACCCATGTGCCCTGTATGGCTCACGTCCTCAACCTGGTGGTGCAGCGGTTCTTGGGCAGGTTCCCAGGCTTACAGGATGTCCTGAGGCAGGCCAGGAAAGTCTGTGTGCATTTCCGCCGATCTTATAATGCCAGTGCTCGGCTGACTGAGCTACAAAAGGAGCTGAACCTGCCCAAGAACCGCCTAATATGTGACATGCCCACCAGGTGGAACTCAACGTTGGCCATGCT
This sequence comes from Rana muscosa, assembly GCA_029206835.1. Taxonomy (NCBI): domain Eukaryota; kingdom Metazoa; phylum Chordata; class Amphibia; order Anura; family Ranidae; genus Rana; species Rana muscosa. The sequence goes on from CM055126.1 coordinate 130,812,021, forward strand.
GCAGCGACTGCACACGCAGCAGAGGGCCATCAATGAGTACCTTTGCGACTACGGCACCAGGACAGGGTCAGGGGAGCTTGGCTTTTTTCCCCCACGCCAGTGGAGCATGATCAGGGATGCATGCACTGTCCTCTCACCATTTGAGGAGGCCACGAGGATGGTGAGCAGTGACAGTGCATGCATCAGTGACACTGTACCTCTTGTCCACCTGTTGGAGCATACGCTGCGTGGGATAATGGACAGGGCACTTGAGGCAGAACAGAGGCAGGAAGAGGAGGACTTCCTTGTCTCTCAAGGCCCCCTTTATCCAGACAATGTTCCTTCTGTCCCACCCATCACACAGGAAGAGGAGGAGGAGGAGGAGGAGGAGGAGGATTGTGTGAGCATGGAGGTGGAGCCTGGCACTCAGCATCAGCAGCAGCAGTCTTTTAGGGATGATGTACAGTCCCAACAAACCAGTGGACTTGTACGTGGCTGGGAGGAGGTGGCTGGCGATCATGTCATCCTCAGTGACCCAGAAGACTCCGGACCGAATGCCTCAACTAACCTACGCTGCATGGCCTCCCTGATCCTGCAAAGCCTGCGGAAGGATCCTCGTGTTCTTCGGATCAAGGAGAGTGACCATTACTGGCTGGCCACTCTCCTTGATCCACGGTACAAGGGTAAGGTTGCGGACCTTATCTTGCCGTCGCAGAGGGAGCAGAGGATGAGACATCTCAGGGAGGCCTTGCAGAAAGGTCTGTGCAACGCGTTCCCAGAAACTGGGAGGTTACAAACTCCTGGTCCTGGACGACGAGTTGCTGAGGCTTCGGTCAGTAGCAGAAGGAGCGGTGGGGAAGGTGGACGTCTGACCGATGCGTTCAGACAATTTTTTAGTCCGCAGCCCCAAGGTATGATCGGTTCCAGCAACCATCGCCAGCGTCTGATATACATGGTGCAGGAATACCTAGGGGCAAGGTCAGACTTGGACACCTTTCCCACCGAAAATCCTCTGGCTTACTGGGTCCTGAGGATGGATCACTGGCCAGAGCTTGCACAGTATGCAATTGAGCTACTGGCCTGTCCTGCATCCAGCGTTCTTTCCGAACGCACATTCAGTGCTGCTGGAGGATTTGTCACCGATCATAGGGTGCGCCTGTCCACCGACTCGGTTGATCGACTGACCTTCATAAAAATGAATCAGTCTTGGATCACCACCAGCTACCAGACACCTGAAGCGGATATAACGGAATAATTTATAATGTCACATCCCTTCAAGACTGCCTATGCTGATGCTGAGTGACTGTCCTGTTATGTTCACTGACTATCCTCTTCCTCCTCCTCAATGATCCATGCCACCACACCAGTGCCTAAGGCACAATTTTTCAGCCCCTGTATAACAGGGGCGTGTAATTACAATTTTTTAAAAAGATGCTTCGCAACAGGTGTGACTGCTGTGCTCAGAGTACAGTATCTGTGAGGGGTTGCAGTGTTGTGGCACCAGCACCAGTGCCTAAGGCACAATTTTTCAGCCCCTGTTGGGGCGTGTAATTACAATTTTTAGGCAATGCTTTGCAACAGGTCTCATTGCTGTGCTCAGAGTACAGTATCTGTGAGGGGTTGCAGTGTTGTGGCACCAGCACCAGTGCCTAAGGCACAATTTTTCAGCCCCTGTATAACAGGGGCGTGTAATTACAATTTTTTAAAAAGATGCTTCGCAACAGGTGTGACTGCTGTGCTCCAAGTACAGTATCTGTGAGGGGTTGCAGTGTTGTGGCACCAGCACCAATGCCTAAGGCACAATTTTTCAGCCCCTGTTTAACAGGGGCGTGTAATTACAAATCTTGATCTAATAGTTCACAGCAGGGCCCATTCCTGCGCCCACCAAGAGTAACTATGAGGGCCTACAGTCTTGTGGCAACACCGTCCACCACCACCACCACCACCAAAGGCCCAATTTTTCTGCCCTGTTCAACAGGTGCATGCAATTACAAATCTTGATCTAATAACTCACAGCAGGGCCCATTCCTGCACCCACCAAGAGTAACTGTGAGGGCTTACAGTCTTGTGGCAACACCGTCCACCACCACCACCACCACCACCAAAGGCCCAATTTTTCTGCCCGGTTCAACAGGTGCATGCAAGTACAAATCTTGATCTATTAACTCACAGCAGGGCCCATTCCTGTGCCCACCAGTCTTGTGGCTACACCAACATCTAATAGGGCAAATTTCTGCAGAGTATATACGGCAGGCCCCTACTTTCAAACATCCAACTTACAAACGACTCCTACTTGCAAACGGCAAGAGAAAACAGGAAGTGAGAGGAAATCTACCCCTAGGAAGGAAAATTCTATCCTGTTAGATTTAATTTGGGAAAAAGGTATCTCCTCTCTACTGATGCTTTATCACCAATCCTTGTTTCAATTAAAACCCCACTTTTCCAAAAACATTTGTCATTGGGACGGAAAGTGAGGTGACATGTTCTGAACAGATGTGCAAAGACAGCAAATGTTACAGGGGTGATAACCCCTCCCTATGTTCTCCAAAAAGCTTAAAAATTGATTTTTTTGGGATGTAGCTACACTTCATAATGTACCTGTTCAGATTCTACTTAAGAACAAACCTACAGTCCATGTCTTGTTTGCACCACCTATATACTGCTGTTCAGAGTATATAGGGTTGTAGGTATAGGGTTTTATTTTGGGTGCGGGGTCCCCCTTAGTATCCATACAAGACCCAAAGGGGCTGGGGTGGGGGGGGGGGGTGATGGGGTAGCCATGCCATTTTTCTCAAGGATTTTCAGCCATATGGCGGCCAGGACAAGACATGACATTAAAGCCGCAAGTGGTTTTAAATGGCTTCTTTTTTTCCTTTACAAATGTCATTTTGTGCAAGGACAGTTCTAAACACGGGAAACACATGCCACTTCACAGGCATACTTTAGACACCCCCCAGGTACCATATTTAAAGGAAAATTTCACTTTTTTTTTTTTCACTTTATGCATCATTAAAATGACTGCTCCCGAAAAAACTTTAGTTTTTAAAATTTCTTTTTGCATTGATATATGTCCCCTGGGGCAGGACCCGGGTCCCCAAACCTGTTTTATGACATTAACATGCATATTGGCCGTTGTAATTAGCAATTTTGATTTCGAACGTTCGCGTCCATTATAACGAATAGGGTTCGAAAATTCGCGCGAACTTTCGGTCCGTTCGAAGGTTCTGGTGCGAACCGAACCCGGGGGTGTTCGGCTCATCCCTACTGGAGATTAGGGATGAGCCGAACACCCCCGGGTTCGGTTCGCACCAGAACCTTCGAACGGACCGAAAGTTCGCGCGAATTTTCGAACCCTATTCGTTATAATGGACGCGAACGTTCGAAATCAAAATTGCTAATTACAACGGCCAATATGCATGTTAATGTCATAAAACAGGTTTGGGGACCCGGGTCCTGCCCCAGGGGACATATATCAATGCAAAAAGAAATTTTAAAAACTAAAGTTTTTTCGGGAGCAGTCATTTTAATGATGCATAAAGTGAAAAAAAAAAAAGTGAAATTTTCCTTTAAATATGGTACCTGGGGGGTGTCTAAAGTATGCCTGTGAAGTGGCATGTGTTTCCCGTGTTTAGAACTGTCCTTGCACAAAATGACATTTGTAAAGGAAAAAAAGAAGCCATTTAAAACCACTTGCGGCTTTAATGTCATGTCTTGTCCTGGCCGCCATATGGCTGAAAATCCTTGAGAAAAATGGCATGGCTACCCCATCACCCCCCCCCCCACCCCAGCCCCTTTGGGTCTTGTATGGATACTAAGGGGGACCCCGCACCCAAAATAAAACCCTATACCTACAACCCTATATACTCTGAACAGCAGTATATAGGTGGTGCAAACAAGACATGGACTGTAGGTTTGTTCTTAAGTAGAATCTGAACAGGTACATTATGAAGTGTAGCTACATCCCAAAAAAATCAATTTTTAAGCTTTTTGGAGAACATAGGGAGGGGTTATCACCCCTGTAACATTTGCTGTCTTTGCACATCTGTTCAGAACATGTCACCTCACTTTCCGTCCCAATGACAAATGTTTTTGGAAAAGTGGGGTTTTAATTGAAACAAGGATTGGTGATAAAGCATCAGTAGAGAGGAGATACCTTTTTCCCAAATTAAATCTAACAGGATAGAATTTTCCTTCCTAGGGGTAGATTTCCTCTCACTTCCTGTTTTCTCTTGCCGTTTGCAAGTAGGAGTCGTTTGTAAGTTGGATGTTTGAAAGTAGGGGCCTGCCGTATATACTCTGCAGAAATTTGCCCTATTAGATGTTGGTGTAGCCACAAGACTGGTGGGCACAGGAATGGGCCCTGCTGTGAGTTAATAGATCAAGATTTGTACTTGCATGCACCTGTTGAACCGGGCAGAAAAATTGGGCCTTTGGTGGTGGTGGTGGTGGTGGTGGACGGTGTTGCCACAAGACTGTAAGCCCTCACAGTTACTCTTGGTGGGTGCAGGAATGGGCCCTGCTGTGAGTTATTAGATCAAGATTTGTAATTGCATGCACCTGTTGAACAGGGCAGAAAAATTGGGCCTTTGGTGGTGGTGGTGGTGGTGGACGGTGTTGCCACAAGACTGTAGGCCCTCATAGTTACTCTTGGTGGGCGCAGGAATGGGCCCTGCTGTGAACTATTAGATCAAGATTTGTAATTACACGCCCCTGTTAAACAGGGGCTGAAAAATTGTGCCTTAGGCATTGGTGCTGGTGCCACAACACTGCAACCCCTCACAGATACTGTACTTGGAGCACAGCAGTCACACCTGTTGCGAAGCATCTTTTTAAAAAATTGTAATTACACGCCCCTGTTATACAGGGGCTGAAAAATTGTGCCTTAGGCACTGGTGCTGGTGCCACAACACTGCAACCCCTCACAGATACTGTACTCTGAGCACAGCAATGAGACCTGTTGCAAAGCATTGCCTAAAAATTGTAATTACACACCCCAACAGGGGCTGAAAAATTGTGCCTTAGGCACTGGTGCTGGTGCCACAACACTGCAACCCCTCACAGATACTGTACTCTGAGCACAGCAGTCACACCTGTTGCGAAGCATCTTTTTAAAAAATTGTAATTACACGCCCCTGTTATACAGGGGCTGAAAAATTGTGCCTTAGGCACTGGTGTGGTGGCATGGATCATTGAGGAGGAGGAAGAGGATAGTCAGTGAACATAACAGGACAGTCACTCAGCATCAGCATAGGCAGTCTTGAAGGGATGTGACATTATAAATTATTCCGTTATATCCGCTTCAGGTGTCTGGTAGCTGGTGGTGATCCAAGACTGATTCATTTTTATGAAGGTCAGTCGATCAACCGAGTCGGTGGACAGGCGCACCCTATGATCGGTGACAAATCCTCCAGCAGCACTGAATGTGCGTTCGGAAAGAACGCTGGATGCAGGACAGGCCAGTAGCTCAATTGCATACTGTGCAAGCTCTGGCCAGTGATCCATCCTCAGGACCCAGTAAGCCAGAGGATTTTCGGTGGGAAAGGTGTCCAAGTCTGACCTTGCCCCTAGGTATTCCTGCACCATGTATATCAGACGCTGGCGATGGTTGCTGGAACCGATCATACCTTGGGGCTGCGGACTAAAAAATTGTCTGAACGCATCGGTCAGACGTCCACCTTCCCCACCGCTCCTTCTGCTACTGACCGAAGCCTCAGCAACTCGTCGTCCAGGACCAGGAGTTTGTAACCTCCCAGTTTCTGGGAACGCGTTGCACAGACCTTTCTGCAAGGCCTCCCTGAGATGTCTCATCCTCTGCTCCCTCTGCGACGGCAAGATAAGGTCCGCAACCTTACCCTTGTACCGTGGATCAAGGAGAGTGGCCAGCCAGTAATGGTCACTCTCCTTGATCCGAAGAACACAAGGATCCTTCCGCAGGCTTTGCAGGATCAGGGAGGCCATGCAGCGTAGGTTAGCTGAGGCATTCGGTCCGGAGTCTTCTGGGTCACTGAGGATGACATGATCGCCAGCCACCTCCTCCCAGCCACGTACAAGTCCACTGGTTTGTTGGGACTGTACATCATCCCTAAAAGACTGCTGCTGCTGATGCTGAGTGCCAGGCTCCACCTCCATGCTCACACAATCCTCCTCCTCCTCCTCCTCCTCCTCCTCTTCCTGTGTGATGGGTGGGACAGAAGGAACATTGTCTGGATAAAGGGGGCCTTGAGAGACAAGGAAGTCCTCCTCTTCCTGCCTCTGTTCTGCCTCAAGTGCCCTGTCCATTATCCCACGCAGCGTATGCTCCAACAGGTGGACAAGAGGTACAGTGTCACTGATGCATGCACTGTCACTGCTCACCATCCTCGTGGCCTCCTCAAATGGTGAGAGGACAGTGCATGCATCCCTGATCATGCTCCACTGGCGTGGGGGAAAAAAGCCAAGCTCCCCTGACCCTGTCCTGGTGCCGTAGTCGCAAAGGTACTCATTGATGGCCCTCTGCTGCGTGTGCAGTCGCTGCAGCATGGCCAACGTTGAGTTCCACCTGGTGGGCATGTCACATATTAGGCGGTTCTTGGGCAGGTTCAGCTCCTTTTGCAGCTCAGTCAGCCGAGCACTGGCATTATAAGATCGGCGGAAATGCACACAGACTTTCCTGGCCTGCCTCAGGACATCCTGTAAGCCTGGGAACCTGCCCAAGAACCGCTGCACCACCAGGTTGAGGACGTGAGCCATACAGGGCACATGGGTGAGCTGCCCCTGTCGCAGGGCGGAGAGGAGGTTGGTGCCATTATCAGAAACGACCATTCCTGGCTTAAGCTGGCGTGGCGTCAACCACCTCTCGGCCTGCCCCTGCAGAGCTGCCAGAACCTCTGGCCCAGTGTGGCTCCTGTCCCCCAAACACACCAGCGCAAGCACGGCATGGCATCTTTTTGCCTGCGTACTCGCGTAGCCCCTTGTACGCCTACGGAGCACCGCTGGTTCCGAGGACAGAGCACTCGAAGAGGACATGGAGGAAGAAGAAGAGGAGGGGGTGGAGGAGAGAGGTGTGTCACAACCAGTAGTAGCATTTTGGAGGCGTGGTGGCGGAACAACCTCCAACACTACTGCACCTTGTCCTGCATCCCTCCCAGCTGCCAATAGAGTGACCCAATGGGCCGTGAAAGAAAGATAACGTCCCTGTCCATGCCTGCTGGACCATGAGTCAGCGGTAATATGCACCTTACCGCTGACCGCCCTGTCCAGCGAGGCATGGACATTGCCTTCCACATGCCAGTAGAGAGACGGAATCGCCTTCCGTGAGAAAAAGTGGCGTTTGGGAACCTGCCACTGAGGAACCGCACATTGAACAAACTCACGGAAGGGGGCCGAGTCTATCAACTGAAAAGGCAGCAGTTGAAGTGCTAGCAATTTAGCCAAGCTAGCATTCAACCGCTGGGCATGTGGATGGCTGGGAGTATACTTCTTTCGACGGTCCAGCAGCTGGGGCAGGGAAATTTGCCTGCTACAATCGGACTTCGGTGTACTGCAAGTACTTGGTTGTGACACACCTAATTCTACACCTTCAGTCCTCTCAGAGCAGCTTTCAGAGAGGACTGAAGATATAGTGGGGATGGAGATCCCAGCTGATGAGGAGCAAGGAGAGGTCCGCTTTGTTCTTTGGTGTGGGTCTTTTATGTGTGCTTGCCAACGAGCTGCATGGCAGGTCGACATATGTCTGCTCATGCTTGTGGTGCCCAAGCGGCTGATGTTTTGGCCACGCGAGATACGCTTGAGACAAATATTGCAAATAGCAGTGGTGCGATCTGATGCACTCGTCTCAAAAAAGGCCCACACCAAAGAACTTTTGTGATAATGTGCAGAGGCAGCGCCCTGCACAGGCGGAGCTCTGCGGTGTGGTACAGTTGCTGTGCTGGCCTCTAGCTGGCCTCCAGGGGGCATCCTGCCTCGTTGGACATGTGACGCTGCATCCTCCTCCTCCTCCTCCTCTCTCCCTTCAGGCACCCACGTGGAGTCAGTGACCTCATCATCCCCTCCCTCTTCACCACTAGAGCAAACCTGGCAGTAAGCTGCAGCTGGTGGAACACTACTGCCAGATTGCTGTCCTTCAGCATCCCCTCTCTCTGCGCGCACACTACTGACTTCCTCAAGCTGGGTATCATCATCCGAGCCTTCGAATCGTTGGGCATCCTCCTGGAGCATGTACCCAACACTGTGCTCAAACAGTTCGGGGGACTCCTCAGGAGGACATGGTGGGTCTAGGGAAGGGGTGGCTGATGATGCCATTGAGTACGCGTTGGCAGCTGCTCTGCCAGTACCCTGAGCCTGGGTGAGAGAGGATGAGGAGGATGAGGAGGGCTTGGTCATCCATTCTACCAAGCCTTCGGCATGATGCGGCTCCACATGTCCAGCTGCCGAAAACAAAGACAAGCGTGTCCCATGGCCACGTGCTGATGACGATGCACGACCACGTCCACGGCCAGCACTGTTGTCTCTAGAAACAGAGCCTGCCTGCCCTGTGTTCTTGCCTCGGCACGCTCTGCCTCTCCTTGGCGGTCTTCCAGCCATTGTAGTCGGTAGTGTATATAGTATAAAAAATAGAACTCCTATGTGTGCTCACAACACACTGTAGGTCCTATGGGTGCTGACACTAACACACTATAGGTACTATGTGTGCTGCTGACAAGAAAATATAGGAGCTCTGTTTGCTGCCACTAACACACTAGAAGTCCTATGGGTGCTGCTGAGAAGAAAATATAGGAGCTCTGTTTGCTGCCACTAACACACTAGAAGTCCTATGGGTGCTGCTGAGAAGAAAATATAGGAGCTCTGTGTGATGCCACTAACACACTAGAAGTCCTATGGGTGCTGCTGAGAAGAAAATATAGGAGCTCTGTTTGCTGCCACTAACACACTAGAAGTCCTATGGGTGCTGCTGAGAAGAAAATATAGGAGCTCTGTTTGCTGCCACCAACACACTAGAAGTCCTATGGGTGCTGCTGAGAAGAAAATATAGGAGCTCTGTGTGATGCCACTAACACACTAGAAGTCCTATGGGTGCTGCTGAGAAGAAAATATAGGAGCTCTGTTTGCTGCCACTAACACACTAGAAGTCCTATGGGTGCTGCTGAGAAGAAAATATAGGAGCTCTGTTTGCTGCCACTAACACACTAGAAGTCCTATGGGTGCTGCTGAGAAGAAAATATAGGAGCTCTGTTTGCTGCCACCAACACACTAGAAGTCCTATGGGTGCTGCTGAGAAGAAAATATAGGAGCTCTGTGTGATGCCACTAACACACTAGAAGTCCTATGGGTGCTGCTGAGAAGAAAATATAGGAGCTCTGTTTGCTGCCACTAACACACTAGAAGTCCTATGGGTGCTGCGTGCTGAGAAGAAAATATAGGAGCTCTGTTTGCTGCCACTAACACACTAGAAGTCCTATGGGTGCTGCTGAGAAGAAAATATAGGAGCTCTGTGTGATGCCACTAACACACTAGAAGTCCTATGGGTGCTGCTGAGAAGAAAATATAGGAGCTCTGTTTGCTGCCACTAACACACTAGAAGTCCTATGGGTGCTGCTGAGAAGAAAATATAGGAGCTCTGTTTGCTGCCACTAACACACTAGAAGTCCTATGGGTGCTGCTGAGAAGAAAATATAGGAGCTCTGTTTGCTGCCACTAACACACTAGAAGTCCTATGGGTGCTGCTGAGAAGAAAATATAGGAGCTCTGTGTGATGCCACTAACACACTAGAAGTCCTATGGGTGCTGCTGAGAAGAAAATATAGGAGCTCTGTTTGCTGCCACTAACACACTAGAAGTCCTATGGGTGCTGCTGAGAAGAAAATATAGGAGCTCTGTTTGCTGCCACTAACACACTAGAAGTCCTATGGGTGCTGCTGAGAATAAAATATAGGAGCTCTGTTTGCTGCCACTAACACACTAGAAGTCCTATGGGTGCTGCTGAGAAGAAAATATAGGAGCTCTGTGTGATGCCACTAACACACTAGAAGTCCTATGGGTGCTGCTGAGAAGAAAATATAGGAGCTCTGTTTGCTGCCACTAACACACTAGAAGTCCTATGGGTGCTGCTGAGAAGAAAATATAGGAGCTCTGTTTGCTGCCACTAACACACTAGAAGTCCTATGGGTGCTGTTGGGGTGCAATGCTGTGCTAACAGCACTGCGGTTGGTACTACTGCAATACTGTACTAACAGTAAGCACGCACCAGACTAATCCCCAGCAGCAGCTAATAACACACTAACTGTGCAATCAGCAGCAATGAACGATCAATGACTTAGGTAGCAATGGTTTAGCAAAGAAATAGCCAATGGTTTAGCAAAGAAGAGCAAATCTTTCAGTATCAAGCAAAGACAGAATAAGCAGACTAATCTCTCCTAAAGCCGGAACTCATGTGACCGGGGCCGATGGCGTGGCGGCCTTTTAAATGGTGGGGCGTGTACTAAAGCCCCTGAGCTGTAATTGGCTACAGGCGTCCTGCCTGTAGCCAATTATTGCTCTCCGAGTTTCGGGCGCTGTGATTGGCCAAGCATGCGGGGTCACAGTGCATGCTTGGCCAATCATCAGCCAGCAATGCACTGCGCCGGCCGCGCCGGCCGCAATGCATTGCGGGGCCGCTCGCATCACACGAATGTGATGCGAACGGCCCAAATAGTTCTGGGCTCGACGAGCGAGCGAACGCCCGATGCTCGATTCGAACATGGGTTCGAATCGAGCACCGGGCCCATCCCTACTGGAGATCAATCTCTCTACAATCAATGTCTATACTGCTATTGCAACCATTCTCACTACTTTTGAGTTACAGTACCTAGCTACTTTATTATACTTTCTTAACCCATTTAGGGGCCTGGTCTTATTTATGTTCTCAGACCACATGACATACAGTGCAACTGACTGGACCTATTGTCCAACCGATTGCTCTGTTTGAGTATACTGCATGCATGATTTTAGATACAACAACGTTGTCTTATTTATTTTAATATCTGGGTGTTGGTGGAGGGTTTTGAGCATCTTTCATTGTGTATAAAGTCTTTTTTCTACTAATAAACCATTTTTTGTATGACGGCGTGGTCCGCCTGTGGCTCTTCTATCCCTTTTTGGGGGGGGGTTTCTTCTCTTAATCCACCCCAGGGGGATGTTTTTTTGTTTTTTTTTGTATTGTGACAGGGTAACCATACCCGAGCACCTGATTGGCTGAGAGGCGGGTCAGTGTTAGGGAAGCGGTTTATTCGCTTCTCTAACACAACACTGTGTAAACAGCGAACACACAGCATTGTGCCCGCTGTTTTCCAATTTTTAAGCCTATTATAGCCCACGGCTCTAATCAGGATGCCTATTAGAGCCGACGGCTCTAATCACGCATTTCCAAAAACACCCCCGCCGCTGTAATTCAGATTCCCGGCGGGCCGACAAGTGGCCGGACACCTGAAATGGGCGGCGGCAGTAGCGGCGACAATAGATAGATTCATGCAATGCATGAATCTATCTATTGGTGATAGAACAGTGCAGGAGAGAGGGGGCGGCGCTCCTGCGCCCTCTATGGATGCACCGCCACTGTTAAGAAGTAGAGCCTGGTGCAGTGCTGTCTAAAAGGCAACCTAAAACAGGTCAAATTCACCCAGTAGCATTTTTCTCTAAAAAGTTTTCTCCTGCTCAGGTTTTCTATGATGTCAGGAACCAAGAGCTACTGGCAATTAAGCTTGCACTGTCTGAATGGAGGCATCTTCTGGAGGGGACTCCAAAGCTTTTTACTATACTGACTGATCATAAAAACCTATTGTATCTCCAGACAGCGTAACGTTTGAATTCACATCAAGCCCGATGAGCTCTTTTCTTTTCCCATTTCAATTTTATCCTCTCATTTGTTCCAGGACACAAGAACAAGAAGGCTGATGCACTTTCCAGACAGTTTGAAACTTCTGAAATAGTTCAGGCCACAGAACAGTACGTAATCCCACCAAACTAGATAGTTGCACAAATCTCCACAGCCCTTTTGGAACAGTTACAGGAGGCCCATTAACTGTATTCCTCCAGGTCATCTATTTGTAGCTCCTAGTCTTAGGAACGCTGTACTTCTTTGGGCTCATGATGTAGTATTGTCAGGCCATCCTGGCGTCACAATCACCCTAAAGATTTTGGAGCTGTTTCTGATTATGTGGCGACCTGTCCAACTCCCTGCACATTACCCACTGGCTTGCTACAACTACTCATCGCACCTCAACAACCTTGGACTCATTTAACCATGGACTTTATCACAGATCTACTCAAGTCTGCTTGTAAGACTGTAATATGGGTCATAGTGGATCACTTTAAAAAATGACTCACTTTGTGCCACTTTCTGGACTACCTACAGCCGAAACACTGTCTTCCCGCTTCTTATCCCATATCGAAAACATCATGCGATACCTACCAACAGCGTATCAGATTGAGGTTTCCAGTTCATTTCCCAATTCTGGAGAGCTTTATGTAAGAAACTGGGGGCAACAGTGTCTCTCTCTATTGCACATCGCCCACAAACTGATGGACAAACCAAACGTATGAACCAGACCCTCGAAACCTACCTTCGGCACTACATCAACTTATTAGAATTGGTCTGAATATTTGCCTTTAGCTGAGTTTGCCATCATCTCCCTTTGGCACAGTGCCCTTTATACCACATCTTTTTATGCTGCTCTAGGCTACCATCCACATTCTTTTCCCCCACTGCAGCCTCCTTCTAATGTAGCAGCAGCAGACCTACAAGTAAAAAATATGTCACTAGAGGAGGAGTTGCCTTTTCCTACAGAAGGCAGCAGGCAAATATAAACTTTATTCTAATAAACAAAGGCACCATATACTGTACCTCTGTATGAATTGGGAGACAGAGTTTGGCTATCTGCTAAGTATGTGAAACTGATGCAACCTTCTACCAAGTTAGGCCCTCAATTTATTGATCCCTACAGGATCCTTTTTTTAATTGGACCCGTTTCTTCCCACCTGAAATTTCCCCCTTCTCTCTGGATACATTCAGTTTTTCAGGTTTCCCTTCTCAAAAGGGCAGTACTCAAGAACCCAACAACCGCCTCCTTCTGTTCTCATGGATGAGCAACACGAGAAGGGAAATATCTAAGATCTTAGAATCCAAAGGGTGGGGTCGTGGTATACAATATCTTGTTTATTGGAAGGGGTAGCCTGTGGCTGATCGATTTTGGATTCCGGCTAAAGATTTACATGTTCCTGCCCTCATTAGGGACTTTTACATCACTTTTTACTTCAGGTCTAGCAACAAGTCCTACAAGAACAGAAAGCCCCAACGGAATGGGTATGAGGCTCTGGAGACTTGGCTTTCAAGAAAAAGTGCTGTTACCTGGGGAATTGGCTTGCTTGCAAGCCACTATTAAGTTGACCTGGGACCAGCCCGGGGCCTTTGTTGTCTTTGAAGCCAATTCCCGAACAGAGGACACTAGGGTGGAGCTGATTCCTGAGGAAGTGCAGTAAAAAAAATGGGAAGATTCCTGTCAGTGTCTGGAATAATATTGGAATAATACTGACCAGACAGGCTAAAACCTTGGATTTTGCTTGGGCAGGTGAACACAGCAATGCCAGTAGCACCATCTGGTTTAGTGGGGGGGAGCTTTGGGCGAGACACCAGAAGTCAAGTTCTATCTTCAAGACTCCTAGTTATCAACAGAATGTCAGGAAACAGTCAAACAATGGTTTCTGAAATGGCGGTGATTGTTCCCCAAGAAGGACTACGATTTACACTGCACCAAGACCTCCCAACACAAAATTTGACTTCAAGAAAATAAAACTTTCATTGGGAGGACACGGTGCATCCCATTGTGTGACCTAGAAGATCTTTGTGAGCAACTGGCAGAGCTGAAGAAAGCAGGCATCATACGAGGACAAAGTCTTTATGCCTCCGCTATAGTAGTGGTGCAGAAGAACAGGACTTTGAGGCTGTGCATCGACTATCTGACACTTAAAAGATAAGCTCTTCCTGACCAGTAGGGATGAGCTTCGTGTTCGAGTCGAACATACGTTCGACTCGAACATCGGCTGTTCGATCGTTCGACGAAGATCGAACGATTTGGGCCGTTCGCGCCAAATTCGAGTGACGCGAACGGCCCACAATGCACTACGCCATCGCAGTGTCATCCAGGCGCTGTGATTGGCCAAGCATGCACTGTGACCCCGCATGCTTGGCCAATCACAGCGCCGGCAGCGAGGAGAGCAATGATTGGCCACAGGCAGGATGCCTGTGGCCAATTATTGCTGAGGGTGTTTAGTACACGCCCCACACTATAAAAGGCCGCCAGCACGGCGGCCTAGTGTAGTGTGTTCCGGAGCAGGGAAAGACAAGCATAGGCAGGGACAGTGACATTTATTTCTTTCTTGCTTAACCTGGATTCCTTTAGTTTAGGGAAAGAGAAGGATAGGTAGGTAGAGTGTCAGTGTGTTTTACTGTGCGAGTCCTTGTTTCTAGGGACAAAGAAGGAAAGTGAGGGGAATTCTCCTTGTGCTATAGTGTGCTTTAAAAAAACATTTTTTCTAGGGACAGAAAACTCTAGGTAGGGAGAGTGTCAGTTTCTTTCACTGTGCCAGTCCTTGTTTCTAGGGACAAAGAAGGAAAGTGAGGGGAATTCTCCTTGTGCTATAGTGTGCTTTAAAAAAACATTTTTTCTAGGGACAGAAAACTCTAGGTAGAGAGAGTGTCAGTTTCTTTCACTGTGCCAGTCCTTGTTTCTAGGGACAAAGAAGGAAAGTGAGGGGAATTCTCCTTGTGCTATAGTGTGCTTTAAAAAAACATTTTTTCTAGGGACAGAAAACTCTAGGTAGGGAGAGTGTCAGTTTCTTTCACTGTGCCAGTCCTTGTTTCTAGGGACAAAGAAGGAAAGTGAGGGGAATTCTCCTTGTGCTATAGTGTGCTTTAAAAAAACATTTTTTCTAGGGACAGAAAACTCTAGGTAGGGAGAGTGTCAGTTTCTTTCACTGTGCCAGTCCTTGTTTCTAGGGACAAAGAAGGAAAGTGAGGGGAATTCTCCTTGTGCTATAGTGTGCTTTAAAAAAACATTTTTTCTAGGGACAGAAAACTCTAGGTAGGGAGAGTGTCAGTTTCTTTCACTGTGCCAGTCCTTGTTTCTAGGGACAAAGAAGGAAAGTGAGGGGAATTCTCCTTGTGCTATAGTGTGCTTTAAAAAAACATTTTTTCTAGGGACAGAAAACTCTAGGTAGGGAGAGTGTCAGTTTCTTTCACTGTGCCAGTCCTTGTTTCTAGGGACAAAGAAGGAAAGTGAGGGGAATTCTCCTTGTGCTATAGTGTGCTTTAAAAAAACATTTTTTCTAGGGACAGAAAACTCTAGGTAGGGAGAGTGTCAGTTTCTTTCACTGTGCCAGTCCTTGTTTCTAGGGACAAAGAAGGAAAGTGAGGGGAATTCTCCTTGTGCTATAGTGTGCTTTAAAAAAAAATTTTTTCTAGGGACAGAAAACTCTAGGTAGGGAGAGTGTCAGTTTCTTTCACTGTGCCAGTCCTTGTTTCTAGGGACAAAGAAGGAAAGTGATGGGAATTCTCCTTGTGCTATAGTGTGCTTTAAAAAAACATTTTTTCTAGGGACAGAAAACTCTAGGTAGGGAGAGTGTCAGTTTCTTTCACTGTGCCAGTCCTTGTTTCTAGGGACAAAGAAGGAAAGTGAGGGGAATTCTCCTTGTGCTATAGTGTGCTTTAAAAAAACATTTTTTCTAGGGACAGAAAACTCTAGGTAGGGAGAGTGTCAGTTTCTTTCACTGTGCCAGTCCTTGTTTCTAGGGACAAAGAAGGAAAGTGAGGGGAATTCTCCTTGTGCTATAGTGTGCTTTAAAAAAACATTTTTTCTAGGGACAGAAAACTCTAGGTAGGGAGAGTGTCAGTTTCTTTCACTGTGCCAGTCCTTGTTTCTAGGGACAAAGAAGGAAAGTGAGGGGAATTCTCCTTGTGCTATAGTGTGCTTTAAAAAAACATTTTTTCTAGGGACAGAAAACTCTAGGTAGGGAGAGTGTCAGTTTCTTTCACTGTGCCAGTCCTTGTTTCTAGGGACAAAGAAGGAAAGTGAGGGGAATTCTCCTTGTGCTATAGTGTGCTTTAAAAAAACATTTTTTCTAGGGACAGAAAACTCTAGGTAGGGAGAGTGTCAGTTTCTTTCACTGTGCCAGTCCTTGTTTCTAGGGACAAAGAAGGAAAGTGAGGGGAATTCTCCTTGTGCTATAGTGTGCTTTAAAAAAACATTTTTTCTAGGGACAGAAAACTCTAGGTAGGGAGAGTGTCAGTTTCTTTCACTGTGCCAGTCCTTGCTTCTAGGGACAAAGAAGGAAAGTGAGGGGAATTCTCCTTGTGCTATAGTGTGCTAAAGCATTCCTCATCAACCATCTTTGAAATCCTTGTTTTTTGGACAGTCAGGGAAATTGTCGTTGTGCTATTCTGTGCAAAAGCAATCATCCTCAACCATATTTAGAAATCCTTAAGTAAAGGGACAGAGAAGGACACCTGAAGGTAGCCCTTATTGCTTTTTTCCCATCTCCCTGCAGGCCATCTATTAGAATGTCTGGAAGGCAAACAAGGAGAGGCAGACAGTCAGGAGGCAATAAAAGAGGGCAAGCAGGCTCTGTGTCTGGGGGCAACAGTGCTGGTCGTGGACGCGGTGCATTGTCATCAGCACATGGCCATGGGACACGCTTGTCCTTATTTTCGGCAGCTGGACATGTTGAGCCACATCATGCCGAAGACTTGGTAGAGTGGATGACCAAGCCCTCCTCCTCCTCCTCATCCTCTCTCACCCAGGCTCAGGGTACTGGCAAAGCAGCTGCCAAAGCGTCCTCTTCCCTGGTATCAATGTCAGACTCATCATCAGTCACTCCTTCCCTAGACCCACCATGTCCTCCTCCTGAGGAGTCCCCCGAACTGTTTGAGCACAGTGTTGGGTACATGCTCCAGGAGGATGCCCAGCGTTTCGAAGGGTCTGATGATGAAACCCAGCTACAGGAAGGCAGTAGCGTGAGAGCAGACAGAGGGGATGCTCAAGAAGGACACCAATCTGGCAGTCATGTTCCAGCAGCTGCAGCATACTGCCAGATTGGCTCCAGTGATGAGGAGGGAGGGGATGATGAGGTCACTGACTCCACGTGGGTGCCTAATAGGAGAGAGGAGGAGGAGGAGGATGAGGAGGAGGCACATCTCCAACGAGGCAGGATGCCCTTTGGTGGCCAGCGTAAGGGCAGTACACCGACGGAATCACACCGCAGAGCTACGCCTGTGCAGGGCGCTGCCTCTGCCCGTCATTCAAAAAGTTCCTTGGTGTGGGCCTTTTTTGAGGCTAGTGCATCAGATCGCACAGCTGCTGTTTGCAACATATGTCTCAAGCGTATATCGCGTGGCCAAAACATCAGCCGCTTGGGTACCACATGCCTGACCAGACATATGTTGACCTGCCATGCAGCTCGTTGGCAAGCCTACCTCAAAGACCCACACCAAAGAACAAAGCGGACCTCTCCTTGCACCGCATCAGCTGGGATCTCCAACCCCACTATAACTTCAGTCCTGTCTGAAACATGCACTGAGAGGAATGAAGGTGTAGAATTAGGTGTGTCACAGCCAAGTACTTGCGGCCACTCTGCTAGCAGTCACCGACGTCCGATTCTAGCAGGCAAATTTCCCTGCCCCAGCTGCTGGACCGTCGAAAGAAGTTCACTCCCAGCCATCCACATGCCCAGCGGTTGAATGCTAGCTTGGCTAAATTGCTAGCGCTTCAACTGCTGCCTTTTCAGTTGGTAGACTCGGCCCCCTTCCGTGAGTTTGTGCAATGTGCGGTTCCTCAGTGGCAGGTTCCCAAACGCCACTTTTTCTCACGGAAGGCTATTCCGGCTCTCTACCGGCATGTGGAAGGCAATGTCTTGGCCTCGCTGGACAGGGCGGTCAGCGGTAAGGTGCATATTACCGCTGACTCATGGTCCAGCAGGCATGGACAGGGACGTTACCTTTCTTTCACGGCCCATTGGGTCACTCTTTTGGCAGCTGGGAAGGATGCAGGACAAGGTGCAGTAGTGTTGGAGGTTGTTCCACCGCCACGCCTCCAAAATGCTACTACTGGTTGTGACACACCTCTCTCCTCCACCCCCTCCTCTTCTTCTTCCTCCATGGCCTCTTCCTGTGGTTTGTCCTATGAACCAGCGGTGCTCCGTAGCCGTTCACGGGGCTACGCAAGTACGCAGGCAAAAAGATGCCATGCCGTGCTTGCGCTGGTGTGTTTGGGGGACAGAAGCCACACTGGGGCAGAGGTCCTGTCTGCTCTGCAGGGCCAGGCCGAGAGGTGGTTGACGCCACGCCAGCTTAAGCCAGGAATGGTGGTTTGCGACAATGGCACCAACCTCCTCTCCGCCCTCCGACAGGGACAACTGACCCATGTGCCCTGTGTGGCTCACGTCCTTAACCTGGTGGTGCAGCGGTTCTTGGGCAGGTACCCGGGCTTACAGGATGTCCTGAGGCAGGCCAGGAAAGTCTGTGTGCATTTCCGCAGATCTTATAATGCCAGTGCTCGCCTGGCTGAGCTGCAAAAGGAGTTGAACCTGCCCAAGAACCGCCTTATATGTGACATGCCCACCAGGTGGAACTCAACGTTGGCCATGCTGCAGCGGCTGCACACGCAGCAGAGGGCCATCAATGAGTACCTGTGCGACTACGGCACCAGGACAGGGTCAGGGGAGCTTGGTTTTTTTTCTCCACGCCAGTGGGGCATGATCAGGGATGCATGCACTGTCCTGGCACCATTTGAGGAGGCCACGAGGATGGTGAGCAGTGACAGTGCATGCATCAGTGACACTGTACCTCTTGTCCACCTGTTGGAGCACACGCTGCGTGGAATAATGGACAGGGCACTTGAGGCAGAACAGAGGCAGGAAGAGGAGGACTTCCTTGCCTCTCAAGGCCCCCTTTACCCAGACAGTGTTCCTTCTGTCCCACCCATCGCACAGGAAGAGGAGGAGGAGGAGGAGGAGGAGGAGGATTGTGTCAGCATGGAGGTGGAGGCTGGCACTCAGCATCATCAGCAGCAGTCTTTTAGGGATGATTTACAGTCCCAAGAAACCAGTGGACTTGTACGTGGCTGGGAGGAGGTGGCTGCGGATCATGTCGTCCTTAGTGACCCAGAGGGCTCCGGAGCGAATGCCTCAGCAAACCTACGCTGCATGGCCTCCCTGATCCTGCAAAGTCTGCGGAAGGATCCTCGTATTCTTCGGATCAAGGAGAGGGACCATTACTGGCTGGCCACTCTCCTTGATCCACGGTACAAGGGTAAGGTTGCGGACCTTATGTTACCGTCGCAGAGGGAGCAGAGGATGAGACAACTCCGGGAGGCCTTGCAGAAAGGTCTGTGCAACGTGTTCCCAGAGACTGGGAGGTTACAAACTCCTGGTCCTGGACAACGAGTTGCTGAGGCTTCGGCCAGTCAAAGAAGGAGCGGTGGGGAAGGTGGCCGTCTGACCGATGCGTTCAGACAATTCTTTAGTCCGCAGCCCCAAAGTATGATCGGTTCCAGCAACCATCGCCAGCGTCTGACAAACATGGTGCAGGAATATCTAGGGGCAAGGTCAGACTTGGACACCTTCCCCACCGAAAATCCTCTGGCTTACTGGGTCTTGAGGATGGATCACTGGCCAGAGCTTGCACAGTATGCAATTGAGCTACTGGCCTGTCCTGCATCCAGCGTTCTTTCGGAACGCACATTCAGTGCTGCTGGAGGATTTGTCACGGATCACAGGGTGCGCCTGTCCACCGACTCGGTTGATCGACTGACTTTCATCAAGATGAACCAGTCTTGGATCACCACCAGCTACCACACACCTGATGCTGATATAACAGACTAATTGATTTTAACATGTCACATCCCTTCAAGACTGATGCTGATGCTGAGTGCCTGTGCTGTTATGTTGACTGGCTATCCTCCTCCTCCGAGTCCTCAATGATACGATTGATGATGATAGCTTGGAAGATCATTTTTGTTTATGGGTGCCGCCACCAGTGGCTAAGGCCCAATTTTTCAGCCCCTGTTTTACAGGGGCGTGTAATTAAAATTTTTTTAGCAATACTTTGCAACAGGGCTCATTGCTGTGCTCCAAGTACAGTATCTGTGAGGGGTTGGAGTGTTGTGGCACCAGTGCCTAAGGCCCAATTTTTCAGCCCCTGTTTAACAGGGGCGTGTCATTACAATTTTTGAAGCAATACTTTGCAACAGGGCTCATTGCTGTGCTCCAAGTACAGTATCTGTGAGGGGTTGTAGTGTTGTGCCACCAGTGCCTAAGGCCCAATTTTTCAGCCCCTGTTCAACAGGGGCATGCAATTAAAATTCTTGATCTAATAATTCACAGCAGGGCCCATTGCTGCACCCACCAAGAGTAACTCTGAGGGCTTACAGTGTTGTGGCAACGCCACCACCACCACCACCATGAAAGGCCCAATTTTTCAGCCCCTGTTCAAAAGGGGCATGTAATTACAATTCTTGATCTAATAATTCACAGCAGGGCCCATTCCTGCACCCACCAAGAGTAACTCTGAGGGCTTACAGTGTTGTGGCAACACCACCACCACCACCACCACCACCACGAAAGGCCCAATTTTTCAGCCCCTGTTCAACAGGGGCATGCAATTACAATTCTTGATCTAATAATTCACAGCAGGGCCCATTGCTGCACCCACCAAGAGTAACTGTCAGGGCTTACAGTGTTGTGGCACCAGCACCACCATCAAAGGCCCAATTTTTACTACCACTGTTCAACAATTATATGTAATTAAAATTCCTGATATAATAGTTGACAGCAGGGCGTTCCAGCACCAACCAAGAGTAACTGTGAGTGCTTACAGTGTTGTGCCAACACCAACAACTAAGGGGCCTATTTCTGCAGAGTATATACGGCAGGTCCCTACTTTCAAACATCCAACTTACAAACGACTCCTACTTGCAAACGCAAGAAGACAACAGGAAGTGAGAGGAAATCTACCACTAGGAAGGAAAATTCTCTCCTGTAAGAATAAATATGGGAGAAAGGTGTCTCCTCTGTACTGATGCTTTATCAGCAATCCTTGTTTCAAGAAAAACACCACATTTCAAAAACAGTTGTCATTGGGACGGAAAGTGAGGTGAAATGTTCTGAACAGGGGCACAGACAGCAAAACAAATGTTACAGGGGTGATAACCCTTACCTATGTTTTCCAAAAAGTTTAAAAATAGATTTTTGGGCTGGAGCTACACTTCAACAATGTACCTGTTCAAAATTACAAACAGATTCTACATAAGAACAAACCTACAGTCCCTGTCTTGTATGCACCGCCTGTATACGGCTGTTCAGAGTATATAGGGCCTTTTTTATTTTGTGTGCGGGGTTCCCCTTAATATCCATACAAGACCCAAAGGGGCTGGTAATGGGCTGGGGTAGGGGGGGGGGTCATGGGGTAGCTATGCCATTTTTCTTAAAGAATTTCATCCATATTACCGGGACCAGACATTACATTAAAGCCGCAAGCAGTTTTAAATGGCTTTTTTTTTCCTTTAGAAGTGTCATTTTGTGCAGGGACAGTTCTAAACACGGGAAACACGTGGCACTTCACAGGCATACTTTAGACACCCCCCAGTTACGATATTTAAAGGAATATTTGACTTTTTTTTTTTCACTTTATGCATCATTAAAATGACTGCTCACGAAAAACGACCGTTTTTAAAAATTCTTTTTGCATTGATACATGTCCCCTGGTGCAGAACCCGGGTTCCCAAACCCTTTTTAGGACAATAACATGCATAATAGTTGTTATAATTAGCACTTTAGAATTCGAACGTTCGCATCCATTGTATTTAATAGGGTTCTATTGTTCGTACGAACTTTCGGTCCGTTCGCGGGTTCTGGTGCGAACCGAACCCGGGGGTGTTCGGCTCATCACTACTGACCAGTATACTACTCAAAGGATAGAGGATGCCTTACAGGGCCTGTCAGGGGCAAAGTGGTTCAGCGTGATAAATTTTAAAAGTGGGTACTATCAGATCCCAATGCACCTTGAAGATAGAGAGAAGACGGCTTTCATCACTTCGTTAGGGTTTTTTTAATTCAATACAATGCCCCTAGGATTGTCAGGAGCCACTGTGATCTTCCTATGGCAAATGGAAGGGGGAAATGAACACGATTGAGGTGCTAGTGTACCTTGATTAGATCATTATCTTTGGGAGGACTCTTGAGAAACATGAAGAGCGACTGGAAAAGGTACTGCAGAGACTCCATGAAGAGGGGTTAAAATTGTCACTGAAGAAATGGCAATTGTACCAACCCTCAATCACCTATCTGGGACATGTTGTGTCTGCAAATGGAGAAACCACCAATCCTAAGAAGTTAGAAGCTGTCACTTCTTGGCTTAGGCCGAACAACATCACTGAGCTAAGGTTATTCTTGGGATTCAGCTCCTACTACTGAAGATTTGTCAAGGGGTTTGCTAAAATAGTCCAACCTCTCAATGAGTTGTTAAAGAGTGAGGAAGTAGAAGCTACTGATGCACCAAAGCCAAGTAAAGGGCCCAGGAAGCCTCGAGAATCTATTCAGCACCAGTGGACAGACCAGTGTGAGCAGGCGTTTTATCAACTGAAGAGGAGTCTAACCAATGCCCTGGTGCTAGCGTACGCTGACCCCCCCTAAGCCATTTGAACTCCATGTAGATGATAGCATAATAGCAGAGACAGACTGGGCGGGGTGTTGTACCAATGGTGCCCTACTGCTGTCTCAGCCAAAGAGGAGGAAGAGTCCTGGACAGCCGAGACACTCATGAAACATCGATGCATTGAGATGGGGCTCAGGTAAGCATTAAGGGGGCTGCTGCACACTGAAGGTATTTTATCTTAATGCATAGGATGCATTAAGATAAAAAAAACTTCTATTTTTAGAACCACTTTAACCACTTGCTTACTGGGCACTTAAACCCCCCTCCTGCCCAGACCAATTTTCAGCTTTCAGTGCTGATGCACTTTGAATGACAATTGCGCTGTCATACAACGCTGTATCCAAATGAAATTTTTATAATTTTTTCCCCACAATAAGCGCTTTCTTTTGGTGGTATTTCACCTCTGCGGTTTTTATTTTTTGTTAAAAAAAATTAAAAAGACCGATTTTTTTAAAATGTATTTTATATTTTTTTATATTTTGTTATAACATTTTGCAAACAGGTAATTTTTCTCCTTCATTGATGTACGCTGATGAGGCTGCACTGATGGGCTGCACTGAGGGACACCAATGGGCTGCACTGATGGGCACCAATGGGCTGCACTGATGGGCACCGATAGCCGTCATTCAGCTGTAGCGCGGATGGGAAGTGGTTAAACTACATGACTGGGCAAGGTTGGTTTAACCTCTGAACTTTCATTTATAACACTCTTCTCTACGTGAGTTGTAAAGGACATATTATTTCTATACTATAACAAAAGCTTGAGTGTATTTAGGGAGAATTAAAGTGTATGTAAACCCTAACAATTAACGTTTTTACTTGCTCCATTTTGTCTGTTAAAATTTAAAGCATTTTGTAAAACAAAAATACCTGTGGATTCTAGTGATCTGATAATTTCATTTGTTTTTTACCTGTGCTTCACTCCTATCGGTTACATTTTTTCTAGCTATCTTTGAAGACTTCAAAACCCCTTCTCCTGATGTTACGTAGATGGGGAGGTGTTCTGTAGCCCTAACACAGTTCCTGTCCTATTGGGGGGAGTGCAAGGTAGCCATTCAGCTTCTAACGTCAGCTTGTTCAATTAAAGGGGTTGTAAAGGTTTGTTTTTTATTTTCTAAATAGGTTCCTTTAAGCTAGTGCAATGTTGGTTCACTTAACTTTTCCTTAGATTTCCCTTCTAAATATTTTTTTTCTTTGTTTTCTTTGTCTGAATTTCTCACTTCCTGTTCCTCCTCAGTAAGCTGTTCTTGGTGACTCCACACCACTCGGATGATGGTGTGAAGTTTAGTGAGGAGAAACAGGAAGTGAGAAATTCAGACAAAGAAAAAAAACATTTAGAAGGGAAATCTAAGGAAAAGGTAAGTGAACCAACAATGCACTAGCTTAAAGGAACCTATTTAGAAAATAAAAAACAAACCTTTACAACCCCTTTAAGTTTTGACAATAAGCCCCACACAGGTTCACACTGACAGCGGGAATGAAATCAATTTCATTCCCGCATGTCAGTACCGACTTCGGGGGCGATTTCAGAGACATCTGTGCGGGTTGCTGATGTCAATGGAAATCACACCCCGAAATCACCAAAAGTAGTACAGAAACTGTGCCGCAAATGCAACGTCACACCGATTTGGACGGTGCCATTGCCGGCAATTGCTTTAGCCCCGGTTCACAATGCCGTGACTTGTCATGTGACTTGAGAGTTTAAAGTAGCATTACAAGTCGTGCCCCATTAACAACAATGTAACCGTTCTAATCGGTGCAACTTAAGTCGCTCCGACTTAGAAAATGGTTCCTGCACTACTTTTGGTGCAACTTAAACACGACTTGCATTGACCTCTGTCTTAAAGAAGTCGTATGCAAGCCGCGATTAAGTTGCGCAGGGATGTCGGATTTAAAGTCTTGAAGCCGCGGCAGTGTGAACAAGGGCTTAGTAAATAACTCCCATTATGACAACGTTCGGTTGCCCCTATATAGATAGAGTACACTGAGTGTGGGAGCCAAGTGCACCGAAAAGATGCAAATGGACCCTAAAATTATGACACCTTGAAAAAAATGTTAGATCATTTTCCATGCATGTAAAGATTAGCAAGACATATTTAATGCTTCATTGTACCAGGTTTTTATGTTCAGTAGGATTCAGTAATGAATTGGTTAAAAGCGAAACGTCATTCTCCGATGCAAATGAGCAGTGTTTTCAGCACAATCTCACATACATTTCACAGCATCTGTACAGGTGGGAAGTGATTGGAGATCTGTATCAGCAGGAAGAGCGCAGCCTCACGTGCGCCTCTAAAGAGCACACAAAGAAGAAACTTCACACCAGGCTGAAATCAGAAAATCAGAAGTTTGCCAGAAAAATATTCAGGGTTTCTTACTACCAACGGATGGATGTCAATTAAAGAAATATATATATATAAATATATATATATTACTGTTTTTATATAGTTATACATAAGAAATCAATTTCATAGAAATATTCAGATCAAAATATTAAAGAGACCCTGTCACCAACTTACAAATTGCAGGAAAACACGGAGAAAATCAAGTATTCTAAATACACATCCCCCTCCATCCTTGCACATAATAACCCTCTCCTCTAAGGCTGCTTTCACACTGAGGCGCTTTGCAGGCGCTATTGCGCTAAAAATAGCGCCTGCAATGCGCCCTGAAAGAGCAGATCCTTTGTATCCAGTGTGAAAGCCTGAGGACTTTCACGCTGGCAGGAGGGTAAAAAGACTCCTGCTAGCAGCATCTTTAAAGGGCGGTCCGAGCGGTGAAAATACTGCTCCTATAGCGCCCCTGCCCATTGAAAAATATGGGGTAGCGCCTCCAACCCGCCCGCAAAGCGGCATTTTTGCTGGCGTGTTTAACCCTTTTTCGGCTACTAGCGGGGGTAAAAATCACCCCACTAGCGCCCGCAAATCGCGGCAAACACGACGGTAAAACGCAGCTAAAAAATTGCGGCGTTTTACCACCAGCGCACCCAGCGCTTCAGTGTGAAAGTAGCCTAAGTGGGGGTCTTTAAAGGGGAACTTCAGTCATTTTTTCATCTTTCCATCTATTAAATCTTCTGCCCTTGTTGTTGTTTTAACTTTGGATAGTAAAACATTTTTTTTTCTGCCAGTAAATTCCTTATTCAGCCCACTTCCTGTTTCTTGTCTGGTCATTAGCCTAGGCTTATGACATCATGTACAGCTCTCTCTCTCACTCTCGTGAGAGTTTGCCAGGAAGGGAGGGGGGATGAGTCATAAGAGGGCCGATGAGAGCTGCAGAGCTGGAGGTGTGTCTGTGTGAATCCAGAAAGGGAACAAGGCAGCAGCTTCAGCTGCCAACAGGTAAAATGATTGCAGCCAGACTCAGTGGAGGTAGATTTCTGCAGCATATTTGGCAAGTACAGAATCACAATATATATGAAATAATATGCAAAGTTGTTGGAGGGAAGCTTCAGAATGGCAAAGATGTTTTTATTACAAATTATGTGAGCAGACTGCAGTTCCTCTTTAACCGCTTGCCGACTGCCGCACAAACTTATACGTCGACAGAATGGCATGGCTGGGCAAATGGGCACATATATACGTCCCCTTTAATTTGCCACAGTGTGGTCGCGCGTGATCGTGCCAGTGGGACCCGCGGACTCGATGTCCGTTGGTGTCCCGCGATCGTGTCACGGAGCTGAAGAACGGGGAGATGTCAGTGTAAAAACAACATCTCCCCGTTCTTCCTAGTGACATGTCACTGATCGTCTGTTCCCTCTCATCGGGAATAGCGATCAGTGACGTGTCACTCGTAGCCACGCCCCCTAACAGTTAGAATCACTCCCTAGGACACACTTAACCCCTTCAGCGCCCCCTACAGGTTAACCCCTTCACTGCCAGTGTAATTTTTACAGCAATCGGTGCATTTTTATAGCACTGATCGCTGTAAAAATGACAATGGTCCCAAAATGGTGTCAAAAGTGTCCAATGTGTCCGCCATAATGTCACAGTCACGATAAAAATCGATGATCGCCGCCATTACTAGTGAAAAAATATATATTAATAAAAATGGCATAAAACTATTCCCTATTTTGTAAATGCTATAACTTTTGCGCAAACCAATCAATAAAAGCTTATTGCGATTTTTTTTACCAAAAATATACTGAGGAAAAAAAATGTTTTTTTTTATATATTTTTTGGGAATATATATTATAGCAAAAAGTTAAAAATATTGAATTTTTTTCAAAATTGTCGCTCTATTTTTGTTAATAGTGCAAAAAATAAAAATCGCAGAGGTGATCAAATACCATCAAAAGAAATCTCTATTTGTGGGAAATAAAGGACGTCAATTTTGTTTGGGAGCCACATCGCACAACCACGCAATTGTCAGTTGAAGCGACACAGTGCCGAATCGCAAAAAGTGGCCTGGTCTTTGGCCAGCCAAATGCTTTGGGGCTTAAGTGGTTAATTACTCTCAGTGCTGGTCCAGCTCAGCCACCCCACCTCCCTTTAAAACACAAGTGTCCTGCAACTAACAATGTCCTGTGCACGTCTTGTGCACTCTGATGCATTAAATGTAAACCGCACCTGTTTTTCATGCATTGGAATGCATTGCACCCAGGTCATTTTGAATGTTGAGTATGTCCAAAATCAAAATGTGTGCACTGCAGAGCACTGTGTGATGGTGTGAACAGACCCCTAAAGCCCCGTACACACGATCCAAAAATAGGACGACAGATCACATTTTGAAATTGAATAGGTTACTAAAGTTACGAAAATTCTCGTACGACAGAATAAAAAAATCGGAAGTGATGTAATGTATTGTATTGTATTTGTATTGTATTTTCGGACGAATACTGTACTGATTAAATCAAAATCGTACATTCTGGTATCGTACGAGAAAAATCTTTGTGTTTGTCCCTTCAGATGATATCAGATGAACTGTCGTGATCGGCTCTCGAAAAGCTCTATACTAACGATCAGATTATCGTACGATCGCTTCGAAAGCGGTGTTTGTGGTCTGATTTTTGGATCGTGTGTACGGGCCTTTACTCATAAGAATGCTGATCTTTTTTTATAGGAGGAGAATATTTAAAATGATCAGTAATGTAATATCTGAACAGTGCTCCAGAACCCTACCGACAGCCCCCCATCCCTACCCATGTATGTTTTTAACTTCCTCCAGTTTCATTCTTCCACTCTTTTTTTGACGTACCCCCTCTACTGTCCCACAACTACTTTTTCTACCATTAATACTCAACCTGTAAGGATCTATATAGGACCATATACCATTTCTGACCCCTTTACCAATAGCTTCTAATTAAATACAAAATAGGAATATATTGGCTATACTATAAGGCTGGATTCACATCTATGTATTTTTAGTTCTTTTTGCATTTTGCAGATTTGCACTACAGAACGTAGGAAACCACGTTAAATGGACTGTAGTGCAAAACTGCAAAATGCAAAAAGCTCCAAAACTGCATAGGTGTGAATCCAGCCTAAAACCCAGGATAATGGTAAAGGCATCAACCCAACACAGAAAGATAAAGCAATAGACCAGGTGTCAAACTAAATTTTATTGCAGGCCGCATCAGCATTATGGTTGCCCTCAAAGGACCAGTTGTATTTGTAAAGCCTCGTACACACGGTCGGACTTCAAACAAACTTTTCCCTGGATTTTTGTCCGAAGGGAGTTGGCCGGGCACACCCATAGCATACACACGGCAGGACTTTTCTGCAAACTTTCCCAAAACTTTCCCAACATCACGTGGTTTTTCTGCTCTTTTTTGCTCTTTACCGCCACCCTTTGGTCAACTTTTGCTATTGTTGGTTGATTTTAACATTGGTTCTGGGCATGCGTATTTGTACTTCGGACAAAAGTCCGATGGATTTCTGTACACGGTCGGACTTTGCACCATCGGACTTTTGTTGCCGAAAAGTTTGTCCGTTTGCAGAGCGAACTTTTGTCCGATGAAAAGCGAAAAAGTTTGTCCGATGGTCGGATTTTTGGGAAAACTTGCTCATTTTGAAGTTTGTTGGCAAAAATTCAGACCGTGTGTACGGGCCTTAAGACTAGATTTACAGAGCCACCATCAGAAGTTGAGTCCCCCACCTTTCCTTATGCAACCCCCTTACCTTGTGCTTCCGGGAAGAAGCTGGGAAGCAGAAAGTGTAGGGTCTAGAGGAGGACCAGAGGAGGGCTGCAGTCAGCTTCCGGAGTCTGCTTAAAGTGGAGCTCCACCCAAAAGGGGAAGTTCTGCTTTAAGGCCTCCTCCCCAGCTCCTGTTTGTGAAATTGAGCTTTTAGGGAGTAGAGGGGGGGGCAGGTACCCGATTTTGACAGGTACCCGCTCCCACTTACGCTTCGATCACCTTAGGCTATCAGAAGCAGAAGTTCTCCTTCCCCCTTCCTTCCGAAGTCTTCTGAGACACATGACAGGTCCCAGAAGACTTTAGGACCAGAAGCTGCAAGCTGTCACAGCCGGGTGCCAATAGTGAAGATAACTGGGGTGAGCACTCCGCTGGATCCTGGGACAGGTGAGTGGCTGTTTATTAAAAATGAGCAGCTACAATTTTTGTAGCTGCTGACTTTTAATTTTCACTTCAGAGACTGAAGCTCTGCTTTAATGCTGAGACAGGGGAGGCAGAGAGGAGGTGGTGCTGTGGCTGCAAAGAGAGGCGCAGGATTTGTCCTCCTCTCTGCTGCCAACTGCTGAGATGGTGGGGGCAGAGACCATCCTCTCTGCGGCTTCAGGAAGAAGCGCAGGATCTGGAGGGGAAGTTCTGTGCTCCTCTCTGCTGTAGACTGCTGAGACAAGGTGGGGGTGTAGATGAGGGGGGTGCCACAGCTGCAGGAGAGATGTGAGGGCCACACGGACCTTGGGTTTGACACATGTGCAATAGACAATGTAATATTTTCATGGTTTATTACAAAAACAATATGCCAGACGGCAATACAAATGCTGAACCTAAAGTGGTTGTAAACCCATTACAACCACTTTTTGCTACAGATAAGCCTATAATAAGGCTGACCTGTAGCTACCCCGGATATCTCTTAAACCTGCACGGTTTAGGAGATATCCTCCTGTACCTACATGTGCCAATGACATTAAGCATGCATACCTCCCAACCCGCACTGATCCTGCGGGTTCCTCCCACAGGGACATCATCTTCCCGCGTACCCGTGCGGGACACTGTTTTCCCGCAAAGTCCTCCCAGTCCTCCAGCGCACCAGAGCGGCAGCGATAAGCAGGTAATGTGGGCGGGCGGGCTTGTGTGTTGTATCCTCCCCTCGGCATGTCACACCACTTCCGCGACCCGCGACGAACCCCCCCCCCCTCGTGACGTCACACTTCCCCCCCCCCTGCTCAACAACTTTGATGAGAGGGGGAAAATAATTTGAATTAAAGTCCCGCAGTGGACAATGGGAAAGTCGGGAGGTATGAGCATGTACGTGCCGTTGCTTCAGTGATAGTGTCGTTACCGGCGGCTCCCGCGTACATGCACGGGAGTGACCTCATTGCGGCTCCGGCCAATCACAGCGCCGGAGCCCGCGATACCCAGAAGTAACTCCGGGAGCGATGTCGCCAGCCGGAGCGGTGTACAAGGACCGCTGAGAGGGCTTCGATCTAAGGTAAGTAATTCATGAGCTATAAAAAGAAAGAACCCCCGCGCTAGCTGGGCGTACAACTAGTGAAGGGGGATGGGGATCGAAGGGAAGGAAAAAGGGCTGGGGACACTGCAGCAGTCACCAGGGAGTCTGATCCAAGCAGACAGAAGTGAATATATGAAAGAAGGGTGATGGTGGCTGCGCTGTGATTATAACTAGTGAAGGGAGTGAATCTAAAACGAGCGCCGAGCTCGTCTCCTCTCCTGCAGCTGTCGGTGTATCTGTGCTGATCCTAACGCGCGTGTCGTCATGTCACATGACTTCTTCAGAAGAAGCTGGACCCACAGAGTTACGCTATAAATTTCCTTTTTTTGTTTGTGTATTCCTATGCATCCATGTGAGTGAGAGCATACATCCATGCAAGATTGTTGCATCGCTGTCCACATTTGAAGTCCCAGTGCATGCTGTCTCTTCCCAGCAGGGAGGTAAGCTGCTAGTGAACACTGGGTGGATTTGCACTGCAGTTTTTTCTTTCAAGCACTGTATGGGTGACGGGACTTGCTATACAATGGACTTTTGATATCATCTCCTGGAGGATTTCCCTGTTATAGTTTTGTGTTTATACACCCCATCATATACTGTCATTATATTTTATTTTATTTTTTGGAGGATTTCACCGCTTCCAGTTGTGTGTCATACACCTTTATTACATATTGTTATTTTATTTCACTGTTGATAACATAGAGTTATAGTGTTTGGTTATACACTATATGCACAGGTTTATCATTTAGAGTGATACACGTTTTGGCATACATCATTACGTTTCCACTGCTGGTTATATACCTTCTATGCGCACAGGTGTGATTTATTTAGTTTATGCACATACTATTTATGTTACACATTGGTTGGCAACACGTTACTGCATCTGGTTGGCAAATATTAGATTTAGTTTGGTTAGCATTAGGTAGTTTCCTTTTCCAGACCTCCTCCCCCACAATTCATGAGCTAGTATGCTATGCATACTAGCTCATTATGCCTTTGTCTTGCAGGTTTTTTTGTTTTGTTTTGTTTTTTCAGGGTTTACAACCACTTTGAGTTATTGTGGCTTTTTCTTTCTTTTTTTTTACATTTTTATTTTACATTTTTTTTTAACCATAAAATGTATATTTTTAATGAAAGGTATCATAACAGATATTGACAATATTAGACATCACTTTAAAGGATTGATCTTCAAGCCTCGTACACACGGCCGAGAATCTCGTCGTAAAAAACACGTCGTTTTTTTCGACAAAATCCTTGGACAAGAAACTTGTCCCGGCCGAGTGTACACACGCTCATTTCAAAGAACCCGCGGTTCTTTGAAGGGAGCGAACGCGGTGATGTAATTGAATACGACGAGCATGCGCTCGTCACATTCGATGCCGTCGCCGCCATCTTTGTACACCCTATCCTATGCCTAGGAAGCTACCGCGCATGCGTCAAAGTCATTTCGAGCATGCGCGGGCTTCCCGGAGGACAGGTAAGTGTACACACACACAATTTTCTCGTCGAGAAACAGGCTGACGAGAATCTCGACGAGAAAATAGAGAGCAGGTTCTCTATTTTCTCGTCGAGATTCTAGTCGGTTTTCTTGACGAGAAACCATACACACGAACGAATTTCTCTGCAAGAAATCTCTGCCAGCAAGTTTCTTGCTGGTTCTTGCCGAGAAACTCGGTCGTGTGTACGAGGCTTAATACTTGTTCGACACATATTGTGAGAAAGAACAAAACAATGTACAACAGAAAAAAGAATAATAAGTATTGATATCTAATTGTTACTCAGACCCCGCTTATCCCGGAAGGGATCAAACTGTAATGCGGCGTACACACGATCGTTTTTCATGCCATTTTTTAAACCGACGTTTTTCTCGTCGTTTTTTTTCATGTTTCCTCTCAAGCCTGTCTTGCGTACACACGATCATTTTAAAAAACGTTCAAGCAAAGCGCAGTGAAGTACAACACGTACGACGGCACTATAAAGGGGAAGTTCCGTTCGGATGGCGCCACCCTTCATGTTAGTAAAGTTTGTTGAGCGACGATTCGCACTTTTCAGCCTCGTGCTTTTCAGTCCGTTACAGCGTGATGAATGTGCTATCTCCATTACGAACGCTAGTTTTACCAGAACGAGTGCTCCCGTCTCATACTTGATTCTGAGCATGCACGTTTTTTTTCACCTCGTAAAAGCATACACACTATTGTTTTTCACGTCGTTAAAAAAAACGACATGAAAAACGACGTGAAAAAATAGAGCATGTTCGAAATTTTTAATGGCCGTTTTTCACGTCGTTAAAAATGCTCTGGAGCATACACACAATCGGTTTTAATGCCCATTTTTAAAAATGGCATTTTTAACGGCATGAAAATGATCGTGTGTATGGGGCATTAGGAGGGGTTGACCAACAATTTAATATTATCAACAAGGATCAAGGAACTTAGTGATACATAATGAGCTACATCTGAATCTCATATTATAAGGAAGGTTATATCAAACTCACCAGTACTATTAAAGGTTACATTCTTTTAGGTATTAAGAAGCTCTAGGATTTGTGATTTGTGATCATTGTGAAGAATCCCTGCTTACAGATACAGTTGTAGAACTACCCCCAAATGAGCTGCTGGATTAATTTTGGGTCCTGCCGTTACCCCACATTTCACCGTCCCAGAACTTAAGAGTCTATGTGATAATTAGAATAAAGGTGATTGCCAGTCACGTCAGTCTTTCTCTCAATTGCTTTATTAAACAACTTCAGGTAGGGGATAGAGGGTTAGGGGAAGTTCAGATACCTTGGTTTTGCAGATCACTAATGTGGTTCTTGAATCCAGATGACAACAGCTTCTGTCTCTGGTTCTTGCGACAACCGGATAGACCTCTCACACCGACCTAGCAGCCGGTATGAAGCACGGACAAAGTCTCTGCCACAGACTTGAATGAAAAATGGAAACTCCCGGATAATCCCCTGCCACAGGATTGTTTATGCCAGTAGTCAGTTAGTTAGGTCAGCTGAACAGTACCTGAACCTTAAAGCCATCCAGCAGTACTGTGAGGTAGGTTAACTTGGGTGCATCCTCCAAACGAGTCACCAGGCCCTTCCTGAGATACCAGCCATCAGCTTGGTTCTCTCCAGTAAGGTCCTCCCCTGGAATATTCTCCACTTGAGTGGCTTCTTCCCGCAGGACAGACAGCACAGGACCACCTTCAGTTAAGTAGGCCCCAGACAGGCTTCTGGGCCTACTTGCAGCAAACACAGCAGCATAGCCTCCGGCCTGGAGGGCCATGAGGTGAGAAGAGACCCCAGGGCACATGGCACTGCCCCTTAAATATCCTTCCCCCAGCATGCCCAGCTACAAAGAAGCTGCTGATTGGGCTGTTTTCTGGAGAAAGAATATCCAATACACTTCAACTGGCTGTATTTCTCACACTGGCCTGTGACAACAGTGACACCTACTGGTAACAGTGGGAAATGCGCACAAACAGCCAAAGCTGGAACAGAAACCAACAATTTACATAATCACTCTGAGCTACAGTCAGGTTCATAAATATTGGGACATCGACATAATTCTAAGTTTTCTGGCTCTATACACCACCACAATGGATTTGAAATGAAACAAACAAAATGTGCTTTAACTGCAGACTTTCAGCTTTAATTTGAGGGTATTTGCATCCAAATCAGGTGAACGGTGTAGGAATTACAACAGTTTGTATATGTGCCTCCCACTTTTTAAGAGCCAAAAAAATTAGAATTGTGTTGATGTCCCAATATTTATGGGCCTGACTGTATTTACAGCTCAGATACCCCTAAATTTACAGAATAGCGCCTGTTCAAAAGTAGCAGGGTGCTACACAGTATTTAAAAATATTAATGGTGTCAGTGGTTACCTTCTTGCACAAGGAACCCCTGGCAACCTCTGGAGGAACCCTGGTTGAAAATGGTTGGTCTAATAACTAGACGGCTTTATTGCCTCATGGTCATCACCAGCAGGTTTAAAGTGGTAAATATAAATTTCAGATTTCCCCATTCAAATATACATTTTAAAAAGTATTTTATAGTTTTGAACAAAAATAAATAATATGAATGAATAAGAATTCTGTTAACATAAGCAATTATGCCTGCTATTCAGTCCATTAGTACTCCGTTAGATTTTCTACTAAGGACTGTATTTTTAAAGTGGTTGTAAACCCAACCACACAACTTGCACCTACAGGTAAGCCTAGATTAAGGCTTACCTGTAGGTGCAAGAAATATCTCCTTAACCTACACGGTTAAGGAGATATTTTCTGAAACCCCAGCACCGATGTCTACGGCGCATGCGCACCATAGACAACGGCGCAGTCACACTGAGCTTGCCGGATTTATGAATGAACCCTGCCGGCTCAGTGAACTCTGCCGGTCCTGTGCGTATGCGCGGGAGTGACGTCATCGCTGTTTCAGCCACTCACAGCACCGGAGCGGCGATAACAGGAAGAAGCTCCGGGGGACATGGCGGCGGAGGGGACCGAGGAGGACTTCGGGGGCTTCGATTTCAGGTAAGTGCAGCATAATGAGCTAGTATGCTATGCGTACTAGCTCATTATGCCTTTCTCTTGCAGAGTTTTTTTTTATCAGTATTTTTTCAAGGAGGGTTTACTTCCTCTTTAACAAACAGAAACCTAGGCACACTTTATATGAACTTAGTTTTGAGTTGGGCTGACATTGTTTTGATGGGGCTATTTTATTTATTTTCCTCTAACACATTGCCCTTCTACTTTTAATTTTATAGGTCACATTCATGAAACCCCCATGTACTTCCTAACCTCATATTATATGGTTTTGATAAATCTAAAGGAAAATTGTACAAGAACATTGTATAATGTATGGCCAGCCTTAGCCCTGGCAGCATCTGTTCCATATACAGCCGTTGATATACGTAAACTAACAGGGACCTGAGAAACAACACCCGCACAATATTATACTGAAAGTTCAAATGTTGTAAATGTCATTGTATGCACAAACTGTTATTCAGTAAAACACAGAAAAATGTTCCGCAATGTTTGTTTACATTGAAGAGCAAATCCAAATTCTCCACAGTAAAAGGAACAGCTATCCTTTATGAGAAATGCTAAAAAGGAAGGAGGAAAATATATATAGCAAAGGTATAAGTTTTATATCAACTACAACAGTTAAAAGATAATTCCACCAAATTGGAAAATTTGTTGTTGAAAACAGAGCACTTTAAATTCAGGGATTATAGGGAAAATTCCCTAGGCCCAACAGGAAAGTGGCCCACAAAACACTAGTAATAGTGGTGGGTCCACTAACAATTATCAATAGTTCGGAACACACTTTGTCTTAAACTGTCTCCACTGGAAGGAATCCACTGTGTGGTTATTTTGTCATCACCAGTAACCCAGTATTAGTAATAGTCTGTGCATTAACACCACATCCGAGTCCAGCTATATCACCTCAGATTCTCCAATGGAATAAAAAAAAAACATCTGTAGATGAGAGGGCCTAACTAAGCCAGGATACCACAGTTGATGAGACAAAAGATGAGCTCCAGCCAAGAAACCTTCACACTGAAGTTCTTGGGAGGTGTAACCCAGTATCAGGCTTGCCAACCTACAGCTTAATTTTTAATGGGCATCTGCCAAAGAATCAGGGACACTTGCAGCCTAACTAGATTGACGACATAGTAGTTTAACTGCCTCAATAAATGCAAATTACAATTCTGTTAACAAACAAACAGTAATTGCTATTCACTAAAGCCCCGTACAAACGGTCAGACTTTTGGCCAACAAACTTCATTTTGAGCAAGTTGGACCAATAATCCGACCGTGTGTACGCTACATCGGACAAACTTTTTTTTCATCGGACAAAGGTTGGGTCTGCAAACGGACAAACTTTTGGCCAACAAAAGTCAGATGGAGCAAAGTCCGACCGTGTGTACAGAAAACCATCGGACTTTTGTCCGATGGACAAAACAAGTGTAGCGGGTATTTGAATTTAGGGGAAGCATCTGGGTGGTAGTGTAACCCAGATGCACTGATTGCTAGGGAATCTGAGACCCTTTTTTGGTTCTTGGAGGACTCTGGTGATGTGAGGTTCCCTGCGGCCTACAGGTGGCGTTGTTGCCCTGGGCCGGAGTTGAACTCACATCACAAGACTGTGCCTTTTTGTCCTCCCCTGGAGCTGGTACAGCGGGGCGGGGAACCCGCTGTGGCGCGAAGGGAGAGGGGATAAAAGAGGCGGACGCCCTGACCACGGGGTTCAGAGTTGAAGTCGGAGGACGAGGCCACACCCAGGCACCTTCAGCTTGGGTGCTGGCGTTCCGGTGCTCCAGGCCCAGGTGCCCTTGACCTGGCCGGAGCGGAGATGGAGTCCATCTCAGGCACCTTTAGCCTGGGGTGAGGTACTATGGCGGATGCCTGGGGCTCAGTACCTTCGACTGAGTTCCGCGAGGGTGGAGGAATCCGAGGGGGCCCTAAATCCTTGGGTGTCTGAGTTTGTGAGGTCTGGTGAGCAGAACTTTTCTGGAGAGTCCAGCGCAGCATCGCTGGTGACAGAGAGGCCTCCGGTATCTCCCTTGGACGGATATCCTTCCCCTGACAGGGGCCGTGCTAGCGAAGGTAATTCACATTCTACTTCACATAGTCAGTGGCAGTGACTATTCGCCACTGGTGATACCACAGTGGTTGGCAAAAGAAGGGAAAGGATTGTGCCTCGACCTATTCCCGTTAATTCTAAGTTGTTGCAAAAGAATCCAACTTAACCGTGCTGTGTGTGTATTCGCTGAGAAGAATAAAACTGTGTTGGACCTATTCACTGTGTGGAACTCTGGTTAATAGGAGCAAAGGAGTCAAGAACGAAGGACAGGACTTGACTCTAGGACACCTACACAAAGCCCGATCTTTCGGGCCTTCACCTCGTCACTATGGAGGACATGGGCTGTGGTGTATCTCATCTCTCTCTCCCAGGTACCCCTAGACAACAGCCGTATAACTGATAAAACTAGAGAGAGGGGTGAGGCCGCTACACAAATAATGTTAAAATCAACCAACAATAGCAGAAGTTGACCAAAGGGTGGCGGTGAAGAGCAGAAAAGAGCAGAAATACCACGTGATGTTGCAAAAAGTTTTGGGAAAGTTTGCAGAAAAGTCCTGTGGTGTGTAAGCTATGGGTGTGCCCAGCCAACTCAGTTCGGACAAAAATCCACGGAAAAGTCAGATGGAAGTCCGACCGTGTGTATGGGGCTTAAGCTGCAGTAGGCACAATGATATCTCAGCTTGGCCACCTTGACACCCTCTGAGTTCAGGTCCACTACACACATGACAGCACAGAACAAACACAGGCAGGCTCAGTCTATCAGAGACAGAATCTACGAACCTCAAAGTTCAGTAATTTTCAATACATAGTAACTGCTCTACGAATCCTGCCTCATGGAGGATCAATCTACTTGTGGTGAGTGGGCTTTGCACTGACACACCCCATTGGAGAAGAAGCTCACTGAACTGTCCCCATTGCCTCCTTTTACTCTTCTCCACTACTGAACTCCACTAGCAGAATTTGTCAGTGTGGTGATGAGGAGTGGAGAAGCAGACTTTCCCTTTTCCAATGTGGTGTCAAGGCAAAGACACAATGTGCACAACAGCTTGGGAAAGAAGATCCAGATCCACATCCAGATTGTGTGAAGTCAAATAAAAAATTGCAAACATGCAGACTTTTTGATACAGAGGGGACTATGCTGACCAACCAGAACTGCTCTGATCTGTCATAGCATCTCTAGGGAAAGAAGGGGAAGAGCAGAATGGTTTTAAAACCCCCAGAACTGCTGCACTTGGCTGCTGGAATGGTAAGAATGTATCACCCATGGAGGAAAGTGCAGCAGGGACCAGGGTGTCGCCAGGTGCAGTCTTTTTCTCCACTGTGGGTGGCGCTCATCCCAAGTAGCATTGCAGGGGAGAGGAAAGCAAGAGGAGCATGGTTCTTCTATGGTTTCCTGGGTCACAAGGGAAGTTATCCTATTGGATGCAGCCACCCCATGAGACTCTAGCTCATAGGCAGAACCTATTTAAGGCCCTGGCCCCCAGGCTTGGAGGGCATTTTGCGTGTGTGTAGTGTAAGGACAGGTCACCCATCTGACAGGGAGTGTGATTAGGGACAGGGAGAGGTTCCATTTGAGTAGAGAAAAGATGAGGACACGCCATCCTACCTGAAGACCTCCCCATTTGGGTCTAGACCAGCCAGGCCGCATTCAGCTCCTCAAGACAGACACTTTTGGCACATTTGAGACCTACGCTGCTACACATTGCTGGTGCTTGCCATGAGTGTTCCCGATCGGGTGCCTTCCCTTCAAATTTGTTGTGAATTACTACATTAATATAAGTTCTGTTTTCTGTACTGGAGTCTGTGTAATTACTGCTTCTGCACCACACTGCACCTCCACACAAGGGGGTAAAAAGGGTGTAGGGTGTTAGCTCACCTTCCATTTTTTTCTGAAAAGGTGCACTAACATTTTAAGGATGTGTGATGTTATTTTTTGGTAAAAAAATACTGCAATAATGTCCTATTGGAGGCACTATGTGGTTTGCTTTGTATGCCAAGCTAGTTTTCAACTGTGCAGACCACCAAACAAAATAAAGTACCGTATATACTCGAGTATAAGCCAAGTTTTTCAGCACATTTTTTTGTGCTGAAAATGCCCCCCTCGGCTTATACTCGAGTCACCTTTTTGCGCCTGATCTCCCGGACTTTGGGGACCCGGTACTGGCCAGCCGTAGGTAACCTGGACCCCAAACTTAGCACACATGTAGCCCCACTCTTTGCAAAGTTTGTTGTCTGGGGGACCTACGGCCGGGGAGCACTGAGTTTTCAAACCCAGGTACCCCTTCCATAGACTCCCATGTTAAACGGTAATTTCTCCGGTGAGCAGGGTTGCCAACTTTCCGTAAATTTACAAACAGTTTGCAAAATCTGTAATTTTTGCATCTGTCTGTGAATGTCCATTATGAACATGCAGACTGCATGTCCATAATGGACATTCATGGGCAGATGCAAAAATTACAGATTTTGCAAACTGTTTGTAAATTTACTGAAAGTTGGCAACCCTGCCGGTGACTTTGGGGACCCGGTACCGGCCGGTCGTAGACCATAGACTCC
This sequence comes from Rana muscosa, assembly GCA_029206835.1. NCBI lineage: Eukaryota > Metazoa > Chordata > Amphibia > Anura > Ranidae > Rana > Rana muscosa. Next base: position 130,851,475 of record CM055126.1, read on the forward strand.
CATGTTAAACGTCAGTCTAGTCATGGACACAGTGAGGCATGGGCACAGTGAGGCATGGACACAGTGAGGCATGGACACAGTGGAGGCATGGACATGGACACAGTGAGGCATGGGCACAGTGAGGCATGGGCACAGTGAAGCATGGACATGGACACAGTGAGGCATGTGCACAGTGAGACATGGACATGGACACAGTGAGGCAAAGTGAGGCAAAGTGAGTGTCAGGGTCACCTGTGGCCAGGTGACAGATGCACACCGTAGGGGGACAGGAGTGCACCGCGAGGTAGTGAACCCTATGGCTGGCTTCTGTGGATAGGAAACTGGGTGGTTGTGGAAAGCGGGACCAGAGGAGCACAACCGGGATCCCAACGGAAGCGAGAGCCAAGATTCCCCAGGGCGCGGAGTCTAAGACCCAGCTGGTCTTCTCCAGGGCCTCTAGTGGTGAGGATGTTACGCTGCAGGCTGGGACCAGGTCGCGGCCCCTGGAGTTTCCTAGCTCACGCCCCGTAGGATAAGGGGAAGCAGCAGCACACGATAGAGAGAACCGAAACAAGCCGAAGGTCAGGGGCCACAAGCAGACAAGGATAACGAAGAACGAGCCGAAGGTCAAGGGTCACGAGCAGACAGGGATGGTCGGGGACAAGCCAATAACGTAACAGAGAGACAGACGTAGCACACGGCAGGCAGGAACCCAAACACACAATGCCTAACAAACACGTTGATCAGCAAAGCAGGCTTGCAGTGCACAGGTTAATATAGTGTTCAGTGATAGGGCCTGGGGTGGAGTCAGGCTGGGAGGAGATTATAAAGGAAGCCAGGTGAAGGAGGTCTGGTCTCTAGATGAACACATGAGGAGGAAGGTAAGATGGCAGACAGACATTAATGCATATCCATGACAGTACCCTCCCTCTTACGAGGCCTCCCCCTTCCCCGCCTGGGCCCAGGTTTAGAGGGAAACTTCAGATGAAACTCCTTTAACAGACGAGGTGCAAAGACCTCAGATGCAGTGATCCAAGACCTCTCCTCAGGACCAAACCCTTTCCAATGAACGAGGTACTGAAGAACGCCTTTACAGAGTCGGGAGTCCAGAATTTGACTGATCTCGTACTCCTGATTATCCTCCGAGACAGGCGCCACGGTAGGAAGAGGACGAGAGAATTTATTGAGGACTAAAGGCTTTAGAAGAGCAACATGAAAGGAGTTAGTGATTTTAAGGCTCTTAGGAATCTGGAGTTTGAAACAAACCGGATTCAGTTTAGCAGTTACCGTGTATGGACCGATGAATCGTGGAGCAAACTTCAGAGAAGGAACTCGGAGCTTGATGTTCCTGGTAGAGAGCCAGACTTTGTCCCCTGGCTGAAGAGAAGGCGGTTTACGCCTGCGGCGGTCTGCAAAGCCTTTGAATTTTTCAGCAGCTGCCCGGAGGGAATCATGAACGTGACCCCAAACGGAATTGAGAGACTCCTGAACCGAAGCCAAAGCTGGAATGTCTGGAGAACAGATCATAGGAAGAGGAAGTTGAGGGTGTTTTCCATAAACTGTGAAAAAGGGTGTCTTCTGCGAACTGGTATTCACATGATTGTTATGGGAGAATTCTGCCCACGGGAGTAGAGAGGACCAATCGTCATGGTGAGAAGACACAAAGGTGCGAAGAAAGACCTCTAACTCCTGATTAACCCTCTCAGTCTGTCCATTGGATTGGGGATGGTAAGAAGAAGAAAAATCCAAGACAATATTGAGGGATTTGCAAAAGGCTCTCCAAAAACGAGACGTGAATTGGACTCCCCTGTCGGAAACAATATGAGAAGGGACCCCATGTAGGCGGAGAATTTCTCGAATGAAAATGGGAACCAAGGCAGGGGCAGAAGGAAGACCAGGAAGAGGAACAAAATGAGCCATCTTGGAGAATCGATCGATTACCACCCAAATGACTGTATTATTCTCAGACAGTGGGAGATCGGTGATAAAATCCATGGCAATATGGGCCCAGGGTTCCTTAGGAATAGGCAAGGGCATGAGGAGACCAGCAGGAGCTTGTGTGGAGGATTTGGACTGAGCACAGACATGACAAGCTTTAACGTAGTCTTTGACGTCTGAGCGGAGATTAGGCCACCAGTAGTGACGACTGATGAGTAGGAAGGATCGGAGGAATCCAGAATGCCCTGCCACCTTGGAATCATGTCCCCAACGAAGGATCTTAGCTCTTAGCTCAGTGGGGACAAAGGTCTTACCAGGCGGAATTTTAGACTTCAGGGTGGTAGAGTGGGCAACAATGCATGAGGTGGGAATGATCGGCTCAGGTTCAGGGGCGGACTCCTCGTCCAAAGTGTCAAATGACCTAGAGAGCGCATCAGCCCGACCGTTGCAGGAACCAGGTTTGTAGGTAATCGTGAAATTAAAACGGGCAAAGAAGAGACTCCACCTGGCCTGTCTAGGATTCAGACGTTTAGCATTCTGTAGATACTGTAAATTCTTGTGATCGGTAAAGATCGTTATGGAGTGAGGGGAACCCTCCAAGAGATGACGCCACTCCTCTAACGCCAATTTAATAGCGAGAAGTTCCCGATCACCGATGGCATAATTCCTCTCTGCCTGAGAATTTTTTTTGGAGAAGAACGCACATGGTTGGCGTCTCTTCTCAAAGATTTGAAGAAGCACAGCTCCCACCCCCATTGAGGAAGCGTCCACTTCAATAAAAAATGCATTCCCAGGATTTGGTCTCCTCAAGAGGGGGCCAGAAACAAAGGCCTGTTTCAGGTTGTGAAATGCAGAGACAGCTTCGGGAGGCCAGTCTCTGGCATTCACACCCTTCTTGGTCAAAGCGATAATAGGCGCGGCAATGGAAGAGTAATTCCTTATGAACTGCCTATAATAATTAGTGAAGCCAAGAAAGCGCTGTGTGGCCTTGAGGCTAGCAGGAAGAGGCCAGTTGGTGATAGCCAAGACCTTCCCAGGGTCCATACGAAGCCCCGAACATGAGACAAAGCACCCCAAAAACAGGACCTCAGAACATTCAAAGGAACATTTCTCCAGCTTGGCATAGAGATTGTTCTCTCTAAGACGTTGAAGTACAGTGCGGACATGGTTTCTGTGGACGAGCAGATTTTCAGAAAAGATCAGAATGTCATCCAGATAGATGACAACAAACTGGTACAGCAGATCTCTGAAGATTTCATTGACAAAGTTTTGAAACACGGCTGGAGCATTACACAGACCAAAAGGCATCACCAGATATTCGTAATGCCCGTCTCTAGTGTTAAATGCAGTCTTCCATTCGTCACCCTCCCGTATTCGAATGAGATTGTACGCGCCTCTGAGATCCAACTTGGTGAAAATGGAGGCACCCTTCAACCTATCGAATAGCTCAGATATTAAGGGTAAGGGGTATCGATTTTTAATAGTAACCGCATTTAAACCCCGATAATCGATGCAGGGTCTTAAGGTACCATCCTTTTTGGCAACAAAAAAGAACCCTGCCCCTGCAGGCGATGAGGATTTCCGGATGAACCCTCTCTCCAGATTCTCTGCTACATACTCCGACATGGCCTGGGTCTCTGGGATGGACAGAGGGTAGGTACGACCCCTGGGTAGAGTTGCTCCGGGGACAAGATCAATAGCACAGTCAAAAGACCTGTGGGGAGGAAGCACCTCAGCTGATTTTTTACAGAACACATCCCGGTAATCGCTGTATGCGGCGGGAAGATCAGAAGAAACAGAAGTGGCAGCAACCGGAAGACTCTCCTTGGGGGTCACCTTGAGAAGACACGACGAGAAACATGAGGAACCCCAGGCCAGGATCTGCCCAGAGACCCAGTCCACATGTGGAGAGTGGAGCTGTAGCCAAGGGAGGCCCAATACAACTGGGGTAGAGGCCTTGGGTAGAATAAGAAAGGATATCCACTCCTGGTGGAGAATCCCTACCGACATCCTAATGGGTAGCGTCTGGAAGCGAATAGGGCCCCCTGGGAGAACAGTGCCATCAATTGCCGAGACTACCAATGGGGTAGTGAGAGGTGAAAGGGTAAGCTTCATAGAAGAAGCAGTTCTCCAATCCATGAAATTGCCGGCAGCCCCGGAATCCAGGTATGCAAGGGTTGACTGAGGAGAAGTGCCTACATGAAGGGACACCGGCAAGAGCAGGCGAGAAGGTGATGTTTCTGGGTCCAATACTCCACCTTCCAAATGTATTAGACCCGAGCGTTTCCCGGACGAAGCGAGCAGGAGTCACGAAAATGACCCTTGCCCCCACAATAGAGGCACAAGCCCAGAGTTCTGCGCCTAGCACGTTCTTCGGGGGTTAGTCTGGTCCGGCCCAGCTGCATAGGTTCTTCAGCAGGTAGAGGATGCTCCACGGAATGAAGGGAGGGGAGCTCAGACTGGCTAGGACCCAGAGAGTGCTGGCGTCTTTTTTCTAAGGACCTCTCTTGAAAACGAATGTCGATCTGGTTGCATAATGAAATTACATCGTCCAGACCGACGGGAATGGCTCTTCCCGCTAATTCGTCTTTCACTCGGTCAGAGAGGCCATGTAAAAAGGTAGCGACCAGGGCCTCATTATTCCAGCTCAATTCAGCTGTGTGGATACGGAACTGAAGAGCATATTGCCCCACTGAACTAGATTCTTGGCGAAGACGTAAGACAGCACTAGCCGCTGAAGAAGCCCGAGCCGGCTCTTCGAAGATATTACGAAAGAGCTTCAAGAATTCGGACAGACTGGAAACCACCGGATCGTTCCTCTCCCACAGGGGGGCAGCCCAGGCCAAAGCTTCACCGGAGAGGAGGGAAATGATATAGGCTACCTTAGCCCGGTCAGATAGGAAGCTTTGAGGCTGAAGCTCAAAATGAATAGTGCATTGGCTGAGAAACCCCCTGCAGGCCTTGGAGTCCCCAGAGAAACGGAACGGAGCTGGCAATCTTAGTGAGTGTGAGGCTGCGACTGGTGCGATAGGTACAGCCGCTGGTTGTACTTGGGGTTGCGGATTCGGGGTTCCCAAGGAGACCTGAAGCTGCTCGAATCGAGAAGCCAGATCCTGGAGGAATCGCATCACCTGGGTCTGATTTGATTCCTGGGTCTCAAGTCTGCGAACTATGCCCTGCAATGGATCATCCGCGGGAAGCGGGATGTCAGCCGGGTTCATGGCTGATCAAACTGTCAGGGTCACCTGTGGCCAGGTGACAGATGCACACCGTAGGGGGACAGGAGTGCACCGCGAGGTAGTGAACCCTATGGCTGGCTTCTGTGGATAGGAAACTGGGTGGTTGTGGAAAGCGGGACCAGAGGAGCACAACCGGGATCCCAACGGAAGCGAGAGCCAAGATTCCCCAGGGCGCGGAGTCTAAGACCCAGCTGGTCTTCTCCAGGGCCTCTAGTGGTGAGGATGTTACGCTGCAGGCTGGGACCAGGTCGCGGCCCCTGGAGTTTCCTAGCTCACGCCCCGTAGAATAAGGGGAAGCAGCAGCACACGATAGAGAGAACCGAAACAAGCCGAAGGTCAGGGGCCACAAGCAGACAAGGATAACGAAGAACGAGCCGAAGGTCAAGGGTCACGAGCAGACAGGGATGGTCGGGGACAAGCCAATAACGTAACAGAGAGACAGACGTAGCACACGGCAGGCAGGAACCCAAACACACAATGCCTAACAAACACGTTGATCAGCAAAGCAGGCTTGCAGTGCACAGGTTAATATAGTGTTCAGTGATAGGGCCTGGGGTGGAGTCAGGCTGGGAGGAGATTATAAAGGAAGCCAGGTGAAGGAGGTCTGGTCTCTAGATGAACACATGAGGAGGAAGGTAAGATGGCAGACAGACATTAATGCATATCCATGACAGTGAGGCACAGTGAGGCATGCAGATGGACACCCTAGGCTTATACTCGAATCAATACGTTGTCCCAGTTTTTTGTGGTAAAATTAGGTGCCTCGGCTTATATTCGGGTCGGCTTATACTCGAGTATATACGGTATATAATTTCATATTTCCTGAACTAAGTCTTCAGACTCCTCTCAGGATTTCCAGCACCTCCCCCAATGCCCCTACAGTTCCTTTACTGAATATCCACAGGTGAACAAAGGGAATAAAATATGCAAATGTTAAGTTTTGATGCTGTCTTGTAGTCCTACTGCTCAAGGCAATGTCCCAGAAGATATAGAACTGGTACACTAGATTCTACAAAAAAAAAAAAAAAAGATTTTCAGCGCTTATTTGCCCTTAAGCCAAGCACTATCATCACTGGTTTGAGCTCCACTGACAAAAGGCTGACAAGGAAATATCAAGGCGAAAACTCCATAGCGCCTGGTAGAAACTAGTTGAGAGTAAAAGTCAGTAAAAACAGTGACTGAAAACAAGGTGGTAGCGTTAGCAGCAAGATACAGTAGATACACCCAAAGTAGCATGCTGAAGTTATAATGAGCCTTTGTGGTATATACTGTATATAAAGGGTGGAGATGTTTTGGCAGAAGCACATGATATGAATATAAATCTTTTACTCTTGTGTAGACAAGTTCATATTACAATTTAGTAAAGCCTAAAACCTGGGAGAGGACAACAGCTACAATGGGCGGAGACTATATACAAATTTAAAACAAGTGAAAAAATATGATTTTTGCCCGGGAGAGTGTCTTTACGCAGAAAAGGCACCCAGAACATGTGCGTAGAATGATGATAATAAGGCCTGAGGACCCCAAACTGAGTGGGGATAAGGGAGGGGTCATGTTGAACACCCCGCTATCCTCTTTTGTCTAGAGTTTGCAAGCCTGCAACAAAGTGTTTTTGATGTCAATCTGCTGTCTGTGCTGCAGACAGAGAGACACAAACTAGGTTAAAAACCTGTACACCAGAATGCAGCTCAGCTTAAGAAGTTTGGGAATGTTAAAAAAAACATACATACTTACCTACCTGCTGTAGCATTGGTCCCATGATGCAGCTGTCCACTGCTAGCTCTAAGCCCAAGAACTGAGCGATCATGAGCAGAGAGAAGCGACTGCCAGTCACCACTCTCTGCACTCACTGGCAGGAAAGGGTGAAAGTTGGTGGTCTGGCTCTCAGCGGCATGCTGAGAAGCTGAGCCAGCTGCCTATAAGGCATCTGGCTGAATCCCGACATTATTGTCTTAAGGAGCTTTGACCGTACTTCTCTTTTAAGGACTCACCCAGGAACAAGCGAGTTATCATAAATTCCACTACTTAACTACTTCCTGTCTGCCCATTGTCTATAAACGGCGGGCAGGAAGCAGCTCTGATTCGGGTTAACTTACCTGTACATGACCTCGCATTGGCGGCTTCTGCACAGCTCACAGAGTGTGCAACCAGGAGCCCAGTGGTCGGTATGTCACCCGGGCATAGCGGATCACATTACCGCTGTGTCCGGGTGATAGGAAGTTGTTTTACCATGTGATTGCTGTGTCCATTCCCAGCGATCACATAGTTCTCTCTCCTCTCACTGTCATACCTCCCAACTGGTGGCACTTTCCCGCAATGACAACGTTTTCCCGCATTCGTGCAAGAGACGATACTTTCCCGCATAACGTGCGGCGGAGGCTGAGGTCCGAGGAAGAGGGGGAGAAGGACACTTGAATGCACAATGTAAGTGACTGTTTTTTGGCGTAGCACCCCCCCCCCCCCGCCCACTTCACTCGAATGCCAAATGTAAGTAAAGCCCCCTCCCCAACGACAACCGATGCTGCAGCCTGTGAGTGTATAGCAGCTTGTGAGTGTACAGCAGCCTGTGAGTGTACAGCAGCCTGTGAGTGTACAGCAGCCTGTGAGTGTACAGCAGCCTGTGAGTCTGCATGTACATTCATAAACGGAAGTGCCAGCCTGACCCAGTGTCTCTGATCACTGCCCCAGTATAGTCATAATAAACAATGCAGACAGCTCTATAACCTGTCCCATTGCTCATAAAAACACCACAATACACAATATCAATGTCCTGATCACCGCCATACCAGCGCCCTGATCACCGCCATACCCCATACCAGTACCACGATCACCACCATATGCCATACCAGCACCCTGATCACCGCTATACACCATACCAGTGCTCTGATCACCGCCATACACCATATTAGCCCCTTGATCAACGCCTTACCCCAAATCAGCGCTCTCATCACCCCATATGCAAAACTAGCATCCTGATTACCACCAAATCCTATACTAGCGTTCTGATCACCCCCTATGCCATATGCCATACCAGCATCCTGATCATTGCCATACCCCATACCAGTGTCCTGATCACCGCCATACCCCATACCAGTGTCCCGATCACCCCATACCCCATACTAGCATCTTGATTAGCACCATTACCCATACCAGCGTCCTGATCACTGCCATACCAGCATCCTGATCACTGCCACACCAGCGTCCTGATCACTGCCATACCAGCGTCCGGATCACTGCCATACCAGTGTCCTGATCACTGCCATACCAGTGTCCTGATCACTGCCATACCAGTGTCCTGATCACCGCCATACCAGCAACCTGATCACCACCATACCAGCATCCTGATCACCACCATATCTCATACCAACGTCCTGATCACTTCCATATCCCATAAATAAATACAAGCATATATAATTTATTAAAACCATAAAAGCACACTTACATATGGGAAAGCGAAGGGCTGCAAAACTGTGAAGATGGTGAAGAGCAGCGCAGCTGGCCGGCCCAAACAGCTGTCATGCATGGACTCCAGGGCCTTCAGAGGGGGTAGGCAGCGTCTGCAGGTGGAAGAAACACTAGTAAGTTTCTTGTTTAGAGATAACACAAATTCTTCTGAAGTTCTAAGTAAGAAAAAAAAAAATTATACCTTTTCATGAACCTAGATACAAATCAGCTCTACAGGTTGAAAACACGTGCCAAGCATACCATCATTTTCATGTAAAGGTAAGCAATATTCTGCCAAGATCATACAATGGAATGTCTATGGCATGAAGTGGAAAATCAACAACTTATGCCTCGTACACACGACCGGTTTTCCTGTCGGAAAAAAAAACAATGGTTTTCCTGACGGAATTCCTCTCAAGCCTGCCTTGCATACACACGGTCACACAAAAGTCCGGTGAACTTTTGACTGCCAAGAACGCGGTGATGTAAAAGACTACGACGAGCTGACAAAATCAAGTTCTATGCTTCCGAGCATGCGTCGAATTGTTTCCGAGCATGCGCGTTTTTTCCCGTCGAAAAAGCATACAGATGAACAGTTTTCCCACTAGGATTTTTTCCTGGCGGGAAAAAAGAGATCCTGCTCTTTTTTTTCCGGCAGTTTTCCCGTCGGAAAAACTGCGATGGAGCATACACACGGTCGGAATTCCCGGCCAAAAGCTCTCATCGCAGTTTTTCCGACGGGAAAACCAGTCGTGTGTACGAGGCATAAGTCACACTCCCACAGTAACCACACTTTAACCAAATCATAATAAAGGCAGAAAGCTTCCATGGAGTTGCATTGCGGATTAAGACTGAACTATTTGTACTCAACTTGCCCTAGGCAGGAAAGCTGCTAGACTGTAATCATCATAAGCCTGATCAATAGTTCAGCTTTCTTGAGTCTCACCTAAGTTCTGGTAATTGTTTGCTTCTGCCTGCTGCTTGGTAGTGTTCTGTTCTGGTAATAGCATGGGAGGCTGAAATGTTAGGAGGCTGCAATGTTAAGAGTACGGTATATTGTCGTTAATATTATATATGTATATATATATATATATATATATATATATATATATATATATATATATGTATATGTAGCGGCCCCCTCACCCCGTCCTCTTTAGCTAGGGGCATGTCACGCGACAGAGTGAGGTGCGCTACGGCCCATGTCCTCCCCATAACTGTGGGTGAGGTGAAGGCCAATATCTGATGTTTCCTCGGGCCGGTGTGTCTTGGGCATGTACCGAGTCTGTTGTGCAGAAACCACCAAACCACCCTTTACTCCCATTAACAGAGTCCATACACCGATCACAGTCCAACTGTTGGTTTTATTTCGTATCTCCACATACAGGCAATGCGATGGCAGGATACGGTGGGATGAGCAGGTCGAGGCACTATACTGATCTGGGTCCCTACACCCCCTGTACTATGACCAAGGGTTGCAGGAGTCTTAATTTGAATACCTCCGCTGCGTTGCAGCCCCTATCAGGGGAAGATGTCCTCCAAGAGAGTTACCGGAGGCCCATCCGTCACCGGGTTGACGCTGCACCGGAATCTTCGGACGGGTGACCTCCCCAGCCTCCTCACCTCAGATGCGGGTCCCCTCGCAAGGGGCACCCTGGAATCACTTCACCCTTGCGGGACCCAGTCGGAGTCACTGGGTCCCAGGCCTCCTCAATAGTACCTCATCCCAGGCTGAAGGTGCCTGGGATGGAATCCCAGCTTCATTCCGGCCAGGCCTAGGGCGCCTAGGCCGGAACCTTGAACCGCCCGCACCCAGGCCGAAGGTGCCTGGGTGCGTGAAGAGATGATCCCCGAAGACCTCGTGGCGAGGGTGTCTCCCCCTTTTATCTCCTCCCATCAACACCACGGTGGGTTCCCCGCCCCAGCCGTACCATCTCCAGGAAGGAACCAAAAGGGTAGCACTATGGTGATGATTCTACCTGAAGCCTGTAGGTACTCTGCCACCCACAGGCAAAGGAGAATATTACATCCCCCAATCCTCCACGAATAACAAAAAAGGGGTCTTAACCCTGACACAATTACACACCTGGGTCACACTACCCCCAGGTGTATCCCACGAAATCTGAAGACCCCGCTACACACTCCCCCCTGTGATTTGACGCTGGTCCCCAGCGTCAGGTGCACACCCATGTCTCCCAAGGAGAGGTGACATGGAGCAAGCCCCAGAGGCTGTCCCCAAATTTGTAAATACTAAGTGTGCCAAGACCTGCTCAAAAGGGAAAGGAAAAATATAAAACGATAAACTTTTGCATAAAACATCTATTCTGTACACATGTACAATCCCTCCCATCACTGTCTAAGAACCACCCCATACTCAGTAGTCTTGACCGATGAATCTCCTGCAGAAGGGAAACAAAAACAACATCCTAACAATCTGTGTTAACTTGGAATGAATAGGTCTGTCAGCCGAGAGACCCACTCACTCCAATAAGCAAAGTGATGCATGTGTAAAATTTTCAAACAATCGTTGCACAACACTGCCACCTGTTGACAGCGCCGCGGTCATGACACTTGCCGAGATCTTCCTTCTTCCTGCTTTCCTACAGATGAGCACCTTATCGGCATGAATATGGCGCCCCAGTCTCCAATCAGCTCTACAGTCTCTAAACTTTTTTAGATACAGGCGGCGAACACGACAGGTATCGCCGGGTATGAGGCACTTTGAGCTTTTCCCATACAAACTCGTCGTACCACCTGGGTCGCAAAACTTCGACTTCATACAATAAGTCCCGAGGCAAGTAGGGGTACTCCCACCCATATTCACGGGCGACTCTTTGGGAGAAAAGTCTCTGCAATCTGGCTAGAGGTGGCATCACATCTCGCTCGCCTTCTCCTGGCTGTACGATGGCCTCCGGGTGCCGAGGTACCTTCACCATCTCGAGTTGCTTTGCCTTTGGTGCCCGCAACGAAGCACGCTGCGCTCCCACTATCGGAGCGGGTGAAGTGGTTGAAAGTGGAAGGTCAGTCGGAGGACTAGATTTCCTCGGGAACTCCGGGGCCTGCACCCGGAGCGTACTGTCTTCTATGGACATGGGGGAATCCTGCGGTTTACACAGCACAGGTAGTGGGCGTCTGTCCCAGCCCTTCCGGTGAAACAGTTTGTCTATTTCTCCGTCATCACCACAGTCTGACAACGACTCTAGGTCGGAGGTGTCATACATCTCGGCGGGAAGGTAGTCTCTAGTAGACGGAAGGCTACCCTCCCTTGCGGGCTCCACCGGCTGTGGACTCCCAAAACCTCCAACCAACACCACAGTCCCAGCCCCTAGCTCACCTGGACCTTCTGAAGAACTGGGATGTCCGGGACTCTCTTCTCTACCGGCGCCATCTAGGCCAGGCAAGCGGCGGGGTGAAGCACGACCATAGGATGCCTGTACCAGGCCGACTTTCCTCTTCGGAGGTGGCAGCAGGGAATCTGTGGTGACCGAAGCAGTGTCCTCGGATTTCTCTCTTTCCGTCTCTGGTTGGGCAGTCACGTCGCCCTGGTCAGCGCGTACGGGGACCTCCACAAAGGCCTGGATCTCTCCCTCCGGAGTGGCGGTTCCTGTGATGCAGTTGAGGCGAAGGGCCCGGGGCCTTACTGTGGATGATTCGACCTCAAAAAGAAACTCTTTGCACGCTTCACATCGCCCGAACGGCTTTAGTTGGACCACCAGTCCCGAGCATCCGGGACAGATCACACCAAGGGCCTCCGTGTCTCTGCATGAATACAGAGCCAACTGTCCTCGGGGCCTGAGCCTTATCCCCGTGTCTGTCAGGGGAGCAGCAAATGCAGTCATCTTCATAGGGTAAGATACCGGCATCCACGGAGAGCTTGAATTCATTCCGACCACTTGCTGCTCCATCACGCGCTGACCACGCGCCGGAGTCTCCACGTGTATCTCCACACGTGGCCAGACTCCTCCCACGACTTGCACGTTTTCGCGGGCTTCCGCCAGCCTCCGCCCACAAATTGCGCAGTCATGGGGTGCCTCGTGGCGCAGTGCATTAACAGTCCCCACATGTAGTACTTCACGCGGCTGGACCTCTCCCTTTTTACGCTCCTCCGCGTGGGCCTTTCCCGACTTAGGGTTATGTCCACAACTCCGAGCAGGGATGCACTTTGGCCAATCACATGGCCGACCTGCTCGGAACTCCTCCGGGCAGCAAAGTTCAAACACAGACGTTCTCAGTTCCATCGTTGAGACACACACAATCCCGGACGAGCCCCCACGTGTAGCGGCCCCCTCACCCCGTCCTCTTTAGCTAGGGGCATGTCACGCGACAGAGTGAGGTGCGCTACGGCCCATGTCCTCTCCATAACTGTGGGTGAGGTGAAGGCCAATATCTGATGTTTCCTCGGGCCGGTGTGTCTTGGGCATGTACCGAGTCTGTTGTGCAGAAACCACCAAACCACCCTTTGCTCCCATTAACAGAGTCCATACACCGATCACAGTCCAACTGTTGGTTTTATTTCGTATCTCCACATACAGGCAATGCGATGGCAGGATACGGTGGGATGAGCAGGTCGAGGCACTATACTGATCTGGGTCCCTACACCCCCTGTGCTATGACCAAGGGTTGCAGGAGTCTTAATTCAAATACCTCCGCTGCGTTGCAGCCCCTATCAGGGGAAGATGTCCTCCAAGAGAGTTACCGGAGGCCCATCCGTCACCGGGTTGACGCTGCACCGGAATCTTCGGACGGGTGACCTCCCCAGCCTCCTCACCTCAGATGCGGGTCCCCTTGCAAGGGGCACCCTGGAATCACTTCACCCTTGCGGGACCCAGTCGGAGTCACTGGGTCCCAGGCCTCCTCAATAGTACCTCATCCCAGGCTGAAGGTGCCTGGGATGGAATCCCAGCTTCATTCCGGCCAGGCCTAGGGCTCCTAGGCCGGAACCTTGAACCGCCCGCACCCAGGCCGAAGGTGCCTGGGTGCGTGAAGAGATGATCCCCGAAGACCTCGTGGCGAGGGTGTCTCCCCCTTTTATCTCCTCCCATCAACACCACGGCGGGTTCCCCGCCCCAGCCGTACCATCTCCAGGAAGGAACCAAAAGGGTAGCACTATGGTGATGATTCTACCTGAAGCCTGTAGGTACTCTGCCACCCACAGGCAAAGGAGAATATTACATCCCCCAATCCTCCACGAATAACAAAAAAGGGGTCTTAACCCTGACACAATTACACACCTGGGTCACACTACCCCCAGGTGTATCCCACTAAATCTGAAGACCCCGCTACATATATATATTATATATGTCGTTAATATTATTAACTATCAATTAACTATTAATTATCAAGAGTAACCTTGGGAAGTCAGTCAGTCAGGAGGAGGGATGCAGTGGTATGTCTGTCTGTATGTATATCTTTTAGGGCCTTCTGACCGAAGAGGGCAACCATGTGATTGAAATGAGGTTTGGGTTTGAGGCCTAGAATGCTTAGCAAGGGGATTATAGCACCATGGAGGAACATCAGCCTAAATAGGGTACCAGAGAAGCTGGGCAAAAGCTTGGTCTCTGGCTGAAGTGTGATGGTCTTACCCCTATGAGTTGGAAGCTGAACCATCCAGGAGCTGATTTCACAGAATTCTGGGTTGGCTTAAACTGCAGGGGTCTAAAACTGGTGGCCCTCCAGCTGTTGCAGAACTACAAGTCCCATCATGCCTCTGCCTCAGGGAGTCATGCTTGTAACTGTCAGCCTTGCAATGCCTCATGGGACTCGTAGTTTTGCAACAGCTGGAGGGCCGCCAGTTTGAGACCCCTGGCTTAAAGGCTCTCTGTTAAGGATGTAAGTACTTTTCATCCCTCCTTGTTTGCTCTGAAAAGTGACTGACATCTATTCACATTGTTTCACTGCTGCTGAGGACTAGACCCTGAGGTGCAATACTAGTCCTCCCTGCCTGTGGGGTTCCTTATATGCCTTTGGAGGTCAAGTAGGGAGCTACATACAGCCCAATACAAAACACCTTGAAATCCATTTATTTTTATTTCTGAATATAGCTAGTATAATTACCACAAACGTTAGGCCATACTAGCTTCTTGTAATCCCATGCATAAGGAACAAATGGCTTCTGTCGGACCGCCTGCCGTACACGTTTCTATTAAATGGTCGATATTTGGCTCCTGTGTACGGCCCTTAAGAATGGCTGAGCAGTGCTCAGCCCGAACCAATTTTGTCCGGGAAATAGAATGGGGAACCCATGTACCGCTGCTGGAACTCAGCACTGTATACTGTTTGTTGCTGATGCTACATACAGTTTATATAGTGCTAACAGCAGGTGCATTTCTTAGCAATGGAAATAGTTAATTTCGGCCATCTTGGCCCAAATAAACGATTTAAAGTTAAATGAAACATGGAGTTAGGGTTTAAGTGGAGTGCTGACTGTAATTTTAAACAAGCTTTTGGCAGTCTTCAGGTGGGTTTACCAAGTTTAGGGCTCGGTTCACTTACTGTATATGAGAATTGGAAGACTTTTAAACCACATTCATTTTGCACAACATGTAAATTGGACCAGCTTTCAATAGAACTGTACCAGGCCACATGTCCCCAACATGGGGGGGGTGCTTTGGGGCAGGGGGGGCCCTGCGCCCCCCCACCCCAAAGCACCTTGCCCCCATGTTGATGAGGACAAGGGCCCCTTCCCGACAACCCTGGCCATTGGTTGTCGGGGTCTGCGGGGGGGGCTTATCGGAATCTGGGAGCCCCCTTTAATAAGGAGGCCCCCAGATCCCGGCACCCCACCCTATGTGAATGAGTATGGGGTACATCGTACCCCTACCCATTCACCTAGAATAAAAATAAAACACACTACACAGGTTTTTAAAGTAATTTATTAGGCAGCTCCGGGAGTCTCTTCCGACTTCAGAGGTCTCTTCCGACTTCTACGCTCTCTCCGGCCTCTTCTCCGCTCTCTCCGGCCTCTTCTCTGTGCTCTCCGGTTCTTCTCCCGCTGTCTTCTGCTGGGTTCTTCTGCTCTTTTGCCCGCTCTTTTTCTAGCTCTTGCCCGGTCTTCTCCGTTGTCCTCTTCCCTTCGCTATTCTTCCGATGTTGACTCGACGCTCTCTCCCGCTGTAATGCTGTGTGCGCGGTGCGCAACGACTTATATAGGCATGGGGCAGGGTAACCGGGTGATGTCATCCGGTGATCCCGCTCCTTATGATGTCACCACCTGGGGCATGATGGGACAGTGATGTCATAAGGAACGGGGTCACCGGGTGACATCACCCGGTGACCCCGCTCCATGCTAATATAAGTCGCTGCGCACCGCGTACACGGCATTACAGCGGGAGAGAGCGTCTCGTCAACATCGGAAGAAGACGATGGAGAAGACCGGGCAAGAGCTAGCAAAAGAGCAGAAGATAGGGGAGGAGCCCGTCAGAAGACACCGGAAAGTGGGAGAAGAATCGGAGAGCGTGGAGAAGAGGCCGGAGAGAGTGGAGAAGTCGGAAGAGACCCCCCGAATTGGGAAGAAACCCCCAGAGCTGCCTAATAAATTACTTAAAAAACCTGTGTAGTGTGTTTTATTTTGGACACTTTTTTTCCAGGTGAATGGGTAGGGGTACGATGTCCCCCATACTCATTCACATAGGGTGCGGGTCGGGATCTAGGGGCCCCCTTATTAACCACTTAAGCCCCGGACCATTTCGGGCCATTAGGACCAGGCCTGTTTTTGGGATTCGGCACTGCGCTGCTTTAACTGTAAATTGTGCGGACATGCAATGTTGTACCCAAATGAAATTTGCGTCCTTTTCTTCCCACAAATAGAGCTTTCTTTTAATGGTATTTGATTGCCTCTGCGATTTTTATTTTTTGCGATATAAACAGAAAAAGACCGAAAATTTTGAAAAAAAATGATATTTTCTACTTTTTGTTATAAGAAAAATCGAATAAACTCAATTTTAGTCATACATTTAGGCCAAAATGTATTCAGCCACATGTCTTTAGTAAAAAAAATGTCAATAAGCGTATATTTATTGGTTTGCGCAAAAGTTATAGCGTTTACAAACTAGGGTACATTTTCTGAAATTTACACAGCTTTAAATTTATGACTGCCTATCTCATTTCTTGAGGTGCTAAAATGGCAGGGCAGTACAAAACCCCCCCAAATGACCCCATTTTGGAAAGTAGACACCCCAAGGAAATTGCTGAGAGGCATGTTGAGCCCATTGAATATTTTTTTTTTTTGTCCCAAGTGATTGAATAATGACAAAAAAAAAAAATTACAAAAAGTTGTCACTAAATGATATATTGCTCACACATGCCATGGTTATATGTGGAATTGCACCCCAAAATACATTCTGCTGCTTCTCCTGAGTACGGGGATACCACATGTGTGGGACTTTTTAGGAGCCTAGCCACGTACGGGACCCCGGAAACCAAGCACCGCCTTCAGGATTTCTAAGGGCGCAAATTTTTGATTTCACTCCTCACTACCTATCACAGTTTCGAAGGCCATAAAATGCCAAAATAGCACAAACCCCCCCCCCAAATGACCCCATTTTGGAAAGTAGACACCCCAAGCTATTTACTGAGAGGCATGTTCAGTCCATGGAATATTTTATATTTTGCCACAAGTTGTGGGAATATGACAAACTTTTTTTTTTTTGCACAAAGTTGTCACTAAATGATATATTGCTCACACATGCCATGGGCATATGTGAAATTACACCCCAAAATACATTCTGCTGCTTCTCCTGAGTACGGGGATACCACATGTCTGGGACTTTTTGGGAGCCTAGCCGCGTACAGGGCCCCAAAAACCAAGCACTGCGAACGCTGCAGTTATGTGTGTTGTGTTTGGTAAGTGACAGTGATCGATCGATACTGCACTTGGGTGGGCTGGGCTGGGCTGGGCTGGGCGGAGGGGCTAAACGCAGGCGCTAGCAGGTATCTGGGCTGATCCCGCTAACACTGCGTTTTTGGGAACCCTAAACCGCTGGGGATCCTAGTATAGATCTGATCAGATACTATACCACTAAGGGGGGTGTATGCTTTGCGCGTGGGTGTTAGCGTTACTGGCACTAACCTAACACTGCCTGGGGCGACGCAGACCCTCTCTGGCGCTAAAACCTAATTGATCTCACCCGCCGGGCGATCAGGGGGGTTAAACCTTTATTGGGTTATATACGGCGGGTGCCCTGATGCTATAAAAAGCAAACTAATCAACCAGCGTCACCCGTAACCTTTATATGGTGATCACTGGTGAAAGGGTTAACTAGGGGCAATCAGGGGGTTAAAACCTTTATTAGGTTAAATATGGGGGTACCCGACGCTATATAAAAACCTGACGGGTAACCTAAATAACTAAATAACTTACTGGCTAACCAGTGACACCAGTGACGCTTATACGGCGATCACTGGTGAAAGGGTTAACTCTAGGGGCAATCAGGGGGTTAAAATAATATATGGGGGTACCTGACACTAATAAAAACCTGCGGCGAACCTAAAAAAAAATAACTGCCTATCTAAAACACCAGCGACACGAATACAGCGATCGGAAAAACAATCGCTTAGTGACGCTGAAGTTAGGGGGTGAAAGGGTTACCTGGGGGGTGATCAAGGGGTTAAACCTTTATTAGGGGGGGGTTAGGGGGCTACCCTGGACCTAAAGGGGCCTAATCCTAACTGCCCTGCAACTTTTTACAATCACAGATGACACTAAATGCAGTGATCAGTAAAATAAATGATCACTGCAATCAGTGACACTGTGATTGGGGGCTTTGGGGTGACCTGGGGGGTGATCTGGGGGTGACTGGGGGGTGATTTGTGTGCCTATGTGTACCTACGTGTCAGTGGACTGTTGGAGCACTAACCTCTGTCTTCTCTCCTCGGCGCCGGGAACGAAAAGACCGCGGCGAGGGAGATGACATCACTTCCTCCAGCCTCTGTTTACATCACATGGCGGAGGAAGCATTTTCATTGGCCGGGAGCGATCGCGAGGGGGGGGCGGAATCGAGCGGCCGCCCCCTCATGCCTGATCGCTCCCGAACACTTAACGGCCGCTCACTGCAGTGAAGGGGGGTCCGGATGGACCCCCCAACTGCACAAAGGCGATCACGTAGATCTACGTGATTCTGCCTGTCGGTGCCATTCTGCCGACGTAAATCGGCGGTGGGCGGTCGTTAAGTGGTGAAAGGGGGCTCCCAGATTCCGATAAGCCCCCCGCCCGCAGACCCCGACAACCAACGGCCAGGGTTGTCGGGAAGAGGCCCTTGTCCTCATCAACATGGGGACAGGGTACTTTGGGGTGGGGGGCGCAGGGGCCCCCCTGCCCCAAAGCGCCCATCCCCCCATGTTGAGGGCATGCAGTCTGGTACAGTTCAGGAGGGGGTCACTCGCTCGTCCCCACCCCTTTTCCTGACCGGCCAGGCTGCATGCTCGGATAAGGGTCTGGTATGGATTTTGGGGGGACCCCCACGCCGTTTTTTCAGCGTAAGGGGTTCCCCTTAAAATCCATACCAGACCGAAGTGCCTGGTATGCTCTTGAAGGGGGAACCCATGCCGTTTTTTTTTTTTTTTATTTGGCGTGGAGTTCCCCCTCAAGATTCATACCAGACACAGTGCCTGGTATTGTCGGGGATCGAAGTCGGATCTCCGTTCATTGAAGTCGGACGCATGTCGGACTTCAAGTCGCAGGGTAAAGTCGGATCCAAAGTAGTATGACTGTCGTATCGTACCAGTGTGAACCCAGCGTAAGAATATGACTAGAGCAGGGAAGTGAGCCTCATCAGCTTTCTTCTGCTCCTTTATTACTCAGTCATTAGGCTGGAGCTGACAGGTGACACAGCTGTGTCCCCCAACTGTAATAGAGAAAGGGGTGTCACCCTTTTGGCTTTGTAGGATAACCAACAGTGTATGAACCAAAAAGTGACAGCAGAGTCTCAAAAATCTTTTGCAGGTAGAGGAAAAAGGCATGTGCTTTGAGTTCAATAATTTTTTATAAATAAGGAGGTAAATAACTTGCATCCTTAGGAACTGCAGTCTGCTCACATAATTTGTAATAAAAACATTCTGAGGCTTCCCTCCAACCACTTTGTATATTATTTTATATGTACTGTGATTCTGTACTTGCCAAATATGCTGCAGAAATCTCTCTCCATGAAGTCTGGCTGCAATCATTTTAACTATGAGCAGCTGAAGCTGCTGCCTGTTCACTTCCTGGATTTACACAGACACACCTCCAGCTCTGCAGCTCTCATTGGTCCTCTTATGACTCACCCCCCCCTCCCTTCCTGGAAACTCTCACCAGAGTGAGAGAGAGAGAGAGCTGTGCATGATGTCATAAGCCTAGGCTAATGACCAGACAAGAAACAGGAAGTGGGCTGTATAAGGAATTTACTGGCAGAAATAAAAAAATGTTTTACTATCCAAAGTTAAAACAACAAGGGCAGAAGATTTACTAGACGGAAAGATGAAAAAATTACTGAAGTTCCACTTTAAGGTAAACAGCTTTTTTACAGCATGATCCAATTTGCTTAAAAAAAGAAAACATTTGTTCCAAACCCCTGAAGTCAGCCAACTCTCCAGATCAACATGCTAAAATCTATACCAATCATATCAGTTCCTAGTTATGTTTTGTGCATTTAGAAATGCATTTCCTGTTCCCGAAGTCTATTGATCCACAGCTAGTTCATCAATATAAAAGTAAATCCCTCTTATCATGCAGAAACCCAAAAGCAAATATGTATTATATTGCAGCTTACCAATTCTAAAGCCTCGTACACACGATCGGACTTCCATCCGACTTTTCCGTGGATTTTGGTCCGAAGGGCGTTGGCCGTGAATTTGGTATGCATACACACGGCACAACATTTTCAGCCAACATTCACCAAACCACAATGTTTTTCAGCTCTTTACCGCCACCCTTTGGGCAACTTCTGCTATTGTTGTCTGATATTTAGCATTGGTTCGGAGCATGCGTGTTTGTACTTTGGATTTTAGTTGGACGGACTTGTGTACACATGATCGGATAAACCGAGGTAATAGATTTATTGCCCAACAGTTGGTGAGCATGAACAGACAACTTTTGTTGTTGTTAATTCAGCCAACAATTGTCTGATGGAGCATACACACGGTCGGATTATCCGACACAACACATCCATCAGACAATTATGGCCATAAAGTTGGATTGTGTGTATGGGCCTTTAGATGTGATGGTTATCAGTTACAGGGTGTAGACAAATTACCACTGACAGGGGTGCTTAAAATAATCAGCTTTTATTTATTTATGTAAAACTTTTATCCCAAAAGAAAAAACAGTTTGCTGTAACTACTTAATAAGTATTAGCTGGAGTTTAGCTTCAATTTGCTGGTGTATTTAAATATGCTGGTATATCTAAAGCCTCGTACACACGGTCGGACTTCAAACAAACTTTTCCGTGGATTTTTGTCCGAAGGGAGTTGGCCGGGAACACCCATAGCATACACACCGCAGGACTTTTCTGCAAACTTTCCCAAAACTTTCCCAACATCACAATGTTTTTCTGCTCTTTACCGCCACCCTTTGGTCAACTTCTGCTATTGTTGGTTGATTTTAACATTGGTTCTGGGCATGCGTATCTGTACCTCGGACAAAAGTCTGACGGATTTCTGTACACACGATAGGACTTTGCACCATCGGACTTTTGTTGCTGAAAAGTTTGTCCGTTTGCAGAGCGAACTTTTGTCTGATGAAAACAGAAAAAGTTTGTCCGATGGAGTGTACACACGGTCGGATTTTTTGGAAAACTTGCTCATTTTGAAGTTTGTTGGCAAAAAAGTCAGATCGTGTGTACGGGCCTTAACACTCTTCTCCCCCCAGATCAATAATGCTACTGTCCAAAGGTGCCCCCTGTGCTCTTTCATCCAGAGTGAAGGACCTCTCTGGCTCCATGCACACTGGCTTAAAAATCGTTGCATCTACAGGAGTTTTGTGTTCTGCCTGTAGAAGCAGCTCAATGTTATCCTATGTGTCCATGTACATTAGGACGATTACAGGCATATTTTGAGCTCAGCATTTAGAGGCAGAAAAAAAAACCTTCTCATTCGCATTTCTGATTGGAGCTTTCTGGCAGAAAAAAACGTAAGACTTTTCAAAAACTCGTCTAAACTCTCTACAAAAAATGCTCTACATGAACGTTGTTTTCTGCCAAGGGAACAGACGTTTCTTTAAGCCCAGTGTACATGGAGGCCAATAGGGGAGGTGTGTTACTGGCTAGATCACCAGGTTAAAACCAAGAGAAAAAAGTCTAAAAAAAGAAACAACTCAGTCACCTACTGTTTGGTAAGCTGCAATCTATTACCTTTTTGGTTTTGAGTTTAATACCACTTTAAGCCCAGGTTCACACTGGGCTTAGGGTGACCACGTGTCCCGGATTGCCCGGGACAGTCCCGCATTTTGCAGGTCTGTCCCGGGCACATTCATTCCAGGACAATACAGTGTCCCGGAATGAAACTGACACAGCTACCCCCCCGGGGAAATCTGATGCCCCCAAAAAAGGTCGCCACATCACCGCTTTACTCACTGACCGTACTTGTCCTGGCCGGGAATGCCTGGAGGAGCACAATCCCCGCCCCGTGCTTGTGATTGGAGAAATCATAAATCCCGCCTCTTGTGTCCAATCACTGTGCTGTGATTCGTTACAGCACAAGCTGATTTTTGGGAAGGGGGGGGGGTGTCCCTGAATGGTAGTTTGGAAATGTGGTCACCCTAACTGGGCTGCGGGAGTGAAGCCGTGCGAGTTCAGTTGGACTCGCACAATTTCACTCCCGCCTGTCAGTCCCGATTTTGGCCGTGGGCCGAAATCACAAAAAGTGGTACAGAAACTACTTTTTGAAGTCGGTGCAGCGCCGCAGATGCGGCGTCGCACCAATTAGGACGGTGCCATTGCCGGCATTTGCTGCCGATTTGACATGTCAAAACGCACCAGTGTGAACCAGGGCTTACGTATATTTAATTTTAGGTACAGCAGGGAATGGTGAAAACATTTTTTCCATCTGTGTCTCATTGGTGAGATTTCACTACTTGTGCTGTATAAACAACTGTAAGTGAGAGGAAATCTCTCCATTGTCACTGTAACAAGTGTCCCCATTGGAAGATTTCCCCTCTATGCCTTTTCTATTGCCAACACTAAAAATTTGGCTTTTCCCTCACTTTCAGACCCAGTGATGGTGGTCACCAGTACAAACAAAGGGGATGTCATAGGCGTGCGCACAGGGTGTGCCAGGTGTGCCCAGGCACACCTAAACACCCTGTACAGCACAGATTCCCCCTACTGCCCTGGTTCGCCCCTCCTTCCCCCCACAGCGCTTCCGGCTTCCCTACTCTCCTCTCCCCCCAACCGTTGCTGCGGGGATGTTTTAGGATGAGTGGGGGAAGGGGCCGGTAAATATGTAACTTACCGGCCCCTTCCCTTTTATCGTGAGTGATCGGTACTATGTGTTTGATCTTTGGGGTGCACACCCTAATGCAATAGGCTGCGCACACCTATGGGGGATGTATCTTCCTAATGGGGACACAGGCAGAAAAAAAAAGAAAAGATAATAAATAAAGATCAAAAAAAAAAAAAAGACAGGGATATTAACTCCTTACTCTGTCTAAAATTAACTAAACTGGAGATAGCACATTCGTCACGCTGTAACAGACTGAAAAGCACGAGGCTGAAAAGCGCAAATCGTCTCTCACCAAACTTTTACTAACACGAGGATCAGCAAAAGCAGCCCAAAGGGTGACGCCATTTGAATGGCACTTCCTCTTTAGACCACTTTCACACTGAGGCGCTTTTTGCGCCTGAAAACTTATTTCCATTAAAATCAATGAATCCTTTCACACTGGGGCAGTGCGCTGAAAAAACGCCCCTCTCCATTGAAATGAATTGAAAGCGCTTCAAAAGCGCCTGAAAAACGCTTCAAAAGCGCTCAGTGTTTTACTGGCATTTTTTCAAACGCCTCAGTGTGAAAGTGGCCTTATAGTGCCATCGTACGTGTTGTACGTCACCGCGCTTTGGTCGACCGTTTGTATGCATGGCAGGCTTGAGAGGAATCACGTTGGGAAAAACGTCGGTTTTTGGCATATCAGGAAAAACGGTCGTGTGTACTAGGTATTAAGCCCTGTACACACGGTCGGACTTCCATCGGACTTTTCTGTGTTTTTTTGTCCGAACGGAGTTGGCCGGGCACACCCATAGCATACACACCACAGGACTTTTCTGCAAACGTTCCCAAAACTTTTTGCAACATCACGTGGTTTTTCTGCTCTTTACCGCCACTCTTTGGTCAACTTCTGCTATTGTTTGTTGATTTTAACATTAGTTGTTTTGTCCATCGGACAAAAGTCTGATGGTTTTCTGTACACACGGTCGGACTTTGCTCCATCTGACTTTTGTTGGGCAAAAGTTTGTCTGTTTGCAGACCCAACTTTTGTCCGATGAAAACAAGAAAAAAGCAAAAAAAGTTTGTCCGATGGAGCGTACACACGGTCGGATTGTTGGTCCAACTTGCTCAAAATGAAGTTTGTTGGCTAAAAGTCTGACCGTGTGTACGGGGCTTTGGACTTGATAGGCTGTGAGGTGGGTGGTGGCGGTAGGGTGACCACATTTCCAAACTACCATTCAGGGACACCCTCCCTTCCCAAAAAATCAGCTTGTGCTGTAACGAATCACAGCACAGTGTTTGGACACAAGAGGCAGGATTTATGATTTCTCCAATCACAAGCAGGGGGCGGGGATTGTGCTCCTCCAGGCATTCCCGGCCAGGACAAGTACTGTCAGTGAGTAAAGCAGTGATGTGGCGGCCTTTTTTGGGGGCATCAGATTGGCCCGGGGCGTGGCTGTGTCAGTTTCATTCCGGGACACTGTATTGTCCTGGAATGAAGGTGCCGGGACAGACCTGCAAAATCCGGGACTGTCCCGGGCAATCCGGGACACGTGGTCACCCTGGGTTAGGGTGACCAGACATCCCCGGTTTCAGGGGACAGTCCCCGGATTGAGGACACTGTCCCCAGTTTTGTCCCCGGATTGGATTTGAACAGGGGCCATGGGGCAATTTCACAGACAGTCAGTGCAGGGGGGTGTATTTTTCCATTTTCTGTGCCCCTTTCTGATGATCATGTGCTGGTCGGAGCGAAGGTAATATTTCTTCAGTTTCGGGTGCATGCCCATTCAGCTCCGCTCGCATGTTCTTCTGCCTTGGCTCAAGTCCCAGCCAGCCGCCTGCTTATCTCCTTGCCTTCCCTGGTGGAGTGATCTTCCTCCACTCCCCACCTAGTAGTAGCCGTGGCCCAGAGAGTCATACTTGACAGGCTGAGAGGCGGGCGGGGCGATGGGCAGAGAGTCGCTGATTGCCGCCATTACTAGTAAAAAAAAATATATGTCCCCGGATTTCATTTTAAAAATCTGGTCACCTTACCCTAGGTGGCGGCGACGGGCAGAGAGTCGCTGATTGCCGCCATTACTAGTAAAAAAAAAATATGTCCCCGGATTTCATTTTAAAAATCTGGTCACCTTACGAGTAGGGGACATGGAAGCAGGTGGATAACACTGGAGTAGCGGTGTTTACGCTATGGTATGGTATATGCATATTGTAGTTACATTGCTCCAAGCTGGACTATGTATAAAATATCCATACCTGGAATCCTTTTATAAATACAGCCTTCTCCGGACTCAGCTGTAGATTTTTCGTGTTTTGGGTAAACATTTCATAAGTATATGCTGGCTTGCCATTTTTCTTCTTGTGTATTTCTGTCACTTGGAGGAGAACTAAATATGTTCTATGCGGTCTTGTCACCATGATAAGGCAGGCAAACATACCAATCTTTACCCAAGAATCCTTCAGAAACAACGTAATCTTGTAACCCAGAGTAACGGTGTGTTGATGACGGGTTAAGGCAAGACCCAACCCTTGCTGTAATGCCACGTACACACGATCATTATTCACGGCGGTTAAAAAAACGCCGTGAATAATGACAGGAAAAACGAGAGAACCGCTTCGGTTCCAAGGGTTCCCTACACACGGTCGTTTTTCCCGTCATTTTTTCTCTTGACGAGAAAAACGACCGTCTGTGGGCTCCGCGGCAGTGTCTCCCTATGGGAAAACTGCCGCGGAAAAAAATGATGGAAAAAACGATGAGAAAATTTAGAACATGTTCTAATTTTTCTCGTCGTTTTTTGTGCCGTTTTTCTCGACGAGAAAAACGACATAAAGCCCAGAGACGATCGTTTTTCTCGGTCGAAAAAAAAAAATGCAGTTTTTCTCGTCGAGAAAAGCGGTCGTGTGTACGCGGCATTAACCTTGCAGGGTTGTTTCTGCTGACTCCACAGCAGATAGACCACCAATGTACCTGACTCTATTCTGACCCAGCTGTAGATAAGATTGCAAGCCATAAGGTCTACTTAGAAACAGGAAACATCAATACAATGTGGGAGAGAGATAAACCACAGGATGCAACAAGGAATAAAAAGGTAATTTAGTGGCAGACGACATTATTCTGCTAATGTGATTCACGCTGAATGGCATTGTGTGTGTGTTTTAAACACTGTGTGGGAATGTTGCATGTGGGTGCTGTAATTCTCACATCTCTACACTTAATGCTGCCAGCATGGACTTCACAACAACAAGTCACAGGACAGTAAATGCTTGTGAGATTATTATAAACTGTAGTGTGGTTCTCACTCTGCATATGCAGTTTCTATTTATATTGTTTTAGAGGAAAAACAACATTTAAAGATCTTTCAGCATAAAATAACCTTTTTATTATTAACATCCTTCCATTCCCTACCTCGCCAAATTACTGAGTCAACGTTTAACCACTTCAGCCCTGGAAGATTTTACCCCCTTTCTGACCAGAACACTTTTTACAATTTGGCACCACGTTGCTTTACCTGACAATTGCGCGGTCATGCACTGCTGTACCCAAACAAAATTTGCGTTCTTTTTTTCCCACAAATAGAACTTTCTTTTGGTGGTACTGGTATTTGATCACCTCTGCGGTTTTTATTTTTTGCGCTATAAACAAAAAAATGGCAAAAATGTTGAAAAAAAACAATATTTTTAACTTTTTGCTATAATAAATATCCCCAAAAATTATTTTAACAAACAAATTTCTTCATCAGTTTAGGCCAATATATATTCTTTTACATATTTTTGGTAAAAAAATTGCAATTAGCGTATATTGATTGGTTTGGAAGTTATAGCGCCTACAAACTATTCGAAAGATTTATATAATTTTTATGGCATTTTTATTATTTATTTAATTTTTTACTAGTAATGGCGGTGATCTGCGATTTTTAGCAGTTCTGCGACATTGCGATGGACAGATCAGACACTTTTGACACATTTTTGGGACCATTGACATCTATACAGCGATCCGTGCTATAAATATGCACTGATTACTGTGGAAAATGACACTGGCAGGGAAGGGGTTAACACTAGTGGGCGATCAAGGGGTTAAATGTGTGTTCCCTCAGTGTGTTCTAACTGTATGGGGATAGGACTGACTAGGGGAGAAGACATATCGTTGTTCCAACTTACTAGGAACAAACAATATGTCTCCTCCCCCCTGTTTACACACCTGGCTCTCGTGCACACGATTGCGCGTATATATGTACGGGATTTCACGCAGTGGTGCCATTGTGCCGCAGTAAATGTGCGTGAGTCGGTCAGGAACCGGGTAAAAAGCGAAATAGCACCAAAGTTGAAAATAAGTCACAGTGCTCTCTGCTTCCATACTAGGCTCCAGTGATGTCAAATGACCCTTCCTGCAGTCTGCTGGGTAATCACTGTCACAATAATGGGAAGGCTATGTTTAATGCTGAATTCCAGGCATGGATTTTATTGCATAGTTACATTGGACCAGCTTGGACCAATGTAAGCATGCATGCAGTCATACTGTACCTGTGGGATCCCAGTGGAGAATCACTGTAGGTAGTCTCTGCTACCACAGTAAATGCATATCCAAAGAGTGTACAAGTACACAGTACATACAGCACTCCTATGAGAAGTGCATAGTCCCTTGGTCCATTGGAATTTTCATCTGTATCTGTAGAGCATCAACAGGGTAGAGGAATGTATAAGGCAACTGGATGGATGGATGGCTGATCTCCCGCAGAATATCTGGGTAGGATCACCTCAATGTAGAAGAAAACGAACAGCAGGGCGCTGAGGTCAGAATAAAATTAAAATCACTTTATTAAAATAAGCAGCACACTTACATTAAAGTTAGCATGAAACAGCATGGAAATGCATTTGAAAAAGAGGGCAAAGGCCCTGGAAACGCGTCACACCCCAGCTGCCATCCTTGTGTGCAGCTTAGAATGCCACCGCTAATATCCATACTTTGAGCTGGCTGGCTCCCTGTCATCCTCAGTCTCTGTTTGCTCAGTGATGCCTACAGCCTCCCACTGATCACAGCTGCTTGGTCTCAGGTGTTCCCTATCCATGCTGTTTCATGCTAATTTCAATGTTAGTTTGCTATTATTTTAATAAAGTGATTTTTATTTGATACTGACCTCAGCACTCTACTGTTCGTTTTCCTCTACCACAGTAAATGCCACTCTCTTTAGGGTCCTGTACTAAGCATCTGCTCTGTTGCATAGAAACCACAGGGGAGGGGCACTCACTTGGCATAGGCTCTATTCACAAAATGCCTTGCATTTTTTTTTTTAAAGAATGCAAACTGTTCTTTGATTGGGTGAGGTAGAGAGGCAGCATGCTGATGTCACAATCTCCATCTTGTCTAATGAGAGAATGTCTTGCATGGGACTCAGAAGACAGCAGGAATCACTATAATAGCAATGCCTACTACAGTAATTCTCTGATTTCATATGAATCCCACAGGTATGGCATATGCATTCTTACATTGGCTCTAGCTAGACCTATGTCATCATGTAATAAAATCCATACCTGAAAATCAGCTTTAAAGCGGAGGTTCCACAGAATTTTTTTTTTAAAAAGCCAGCAGCTACAAATACTGCAGCTGCTGACTTTTAAAAAATGGACACTTACCGGATGCTGCCGCCGCCATTCTCGGTGAGGGATTTAGGAAGTGAAGCCTTGCAGCTTCACTGCCCGGTTCCCTACTGCGCATGCACGAGTAGCGCGGCACGCGGTCACTGGTCCCCGCTCTCTCCCGGGAACAGTGTGTTTCCCAGAAGACAGCGGGGGGTGACGCGAAGGAGCGTGACTCCCGCGGGAGTGAAAACCCGGAAGTGTTGCAAATACCTGTCTTAGACAGGTATCTGCACCCCCTCCCCCCTGAAAGATGGCAAATAAGTGGCGGCTGGTGCTCAAATTTTTTGGGGGGGCGCAAACTGAAAAAAAAAACATCAATTGCCGCCACTGTGCCCATTAAACGCAGCCACTGTGCCCAAACGCCACTAGTTTGTCCCCAAATGCAGCCAGTTCCCCCCCATATACAGCCAGTTTTCCCCCATAATACAGCCAGTTTGTCCCCCATAATACAGCCAGTTTGTCCCCATATACAGCCAGTTTGTCCCCATATACAGCCAGTTTGTCCCCAATATACAGCCAGTTTGTCCCCAATATACAGCCAGTTTGTCCCCAATATACAGCCAGTTTGTCCCCCAAATGCAGCCAGTTTGTCCCCCAAATGCAGCCAGTTTGTCCCCCAATATACAGCCAGTTTGTCCCCCAATATACAGCCAGTTTGTCCCTAATAATACAGCCAGTTTGTCCCTAATAATGCAGCCAGTTTGTCCCCCAAATGCAGCCAGTTTGTCCCCCAAATGCAGCCAGTTTGTCCCCCAATATACAGCCACTTTGTCCCCAAAATGCAGCCAGTTTGTCCCCAAAATGCAGCCAGTTTGTCCCCCATATACAGCCAGTTTGTCCCCCAATATACAGCCAGTTTGTCCCCCAATATACAGTCAGTTTGTCCCCCAAATGCAGCCAGTTTGTCCCCCAAATGCAGCCAGTTTGTCCCCCAAATGCAGCCAGTTTGTCCGCCAAATGCAGCCAGTTTGTCCCCAATATACAGCCAGTTTGTCCCCATAATACAGCCAGTTTGTCCCCAAAATGCAGCCAGTTTGTCCCCAAAATGCAGCCAGTTTGTCCCCAATAATACAGCCAGTTTGTCCCCATAATACAGCCAGTTTGTCCGCCAAATGCAGCCAGTTTGTCCCCCAATATACAGCCAGTTTGTCCCCAAAATGCAGCCAGTTTGTCCCCCATATACAGCCAGTTTGTCCCCCAATATACAGCCAGTTTGTCCCCCAATATACAGCCAGTTTGTCCCCCAAATGCAGCCAGTTTGTCCCCCAAATGCAGCCAGTTTGTCCCCCAAATGCAGCCAGTTTGTCCCCCATATACAGCCAGTTTGTCCCCAAAATGCAGCCAGTTTGTCCCCCATATACAGCCAGTTTGTCCCCCAATATACAGCCAGTTTGTCCCCCCATATACAGCCAGTTTGTCCCCCAATATACAGCCAGTTTGTCCCCCAAAATGCAGCCAGTTTGTCCCCCAAATGCAGCCAGTTTGTCCCCCAAATGCAGCCAGTTTGTCCCCCAATATACAGCCAGTTTGTCCCCCAATATACAGCCAGTTTGTCCCCCAAATGCAGCCAGTTTGTCCCCCAAATGCAGCCAGTTTGTCCCCCAAATGCAGCCAGTTTGTCCTCAATATATAGCCAGTTTGTCCCCAATATACAGCCAGTTTGTCCCCCAAATGCAGCCAGTTTGTCCCCCAAATGCAGCCAGTTTGTCCCCCAAATGCAGCCAGTTTGTCCCCATAATACAGCCAGTTTGTCCCCAATATACAGCCAGTTTGTCCCCAATATACAGCCAGTGTGTCCCCCATAATACAGACAGTTTGTCCCCCAAAAACAGACAGTTTGTCCTCATAATACAGCCAGTTTGTCCTCATAATACAGCCAGTTTGTCCTCATAATACAGCCAGTTTGTCCCCATATACAGCCAGTGTGTTCCCCATAATACAGCCAGTTTGTCCCCCAAAAACAGCCAGTGTGTCCCCCATAATACAGCCAGTTTGTCAACCAAAAACAGCCAGTTTGTCCTCATAATACAGCCAGTGTGTCCCCCATAATACAGCCAGTGTGTCCCCAAAAACAGCCAGTTTGTCCTCATAATACAGCCAGTTTATCCCCCCCAGCCCTGCACTTACCTTCCACGAGTCAGCGCCGTCCTTCTTCCATCCTCGATGTCTTCTCCCGCCCTCGATGTCGCTTCAGCCAATCAGGTTACCGGTAACCAGACCCGTTGAACCTCATTGGCCAGGGAACGCACCCCCGTGCGTCCTCTCATTAGGTATTTAGAAGCCGATTACAGCCCTCAGGCTGTAGTCGGGAAGCCTATCAGAGCCTGCTGGCTCTGATAGCCACTTCTACAGACCAACCAGACGCTGTGATTCAGATGGCCGGCGCTCAAGGGGCCGGCCATCTGAATAGTGGGCGGCAGCAATACATTGGTTTTTTTTTTACATTTTTTTTTTTTTGGTGACCACAGGAGGGGGGGGGGGCAGCGCCCGGGCGCCCCCTATGGACGGGCCGCCACTGTGCCAAATGTGACACCGGATGGGGGGGAGAGTTCCGAAAACCGGAAGTTCCATTTTTGGGTGGAACTCCGCTTTAAAGAATTACAGCACTGCATTCATGCATTAGTTTGTGTCAGATCTCCTCGCACATATGCACAAGATCTGGCATTGCATCGTCCGGGGGGATATAAAAAGAACAGTAGGCAGATAATACTGGCTTCTGACGATTAGAACAAAATGGTCATGCAGAAGAAGTGAAGAGGCTATAGAGGAGGCAGGGGGTAAAAAATCAACATACAGTAGAGACTGGTAAGTATATACTGTATTTATTGGCATATAACATTCACTTTTTTACCCTGAAAATTGAGAGTAAACTGTGCCTGCGTGTTATACGCAGGGGGCTGTGGAAAGTTTTTTCCCTGAAACTTCCCTCTTAAAGTTAGGGTGCGTGTTATACGCCGATAAATACGGTAATTATTAATAAAAAAATTAAATATTGGTGTAGCCAGTCGCAGGGGCTACTAAATAATGTAGAGGAAAGGACATCTTTAGAATGCACAACAGACTGATCATTTCTCCCCTAATGCTCAAGCATGTCTATTACATCACTTATAGCCCTTAGAGGGAGATCGCCTTTTCTGATTTGCAGCAAAGAGTCTTGGAACTTGTAGTTTAACAGCTAACATCTACTGAGGAGTCAATCCAGTTTAAAACTACAAATCCCAGTGTTCTGGAACCACAGGGGATCCTGGGAGAGCATATAAATTTGACTATTGGTGGGCTTGCTTCAGGGACATCAGAGGTCAGTCAGGACTCGCTGTCCAGCTTGCAGCCGTACAGAGATACAGCAATCCAGCCTCACACCAGAAGTAGTCTACAGATCAATGTGCACCAGCACCAGAGGTTCAGAGACACCGCAAATCCCAGTGCCAGACACCCAGCTACACAGCTGTCTTTAGCGGCCAGAGGCATAGAGGCGTCTGCACTGATTACCATCCGCAGCTTCACACCCATCCTGCCACAGTCTGCTCTGCACTCACCACTCTAACCTACTGCTGATCCAAAGCCTACTCATTCCACCTTCTTGCACGGGGGTCCTTTCTTCAATTTGGATTGTTGAGAGGGTTGTTTGCCCAGCCTTTACTGTTCTTTTTCATATATGGACACTGCTAGCAGACATCTTTACTTCCACCTGTAGCGCTTGGTTGCTACTAGTAGCTAACATCCACCATATCACCCTGCTGCCAGACCTTCATCTATCACCTCAGAGACAATGAACAGTCATTTGTGTTGTTTTGTTTTTGTTTATTAAGGGATATAACTTGGTTGGGGGAAAGGAAATATGGGATCCCCATAGAACATGTTGCTTTGCCATCATATTAAAGAACTTGAAATTTGGTTGAGCCTTGAAGTAATGATGCACATATAATATCTACAGTCACTTCCCCTGCATCACCATGCAGACTATTTCCCCTCATCTGCATATCTCCTGCAGACTGTTGCTCCCAGGACTTCTATCCTCCTGCACAAACTTTACTGTAAATCCTTATCTTTCCTGTCACATCATCCTCTATAAGCAAAAGAGGCCGCTCTGAACAGTCTCAGTTGCTGGCTGTAAAAGATGCTGTTACTAGGCCAGAGGTCTGTAGTACCTTTCCCCGGCGGCCTAGTAATTTAGTAGCACATGTAGATTGGTGGACTACTGCTCCCAGCCAGTCCAGTTTGCAAATCCTGCGCCCTCAGGCAGCATCGATTTGACACTTTCCCCACAGTCTCTCCTCTGGTCTCACACCCAGCTCCCCTGGCATGCCTCATCCAGCAATCCACTGTGGTCCACTCACTGACCTCCTGCCCAGAGTCCATGATGGAGAACTTTAAGTGGACATACGTTCCGGCAGCTTCTCCAGCCCCTCTGTTCCAGGACAATTAGTCTATGACCGTGTAAAAATGAAGCTCCTTCCCAGCTCTCCCGGGCTCCTCCGCTAGGCCTTGCATCCCCCCCAGATGGGGATGGGGCCCCCTGCTACTGTCTAGTACTCCATTCTCCACGTCTCCTGGCCGACAACACCCCCCCCCCAGTGGGCTGGACCTGAGCTTATATGGGTGGCCTGCCCCCTGCCAATTCCAATTGGGGATTGGTCAGGGCTCCTTACATGAGCTCCCTGCCACTCCAGTCCTGTGCCCTGCCCCTCTTCCAGATCATTCTCCCTGGAAGCAGGGGAGGCGCCCCAGAACTAGAGCACAGGTGATCACACCCACTGCTACACTAACCACTTCCTGCCCACAGATCAAAACAAACAGGCCTAGCCTGAAGCATAGGCCTGCCCAAATTTACCTGCACTGGCAGATTTCCTTAAAAAAATCCTCACTCTAGCACCTATCTATGGTAGAGGGTGCTACACACCCATCTCAGTCAAGGAGATCTTACTACCTTACCTCACTGTATGCAGATCTGACTCAATTGTCAGCACCTATTTTTCAATAGTTGTTAGAGACGTTTTAAGTTGTTCAAATTGTATAATAAATGATTACTAAGTTTAATCAGCATAGCGCCTACCAGCAATGATGTTCTAATGATCCCTTTTTGCCATCATGGCAACCAGTACGCCACTGTGTATAAATACACAGC
This sequence comes from Rana muscosa, assembly GCA_029206835.1. NCBI lineage: Eukaryota > Metazoa > Chordata > Amphibia > Anura > Ranidae > Rana > Rana muscosa. Next base: position 130,885,225 of record CM055126.1, read on the forward strand.
CTTTCCTGTCACATGGCATACCCATGACTAAGTCACGTGACGTGTGACGCAACGCGTAGGGGGAAGAGCCTAATCACGCTACCAGCGGCACTCGGACGTGTTGTAAGCTGGAGCTGTGAAGGAGAAGCGCTCTACTGAGCTGAACTGTGGCTGTCTATGCGATACACTGTTTTTGGTCACGTGAGTGAAAGCGCTGTGTGCTTAACATTACCTCTGTGTGTGTGTGTGAGCACTGCGCAATGAGGTTTGTTTCCCTTTGTCTTCCATGATCCATTCTTATGAGGTATAACCGAGACTGCTCAAGGTATCAAATCCAACAGTTGTGCTGATCTGTGAATAACTGGAAGAGTGGGATTCAGTGAAGGAGTGCTCTGATTGGTCACTACTAAAGGACTGTGAAAACTGTTTATGCTTATGTGTTTGGTGCGAAGCAGCATTACCAGCAGCAGTTCCCTTCCAGGCTGTTTTGTTTGTTTATTGCACTTGATTGATCCCAATTGGGGTCCCTGTACACTATATCAGTTCAGCACACTACTCTAAGCACTATTTTCAGCACTATTTGCACATTTGGTTATTTGTTGCAGGTTGCATCTGGGTCACATTATAATTCACAATATAATTTATGTTTATGTTATGATTGTTTCAGTTAGGGTTGATTTATAGCACATCAATATCACATTACCAGCCTAAAACACAAACTGCCTTTTCCCTATACAGATATTCAGGAGTGCCTTTCTTCTACTCGTAGAGAACTGCTACCTTCCCTTCCAATTCTGCAATGGTGGCTGTGCAGGGTCTGACCACATTGCTGGCAGGCCTCCCTTTCACAGACAGTGCTGCACCTCTAGAAAGCACCCCTATAATCCATAGTGTTCACCCAGTGATTCATTATTATTTGTTTTAATCTACCTATTCATTGTTACCTATATTTACTTTCTAACATCATCTGTGTATTGCTGCTAGCCAATTGTTTATATAATTGACCTGAATTACTTTGAAGCACTCAATACACGTTTATTGAAATCTATGTTAATTGCCTTTAATTTGTGCTGGGTACTTTGTGTGACAAGGTTAAAGCCTAGTTGTCATGGATATGCATTAATGTCTGTCTGCCATCTTACCTTCCTCCTCATGTGTTCATCTAGAGACCAGACCTCCTTCACCTGGCTTCCTTTATAATCTCCTCCCAGCCTGACTCCACCCCAGGCCCTATCACTGAACACTATATTAACCTGTGCACTGCAAGCCTGCTTTGCTGATCAACGTGTTTGTTAGGCATTGTGTGTTTGGGTTCCTGCCTGCCGTGTGCTACGTCTGTCTCTCTGTTACGCTATTGGCTTGTCCCCGACCATCCCTGTCTGCTCGTGACCCTTGACCTTCGGCTCGTTCCTCGTTATCCTTGTCTGCTTGTGGCCCCTGACCTTCGGCTTGTTATTCGGTTCTCTCTATCGTGTGCTGCTGCTTCCCCTTATCCTACGGGGCGTGAGCTAGGAAACTCCAGGGGCCGCGACCTGGTCCCAGCCTGCAGCGTAACATCCTCACCACTAGAGGCCCTGGAGAAGACCAGCTGGGTCTTAGACTCCGCGCCCTGGGGAATCTTGGCTCTCGCTTCCGTTGGGATCCCGGTTGTGCTCCTCTGGTCCCGCTTTCCACAACCACCCAGTTTCCTATCCACAGAAGCCAGCCATAGGGTTCACTACCTCGCGGTGCACTCCTGTCCCCCTACGGTGTGCATCTGTCACCTGGCCACAGGTGACCCTGACAGTTTGATCAGCCATGAACCCGGCTGACATCCCGCTTCCCGCGGATGATCCATTGCAGGGCATAGTTCGCAGACTTGAGACCCAGGAATCAAATCAGACCCAGGTGATGCGATTCCTCCAGGATCTGGCTTCTCGATTCGAGCAGCTTCAGGTCTCCTTGGGAACCCCGAATCCGCAACCCCAAGTACAACCAGCGGCTGTACCTATCGCACCAGTCGCAGCCTCACACTCACTAAGATTGCCAGCTCCGTTCCGTTTCTCTGGGGACTCCAAGGCCTGCAGGGGGTTTCTCAGCCAATGCACTATTCATTTTGAGCTTCAGCCTCAAAGCTTCCTATCTGACCGGGCTAAGGTAGCATATATCATTTCCCTCCTCTCCGGTGAAGCTTTGGCCTGGGCTGCCCCCCTGTGGGAGAGGAACGATCCGGTGGTTTCCAGTCTGTCCGAATTCTTGAAGCTCTTTCGTAATATCTTCGAAGAGCCGGCTCGGGCTTCTTCAGCGGCTAGTGCTGTCTTACGTCTTCGCCAAGAATCTAGTTCAGTGGGGCAATATGCTCTTCAGTTCCGTATCCACACAGCTGAATTGAGCTGGAATAATGAGGCCCTGGTCGCTACCTTTTTACATGGCCTCTCTGACCGAGTGAAAGACGAATTAGCGGGAAGAGCCATTCCCGTCGGTCTGGACGATGTAATTTCATTATGCAACCAGATCGACATTCGTTTTCAAGAGAGGTCCTTAGAAAAAAGACGCCAGCACTCTCTGGGTCCTAGCCAGTCTGAGCTCCCCTCCCTTCATTCCGTGGAGCATCCTCTACCTGCTGAAGAACCTATGCAGCTGGGCCGGACCAGACTAACCCCCGAAGAACGTGCTAGGCGCAGAACTCTGGGCTTGTGCCTCTATTGTGGGGGCAAGGGTCATTTTCGTGACTCCTGCTCGCTTCGTCCGGGAAACGCTCGGGTCTAATACATTTGGAAGGTGGAGTATTGGACCCAGAAACATCACCTTCTCGCCTGCTCTTGCCGGTGTCCCTTCATGTAGGCACTTCTCCTCAGTCAACCCTTGCATACCTGGATTCCGGGGCTGCCGGCAATTTCATGGATTGGAGAACTGCTTCTTCTATGAAGCTTACCCTTTCACCTCTCACTACCCCATTGGTAGTCTCGGCAATTGATGGCACTGTTCTCCCAGGGGGCCCTATTCGCTTCCAGACGCTGCCCATTAGGATGTCGGTAGGGATTCTCCACCAGGAGTGGATATCCTTTCTTATTCTACCCAAGGCCTCTACCCCAGTTGTATTGGGCCTCCCTTGGCTACAGCTCCACTCTCCACATGTGGACTGGGTCTCTGGGCAGATCCTGGCCTGGGGTTCCTCATGTTTCTCGTCGTGTCTTCTCAAGGTGACCCCCAAGGAGAGTCTTCCGGTTGCTGCCACTTCTGTTTCTTCTGATCTTCCCGCCGCATACAGCGATTACCGGGATGTGTTCTGTAAAAAATCAGCTGAGGTGCTTCCTCCCCACAGGTCTTTTGACTGTGCTATTGATCTTGTCCCCGGAGCAACTCTACCCAGGGGTCGTACCTACCCTCTGTCCATCCCAGAGACCCAGGCCATGTCGGAGTATGTAGCAGAGAATCTGGAGAGAGGGTTCATCCGGAAATCCTCATCGCCTGCAGGGGCAGGGTTCTTTTTTGTTGCCAAAAAGGATGGTACCTTAAGACCCTGCATCGATTATCGGGGTTTAAATGCGGTTACTCTTAAAAATCGATACCCCTTACCCTTAATATCTGAGCTATTCGATAGGTTGAAGGGTGCCTCCATTTTCACCAAGTTGGATCTCAGAGGCGCGTACAATCTCATTCGAATACGGGAGGGTGACGAATGGAAGACTGCATTTAACACTAGAGACGGGCATTACGAATATCTGGTGATGCCTTTTGGTCTGTGTAATGCTCCAGCCGTGTTTCAAAACTTTGTCAATGAAATCTTCAGAGATCTGCTGTACCAGTTTGTTGTCATCTATCTGGATGACATTCTGATCTTTTCTGAAAATCTGCTCGTCCACAGAAACCATGTCCGCACTGTACTTCAACGTCTTAGAGAGAACAATCTCTATGCCAAGCTGGAGAAATGTTCCTTTGAATGTTCTGAGGTCCTGTTTTTGGGGTGCTTTGTCTCATGTTCGGGGCTTCGTATGGACCCTGGGAAGGTCTTGGCTATCACCAACTGGCCTCTTCCTGCTAGCCTCAAGGCCACGCAGCGCTTTCTTGGCTTCACTAATTATTATAGGCAGTTCATAAGGAATTACTCTTCCATTGCCGCGCCTATTATCGCTTTGACCAAGAAGGGTGTGAATGCCAGAGACTGGCCTCCCGAAGCTGTCTCTGCATTTCACAACCTGAAACAGGCCTTTGTTTCTGGCCCCCTCTTGAGGAGACCAAATCCTGGGAATGCATTTTTTATTGAAGTGGACGCTTCCTCAATGGGGGTGGGAGCTGTGCTTCTTCAAATCTTTGAGAAGAGACGCCAACCATGTGCGTTCTTCTCCAAAAAATTTTCTCAGGCAGAGAGGAATTATGCCATCGGTGATCGGGAACTTCTCGCAATTAAATTGGCGTTAGAGGAGTGGCGTCATCTCTTGGAGGGTTCCCCTCACTCCATAACGATCTTTACCGATCACAAGAATTTACAGTATCTACAGAATGCTAAACGTCTGAATCCTAGACAGGCCAGGTGGAGTCTCTTCTTTGCCCGTTTTAATTTCACGATTACCTACAAACCTGGTTCCTGCAACGGTCGGGCTGATGCGCTCTCTAGGTCATTTGACACTTTGGACGAGGAGTCCGCCCCTGAACCTGAGCCGATCATTCCCACCTCATGCATTGTTGCCCACTCTACCACCCTGAAGTCTAAAATTCCGCCTGGTAAGACCTTTGTCCCCACTGAGCTAAGAGCTAAGATCCTTCGTTGGGGACATGATTCCAAGGTGGCAGGGCATTCTGGATTCCTCCGATCCTTCCTACTCATCAGTCGTCACTACTGGTGGCCTAATCTCCGCTCAGACGTCAAAGACTACGTTAAAGCTTGTCATGTCTGTGCTCAGTCCAAATCCTCCACACAAGCTCCTGCTGGTCTCCTCATGCCCTTGCCTATTCCTAAGGAACCCTGGGCCCATATTGCCATGGATTTTATCACCGATCTCCCACTGTCTGAGAATAATACAGTCATTTGGGTGGTAATCGATCGATTCTCCAAGATGGCTCATTTTGTTCCTCTTCCTGGTCTTCCTTCTGCCCCTGCCTTGGTTCCCATTTTCATTCGAGAAATTCTCCGCCTACATGGGGTCCCTTCTCATATTGTTTCCGACAGGGGAGTCCAATTCACGTCTCGTTTTTGGAGAGCCTTTTGCAAATCCCTCAATATTGTCTTGGATTTTTCTTCTTCTTACCATCCCCAATCCAATGGACAGACTGAGAGGGTTAATCAGGAGTTAGAGGTCTTTCTTCGCACCTTTGTGTCTTCTCACCATGACGATTGGTCCTCTCTACTCCCGTGGGCAGAATTCTCCCATAACAATCATGTGAATACCAGTTCGCAGAAGACACCCTTTTTCACAGTTTATGGAAAACACCCTCAACTTCCTCTTCCTATGATCTGTTCTCCAGACATTCCAGCTTTGGCTTCGGTTCAGGAGTCTCTCAATTCCGTTTGGGGTCACGTTCATGATTCCCTCCGGGCAGCTGCTGAAAAATTCAAAGGCTTTGCCGACCGCCGCAGGCGTAAACCGCCTTCTCTTCAGCCAGGGGACAAAGTCTGGCTCTCTACCAGGAACATCAAGCTCCGAGTTCCTTCTCTGAAGTTTGCTCCACGATTCATCGGTCCATACACGGTAACTGCTAAACTGAATCCGGTTTGTTTCAAACTCCAGATTCCTAAGAGCCTTAAAATCACTAACTCCTTTCATGTTGCTCTTCTAAAGCCTTTAGTCCTCAATAAATTCTCTCGTCCTCTTCCTACCGTGGCGCCTGTCTCTGAGGATAATCAGGAGTACGAGATCAGTCAAATTCTGGACTCCCGACTCTGTAAAGGCGTTCTTCAGTACCTCGTTCATTGGAAAGGGTTTGGTCCTGAGGAGAGGTCTTGGATCACTGCATCTGAGGTCTTTGCACCTCGTCTGTTAAAGGAGTTTCATCTGAAGTTTCCCTCTAAACCTGGGCCCAGGCGGGGAAGGGGGAGGCCTCGTAAGAGGGAGGGTACTGTCATGGATATGCATTAATGTCTGTCTGCCATCTTACCTTCCTCCTCATGTGTTCATCTAGAGACCAGACCTCCTTCACCTGGCTTCCTTTATAATCTCCTCCCAGCCTGACTCCACCCCAGGCCCTATCACTGAACACTATATTAACCTGTGCACTGCAAGCCTGCTTTGCTGATCAACGTGTTTGTTAGGCATTGTGTGTTTGGGTTCCTGCCTGCCGTGTGCTACGTCTGTCTCTCTGTTACGCTATTGGCTTGTCCCCGACCATCCCTGTCTGCTCGTGACCCTTGACCTTCGGCTCGTTCCTCGTTATCCTTGTCTGCTTGTGGCCCCTGACCTTCGGCTTGTTATTCGGTTCTCTCTATCGTGTGCTGCTGCTTCCCCTTATCCTACGGGGCGTGAGCTAGGAAACTCCAGGGGCCGCGACCTGGTCCCAGCCTGCAGCGTAACATCCTCACCACTAGAGGCCCTGGAGAAGACCAGCTGGGTCTTAGACTCCGCGCCCTGGGGAATCTTGGCTCTCGCTTCCGTTGGGATCCCGGTTGTGCTCCTCTGGTCCCGCTTTCCACAACCACCCAGTTTCCTATCCACAGAAGCCAGCCATAGGGTTCACTACCTCGCGGTGCACTCCTGTCCCCCTACGGTGTGCATCTGTCACCTGGCCACAGGTGACCCTGACACTAGTGTTTGCCAAATTGTACAGTGTCAGAAGGGTCGAGGTGTTTGCAAGGTCAGGGCAGTTCCAGAAGACAAGTGTCTTCAGCGGCCCTTATGGGGGTAGCGCTACATTTGCAATGAAGCTTTTTGGGCAGTGAATTGGAAGAGGGTCCTCTTTAGGGCTCTTAATACTGGTGGAAATTCTTACTGCCCTCTAAAAAAATCCATAGCAGTATAGCAGTGGCTGGTAGGTGTTCAGGACACCAGGATGGCAGCACTACTGCCATCTCCTGATGTCTATATTTATTTATTTTTTACTTTATTTTTTTAATTACTGAATGACAATTTTACATTGCGGGACTGTTCAGCAACTGTGGGCAAAGCATTGATCACAATGGGCAAGTTTGACAGGCGTTGTCAAACTCTGCAGCCCAAGTTAAAATGGCTGTGGCTGCGAAGCAAAGCATTGTGGCTGCACAGCCCTGTCATGCTGTAATGTTAGTATTGCAGTGGGCACCCAGGGGGCAGTAAAGCTTCAGCTCAGCTGCCTGCTATAACTGCCCCATGGGACCGCCAATGTGAAAGAGCTTTAATGTCGGTAGAGCAGGGAAGTGTTTTTTTTGCTGTTGTCTGGGTTCCACTTGGGGATATTCTCTTACTTTGGAGCCCTTAGCCTGAACATTGAAATTGAATAAATTCTGGTGTGTTGGAAGTCCTTTCAGAATTAATGTGCTGCCATAACCCAATATTTGAAATACCACAGGTTAATGTGCATCCGGTAATGCACCACAATGATTCAGTTTGAATGGCTTATTTGGGAGTGCTAAGAGTGAAGAACATCCATCAACTGCACACTTTGACACCTGTGCGTTTTAGGACTTCTCATGATGCATTTACTGCTCCTAATAAAATGACTGCATGTTGCATTTATTTCTACTAATAAAATGACTGCATGTTGCATTTATTTCTACTAATAAAATGACTATATGTTGCATTTACTGCTCCTAATAAAATGACTATATGTTGCATTTACTGCTCCTAATAAAATGACTGCATGTTGCATTTATTTCTACTAATAAAATGACTGCATGTTGCATTTACTGTTCCTAATAAAATGACTATATGTTGCATTTACTGCTCCTAATAAAATGACTATATGTTGCATTTACTGCTCCTAATAAAATGACTGTAGAAGAAAATGCAAGCAATTGTTGCCGTACCACACTTCCTCTATTCATTGGAAAAATTATGTAGTGAAAATTGAAGAACAACAAACTGCCGAAACCTGCTGATAAAATCACTTATGAGCGCATTGTCTGTAGACACATCTTTAACATAACCTATTGTCGTAGCAGCACTTCCGGTAATAGGAAAACCACAGACACCAGTATAGAGGCAAGATTATATGGGTGCCTTATAATGTGTCTTATGTTGTACAGTGCTGTATTAAGCGATAAAGGAATCTTTTCATGCACCCTGCTATGGTGGGTGAAAGTTGATATTTGAGGCTTTTTAGAAAGTACAGTACCGTACTTCACATGGTAGACAGAACTTTAACTTGTTTTGTTCTTTTTTTTTTAAAATAAAACACGACACAAGGGTAGGGCAAAAACACTAAGGCTCCATGCACACTGGGCTTTAAAAAAAACGCCATTTTCCTCGGCAGAAAAAAATGCTCATATAGTATTTGTACATAGTTTAGGCGAGTTTCGCATTTTTTTTTCTGCCAAAAGACCCCATTTAAAAAAACTCTTTCTCTCTCTCTCTTATATCTGGTGTCCCCAGCGGAGCCCCTCCTTACATCAGGTGTCCCCAGCGGAGCCCCTCCTTACATCTGGTGTCCACAGAGGAGCCCCTCCTAACTACTGGTGTCACCAGCGGAGCCCCTCCTAACTACTGGTGTCACCAGCGGAGCCCCTCCTTACATCTGGTGGCCCCAGCGGAGCCCCTCCTTACATCTGGTGGCCCCAGCGGAGCCCCTCCTTACATCTGGTGGCCCCAGCAAAGCCCCTCCTTACATCTGGTGTCCCCAGCGGAGCCCCTCCTTACATCTGGTGTCCCCAGCGGAGCCCCTCCTTACATCTGGTGTCCCCAGCGGAGCCCCTCCTTACATCAGTATCCCCAGCAGAGCCCCTCCTTACATCAGTGTCCCCAGCAGAGCCCCTCCTTACATCAGTGTCCCCAGCAGAGCCCCTTCTTGCATCTGGTGGCCCCAGCAGAGCCCCTCCTTACATCAGTGTCCCCAGCAGAGCCCCTCCTTACATCTCGTGTTCCCAGCGGAGCCCCTTCTTACATTCAGTGTACCCAGTGGAGCCCCTCCTTACATCAGTGTCCCCTCTCATCGGACACACGGGCGGAGGGTTAGCGGCAGCTCTATTTCCCATGTTTCCTCGTGTGTTCAGTGGAGAGGGGAGGGGCCTCCGATTCGTGCAGCCAATCAGCTTCAGTGTACAAGAGAATTGTCTACTTGTACACTGAAGAGAGAAGCCGATTGGCTGCATGGATCGGGCCCCCCCCCCCCCCCCTCTCCACTGAACACACAGGGAAAGCCTGATAGAGATCTCGCGGAGGTGGCGGTGGCAATCTTTTTGTAGCCCCGCTGCGGTCTTTGCCAAAAACAGTCACGATTCCTGGGACAAAAGCAAAATCCCGGGGTTTTCATCGGGACGGACTCCGATCGGGACGAGGGTCCAAAAATCAGGATTGTCCCAGGAAAATCAGGACTGTTGGCTAGTATGCATTAATTGTGTACTATTGTGTTGATCTCTGTGATTGGTCACTGTGATCACATGGTACAGACAGGGCCAATCACAGTGCATCTGTATTATGTGATAGCTATGTCCAATCACAGCTACAGAATAGTAAACAATGAATGAATGGATGTCAAAATGCGTATAACAGTGATTATCACTGTTATAAGCAATCATAGTGTGTAAGGAAAAAAATCCTGATCACTTCCCTAGAGTAGTAAAGTATCACTATGGTAACACTGTACTGCTCTGGTCACAGTATGTAAAAAAAAAACACAATTGTAAAAAATTGTTTTTCAAAAATATTATTATTAATATAATACGTTTTTTTTTTACATACTGTCACCAGTCAGTGTCCCTGATCACTGCCACACCAGCCATATGGTGATGCTGTACTGCTCTGGTAACAGTATGTAAAAAAAAAAAAAATTGAAAAAAAGTTTAACATTTTATTTAATTTCTTCATTTTCCAAAAAACTATGTGACAAAAATATTATAACTTCAAAAGCCTCACCATGACTCTTACTAAATACCTTGGACTGTCTATTTTGCAAAAATTGATAATTTGGGCATCCTGGCATTTTAGGGCCTCAAGAAATAAGAAGCCATCAGTACATCAGGATTAATTGATTTTCAAATATATATATACCATAGTTTGTAGCAGGCCCGGACTGGCCATAGGGCATAGGCCGCTGGGTCACGTCTCCCCCCCAGTGCACTCTCAGCTGCGAGTCGGAGCCGCACTCGAGTGACACCCGTCTGCACTTTAGGGGGCCGGGACCCGCAACGATCCCCTTCTCTCTGGCACGGTGGCCACGGCTCTGATGATCTGATCAGTCTCCGCTCGGCTGTCTCACACAGCCGAGCAGAGTGAAGCCGCCTCCCTCTCCTCGTTTATGTCTACACAGGGGGAGGGGACCCGACATGCAGTCCCACGCTGATCTGAGGTACATTATGGGTCTGAAGGGGGGGTCTGTATTCTAGGGGGGGTTCTGTATTGTAAGGGTGGTCTGAAATGTAGGGGGGTTCTGTATTGTAGGGGGTCTGTAATGTAGGGGGGGTTCTGTATTGTAGGGGGGTCTGAAATGTAGGGGGGTTCTGTATTGTAGGGGGGTCTAATGTAGGCGGGTCTGTATTGTAGAGGGGGGTCTGTAATGTAGGGGGTCTGTAATGTAGGGAGGGGGTCTGTACTGTAGGGAGGGGGTCTGTACTGTAGAGGGGTCTGTAATGTACCAAGTGTGACCAGAACTGTGCAGCTAGCAACAGAGGAACACCAAACACGTATAAGTGAAATAAAGATTTATTAAAGATAAGTGAAATAATAATAAATTATATATATATATATATATATATATATATATAACCACCTCCAATACCACACAGTGCACAACAACCAATACCAAACAGAACCCACAATTAATAACAGTAACAGACAAATATGTACAAGTAATGGGGAAACCAGAATGATAAACAGGGCCAGGCCGAGGTCATACACAGGGGGATCAGCAGATGGGGTAAGGATGGATCGGGACAAGGAGACAGGATCAAGCAGGGGGCAACTAGGCTGCAGAGCAGGGATCAGGGATTAGGACGGACACAACAGGTTCAGGATCAGGTTTAGGTTACAGGGATCAGGATACAGGGATCAAGGTTCAAGCAGACAGGCTACAGGTCAGGGCACAAGGACGATACCAGGGCAGTGTGTGTATACACCTGCCGGGTATTTATAGGAATGCCTGATTAGCTTCAGGTCACACCTGATCGGAGGGAGGGCAGTCTGCTCCACACTGCCAGGATCCATCCGCTGGTGGAAACCAGTACTGCGTCCAAAAGATAATACAACACCAGCAGGGAAAGATTCTCCTGACAGTTACAAACTGCCAGGAGACACCTGCTGGTGGACCACAGTACTGCAAGATAAATAATAAATGCCACCAGCGGATGGAACCTTTCCTGACAGTACCCCCCCTCAAAGGAGCGGCCTCCGGACGCTCCAACTAGCTGTTGCCGGAGAAAGTTCATGGCAATCAGCTGGGTAGTAGGCAAAGTCACATCCGGGCAGACAATCACATCAAGCTGGGCAGCAGGCAGGAACACCTCGGGCTGGGCAGCAGGCTCCGGGTCATCGAGCTGGGCAGCAGGCGGGAACACCTCGGGCTGGGCAGCAGGCTCCGGGTCATCGAGCTGGGCAGCAGGCAGGAACACCTCGGGCTGGGCAGCAGGCTCCGGGTCATCGAGCTGGGCAGCAGGCAGGAACACCTCGGGCTGGGCAGCAGCCGACGGGATCATCTCAGGCTGGGCAGCAGACGGGATCATCTCAGGCTGGGCAGCAGACGGGATCATCTCAGGCTGGGCAGCAGACGGGATCATCTCAGGCTGGGCAGCAGACGGGATCATCTCAGGCTGGGCAGCAGACGACATACCCTCGAGCCGGGAAAAGGGCTCCACAACCTCGGGCCGGGAAACGGGCACCACAACCTCAAGCCGGGAAACGGGCACCACAACCTCAAGCCAGGGAACGGGCACCGCAGCGGGCACCACAACCACAGGCCGGGAAACGGGCACCACAACCACAGGCCGGGAAACGGGCACCACAACCACAGGCCGGGAAACGGGCACCACAACCACAGGCCGGGAAACGGGCACCACAACCACAGGCCGGGAAACGGGCACCGGATCTTCCGACTGGGACACTGTCATCAGGGCTTCAGTTTGGAAGGCTGGCACGGGAACTCCATGTTGGCAGGCTGGCACAGGGTCTTCAGGCTGGCACAGGGTCTTCAGGCTGGCAGGCTGGTACAGGGTCTTCAGGCTGGCAGGCTGGTACAGGGTCTTCAGGCTGGTACAGGGTCTTCAGGCTGACAGGCTGGTACAGGGTCTTCAGGCTGGCAGGCGGGCTCAAGGACCGCAGGCTGGAAGGCTGGCTCTGAAACTGCAGGCTGGAAGGCTGGCTCTGAAACTGCAGGCTGGAAGGCGGGCTCTGAAACTGCAGGCTGGAAGGCGGGCTCAAGGACCGCAGGCTGGAAGGCGGGCTCAAGGACCGCAGGCTGGAAGGCGGGCTCAAGGACCGCAGGCTGGAAGGCTGGCTCTGAAACTGCAGGCTGGAAGGCTGTCTCTGGAACTGCAGGCTGGAAGGCGGGCTCAAGGACCGCAGGCTGGAAGGCGGGCTCAAGGATTACAGGCTGGAGCAGGTTGGTGGGTGTGGAGGAAGGTGGGATTACTGGTTGGATTGTGTGGGTAGGGAAATACTTCCGCTTCTTTTTAGATTTGGTCACTGCAGGTTTGCACATAACGGGGGGAGTATATGGAAAAGATGGAATCGAGCAAATGGAAGAATATGGCAGGGATACGGGGACAGTGGCTGGAGGCGGTTGTTGTGGGCTTGCAGGCAGCTGAGAAGAGGCAGGTGGGTTGAATGCAGGATAGGTGCAGGGAGCAGAGACTGGATATTGATACCTGGTGGGAAGTAGTGTGTACTGAACTGCGACTGGGGTTGCCATGGGTGATGGAGAAATAGACTCTTGGGCAGGCAGGTGTCTGGCAGCAGAGATGTTTTTTTTGTGGGCTGGCTGGGGCCGATTGCAAAATATCAGACCATGCTGAGAGTAGTGGCTGCACAAACTGCAGTTTACATTCTGCCTGTCTGACAAGGGATTGTACACAATCAACACACTCTATTATTTTCTGTTGGGAACAAGCTGTGTAATGTTCAAAAAAGTATGGGGAGTCATCCTCCAGAAGCCAAACCAAAGATACGACCTGATTAACATTAAAGGGGGGAGAAAAATCATCATGGCCCTCTGGGATACAAGGCAAAGCCAGCTCTGTGCAGATTTTAATTAAAGGTTGAACATCCCCAAACATCATACAGCCCTGATCAACCCAGGAGTGAGCTAAACGATTAATCTCTAGCAGCTGATCACTGGTCCACTCTTTCAGTGTCTGACGGAGATATTCACCACTCTCTGACGCCAGCAGAGTATAATAAGGAATCATATCAGAGTTCATTTTAGCAGAGTAACAGAACCAAAATGGGTCCTCTGTGCAGCTACTTCTGATCATTAATGGCCCTGGTATACTGTCACGTACCAAGTGTGACCAGAACTGTGCAGCTAGCAACAGAGGAACACCAAACACGTATAAGTGAAATATAAAGATTTATTAAAGATAAGTGAAATTATATATATATATATATATATATATATATATATATAACCACCTCCAATACCACACAGTGCACAACAACCAATACCAAACAGAACCCACAATTAATAACAGTAACAGACAAATATGTACAAGTAATGGGGAAACCAGAATCATAAACAGGGCCAGGCCGAGGTCATACACAGGGGGATCAGCAGATGGGGTAAGGATGGATCGGGACAGGGAGACAGGATCAAGCAGGGGGCAACCAGGCTGCAGAGCAGGGATCAGGGATTAGGACGGACACAGCAGGTTCAGGATCAGGTTACAGGATCAGGTTACAGGTTTAGGATACATGGATCAAGGTTCAAGCAGACAGGCTACAGGTCAGGGCACAAGGACGATACCAGGGCAGTGTGTGTATACACCTGCCGGGTATTTATAGGAATGCCTGATTAGCTTCAGGTCACACCTGATCGGAGGGAGGGCAGTCTGCTCCACACTGCCAGGATCCATCCGCTGGTGGAAACCAGTACTGCGTCCAAAAGATAATACAACACCAGCAGGGAAAGATTCTCCTGACAGTTACAAACTGCCAGGAGACACCTGCTGGTGGACCACAGTACTGCAAGATAAATAATAAATGCCACCAGTGGATGGAACCTTTCCTGACAGGGGGTCTGTACTGTAGGGGGTTCTGTACTGTAGGGAGGGGGTCTGCACTGTAGGGAGGTCTGTGTAACATGCAGGGGCCCCAGAACTGTTAGGGGGGGGGTCTGTGTAACAAACTGCGGGGGGCTGTGTAATGTAAAGGGGTCCAGAGGTGCGGTGCTATGTAATGTAAAGGGGTCCAGAGGTGCAGGGTGCTGTGTAATGTAAAAGGGTCCAGAGGTGCAAGGTGCTGTGTAATGTAAAGGGGTCCAGAGGTGCAGGGTGCTGTGTAATGTAAAGGGGTCCAGAGGTGCAGGGTGCTGTGTAATGTAAAGGGGTCCAGAGGTGCAGGGTGCTGTGTATTGTAAAGGGGGTACAGAGGTGCAGGGTGCTGTGTAATGTAAAGGGGCCCCGAGGTGCATGGTGCTGTGTAATGTAAAGGGGTCCAGAGGTGCAGGGTGCTATGTATTGTAAAAGGACAAGAGGTGCAGGGTGCTGTGTAATGTAAAAGGGTCCAGAGGTGCAAGGTGCTGTGTAATGTAAAGGGGTCCAGAGGTAAAGGGTGCTGTGTAATATAAAGGGGTCCAGAGGTGCAAGGTGCTGTGTAATGTAAAGGGGTCCAGAGGTGCAGGGTGCTGTGTAATGTAAAGGGGTACAGAGGTGCAGGGTGCTGTGTAATGTAAAGGGGTACAGAGGTGCAGGGTGCTGTGTAATGTAAAGGGGTCCAGAGGTGAATGGTGCTGTGTAATGTAAAGGGGTCCAGGGGTGCAGGGTGCTGTGTAATGTAAAGGGGCCCAGAGGTGCAGGGTGCTGTGTAATGTAAAAGGGTCCAGAGGTGCGGTGCTATGTAATGTAAAGGGGTCCAGGGGGCTGTGTAATGTAAAGGGGTCCAGAGGTGCAAGGTGCTGTGTAATGTAAAGGGGTCCAGAGGTGCAGAGTGCTGTGTAATGTAAAGGGGTCCAGAGGTACAAGGTGCTGGAACCCCACATCCCATCATTAACCGCCGCCGCAAAGCCCCGCCGCCGCACCCCCCCCCCCGGGCTGCTCAGTCTAAAATGCCCGGGCCTATTTTTTGTCCCAGTCCGGGCCTGGTTTGTAGTGTGTATAACTTTCAAACAGACTAAATATTATACACAAATTTGGGACATTTTTAGGCCCCTTTCACACGGGACGGATCAGTCATGATCCGCCCCGTGAACCTCCGCTTGCTCAGCGGGGATCGCTCCGTTGATCCCCGCTGAGCCGCTGATGACTGGGCGGTCCCCGCACACTGTGCAGGGACCGCCCTGTCAGATCTCCGCTCTCCCCTATGGGGGATCGGATGAACACGGACCGTCTGTCCGTGTTCATCCGATCCGCTCCGCAGACGGATAGAAAAATAGAAATTTTTCTATCCTGAAAAACGGAGCGTAGCGGACACGGGTGAGATCGGGTGTCAGCGGATGTTCATCCGCTGACATCCGCTGTCCCATAGGGATACATGTATGTCCGTTTTTCATCCGAAAACGGATGGGTGAAAAACGGACATACGGTCCGCCCCGTGTGAAAGGGGCCTTACCCCAAAAAATTTAGCAAAATATATTTTAGTATACATTTATGAATAAAGATTATTTATTTGCAAAATTTTATAACAGAAATTAAGTAAAATTTTCAACATTTTTGGTATTTTGTTCATTTATTTTAGCAAAATATAAAAAAAAAAAAAAAAAACAATGATAAATAAATGCCACCGAAAGAAAGCGCTATCTGTCTCAAAAAAAAATGATAATCATTTCATTTGATACAGTGTTGCATGACTGAGTAATTGTTGTTCAAAGTGTGACAGCTCCTAAAGTGGAGCTTTAGGCCAAAAAAACAAAGGGCAAACAGGCAGGAATTTTAATGCAGAAGAGACATGCTTTGGATCTTCCACATTAAAGTGGTTCTACAGTCTGAAGGTTCTTTACCTTCATGCATTCTATGCATGAAGGTTAAAAACCTCCTGTGTGAGCTCCCTCCGATCCTGCGATGTTCACGATAGCCTTGGCTGTCCTGGGACTATCGCTCCTCATTGGCTGAGACAGCAGCGGGAGCCCATTGGTGAAGGGGGCTGAGCCACGGCTCTATGTGTCTTATGGACGCACAGAGCAGCGGCTCGGGATTGAAAATGCAGCGGTGCCCCCAGGTCAAGCGGCTTTCTCTGAGGGCACTGCTCAAGGGGGGAGGAGCCAGGAGCACTGGCGGAGGACCCGAAAAGAAGAGGATCAGAGCTGCTCTGTGTAAAACCACTACACAGAACAGGTAAGTATAACATGTTTGTTATTTTTATTTTTTTAAAGGAAGCTTAAATACCACTTTAAAGTTACTTACCTGCCTATCTACCCATGTATAGTGATGCTGCATCTGACTGATGTCATCCCCACCCTGCCAATGAAAGAGGGCGGCAATTGAGACACGGAAGCTGTCTGCCCAAAGATGTCAGCGTCGCTGGAGCAGAGGTGAGTATAGTTCTGTTTTAAATCTGAAAATTGGCCTGGGCAGGAAGGGGGGTGAAAGTGTCTTGTATTAAGGTGGTTAAAAATAAATTAAATAGCATTTTTGGTTTGTGGTGCTCAGATGCCGCTTTAGTGAGAAAAAACTGTCCTTTAAAATGTATAAGGCTGAAAGGTCAACATTGGCATTCCAAAACTACAAAGAATGCAATAAGAAAAGCAAGAGTGCAAACAAGGCAGCTAAAGCAGATTACGAGAGGCACATTGCTGAGGAGAGTGATATATTTCCAAAACTTTCAAATATATTAATGTAAAAAGGCTAGGTCAGAACATATTGGCTCCATACTCATACAACAACTCAGTAATGTTAATAACATTATAATGAATGTACCCTTGGTGCTGACAGAGACCAGTGTTAAAAAAAAGAATAGTAAAACCTAATGTAGACAAATCACCAGGACAGGATGACTTACACCTGAGAATTCTCAAATAACTTAGCCAAACCCTTATTCCTAAATTTAAAGAACAGTTTACTAACTGGAATAATACCATCTTATTGTCAAAAAACAAACAGTGTACCAATATTCAAGAAAGGGTCAAGATAAATAATTGGAAATTACAGATAAGTCAGCCTAACATTGATAGCATGTAAACTATTGGAAATAATAAGGAACCATATACAAGAATTCTTGTATGAGAGTAGTATCTTTAGTTGTAATCAGCATGGATTTATGAAAGACCACTCTTGCCAGACCAACCATTTAACATTCTATGAGGAGGTGAGCTGTAATTTGGATAAAGGAAAGCCTGTAGACATAGTGTATCTAGATTTTGCTAAGGCATTTAATACAGTACCCCATAAATAATAAATGTAAAAATTAAGTTGTTTTTTTGGCATTGATGAAATCGTATGTACCTGGGTAGAAAATTGGTATCTGAATGGTCTAGAGTTGTGAGCAGGGTAACCCAGGGATCTGCTCTAGGACCAATTCCGTTTAACTTTTTCATAAATGATATAGAGAATTGGAATAAATAGTTTAATCTCTGTTTGCTGATGATACAAAGCTACGCAGGCTAATAATTTCACAACCGGATATAGAAACTTTACAAGGAGACCTAGTTAAAATAGAGAGGGTAAATGTTGAAAAATGTAAAGTAGTGCACTTGGGAGCTAACAATACGAAGTTACTCATTCAGAGGAGAACCTCTGGAGGAATCAAGGATGGAAAAGGATCTGAGGGTCCTTGCAGATCACACACTCAGCAATAGCTTGTAATGCGAAGCTGCAGCAAGTATGGCTAGTGGACTATTAGCATGCATTAAAAAAGGTTTTTACTCATGAGCTAAAACTATCATTTTATTTCTTTACAAAACTCTAATTCGGCCACATCTTTAGTATGGCATCCAGTTTTGGTCATCTGTCCTCAGGTAGGATGTCCCTGAACTGGAGAAAGTCCAGAGAAGGGCAACAAAGCTAATAAGGGCTCTGGAGGACCTCAGTTATGAGGAAGACTACAAAACATTAAACTTATTCTCCCTGGAGTAGAAATGCAAGATATAATTGCAATGCACAAATTTTTAAATGGCAAAAGAAGACACAACAAAGTGGGATAAGAAGCAGTTCAATCTTAAACTGTGTAAGGGCTTCTTTACTAAAGGGGTAAGGATGTGGAGCTCCCTGCCACAGTTGGGGGTACCAGCAGAGTGCAGATTAATTCAAAAACTCTTATGCCGCATACACACGATCGTTTTTTCTGATGAAAAAAGACCAATGGACTTTTTTCATTGGACAAACCGATCGTGTGTGGGCCCCATCAGACTTTTTTCCATCGGTATAAAAAAATAGAACCTGTTTTAAATTTTACCAATGGAAAAAAAAAACGATAGCAAATTACGATCGTCTGTGTGGAACTCCATCGGACAAAAAACGCACGCATGCTTAGAATCAAGTCGACGCATGCTCAGAAGCATTGAACTTCATTTTTCTCGGCTTGTCGGAGTGTTTTATGTCACAGAGTTTTGGACGGTCGGAATTTTGACTGATGGTGTGTGGGCAAGACTGATGAAAGTCAGCTTCATCAGATTACCAATGAAAAAATCCATCGGATTTTATTCCATCAGAAATCCGATCGTGTGTATTAGACGTGTTTCTCAGAGAACACAATGTACAGGGATATTGAAAATGGCAGTGACATAAACACAGACACACTTATGTTGAGCTGAATGGACTGGTGTCTTATTCAAATCTTACCAACTATAGAACTATGTATAGTGTAACTATGTAAAACAGGCATCAAGAATAACATAAGTGAATGGCATAATGTTTGTCTGCAAGATGTGGTCAAGCAGGAGGTCGAACTTGGGAAAAGTGCATACATTTCATGTGCATCAAAATAAAAAGATGTGAAAAGCCTTGCAGTTTGTTTAGAAAGTAGCAACAGCATGAGTAGTACAGTCTGTCCCTTACCAGCATGCTGCAAAGTGGGACCCATGCTCAAGGCCAACATTTCTGGTCACAAGATTACTCATTCCACTCTTCAGCGGTAAATATACCACTATGGCTTATTCAATGTGATGTATGAAGACATGCTTCTTTAATTCTGAATATATGTAATGTACATAATTTTTTTAGAGACAATTATCCCCCTGAAGAGACCGCATACAGGTCGAAACGCATCAGGGTTTGCACACCATATAGCATTATGTAATGTAACGATGTGCATAATTGTGTTTGTTTACTGCATTGGGAAACATGTATGGTATACCATGAAATCGGACAACTCTGTAAATAAACAATTCCTAGAGCATCATTTATTCTACTTTTTTGACCCTGCTACATTGCTGTTTTAAAGCCCCATTTGGGGAAACTTTTCCATATTACCTGTTTTCGTGGTGTGCAGCTTTTTCATCCCTCCTATATGTGTCCTTCCCATACTGTCTAATTTTGGGTGGTTAAACACCCCTCCCCCCCCCCCCATGACACATCAGAGATAAGACATGAGCTGTTCTTCTGCCATTTTCTCATCTCTTGCCTTAGCAAATTTTTCACTCATGATAAATATCTAAGGGTGCTAAATGGTCGAACCTCACGTTGAGGTGAGATACCCATTTTTGGGGGATCAGATTGAAACCCTATCTTTTCCCTCCCTATGCATCAGGAGAAATCTAAGATAGACTCCTTTATTGCAGTGTAGCGCACCCACCCCTCTCTTTACCTGCCTTGTTCGGCTCCTCGCAGGAATAGAGGGGCACACCGCACCACAAGCCCGTACCCTCCTGTGTGAAGAGGTTGAGCGGTGTTGTTGATGGGTCTTCCACAGTCAGACAGCCAGAGAATGTTTCTCACCTCTATATTAAATAAAGACAAGTCCTTGTATCCCCACAGTAACTTGAATGTCCACACCAGCTGCAACTCCAACGTAGAGTTTATTTTCTTGTAAAACACAGTCTCTGACAGGAAAGGTTGGAGGGAGAACAGCACAGCTTAAGGTGTGGAAGAGGTCCAGGCACAAACGTAACCCAATTCACTGCTCCGATTCTCAAGCAGACTCAGCCCATTCGGATAGTCTCCCTAGCTTGGGACTAGCAGCCGATATGATGCTCGAACTTTACCCAAAGTCTCTGCCACAGACCTGGTGAACTTGGTCTCTGCCACAGACCTGGTGAACTTGGTCTCTGCCACAGACCTGCTGAACTTGGTCTCTGCCACAGACCTGCTGAACTTGGTCTCTGCCACAGACCTGCTGAACTTTGCCTCTGTTAAGGAGAAGACATCCCTCCAGAGAGTTACCGGGACCCTTCCTTCACCGTGACTTCTGCACCAGTCCCTTGGAACGGTTCCTCCCCCGGCCTCCTCATCTAGGATACGGGTCCCCTTGCAAGGCGGCACCCTGAGACTCCTCGATCCCCGGTGGGCTCCAGCCGAAGGTGCTGGGCCCAGGCCTTTGTTGCAGCCCCAGGACTAAAGGTGCCTGGGACTGATCCACCGACCTCTGCCCTTGGGCCAAAGGTGCCCAGGAGGGACAGGAACACACACTCCCTGGGGTCTGCCCCTTTTATATTATCTCCCAGCATGCACAGCAGGCCTACCCAACCCACCGTACGGCTGCCGAGAGGGGACACACGAGGTACAGCACTGGATTAGCGGTTCGACCCTGGCCTACCATGGCAGCGCCACCTGCAGGCCACAGGGAACTATACACCAATACTCTCCCTGCAGACAAAAATGGTTGCAAGAACTCTAACAATTAGGGTGTTTGAGTATAACTACCACCCAAACACTTCCCCTAAATTTAGCACCCGGCTACAGCAGTATGTTCAAATATTTAAAAGGGTATTTGTTCTGGAACTATATATGCAAAGAGTTTGGGTTATGGGATCAACACACAGCTCCTTTTTAAACTTAATAAAGAATACAATTAGTCCTCTTCTTTGTACCAATATGACTTAATGAACTGAATTACTAAATGTACAATCGGTATGACACCATGCTATTTATATACCATAGATTCATGGCCGTTGCGAATCTTGGTGGGTCTTAGCTGCGCCTGTCTACCCCATGGGGGTGGGGTTCGGCCCCCTGTGGCTTCCCAGTAGGGTGGGGGATGTGGAATTTTCCGAATTCCCCTCCCTTGCTCTAATTGGCGGCTGAGTGGCAACCCTCGGCCCGCCGACGATGTATTGTATCACCGGACCAGATTTTATATATTGTATTTAATTATACCATGAAATCGGACAACTCTCTAAATAAACAATTCCTATAGCATCATTTATTCTACTTTTTTGACCCTGTTACATTGCTGTTTTAAAGTCCCATTGGGGAAACTTTTCCATATTACATGCTCAAGGCCAAAGCTATATTTAGTCAATAATGTTAGCCACTATCCCTGCCCCATTGTTTATATTCTGAATGACAGCTTGGGGAGTTCTCTAGGACTGAGAACTGAGCAATCACATGACTGCTAACCACTCACCTCTCAGTCTGTTCGCAGTGGAGAGCAGTGAATATCAGTCTCTCAGCTCTGCTCCCCCCAGTGCTCACTGGAGCACCAGACTGGGAAGGGTAGCAGCGCTGAAAGGTGGAACCAGCTGTCAATCAGGCATACTGTCAGGAATCTAGTTATAATTTAAATCCTCTACTGGGATTTAAAGGGCAACCAAAGAATCACATAATAATTTTCTTCTTTATGTATAAAACATCTTGTGCTCTTTATTATAATCCCTTAAAAGAACATCAGTTAAAAACAAGCATCACAATTGTTCACAGCGGGTGAACAATAATACACAGTTCAAAAGCTCAATAGTATAACATAATTCTACTAAAGTGTTGAGTGGTAATCCCAGAACCAAATAACAATGAACAACCAGAAAGTCCTTAGTTTGCCAACTTCCTCCAATGGGATGGGACACCCAAAGCATTTCAAATATATTTTTTATACTGAAATTTTTTTCAATTGTTATTGAAATCAGAATGACACAGCCCAGCTTGATTTGTACATTTTTTTTTCCATCAAAATCATAAGGTTTATTGTTGTAAATGGTACATTAAAAAGCATGGTCCATAAAACAAAGTGTACAAAACCATAAGAGAGAGTAGGAATCAAAGCCTGATTCCATTCACGAGCCACCAACTTTCTGGCACCAAATAGTGTTTCATGAAGAAACGTGAGCATATATACATATCAGGATTGACACTGTTTGGGGTCCAGGGACAGTGCAGATCCCATACGCTTACGTAGAAATTGGATGACCTGTGCCTGAAACCGGGGACAATGCCAGGTTAAGTCACTAAACGCTCCAGGAGCAATCAAACATTTAGGGCACAGAGTACTATGAGATGAACAAAATGTATCTAGTTGCACAAGAGTGATATATATGCTCTATGGACAAAGTACAATTGTGCAAAGCGGTCCGAAATTTTTGGGACACCAATTTACATGCCTCCAACACTTCACCCCAGTCCTCATCATCTATGACCCCAGTATCACCCTCCCAATGTGTCTTAAGAGTCTAGGCAAGCTGAGATGCAGCCAGTATGAGTAAAATATTGTAAAACAGAGATCAGTTTATGTGGCCCGTAACTATAAATTACCTCCAGAGCATCTACTGTTAATAAGTTAGGGAATTGGCCAGCAAATTGAGTGTGGAGAGCACGCCTCAATTGAAGATAACGAAATAACCTATAGTTTGGGAGTGCAAAGTCAGATTTCAAATGCTCAAAATATTTTAAATGCTCTATTACAAATTATATGAGAAAGCAGTTATATCCCGTTTGAAAACCACACTCCAGGATCGGGAAGGTGTAAAAGTTTGGGCAGCAGTTTATTAAATCACAAAGGAGTATATCTATAAATTCTGGGAGAGCTAGTTTTAGTTATGACCACATTTCAGACCTGTCTATAGTGAAAAGAAAGGCTGGAACGGCTTGGGGAAACAGGGGACCCCCCCAGCCCTCTCAGTACATCACAAAACGGGTGTGGGAGAGTTGACATCGGGGAGCCACAGAAAAGGGAAAGATATCCCTGCCGATCAGATTTATCTATATGATAAAAGTGGGATAACTGAGCCCCCAGGTAGTATAAACTAAAATCTGAGACTGCAGCGAAGTCAATTTTTTCAAAGCTTTACAAAATGACGAAACCATTCTCATTACACTCACTTAGTACAGAGAGAGACACAGACAAACACACATGGATTACTTCAGAATAACAAAGGGTAGGAATCTGCAACAAAGTTTGTTATAATCCTTGCAATGTACATAGATCACCCAGAGGGGAATGTTTTTTCTCAACAAAAGTGGAGTTACGCTTTAAAGCGGAGGTTCACCGGATTTTTTTTTTAAAAGCCAGCAGGCAGCAGCTACAAATACCTGCAGCTGCTGACTTTAAAAAAAAGGACACTTACCTGTCCAGGTTGCCCGCGACGTTGGCAGCCGAAGCCGAGCTACCGCTCAGCTCTCGGCTTCCCCCGCCGCCATCCTCGGTGAGGGAATCGGGAAGTGAAGCGCTGCGGCTTCGCTGCCCGGTTCCCTACGGCGCCTGCGCGAGTCACGCTGCGCCGTCCTCACTGGTTCCCGTTGTGTTCTGGGAGCCGAGTGTTTCCCAGAACACAACGGGGGGGGGGGGGGTGACGAGAAGGGGCGGGACTCCCGAGTCTGCTCCCGGAAGTGGTGCAAATACCTGTTTTATACAGGTATCTGCACCCCCTCCCCCCTGAAAGGTGCCAAATGTGACACCGGAGGGAGGGTATATATGAGGACATTATAGCCTTTCTTTTCTTTCTTAGTAAATAATTTCCTTTCGGTGCCCAGTCTTTGCCCATGTGGCTTAGGAGTAAATAGATGTGATCAAATGGATATTTAGAAATATATGTCCTACTTCTTATATTTGGCTTATATATATATCTATATATATATATATATATATATATATATATATATATATATATATATTGTGAGGGGGTTAGCTCGGCAGCGGGTGTGTGTGACCCCCGAGATGGGCTCCCCACACAAAAACAGGCCCAGCAAACGGAGGTTGTGGTTTTCAAAATCAAAAAGGTGCGGTTTATTTTCTATTTACAGTGACAAAACACAGCAAAGCAAAAGAAACATAAACAAAATAAATCCTGGTCAACTTGACCTCTGACTAAACATACAGGTTTCCTAACTAACAACTGGGATCAGCCTAGTGCTGTCCTAGTCCCTAAGTCCCTGGTTTTAAATGTCCAAGCAAATAGCCACACAGGCTTTGTCTCACCGCACAGGGGTTCACTCTCCCTAGACAGTCCACACAGGTCTGGTTCCAGGCATGAGCTAACATCTAATGAAGCTGGGAGTTCTTATAGAGGCCTAAATGAGCTGACAAGGTTCAGCTGGTCTCCTCATCTCTGTCTGCACGACGCCCAGCCCTCTCCCTAGAGGTATGAGTCATCCATGAGCCCACTAGCCTTATACAACTCTCCACCTAGTTGTATAAGTCGGCGTAAAGCCTGAATCTGGGCGAAATATATCTACCCCCCTGGATGCAACCAGGTGACTTTACCTTCCTGCTGTCACATACCCCCCCCTCTTGTTTTAACCTCGGGGTTGGAACACCAGCAATCAGGCATTCATGTACTCGAGACAAAGCATCCACATTCCCCATTTGAACGCCAGGGCGATGCTTTACTGTGAAGTTGAATTCCTGGAGGGCCAGGAACCACCTATTCACTCTTCTATTTGTTTCCTTGTTTTGAGCCATCCACTTTAACGGAGCGTGATCCGTAACCATGTCAAAGTGCCTACCTAGCAGGTAGTACCGAAGGGAATCTAGAGCCCACTTCACCGCTAAACACTCCTTTTCAACGGTGGCGTAATTTACCTCATGGGACTTCAACTTCCTGCTGAGGTAAATGACTGGGTGCTCTTCCCCGTTCCAGACCTGGGACAATACTGCTCCTAACCCCACATCTGACGCATCACTTTGTACGACAAAGTCTTTAGAGAAGTCGGGTGAGTACAACACTGGCTGGCTACATAAGGCTTGTTTCAAGAATTGGAATGCTGCCTCAGCCTCGGGGGTCCATTTAATCATGACCGACCCTTTCCCCTTCGTCAGGTTGGTTAGGGGCACAGCCTTAGAAGCAAAGTGGGGAATGAATCGCCGATAATACCCAGCGATTCCCAGAAAGGCTCGTACCTGCTTCTTGCTGTTGGGACGTGGCCAACTCTGGATGGCCTCGACTTTGTTGAGTTGGGGTTTTATTACTCCCCTCCCAATGGTGTACCCAAGATATTTGGCCTCCTCCTGCCCAATGGTACACTTCTTGGGGTTAGCCGTAAACCCCGCTTCCCGAACAGAGTCCAGGACTGCTTGCACTTTTGGCAGATGTGAGGCCCAATCTGTGCTATGGACAATTATGTCATCCAGGTAAGCCGCAGCATACTTCCGATGGGGCCTCAGCATCTGGTCCATTTTCCGCTGGAATGTGGCCGGCGCATTCTGTAACCCGAACGGCATTCTTTTATATTGGAACGCCCCGTCTGGGGTTACAAATGCGGTTTTCTCTTTGGCCGACTTGGCCAGGGGGATTTGCCAATACCCTTTTGTGAGGTCAAGAGTCGTCATGTATCGGGCTGTTCCCAGCCGGTCGATCAACTCATCTATACGTGGCATGGGGTAGGTGTCAAATTTTGTAACTTTGTTCAACTGACGAAAATCGTTACAAAATCGCCAGCTCCCATCCGGTTTAGGCACCAACACAATGGGACTAGACCAATCACTTTGGGACTCCTCTATCACCCCTAAGTTCAGCATTTTCTGTACTTCCTCCCGTATTGCCTCCCGTCGGGCCTCTGGGATCCGATAGGGTTTTAACTTCACCCTTTCACCGGGCGGGGTAATGATGTCATGCTCTACCCCAGATGTTTGTCCCGGCAGCTCAGAGAATACCTCCTTGTTGCGAAGCACAAACTCCTTAACCTCCTGTTGTTGGGGTTGTGACAAGGTGGCTGCTATTCCAACCTCAGGAATCACGCAACCAGTTTGAGCTGGTGACCAAGTGTCTGCAACTAGGGACTCTCTATCCCTCCAGGCTTTCAACAGATTAACGTGATAGATCTGTTCGGGCTTTCGCCTTCCTGGTTGTCTGACCTTGTAATTCACTTCGCTCACTTTTTCCATTATCTCGTAGGGGCCTTGCCATTTGGCAAGGAATTTACTTTCAACCGTAGGGACAAGTACCAGTATCCTATCCCCCGGGGAAAAGGTACGGGTCTTGGCTCCACGGTTGTACACTCTCTGCTGTGCTAACTGCGCTTGGGCCAAATGTTCCTTCACGATGGGCATTACCTGTGCAATTCGGTCTTGCATCAGGGCGACATGCTCAATCACACTCCTGTGGGGAGAACTCTCACTTTCCCAAGTTTCCTTGGCAATATCCAACAGCCCTCTTGGGTGTCTCCCATACAGTAACTCAAAGGGGGAGAATCCCGTAGAGGATTGGGGCACTTCCCTAATAGCAAACATCAGATAAGGAAGTAGACAGTCCCAATCCTTTCCATCTCTATCCACCACTTTCTTCAACATTTGTTTTAGGGTTTTGTTGAACCTTTCAACCAGCCCATCGGTTTGGGGGTGATACACAGATGTACGTAATTGCGTCACTTTGAACAATTTACACAGCTCCTTCATAACCCGGGACATAAAGGGTGTACCTTGGTCCGTAAGCAGTTCTTTACAAATACCCACCCGGCTAAAAACAAGAGATAGCTCTTTGGCTATGGTTTTGGCCGAGGTATTTCGGAGAGGGATCGCTTCTGGATAACGGGTGGCATAGTCCATTATAACTAATATGTACTGGTGCCCCCTAGCAGACTTGATTATAGGACCTACCAAATCCATGGCGATCCTCTCAAACGGGACCTCAATGATGGGTAGAGGGACCAGCGGGCTACGGAAATGTGGCATCGGGGCCGACCTCTGACACACAGGGCAGGAGGAACAATAATTTTCTATGTCCTTCATCACCCCCGGCCAATAGAATCTCTGTAATACCCTCTCTCGGGTTTTCTCTGTCCCCAGATGACCTCCAAGAATGTGCCCATGGGCCAACTCCAACACCAACTTCCTGTAAGGTTTGGGCACCACAAGCTGCTCAACTGTTTCTTCTGCCCTTTTTGCCACCCGATACAGTAGGTCCTTCTCTACGCTGAAGTATGGGTAAGTGCAGGTATTATCTGGGTTCACTAACTCGCCATCTATTTTCACTACGTTTTCCCGTGCCTTTATTAGGGCGGGGTCTTTCAACTGTTCTGTGGCAAAGTTTTCCCTGTGAACCTCAAGATCAGAAAACTCCACAGACGGTAGGTTTTCGTCTGAGGAGGTGGGCTCCTCTCCAGTTTCTTGAGTCTCCCCTGCCAATACTGATAAGGGAAATTCCGGAGAGTCCTCACCACTCTCAGGGGAGTTCTGGCTATCACATTCCTGGTACATAGGGGCACCAGTGGGGGGCTCAGGATCATCCCACAGTTCCCAGAACTTCGGAAAATCCCTTCCCACAATGGCGTCATGCGGTAACTGAGATACTAAGCCCACTGGATGAGAGAGGGTACCTTTGGGGGTCTCGAAACACACTGTAGTCACTGGATACTCTCGGGTGTCCCCATGCACACAAATAACAGCTACCTTGCTATTCCCAGAGACCTCTGTTTTAACTAACTCAGCCTTTATCAGGGTCACAAGGCTACCTGAATCCAACAATACCACAACATTTCTACCATTAACACACATTTTGCATAAATGTTTCTCAGTTCCTCGAATGGCAGTGCATGCGACTGTCGCACACAGCGACTGACGTCTGCCCGTCAGAAAGTCACACTGCATGGGTTCCTCCACAACCGGGCAATTGGCTGCAATATGTCCCGCTTGCCGGCAGCGGTAGCAAACGATCCTTCTTGCGGCCTCTTGAGCCGCTGATTTCCCAGGCTGTTCTCGCCAAACTTGGGGTAGAGCTCCCACCCTCTCACTCTCTCCACCCTCACCCCTTGGAATCCTCTTATCCGCCCCTGGGGATGGTCTGGTCTTAGGGTGGAAAGTCCGAGTGTCTCTGGAAGAGGCCGTCAGGTTCTCTGTAGCCAAGTATTTCTCCACACGATCCACAAGACCATCGGCCGTCTCTGGGTCTCCATGGCTTACCCACTTTTGGATGGCAGTAGGAAGAGCTCTCAAAAACCGATCCATTACAACACGTTCCACAATCTTTGGTGCGGACAAAGTCTCTGGCTGTAGCCACTTTCTGCTCAGGTGAATGAGATCATACATTTGAGACCTGGGGGGTTTTCCAAGCTGGAAAGTCCAGTTATGCACACGCTGAGCCCGGACAGCCTGGGTGACACCCAGCCTTGCCAATATTTCAGCTTTTAGCATCACATAGTCTTTTGCTTGGTTAGGCTCTAGGTCATAGTAAGCTTTCTGCGATTCACCAGTTAACAGAGGAGCCACCAGTCCAGCCCACTGCTCCTCAGGCCACTTTTCTCTTTCAGCGGTCCTTTCAAATGTGGTCAAAAATACCTCTGGATCATCCTCTCCAGTCATTTTTGTCAATAAACGACTCACCCCAAAGGACGCGGTATTAGTGGGACGGCTTTCCTCACTGGTCTGCGGACGTTGCTGCATTACTGCTTCCATCTGTTGTTGTAGTCTCTGCTCTTGCTTCTGCAACAGGTCTATGAAGCGGGCCTCAGATTGCTGCTGGGCTTGTTGCTGAGCCTCCAGACTCTGTTGCAAAGTTGCGTTTGTCTGCTGCTGGGCTGCAAGGCTCTGTTGATGAGCTTGCTGCTGGGCTGCGAAGTTCTTTTGCAAACCTGCATTTGTCTGCTGTTGATTGGCATTTGCTAGAGCCAGCTGCTTCAGTATCTCCTCCATGCTGGCTTAAAAAAAAAAACTGCCACTGGTTCTCCACCAACTGTGAGGGGGTTAGCTTGGCAGCGGGTGTGTGTGACCCCCGAGATGGGCTCCCCACACAAAAACAGGCCCAGCAAACGGAGGTTGTGGTTTTCAAAATCAAAAAGGTGCGGTTTATTTTCTATTTACAGTGACAAAACACAGCAAAGCAAAAGAAACATAAACAAAATAAATCCTGGTCAACTTGACCTCTGACTAAACATACAGGTTTCCTAACTAACAACTGGGATCAGCCTAGTGCTGTCCTAGTCCCTAAGTCCCTGGTTTTAAATGTCCAAGCAAATAGCCACACAGGCTTTGTCTCACCGCACAGGGGTTCACTCTCCCTAGACAGTCCACACAGGTCTGGTTCCAGGCATGAGCTAACATCTAATGAAGCTGGGAGTTCTTATAGAGGCCTAAATGAGCTGACAAGGTTCAGCTGGTCTCCTCATCTCTGTCTGCACGACGCCCCACACTCTCCCTAGAGGTATGAGTCATCCATGAGCCCACTAGCCTTATACAACTCTCCACCTAGTTGTATAAGTCGGCGTAAAGCCTGAATCTGGGCGAAATATATCTACCCCCCTGGATGCAACCAGGTGACTTTACCTTCCTGCTGTCACAATATATATCTATATCTATATCTATATATATTAGGGTTGTCCCGATACCACTTTTTTAGGACCGAGTACAAGTACCGATACTTTTTTTTATGTACTCGCCGATACCGATTACCGATACTTTTTTTTTAATGCCATGTGACAGTTTGACTGATGGGCACTGATAGATGGCACTGATAGACGGCACTTATGGCACTGACAGGTGGCTGGCACTGACAGGTGGCTGGTACTGTTAGATGGCACTGACAGGTGGCTGGCACTGACAGGCGGCACTTATGGGCAATGATGGCACTGACAGGCAGCACTTATGTGCACTGATGGCACTGACAGGTGGCTGGCACTGTTAGATGGCACCGACAGGTGGCTGGCACTGACAGGCGGCACTTATGGGCAATGATGGCACTGACAGGCAGCACTTATGTGCACTGATGGCACTGACAGGTGGCTGGCACTGTTAGATGGCACCGACAGGTGGCTGGCACTGACAGGCGGCACTTATGGGCAATGATGGCACTGACAGGCAGGACTTATGTGCACTGATGGCACTGACAGGTGGCTGGCACTGTTAGATGGCACCGACAGGTGGCTGGCACTGACAGGCGGCACTTATGGGCACTGACAGGCGGCACTTATGGGCACTGACAGGCGGCTGGCACTGATAGGCAGCACTTATGGGCACTGACAGGCGGCAGTTATGGGCACTGATGGCACTGACAGGTGTCTGGTACTGACAGGTGGATGGCACTGAAATGCAGAAATAAATGACATGACTAAATGATACACCCTGCACTTGGCATCAGCAGACATCTTGTTACACCCAGCCCAAATAGTTCGGGCTGGGTGTAACAAGATGTCAGCTGCTGGCTTACTGTGGCCAAGTGCAGGGTGTGCCAAGATGGGCGTCGGGATTTCCAAGCTGACCGGTGACCGAATGTGACAGTCCGGTCACCGATCCTGATGCGGCTGCACTCTGACAGCTTTCCTAGCTATTTCTCTAGTGCAGGTGAGGACTCTCTGGCCCGCTGACTTCGCCTGCTCCGCCCACTGACACCGCCCGCCCTCTCCGCCTCTGACGCCGCCCGCCCTCTACGCCTCTGACGCCGCCTCTGACACTGCCCGCCCTCTCCACCTCTGACGCTGCCTCTGACACCGCTCGCCCTCTCCAACTCTGACACCGCCTCTGACACCGCCCGCCCTCTCCGCCTCTGACACCGCCCATCCTCTCCGCCCACTGAGTCCGCCCATCGATCAAGTATCGGGTCAGGCATCGGGAGCATTTGTGCGAGTACAAGTACTTGCACAAATGCTCGGTATCGGTCCCGATACCGATACTAGTATCGGTATCGGGACAACCCTAATATATATATATATTGTGACAGCAGGAAGGTAAAGTCACCTGGTTGCATCCAGGGGGGTAGATATATTTCGCCCAGATTCAGGCTTTACGCCGACTTATACAACTAGGTGGAGAGTTGTATAAGGCTAGTGGGCTCATGGATGACTCATACCTCTAGGGAGAGGGCTGGGCGTCGTGCAGACAGAGATGAGGAGACCAGCTGAACCTTGTCAGCTCATTTAGGCCTCTATAAGAACTCCCAGCTTCATTAGATGTTAGCTCATGCCTGGAACCAGACCTGTGTGGACTGTCTAGGGAGAGTGAACCCCTGTGCGGTGAGAAAAAGCCTGTGTGGCTATTTGCTTGGACATTTAAAACCAGGGACTTAGGGACTAGGACAGCACTAGGCTGATCCCAGTTGTTAGTTAGGAAACCTGTATGTTTAGTCAGAGGTCAACTTGACCAGGATTTATTTTGGTTATGTTTCTTTTGCTTTGCTGTGTTTTGTCACTGTAAATAGAAAATAAACCGCACCTTTTTTTGATTTTGAAAACCACAACCTCCGTTTGCTGGGCCTGTTTTGTGTGGGGAGCCCATCCCGGGGGTCACACACACCCGCTGCCGAGCTAACCCCCTCACAGTTGGTGGAGAATGCGGGCAGTTTTTTTTAAGCCAGCATGGAGGAGATACTGAAGCAGCTGGCTCTAGCAAATGCCAATCAACAGCAGACAAATGCAGGTTTGCAAAGGAGCCTTGCAGCCCAGCAGCAGACAAACGCAACTTTGCAACAGAGTCTGGAGGCTCAGCAACGAGCCCAGCAGCAATCTGAGGCCCGCTTCATAGACCTGTTGCAGAAGCAAGAGCAGAGACTACAACAACAGATGGAAGCAGTAATGCAGCAACGTCCGCAGACCAGTGAGGAAAGCCGTCCCACTAATACCGCGTCCTTTGGGGTGAGTCGTTTATTGACAAAAATGACTGGAGAGGATGATCCAGAGGTATTTTTGACCACATTTGAAAGGACCGCTGAAAGAGAAAAGTGGCCTGAGGAGCAGTGGGCTGGACTGGTGGCTCCTCTGTTAACTGGTGAATCGCAGAAAGCTTACTATGACCTAGAGCCTAACCAAGCAAAAGACTATGTGATGCTAAAAGCTGAAATATTGGCAAGGCTGGGTGTCACCCAGGCTGTCCGGGCTCAGCGTGTGCATAACTGGACTTTCCAGCTTGGAAAACCCCCCAGGTCTCAAATGTATGATCTCATTCACCTGAGCAGAAAGTGGCTACAGCCAGAGACTTTGTCCGCACCAAAGATTGTGGAACGTGTTGTAATGGATCGGTTTTTGAGAGCTCTTCCTACTGCCATCCAAAAGTGGGTAAGCCATGGAGACCCAGAGACGGCCGATGGTCTTGTGGATCGTGTGGAGAAATACTTGGCTACAGAGAACCTGACGGCCTCTTCCAGAGACACTCGGACTTTCCACCCTAAGACCAGACCATCCCCAGGGGCGGATAAGAGGATTCCAAGGGGTGAGGGTGGAGAGAGTGAGAGGGTGGGAGCTCTACCCCAAGTTTGGCGAGAACAGCCTGGGAAATCAGCGGCTCAAGAGGCGGCAAGAAGGATCGTTTGCTACCGCTGCCGGCAAGCGGGACATATTGCAGCCAATTGCCCGGTTGTGGAGGAACCCATGCAGTGTGACTTTCTGACGGGCAGACGTCAGTCGCTGTGTGCGACAGTCGCATGCACTGCCATTCGAGGAACTGAGAAACATTTATGCAAAATGTGTGTTAATGGTAGAAATGTTGTGGTATTGTTGGATTCAGGTAGCCTTGTGACCCTGATAAAGGCTGAGTTAGTTAAAACAGAGGTCTCTGGGAATAGCAAGGTAGCTGTTATTTGTGTGCATGGGGACACCCGAGAGTATCCAGTGACTACAGTGTGTTTCGAGACCCCCAAAGGTACCCTCTCTCATCCAGTGGGCTTAGTATCTCAGTTACCGCATGACGCCATTGTGGGAAGGGATTTTCCGAAGTTCTGGGAACTGTGGGATGATCCTGAGCCCCTCACTGGTGCCCCTATGTACCAGGAATGTGATAGCCAGAACTCCCCTGAGAGTGGTGAGGACTCTCCGGAATTTCCCTTATCAGTATTGGCAGGGGAGACTCAAGAAACTGGAGAGGAGCCCACCTCCTCAGACGAAAACCTACCGTCTGTGGAGTTTTCTGATCTTGAGGTTCACAGGGAAAACTTTGCCACAGAACAGTTGAAAGACCCCGCCCTAATAAAGGCACGGGAAAACGTAGTGAAAATAGATGGCGAGTTAGTGAACCCAGATAATACCTGCACTTACCCATACTTCAGCGTAGAGAAGGACCTACTGTATCGGGTGGCAAAAAGGGCAGAAGAAACCGTTGAGCAGCTTGTGGTGCCCAAACCTTACAGGAAGTTGGTGTTGGAGTTGGCCCATGGGCACATTCTTGGAGGTCATCTGGGGACAGAGAAAACCCGAGAGAGGGTATTACAGAGATTCTATTGGCCGGGGGTGATGAAGGACGTAGAAAATTATTGTTCCTCCTGCCCTGTGTGTCAGAGGTTGGCCCCGATGCCACATTTCCGTAGCCCGCTGGTCCCTCTACCCATCATTGAGGTCCCGTTTGAGAGGATCGCCATGGATTTGGTAGGTCCTATAATCAAGTCCGCTAGGGGGCACCAGTACATATTAGTTATAATGGACTATGCCACCCGTTATCCAGAAGCGATCCCTCTCCGAAATACCTCGGCCAAAACCATAGCCAAAGAGCTATCTCTTGTTTTTAGCCGGGTGGGTATTTGTAAAGAACTGCTTACGGACCAAGGTACACCCTTTATGTCCCGGGTTATGAAAGAGCTGTGTAAATTGTTCAAAGTGACGCAATTGCGTACGTCTGTGTATCACCCCCAAACCGATGGGCTGGTTGAAAGATTCAACAAAACCCTAAAACAAATGTTGAAGAAAGTGGTGGATAGAGATGGAAAGGATTGGGACTGTTTACTTCCTTATTTGATGTTTGCTATTAGGGAGGTGCCCCAATCCTCTACGGGATTCTCCCCCTTTGAGTTACTGTATGGGAGACACCCAAGAGGGCTGTTGGATATTGCCAAGGAAACTTGGGAAAGTGAGAGTTCTCCCCACAGGAGTGTGATTGAGCATGTCGCCCTGATGCAAGATCGAATTGCACAGGTAATGCCCATCGTGAAGGAACATTTGGCCCAAGCGCAGTTGGCACAGCAGAGAGTGTACAACCGTGGAGCCAAGACCCGTACCTTTTCCCCGGGGGATAGGATATTGGTACTTGTCCCTACGGTTGAAAGTAAATTCCTTGCCAAATGGCAAGGCCCCTACGAGATAATGGAAAAAGTGAGCGAAGTGAATTACAAGGTCAGACAACCAGGAAGGCGAAAGCCCGAACAGATCTATCACGTTATACTGTTGAAAGCCTGGAGGGATAGAGAGTCCCTAGTCGCAGACACTTGGTCACCAGCTCAAACTGGTTGCGTGATTCCTGAGGTTGGAATAGCAGCCACCTTGTCACAACCCCAACAACAGGAGGTTAAGGAGTTTGTGCTTCGCAACAAGGAGGTATTCTCTGAGCTGCCGGGACAAACATCTGGGGTAGAGCATGACATCATTACCC
This sequence comes from Rana muscosa, assembly GCA_029206835.1. Classification (NCBI taxonomy): domain Eukaryota; kingdom Metazoa; phylum Chordata; class Amphibia; order Anura; family Ranidae; genus Rana; species Rana muscosa. Next base: position 130,919,964 of record CM055126.1, read on the forward strand.
CGCCCGGTGAAAGGGTGAAGTTAAAACCCTATCGGATCCCAGAGGCTCGACGGGAGGCAATACGGGAGGAAGTACAGAAAATGCTGAACTTAGGGGTGATAGAGGAGTCCCAAAGTGATTGGTCTAGTCCCATCGTGTTGGTGCCTAAACCGGATGGGAGCTGGCGATTTTGTAACGATTTTCGTCAGTTGAACAAAGTTACAAAATTTGACACCTACCCCATGCCACGTATAGATGAGTTGATCGACCGGCTGGGAACAGCCCGATACTTGACGACTCTTGACCTCACAAAAGGGTATTGGCAAATCCCCCTGGCCAAGTCGGCCAAAGAGAAAACCGCATTTGTAACCCCAGACGGGGCGTTCCAATATAAAAGAATGCCGTTCGGGTTACAGAATGCGCCGGCCACATTCCAGCGGAAAATGGACCAGATGCTGAGGCCCCATCGGAAGTATGCTGCGGCTTACCTGGATGACGTAATTGTCCATAGCACAGATTGGGCCTCACATCTGCCAAAAGTGCAAGCAGTCCTGGACTCTGTTCGGGAAGCGGGGTTTACGGCTAACCCCAAGAAGTGTACCATTGGGCAGGAGGAGGCCAAATATCTTGGGTACACCATTGGGAGGGGAGTAATAAAACCCCAACTCAACAAAGTCGAGGCCATCCAGAGTTGGCCACGTCCCAACAGCAAGAAGCAGGTACGAGCCTTTCTGGGAATCGCTGGGTATTATCGGCGATTCATTCCCCACTTTGCTTCTAAGGCTGTGCCCCTAACCAACCTGACGAAGGGGAAAGGGTCGGTCATGATTAAATGGACCCCCGAGGCTGAGGCAGCATTCCAATTCTTGAAACAAGCCTCATGTAGCCAGCCAGTGTTGTACTCACCCGACTTCTCTAAAGACTTTGTCGTACAAAGTGATGCGTCAGATGTGGGGTTAGGAGCAGTATTGTCCCAGGTCTGGAACGGGGAAGAGCACCCAGTCATTTACCTCAGCAGGAAGTTGAAGTCCCATGAGGTAAATTACGCCACCGTTGAAAAGGAGTGTTTAGCGGTGAAGTGGGCTCTAGATTCCCTTCGGTACTACCTGCTAGGTAGGCACTTTGACATGGTTACGGATCACGCTCCGTTAAAGTGGATGGCTCAAAACAAGGAAACAAATAGAAGAGTGAATAGGTGGTTCCTGGCCCTCCAGGAATTCAACTTCACAGTAAAGCATCGCCCTGGCGTTCAAATAGGGAATGTGGATGCTTTGTCTCGAGTACATGAATGCCTGATTGCTGGTGTTCCAACCCCGAGGTTAAAACAAGAGGGGGGGGGGTATGTGACAGCAGGAAGGTAAAGTCACCTGGTTGCATCCAGGGGGGTAGATATATTTCGCCCAGATTCAGGCTTTACGCCGACTTATACAACTAGGTGGAGAGTTGTATAAGGCTAGTGGGCTCATGGATGACTCATACCTCTAGGGAGAGGGCTGGGCGTCGTGCAGACAGAGATGAGGAGACCAGCTGAACCTTGTCAGCTCATTTAGGCCTCTATAAGAACTCCCAGCTTCATTAGATGTTAGCTCATGCCTGGAACCAGACCTGTGTGGACTGTCTAGGGAGAGTGAACCCCTGTGCGGTGAGAAAAAGCCTGTGTGGCTATTTGCTTGGACATTTAAAACCAGGGACTTAGGGACTAGGACAGCACTAGGCTGATCCCAGTTGTTAGTTAGGAAACCTGTATGTTTAGTCAGAGGTCAACTTGACCAGGATTTATTTTGGTTATGTTTCTTTTGCTTTGCTGTGTTTTGTCACTGTAAATAGAAAATAAACCGCACCTTTTTTTGATTTTGAAAACCACAACCTCCGTTTGCTGGGCCTGTTTTGTGTGGGGAGCCCATCCCGGGGGTCACACACACCCGCTGCCGAGCTAACCCCCTCACAATATATATATATATATCCTGAAAAAACCTGAACCAAAAGCCCACATTGTGTGTCATTCCTTTCATGTTTTGTGACAATGGTATTTATGGTAGTTACAAACAAAGAGCGAGTCGAAATGTTTAGACTTTCTGGCCAGTCCTTAATACTCTTGTCCTATATGTTCTTTAAATGCTATATTTGTAACATAATTACTGAAACAAAAGGATACATAACAATGTATTCCTCTCACTCACGGTATGAACAGCTTGCTGAATAACAATGTACAAATAAATCTTCTATCACAAAGAACATAACATGTATAGTATCTCAATGTGTTTAAAGCATATGTCAAGGCTTTAACTGTATATTTTTTTCCATTCCCATATTCTACCATGTTATGTCAATGAGGATACCACATATGTATGTATTATTTGTTGTTTCTACCCATAGTGGGGCCAAGAATCAATAATGCAAATTTTGCATTTCTTTCCTACCTAAACACTGACACTAAATATAAAACTTTTTGTACCTAAAACACACTGACACTAACGCTAATGCTAACCTATATCAAGCCCTGTTCTAACTATTCTTTCTTTTTTTTTTTTTTTTTTAACAAAACTGTTTTATCTTTGGTTTACTTAGACTTTTCCTTTGGAAACTGGCTATCACAGTCATCATGTGATTGGGAAATGGTCTTACTGGCTGCTGATTGTTGCCCTGAGACCAGAAGCTGTCAGCAACAGCTCAGTTTCTTTGTGGGGGGGGGGGTTGTGAATGAGCATACTCCCAGCACATACACATGCCGCATATACACTGTGTGAAGTAACAGAAGAGAACTCACTCCTGTGACGTTGCATATTAGTGTTACACCATCGTGAGGAGTGCACTAGTTTCGGGGCACCCCTGACAACCCCAGACGGCACAGTGGTTGAGAAGGGCTTCTTGAGAGAACATGCACTATTCTCCTATGGTGTTTGCCCTTGTAAGGCCCTGCAAGTACAGAAAAAAGACCTGTTGATCTACCAGAAATGCACTCAGCTCCTAAAACCTGTTGTGTGTTGACAAAAACAGCAGTGGTGTCAGCCCTCCCATTTGTATTTTGCTAAATCCACTCCCATTTTCAGATCTTATAGGCTATTATTTATTCTAAGATAAGAACTGGGAGGACTATTTAAGATAATATATGATACCTGCATAGGATGCAGGACTGCTCTGTGTATATGTATGTATGTATATGTATATATATATATATATATATATATATATATATATATATATATATATATATATATATATTGTGTAAGAATAAATATATATATACATATATATATATATATATATATATATATATATATATATATTGTGAGGGGGTTAGCTCGGCAGCGGGTGTGTGTGACCCCCGGGATGGGCTCCCCACACAAAACAGGCCCAGCAAACGGAGGTTGTGGTTTTCAAAATCAAAAAAGGTGCGGTTTATTTTCTATTTACAGTGACAAAACACAGCAAAGCAAAAGAAACATAACCAAAATAAATCCTGGTCAAGTTGACCTCTGACTAAACATACAGGTTTCCTAACTAACAACTGGGATCAGCCTAGTGCTGTCCTAGTCCCTAAGTCCCTGGTTTTAAATGTCCAAGCAAATAGCCACACAGGCTTGGTCTCACCGCACAGGGGTTCACTCTCCCTAGACAGTCCACACAGGTCTGGTTCCAGGCATGAGCTAACATCTAATGAAGCTGGGAGTTCTTATAGAGGCCTAAATGAGCTGACAAGCTTCAGCTGGCCTCATCAACTCCCTGTCTGTACGACGCCCAGCCCTCTCCCTAGAGGTATGAGTCATCCATGAGCCCACTAGCCTTATACAACTCTCCACCTAGTTGTATAAGTCGGCGTAAAGCCTGAATCTGGGCGAAATATATCTACCCCCCTGGATGCAACCAGGTGACTTTACCTTCCTGCTGTCACATACCCCCCCCCTCTTGTTTTAACCTCGGGGTTGGAACACCAGCAATCAGGCATTCATGTACTCGAGACAAAGCATCCACATTCCCCATTTGAACGCCAGGGCGATGCTTTACTGTGAAGTTAAATTCCTGGAGGGCCAGGAACCACCTATTCACTCTTCTATTTGTTTCCTTGTTTTGAGCCATCCACTTTAACGGAGCGTGATCCGTAACCATGTCAAAGTGCCTACCTAGCAGGTAGTACCGAAGGGAATCTAGAGCCCACTTCACCGCTAAACACTCCTTTTCAACGGTGGCGTAATTTACCTCATGGGACTTCAACTTCCTGCTGAGGTAAATGACTGGGTGCTCTTCCCCGTTCCAGACCTGGGACAATACTGCTCCTAACCCCACATCTGACGCATCACTTTGTACGACAAAGTCTTTAGAGAAGTCGGGTGAGTACAACACTGGCTGGCTACATAAGGCTTGTTTCAAGAATTGGAATGCTGCCTCAGCCTCGGGGGTCCATTTAATCATGACCGACCCTTTCCCCTTCGTCAGGTTGGTTAGGGGCACAGCCTTAGAAGCAAAGTGGGGAATGAATCGCCGATAATACCCAGCGATTCCCAGAAAGGCTCGTACCTGCTTCTTGCTGTTGGGACGTGGCCAACTCTGGATGGCCTCGACTTTGTTGAGTTGGGGTTTTATTACTCCCCTCCCAATGGTGTACCCAAGATATTTGGCCTCCTCCTGCCCAATGGTACACTTCTTGGGGTTAGCCGTAAACCCCGCTTCCCGAACAGAGTCCAGGACTGCTTGCACTTTTGGCAGATGTGAGGCCCAATCTGTGCTATGGACAATTACGTCATCCAGGTAAGCCGCAGCATACTTCCGATGGGGCCTCAGCATCTGGTCCATTTTCCGCTGGAATGTGGCCGGCGCATTCTGTAACCCGAACGGCATTCTTTTATATTGGAACGCCCCGTCTGGGGTTACAAATGCGGTTTTCTCTTTGGCCGACTTGGCCAGGGGGATTTGCCAATACCCTTTTGTGAGGTCAAGAGTCGTCATGTATCGGGCTGTTCCCAGCCGGTCGATCAACTCATCTATACGTGGCATGGGGTAGGTGTCAAATTTTGTAACTTTGTTCAACTGACGAAAATCGTTACAAAATCGCCAGCTCCCATCCGGTTTAGGCACCAACACGATGGGACTAGACCAATCACTTTGGGACTCCTCTATCACCCCTAAGTTCAGCATTTTCTGTACTTCCTCCCGTATTGCCTCCCGTCGAGCCTCTGGGATCCGATAGGGTTTTAACTTCACCCTTTCACCGGGCGGGGTAATGATGTCATGCTCTACCCCAGATGTTTGTCCCGGCAGCTCAGAGAATACCTCCTTGTTGCGAAGCACAAACTCCTTAACCTCCTGTTGTTGGGGTTGTGACAAGGTGGCTGCTATTCCAACCTCAGGAATCACGCAACCAGTTTGAGCTGGTGACCAAGTGTCTGCGACTAGGGACTCTCTATCCCTCCAGGCTTTCAACAGATTAACGTGATAGATCTGTTCGGGCTTTCGCCTTCCTGGTTGTCTGACCTTGTAATTCACTTCGCTCACTTTTTCCATTATCTCGTAGGGGCCTTGCCATTTGGCAAGGAATTTACTTTCAACCGTAGGGACAAGTACCAATATCCTATCCCCCGGGGAAAAGGTACGGGTCTTGGCTCCACGGTTGTACACTCTCTGCTGTGCCAACTGCGCTTGGGCCAAATGTTCCTTCACGATGGGCATTACCTGTGCAATTCGATCTTGCATCAGGGCGACATGCTCAATCACACTCCTGTGGGGAGAACTCTCACTTTCCCAAGTTTCCTTGGCAATATCCAACAGCCCTCTTGGGTGTCTCCCATACAGTAACTCAAAGGGGGAGAATCCCGTAGAGGATTGGGGCACCTCCCTAATAGCAAACATCAAATAAGGAAGTAAACAGTCCCAATCCTTTCCATCTCTATCCACCACTTTCTTCAACATTTGTTTTAGGGTTTTGTTGAATCTTTCAACCAGCCCATCGGTTTGGGGGTGATACACAGACGTACGCAATTGCGTCACTTTGAACAATTTACACAGCTCTTTCATAACCCGGGACATAAAGGGTGTACCTTGGTCCGTAAGCAGTTCTTTACAAATACCCACCCGGCTAAAAACAAGAGATAGCTCTTTGGCTATGGTTTTGGCCGAGGTATTTCGGAGAGGGATCGCTTCTGGATAACGGGTGGCATAGTCCATTATAACTAATATGTACTGGTGCCCCCTAGCGGACTTGATTATAGGACCTACCAAATCCATGGCGATCCTCTCAAACGGGACCTCAATGATGGGTAGAGGGACCAGCGGGCTACGGAAATGTGGCATCGGGGCCAACCTCTGACACACAGGGCAGGAGGAACAATAATTTTCTACGTCCTTCATCACCCCCGGCCAATAGAATCTCTGTAATACCCTCTCTCGGGTTTTCTCTGTCCCCAGATTACCTCCAAGAATGTGCCCATGGGCCAACTCCAACACCAACTTCCTGTAAGGTTTGGGCACCACAAGCTGCTCAACGGTTTCTTCTGCCCTTTTTGCCACCCGATACAGTAGGTCCTTCTCTACGCTGAAGTATGGGTAAGTGCAGGTATTATCTGGGTTCACTAACTCGCCATCTATTTTCACTACGTTTTCCCGTGCCTTTATTAGGGCGGGGTCTTTCAACTGTTCTGTGGCAAAGTTTTCCCTGTGAACCTCAAGATCAGAAAACTCCACAGACGGTAGGTTTTCGTCTGAGGAGGTGGGCTCCTCTCCAGTTTCTTGAGTCTCCCCTGCCAATACTGATAAGGGAAATTCCGGAGAGTCCTCACCACTCTCAGGGGAGTTCTGGCTATCACATTCCTGGTACATAGGGGCACCAGTGAGGGGCTCAGGATCATCCCACAGTTCCCAGAACTTCGGAAAATCCCTTCCCACAATGGCGTCATGCGGTAACTGAGATACTAAGCCCACTGGATGAGAGAGGGTACCTTTGGGGGTCTCGAAACACACTGTAGTCACTGGATACTCTCGGGTGTCCCCATGCACACAAATAACAGCTACCTTGCTATTCCCAGAGACCTCTGTTTTAACTAACTCAGCCTTTATCAGGGTCACAAGGCTACCTGAATCCAGCAATACCACAACATTTCTACCATTAACACACATTTTGCATAAATGTTTCTCAGTTCCTCGAATGGCAGTGCATGTGACTGTCGCACACAGCGACTGACGTCTGCCCGTCAGAAAGTCACACTGCATGGGTTCCTCCACAACCGGGCAATTGGCTGCAATATGTCCCGCTTGCCGGCAGCGGTAGCAAACGATCCTTCTTGCCGCCTCTTGAGCTGCTGATTTCCCAGGCTGTTCTCGCCAAACTTGGGGTAGAGCTCCCACCCTCTCACTCTCTCCACCCTCACCCCTTGGAATCCTCTTATCCGCCCCTGGGGATGGTCTGGTCTTAGGGTGGAAAGTCCGAGTGTCTCTGGAAGAGGCCGTCAGGTTCTCTGTAGCCAAGTATTTCTCCACACGATCCACAAGACCATCGGCCGTCTCTGGGTCTCCATGGCTTACCCACTTTTGGATGGCAGTAGGAAGAGCTCTCAAAAACCGATCCATTACAACACGTTCCACAATCTTTGGTGCGGACAAAGTCTCTGGCTGTAGCCACTTTCTGCTCAGGTGAATGAGATCATACATTTGAGACCTGGGGGGTTTTCCAAGCTGGAAAGTCCAGTTATGCACACGCTGAGCCCGGACAGCCTGGGTGACACCCAGCCTTGCCAATATTTCAGCTTTTAGCATCACATAGTCTTTTGCTTGGTTAGGCTCTAGGTCATAGTAAGCCTTCTGCGATTCACCAGTTAACAGAGGAGCCACCAGTCCAGCCCACTGCTCCTCAGGCCACTTTTCTCTTTCAGCGGTCCTTTCAAATGTGGTCAAAAATACCTCTGGATCATCCTCTCCAGTCATTTTTGTCAATAAACGACTCACCCCAAAGGACGCGGTATTAGTGGGACGGCTTTCCTCACTGGTCTGCGGACGTTGCTGCATTACTGCTTCCATCTGTTGTTGTAGTCTCTGCTCTTGCTTCTGCAACAGGTCTATGAAGCGGGCCTCAGATTGCTGCTGGGCTCGTTGCTGAGCCTCCAGACTCTGTTGCAAAGTTGCGTTTGTCTGCTGCTGGGCTGCAAGGCTCCTTTGCAAACCTGCATTTGTCTGCTGTTGATTGGCATTTGCTAGAGCCAGCTGCTTCAGTATCTCCTCCATGCTGGCTTAAAAAAAACTGCCACTGGTTCTCCACCAACTGTGAGGGGGTTAGCTCGGCAGCGGGTGTGTGTGACCCCCGGGATGGGCTCCCCACACAAAACAGGCCCAGCAAACGGAGGTTGTGGTTTTCAAAATCAAAAAAGGTGCGGTTTATTTTCTATTTACAGTGACAAAACACAGCAAAGCAAAAGAAACATAACCAAAATAAATCCTGGTCAAGTTGACCTCTGACTAAACATACAGGTTTCCTAACTAACAACTGGGATCAGCCTAGTGCTGTCCTAGTCCCTAAGTCCCTGGTTTTAAATGTCCAAGCAAATAGCCACACAGGCTTGGTCTCACCGCACAGGGGTTCACTCTCCCTAGACAGTCCACACAGGTCTGGTTCCAGGCATGAGCTAACATCTAATGAAGCTGGGAGTTCTTATAGAGGCCTAAATGAGCTGACAAGCTTCAGCTGGCCTCATCAACTCCCTGTCTGTACGACGCCCAGCCCTCTCCCTAGAGGTATGAGTCATCCATGAGCCCACTAGCCTTATACAACTCTCCACCTAGTTGTATAAGTCGGCGTAAAGCCTGAATCTGGGCGAAATATATCTACCCCCCTGGATGCAACCAGGTGACTTTACCTTCCTGCTGTCACAATATATATATATATATATATATATATATATATATATATATATTACATATACAATTAAAACTATATGAACCCTGGCTTGTCAGCAAAAAAGTGCTTATATAAATAAATATTGGTTGGATTGGTGGATTGGTTGGCTTCTTTTTTTTTTGGTGCATCATTTGCCAATTGTCTGCCCTGCTCAGTGCTGTCTAACTCACTGCAGTGCTCACCTCGATCTAGCAGGCTGCTGCTCTCCAGGCTCCGCTAGTCCGCTGCTTCTAAGGGAGAGAGAGGCCGGAGGGGGGCGGAGTGCAGATGTAGATCACTCCGCCGGCGCCTGCGGGACCTACAGCCGGAACTATAGAAGCTGCATCGGCAAATTCGGCTGGGTTACTCCGCGGCTGTGGTCTTAGTTCCCTGCTCAATCACCTCCCACTAGCAGAACAGCTGTTTTTCCCGGCCGGACCCGACCCCAGTGGTGGTGACTGAGTTACACAGGGACAGGACAGATGTTGCAGGCACTCCAGGAAGTCAGCACTAACACAATTTGTGTAACACAGACAGAGCACAGGGATGATTAGGGTGTGCCTGGGCACACCCGGCACACCCCATGGGCACGCCTATGACCTACATGTTATATGTTGTTTCCCTATAGCTTTGATACTCCACACGGATGTTTTCTACATAATCGCAATTATAAAAAAAAAATTAACATTGTCATATTTGATCACTAATACGGCAAATCTGTGGTCCTATCCCTTTTTTCTGGTATTGTTCCGGCTGATCGACCTGAACTCTCTGCCAGTCAACAATGCCCTGGAGCTATAGACGGGCGCGGGCAATAGTACTTCTAACAGCATTGTTGGCCAGCAGAGACACACGAACCAGCTGGAGTGTTGTGGTCACGCGAGATAGAAAAGTGTATTTAGATGGTGATTTAGTAAAACATTTCTGTAGGGAGTATGAAAGCAATGAGGAAGCAACATTTAACAGGTATGTTGTTGTCTAGCTTTTCATCGCTACATACTGGAGTTACATAGTTAGGTTGAAAAAAGTCCATCTAGTTCAACCAGGGCTTTTTTTCAGGGGGAACTTGGTGGAACTCCGTTCCACCACCTCTGGCTCAGACCCTTGGGGGGGGGGGGGCCTGCTCACCACAATCACTTGTAAACACAGAAGTCCAGTTTCTGTGTTTACAAGAGACAGCTCTGCAATCTGTGTGTAACCCCCCTGAACTCTGCACTCTGTATGTAATGCAATCCTGGTATTTAATGCCCCTTTAAGACTCTCCTACTGTTCGTGAAATTTGACTGACCACACCCACTATTTGATGTGATTTGGAGGGTGTGTGTGGGTGGAGAGGTTTTGGGGGGTCATGGTTGAGTTCCAGCAACTATTATTTGAGAATAAAAGCCCTGAGTTCAACTAATAGAAAAAAATATATAAATAGTAAACCCCCATATACACAATCCTATGCCTACAGTTGATTCAGAGGAAGGCAAACAAAAAACCCCAATAAGGCATGATCTAATTTGCTTCTGCAGGGAAAAAAAATCCTTCCTGATCCCTCAGGAGGCAATCAAATATTCCTTGGATTAACTACCCTTGATGTTATTACTAATACATGTTTATTTCCAGCTATATTTTTTGCATTTAGAAATGCATCCAGCTCTTTTTCTATGCAATCTACTGGACTGGCCAGAGCTACTCCTTGAGGGTGTCTATTCCTCATTTTCACAGTTCTTACTGTGAAGAAGCCTTTCCTTATGTGGAAGTTAAATCTATTTTCCTCCAGACATAAAGAGTGCCCTTGTTCTTTTTGATTACCTTAAGGCAGTGGTCTCCAAACTGCGGCCCTGGAGCCGGATGTGGCCCTTTGCTTGCCTCTATCCAGGCCTTGGGGCACTGTTCCACTCACAACTGACACTAATGATGGGGCACTATTCCTCCCACTCATACCAAGGATGGGGTGCTATTCCTTCCACTGATATCAACAATTGGGCACTATTCCTTCCACTGAAACCAATGATGGGGCATTTTCTACTCCCACTAGCTACAAACGGGCCCCACTAAAGTCTGAAGGACAGTAAACTGGCCCTTTGTTTAGAAAGTTTGGAGGCCCCTGCCTTATAGTAAATAATTCTACACCAAGCTCACTATATGGAACTATATATACTTTATATACTCTTATGTATTTATACTCTGTATATATACTCTGATGTATTTACACAAGGTGATTATATCCTTCCTTAATTGCTTCTTCTCAAGAGAGAATAAATTAAGTTCAGCTAATCTTTCCTCATAGCTGAGCTCCTCCATCTCCCTGCAAGGCAAGACAGAGCTACCTACACAGTGAGGTAATAGAGCCGGGCTAGGTAGGTCTGGGGAAGGAGGGGGGATTGGAGTTGGGGTTCCACGCTGTGCACTGTGTATAGTGCACCCCTGAACTCTGCACTCTGTACACAGTGCACCCCTGAACTCTGCACTCTATACACAGCGCACCCCTGAACACTGCACTCTGTAGTTGATTGTTTGCTTCAGTTGCACTACCAAGGACTGAAATGCTCCAGGAAAGATCTTTTCATGCTAAGCTAATCAAGATGATCACAATTGAAAGTCAGATGGCTTTGTGTGCCATTGAGAAGGTGATTAACCACTAGCCTACCACCCGCCGTCATATGACGGCGGGACGATGAGGCTCTCGTTCTGGGCAGACGTCATATGACGTCATCGCCTTCCCGAGCCACTAGGGGGCGCGCACCCGCCGCGTCACTGGGGACCCGATGCACGTGCCCGGCGGCCGCGATGTCCGCCGGGCACTCGCGATTGCCCAGTAACGGAGCAGGACTGTAGATCTGTGTGTGTAAACACACAGATCCACGTCCTGTCAGGGAGAAGAGACCGATGGTGTGTCCCTTGTACATAGGGACACCGATCGGTCACCTCCCCCAGTCAGTCCCCTCCCCCCACAGTTAGAATCACTCCCTAGGGAACACATTTAACCCCTTGACCGCCCCTAGTGTTAACCCCTTCCCTGCCAGTCATATTTATACAGTAATCAATGCATTTTCATAGCGCGGATCGCTGTATAAATGTGAATGGTCCCAAAAATGTGTCAAAAGTGTCCGATGTGTCCGCCGCAATATCGCAGTCATGATAAAAATTTCAGATCGCCGCCATTACTAGTAAAAAGAATAAAAATAATAAAAATGCTATAAATCTATCCCCTATTTTGTAGCCGCTATAATTTTTGCGCAAACCAATCAATATACGCTTATTGCGTTTTATTTTTTTTAACCAAAAATATGTAGAAGAATACATATCAGCCTAAACTGAGGAAAAAATGTGTTTAACCACTTCAATACCAGGCACTTATACACCTTCCTGCCCAAGCCAATTTTGAGCTTTCAGCGCTGTCGCAATTTGAATGACAATTGCGCGGTCATGCTACACTGTACCCAAACAAATTTTTTATCATTTTGTTCCCACAAATAGAGCTTTCTTTCGGTGGTATTTGATCGCCTCTGCGATTTTTATTTTTTGCACAACAAATAAAAAAATAGCAAAAATTTTGAAAAAAACTAAGTTTTTCTTTGTTTCTGTTCATTTCTTTTGTAAATAAGTACCTTTTCTACTTCAATGACGGGCACTGATAAGGCGGCACTGACAGGCACTGATAAGGCGACACTGATGGGCACCGATGAGGTGGCACCAATGAGGTGGCACTGATGGGCACTAATGATGGGCACTGATAGGCGGCACTGATGGGCACTGATAGGCAGCACTGATAGGCGGCACTGATATGTGGCACTGGTATGCGGCACTGATGGGCACTCATAGGTGGCACTAATGGGCACTCATAGGCGGCACTGATGGGCACTCATAGGGCACATATAGGCGGCACTGATGGGCACTTATGGGTGGCACTGATAGGTGGCACGGACAGGCACTGATAGGTGGGCATTTATGGGCACAGATGGGCACGGATGGGCACTGATAGGTGGCACTGGCACTGATGGACACTAGTAGGTGGCACTGATGACACTGGTGGCTGGCATTGCTGGGCATCACACATTGTGGTCGTGCCATGATGGGGCCAGTCAGTGCCCATTTGTGGGCACTGATTGGCATATGTTTTTTATGTATTTGTACATGTGGATGGCCATGGGGGACTTACCTGGCCATCCACATGCTTGGGGCTTCCCTGGTGGTCCTGGGCGGCATCCTGGTGGTCTAGTGTGGGTATCCGAGTGGGGGCTGCGCTGATAAACAATCAGCGCGAACCCCCCATGTCAGGAGAGCCACCGATCGGCTCTCCTCTACTCGCGTCTGTCAGACGCGAGTGAGGAAGAGCCGATCAACGGCTCTTCCTGTTAACATCGTGATCAGCCGTGATTGGACACGGCTGATCACGTGGTAAAAAGCCTCTGCCGGAGGCTCTTTACCGAGATCAGTGCAGCGGTGTGTCAGACTGACACACCGCTCCACCGATCGCCGCGATGCGCGCCCCCCGGGTGCACGGCGGCTGTTATCCTGCAGGACGTCAATAGATGTCCAGTGTGGATAACAGAACCACTTCCCAGACGTCAATCTCCTATTGACTGGGCGGGAAGTGGTTAAAAAAAAAAAATGGATATTTATTATAGCAAAAAGTAAAAAATATTGTGTTTTTTCAAACTTGTCCCTCTTCTTTTGTTTATAGCGCAAGAAATAACCGCAGAGGTGATCAAATACCACCAAAAAAAGCTCTATTTGTGGGGAAAACATTATAAAAATTTCATTTGGGTAAAGTGTTGCATGACCGGGCAATTGTCATTCAAAGTGTGCAGCGCTGAAAGCTGAAAAATGGCATGGGCAGGAAGGGGGTGAAAGTGCCCTGTATTGAGGTGGTTAAAGCGGAGTTCCACCCAGATTTTTTTTTTTAAGTAATCCGTTTTTTTACACTATATTAAAACATTAAATACATGCCATTTAACACATCAAGCTCAATTCCCAGTTTTTAAAATGACTTACTGTTTATTCCTGATGTGCAGAGCGCTTCCATCGCTACTGTGGGCATGTGAAGCCCACTAGTAGTCTCTTCCGGCATATGGTGATGCTGGATGCCAATCAGAATATGCAACCGAAGGGACGTTGCGTTGTGGCCATCTTGGTACAACCACACTCGTCCGCACTTGTCCGCAGTAAGCCTAGAGTTAAAAGTTGGCAAGCGGACATCTTTATACACCCACCGGAGTCTTGCTTTTAACAGTTATTTTTAACAGTAAACTCAGCTTATATATAATGTATTTCACTATATAAGCTGAGTTTACTGTTAAAAATAACTGTCAAAAGCAAGACTCCGGTGGGCGTATAAAGATGTCCGCTTGCCGACTTCTAAACTCTAGGCTTACTGCAGACGAGTGCGGGTGTACCAAGATGGCTGCAACGCAACGTCCCTTCAGTTGCATATTCTGATAGGTAGTGGGCTTTGCTTGCGTCATTTCCGGTTTATAAATAATGCAATGCTAGCGCTCGGCGCTGCCCACTGACTCCTGGGAAAGGATGACACACATCTCCCAGGAGCACAGGCGCCGAGGGAAATGACGTAAATCGCCATGGACCAGAAGTGGCAGCATAGAAGGAACCCCATAGCAACAGCAGTTACAGAGTGAGTAAAAACATTTTTTTTTTCCAAATGTTGTTGCTGAAGGAGAATGCTGTGGATTTATGTAAAGTTCATTTTATGGGTGGAACTCCGCTTTACCTACACTTAATTGAGTGTACAAGTCATTTTTAGGTGGGGGTGATCCATTTTCCATCTTAGTGATTATTATGAATTTTTATTTTTCTGACATGTTGCTGTTATATCTTTCACTTAGATCTTATAAGTTATACTAAGTACGGTAAATGCGGCTGGATATAACGAAAACTGTGTCTGTCTTCATGTCAGGCTGCAAAGCAACAAAATGTGATTATTTTAAAGGGAGGTGATTATTTTCTATACCCACTTTAGATATTGTAGGGCAGGAGTGGTTAGTGGGTGCTTATGTGTGTACATAGCTCACATGACAATTCACAAAAAAATGCATTGTACGTGCCAAGGTTTGTTGCTTGATCTCATGTACAGCACAAATGTTTTGTAACATGAGATCGTGGACTGACAAGAAAAACAAAAAATTGAGGTAAGGCCCCATGCACACGAGACACCGGTGCAAACTCTGCTGAACGCACTTTTTTAAAGGCTGAAACCGGCGTTTAAAAACGCCTGTTTTGCCGCGATTTTAGCGGCGTTTTACCACGTTTGCGACTATAAGCGTTTAGTTAAAAAACATCATAAGACCCTCCCTAAGCTCAAAAAACAGTATTTAACCATTTCAGCCATTTTGTGAGACCAGAGTGAGTAGCAGCAGCTGAGAGAGCAGCAGTGTACTTGTATTTAGCGTGTCACTTGCCACATCACCTGCCGCAAGCTGTGGATTGTCCATTTGCCACATCACCTGCCACAAGTTGTGGATTGTCCACTGGCTACGTCACCTGCCACGTCACCTGGCCACGTCACCTGCCACAAGCTGTGGATTGTCCACTTGCCACGTCACCTGGCCACGTCGCCTGCCACGTCACCTGGCCACATCACCTGCCACAAGTTGTGTATTGTCCACTTGCCATGTCACCTGGCCACGTCACCTGCCACGTCGATGGGCCACAAGTTGTGAATTGTCCACTTGCCACGTCACCTGCCACGTCACCTGGCCACGTCACCTGCCACAAGTTGTAGATTGTCCACTTGCCACGTCACCTGCCACAAGTTGTGGATTGTCCACTTGCCACAAGTTGTGAATTGTCCACTTGCCATGTCACCTGGCCACGTCACCTGCCACGTCGCCGGGCCACAAGTTGTGGATTGTCCATTTGCCACAAGTTGTGAATTGTCCACTTGCCACGTCACCTGCCACGTCATCTGGCCACGTCACCTGCCACAAGTTGTAGATTGTCCACTTGCCACGTCACCTGCCACAAGTTGTGGATTGTCCACAATGCAATGCAAGCACATACAGTTTTTTTTAAATATTTTTTAATGGTTTTTCATTATTTGCCATCATTTTTGAGATTTCTAATGTAAAAAAATAGGTCACCTTTAAAAACGCTTATAAATTAAATTGCGGCAAAACGCCGGTTTAGCCGCGTTTTTCATCTGAAATGTGGAAATTTTTGCGTCTGAACCCATTTTTTTGCTTTCAGAAAAACGAGGTTAAACGCAACTGCATATAAACGGCAATAAACGAGACTGTGTACATGGTCACATAGGATAACATTGAATGGGTTCAGGGGCAGTTGAAAAAAGTGTCCAACTGCCTCTGAACGCGAGCTTAACAGCGTCCCAAGTGCATGGGGCCTTAAACATGTTTCTATATATGTGTATTTTCAGGAACAAATTTGTATTGTTGTTATTGGAAGGATTTAAATAAATAGTTTATGGAAAAAACTTTTACCTGACCTAGATATAGTTTGGAGTTGCAAGCTGCTGTTTGTTCTTTATATTTACCAGTTCTGTTTTTTTAAATACTTCAAGGGTAAAACTAGGAGGATTTATTATTTCATTACAAGGAGACTTGACTTATTTATAATATGCCAGGTGCACATCATTTTCCAACAGAAAACCATTGCAGACATTGGCCGATGGGGTGTAAAGTTTTAGTGGACTGGTGAGAATATTACTATAAGCAGTACAGACTGGGTCAGAAAAGCCTCTCAAGCCTGTGGACTGGATATTGAAGGATCAACAGTACACTTATGGGTCATGATGCCTCTGCTTATTCTGCCCTCTTGTTTTCCTAGTGCAGTTTCATCCATTTTTCAATCAAGGCACCATTTAAAATTCTGCACATTCTTGAGGCACCCCTAAAATGTACATAATCAAACGAATAGTTTTACATAATGCAGCAACATCCACACACGTAAGGCCCCATGCACACAAGACGCTGTTATTTGCTGTTAAACGCGCGTTCAGAGGCAGTTGGACACTTTTTTCAACTGCTCCTGAACCCATTCAATGTTATCCTATGTGTCCATGCACACAGTCTCGTTTATTGCCGTTTTTAGGCAGTTGCGTTTAACCTCGTTTTTCCAGAAGCAAAAAAATGGGTTCAGACGCAAAAGTTTTCCATGTTTCAGACGCAAAACGCGGCTAAACGCGGCAAAACGCGGCAAAACGCGGTACCGGCGTTTTGCCGCGATTTCGTTTATTAGCGTTTTTAAAGGTGACCTATTTTTTTACATTAGAAATCTCAAAAATGATGGCAAATGATGAAAAACCATCAAAAAAATATGAAAAAAAACTGTAATTGCTTGCATTGCACTGTAGACAATCCACAACTTGTGGCAGGTGACGTGGCAAGTGGACAATTCACAACTTGTGGCAGGTGACGTGGCAGGTGACATGGCCAGGTGATGTGGCAAGTGGACAATCCACAACTTGTGGCCAGGTGACGTGGCAGGTGACGTGGCAAGTGGACAATTCACAACTTGTGGCAGATGATGTGGCAAGTGATACGCTAAATACAAGTACACTGCTGCTCTCTCAGCTGCTGGTCTCCCAAAATGGCTGAAATGGTTAAATAATAATGTTTTTTGAGCTTAGGGAGGGTCTTATGATGTTTCTTAACTAAACGCCTATAGACGCAAACGCGGTAAAACGCCGCTAAAATCGCGGCAAAACGGGCGTTTTTAAACGCCGGTTTTAGCCTTTAAAAACGTGTGTTCAGCAGAGTTTGCACCGGCGTCTCGTGTGCATGGGGCCTAAGACATAAAGGTGATTTATTCTTCCAAAGCAAATACACCTTTGCACACTGGTACTTACTATTATTCCAATGTTTCTATTCTCCCTCAGTTTCTCTCCCTCACTTAGGTAATGTGACCCCAGTGTTGACGGAGAGGGGCAGAAGTGGGGTAAACAAGGATACTGTGGAGGGGCCTGATGTCCTCCTTATTAGGGATGGTCCCGATGTTCGAATCGAGCGGCAAATTCGAGCGACACGGAGCGCCCCATAAAGCACTGCTGCATTGATGGCTGTTGATTGGCCAAAGCATGCACCTGACATGCATGCTTTGGCCAATCACACCGCGATCTGCTGGGAGAGCTGATGTCAGAGGGGGGCGGGGTCACTCGGTTACATCAGCGGGTGGTCCCACCCTTGCCTATATAACAGCTGTCAAAGCCAAAAGACTGCAGTCGCCGGAAGGCCTCCCATGGAGTTTTTCTTTTCCTATTTTTCGGGTCAATTGGGCGGCGTGATTAACGATGGATGTACATCGCGGGACACTTTTTTTTAATGAAGGAATTGTCAAAAATGGTCTATTGTGGTTTTTACTTTATGACACTTTTTTTGGTATATGGATAGGGGTACAATGTATCCGATACCAATTCACATGGGGGGGCAGGATCTGTGGGCCTCCTTGTTAAAGGGGGCTTCCAGATTCCAATATGCCCCCCACCTGCAGACCCCAGCAACCAATGGCCAGGGTTTTTGGGAAGAGGTCCTTGTCCCCATTAACATGGGGACAAGGTGCTTTGGGGGGGACCCCAAAGCACCCTCCCCATGTTGAGGGCATGTGGCCTGATATGGTTCAGAGAGGGGGGCGCTTGCTCGCCCCCCCCATCCTGTCCTCCAGGCTGCATGCTCGGATAAGGGTCTGGTATAAATTTTGGGAGGGAACCCACGTCAATTTTTTTAAATCTATATTGCCAGGAGCCGGGAATACATTACAGCCGCGGGCAAGTTTAAATGAAATGTTTTCCTTTTAGAAATTACATTTTTCTGTTCACTGTTCTACACATCACAAGGATGCACAAAGTTGTTGCGCTATGATATCTATTTTGCGTCTCCCGAGCTTCTTTGGTATAATAAATTAAGGAGATATATCTTGAGCTGAGACCCATCCTCTTCAGATACACAGGGATACCCAAGGAATCTGATTGTTACAAGGCTTGTTTAATTTAGATATCTGGTGAGTCTGCATCTCTCACACATGAGTGATGGTGGAGCACAGCTAAAGCGAATATTTGTCACTGCACATATTTTCTCCCACCACGGTGATTGGATTCTTCCTGAGGACATTCTTATTTACAATGTATTGAGTTCTTATTGTGAAACACTATTTTTGACTGAATGAACATTTATAGATGTTTTATATATAGCTACATTGGTCAAGCTTAGACCAATGTATATACCATATCTGGCCCATGCCACTAGAAGCTGGAAATCACTGAATACCACCACTCCAGTGATCTTTGCAGGCCTCTGGGTCTTCTACTGAGCAGCTGTTCTCCTGAATTATGAACACAGGAGGTCAACCACTCGGCTTGGGCACTATTCAGAGCCATTCTCTGATTTGAAAAGATGTAGAGGTGGGGTGGTGATGCCACATATCGAGAGGTCAACCTCCCATGTTCAGAATACAGCAGTCAAACCACTTAGCAAAGGACCCCAAAAAAAAAAACTCAGGGGATTAAGATTTGTGTTTATTTGCTCGATATATATTTATTGAAGAAGATAAGAGCACAGAACTGGGAATATACACATAGTATTTGCCTTTTACTAAAATTAATAGTTTGCGCTGTGATTTAAGGTGTATGTAAACTAGGGTTGCACCGATACTGATACTAGTATCGGTGCCAATACCAAGCATTTGCACGAGTACTTGTACTCATGCAAATGCTCCGATGCTTGACCCGATACTTGGGCAGCCTCAGGGATGATCAGTGTGGCGGTGGGGAAGGTTACAAGCACCGATCTCCCTGTATAGCTTTTCTGACAGCCGCTTCTCTTCTCCTCCTCTCCCTCCCACGGCTGTCAGGAAGATCGGTGCTTGTAACTTTCCCCCACCGGTGCACTGATCACCCCCAGCTGTCCCCCTCTGTGCTTCTCATGCCCTCCTCCGCGTCCCGATCCATTTCATCCTCCGGGTCCCCTGCTGTGCTCCTCCTCTGGGTCCCCCTGCATCCTCCCTGACTCTCTGTGTCCTCCTCCGGTTCCCTGTGTCCTCCCCGGCTCTCCGTGTCCTCCTCCGGGTCCCCCTGCATCCTCCCTGGCTCTCCGTGTCCTCCTCCGGTTCCCCCATGTTCCGTATCTTTCAGAATAAAGAGCGGAGGAAGGAGGAGGAGGTAAATATGTCATTTACTGGTTCCTTTATTTTCTGAAAGAACAGAGTCAGTGCTCAAATCCCCCCTCCAATGATAAAAAAAAAAGAATAATTTAAAAAAAAAGAAAAAAAACTGTAATACATTTTTTAAAGTTAAAGTATTAAAAAAACAACAACACTGACACCGTCCACTCCCCCCAAAAGATAGCATTGAAAAAAAAAAATAACAAACAAATATAACCTTGTAAAAAAAAAAAAAAAATTGTAAAAAAAAAAATTGTAAAAAAATAAAAAAATACTGACACAGTCCACGCCTCATCAGTGCCCATCAGTGCCACATATCAGTGCTCATCAGTGTTGCATATTAGTGCCACTGTCACATGACATTAATCGGTATCGGCGAGTACTTGAAAAAAGTATTGGTACTTGTACTCGGTCTTAAAAAAGTGGTATCGGTGCAACCCTAATATAAACCCTGTACACACGATCGGTTTTACCGATGAGAACAGTTCGATGGACTTTTTTCATCTGACAAACCGATCGTGTATGGGCCCCATCTGTCTTTTTTTCCATCAGTGAAAAAAAATAGAACATGTTTTAAATTTATGGAAAAAAAAACAATAGCAAATTCCGATCGTCTGTGTGGAACTCCATCGGACAAAAAACCCACGCATGCTCAGAATCAAGTCGACGCATGCTCTGAAGCATTGAACTTCATTTTTCTCGGCTCGTCGGAGTGTTTTACGTCACGGCGTTTGGGACGGTTGGATTTTTGACTGATGGTGTGTAGGCAAGACTGATGGAAGTCAGCTTCATCGGATTTCCGATGGAAAAATCCATCGGATTTGAATCCATAGGAAATCCGATCGTGTGTACAGGGCTTAACAATTAACTTTTTTTTGCTCCCTTTTTGTTTATTAACTATACCATTGAAAGCATTTATCTGTTCAAAACTTCCTGTGCTGCCTTGAAATTTCAAGTGTTACCAGACCTTCCCAGTTCCCCTGTGTTCACTACAGAACACCTACTACTACTGTATGTTATGGAGATGAAGATAGGTTGAGGTGTTCTTTAGTTCTAACAAACTCCCTGGCCAAGGGTGACAATGCTTTTTCTCTGTACATACAGTACAATGTGTGAGCGTTTTCACCCTAGGACAGGAAGTGTGTCACTGGTAGGATCACCAGATGAACATAAAAGGAAAAAAGCCTCTTGTTTAAGAGGTATCGAAATCTTATGTCTACACGGCATACTGCTATGGGGGATTTACATAACAGAGGTTTTTTCCCCCAATAGGAAGATTTTTTTGGTCTAGTTGCTACTTTTGTATTACATGCCGGATAAGCTTTGTTCTCGTTTATCTCTTAATTTCTTGTTTCTGTACTTGCAGTACGCTGTGATTCATTCTGCTCTGATTATATAGTGTTAATGGCTACATCTCTGAGTTTTGAATAATTTATTTATTTTTATAAGATTCCTTGTCTTGCTCAAGTACACAATAAAACATTTTACAATAAAAAAGAAAAAAGAAAAAAATCCTTAAAAAATAAAATGAATGCAGCCACCACATCTTAGAGCTGGTAAACTATATATTACATTTCTGTCCTTGGGTTTAGATATATTTACAAAATGTGGTGGGCATCATTTCATGATTTTTAAATTCTCCTTCCAAAAACAAAACAAGTTACAACTGTGGGTGATGTTATGCTTTCAGAATTCCTGTATGCCAGTGCCAAGCTTTTCTGAAGCAACAACATTCTTAATTGTCTTCTGCCTTTTTTCTTGGCAAATGAGGAAGAATACAGAACAAATTGTGCTCAGCTTCTAAATACACTAATGTGACCAGGCAAGTGCCTTGGTGACAAAAGAGGATAATACAATTTTACAGTCGTATTCTACAAAGCCTGTCAAGTGTAAAAATTATTATTATTGCTCTGCTATTATTTTACAACTAATGCTAAAGGATAGTTTTACTACTCTAAATGGATCTTCCAAAAGTTGTCAAACAAATCTCATCTGCACAGAATGTTCATTGGTATAAGCATGGGGTTGATTACCCAGAATACTCTGCAGATTCATGCACAGGGCAAAGTGGGTATGATACGGTATAAAGAGATGTACTAGTGTCAAAGAAGTAGTAAAATGGCAACTTGCAATGTCCTCTGACATCACTCATGTTGTGCCTTATGCATTTGGACCTGCTTTACTAAAGTTATTATTTATTAAAACTTGAGCAGGCATAAGTTGTTGTAGCATGCTTGTGTTATTTTATTGCATGAGCTAATGGGCTGCCATCGTACAGCAACAGACCTAAGATCAAGCCTGGACCATATTTTCTAACATAGGACACTACAATGCATGGTTCTGAAATACGGTGTGTTGTGATGCACTGCAACGCTGGTGCATCAGGCGTGTGCATTGGGGTACCATTAAAAAAAAAAAGTCACCCATTCAAAATAAATGGTCCGGCAACAAGGTAAGTACCACAATGCATAGGATGGATAGGCTCTAAAATTACCAATGAAAGACCAGCCCTATCCCAATAAAAGCCTATTTCAGTTGACATGGAAACAAGCATTTAATGAAACCATAGTACTTATATAGCCTTTATGTTTCTGGCTGTCTATACATGTTGAACAAAGCTCAGCCTGTAGGGGGTGTCAAGTAACAGGTTTTCATCAACTATTTCTCCCAATTGCAGTGGGTGGGATGCTGTCCCATTTGTCCACTAGGGTTCTCCCTCATCTTTTTTTTTTGAACAGTCACATGACCACTGCAGTGCATGTGCTGTGCACTAGGAAAGTCTAGTGTTGGATTGACCTGTTCTCCGCACTTGGCTTCAGCAGCCATCTTGAAGAAGTCAGTGCCTACTATTGGCACTTAAATCCCTCCAGATTTTGGATGGCCATTTTTTGGCTTGGCTGTAATAGAGAGATAGATAGCACATTTAGTACTATATGAATCCAGTCCTGCATGGAAGGGAAAAGGGACAACATCATGTGCAGCCTGCAGTTTTGAGTAGGCTCCAGAGCAAGTTATTGTCCTGCCGCATACCTTTATTAGTCGTTGGAATGAAGGAATTTAAGAGTTGGCTCTGGATTGGACTTTATCTCCTTTTTGGTTTTCCCTGCCATGGACTGGAAACATCATCAAAGACTTTTTTCTGACTTCAAGAGCAGATAACCAGAGAAGTGTCTCACTACTAGGAAAGGGATAAAGGCCAATTAAAGCACTGCAGTATCCCTTTTTATGTAGCTGGGGAAGTAAACAAATTAGCAGCATGGGTTTGTACTGTGGTATGTTAAAGTGGTTGTAAACCCTCATGTTTTTTCACCTCAATGCATCCTATGCATTAAGGTGAAAAAACACCTGGCTGTGACCGCCCCCTCAGCCCCCCGTTTTACTTACCTGAGCCCCGTATTTCTGTCGGCGGAGACGCGCTTGTCCTCTCTCCATGGAGTCCCGGCATGTGATTAGATAGATTGATAGCAGCGGAGCCATTGGTTCCCGCTGCTTTCAATCAAATCCAATGATGCACGCGCCAGGGGCGGGGCCGAGTCCGGCATTCATGTCTATAGACGCAAATGCTGGACTCAGGAGCGCGCCCGCAAGGTAACCCCCTGGGAGAGCGCTTCTCCAAGGGGGGTTATCTGATGCGGGGGGGAGCCGCGAGAGCCGCCGGGGGACCCCAGAAGAGGAGGTTCGGGGCCACTCTGTGCAAAACGAGCTGCACAGTGGAGGTAAGTATAACATGTATGTTATTTAAAAGAAAAAAAAAAAACGATCCCTTACAATCACTTTAAGACTGTTTATGAATGCCAGTATGTGGAACTCTTAACGCCATCATTCAAAACTTAAAGAAGTGTGGGATTGGAAAAAAATAAACATGCATGCTACTTTTCAAGTAGGCGCTATGTGTAAATTTAGGGGTTATCTGAGCTGTAAGTAGCTCAGAGTTGATTATGTAAATTGTTAGTACTGTTCCAGCTTTGGCTGTTGTACGTATTTCCCACAGTAGGTGTCACTGTTGTCTCAGGCCAGTGTGAGAAATACAGCCAGCTGAAGTGTATTGGATATTCTTTCTCCCAGAAAACAGCCCAATCAGGAGCTTCTTTGTAGCTGGGCATGCTGGGAGAGGGATATTTAAGGGGCAGTGGCATGTGCTCCGGGGTTCGTCTCGCCTCATGGCCCTCCAGACCGGCGGCTATGTTGCTGTGTTTGCTGTAAGAAGGCCCAGAAGCCTGTCTGGGGCCTACTTAACAAAAGGTGATCCTGTGCTGTCTGTCCTGTGGGAAGAAGCCACTCAAGCGGAGAATATTCCAGGGGAGGACCCTAATGGAGAGGACCGAGCTGATGGCTGATATCTCAGGAAGGGCCTGGTGACTCGTTTGAAGGATGCACCAAAGTAACCTACCTCACAGTAACGCCGGATGGCTTAAAGGTTCAGGTACTGTACAGCTGACCTATTTAACTGACTACTGGCTAACAATCCTGTGGCAGGGGATTATCCAGGAGTTTCCACTTATCACTCAAGTCTGTGGCAGAGACTTCGTTCATTATCACTCAAGTCTGTGGCAGAGACTTTGTTTGTTATCACTCAAGTCTGTGGCAGAGACTTTCTCCGTGCTTCATACCGGCTGCTAGGTCGGTGTGAGAGGCCTATCCGGTAGTCGCAAGAACCAGAGGCAGAAAGCCGTGTCATCTGGATTTAGGAATCGCACTAGTGATCTGAAAGAAACCAAGGTATCTGAACTTCCCCTAACCTTCTATCCCCTATCTGAAGTTGTGTAATAAAGCAAATTGAGAAAAAGACTGAAGTGACTGGCAATCACCTTTTTCAAAACTGCTAACATAGACTCTTAAGTTCTGGGACGGTGAAGTGTGGGGTAATGGCAGGACCCAAAATTAATCCAGCAGCTCCTTTGGGGGTATCACTACATTTAGATAGCTGCAACATCGATCCAATGCTCTTCTCTGCCCTTCCAGTGCTCACTGGAGGGTCAGGCTGTGGAGGGGGGCAGGAATGGTCAGCTCAGGATCTCATTGCTCGCTGAGAGGCTGAGCCAGCTGCGATTATTGTTGGAATCCCTGAAGAACCTGGGCCAGGTCTGTGACATCAGCCAACGGCGGACTTAAGCCTGCTGTCGGCTTAATCTAGGTCACAGGAGTGCAGAAATAAGTGGACAGGTGGTGGCCAGGTGTCAGTGTATCCTGGAGGGTAGTTGGTGGTGGAGTGGTCAGAGAAGGTCATTTAAGCGCACACCTGGGCTACTGCTTTGCTATCTTCACTCACAGTGCAGGACCACATCCAGGGACTGGGCCTGAGACCAAATGGGAAGTAAGGTGATGAGTATACAATTGTAGTGGTGTCTGTCTTTGTGTAAGAGCGGAAGAATAGTAATGACATTACGCCATACAAGGAGAACTAGAAGGAGAGTTTGAGGATCTACTATTTCCCTGTTAAAATAGATACGTTGAATGGGCTAGAAGTGACCTCAGCAACTTGGCTCCCGTGTCAGGATCTGCCCAGATGCCTAACCGCAGCTGGATCAGCCTCTCAGTGACCCGATGAGTACATCCCCAGTGAAGGCCCTTACCTACGAGTATTAGCCACAATGCCCTCCAGCAGCTAGGGGGCATTTACAAGCCCCTCTGCTGCCTTTTACTGGCACTCATTTTGAACATGTAGGGTGCGTTATTTATTTATGTAATTGTATTCTAGTGTTGATCTCCTAATATGAACCTTGTTAAACTGTCACAAATATTTTGTTATATAAATCCAAAAAATATATATGCAAATATTATCAGTGTACGAAAAAAGGAGGAATACAACTGAGTGTAGTCGCCCATGCAATATAAAATTTAATATCACAATTAAACATACGGCAAAGGAATTTAATACAAATAGAAATACAAATATGAAACTATAGATAATACATTTGGTATCATCTGCAGTCATACAGTAGTTTATACAATTTCCAGGGAAGTTATTTTGTTTTGTTTAGAGACATGACTCATTTTCTGGACATTTTATTCCAGGTAACTAAGTGCAAGTTAGCACTTGAGAAGGCGCGTCTACATTATTATACCAACTGACTAAAAATGATTAAACATTCCTGACAATACAGCAGCTCTTATCTTGCATGTAGAAAGGCTTGCAAGCAAAACATAAATAAATTCTTTTTTTTCGCTATTGCTACTGCATAAGGTACAAAACTGGCACTTCCCATTATTCCCACCATGTTCTAGGCCCAAAGAAAACATTCAAAAGTATTTGTAAGAGGATAACTAAACCATTTATTATATGCAATAACAATTCACCAACATAGAAACAGAAAAGTGACGTCAGAAAAGGGCCGAGTGGAAGTCCATCGAGTCTGCCCAGTTTTTTTTTTGTTAACTTTAGTATAGATCTACTGTATATTTGTCCCAAGCATGTTTGAAGCCATTTATTGTTGACTGTCTCACTACCTCTGCATCAACGACAATTTCAGTAAAATAACACTATCAAAAATTAGTTTTGAACTTTCCTCCAGTTTGCTACATCCAGGTCTCCCTCAGCATATGTGTTGTGCCCAGTTTTCATTTTAGTGATTCCATTGTATTTTTTCCTTCTGTACCTATAAAAGGTTTTATCTCCTTTCTTTCTTTCTTTCTTTCTTTCGATTTAGCAATTTCCTCCTCTTTCTGTGCTTTGGCAGCACTAATAATGTGTTTGGCCTCCTGTTATCTATTTATACTCTTTTCTGTCAGCTACAACTCCTGTTTCCTTGAATCTTCTACATGCTGATTTTTTTTCCCTTTACTATCCTACGTACCTCTTTCGGGAACAATATTTTTTTTTATTCTTTTGTTTATTCTTACTAAATTGCCTGACATATGATCTAGTCACCTCCAGGATAGTAGACCTTAACCACTTGCCGACCTGCCGCCATCATTATACTGCAGCAGGTCGGCACGATCCCGCGAGCCGTCGTAGCTGTACGTCGGCTTCTTTAAGCTGGATAGCATGCGCGCGCCCGCTGCACTCTGGGGGTGCCAATGCTCGTGATCGGCGGTCGCGATGACTGCCGGGCACGAGAGGAAGAACAAGGACGTGTGTGTGTGTGTGTGTGTGTGTGTAAACACACACATCCCTGTTCTGTGTGTGAGTTCCTAATAGCTAGGAACCACGATCTGTCATCTCCTTTAGTGAGTCCCCTCCTCCCCCCACAGTTAGAACACACACTAGGGAACACCGTTAACCCCTTAATCACCCCCTAGTGTTAACAACTTCCCTGCCAGTGACATTTTTACAGTAATCGGTGCATTTTAATAGCACTGATCGCTGTATAAATGCCAATGGTCCCAAATATGTGTCAAAAGTGTCCGATGTGTCTGCCATAATGTCGCAGTCCCGATAAAAATCGCAGATCGCCGCCATTACTAGTAAAAATAATAATAATAAAAATGCCATAAACCTATCCCATATTTTGTAGACGCTATAAGTTTTGCACAAACCAATCAATATATGCTTGTTGTGATTTTTATTACCAAAAATATGTAGAAGAATACATATCGGCATAAACTGAGAAGAAAGTTAGCTGTTTTAAAAAAAAAAAAATTGGGATATTTATTATCGCAAAATGTAAAAAATATTGTGTTTTTTTCAAAATTGTCGCTCTTTTTTTCTTTATAGCGCAAAAAATAAAAACCGCAGAGATGATAAAATACCACCAAAAGAAAGCTCTATTTGTGGAAAAAAAGAGACGTCAATTTTGTTTGGGTACAGCCTCGCACGGCGGCGCAATTATCAGTTAAAGCGATGCAGTGCCGAATCGCAAAAAATGGCCTGGTCATTGAGCAGCCAAATCTTCCGGTGCTGAAGTGGTTAACAGTGCCCACTTATTACTTACTCCTGTAATTTTATTTCAACTTTTCAATTATTTTTTTTTAGAAATTCCCCCATTTCAGCAAAAATTGTCCTTTTGAAAACTGAAATTTTTGTTTTTATATATGATTTTTCAGTTCTTGTCTTCAAACAAAGACATTGGTGATCACTAGAACCCAAATTCTCTCCCACCTCAACATCAGACAGTCGATCCCCATTTGTCAGTACTAAGTGTAGAATATGATCACCTCCGTTTGGCCTATTTATTAACTGTTTTAGAGAAACACCATTCAGTGCTTCCATTACATCCCTGCTCCTGCTTGTAATAGCGGTTTGAGAATTCCAGTTAATATCAGGTTGGAAAGACAGCCTGTTCTGGGCCAGATACCGGTTTAAGACTGTCGCACTATTATATCGAGGGGGATCTTTTAAATCTTTCAGCGTAAGTACTATACAGCTGGCATTGCATTTTTCTGATATTTGCAGATTCAACACAGATTCAATTCAGGTTGTCTAATATTTCCTTTGGCATTTCCAGGCTTGAGCAGATGCTTTCTCAAGTAGACCATTCCAAACTTACTTCTACTTATTACAACTCCCTGATACACACTACTACCAAATGCCTTGAGAGAACTGCGTTGGATTGGCAATGGGACATACCTGATCTCACAGAGGAAGTGTTGCGGGAAGTCTTGCCCTTACAGTCCCCTATGGTCATCTCTGCCCGAGATAGAGTGTTGCAAACAAAATGTCTCCATTGCTCCTATTATACCTCCTATGTTATCTTTCGAATGGGTAGGCTCACATTGCCCAACTGTACCAAATGTTACCATATGGTTTGGGAATGTCTCTGTACTCAAGTTTATTTGTCTAAAAATCACTAATTTTACTAGCACAATCCTCCAAATCCCCAAAATGTGTAATCCTTTACGTTGTTTATTGGGATATGTTGAATTCCTGCAGGAAGGAAAATACTTTTACGTTCATTTTTATTTTTTTATGCTAAAAAAGCTATACTTCTAACCTGGAAGTCCTCAACCCTTCCCTTCCTCTTGTTTTGGCTTATTCTGATTAATACGGCTCTTCCTATGTATAAATTAACTTAAAGCGGAGTTCCACCCAAAAGTGTGCGTGGACCGTGTCGGTTTATTAAAAGTCAGCAGCTATACTTTTTTGTAGCTGCTGACTTTTAATAAACTCAAGACATTTACTAAAATTTGGTTGCCCTGGTTAGATTCACAGGTTACTGTGGCTCCAGAATAGCCATTGGTTTTCTTGTATTTCTGTATATGTACTGTTAATGACCATAACATATATTGTGCATAGTTTTTATTTTGCCTTCTATTTTGCCTTCTATCTTTTGCATTTTTTTGATAAACGTAACCATTTTATTTAAAGGGGAGTTCCAGCCTTTTTTTATGTTTATTAAAAGTCAGCAGCTACAAAAAGTGTAGCTGCTGGCTTTTAATAAACATACACTTACCTGTTCCACTGTCCAGAGACGTGCCGCCCGGAGCTCCGTTCCTCTCCCCCCCCCTTCTCCACCGGCGCCTCCATTCATAGTGTGGGCACCCGGCCGTGACAGCTTTCGGCTTCACGGCCGGGCACTCACTGCGCATGCGTGAACGGCGCAGCGCTCTCTGAGTGGACAGGCGATCGCCTGGGACCTGTCATGTCCCAGGTGATCGCCTACAGGGAGGGGCCGCCAAAAGGCGACCCCAGGGCGGAAGGAGGAAGTGGGACAGGAAGTCCCACTCCTACTGAAGCCCCCACTCCCCCCCAAAAAAAATTACATGCCAAATGTGGCATGTAAGGGGGCGAGGAGTGGATTAAGTGGAAGTTCCAAATTTGGGTGGAACTCCGCTTTAAGAAAAAAAAAGTGTGCCTAGACATAAGAGCTATCAGCTCACAAAGCTTGTTGCCTACGAGCATTAGTGCACATGACATGACAAACACTGCTATCTACTGCTTTATTTTTACCACCAGAAACTTTAACTGAAGTGACCACCCCATCAGCCCAGTCCTTAGCGACACACACCCTCACATTTGTTTCAACCTGCTGGGGGTAGAAATGCTCCTCATCAATCACATCTCTGCCCCCAATTCTCAGTTTAAATACATGTCCAAAAAATCCTAGATTCCATACTAAGAAGCTCAGTGCACTTGTGTGAGGGGTGCAGACTAGACATGTGCAGAACAGAAGCATTTTTTTATATTAGTTTCGGATAGATTTGTTATGTTACTAATTTTGTTTCGTTATGGAATTCTTTTAGTTTGGTTTTGGAATCTGTTTAGTTTAGTTTTCATAAAATTTTGTTTTGTTTTAGTTAAAATCCGTTTAATTTATACATTTTTTCACGAATTCCAATTTTTTACGAACGATTAGAATTTGGATCCGTCTAAAAATGATTGACCGTTTCGAACTCCGTATGAAGAAATAACTGGTTGTTAAGCAGTGGGCCGGGAAGTTGGCCGCCGGCGTCCTTAGCAACCATGAGTCATCATCTGTCAGCGAGCTTCCCCACAGACAGATCAACATAATGAATGCCGGCAACCAGTCCATACCAGGTCCTTCGGGTCTGGTATGGATTTTAAGGGGAACCCCACACCAAAAAAAAATGGCGTGGTGCCCCCACAAAATCCATACCGGACCCTTATCTGAGCATGCAGCCTCGCACCCCCCCCTCCTGAACCATACCAGGCCACAACCATGCCCTCAACATGGGGGGTGGGTGCTTTGCTCTGTGCCCCCACCCCAAAGCATCTTGTCCCCATGTTGATGGGGATAAGGACCTCCTTCCCGACAATCCTGGGCTGTGGTTGTCGGGTCTGCGGGTGGGGGGCTTATCGGAATCTGGAAGCCCCCTTTAACAAGGGGGCCCCCAGATCCCGACCCCCCCATGTGAATGGGTATCGGGTACACGTACCCATTCACCAAAAAAAGTGTCAAAAAGTAAGGAACACAGAAAACAGTTTGACAAGTCCTTTATTAAAAGAAAAAAATAGTGTCCCTCAATGTCCACCACGACGCCTGCCAACCCGAAAAATAGAGAAATGGCAAACACCTTGCCTCCTTAGAGGCTACCCGCCGTATGCTCTCTCTTCGGCTTTGACAGGTCTTATACAGGCAAGGAGCGGGGCCACCCAGTTACCTCACCCGAAGGCATCGCCCCCTTCTGACGTCACATGGCATCACAGCTGTTTTTTTGACAGTATCCAATCACCTGAAGATACCTGCATATAACCCATGATTAAGACTAAAGATTTGTGTCCTGTACTGTACAATTAAGAAATATTAAGAAAATGCACACTGAAAATATTACACAGGATGTTGTCACTGTCACTGACAGCTGTTTAGTAACAAAGCCATGTGATCACCATGTCCGCTATCATATGATCCAAAACCACCCTGATTGATTTATTACTGTTATCAGAGACTGAGGCCTCGTACACACAACCGAGTTTCTCTGCAAGAACCAGCAAGAAACTTGCTGGCAGAGATGTCTTGCCGAGAAATTCGTTCGTGTGTATGGTTTCTCGTCAAGAAAACCGACAAGTAATCTCGACGAGAAAATAGAGAACCTGCTCTCTATTTTCTCGTCGAGATTCTCGTCGGCATGTTTCTCGACGAGAAAAGTGAGTGTGTGTACACTTACCTGTCCTCCGGGAAGCCTGCGCATGTTCGAAATGAATTCGACGCATGCGCGGTAGCTTCCTAGGCATAGGTAGGGTATACCAAGATGGCGGCGACGGCATCGAATGTGACGAGCGCATGCTCGTCGTAGTCGATGACGTCACCGCGTACGCTCCATTCAAAGAACCGCGGGTTCTTTGAATCGAGCGTCTGTACACTCGGCCGGGACAAGTTTCTTGTCCAAGAATCTCGTCGAAAAAAACGACATGTTTTTTTCGACGAGAATCTCGGCCGTGTGTACGAGGCTTCAGAGCTGTCAGTGACAGTGCAGTCTCATGGCTAGGAGCACGCACCACTGCAGACTTAAAGCTGTGAAAATGGAATATAGACTATAATTTTTTCTTCATAAATCATTCCTCTAATGCACCAGTGACTTGGCAGTCAGCAGGTGGATCCATGGCATTAGTGGGGGACATGTAAGTACTATTATGCCGCATACACACGATAATTTTTCACGTCGTGAAAAATGACATTTTTTGTTTTCAACAAGAAAAACGACCGTGTGTGGTCTTTTTGTCATTTTTCACGACGTGAAAAACGACGAGAAAAATTAGAACATGTTCTAATTTTTCTCGTCGTTTTTCCTGACATTTCTTCCGCGGAGCCCATAGACGATCGTTTTTCTCGTCATTTTAAAAAATGACAAGAAAAATGACCGTGTGTGGGGAACAAGCTGTTCCCTCGTTTAAAATGTCATTATTCACGGCGGTTTTTTAACCGCCGTGAATGATGATCGTGTGTACGCGGCATTACAGTCCTTTTTTTTTTTTTTTTAAGTGACAGAAACGCTACGCCTCTGTCCATCATTTAACTTATTTCTACACTGTAAATTATTACTGCCTGGTGCCTATAAGCTATGATTTCTGGAGGGAATATGAAGTTCTGCTTCAATGTGAAATAGCTAAAAGAGTAATATCGGAAAGAATTAAAAGCTTTGTCGGGTTTTTATTGCTGTGAGGATTTCCAGTGATGATGGTTACTTAAGCAGGAATTAAGGGGAAATCTTTCCAACACCCACATAAACAGGATTTATTGTTGTCTGTGTCAACATTATGGGGATTCCTCTCATTTCCTTTAAAAGTGATGTGGTCACTGGGCAACAGTAAGTGGAAATCTTTCCAATGTAGACACAGCAATAAAAAAAAAAACTTGATAGAGGTTCAAACCCTTTTTTCGAGTTGGGTTTATATTTTAAAGATGAATTATACTGTACATTTCTTTATCATACATCACAGGACACAGAGTTAGGCTAATATTCATTACCTACTGGGTTATATGCCATTTCTAGGTGAATGGACACTGGTAGATAAAGTCTTAGACAGGAAGTCCGCCCCTATATAACCCCTCCTATACAGGAAGTACTTCAGTTTTTTACCAGTGTCTGCGAGGTGGATGGGCAACGTTTGTTAAGCTCTCTAAGCTCCAGGTCTTTAGATCCGGTCAATCAAGGGATTGACCGGATCCATTTGAAAAAAAGCTTATATGCTTAAATAAATGATACCCGAGCCTCGCAAAGAAGATGCAAGGATCCTGCAAGGTTTTGCCTGTAACGCGACCTTCGGGCGCTGGACCCTGCGTAGTGGAATCCTGGACACCACAGAGCTAAGGCATTCCTGCAGGGTGCTGTACAGGTCCAAGGGAGTGGACCCTAAAACTGAAAGGGTACCCAGTCCTTGAAGGTCCCCAAGTGACGGAACATGCTGTGATGGGTGAAGATTAAGCTCTTAGTTTCATAGGCTGCCCTGCGCCTGGTCGGGTAAATGAAGCCCCCTTATTTACTTATTGTGGGATGCCCCAGTGATTGTAACAATCAGTCAGCTAGCTAGAGGCTGGACACCTGTGTGATTTTGGGCTAGCTGTGGGTGTTTGCAAAGAGTACCTTTTTTTTCTTGTTGTTCTGGCTGTTTATTCCTCAATGGATGGTCCACGCATGAGGGTGCGCCATTGCCTATCTTGGTTCGCCATGGCGCACGTGCGTTCGCCAGAGTGCACGAGTAATTGTGGCTGTTGGCGGCCATGGCGCACGCAACTTCGCCACATACGTTGTGTGAACTCGGAGCCATGCATGCACCGTAGCTTTATCTTAGAGCACAAAGATTTGCGTCATGTGCGAATACACCCACGCGCGTTCGCCGGGACCTCGCACGTGCGTGCGCACGTATGCACAGAGCATCCCAGCACACAGCCATCTTATTTCAACAGAGAATGGCTGACATGCAGCGCTTCCAGGGGACAGCTGTGGGACACAGAGCAGGCTCTGACCTATTCACTTTTAGCAGTTCATTTCTCCTTACCCGGGTCATGTGAGTCACCAGGTGTTGGTTGGCAGGCTAAGGTACTTAGCAGGATTGTTGCATAGGGGCTTGGTGAGCCCTATTAAAGAGGAAGTAAAGCCAATAAAAAAAAAAAAAACCTGCAAAAGAAAGGCATAATGAGCTAGTATGAATAGCATACTAGCTCATTATGAATGACTTACTGAGATCGAAGCCCCCACAGCGGTTCTCGGTCACCTCCGCCGCCGCCGCCGCCATCTTGCCTCGATGTCCCATCACTGCCGTCAGTGTATCACCGCTCCGGCGCTGTGATTGGCCGGAGCGGCGATTACATCACACGCATGTGCGCTCGTGCCGCTAAGAACCCATTCAGAAAACTAGCTAGTGCGCATGCGTGTGACGTCATCGGCGCATCGGTTTATAGTAAATATCTCCTTAACCATGTAGGTTAAGGAGATATTTCATGCATCTACAGGTAAGCCTTAATCTAGGCTTACCTGTAGGTGCAAGTTGTCTAAGTGGGCTTACAACCACTTTAAAGGATCTCCCTTCTGGGGTATGTAAATGCTAAAT
The DNA here is from genome assembly GCA_029206835.1 of Rana muscosa. NCBI lineage: Eukaryota > Metazoa > Chordata > Amphibia > Anura > Ranidae > Rana > Rana muscosa. The sequence goes on from CM055126.1 coordinate 130,954,304, forward strand.
ACTAAACCCAGGTACCTACAATGTCTTCAAAAAAGAGGAGTGGGACTAACACTACAGGGAAGGGCTCATCTATGTCGTCAGTAGCTCCTGAGGAGCCTAGTCGAATCCCTCGTGTTGTATCCCCTGAAAGACCAGAGGCTCCCGGTCAATCTGAGCCACTGCGCCTGTCGGGTTTTGTGCCTACTGTCAACGCTGCTGCTTCAGCCTTTATCACCAGGGGTGATCTGTCCTGATGATTGCCTCTATGGCCTCGTACACACGGCCGAGATTCTCGTTGAAAAAAACATGTCGTTTTTTGACGAGATTCTTGGACAAGAAACTTGTCCCGGCCGAGTGTACACACGCTCGTTTCAAAGAACCCGCGGTTCTTTGAATGGAGCGTACGCGGTGACATCATCGACTACGACGAGCATGCGCTCGTCACATTCGATGCCGTCGCCGCCATCTTGGTATACCCTACGTATGCCTAGGAAGCTACCGCGCATGCGTCGAATTCATTTCGAACATGCGCGGGCTTCCGGGAGGACAGGTAAGTGTACACACACTCACTTTTCTCGTCGAGAAACATGCCGAGGAGAATCTCGACGAGAAAATAGAGAGCAGGTTCTCTATTTTCTCGTCGAGGTTACTTGTCGGTTTTCTCGACGAGAAACCCGATAGCCGCGTACACACGACCGATTTACTCGGCAAGACCTCTCTGCCAGCAAGTTTCTTGCTGGTTCTTGCCGAGAAAATCGGTCGTGTGTACGAGGCCTATCTCGCAGGGTGGTAAGAAGCATGACAAATCCCTCCCCCGAGACTCCTATCTTGGAGCAGGAATATCTTGATGGTGGGAAAGAGCTAAATGACAAGTATTCTGTGGAGGGCCTGGCAGATGAGTCTGCTTCTGAGCAATCTGGGCCAGAAGATGTTCAGTTGGTATCTGCCTCTTAGTCACAGAGGCTTTTGATCCAGACTCTTACTGAGATGGTTTGTTCTGCCTTTAAGTTACCTCCTGCAGAGGTTTCTGAGTCCCCCTCGTCCTCTTTGGGGTTCCTGAGGCCTCCACAGGCAGCACACTCTTTCCCCTTACACCCACTGTTGGAACATTCAGTGTATGCTGATTGGGAACATCATGACAGGATTTTAGTTTCTCCTAAGAGGTTTTTCCTTTTATATCCCATGGAAGAAAAGTTTGTTAAAAAGTGGAGCATGCCAGCCCAGCTATAGATGCGGCAGTCTCTTCCTTAAATAAGAACTTAACTTGTCCGTTAAATAACACACAGGGCCTAAAGGGCCCTGTTGACAAGAAACTGGAGTCACTATTAAAGGCTTCATTTTCTTTGGCCAGTTCAGCTATTCAGCCAGCTGTTGCAGCAATTGGAGTCTGCCAGTCCTTAAAGGATCAGGTCAGAGGGTCTGACAGGCCTAACCAAGAGGATGATCCTGCTAAAAGCAGGGCAGATATACCTCGAGCGCTGTGTTTTGCTGTTGATGCCTTGAAGGATTCAATACAGCAGGTTTCTCATTTGGCTCTCCTGTCTGTACACATGCGCAGACTTTTGTGGCTTAAGAACCGGTCAGCCGAGCTTCCTTGTAAGAAGTTATTGGCAGTTATTTCTGAAGTTATTGCTGAAGGATGGTGGCATCTCGGGACCAGTGGCTTCTACTCTAGTGAATGCTAGGAAAGCGGTCACTAGGAAGATCTATCATAAGGTCTGAAAGACTTATATTGCTTGGTGTGAAGCCAGGAAATGGCATCCTTGGAAATACGTGATTGGGAGAATTCTCTATTTTCTATAGTCGGCTGTGGAAATCAGATTGGCTTTGAGTACAATCAGAGGTCAGATTTCGGCCGTGTCAGTATTCTTCCATCTTTCTTACCAAAGGTGGCGTCGGCCTTTCATTTGAATCAGAACATTGTTTTGCCTTCTTTTTTCTCTCAGCCTCGCTCGGCGGAAGAGAGATGACTGTATTCTTTGGACGTCGTCCGGGCAGTCAGAGTTTATTTGTCTAGATCTGCGGAGATCCGAGGTTTAGACTCCCTTTTTGTTTTACCAGTAGGACCCAAGAAGGGTCAGGCAGCTTGCCAATTGGGTCCGTCAGTTGGTCATTTAGGCCTATGGTCTGCAATGTAAGGCTCCATCAGGGTGAGAGCTCATTCTACCAGGGGTGTAGGAACCTCCTGGGCTTTTCGCCATTAGGTATCTGTGGCTCAGATTTGTAAGACTGATACCTGGTCTTCAGTGCATACATTCACAAGATTTTATCAGATAGATGCTAGAGCAGCCGAAGATTTGGATTTTGGCCGTAGTGTACTACAGGCTGCCGCTTAAAGTCTGATGGCTATTTTTGTTTTGCAGGGTGTCTCCCTCCCCTCAAGGCTATTGCTCTGGGACGTCCCAGTAGGTAATGAATATTAGCCTAACTCTGTGTCCCATGATGTATGATAAAGAAAATAGATTTTTTTCGGCATACTTGCCTGTAAAATCCTTTTCTTTGAATACATCACGGGACACAGAGGTCTGTCCCCTCTTTTGAGAATTCAGTGCTTGCTACAAAACTGAACTTCCTGTATGGGAGGGGTTATATAGGGACAGACTTCCTTTCTAAGACATTGTCTACCAGTGTCCATTCACCTAGAGATGGTGTATAACCCAGTAGATAATTAACATTAGCCTAACTCTGTGTCCCCTGATGTATTCAATGAAAAGGATTTTACAGGTAAGTATGACAAACAAAATCCTATTTTTATTACATTATTCAGTTCCTGATGTGGCAAAAAAAAAAAAATCTTTATCTATAAATTGAATAATCTTTCAAAAAACAAAAAAACTAATACTCTGAATGCTCATACAAAGCTTTTTGTAATAGTAATGGAAAAATGCCGCTCTAATGCTCCTATCACTGATATCAGCCAACATGACATGTAATGAACCGGTGCAGATCAAATTAAACAGCTTCTCAGGCTACAATATGTTACAGAGAAATGGCAACCGATCACACACAGGACGCTGACTCACCGTGACTAAAAAAAAATCCAGGTAATGGAAGACGGCTTCAGCTCTGCTCTCCACCTGCAGTATAGGTCCCTCAGATGTGTTTTGCCCCCTAGTGGTCTTAATCATTGAGACCTCTCCTGCGGGTGGAGCGCAAAGCTGAAGCCATCTTAAATTACCTGGTTTAGTTTTGTTCACAGTGAGTTGACGTCCAATCAGTTTCCATTTTTATGTAGTAATGGAAAAAGATATACAGTTCGGAGGGGAAAGAAATTTGACTTCCTACAAGGTGTTTTCTTTGTTAGATTTTACAATTTTGCATACATGTGATATGGATTAAAATAGGTCCTCTGTGTCACCAACAAGCAGCAGAAGGTTCTCATTGACGTGACAACTCTTGCAATGTCTAGTTGTGATCCTCAGAATTGTCTAGTCAAGTCAACAGCTCAGGCAATAAAAAAAGACCTTTGATCCGCACCATGTGTGTAACCCATGGGAAGCTTTGCTCCACAGGCCCATTTTGGATCTCACTAGCTGTGAATGTAAATTGATATCTTATTTTTTTAGCGACACGTCAAGTTATTGTGAAAGCTTGGAGACAGCCATCCTTAAACTTTATAAAAGAGAAGCAGTGGATCATGGGTACTTTGGTTCACGATAAACTTACCTCCATACTAAACGACACGCACACGCAATTTTTAAAAATATGGTCCCAATGGTTGGACTACAATAGTAATCTAACCTTGATCATTGGTTGCTCTCTCTCTGATGTGATAAGGAGCATGTGAATTTGCAATAATCAGGTGGAAGCCCCCCCCCATCACCTACCTTTCCCCTTTTAATTACCTCTTCCTTCTTGCTTTCCCTTGAATCTCTCAGTTTCCTCTCTTCCTGCTCCTCTCACTCACTGCTATAGAGTTTTTAGCTTTGCTGCCTCATAGTCCAAATATTTCATTAGGCTTAAAGCCGGCCATACGTGGTTCGAATTTCGTAAGAATTTTTTTTCGAAAATCGTATCAAAGAATTTTTTGTACGAATTTCGCACCGTTAGTGGGCTGCAGCAACAGCCGATTTTCGCGCGGCAATAAAATTTGAGGAATCGGACATGTTAGAATTTTTTTTAAAAACTAACGATTTTCTATTCAATGATGGGAGAATCGTGCGAGAAATGTAATAGAAACGTGCGCGTGCGCCATGGCGAACCAAGATGCGCCATGGCGAACCAAGATGCGCAATGGCGCACCCTCGTGCATGTGCAAGAAAAGAAAATTCCCGGAGAGAAAAGAATATTCCCGGAGAGAAAAGAATATTCCCGGCCGAATTTCAAAAATCAATGGTGGCATCATCGGATCACAAAAAAAACGAACTTTCTGATTTTGAAAAGAAAATTTGTTCGAAAATTCGACCGTGTATGTCCTGCTTTACCCTTGGTAACCTTATTCCTGATCTTGTGCAATCACGTTGCAGCAGTGTAGTCTGAGTCTTTTCCATAGCTAGCTTATGCTGTAATGGAGATATAATCTTTCCCCTCTCATCAGTTCCTTTCCACTACACTTTTCTGTATTTGTACGTTATTATACACCCCCCCCCCCCCCGCCCTGCTCGTACCTTTGCAAAATATTTGCTAGTTTGTATTCTGTACAACGCTTACATGGACACCTTTTTGTTACGTATATCAATCTTTACATTTTCTGTAAAATCCAATAAAACCCTTGATCAGGCACTCCAATTTTAAACATTACTTATTGAGGTCAGTTGTGCAGCTGCAGCAAGACCACGCTGCAGTACTAACTTTCATCCAGCAGATGGAGCAATTAAAATCAGCAGGTTTTATCTCAGGAATACTGCAAGAGATACACCGTTGCCAGCTAAACAATGTTATTATCTGCTGGACCCAGCCTTTTTCTGACATTTGTTTTTTACAAATACAAATCTGTACTTTTTGCTAGAAAATTACTTAGAACCCCCAAACATTATATATATATATATATATATATATATATATATATATATATATATATATATATATATATATATATTTTTAGCAGAGACCCTAGAGCAGTGTTTCTCAACTCCAGCCCTCAAGGTGCCCCAAGAGGTCATGTTTTCAGGCTTTCCATTATTTTGCACTGGTGATTTGATCAGTTTCACTGCCTTAGTAATTACCACAGCCGTTTCATCTGAGGAACATCCTGAAAACATGGCCTGTTGGGGCGCCTTGAGGACTGGAGTTGAGAAACACTGCCCTAGAGAATAAAATGGTGGTCGTTTTTTCAATTTTTTACGTCACATGTTTTTGTGCAGCAGTTTTTCAAACACAATTTTTTTGGAAAAGAATACACTTAATGATTAAAAAAAAAAAACACATAATAATTACCCCATTTTTATGGTATAATATGAAAGATGATGTTACGCCAAGTAAATAGATACCTAACATGTCATGCTTTAAAATTGCGCATGCTCATGGAATGGCGCCAAACTACGGTACCTAAAGTGACGCTTTAAAATGTTTTACAGTTTACCAGTTTAGAGTTACAGATTAGTCTAGTGCTTGTTTTTCACTAATCTTTCTACTCAACTACTACTCTACTTAACATAAATTTGATGATATTTACACAAAGTATATTGATGTAATATTAAAGGCAATTTTGTGACCAAGCCTTGGTAGACAGGGCGAAACATGTTAGTGCGCATAGCCGGAGCAGCACTGGCCATACACAGCCACATTCACATCTGAAGCACTGGGTCGGTTTTGAGAGCCGACTTACCCCACATATCTCCACGCTTCTGAATTAGTGCCTGATGTGCTCCTGCTTTCTGTATAACAGTAGGGGCACTTTTCATCCTCCAGTTTTGAGCAGCACTCCAAGTCTATATGTGATTACAATGCAGATACCATACCTGTGGGATCCTTATAGAAGCTGGAAATCACTGTAGTGGGCACCATACCACAGTGATCTCCACTAGCTTCCAGGTCCTGTACCAAGTGGTTGCCCTAATATGTATATATTTTTACTATCCAAATTCTGCTCCAGTGGATTTGTGAATCCAAATATATTTATTTTAAAACTCAGATCACTTATGCCGTGTACACACGATCGGTTTTACCGATGAACAGTCCGATGGACTTTTCTCATCGGACAAACCGATCGTGTATGGGCCACATTGGTCTTTTTTCCATCAGTGAAAAAAAAAAGAACATGTTTTATATTTATCCGATGGGAAAAAAAACAATAGCAAATTCCGATCGTCTGTGTGGAACTCCATCGGACAAAAAACCCACGCATGCTCAGAATCAAGTCAACGCATGCTCAGAAACATTGAACTTCATTTTTCTCGGCTTGTCGGAGTGTTTTACGTCACAGCATTTGGGACGGTCGGACTTTTGACTGATGGTGTGTAGGCAAGACTGATGGAAGTCAGTTTCATCAGATTTCCGATGGAAAAATCCATCGGATTGGAATCCATAGGAAATCCGATCGTGTGTACAGGGCTTTAGTGTTTCAAAAAGTAGTCAATAACCAATCCTAAGCAACATATGGCTATAAAATATATATATATATATATATATATATATATGTATGTATTTATATATATATATATATATATATATATATATATATATATATATATAATTTAGGTTACTCTTCTCTTTCACGGATAACCTAAAAGCCAGCTTCTTTTTTCCTGACAGATTGAAATCTAGTATGCTACACATTTCAGTGCCAGCATGAACTTCTTGGAATAAGGAACCATAAAAAAACATTGTCTGTGAAAGTCAATTTAATATATCTCAGTACACATACATCAATTAGTAGAGAAAGTGCTGCACAATTTCACCTTGATCCAACAGATATTACAATGGTACAATGATACAAATCATTAGTGTAATTAAACAAAACACTTAAAGCCGGAACTCCAGGGAAAAATATTTTTTGGGAACAACACAGGTCTTAACGATAAGTATGTTATGCCCAGATGGCTACTGTTTACATATCTTCTCCTTATTGATGCTGGATATTACTCACATTCATTGCCCTTTTTCCAGTGTTGAGACCCAGAGTAAGGCCCCTTTCACACTGGGGCGTTTTTCATGCGGTTTAGCGCTAATAATAGCACTATTATACCGCATGAAAAAATCCTGCCCTGTAGCCTTCAATGTGAAAGCCCGAAGGCTTTCACACTGAAGCGGTGCGCTAGCAGGACCGCTCCAAAAGTCCTGCTAGCCGCTTCTTTACAGCGGTAAAGGAGCGGTGTGTTCACCGCTCCTTTACCGCGGCTGCCCATTGAAATCAATGGGACAGCGCGGTAATACCGCACGCAAACCGCGGCAATAGCCGCGGTTTGCGGGCGGTATTAACCCTTTTTCGGCCGCTAGCGGGGGTTAAATTCACTCCCCTAGCGACCGCATACCGCGGTAAGAACGACGGTATAGCAGCGCTGCTATACCGCCACCGCTCCTGCCCGCCTCAGTGTGAAAGGGGCCTAAAGGATCCTGTCATTTACTCTCCCCTTCCTCTCCCTCTAGTCCATTCACAAAAAGCTTTGTATTATTTTTGCAGAACACAAGGCATTTTATGAATAGATGAGGAGAGAAGGGGGGCCGGTTAAAAGACTGGATATTCCCTCATCCATTCTATTGTTAAAGGGAGAAATCTACATCCTTATCTTCAAATTCTTGAGTCAGTACGAAAATGCTATCAATGGAGTTATTCCTTTAAAAAAATGTTACCCACCACAATGTTTTGCACCAACTGCACACTCTTTAGGTGGTTTGCTCCTGTTTTTAGAAGCTAGGTGTACAGCTGCCACATAATCTCAATTCCAGTCAGTCAGCTTAGGATGGGAACAACACAGGACAGAAGCAGCTCATTGTTCCTCATAGACCCCACACACTCCACAGTAGAGTCCCAACTCTCTCAAACAATACAGCATCTTGGCTCCCAAGCTGAACGGTGAACCTGATCGAGTTCTTCAGCCATCACCTCAGGTGATACCGCTCATGCAGCCCTCTCTGTGCTATGGTTAGCCACATTTTGGTTAGTACTTTGCTGTTTGTGACTGTTTGATTGACACTTTGCCTTGGTGAACTACCCTGGTTCTCACTGAAATGGGACCGTTAGGCACTGATTGTAATAATATTGTTATGACATAAACCCTGCTCTAGACACGAATGCACCTATGGCCTGCTATCACAAGCCTTGCCATTGCCCTTACCACCTTATCACCTTAAAGCCTCGTACACACGATCGGACTTCCATCCGATTTTTCCGTGGATCTTGGTCCGAAGGGCGTTGGCCGTGAACTTGTTCTGCATACACACGGCACAACATTTTCAGCCAACATTCACCAAACCACAGGGTTTTTCAGCTCCTTACCGCCACCCTTTGGGCAACTTCTGCTATTGTTGTCTGATGTTTAGCATTTGTTCCGAGCATGCGTGTTTGTACTTTGGATTTTAGTTGGACGGACTTGCGTACACACGATCGGAACAACCAAGGTGCCAGATTTATTGCCCAACAGTTGGTGAGCATGAACAGCCAACTTTTTTTGTTGTTAATTCAGCCAACAATTGTCTGATGGAGCATACACACGGTCTGATTATCCAACACAACACGTTCGTCAGACAATTATGGCCATAAAGTTGGATCGTGTGTATGAGGCGTTAGGGCCATTTTTGTTTTTTCTAAATGCATGGACAATGATATTGTAAATTTAGGTGTAGGACTACCTGCTTCCTCTATGCTGCAAACCGTATGACTAAAGGAACTTAATCCATGAGAACAGCGAGAACCCTAGCAACAGTATATTACCTCAGTTGCTACTTAACACCTTCCAGCACACTTGTGCTGTTGAATTATCACTGCACTTTATTCTAGTTAATTATCATGCCTTGTTTTAATGATGACTGTGATGGTGAATTGTGGATGTGTATATTGCTCACCAGGAGAGGGGATGTTCTCTGTAACCCTCAACCTTCCTTTAGAAACCCCTTGAAAGCAACTTTAGTCTGCGATTCTTGCTATACACTGCGCATTCTGATTAGGAGCGTTTGGGCTGAATATACACGTGTAGTGCCCTCCTCACTCCCCTCTTCACTTCAGCTCGTCTGCCTCTTGTCTAGGGGTACCTTAGAGGGGAGGGAGCGGGGACACCACGCCTGACCTTCACCACAGGTGTTAGTGCGGTGTGAGCAAAGTTCTTGTTTTACCTTCGGGTCAGTGCTGTGCACCTGGAGCCTCCACTGAGATTACCTTGAACAAGGTCTGTCAGGAAAAAGCCCCACACCATTAAAGTCCAACACTCCTTTATTCTTCTTGAATGAGCACAATCAGTTGAACTCCCTTGGAGAACAGAACAGAAAAGGAGGTGTGGATGCGAGTAGGCCCAGACACAATGAACTCTCCACTTTCCTTCCTGAAAGTGGGTTGCGGTCTCCGAGCGGGGGGGGGGAATTTCCTTCCAGGCGGTCTCCGGTGGGAGGCTTACCTGTCACTGGCAATCTGCTGCACCAGGTCTTTAAGTGAGGAGCTCCCCCCGGTCCATTACACCTTCCGGATTCGGGTACCCACTCCCGGGGTTCCCTAGGACCTCCTTCCCTCGCGGAACTCAGTGTTGGGCACTGAGCTCCAGACCTCCATCCGAGTACCTCACCCCAGGCTAAAGGTGCCTGAGATGGAACACGACCTCCGGCTGTCCTCTAGGCCTAGACCGCCTAGAGGACCGACACGAACCACAGGCTGAAGGTGCCTGGGACTCGACCCCCTGACAAAGATGGCCGGCCCCTTTATACCCTCTCCCAGCAAGCACGGCGGGTTCCCCGCCCCATCATACCACTGCCGAGAGAGGACAAAAAGGAGGCCCGGCACACAGCAATTGCTCAACCCCCAGCCCATGGCGACAGCGCCACCTGCTGGGCTGCAGGGAATTACACATCATTGGTGTTTCTGCCAGTTAAATTTACACCTGGGAAAGTACATACCCGCTACACACGCAATGCGTATAAATGTGCGTTTGCGCATTAATACATTCTAATCGTCAGAATAGAGTTGTTCAGAAGAAAGTTTGCACCAACACAAAGTCTCTTTCAAGGGTTTTATTGAATAAAGTTTCCAACAGCGGGGGTTGAAGGGATGGGCAGGACTCAGGTACCCAGAGGCGTATCTAGTAAAATGGCACCTATGGCAAGCACTGAAACTGCGCCCCTGTCAAAACATAAATGCGGCCTTACCAGCACCCATAAATGCGGCCTTACCAGCACCCATAAATGCAGTAACATCAGCACTCATTATTGCAGTAATATCAGCACCTATAAATGCGGCCTTACCAGAACCCATAAATGCGGTAACAGCACCAATAAATGCAGTAACATCAGCACTCATTATTGCAGTAATATCAGCACCCATAAAAGCGGCCTTACCAGAACCCCAAAATGCACTAACATCAGCACCCATAAATGCAGTAATATCAACACCCATAAATGCGGTAACAGCACCCATAAATGCGGCCTTACCAAAACCCATAAATGCAGTAATATCAGCACCCATAAATGCGGCCTTACCAGCACCTATAAATGCAGCCTTACCAGCACCCATAAATGCAGTAACACCAGCACCCATAAATGCGGTAACAGCACCCATAAATGCAGCCTTACCAGCACCCATAATTGTGTCCTTACCAGCACCTATAAAAATGCAGCCTTACCAGCACCCATAATTGCGGCCTTACCAGCACCTATAAAAATTAAGCCTTACCAGAACCCATAAATGCAGTAATATCAGCACCTATAAATGCAGAGGAATCGTGCAGTGTATGGGCACTTAGCAGGAGGGAGAGAGAGCGGCCTCCATGGGGGTGGATCATGCGGTGGACGGGCACAGCACTGGGCAGAAAGGCAGAGTGGAACGGAACATCAGAGACAGTGACTGCGCGCAGTGGTACACAGACAGGTCACACTCACTGGCAGTGGCACGGTGATGATCAGGGACACGCAGCGGTGCAAGGGATGTTTCCTCATAATGGATACAGTCCTCCGCCACTGCTGATCCAGTGCCTCTGACACTGTACAGAGGGAGTAGGATCACCAGCGGCCCTGTTTGCTTAGCACACACGCACATCCGCACATGATGATGACTTTAAGGCCTCTTTCACACTGGGGGGGTGAGGGCGTCGGCGGTAAAGCACCGCTATTATTAGCGGTGCTTTACCGTAGTTTTCGCTGCGCTATTCAGCCGCTAGCGGGGCGCTTTTAACCCCGGCTAGCGGCCGAGAAAGGGTTAAAAAAACGCCTGCAAAGCGCCGCTTTGATTTTAATGGGCAGGGGCGCGTTAGGAGCCACTCCTACAGCGTCTCAAAGATGCTGCTTTTTTTCAGGACGCTTTGCAGGCGCTATTTTTAGCGTTATAGCGCCTGCAAAGCGCCTCAAGCCTCGTACACATGACCGAGTTTCTCTGCAAAAACCAGCAAGAAACTTGCTGGCAAAGATTTCTTGCCGAGAAACTCGTTCGTGTGTATGGTTTCTCGTCAAGAAAAGCGACAAGAATCTCGACGAGAAAATAGAGAACATGCTCTCTATTTTCTCGTCGAGATTCTCGTCAGCCTGTTTCTCGACGAGAAAATTGTGTGTGTGTGTACATTTACCTGTTCGCCAGGAAGCCCGTGCATGCTCAAAATGACTGACGCATGCGCGGTAGCTTCCTAGGCATAGGTAGGGTGAACCAAGATGGCGGCGACGGCATTGAATGTGACGAGCGCATGCTCGTCGTATTCGATGACGTCACCGCGTACGCTCCATTCAAAGAACCGCGTGTTCTTTGAAATGAGCGTGTGTACACTCGGCCGGGACAAGTTTCTTGTCCAAGGATCTCGTCGTAAAAAACGACATGTTTTTAACGACGAGATTCTCGGCCGTGTGTACGAGGCTTTAGTGTGAAAGGGGTATTAGGCTACTTTCACACTGAGGCGCTTTGCAGGTGCTACAGCGCTACAAAATGGCGCCTGCAAAGCGCCCTGAAAGAGCCTCTTTTCTCACTCCAATGTGAATGCCCGAGGGCTTTTTACACTGAAGCGGTGCGCTGGCAGGACGCTCAAAAAAGTCCTGCTAGCAGCATCTATGAGGCACTGTAGGAGCGGTGTACACACTGCTTCTAAAGTGTCCCTGCCCATTGAAATCAATGGGCAGAGCAACCGAACCGCCAGCAAAGCACTGCTGCAGCGGCGCTTTGCGGGCGGTTTTAATCCTTTTTGGGTTGCTGGTGGTGCGCTGGCAGGACGCTCAAAAAAGTCCTGCCAGCTGCATCTTTGAGGCGCCCTGCTAGCGCCGCAAAAAACGACAGTAAAGCGCTGCTAAAATATCGGCGATTTACCGCCGACGGCGCAATGCCCCAGTGTGAAAGTAGCCTAAGTCATCATGTGCCAGGCACAGACCCAAACAGAAGCAAGCAGCCAATCAAATATAGTGCTTACTCAATATGGATTAAATAAATGTAATTATGCATAGATATCCATAGATATCATAAATATAGTGATTTGTGCAACAGCAGGTACTACTTGCACAAATCACTTTATTTATGATATCTATGGCTATGCATAATTATAATTTTTTTATTCCATATATTAAGCACTATATTTGTCAGTTAGCACACATCATCATACTGTACACATGATGATGATGACAGTACACGTGTGACTATATAGAATATAGTACCTGCTGCAGTGCTGCCTGCCTGGATGGGGGTTCCAAAGACTAGAGTCCAAGTCTCCTCTCTCAGTTAGACTCAGACTAGCCAGTTCTCCTCAGTGACCTCACCAGTGACGACGGTGACGTCACCGACCCGCTCGCGCTCGGGAAGAAGATGAAGCTGCGATGCGCAGAGGACTGGAGTGTAGGCGGAGCCTCCGCAAGTTAGCCGAATGACGAGATGGGCGATCCCACTCAAAGACGAGCATGGGGGCGCCCGCGGCCCGTGCCTGTCACTCTCCTGTCACTCTCCTACATGCCAGCCAGCACAAGGAAACAGTACTTATAAGTGAATTGCCGCCGGCACCGGGACTATAGTGCAGGATGCGGCCGCAGGAGAACAGGTGGGAATTTTTTTTCGTGCAGGGAACGTTTTTTTTGGCGCCCCCCCTACGGCGCCCATGGTTCTTGCCATGCCTGCCATACCTTGGATACGCCACTGCAGGTACCTTAGTTGCGGATCACAGGAATTTTCCTAGGTTCAGAGGAACAACTGTCTCCACACTGGACTCAGCAAACACCGGATAGGACCACTCTCACCGGCCTAGCAGCTGATGCGTAGCTCGATCACATATAGTCTCTGCCACAGACTTGGTGAAAATAGAACAGTCTCTGCCACAGACTTGGTGAACACAGCTCTCAGTGCCAGGATCTTCCAGCCATTCCGGCAGCACTGTGAGGTAAATCACGATCCAGATGCATCCTCCATTTGAGTCCTCAATTGCTTGGTCCCTTCCAGCAGGTAAGGCGACACAGGATCATCCCCGGATCAGTAGGCCCCAGTAACTCCTGGGCCTACATCTCAGTAACAGAGCCTCAGGCCAACGTGGCCCCGAGGCGGAAACTGCCAGCACTTCCCTGAGGCCATGAGGGCCCTCAGGTCGGGATCGGGCGGGTGGTGCCCACCACCAACGAACGACGACCCCCAACTCTCCTCCACCCTAATCACGTCTGTCACTTAAGTACCCTCTCCCAGAATGCACAGCGGGTTGACCACTCCCCCCTAAGCTGCTTCTGAGAAAGACATACCCAATACATTCAGCCTGCTGCCTTTCCTATCCTGACCAGTGGTGACAGCGACACCCACTGTCAGGAGGAAAATCATGCAACCAGCTGAACTGAAACAGAGTATAATTTGTAACATAATCCTTCTGAGCCAAACTATTGCTCAGACAACTATAATTTTAACACATAGCGCCCACTCATTGGGAGCAGGGCACTACATATATTTGTGATATTTTACTCTACCAATATCTGAGAGGTGTCTGTAGTATCTCAAATGACCTGAGAAGTTTGTGTCTGAGGACCCCCTCATCAGTTGGATGTTATTGTATTCCTATGCTAAACCTACACCAATAAACCATCTTAGTCACTTTCACCATGTAGTTAAATCTTTACCCCAATAACCGCAACATAAATAGTTAACCCCTACAAGAGATCAGGTCCCCTTACTCTTTCCCTTTCCCTCTCTTCCACCCTCTTTCCTCCCCTTCCCTTTCTTTCTCCTCTTTCCTCCCCTTCCCTTTCTTTCTCCTCTTTCCTCCCCTTCCCTTTCTTTCCCCTCTTTTCTCCCCTTCCCTTTCTTTCTCCTCTTTCCTCCCCTTCCCTTTCTTTCTCCTCTTTCCTCCCCTTCCCTTTCTTTCTCCTCTTTCCTCCCCTTCCCTTTCTTTCCCCTCTTTTCTCCCCTTCCCTTTCTTTCTCCTCTTTCCTCCCCTTCCCTTTCTTTCTCCTCTTTCCTCCCCTTCCCTTTCTTTCCCCTCTTTTCTCCTTTCAACCCCTTCTTCTCCTTCTCCTTTTCCTTACAGAATTAGCCATCCTACCAGAAACATTTGCTTTTAAACATATGCCGACTACCATTTCTACTCCTCTACTATAAGACTCTGTCTGCATTACTTGGAAAATCCTATGAATTTTATAAGAGAAGACCCCGATACTATATATTGTGACTAACTTAGTCCTGATACCCACATTGGACTAATTCAATCAATCTACAAATGTACTTCACTCAGAGGCTAGACACAATTTTCTACAAACACTTAATCCTTCAGAAGCCTGCAGAGAATGCAACACTTCACAAATACACTTACTATTTGGCACTTCTTAACACATTCTCCAGAATAGATCATGTTATTGTGCGCAGGAACGTCCTTCCAGTATTATGCTTTGCAAAGATTCACAGTCAGACCATGACCCAAAAAACCTTGATGGCGATCTGAAATTTGATTTAGATTCCTTACCCAACCTTCCAAATGGAACCCTACCCCACAACTAAGGCACCATTTCACAAACTTAGTTTTTGCTTAAAGTGTTACTAAACCCACAACAGTAAAATCAGTGTGTATATGCAGTACAGCATGCTTGTTATACTCACTGTGGAACCTAAGGGGTAATGCTCTGCATTGTGTAAAAAGGCTGTTTGACCCTATCTTCTCTGATCCTCCCCTTCTTCCTATGTCCCCAATCCATCTCCTGATAAGACAGAGCCTTTGGAGTCACTCTGCACACATGGGCGTCCGCTGAAATTTTTTCAGGGGTGGGGCGCTTCGGCAGCGGCGATACACAGTCGCATTTTACCCTTTCTTCGACCGCTAGCGGGGGTTAAAAGCGACCCCCCCCACTTTAAAATTTAAAATCACCCCACTGTGCCCCCTGCATCTTTAAATATCTCTTTGTCACTACTGTGTACCCCCTCTCCATAACTGCACCTCTGGACCCCTTTACATTACACAGCACCCCACAGCTCTGGACCCCTTTACATTACACAGCACCCTGTATCACTGGACCCCTTTACATTACACAGCACCTTGTATCACTGGACCCCTTTACATTACACAGCACCCTGCTCCCCTTTACATTACACAGCAGCACCCTGCACCTCTGGACACTACACACACTACACTCTGACCACTACACTACACTACACACTGACTACTAACCACTACACTGCACACTGACCACACTGACCATATGTGTGACATGTCCTATAATATGATGTCATGTCTCTGCAGTCACACACACACACGTGTTGTAGGACATCTCCTCCTCCCTCCATACCGCACACACAGCCCGGCTCTCCTTTCTTCTCACCTTCAGCAGGTTCAGCGGGTGTGTGCAGCAGGCCGCCCTGCAGGAGGCCAGGCCCCCAAGGTACTACCACCACCGATTCGAGACACCCTCCGCTCTGCTATCTCCCCCCGGCTCTTTTTCTTCTTCTCTCCCTGGGTGCGCTGCACTGTCCAAGGGCCAGGGGCGGAGCCGGCCCGTGCCCAGGAGAACGAGAAAAGCCGGGGCCAATTGGGTTGCAGCGTGAGGCCCGGCCCAGCCAGCGCTGCCAAACCACGAGACGCGGCGACGGGGAGGTGTGGTGGGCCCAGGGGGAGGAGGAGGGAGTACATGTTCTGCGGTGCAGATCTGTGCGGAGCTGGAAGTTGGTTTAAGGGCTGCGGAGGGTGTAGAACTCTGCCAATTTGGCCAACACCTTCTCGATTCCAGGGGGGGCAAACAACCCCCCTTGCCCTATGGAGCCCCATGTCTGCACATGCTCAGTTTGGTGTGTTTTGGTAGGGAGTTTTTTTGTTTTGTTTGCTGGGAGTGTGCATGTGATCAACACAGGGCCAATCAGCACTGTCCAGACAGAAGGTCAGGGGTCCTGCAGCCTCAAAGGACAGTAAGATTAAAATAAATATTCCTTCTACAAGCTTTAACCAGACACTGATAGAAGTCACAAGACTGCTATATACTGCTAAAGAGAAAAGGTATTTAGCAGTTTATATTTACTAAAATTAGGGTTGCATCAATACCGATACTGTTATCAGTGCCAATACTAAGCATTTGCACGAGTATCGGTACTCGTGCAAATGCTCCAATACCTAAAACCGATACTTTCAGGCTCGGTTCTTTAAGCTGTCAGCGGGATTCCCTCACTGACAGTTGAAATGTAAAAATAAAAAAGCTGGCAATTATTGGTTGTTAAAGTGGAACTTCAGTTATTTCTTCAACTTTCCATCTATTAAATATTCTGCCCTTGTTGTTTTAACTTTGGATAGTAAAAAAAAAAAATTCTGACAGTAAATACCTGATACAGCCCACTTCCTGTTTCTTGTCTGGTCATTAAATAATGGAAGATATTTGGGACTTGGACTTTTTAGGCACAGTACTACAAAAATTAGTTAAAAAAGTATAAATGTATTGAGTATAGATAATGATATAAACAACCTTGTTAAAAAAGCCCACATCATTAGATCGATACAACAATACCGCCATTATATAGAGAAACCATAGCCCTCAATGGGATGATAGATGATAAAGGAATTATATAATTATTCCATACAGTACACATTCCAAGGGATAAATGAGGTAGGAGTAGGCAGTGGCGTAGCGTGGGTTGTCAGCGCCCGGGGCAGCCAAACGGCTGTGGTGACATCCAGTCACAATTATTGGACCTGATAAACTATCCCGCAGTCAGCAGCACTCATAGTATTACACCATCCTGCAGTGATCTATTATCTATGTTGCTATCCACAGATACGACTCTGTGCTGTGATACAACCTCTTTATTTGTATTCAATTGTCTGGTCATTAGCCTAGGCTTATGACATCATGTACAGCTGTCTCTCTCACTATTGTGAGAGTTTGCCTGGAAGGGAAAGGGATGAGTCATAAAAGAGCCAATAAGAGCTGCAGAGCTGGAGGTGTGCCTCTGTGTGTCTGTGTAAATCCAGGAAGTGAACAGGCAGCAGCTTCAGCTGCCCACAGTTAAAATGGCTGCAGCCAGACTCAGTGGAGGGAGATTTCTGCAGCATATTTGGCAAGTACAGAATCACAGTATATAAAAAATAATACGCAAAGTGGTTGGAGGGAAGCTCCAGAATGGCAAAGATTTTTTTATTACAAATTATGTGAGCAGACTGCAGTTCTTCTTTAACCACTTGCCAACCGGCTCATGCCAATATACATCAGCAGAGTGGCACCGCTGCACAAATCGACGTACCTGTACGTCCTTCAGTTAAAGCAGAATAGCGGGTGCGCGCGAGCGTGCCTGCGGGTCTTACGACTCCATGTCCGCCTGCGGCCCGCGATCGCTGTGAAGAGAGGCAGAACAGGGAACTGCCTATGTAAACAAGGCATTTCCCCGTTCTGCCTAGTGACATGACAGGGATCTACTGTTCCCAGTGATCGGAGCAGTGATCTCTGTCATGTTTCAGTAGGCTCATCCCCCCTACAGTTAGAACACGCTGAGGGAACACACTTAACCCCTTAATCACCCCCTAGTAGGGTGACCACGTGTCCCGGATTGCCCGGGACAGTCCCAGATTTTGCAGGTCTGTCCCGGGCACCTTCATTCCAGGACAATACAGTGTCCCGGAATGAAACTGACACAGCCACCCCCCGGGCCAATCTGATGCCCACAAAAAAGGCCGCCACATCACCGCTTTACTCACTGACAGTACTTGTCCTGGCCGGGAATGCCTGGAGGAGCAAAATCCCCGCCCCCTGCTTGTGATTGGAGAAATCATAAATCCCACCTCTTGTGTCTAATCACTGTGCTGTGATTCGTTACAGCACAAGCTGATTTTTGGGAAGGGAGGGTGTCCCTGAATGGCAGTTTGGAAATGTGGTCACCCTACCCCCTAGTGTTAACCCCTTCCCTGCCAGTGTCATGTTTACATTGATCAGTGGATTTTTATAGCACTGATCAATGTAATAATGTCACTGGTCCCCAAAAATAGTAATTTAGGGTCAGATGTAATGTCGCAGTCCTGCTTAAAATTGCAGAAAATGCTCTGGTCATTAAGGGGGGCAAATCTTTCCTTGGATGAAGTGGTTAAGGAGCGGGGCCATCAGGTTCTTAACAACCGATGACTCATTCAGCAGTCAGTGGGGTTCCCCTATTGACAGCCGAGGTGTAAACAAAGTTTGTATAATTGGAGCTGTCAGAGAAAAAAAAAAGAAGAAGCAGCCAGGCAATGTTTATCAACAACATTGCTCAGCTGCTGAAACAGAGAGATAAAATAATCATTTAGGCCTGGTTCACACTTGTCCGACAAACGCTCCGACATTAGGAGCTCATGTCGCATGACGTGTGAAAATCAATGAATCCCTATGAGAGCCGTCTTAACTGGTCCGACACAAGTCGGTCCGACATTAAAAATGCTCCCTGTACTACTTCTGTCCGACTTTGATCCTACTTCAGCCCATTGAATATCATTGAAGTCGGATCAAAGTCGGATCCTTGTCCTAACCATACGACTTTGGCATCCGACATTGTGATTACAGCAGCAGTAAAAGGAATTTATCTCACCCTGGGATTGTTTTGATTGGTCAAAGGACAAGTCAGACTAGCACAATGTCGGATCAAAGTAGTATCCTGTTCATGAATGTCGGATGGATGTCGGACCAATGTCGGACCAATGTCGGACCAATGTAGGACAGATGTCGCAGAGCAAAGTAGGATGAAAGTTGTGTCTATAGTGTGAACCCAGCCTCTAACTTTATTTTTGTTTGCTTTGTTTGTTAAATATTTTTACACCATTAACATATATTTACATGTTTCACATTGAAAAAAGCGTAACATTTAAAATGATTACAAAATGATTTCATTTGTAAATTACTTTTCAATGCTTTGCACCATTGCTGACAGCTGAAGTGTAAACAAAATATTTGCAGTAGGTATCGGTAATTGGTATTGGCGAGTACTAAAATAAGTGTAGCGGGGTGTTCAATTTATGGGAAGTGTCTGAGTGGTAATTAGGCTCAGACACACTGATTGTTAGGGTTAATGGACCATTTCTGTTCATGGGAGATGGTGTTGGTGTGCAGTTCCCTGTGGCCTACAGGTGGCGCTGTTGCCGTAAGCCAGGGTTGAACCACTGATACAAGGCTGTGCCTTTTTTGTCCCCTCTCGGCAGTAGTACGGCGGGGCGGGGAACCTGCTGTGCCTGTCGGGAGAGGGTATAAAAAGGGGCGGCCATCTTCCGTTGGGGTCGACGCCCAGGCACCTTCAGCCTGGGTGTGTGTGGTTCGTCGACGCCCAGGCACCTTCGGCCTGGGTGGGTGTGCGTGTTATCTCCGGGTGCCCTAGGCCCAGGGGTGGAGTTCCTGTTCCATCCCAGACACCTTAAGTCTGGGGTGAGGTACTATTTTGAAGGCCCGGGGGCCCAGCAACATTCGGCTGGGGTCCGCTAGGGATCGAGAGCTCCCAGGGTGCCGCCTTGTGAGGGGACCCGTATCTGAGATGAGGAGGCCAGGGAGGTAACCCTTTCCGAAGACCCAGCGCAGAGTCATGGTGACGGTGAGGGCCTCTGGTAACTCTCCGGAGGGATGGTTTTCTCCTTGACATGGGCCAAATACTTTAAGAAGTTAGTTCTTCAGGTCAGTGGCAGTGACCCTACTCGCTTCAAGTCAGTGGCAGTGACTTCATAGGGCAAGGCCCTATTCACCAGGTCAGTGGCAGTGACCCGTTCTCCAAGTCAGTGGCAGTGAATTCATAGGGCAAGGCCCTATTCACCAGGTCAGTGGCAGTGACCCGTTCTCCAAGTCAGTGGCAGTGACTTTTATTCACCAGGTCTGTGGCAGAGACCAAGCTCATGGTCTGTGGCAGAGATCGTGCGCCAAAACTGTTTCGTGAAACCTGAACAGTCTGAAGAAATCATTAGAGTTTGTGCCTGGACCTCCTCCCACCTAAGCTGTCCTGTGTCTTGTTCCAACCTGTCTGCTGTTAAAGAGACTATTTATTATCCGTGAGAAATAAATATAGAAGTTGGACTTTCAGTTGGTGTGGACAGTTACATTACTGGGGAAAAATAAAGACTTGCATCTATTCAAGGTAGAGGTGAGAATCTTCCTCGGGAGGATTCATCTCCAGCCGCAGGCAGGCCCGAAAACTAACACCGCTCAACCTCCTCACACAGGAGGGTACGGGCTTGTGGTGCGGTGTGCCTCTCCCTCCCTGCGAAGAGCCAGAAATTAAAGGCAGGTAAGGTGGGTGCGCTACATAAGTATCGGTACTTGTAAAAAAAAAAAAATGGTATCGGTGCATCCCTAACTAAAATAATTGCATTTCCATGTTCTGCATACAGTGGGAGACTAGGTATAGTGAATGCAGGGTCCTGGGTTTAGTAACACTTTAAGTAATGTTGATTGACTACCTATGATCAACCATTTAGCTTGCTCCAACAGGAGTCGTGTCCCAAGCAGACCACAGCCCTCTCTTTTCCCCATCCTCCCTGTTGCCCTTTATTCATCCACTGTATCTGCTGTCTTTGTCTTTTGCCTTCTCTGCTTTTTCCCCCCTCATTAATCGCTTTATTTTCTACTGACAAGGTGCTAGTGGTATTTTTTACTGCCACACTGCTATTTAACTTGCCTATTCACACCAATTGTACTTCTTGTTCTTGGAAAATTGAATGTTAATGATGTTTTCCCTCTATTTTTTTTTTAAGTATACATTTTGGGGAAAAAAACAATAAAACATTTGTGAAATAAAAACATAACTCTGGCAGTGCATACATTGCTGAAATTAATCTTTTCTTTGGGCAGATTTAAAGCAACATCACAGAAACCTGTTTGGCTTCAGTGTTTTCACTGTGCATTTGTGCAATTAGCATGTAATAGCTGTAGCATGAACAGGCATAGAGTAGACTGACTTGATTCATTCATGTTCATGCTAAACAAAGAATTACTACCTAAGCATATCATTACCTACTCAGAAAAGGCATTTGTTTTTCCAGAAGCTTAAATAAAGAGCAGTTTGATATTCAACCAAGTTGCCTCTGGTTGCTGAAAGGCTCTGCCCTTTAATGAGAATTCTGTGAGTCACAAATTTACACTTGAAAAGCACAACTTTAAGAATATTCTAGTTGCTAAGAAACCTATAATCCCCTAGGGAGGAAAGGTATGAAGCCAGTGAGACTGAAGTCTGGTTTGCCCAGTAGTAACTCTGGCCTTCTGGAGATGTGTCAGTGACAAGCTCAGTGTAGCGGGTATGTGCTTTTCAGAATGTTTAATTCGGGTGAAGACATCAGTGATGTCTAGTTCCCTTCGGCCCAGCAGGTGGCGCTGTCACTTTGGGCCGGGGTTGAACCATCACTGCAGTGCCGTACCCTTTGTGACCTCTCGCAGCAGTTGTATGGCGGGGCGGGTAACCTGCTGTGCTTGCTAGGAGAGAGTATAAAAAGGGCGGACATCTTCGCCACGTTTTTCGAGTCCCAGGCACCTTCAGCCTGAGGGCTGCTGTCCGCGATCGGTGTCCAGGCAGCCTAGGCCTGGACACCTGGAGTTCGGGAGTCACCCCAGACACCCTCAGTCTGGGGTGAGGTACATCACTTCAGGCCTGGGGCCCAGCTTCTTCCACTGGGTCCCGCCCGGGAGGAATCGTCCTAAGGTGCCCACAGTATTGGGTACCTGAATCCAGGCGTAACGGACCATGCAGGTGACCTTCCCGTAGATCTGGTGCAGCATATTGCCAGTGCCGGGACAGGGCCTCCGGAGACCATCGGGATGGATGTCCTTTCCAAACAGGGGCTGTATTCACTCGGAAGGTGGTCCATGTTCTAAGGTCGGTGGCAGAGACCGTTTCATTCAGGCCTGTGGCAGGGGCTCCTAAAGTTCTCTCGGTAGGTGGCAGCTACCAACTTCACGGTCGGTGGCAGAGACCGTGCGCCAAGCCTATTCGCACGCAAAAGGAATAGGAGAGTTCATTTGTGCCTGGGCCTACTCGTATCCACACCCCTCTCTGTCTGTTACAAGAGTTCTACTGATTATGTTCATCCTGGCAAATGGAGAAATAAAAGAGTGTTGGACTTTTAATGGTGTGGGGCTCTAATACTGGCAGACACATCTCCACGGAAGAAGCGGAGGCTCCATATGCAAAGAACAGACCCAAAGGTAATTCAAGTGACTTTGCTCAACCCTCATACACATACGAGGTGAGAGCTTGGCGTAGTGTTCCTGCACTCTCTCCTCCCAGGTACCCCTAGACAACAGCCGTATAACCGATAAAACTAGAGAGAGAGAGTGAGGCCGCTACATCAGTTTACTCACTCGGTTCTCCAGAGTTTTTTTTATTTATTCTCTCTTCATTTGCTTTTAAAAATATTAAAAAATTGTCAAAACACATGTAGCGGCCTCACCCCGTCTCCTTTCTCTAGGGGTATGTCACACGACAGGGTGAGATGCGCTACAGCCCATGTCCTCCCCATGGCTGTGGGTGAGGTGAAGGCCAGTATCAGTATCTTCCTCGGGCCAATGTGCTTTAGTTATGAAACTCAGTCCTGCTATGCTGGTACCCTCCTTTACTCCCATTAACCAGAGTCCACACACCGATCACAGTCCAACTCTTGTTTTATTGTACGCTCCACAATAAACAGTACTTCTGTAGCCAACTGGTTGGAACATTTTCTTAACAGCCTGATACGGTGGGATGAGCAGGTCGAGGCACTATCCTAATTTCAATCTAAACCACTGTGGTTTCACCAGTGGTTATCGTAGCCTTGATTAGCACAGAACATAGAACTTGTTAGTCTCTACCAGCAACTCAAGAGAACGTATTTAGGAGTACCTTCGCTGCGCTGTGGCCCCTATCAGGGGAAGATGTCCCTCTGAGGGAGTTACCGAAGGCCCATCCGTCACCGGGTTGATGCTGCTCCGGAATCTCCGGACGGGTGACCTCCCCAGCCTCCTCACCTCAGATGCGGGTCCTGTCCACCTCGGGGACCCTCGGATCACTTCACCCTTGCGGGACCCAGTCAAAGTTACTGGGCCCCAGGCCTACGATCTAGTACCTCACCCCAGGCTGAAGGTGCCTGGGATGGACTCCAACTCCATTCCGGCCAGGCCTAGGGCGCCTGGGCCAGAACTCCAAACCGCCAGCACCCAGGCCTAAGGTGCCTGGGTGCGTGAAGAGAAGATCCTCGAAGACCTCGTGGTGAGGGCGTCTCCCCTTTTATCCCCTCCCATCGACACCACGGCAGGTTCCCCGCCCTTGCCGTACCGTCTCTGGAAAGGGACAAAAAGGGTAGCACTGTGGTAGGGATTCTACCTTGAGCTTGCGTGTACACCGCCACCCACAGGCCAAGGAGAATAATACACCACCCAATCCTCCACGAATAAAAAGGGGTCCAAAACCTCTCACAATTACACACCTGGGTCATACTACCACCCAGGTGTACCCCAACTAAATTTAAAGACCCCGCTACACACACATATAGAAATATATATATATATATATATATATATATATATATATATATATATTGTGACAGCAGGAAGGTAAAGTCACCTGGTTGCATCCAGGGGGGTAGATATATTTCGCCCAGATTCAGGCTTTACGCCGACTTATACAACTAGGTGGAGAATTGTATAAGGCTAGTGGGCTCATGGATGACTCATACCTCTAGGGAGAGTGTGGGGCGTCGTGCAGACAGAGATGAGGAGACCAGCTGAACCTTGTCAGCTCATTTAGGCCTCTATAAGAACTCCCAGCTTCATTAGATGCTAGCTCATGGCTGGAACCAGACCTGTGTGGACTGTCTAGGGAGAGTGAACCCCTGTGCGGTGAGACAAAGCCTGTGTGGCTATTTGCTTGGACATTTAAAACCAGGGACTTAGGGACTAGGACAGCACTAGGCTGATCCCAGTTGTTAGTTAGGAAACCTGTATGTTTAGTCAGAGGTCAAGTTGACCAGGATTTATTTTGTTTATGTTTCTTTTGCTTTGCTGTGTTTTGTCACTGTAAATAGAAAATAAACCGCACCTTTTTGATTTTGAAAACCACAACCTCCGTTTGCTGGGCCTGTTTTTGTGTGGGGAGCCCATCTCGGGGGTCACACACACCCGCTGCCGAGCTAACCCCCTCACAATATATATATATATATATTTCTATATCTCTCTCTGATCTTTTAAATTGTACCCAGCCTTTCCAAATGGCCTATCCAGCCTATCTAGGGAATCTTCACATGTATGCATTATCTCTTTAAAGTGGTTGTACACCCTTTACAACCACTTTTACCTAAAGCTAAGCCCAAATTAAGGCTTACCTGTAGATGCTGGAAATAGTCCTGGTGTAAAACTTCTTCTTGAGTTAGATGCTGGAAATATCTCCTAAACCTCCACGGTTTAGACGATGTCTACGGCGCATGTACTGTACACAACGGCGCAGGCGCACTTTAGAAACGGCGATCAAGCTGTTTATAAACTAGGACATTTCGTGACTGGTGGCTCCTGCGCCCATACGTGGGAGTGACGTTACGCGACTCCGGACAGTCACAGAGCCAGTGTTCCGTCGAGAAGTGCCCCTCCATCGAATAGTGCCCGGGACGAACGGCGCATGCGCCGTACGTCATAGCACAAAAGCTGATTTGCCGATCAGCTGGGCTGACGTAAACGTGGCGCATGTGCACATCGTAGGAGGAATCCCTCGATGGGAGATACCATTTGAAAGGCACAATTTTAACCTATACAAAACAGCGGGGGGAGACCGTAGTTCTCTGATTGTGCATCGCTGCTGCTGGAGGGCGGCTAGTGGCGAGCCACAATGTGAGAACTACGGTCTCCCCCCGCTGTTTGTATAGGTTTCAATTGTGCTTGTGAAATGGTATCTCCCATCGAGAGATACCTCCTACGATGTGCGTTTGCGCCCTGGTGACTTCACTCCAGCTGATCGGCAACTCAGCTGGAGTGCGACACCCATCAGGGTTTACTTCCTCTTTAACTATGTATATAGTATAGTTTGTGGCTCATTCCCCAATACTAGGTATTTTTTGCGTCTTCCAATACTTAGGGATTAACCCTTTAGCATTCAGCAAGTAAGGTAATAAAGACCTCTTGTATTGGGCCAATGGTATTTCCATACAGTGAAATAGACACTTCCAAGGATCCCACCCTACCTGCTTCCCCGTTATATATTGTATAGTATCAATAATACTTTCCCAAAATACTTTTATTTTTGGGCAATGCCAACATATGTGCTCCAGTGTTCTTAACGTTTCCTTTGGAAACATTCTCAACTAAAATCTGATATGCTCTCAAAAACTATTTTAAAAATATTTTACGTATTATGTAAAATACATGGTTAAATATAATCTTGGGTAGAGAAGGGGATGATAGACACATATAGGTAACAATTTCAATTGCATTTAAAGTAAAGTGATGCAAAATTGATGTCTGTGTGGCCAGCATGAAACTACAGTTATCTAAACATTAAGATATCAGTTCTTCGTATTGATCACCCACATAGGCTGTTTCCTAAAATGGATGGGTTTTCTTGAAATAAAAGCCCAAAAAGTGTCCATTTTAACAGGATACTTTGCAAGGAGGTCTTGCTGCAATGACTCTTCTGGGTTGTGTCCTTTTTGTTGACAAGTAGCAAGCTTTGAAGTGGAGTTCCAAATCATCAAGCAAAATATACAGTATTACCCATAAACTAGCAAGGGTCAACTAGGTGGAATTCAATTAAAGTCCTATCAAATACAGAAGGTTGAGCCAGGTGGTAGATACCCAAAAGTACAAGCCAATGATGAATCCAGAGTGGTAACCAGGATTTGACAAGTTTTCAGGTTAAAATAAAAAGTTAACAAGGACTAGCCAAAACGTTTCTAATGCACGAATGGTGGAATGGCGGCTTCAAGGTATTATCCAGTCCTTTGCTGAATATAGCTATTTATTAAACTGCCAGTGGAAAAATGTGTCTATTTTAAGTTAATGAATAATAAACTTTAATCTGAAAGAGGTCTCCTGCTTAGAAACCTCTCAATGAAAAAACATTTACAAACTAGTTTTGCCTTGGAAGTGTGTCATAAGCCCATATTTTACCTAGGGATTTGGCATCATCTTAGTTCACACAAGTAGAACACCATTAAATTATGATCCTCCATTTAGATTTTTTTTTTACACAGCCTTCAAGTGATATCAATGAACACAACAACTCTAAAGTTACAGAAAACATCATCTGTTACCACAGGCAACATACAGTATAACCAGGCCATGCCTTTTTTTTTAAAGTCACTCACCACCTATAGGACCCATAGGTGAAAACATACATCTTTTACTTTTATTCCATAACATAAAAACCATTTACAGACAGGAGTTGTGAGAAAAAACACCCAACTATTTTTATGTCAGTGCAAACACTTCCTCGGGGTGTCATGGCAACCATTCAAATATAATATTACTCTGTAACTGTCAGTGTCTCCTATTATATGTGGACTTGGTCCTTCAAAGAAAACTGCTGAACAAAGATCTCTGTTATATAATAAAGCAAATAGGTCCAGCGGGGAAGCAAGTTAATACACAGTGAGGGAAAATTATCATAGCTGGAGCAGCCAGAATCTGGAACAGATGTGCATGGCAACCAATCAGCTTCTATCGTTCATTTTTAAAGCCTAACTGAACAAGCTGAAGATAAAAGCTGATTGGTTGCCATGCATATCTGCTCCAGATTCTGGCTGCTCCAATTTTGATAAAGTCTCTTCACGCAGCCTGGCACCTACACAGCCTGGCTATGGAGTGCACTTACACGGGTCTCCTTTGTGTTTATAATTGTACAATCCTGCTATCACACATTGGCTGTATAGCAAGATGTAATATACTGACATAGAAGAATATATATACATTGTGTGTGTGTGTGTGTGTGTGTATATATATATATATATATATATTGTGAGGGGGTTAACTCGGTAGCGGGTGTGTGTGACCCCCTGGATGGGCTCCCCACACAAAACAGGCCCAGCAGACGGAGGTTGTGGTTTTCAAGATCAAAAGGTGCGGTTTATTTCTCTATTTACAGTGACAAAAACACAGCAAAGCAAAAAGAAACATAAACAAAATAAATCCTGGTCAGCTTGACCTCTGACTAAACATGCAGGTTTCCCTAACTAACAACTGGGATCAGCCTGGTGCTGTCCTAGTCCCTAAGTCCCTGGTTTAGTAAATGTCCAAACAAATAGCCACACAGGCTTTGTCTCACCGCACAGGGGTTCACTCTCCCTAGACAGTCCACACAGGTCTGGTTCCAGGCATGAGCAAACACCTAATGAAGCTGGGAGTTTTTATAGAGGCCTTAAACGAGCTGACAAGCTTCAGCTGGTCTCATCAACTCCCTGCCTGCACGACGCCCAGCACTCTCCCTAGAGGTATGAATCATCCATGAGCCCACTAGCCTCAGCTGGGCTTCATCAACTCTCTCCCTAGTTGTATAAGTCGGCATAAAGCCTGAATCTGTGAGAAATATACCTACCCCCCTGGATGCAACCAGGTGACTTTACCTTCCTGCTGTCACATACCCCCCCCTCTTGTTTTAACCTTGGGGTTGGAACACCAGCAATCAGGCATTCATGTACTCGAGACAAAGCATCCACATTCCCCATTTGAACGCCAGGGCGATGCTTTACTGTGAAGTTGAATTCCTGTAGGGCCAGGAACCACCTATTTACTCTTCTATTTGTCTCCTTGTTTTGAGCCATCCACTTTAACGGAGCGTGATCCGTAACCATGTCAAAGTGCCTACCTAGCAGATAGTACCGAAGGGAATCTAGAGCCCACTTCACCGCTAAACACTCCTTTTCAACCGTGGCGTAATTTACCTCATGGGACTTCAACTTCCTGCTGAGGTAAATGACTGGGTGCTCTTCCCCGTTCCAGACCTGGGACAATACTGCTCCTAACCCCACATCTGACGCATCACTTTGTACGACAAAGTCTTTAGAGAAGTCGGGTGAGTACAACACTGGCTGGCTACATAAGGCTTGTTTCAAGAATTGGAATGCTGCCTCAGCCTCGGGGGTCCATTTAATCATGACCGACCCTTTCCCTTTCGTCAGGTTGGTTAGGGGCACAGCCTTAGAAGCAAAGTGGGGAATGAAGCGCCGATAATAACCCGCGATTCCCAGAAAGGCTTGTACCTGCTTCTTGCTGTTGGGACGTGGCCAACTCTGGATGGCCTCGACTTTGTTGAGTTGGGGTTTTATTACTCCCCTGCCAATGGTGTACCCAAGATATTTGGCCTCCTCCTGCCCAATGGTACACTTCTTGGGGTTAGCCGTAAACCCCGCTTCCCGGATAGAGTCTAGGACTGCTTGCACTTTTGGCAGATGTGAGGCCCAATCTGTGCTATGGACAATTACGTCATCCAGGTAAGCCGCAGCATACTTCCGATGGGGCCTCAGTATCTGGTCCATTTTCCGCTGGAATGTGGCCGGCGCATTCTGTAACCCGAACGGCATTCTCTTATATTGGAACGCCCCGTCTGGGGTTACAAATGCGGTTTTCTCTTTGGCCGACTTGGCCAGGGGAATTTGCCAATACCCTTTTGTGAGGTCAAGAGTCGTCATGTATCGGGCTGTTCCCAGCCGGTCGATCAACTCATCTATACGTGGCATGGGGTAGGTGTCAAATTTTGTAACTTTGTTCAACTGACGAAAATCGTTACAAAATCGCCAGCTCCCATCCGGTTTAGGCACCAACACAATGGGACTAGACCAATCACTTTGGGACTCCTCTATCACCCCTAAGTTCAGCATTTTCTGTACTTCCTCCCGTATTGCCTCCCGTTGGGCCTCTGGGATCCGATAGGGTTTTAACTTCACCCTTTCACCGGGCGGGGTAATAATATCATGCTCTACCCCAGATGTTTGTCCCGGCAGCTCAGAGAACACCTCCTTGTTGCGAAGCACAAACTCCTTAACCTCCTGTTGTTGGGGTTGTGACAAGGTGGCTGCTATTCCAACCTCCGGAATCACGCAACCAGTTTGAGCTGGTGACCAAGTTTCTGCGACTAGGGACTCTCTATCCCTCCAGGCTTTCAACAGATTAACGTGATAGATCTGTTCGGGCTTTCGCCTTCCTGGTTGTCTGACCTTGTAATTCACTTCGCTCACTTTTTCCATTATCTCGTAGGGGCCTTGCCATTTGGCAAGGAATTTACTTTCAACCGTAGGGACAAGTACCAATATCCTATCCCCCGGGGAAAAGGTACGGGTCTTGGCTCCACGGTTGTACACTCTCTGCTGTGCCAACTGCGCTTGGGCCAAATGTTCCTTCACGATGGGCATTACCTGTGCAATTCGATCTTGCATCAGGGCGACATGCTCAATCACACTCCTGTGGGGAGAACTCTCACTTTCCCAAGTTTCCTTGGCAATATCCAACAGCCCTCTTGGGTGTCTCCCATACAGTAACTCAAAGGGGGAGAATCCCGTAGAGGATTGGGGCACCTCCCTAATAGCAAACATCAAATAAGGAAGTAGACAGTCCCAATCCTTTCCATCTCTATCCACCACTTTCTTCAACATTTGTTTTAGGGTTTTGTTGAATCTTTCAACCAGCCCATCGGTTTGGGGGTGATACACAGACGTACGCAATTGCGTCACTTTGAACAATTTACACAGCTCTTTCATAACCCGGGACATAAAGGGTGTACCTTGGTCCGTAAGCAGTTCTTTACAAATACCCACCCGTCTAAAAACAAGAGATAGCTCTTTGGCTATGGTTTTGGCCGAGGTATTTCGCAGAGGGATCGCTTCTGGATAACGGGTGGCATAGTCCATTATAACTAATATGTACTGGTGCCCCCTAGCGGACTTGATTATAGGACTTACCAAATCCATTGCGATCCTCTCAAACGGGACCTCAATGATGGGTAGAGGGACCAGCGGGCTACGGAAATGTGGCATCGGGGCCGACCTCTGACACACAGGGCAGGAGGAACAATAATTTTCTATGTCCTTCATCACCCCAGGCCAATAGAATCTCTGTAATACCCTCTCTCGGGTTTTCTCTGTCCCCAGATGACCTCCAAGAATGTGCCCATGGGCCAACTCCAACACCAACTTCCTGTAAGGTTTGGGCACCACAAGCTGCTCAACGGTTTCTTCTGCCCTTTTTGCCACCCGATACAGTAGGTCCTTCTCTACGCTGAAGTATGGGTAAGTGCAGGTATTATCTGGGTTCACTAACTCGCCATCTATTTCCACTACGTTTTCCCGTGCCTTTATTAGGGCGGGGTCTTTTAACTGTTCTGTGGCAAAATTTTCCCTGTGAACCTCAAGATCAGAAAACTCCACAGACGGTAGGTTTTCGTCTGAGGAGGTGGGCTCCTCTCCAGTTTCTTGAGTCTCGCCTGCCAATACTGACAAGGGAAATTCTGGAGAGTCCTCACCACTCTCAGAGGAGTTCTGGCTATCACCTTCCTGGTACATAGGGGCACCAGTGGGGGGCTCAGGATCATCCCACAGTTCCCAGAACTTCGGAAAATCCCTTCCCACAATGGCATCATGCGGTAATTGAGATACTAACCCCACTGGATGAGAGAGGGTACCTTTGGGGGTCTTGAAACACACTGTAGTCACTGGATACTCTCGGGTGTCCCCATGCACACAAATAACAGCTACCTTGCTATTCCCAGAGACCTCTGTTTTAACTAATTCAGCCTTTATCAGGGTCACAAGGCTACCTGAATCCAGTAATACCACAACATTTCTACCATTAATACACATTTTGCATAAATGTTTCTCAGTTCCCCGAATGGCAGTGCATGCGACTGTCGCACACAGCGACTGACGTCTGTCCGTCAGAAAGTCACATTGCATGGGTTCCTCCACAACCGGGCAATTTGCTGCAATATGTCCCGTTTGCCGGCAGCGGTAGCAAACAATCCTTTTGGCTGCCTCTTGAGCCCCCGACTTCCCAGGCTGTTCTCGCCAAACCCTGGGCAGAGCTCCCACCCTCTCACTCTCTCCACCCTCACCCCTTGGAATCATCTTATCCGCCCCTGGGGATGGTCTGGTCTTAGGGTGGAAAGTCCGAGAGTCTCTGGAAGAGGCCGTCAGGTTCTCTGCAGGCAAGTATCTCTCTACACGATCCACAAGTTTACCGTCCGTTTCTGGGTCTCCATGGCTTACCCACTTTTGAATGGCGGTAGGAAGAGCTCTCAAGAAACGATCCATCACAACACGTTCCACAATCTCCGGTGCGGACAAAGTCTCTGGCTGTAGCCACTTCCTGCTCAGGTGAATGAGATCATACATTTGAGACCTGGGGGGTTTTCCAAGCTGGAAAGTCCAGTTATGCACACGCTGAGCCCGGACAGCCAGGGTGACACCCAGCCTTGCCAATATTTCAGCTTTTAGCATCCCATAGTCTTTTGCTTGGTCAGGCTCTAGGTCATAGTAAGCTTTCTGCGATTCACCAGTTAACAGAGGAGCCACCAGTCCAGCCCACTGCTCCTCAGGCCACTTTTCTCTTTCAGCAGTCCTTTCAAATGTGGTCAAAAATACCTCTGGATCATCCTCTCCAGTCATTTTTGTCAATAAACGACTCACCCCAAAGGACGCAGTATTAGTGGGACGGCTTTCCTCACTGGTTTGCGGACGTTGCTGCATTACTGCTTCCATCTGTTGTTGTAGTCTCTGCTCTTGCTTCTGCAACAGGTCTATGAAGCGGGCCTCAGATTGCTGCTGGGCTTGTTGCTGGGCTGCGAAGCTCTTTTGCAAACCTGCATTTGTCTGCTGTTGATTGGCATTTGCTAGAGCCAGCTGTTTCAGTATCTCCTCCATGCTGGCTTAAAAAAAAACTGCCACTGGTTCTCCACCAACTGTGAGGGGGTTAACTCGGTAGCGGGTGTGTGTGACCCCCTGGATGGGCTCCCCACACAAAACAGGCCCAGCAGACGGAGGTTGTGGTTTTCAAGATCAAAAGGTGCGGTTTATTTCTCTATTTACAGTGACAAAAACACAGCAAAGCAAAAAGAAACATAAACAAAATAAATCCTGGTCAGCTTGACCTCTGACTAAACATGCAGGTTTCCCTAACTAACAACTGGGATCAGCCTGGTGCTGTCCTAGTCCCTAAGTCCCTGGTTTAGTAAATGTCCAAACAAATAGCCACACAGGCTTTGTCTCACCGCACAGGGGTTCACTCTCCCTAGACAGTCCACACAGGTCTGGTTCCAGGCATGAGCAAACACCTAATGAAGCTGGGAGTTTTTATACAGGCCTTAAACGAGCTGACAAGCTTCAGCTGGTCTCATCAACTCCCTGCCTGCACGACGCCCAGCACTCTCCCTAGAGGTATGAATCATCCATGAGCCCACTAGCCTCAGCTGGGCTTCATCAACTCTCTCCCTAGTTGTATAAGTCGGCATAAAGCCTGAATCTGGGAGAAATATACCTACCCCCCTGGATGCAACCAGGTGACTTTACCTTCCTGCTGTCACAATATATATTGTGAGGGGGTTAGCTCGGCAGCGGGTGTGTGTGACCCCCGGGATGGGCTCCCCACACAAAACAGGCCCAGCAATTGGAGGTTGTGGTTTTCAAAATCAAAAAGGTGCGGTTTATTTTCTATTTACAGTGACAAAACACAGCAAAGCAAAAGAAACATAACCAAAATAAATCCTGGTCAAGTTGACCTCTGACTAAACATACAGGTTTCCTAACTAACAACTGGGATCAGCCTAGTGCTGTCCTAGTCCCTAAGTCCCTGGTTTTAAATGTCCAAGCAAATAGCCACACAGGCTTTGTCTCACCGCACAGGGGTTCACTCTCCCTAGACAGTCCACACAGGTCTGGTTCCAGGCATGAGCTAACATCTAATGAAGCTGGGAGTTCTTATAGAGGCCTAAATGAGCTGACAAGCTTCAGCTGGTCTCATCAACTCCCTGTCTGCACGACGCCCAGCCCTCTCCCTAGAGGTATGAGTCATCCATGAGCCCACTAGCCTTATACAACTCTCCACCTAGTTGTATAAGTCGGCGTAAAGCCTGAATCTGGGCGAAATATATCTACCCCCCTGGATGCAACCAGGTGACTTTACCTTCCTGCTGTCACATACCCCCCCCTCTTGTTTTAACCTCGGGGTTGGAACACCAGCAATCAGGCATTCATGTACTCGAGACAAAGCATCCACATTCCCCATTTGAACGCCAGGGCGATGCTTTACTGTGAAGTTGAATTCCTGGAGGGCCAGGAACCACCTATTCACTCTTCTATTTGTTTCCTTGTTTTGAGCCATCCACTTTAACGGAGCGTGATCCGTAACCATGTCAAAGTGCCTACCTAGCAGGTAGTACCGAAGGGAATCTAGAGCCCACTTCACCGCTAAACACTCCTTTTCAACGGTGGCGTAATTTACCTCATGGGACTTCAACTTCCTGCTGAGGTAAATGACTGGGTGCTCTTCCCCGTTCCAGACCTGGGACAATACTGCTCCTAACCCCACATCGGACGCATCACTTTGTACGACAAAGTCTTTAGAGAAGTCGGGTGAGTACAACACTGGCTGGCTACATAAGGCTTGTTTCAAGAATTGGAATGCTGCCTCAGCCTCGGGGGTCCATTTAATCATGACCGACCCTTTCCCCTTCGTCAGGTTGGTTAGGGGCACAGCCTTAGAAGCAAAGTGGGGAATGAATCGCCGATAATACCCAGCGATTCCCAGAAAGGCTCGTACCTGCTTCTTGCTGTTGGGACGTGGCCAACTCTGGATGGCCTCGACTTTGTTGAGTTGGGGTTTTATTACTCCCCTGCCAATGGTGTACCCAAGATATTTGGCCTCCTCCTGCCCAATGGTACACTTCTTGGGGTTAGCCGTAAACCCCGCTTCCCGAACAGAGTCCAGGACTGCTTGCACTTTTGGCAGATGTGAGGCCCAATCTGTGCTATGGACAATTACGTCATCCAGGTAAGCCGCAGCATACTTCCGATGGGGCCTCAGCATCTGGTCCATTTTCCGCTGGAATGTGGCCGGCGCATTCTGTAACCCGAACGGCATTCTTTTATATTGGAACGCCCCGTCTGGGGTTACAAATGCGGTTTTCTCTTTGGCCGACTTGGCCAGGGGGATTTGCCAATACCCTTTTGTGAGGTCAAGAGTCGTCATGTATCGGGCTGTTCCCAGCCGGTCGATCAACTCATCTATACGTGGCATGGGGTAGGTG
Source organism: Rana muscosa (assembly GCA_029206835.1). NCBI lineage: Eukaryota > Metazoa > Chordata > Amphibia > Anura > Ranidae > Rana > Rana muscosa. The sequence goes on from CM055126.1 coordinate 130,988,949, forward strand.
TCAAATTTTGTAACTTTGTTCAACTGACGAAAATCGTTACAAAATCGCCAGCTCCCATCCGGTTTAGGCACCAACACGATGGGACTAGACCAATCACTTTGGGACTCTTCTATCACCCCTAAGTTCAGCATTTTCTGTACTTCCTCCCATATTGCCTACCGTCGAGCCTCTGGGATCCGATAGGGTTTTAACTTCACCCTTTCACCGGGCGGGGTAATGATGTCATGCTCTACCCCAGATGTTTGTCCCGGCAGCTCAGAGAATACCTCCTTGTTGCGAAGCACAAACTCCTTAACCTCCTGTTGTTGGGGTTGTGACAAGGTGGCTGCTATTCCAGCCTCAGGAATCACGCAACCAGTTTGAGCTGGTGACCAAGTGTCTGCGACTAGGGACTCTCTATCCCTCCAGGCTTTCAACAGATTAACATGATAGATCTGTTCGGGCTTTCGCCTTCCTGGTTGTCTGACCTTGTAATTCACTTCGCTCACTTTTTCCATTATCTCGTAGGGGCCTTGCCATTTGGCAAGGAATTTACTTTCAACCGTAGGGACAAGTACCAATATCCTATCCCCCGGGGAAAAGGTACGGGTCTTGGCTCCACGGTTGTACACTCTCTGCTGTGCCAACTGCGCTTGGGCCAAATGTTCCTTCACGATGGGCATTACCTGTGCAATTCGATCTTGCATCAGGGCGACATGCTCAATCACACTCCTGTGGGGAGAACTCTCACTTTCCCAAGTTTCCTTGGCAATATCCAACAGCCCTCTTGGGTGTCTCCCATACAGTAACTCAAAGGGGGAGAATCCCGTAGAGGATTGGGGCACCTCCCTAATAGCAAACATCAAATAAGGAAGTAAACAGTCCCAATCCTTTCCATCTCTATCCACCACTTTCTTCAACATTTGTTTTAGGGTTTTGTTGAATCTTTCAACCAGCCCATCGGTTTGGGGGTGATACACAGACGTACGCAATTGCGTCACTTTGAACAATTTACACAGCTCTTTCATAACCCGGGACATAAAGGGTGTACCTTGGTCCGTAAGCAGTTCTTTACAAATACCCACCCGGCTAAAAACAAGAGATAGCTCTTTGGCTATGGTTTTGGCCGAGGTATTTCGGAGAGGGATCGCTTCTGGATAACGGGTGGCATAGTCCATTATAACTAATATGTACTGGTGCCCCCTAGCGGACTTGATTATAGGACCTACCAAATCCATGGCGATCCTCTCAAACGGGACCTCAATGATGGGTAGAGGGACCAGCGGGCTACGGAAATGTGGCATCGGGGCCAACCTCTGACACACAGGGCAGGAGGAACAATAATTTTCTACGTCCTTCATCACCCCCGGCCAATAGAATCTCTGTAATACCCTCTCTCGGGTTTTCTCTGTCCCCAGATGACCTCCAAGAATGTGCCCATGGGCCAACTCCAACACCAACTTCCTGTAAGGTTTGGGCACCACAAGCTGCTCAACGGTTTCTTCTGCCCTTTTTGCCACCCGATACAGTAGGTCCTTCTCTACGCTGAAGTATGGGTAAGTGCAGGTATTATCTGGGTTCACTAACTCGCCATCTATTTTCACTACGTTTTCCCGTGCCTTTATTAGGGCGGGGTCTTTCAACTGTTCTGTGGCAAAGTTTTCCCTGTGAACCTCAAGATCAGAAAACTCCACAGACGGTAGGTTTTCGTCTGAGGAGGTGGGCTCCTCTCCAGTTTCTTGAGTCTCCCCTGCCAATACTGATAAGGGAAATTCCGGAGAGTCCTCACCACTCTCAGGGGAGTTCTGGCTATCACATTCCTGGTACATAGGGGCACCAGTGAGGGGCTCAGGATCATCCCACAGTTCCCAGAACTTCGGAAAATCCCTTCCCACAATGGCGTCATGCGGTAACTGAGATACTAAGCCCACTGGATGAGAGAGGGTACCTTTGGGGGTCTCGAAACACACTGTAGTCACTGGATACTCTCGGGTGTCCCCATGCACACAAATAACAGCTACCTTGCTATTCCCAGAGACCTCTGTTTTAACTAACTCAGCCTTTATCAGGGTCACAAGGCTACCTGAATCCAGCAATACCACAACATTTCTACCATTAACACACATTTTGCATAAATGTTTCTCAGTTCCTCGAATGGCAGTGCATGCGACTGTCGCACACAGCGACTGACGTCTGCCCGTCAGAAAGTCACACTGCATGGGTTCCTCCACAACCGGGCAATTGGCTGCAATATGTCCCGCTTGCCGGCAGCGGTAGCAAACGATCCTTCTTGCCGCCTCTTGAGCCGCTGATTTCCCAGGCTGTTCTCGCCAAACTTGGGGTAGAGCTCCCACCCTCTCACTCTCTCCACCCTCACCCCTTGGAATCCTCTTATCCGCCCCTGGGGATGGTCTGGTCTTAGGGTGGAAAGTCCGAGTGTCTCTGGAAGAGGCCGTCAGGTTCTCTGTAGCCAAGTATTTCTCCACACGATCCACAAGACCATCGGCCGTCTCTGGGTCTCCATGGCTTACCCACTTTTGGATGGCAGTAGGAAGGGCTCTCAAAAACCGATCCATTACAACACGTTCCACAATCTTTGGTGCGGACAAAGTCTCTGGCTGTAGCCACTTTCTGCTCAGGTGAATGAGATCATACATTTGAGACCTGGGGGGTTTTCCAAGCTGGAAAGTCCAGTTATGCACACGCTGAGCCCGGACAGCCTGGGTGACACCCAGCCTTGCCAAAATTTCAGCTTTTAGCATCACATAGTCTTTTGCTTGGTTAGGCTCTAGGTCATAGTAAGCTTTCTGCGATTCACCAGTTAACAGAGGAGCCACCAGTCCAGCCCACTGCTCCTCAGGCCACTTTTCTCTTTCAGCGGTCCTTTCAAATGTGGTCAAAAATACCTCTGGATCATCCTCTCCAGTCATTTTTGTCAATAAACGACTCACCCCAAAGGACGCGGTATTAGTGGGACGGCTTTCCTCACTGGTCTGCGGACGTTGCTGCATTACTGCTTCCATTTGTTGTAGTCTCTGCTCTTGCTTCTGTAACAGGTCTATGAAGCGGGCCTCAGATTGCTGCTGGGCTTGTTGCTGAGCTTCCAGACTCTGTTGGTGAGCTTGCTGCTGGGCTGCAAGGCTCTGTTGATGAGCTTGCTGCTGGGCTGCAAGGCTCCTTTGCAAACCTGCATTTGTCTGCTGTTGATTGGCATTTGCTAGAGCCAGCTGTTTCAGTATCTCCTCCATGCTGGCTTAAAAAAAAACTGCCACTGGTTCTCCACCAACTGTGAGGGGGTTAGCTCGGCAGCGGGTGTGTGTGACCCCCGGGATGGGCTCCCCACACAAAACAGGCCCAGCAAACGGAGGTTGTGGTTTTCAAAATCAAAAAGGTGCGGTTTATTTTCTATTTACAGTGACAAAACACAGCAAAGCAAAAGAAACATAACCAAAATAAATCCTGGTCAAGTTGACCTCTGACTAAACATACAGGTTTCCTAACTAACAACTGGGATCAGCCTAGTGCTGTCCTAGTCCCTAAGTCCCTGGTTTTAAATGTCCAAGCAAATAGCCACACAGGCTTTGTCTCACCGCACAGGGGTTCACTCTCCCTAGACAGTCCACACAGGTCTGGTTCCAGGCATGAGCTAACATCTAATGAAGCTGGGAGTTCTTATAGAGGCCTAAATGAGCTGACAAGCTTCAGCTGGTCTCATCAACTCCCTGTCTGCACGACGCCCAGCCCTCTCCCTAGAGGTATGAGTCATCCATGAGCCCACTAGCCTTATACAACTCTCCACCTAGTTGTATAAGTCGGCGTAAAGCCTGAATCTGGGCGAAATATATCTACCCCCCTGGATGCAACCAGGTGACTTTACCTTCCTGCTGTCACAATATATATATATACACATACACAGGGCCGCCATCAGGAATTTTGGGAACAAAAAAAAAGGGGGGTTGCCATCCGGGCCCCTGGGGACCTCCAGGCCTCTGGGGACCTCTGGGCCCCTTACAAAAAATACATTAAAAAAAATAAAAAAAGAATAAAAAAGAAAAAATACAACTAAAAAAAACAAATTTTTTTATTAAAAAAATATAAAAAAGGGGGGTTACCATCCGGGCCCCTGGGGACCTCCGGGCCCCTTACAGGTGTACTGCCTATACCCCCCTGATGGCGGCCCTGCACATACACACATATACATACATACATACATACACACACATACTTACAGTGGGGAAAATAATTATTTGATCCCCTGCAGATTATGTAAGTGTGCCCACTTACAAACAAATTAAGGGTCTATAATTTTTATCATATGTAAATTTTGAATGATATAGGCAGAATATCAACCAAAATCCAGTAAAAACACATGATACAAATGTTATAAATTGAGTTGCAGTTCAGTGAGTAAAATAAATATTTGATACCCTACTAACCAACACTAATTCTGGCTCCGACAGACTGGCTACAGTATGTGCTCATGTGGTACACAGATTAGTCCTGTCAATTTAAGAAGGTGCTCTTATTGACAACTCGTTATGTGTAAAAAAGACACCTGTCCCCAGAATCTCTTTCTTCCATTCAAACCTTATGTTCATAGGCAAGACCAAAGAGCTGCCAAAGGACGTCTGGGACAAGATTGATGACCTGCACAAGGCTGGAATGGGCTACAAGACCATCCGCAAGAAGCTTGGTGAGAAGGATACAACTGTTGGAGAGATTGCTCGCAAAAGGAAGAAATACAAAATACCCATCAGCCGCCCTCGGTCTGGAGCTCCATGCAAGATTTTGCCTCATGGGGTAAGGTTGATCATGAGAAAAGTGAAGGATCAGCCCAAAACTACACGGGAGGAGCTTTTGAACTATCTCAAGACATTTGGGACCACGGTCACCAATCAAACCATTGGTAAAATGAAATCCTGCAGCACCCGCAAGCTCCTCCTCAAGAAAGCACATGTACAGGCCCCTCTGAAGTTTGCCAATGAACATCTAAATGGTTCAGAGAAGGATTTGGAGAAAGGGCTGTGGTCAGATGAGACCAAAATTGAGCTCTTTGGCATTAACTCGACTCGCTGTGTTTGGAGGAATAAAAATTCCCCTAAAAACACCATCCTTACAGTCAAGCATGAAGGTGGAAACATGATGCTTTGGGGCTGTTTCTCTGCTAAAGGTACAGGCCGACTTTGCCATATTGAGGGGCCATATATTGTAAAATCTTGGATGAGAACATTCTTCTCTCAGCCAACACACTGAAGATGAGTCGTGGATGGGCATGACAATGGCCCAAAACAAACCACCAAGGCAACAAACGAGTGTCTCAAAAAGAAGCACAATAAGGTCACGAACTGGCGTAGCCAGTCTTCAGACCTTAATCCTATAGAAAATGTATGGTGGGAGCTGAATGTCATGGATATGCAGTAGTGTTTGTCTGCCATCTTACCTTCCTCCTCATGTGTTCATCTAGAGACCAGACCTCCTTCACCTGGCTTCCTTTATAATCTCCTCCCAGCCTGACTCCACCCCAGGCCCTATCACTGAACACTATATTAACCTGTGCACTGCAAGCCTGCTTTGCTGATCAACGTGTTTGTTAGGCATTGTGTGTTTGGGTTCCTGCCTGCCGTGTGCTACGTCTGTCTCTCTGTTACGTTATTGGCTTGTCCCCGACCATCCCTGTCTGCTCGTGACCCTTGACCTTCGGCTCGTTCTTCGTTATCCTTGTCTGCTTGTGGCCCCTGACCTTCAGCTTGTTATTCGGTTCTCTCTATCGTGTGCCGCTGCTTCCCCTTATCCTACGGGGCGTGAGCTAGGAAACTCCAGGGGCCGCGACCTGGTCCCAGCCTGCAGCGTAACATCCTCACCACTAGAGGCCCTGGAGAAGACCAGCTGGGTCTTAGACTCCGCGCCCTGGGGAATCTTGGCTCTCGCTTCCGTTGGGATCCCGGTTGTGCTCCTCTGGTCCCGCTTTCCACAACCACCCAGTTTCCTACCCACAGAAGCCAGCCATAGGGTTCACTACCTCGCGGTGCACTCCTGTCCCCCTACGGTGTGCATCTGTCACCTGGCCACAGGTGACCCTGACAGTTTGATCAGCCATGAACCCGGCTGACATCCCGTTACCCGTGGATGATCCGTTGCAGGGCATAGTTTGCAGACTTGAAACCCAGGAATCGAATCAGACTCAGGTGATGCGATTCCTCCAGGATCTGGCTTCTCGCTTTGAGCAGCTTCAGGCCTCCTTGGGAACCCTGAATCCGCAACCTCAAATACAACCAGCGGCTGCACCTATTGCACCAGTCGCAGCCACACACTCACTACAACTGCCAGCTCCGTCCCGTTTCTCTGGGGACTCCAAGGCTTGCAGGGGGTTCCTTAGTCAATGCACAATTCATTTTGAGCTCCAGCCCCAAAACTTCCTGTCTGATCGGGCTAAGGTAGCCTATATCATTTCCCTCCTCTCTGGTGAAGCTTTAGCCTGGGCAGCCCCTCTGTGGGAACTGAATGATCCAGTGGTTTCTAGCCTGTCTGGCTTCTTGAAACTTTTTCGGAATATCTTCGAAGAACCGGCTCGTGTCTCTTCAGCGGCCAGCACCCTTTTACGTCTCCGCCAAGAGTCTGCTTCTGTGGGACAGTATGCCCTTCATTTCCGCATACTGTCGGCTGAGTTGAGCTGGAACAATGAGGCCTTAGTCGCAACCTTTTTGCATGGCCTGTCTGATAGAGTGAAGGATGAATTAGCAGGAAGAACCATCCCCACTGATCTGGCCGGCGTTATCTCCTTGTGCAACCAGATCGATATTCGCTTTCAGGAGAGGACCTTAGAAAAGCAACGCCAGCACTCCTTGGTTCTTAGTCAGCCTGAGCTCCCCTCTCTTCGACCCGTAGAGCATCTCCTACCAGCTGAGGAACCCATGCAGCTGGGTCGGACCAGGCTATCCCCCGAGGAACGTGCTAGGCGCAGAACTCTTGGTCTGTGTCTTTACTGTGGGGGCAAAGGTCATTTTCGTGACACTTGCTCTCTTTGTCCAGAAAAACGTTCGGGTCCACTTCATCTGGAAAGTGGAGTATTGGACCCAGAAATATCACCTTCCCCTTCTCGTCTTCTGCTTTCTGTGTTCCTTCATGTTGGTGCTTCTTCTCATTCGGTCTCAGCATATCTGGATTCCGGAGCCGCTGGTAATTTCATGGACTGGGAAATCGCATCGTCCATGAGACTTACTCTTTTGCCCCTCACCACGCCATTGGTGGTCTTGGCGATTGATGGTACTGTTCTTCCAGGGGGACCTATCCGCTTCCAGACCCTCCCTGTTAAGATGTCGGTAGGGACACTCCACCAGGAGTGGATATCCTTCCTTATCTTACCCAAGGCCTCAACGCCTATAATTTTGGGTCCCCCATGGTTACAGCTCCATTCTCCTCATGTGGACTGGACTACTGGACAGATCCTGGCTTGGGGTCCCTCCTGTTCCTCGTCCTGCCTACCCAAGGTTGCCCCCTGTGAATCTGAGCCGGTCATTCATTCCAGGTTGCATAACCATTTACATTTCTCTGTCCCTAACCACCCTTGGACGCACAGCCAGGCTAGCTTGTCTACAAGTCCTGCAGTCGCTACGTCTTGCGATGCGATTCAGGTAGTCGCTACACCTGACTCAGCTATTCACTCTGCCTCTGTACTAGTTATGCCAGTCCAGCCCATGCCCAGTGAGCCTCTCACTTTTTCTTGTTCGGGACATTCTGCTTGTCCTTCAGCTATTCAGCTTGACTCCGGCGACATGTCACCTTCTAACCAACCTGACTTCAGGGTTCCACTGACATCTGCCCAGTCTGATGGTCCTGTGCAAGATGACCAGTTCCCCTTTAAGGGTCTAGGGGACCCTCCTCAGATTCCTGTTGATCGTCTCATGCCCTTGCTTATTCCTAGAGAGCCTTTGGTCCTCAATAGATCTTCTTGTCATCTCCCTACCTCGTTTTCAGTCTCTGAGGATAATCTTAAGTACGAGGTTAGACAAGTTCTGGATTCTCGGCTCTGCAGAGGCATTCTTCAGTACCTTGTGCATTGGAGAGGTTTTGGTCCTGAGGAGGCGTCTTGGATCGCTGCATCTGATGTCGCTGCACCTCATCTGTTGAGAAGGTTTCATCAGAGATTTCCCTTTAAGCCTGGGTCCAGGCGGGGGAGGGCCCATAAGAGGGAGGGTACTGTCATGGATATGCAGTAGTGTTTGTCTGCCATCTTACCTTCCTCCTCATGTGTTCATCTAGAGACCAGACCTCCTTCACCTGGCTTCCTTTATAATCTCCTCCCAGCCTGACTCCACCCCAGGCCCTATCAGTGAACACTATATTAACCTGTGCACTGCAAGCCTGCTTTGCTGATCAACGTGTTTGTTAGGCATTGTGTGTTTGGGTTCCTGCCTGCCGTGTGCTACGTCTGTCTCTCTGTTACGTTATTGGCTTGTCCCCGACCATCCCTGTCTGCTCGTGACCCTTGACCTTCGGCTCGTTCTTCGTTATCCTTGTCTGCTTGTGGCCCCTGACCTTCGGCTTGTTATTCGGTTCTCTCTATCGTGTGCCGCTGCTTCCCCTTATCCTACGGGGCGTGAGCTAGGAAACTCCAGGGGCCGCGACCTGGTCCCAGCCTGCAGCGTAACATCCTCACCACTAGAGGCCCTGGAGAAGACCAGCTGGGTCTTAGACTCCGCGCCCTGGGGAATCTTGGCTCTCGCTTCCGTTGGGATCCCGGTTGTGCTCCTCTGGTCCCGCTTTCCACAACCACCCAGTTTCCTACCCACAGAAGCCAGCCATAGGGTTCACTACCTCGCGGTGCACTCCTGTCCCCCTACGGTGTGCATCTGTCACCTGGCCACAGGTGACCCTGACACTGAAACTTTGAGTTGCCAAGAAACCTTAAGGATTTTGAGTAGATCTGTAAAGAAGAGTGGATTAAAATCCCTCCTGAAATTTCTGCACACCTGGTAATCAACTGCAAGAAACATCTTACCTCTGTGCTTGCCAACAAGGGTTTCTCCACCAAGCACTAAGTCATGTTTTGCTTGGGGATCAAATACTTATCTGTTTTTTTCTGGATTTTTGGAATTTCTGTTTTAAAGATAAACGCACTGGAGTACTCCCCTTTTTTTTTCCTACACGTCCCATTCGTGTCCGTGAGTGCCTAATATTCCATCAGAGGGAAGGATCCTTTCCATGCGGTACGGAGGACAGAAGTGGTGAGTGTGGAAGAAGATAGAAATTGGGAGACACCCGCATCTGAGATTCATCAAAACCCAGCAGAGGGTTATATCTGCAGGCGCTAATGACCTTGCTACTATAGGAGGTCCACCACATCTGGTAAGGGTGCCCATTTACACTGGTGTATTCCTCAAGGAGTGATCTTCCCTTTATCACCTTGGTGGTGTTTGGATTTCTTCTCAACTGTTTGTTTGCTTTCAACGGAACTTGTCTTTTTCATTTTCATTTACATTTTGGACTCACCACTTATGTTATTTGGACTTTATGTGTGTGTGCACTGATTTATTCAATTTTTTGCACTATTGGTTTTATGTGGTCACCCATTTATTGCATATTTGTGGGTCGAGGACACTCCTTCCACATATACACTTTGTTTATGTTTACAAGTTTAGATACTTTGTTTGAAGTAGAGCAACTTTTTTCCCCTTTCACAGATATTCTGTCTCTATCATTTAAAATTCACATATGATAAATTTGTAGACCCTTCATTTCTTTGTAAGTGGGCAGACTTACAAAATCTGCAGGGGATCAAATAATTATTTTCCCCACTGTGTGTGTATATATATATAGCTAGATAGATAGATATTCAGACACTTTGGGGATGGCAGTTGCAGGAGTATTCAAATCACTGTACGTCAGAAATCAGGGTGACATTTGTATGAGATTAATTTTTCAAACAGGATTTTCATTCATTAGTGCATCTGTCCCTGCTGATAATAAGAGTGTGACGCTTACTTTCCACATCTGATGAAAGCTCCTCTCTCTGGCTGATACAACAAACTTGTTTTTCCTTACCCACCCAGTCAATAGATGATTACCTATAAATAACACATTGATGCTTTAAATAGCTGTCTGGCTGAACACCACTTAATTAGTGCCTGTGGTTACTACTTTAAATAGTTGTGTAATAGAAGCAGCTCTGCACAAATATGGACAATATTTTGCATAGAGAATAGTAAGAGCTTACATTGATTATTAGGTATTCCTTTTGATTATGTGAAGTATGCACAGACAAAGCACCATTTCCATGAGCTTTGCTTCTATGCATCTTTTAAAACAAATCTGAAAACAAAAATTGAAGATTTACTTTGTTTTAGGGACACATTTAGAAATGTTAATTATAGCTAACCTTACCCTAAAGCTGGCCACAGATGAATTGAAATTCAGCTGGTTCAGCGGGGACCTGTCAAATTTCGATCAGCGTGTGGCCATCCCTGTTTGACAAAAATCAGTGTATTCTGACAGCAGAATCCCACTGTCAGAATATAATGTCCCAACAGGGGGATTCCTCCATTCACCTAGTTTGTGTGGAAGGAGGAATATGATCTGCCGGCTGAACAAAAAAAACAAAAAAAGATGGCATGGATGACCCCCCCAAAATCCATACCAGACCCTTATCCGAGCATAATCCTCACACAACTATCACCCAGGGTTGTGGGGAAGAGACCTTTTCCAAATCAACATCGCTCGGCCCCCTCCCTATTCCTGGCCTGCCAGGCTGCATTCTCGGATCTATGACATTCTTTTTTACATTTCGGCGTAGGGTTCCCCTTAGGATCCATATCAGACCAGCGGTTTTTATCCATCATTTTTTACAGGGATTTTTTTCCGCTCCTAGTGTGCATGGTGCCTAAATGCTGCTCTGAGAGCTATTTTTTATTCAAATTGACATTTGAGACTAGTTGACAAATCTATGGCAAATATGTGACAAAAAAAAAGCAGACACAAATAAGACACATTTATTACATGAACTTCAACATTATGATTGTAGCACACTCTACCTTAGGTAGGTGCTAAAGCTAGTTTTTTTTTTTACCAGTGCAGGTACATTTAGGCAGGCCTAGCTGAAAGCTAGGCCTGTTTGTTTTGATCTGGGGGCTGGGGAGTGGTTTAGTGTAGGCTCGTGACTCACAGATAGCATCAACTTTTGGTTACCTGCCTCTGGCCTCCAGAAGATTATAGAGGCAGAGGAGGGGAAGAGAGGTGGTGCTGTCTGGGGTGTGGTAAGGAGCCCTGACCAATCCCCAACTAGGATTGGCAGGGGGCAGGCCTCCTTAAATACCTTGGGGCAGCCCAGCTGGGAAGGAGTTTTTCGGGTGGAAGAACTGAGAGATGGAGTGTTAGGCTGTTGGGGCCTTGGAGGGAGCCCCCCCAAGTCTGGGGGGGGTGACCTTGGGCCAGGGGTTTGGAGCTGTGAAGGAACCCCACACAACCCAAGGGGTATCCTGAACAGGAGCAGGAGAGGACAGCGGGGAACACTGCCGGGCAAGTCCTCAGGAGGGATCCACCAGGTGTCGGTGAGTGACAGGCACAGTCAGGAGAGCTGGGAGGGGCATGCCAGGAGTGGATGTAGAGTCAGCTGGAGAGACTGTGATGTTACTGGCATTGAAGTCAGGCGGCTGCAGCCCGGAGGGCTGTCAGAGCCTGCACAGGACTGTCTGAGATCAGTAGTCCACCTCAAATACAGCTAGCACTAAAATACCTTTTTCATCATTGGTTGCTACACCAAAGATGCCCCCGATCCCTGCCAGCAAATGGCAAATCCCTGAAGTTGGGCTTAATTCAGAGTTGGGCCTAACCATGTGCTAGCTGTGCCAGGAACCAAGTATTGCCCAGGAGAGAAAGTAACAGTCTACAAGTAAGCATTGTGCTGGAGAAGTCTGGAGCTTTAGAGAATGTGAATAGAGGTTCCAATCAATCACCTCATCGTTTAATACTATTGATTCTGGGGATCCCATAATTCCTTTACCCCATCCAAGTTTATTCCCTCAACAGACAGTGGACATGCAGGGGCTAACGGCTGACGCGTTTCACATCATAACTTGGTGCTTACTCATAGCTCACTGCTCTACTGGCAGCAGTATGCAGGGTTGCTATTCTACTGTATAGTCCACCAAATATGAACATCTGTACCAATGATTGTGCAGTAGCATTGTAAGAAGTATAAGTTCACACTTGTATCATACAACTCACACATACGATACATTGTAGTATGGGCATGATAGACACTGTTGTGAACCCTGGTCTTTAAACTGAACTCAGGGCAGATATAAAATACACCAAATCATGCAACTCTGTATTCACTGATACATTTAGGAAAATACATTTAATAGTGTAAGCAGTATAAGTAACTTGGTATGACTTGGTAAATTATTTGTACAGGAGAGTTCAGAGAGCGTTAGTGAGAAGCAGTACAAGGGGCAAATCAGTTGTGCTGCAGTGTGAGGAACATGCTGGTAGGAGGGGAGGACAGAGCGACAGAGAGATTTGCTCATTAGTCTGCTGTTTTTCCATTTACTGTCAAGTCACAGGTTGGGGGGGGGGGGAAGAGACCTGTAAGTGTAATGCCCCGTACACACGGTCGGAATTTCCAACGGGAAAACGTCCGTCGGAAATTCCGATGGAAAAATTGAGAACCTGCTCTCAATCTATTGCTGTCGGAATTTCCGACAGAAAGAGTCCGATGGAGCATACACAGTCGGAATTTCCGACCAAAAGCTCCCATCTGACTTTTTCTGTCGGAAATTACGACCGTATGTATGCGGCATTAAAGAACTGCAGCAGAGAACAATCAGGTCCCCTAAATTTTGCCAAGGGTACTCCTCATTTTATTTGTGGACGTCTGGCACTTTTATGCATTCTTGGTGGCAGTTTTGACAAGACCTGAGCCCCTTGGATCCAACCCTTTTCCACCTACCTTTGTCAAATAACACTTACAATTATAAATTGAGAGGGGGATCTTTTATGGATTTGGTTGTCCCCAGCATGGCTATGCGTATCCTATCCTCTGCCCTCCCGACCCTCATGTGCCTTGACCCCTATCCCTCACCTCTGCCATACTTCTATATCATTTTCTAGTTTATCCTTTCTCTGCTGTTTCCTAGTCTCTTCAACACCTTGATATACTCAGGTACAGTTTAGCTATGTGACACATTCACTCTTCATCTTAGTCTCCTGACTGTTGCAGGGGATACAGTGCGTACTTACTCATTTATATGTCCTACGCATGTACAGCTGGGTATTGTCCGTTTATTGTGTCTAACTTTGTGCTATGGTCTTTATGTAATGTGAGAACTCAATAAAAGTCTGTTGAGAAGAGAAAACAGGTCTCCTTCCCTTCCAGACAAGACTGTGTTGTGAGGCAGCGCTTTGTAAATCTCAGGACTGGATGGACAGAACTAAAAATCCTTTGGCAGGTAAAACTGCTCACTCATTTGCATTTCTGCGTGTGCACCTGGAGTTCACCTTTACCAAAAAACTGTTTATGCAGATAAGGGTAGGGTTGCCACCTTTTCTTCAAGCCAAACCCGAACACTTTAGCGGCGCACAGCAGTTTTATTTTTAAGGGGGAACGCTGTGGACTCTGGTGTTAAGGGGAACTCTGATGTAAAGGAGTTACTGCTCACCAAGCCTCCAACTTACATCAGAGTTCCCAGCATTCCCCCTTAAATTACTGTCCTTAAAGCCCCCCTTAAATCAGAGTCCACAGGGCACCCCTTACCTTAGTGTACTCCCTTGCTTGGAGGCAGGAGAGAGAAGGGAGGGAGGGGGGAGACTTCAGTTACAGATATTGGATGGTGAGCTCACTCACCTGAGGAGGGAGGCTCAGGCATCGAAACCTTCCATCCTCCATGTATCTAAGCCGAGTTGCTGAGCTTCAAACTTCCAGCCCACACATCCCTTTCCTGAGGCACAGAACACTGGGGATTGGAGTGTGGGTGGGCAGACAGAGGGGTAGGGGTGGGAAGGGGAGGAGCAGATCAAGCCCTCTCTCCTGTCCGTGTATGGGGGTGTGGCCCCCCCATGTGCACACCTGTGCACTTGGCATTTGTGGTACTTGATTACTTGGGGAGCCACAGTCCATTCTGAATATTGTGTCCGGGTTTTAGATGGTCTGAAACCCTGGCACATGATGCAAAGCCCGAACTGTCCGGGTGAATCTTGGACAGGTGGCAACCCTAGATAGGGGGCAACTGTAGATAAAAACAAACTGTGCAGATTTCACCAAAGTTAAATAATGCCCTTCCTATAGGTGTAGGCCATCTACGTACCTCATGAAGCCTAACTGTAAAACTCCCAGAGATTTTATCTTCCCAGCCTGCCTTGTTGATAGGATGTTGCTAGGACACACCCAGCTGTTACTGTTAACCCCACCATCCCAAGAGTGTGCTCTTTTTTTTATTCACGTGTGCTTTCTCTCTGCTGATGCAGTGGCTCTAAACCAGGGGTCTCAAAGTACCGGCCCGCAGACCGGTTACAAATGGCCCGCAGGCAGGGGGCGCCACGGAAGGGGGGGTGCCGCACTGCGCTGAAGAGCTTTATGTCTCCTGTGTCCTTTTCGCCGCATGCTGCTGTAGCTCAGCTGGATACAGACACCGCACAGGAGAGCAGAGAGAGCAGATCCGCCCATTGCCCCGCCCACCTAGGCACTAATGATAGACCAGAGCCACGTCTCCAGGGTCCCGCTGTCATCTCAGGGTGGGAGATGATCATGGCGTTCTCGGGTGCCCTGTGTTAAAGCCAGGACCTTACAAGAGGAGAGGACTCGGGAGGCAGCAAATCAGGCCACCAGCTGACTGCCAGGAGGAGAGGTAAGTGAGCCATCACACTGAGGCTGAGTAAGATTTGTGAGGAGGGGGTATTTGTGGAGTGTAGGGGGGTGTCTGAGGAGTGTAGGGGGGTATTTGTGGAGTGTAGGGGGTAATAGTGCGTCCGCTGACACCAGTGCTGGGGGTTAATAATGCGTCCGCTGACACCAGTGCTGGGGGTTAATAATGCGTCCGCGGACACCAGTACTGTTGTTTTTGAAGTTTGAAAGTTTGCATGTGGCCCCCATGGGATTTGAAAACTTGTCTTGTGGCCCTCAGGTAATTTGAGTTTGAGACCCCTGCTCTAAACTCAATGTTTAAAGTGATTGCAAAGGCTCGTTTTTCTTTTTTTTTTTTTTTTTTAAAACAGTTGGTTTTGCACAGAGCAGCCCGGATCCTCCTCTTATAGGGTCCCTCTTTGCTGTTCCTAGTCCCTCCCTCCTATCGAGTGCCCCCAGAGTCAGCAGCTTCCTATGGGAGCACTGGAGCCGAGTCACAGCTCCGTGTGTCCATTCAGATATGGAGCCCCGACCTTACCACGCTCCTCTCTCCTCTGATTGGCTGACTGATTTTGATTGACAGTCGCTGGAGCCAGTGTCTCAGCCAATCAGGACGAGTGTTCCGGACGGCTTAGACATTTGTGGTCATCGCTGGAGAGAGATGGGGCTCAGGTAATTAATTAGGGGGGTGCTGGGGAGGCTGCTACACACAGAAGGTTTTTTATCTTAATGCATAGAATACATTAATATTGAATAAGGGGAAGAGGGGATGATGGGACTTTTCGCGAGGTCATGGCCGGGTAGGGCCCTGTACCTCCATCCCTATCAATTTGAAAAAGGAATGGGCAAAAAAGGGGGGAGCCAGTTAGGCAACAATTTTGCACCAAGAGGGGAAGGGTGGGACTTTACATGAAGCTCATGGGAACAAAAAGAACAAAAATGGTGGATATTGAAATATTTAATAATGCATAATTACATGTTACAATACATAAGATTACATGAAACAATACAAAAAATTGCACACTGGCTGATGCCAGTTCCTGACACGGTAATGCCAGGCGGCAACATATCTGTAAACAATGTGGTAAATTGCACACTAGCGAATGTCAATACCTGACACGGTAATGCCAGGCGGCAACATGTTTGTAAACATTATACACAAGATAAGTAAGAGGGTCCACCTATGTTCATAATTGGGTAAACATTTTGAAAGCATACAATCTGCAAGGTCTGATATCTATTGATCCCTGTAGGTAAAGGTTGGCACATAACATAGTAGACAGGTAGCTCATGTATAGAATACATTAAGATTAAAAACCTTCTGCCTTTACCCTTTAACCACTTGCTGACCACCCGCCGCAGATGTACTGCGGCAAGGTGGCTCGGCTACGCAAATTGCTGTATCGGTACGGCGAGTCCTGCACTAGCTTTTGTGGGCACGCACGTGCCGCTCCAATTGGCCAGCGGTGGAGCCAATCAGCGGGTCCGGCGGACTCGATGTCTGCCGCCAGATGCCTGCGATCGTTCCCTGCAGAGACAGAACGGGGATCTGCCAAAGTAAACAAGGCAGATCTCCGTTCTGTCAGGGGATAACACTGAGATTCGTCTTCTTGCTAAGCAGGAAGACGGATTTGTGTGTTTCCCCAGTCACACAGTCCCCCATACAGTTAGTAATCACAAACAGGGAACACAGTTAACCCCTTAATCGCCCCTGATGTTAACCCCTTCCCTGCCAGTGCCATTAGTACAATGTCAGTGCATATTTTTAGCACTGATCACTATAATAATGTCACTGGTTCCCAAAAAATATGTGTCAAAAATGTCAGTTATGTGTCCGATTTGTCCGCTCCCATTACTAGCATCTATTTTGTAGATGCTATAACTTTTGCGCAAACCAATCAATATACGCTTATTGCGATTTTGTTTACCAAAAATATGTAGAAGAAGACATATTGGCCTAAACTGATGAATAATTATTTTTTTTTGGATATGTATTATAGCAGAAAATAAAACATATTGTTATTTTTTTTTCAAAATTGGCAGCCTTTTTTTGTTTATAGCGCAAAAAATAAAACCTGCAGAGGTGATCAAATACCACCAAAAGAAAGCTCAATTTGTGGGAAAAAAGGACGTCTATTTTGTTTGGGCACAATGACGCGCACCCGTGCAATTGTCAGTTAAAGTAACGCAGTGCCGTATCACAGAAAATGGCCTGGTCATTAAGGGGGAAATCCTTCTAGGGCTGAAGTGGTTAAAAGCTCACTCCTGTGATAGAGGTGAACAGTAGCAGCTTGGGGTCTTATAGCAATGTGCTAGCAACAAGGCAGGCTTCACGAGGTACGTAAATGGTCTACACCTATAGTAAGGGCATTATTCAACTTTGGTCAAAGCTGCACAGTTTTTACCTGCATGAATAATTTTTTGGTAAAGGTGAACTATGTGTTCATTAAGCATATGTGCAAAAACACCCAATCCCATCAAAGGCTTTGAGAAATCACATCTGTTAGCATGTGCTGATATTTAAGTCCCAACTCACCAACAGAGTGGCTAAAGCCCCGTACACACGGTTGGACTTCCATCTGACTCTTCCGTGGTTTTTTGTCCGAACGGAGTTGGTCGGGAACACCCATAGCATACATAAGCTCTGACTTTTCTGCAAACTTTCCCAAAGCTTTTTGCAACATCACTTGGTTTTTCTGCTCTTTTCTGCTCTTTACCGCCACCCTTTGGTCAACTTCTGCTATTGTTGGTTGATTTTAACATTAGTTGTTTTGTCCATCGGACAAAAGTCCGATGGTTTTCTGTACACACGGTCGGACTTTGCTCCATCGGACTTTTGTTGGGCAAAAGTTTGTCCGTTTGCAGACCCAACTTTTGTCTGATGAAAACAAGAAAAAAGCAAAAAAAGTTTGTCCGATGGAGCGTACACACGGTCGGATTGTTGGTCCAACTTGTTTAAAATGAAGTTTGTTGGCCAAAAGTCCGACCGTGTGTACGGGGCTTAAGGTTAAGAATCTCTGTGCATGAAGGTAAAAAACCTTCTCTGTGCAGCCCCTCCCAATACCTACCCCCAATAGCCCCATTGTGATCCAGCGATGTGCACGAGAGCCTCGGCTCTTAGAGCACTCTCCCTCCTCATTGACTGAGACAGCAGCGGGAGCCATTGGCTCCCGCTGCTGTCAATCACAGCCAGGGAGCCAATGAGGAGAAAGAGAGGGCGGGGCCGAGCCATGGCTCTGTGTTCGAATAGACACGCAGAGCAGCAGCTCGGGAGTTAGCCCGGGAGTTAGCCTGCATGGGTGCTCCTATAGCAAGCAGGCTGCTTGCCCTGGGGGCACTCGGCAGAAGGGAGGGGCCAAGAGCGCCAGCTAGGGACCCGGGAAGAGGAGGATTGGGACTGCTCTGTGCAAAGCCACTGCACAGAGCAGTTAAAGACAGGTTTGTAATTTTTTTTAAAAACACCAAACTATCCAAATGCCCATTTTACTTTCCCGAAGCTATGGTCACATGACAGTCTCTTCTTCTGTTTACTTCCTGGGGTTCTCCTTTGGGTCGTCTACATCACTGACTGCATGATGCGGACACCTCCTATGCTGGATATTTTGGGGGAACAAATGATGGCACAATCATATGAGCTATTTTTGTTTTTCGATTGACAGAACTTTCAATTTTCGACTCCTCCCAGCAGCACATACTCGCCTTTCCTTGCTCCCTCATTTAGCTGCCAAGACCGGAGAAAGAATGAAGGCACCTAAGGCTGCCCATGTGGGTCACAAGCCACCCACACCCAGAAGTGTGTAATATTTCATTTTCTTGCAGAACAGAGCAGTGCAAGCAAAGGTGAGTATATGGTGCTGGGGAGTGGGGAGCTAAGTGATATGCTGCATTGGCAAATGAAAGATGCACTTTAAGTTTGTTGGACTGGCACAGCCCAGCCTACGTGTTATGCTGGGAAATAATGCCTAAGAGATGTGTTTCTTGGCATGCAATCTTTGCAGTGTTTTAGTTTAAACCGACAATGTTAGGAGGTAGGAAATACATTCAGTTGTAATGACGTGTTACAGTATGGATGACTCACTTCCATAAATATAAAATGTGATTAAGTGAACTGATAGCAACTCTTTCTGTGTAAGCGCTAATACAGTCATCTTGGTAAGTTTGCAGAACTTTATGATGAAGCTGCACAAACTGCTTTGTATCATACCATGTCTGCCTTCTGCAGGAGGCTTTAGGCATTGCCATAAGAATTGGATCACATTACAGTAATACTTTGTTTCGCAAAAAAAATCCTAAGAGCCCATTCACACAGGGGCGTCTTTGGATCCGACTCCAAATCGCCCCAGGTCGCCCCTAGTCGCCTCAGGTCGCGCTGGCTGAAGAAATCAATGTAAGTTAATGGAGCCGTCCTTATGCACACTACTGCAGTCGCTCCGACTTCAAAAAAGGTCCCTGTACTACTTCAATCCGACTCCTAGGCGACCTGTAACCATTCATTTCAATGGGAGTCGCCTCTCACTGTCTTAATAGGAGCAACTCTCCAGGAAGAAAACATACATTTATCAGGCAAAGCTCTCCCTCCCCCCTCCCTCCCACAGAGCTGATTCTTGTTTGATTGGCCACTGGAATGTCTCCTGTCCTGCAGGCAACTTGGAGTTGCCTTGTAAATAGCTCCAGGTCGCGCTGTGATTCATACTCAGGTCGTGTCTGAGTTGCCTCATAAAATCGCGCTGGAAGTCGTGTTGCCCCTGTGTGAATGGGCTCTAAAGTGGATCTTGCACTGCAAGCAAGGTCTTCTTATTGACCCCTTCCCAGGGGTCACCATCCTGCCAACAAGATCCCAGGGGGTGCTGAGTACTCCCAACCCCACAAGAACACGTTGCAGCACAGTTCAGGTTTGACATCACCTTCGCCATAGGCTCCGCAGTGGAAAATAAAGCATATTATCTACCACCCCACTACCACAACCACCTCCTCATGTGTTTGTTTTTGTTTCAAGTCTAATGCATTTCGTCAAGTTTTGGGGTGCGTATGACAGTTTATATTGTAAACAGGTTGAGAGAAGACAAACATCTATTAGGTTCAACTATTATAGTTCTAATTCTAAGAAGGAAAAATAAAACCCCAGTGATGCAATTTATACCTATGGTCGGGAAAACTATTTTTGATTGCTGTTAATGGCAGACAGAGGAATTCCTTGAATCACTCACTTACATGGAGGTGTTATTAATTAATAAGAAATGCAACCAATCAAAGCCCACTCATACTGTTAAATGGACATAGATTTTAAAAAGCTTCTACGCTATGTGAAGATTAAAGTGGTTCTAAAGGCAGAAGGTTTTTTACCCTAATGCATTCTATGCATTAGGGTAAAAATAAAAACAAAAATTTGGGTGCAGCTCCCCCCCAGCCCCTCTTTATACTTATGGTCATCGAGTAAAAGAAGCAGCCAGCAACTCCATAACAGATAACATCAAGCGTATTTATTGTGAAGCCTTCACAGTGAGTACAGTCAACAGCAGCCTTGTTCACAGCACCACTTTATACTTACCTGAGCCCCATCTCGATCCAGCGATGTGCATGAGAGCCACGGCTCTTCTTGATCGCTCGCTCCTCATTGGCTCACACAGCAGTGGGAGCCAATGGCTCCTCCTGCTGTCAATCACAGGCAGTGAGCCAATTAGGAGAGAGTGGGGGAGGGGCAGGGCCAAGCCACACTCTGTGTGTGAATGGACATTGTCCATTCACAGGAGTGCAGCTCAGGAGCAAGCCTGCTTAAGTGCCTCCATACTGCAAGAGGCTTGCAATTGGGTGCACTCGGCAGAGGGGAGCAGCCAGTACCACCAGTAGGGGACCCACAAAATAAAAGTTTGGGGCTGTTCTGTGCAAAACCATTGCACAGAGCAGATAAGTATAATATATATATATATATATATATATATATATATATATATATTTTTTTTTTATTGCAACCTTTAGAATCATTTGTTAAGAGTTTTAGGAATGCAGTCCACTCGCCAAACTTGTGGTTAAGAGCTTTCCACACAGGGGTATAATGAGCAAAGTAAATGCAGCATCCTGGCTATGAAGCAACCCCACTCAAGCTACTCTGGCTTTCAGCCTTTTAGATCATGGACTCTCTGGCCAGAACACACTGCTCTAGCAACAACTGCATCTCCCAGGTGTCGGCATGGTCAGTGCAGACCCACACTCCTAGCCTGTCCGTGCACCTATTGTAGCCTAGCAGCACACCGGTCTTCTCAGGGGGCTGTGGCCCTATACCATAGTCCGTCCCTATTCTAAAAGAGCTGTGCACAGCCTGTACAATAAGAACACTGATTGCTGCCAAATAGTAAACCCAGGGTTGGGGCTTCATCCCACCCAAGACTCTACAAAGTCTCCAGGCTCTATGACCCATATCAGGATTTACCAATTCTGGAGAAAACGGCAAAGCCTGTTCTCTATACTCAGAAAACCCTGGTTGACACCAGAAGACACTGGGCGACACTTCACACAGCCTTGTCAGAAGTCATTTAAACGCATTAAAAACAGCTTGTTTAGCGTGACATTCAGCATCCCCATCAAAATTTGCATTTACCATCCTCAACCTGAAGCTAAATATTTTTTTAAATGCCTTAAGAACTGCTCAAAGTGTGTTGAAACCTTTACAATTGCATTGTAAAATCTTTCTGTAAACGCTATAAAATCTAAAACCCATGTGTACCAAGCCTAAAGGTGTGGAGTTGTAGCAAAAATAGGAATATCTAGGAAGGTTCTTTGGACCGTAGTCAAATGTAGTCGGATCTGAAATTTAGTCACTTCTACCAGATTATGGTCTGGGACTGGCACATTCCAGAAACAAGCAAGTTACGAGAGAGAGGGAGAGGGGGAGAGAGAGAGAGAGAGAGAGAGGGAGGGAGGGAGAGAGAGAGGGAGAGAGGGAGGGGGAGAGAGGGAGGGAGAGGGAGAGATGGAGGGAGAGGGAGAGATGATGAGGGAGGGAGAGAGGGAGGGATTGAGAGAGGGAGAGGGAGGGAGAGAGGGAGGGGGAGAGGGAGAGCGAGAGAGAGAGAATACTTACCTTCCATACTGCCTCCATTCAGAAGAAGAACTGTTCATTTGAAGTCTGCAGGGAAATTAACTTTTAAAAGTGTAAATCTCCTGTTTAAAAGGCATCGGTCAGCCGGCCACCTTCTCCACCGCTCTTCCTCTGAAGCCTCAGAAACATGTTGCCCAGCACCAGGAAATGGTAACCTCCCAGGCCATGGAAAGGCGTTACACAAACTTTTCTTCAAGACCTCCTGAAGATGTTTCATCCTCTGCTCCCTCTGCGAAGACAGGGTGAGTTCTGCAACTTGGTTTCCTGCAGCTCTCACTGGTCCCTCCAGCTGACTTCCATGTCATCACAGAATCATGGGCGTCCGCTGAACTTTTTTCAGGGGGGGCATCATTCTTGAGGATAATTCCGCTTCACTCAATGCCCATATAAATATAGCCTAGAGAATTTACATCTTTCTATATTGCAATGTATTGCAATACATCTGTTGTGGCCATATTTTGATCTTGATGAAATGTATAGGTTGTTTTCATCAAGATTAAAATATGGCCGCCCACACCACAGATGTATTGCAATACAAAAAGATGTACACAGTGGTGTCGTGGCACAGGCTCTGCTGTTACCTGTAGTTTTTCAGTGATAGAGCAGGCACTGGCAGCGTATTCAGTCTCTTGTCTCGGCCACTGCAACCACGCACCTGTGGGAGGAGCCGGCGCCGCGCTGGCCGGATCGACATAGGCACATTTACACAGGCAGGCTGAGGCAGCAGCCAATCACGGAACAGCTGGGTCAGGGTCACGGTGATGTTATGCAGAGGCTCGAGCGGCAGAGCCAATCCGATGCTTGGGCCGGGGATGAGGAGGGAGGGACGGATAGTCGGAAAAGACTGAGAGCAGCCCCAGCCCCCAGGCCAGCAGCAGTCTTCAGACGCAGAGGCCATTGCAACACAGGGGGCAAGTGTGTCTTCACTCTGACTTCCAGGGGGGGGCAATTGACCCCCCTTGCCCTATGGAGCGGACGCCCATGCACAGAATAAAGTAGCAATGCAAAGATCAGCAGGAGGAATCAGTAAGAGCTGCAGGGGACCAAAGACATTGACACTTTCTGGAGTGTCAGTTTCACTGTGGAATTTACAGGAAGAAATCTACTGAATGAACGGAGCAAGGTTCTAGCAGTGCTGGCACCAGGAGAGGTAAGTAACCATTCTTTTATTCTGGAGGTACACTGGCTTAGAATTTTTAATTTTTTTTATGTAAGCCCCTTTTTACACTGGGGCGGTTTGCAGGCGCTATTGCGCCTAAAATAGCGCCTGCAAACCGACCTGAAACAGCGGTTGCTGTTTCTCCAGTGTGAAAGCCAGAGGGCTTTCACACTGGAGCGGTGCGCTTGCAGGGCCGCTCCAAAAGTCCTGCTAGCCGCATCTTTAGAGCGGTGAAGGAGCGGTGTGTTTACGGCTCCTCCACTGCTCCTTCCCATTGAAAGCAATGGGAAACCTCTGCAGAGGCGCATTGCCGGTGGTATTAACCCTTTCTTGGCCGCTAGCGGGGGGTAAAACCGCGCCGCTAGCGGACGAATACTGCCACAATTCCGACGGTAAAGCGCCGCTAAAAATAGCGTCTCTTTACCGCCAACACACCTCCCGCCCCAGTGTGAAAGGGGCCTTAGGGTCACTTTAAGGCCCCTTTCACACTGGGGCGGGAGGTGCGGTGGCAGTTTCAGGTCGGTTTGCAGGTGCTATTTTTAGCGCAATAGCGCCTGCAAACCACCCCAGTGTGAAAGGGGCCTTAATCTTATCAGCCAAGAAATTATACCAGTAAGCCCTTTATCGTACAGGGTTTCTCTATGGCAGGCTGAGGACTTTTAGCACTTCTCCAATTGTTGCCATGCTATGGTCACCCAGGAGGAAACAAATGAAAACGACCATGGGACGCAAATTGAAAACACTTTAAAGATAAACTACTGAGGAGGTTAAAGGGCTGCCAATGCTGATCTTCCTTTCTAAGAACACTGGTTTCCTGCTGATAACTTTGCTTGCCAGGCAGCAAGTATCTTCAAATAGTTGAGACAAAAATTAGACTCATCGCTTCCGTGCAAAAAAACATGAAACTATGTGCTATGATTTGCACTGTGAGATGGGTGCCCCAATTGTGCAGCAATCATAATTCTACTGTTTACATGAATATTATGCTTCAGGTGCATATACTACATATAAAAAACAAAACCCAAGCTGAAAAATAACTTTACCTATGTTCTCAGAAGATGAAGCATACAATTCAAAATCACTGGCCTACTCCAACATGTCATCACTGTGACACATGACAATAATCAGACACTCTAGCACTCTCCTTTGCATGACACATTCACCAGACTCTGTGTGCCACATCCACCCCTCTGTCATAAGCATAAGATTACCTTGTCATGCTTTCCTTTTTTCATGCTTCGTTTATGAATGAGAGAATATCAAAACTCCAAAAACAAAAATGTAATATATTACAGTTCACCAGTTCTTAGATGAGATAATTAATATACTTTTCTTTTTTCCAGGCTTTTATTTACTTTTTTTTTTACCCGGTGATCCTAGGAATAGCACACATCCTTCCCCTAGGTGACTATTCTCACTGCTCCACTCTGTCTATGGAGAGAGCCATGGTTGTCATCCAGGCTGGACTTCAAATATGTCAGTCTGTGGGCAGCTGCAGTCTATTTTCTCCACTGCAGGTGGCGCTCATCCGCAGCGGAAATGCAAGTGGAGGAGGAAGTTGAGAGGAACCTGATTCCTCTATGGTTTCCTCGGTCACCGAGAGGCAGAAACCACGGATGCTGGTATATCGTCAGATAAGGTGACCCGTCAGAATTTGTAACAGAAGTGACTTTCCGTCACCGCCATCTTGCTACACCCCGCTAGGGTGACCCCGTGTCCCGGATTGCCTGGGACAGTCCCGCATTTTGCAGTTCTGTCCCGGGCACATTCATCCTAGGACAATACAGTGTCCCGGAATGAAACTTTTTTGGGAAGGGAGGGTGTGCCTGAATGGTAGTGTGGAAATGTGGTCACCCTATACCCCGCACTCGTCCACAGTAAGGATACAGTGAGAAGGTGGCAAGCGGACGTCTTGTTACACCCACTGGAGTCATACATTTCACACTTATTTTTAACAGTAAACTCAGATTATATAGTGAAATTCAGTATTTTGAAATCCCTCAGACTGTTTTGATGTTTTTTTTTTTAAAGCAGCAGTGTTCTGTCAGATTAGCAACCTGTGAGATCAGCAGGCTTGGCGCTGCTTTTAAAATTCAACATCTAAAGAGTCAGACGGCTTTTTAAATACTATATTTCACTATATAAGCTGAGTTTACTGTTAAAAACAAGTGTGAAATACATGACTCCGGTGGGTGTAACACTTGCCGCCTTCTCACTGTATCCTTACTGTGGACGAGTGCGGGGTGTAGCAAGATGACAGCGACAGAATGTCACTTCCATTACAATTTACAAATTCTGACATGTCGCCTAATCTGAAAAACTGGCACCCAATGTGACATAGGGTGGCCATCTTGGGTCAGGCAGAGTCTATTTAAAGCACTGGCTCTCTAGCTTGGTGCACATTTTGCGTGTAGCTAGAGTAGGGACAGGTCACCTGTCTGACAGATACAGTGCTTAGCATCAGGGAGAAGTTCCAGATGAGTAGGGAAAGTGCAGGGACAGGCCATACTTCCTGGAAACCTCCCCACTGGGGTATGGACTGGCCAGGCCGCAGTTCATCCCTCCAGACATATGCTGTTGGCATATCTGGTACTTTCTGCTACTACTCATCACTATACATCCTGTTAGTGCTCCTGGTTTGGTGCCTTCTGGCCGGGCTTGTTATGTGCTGAACTTCAATTTCAATACAATTCCGTTTTCTGCAGCTGGACTCTGAGTGTTTTCCTGCCCCTGCACAACACTGCACCTACCCACAAGTCTTTGTTCATCACCATTACATAAAGGGGTGGGGGTTACAGACAAAGATTACTTTTTTTATACCTCCAGCTCAGAAAGTGACAAGTACACTGCATTTCTAGCAGGATCAACAGGTATTTTCTGTACTTGCTGAAAAAGTTCTTAAAGTGGAGTTCCACCCATATAAAAGTCAGCAGCTACAAAAAGTGTAGCTGCTGACTTCTAATAATCGGACACTCACCTGTCCCACGCTCCAGCGATGCGGGTGAACGAAGCTCCGCTCCTCTCCCCCTCCTCTCCAAGGCGCCGGCATTCTGACTGTGGGCGCCTGGCTGTGGCTTCAGAGCCAGGCACGCACTGCGCATGTGCAAGCTGCACTGTGTGCTGTGATTGGCCAGGCAATCTTCTGGGACCTGTCCCAGAAGATTGGAGGGAGGGGCAGAGGTGAAATTCCTTCCAGCGCCACGGAGCTCTGACAGGAAGTGGGAGCTGGGTGCCTCTAAAAAGAGGGTATCTGCCCCCCCCCCCCAAAAATGATGTCAGGGGGTCTCCATTTTTTGGTGGAATTCTGCTTTAACCTGAACCAATGAAAACAAATGCGAACACCACATCTTAGGACTGTTGGGCTGAAATGTATTCAGTTTATGTTCTTGGGTTTAGTTATCTCTGAAAACATACTAAGTTCCTATACATGAGCAATGATAGGAAGTGCACAATAAAAAAAAAAAAAAGTAGTAAACTGCATCATTTCATCATCTGAACCTGATAGAATTCTCACGATTTTCCACTAAGAGGTTATGCTGGCACATGGGTTAGGTTAGGATTCCAGCACCTCTATTTATAGCAAACCTGTCAACAGAATACAGTAGCATTTACCTTAGCTTACAATTAACCTATATGTCTTAGCACAATGCTGTGAGGAAAAAGGACAAGCAAGCCATTTTAGACAAGGCATTCCCGTATTACACCCCTAATCATACATCCAGTAATTCAGACCGGTAAGACAACAATACTTTACATGCCAAAGACACATTATTATACATTTAGTGAGACACGTGCGGGTTAGCTGTGCTTTCCTATAGACTTCTAGTATGTCCCGTGGTTTTGGTGCACTTTCTGAAAGCACACCAAAACTACGGGTCATAATTGAAGTCTATGGGGAAGCGCAACCAACCCGCACGAATCTCTGGGTTAGCTGCACTTAAGCCAAAGCACAGCGGGGCAGTGTGAAGATACCCTTACACCTAAGACCATTTATTTACATATAGTGACACTGGCTTTAGAAAAAAAAGAAATGTGTTCCTAACTCAGAAAAGTACCTTCTATTGCTCTCAGTATCCTCCAGATCTCCAAACTCCTTTTCTTGGCTTTTGACCCCCACTAACGTGCGCTGGCACTGCTCTTTCCAAACAAATGGAAGTGAAGAAAAAAGGGAGAAGTTTGAGAGCCCACAGAGGACATAACAAGGAGGCAGAAAAACGTAGTAAAAAACAACTTTGTGAAAAATAGATTACAGGGCCACTAAGTAGTGAATGTGTATGAATTATTTTTAGAGGGTAATGCCGCGTACACACGATCATTTTTCACGTCGTGAAAAATTACATTTTTTGTTTTCAACAAGAAAAACTACCGTGTGTGGTCTTTTTGTCATTTTTCACGACGTGAAAAACGGCATTAAAAACGACGAGAAAAATTAGAACATGTTCTAATTTTTCTCGTCGTTTTTCCTGACATTTCTTCCGCGGCAGTGTTTCCCATAGGGAAACACTGCCGCGGAGCCCATAGACGATCGTTTTTCTCGTCATTTTAAAAAATGACGAGAAAAATGACCGTGTGTGGGGAACAAGCTGTTCCCTCGTTTAAAATGTCATTATTCACGGCGGTTTTTTAACTGCCGTGAATAATGATCGTGTGTACGTGGCATAAGGATACTGTTAAGTGTCACTTTTAACATACTAGAGCAGGAGTGTCCAAACTTTTTTTAAAGAGTGACAGATTTTTGCCTGACATTCTTTGAACCATTAAAATTCTAAGTTTGTTCGTCCGAGCACTAATACACTGCCCAACAAGAATTTTCTTGCCTTTGTGGCTGCGTGCGGTGAAGAGATGAGCTTGGTCATGTTATTGCCATGAATGCAGACTCACCATTGCCTTGAATGCAGCACCCCCATTGCCATGAATGCAGCACTCCCACTGACATGAATGCAGCACTCCCACTGACATGAATGCAGCACCCACATTGCCATGAATGCAGCCCCACCATTGCCATGAATGCAGCCCCACTATTGCCATGAATGCAGCCCTACCATTGCCATGAATGCAGCACTAGACATGTGCATTTCGTTTAACAAATTTTGACAAATTAGTTAATTCCGAAATTTCAGAATTTCCGAATTTTTCAATTTACGGCTAGGGGTAGGGTTAGGAGTTAGGGGTTGGGGTTAGGGTTAGGGCTTAGGGTTAGCAGTTAGGGGTTAGGGCTAGAGTTAGGGCTTAGGGTTAGCAGTTAGGGGTTAGGGTTTAGGGTTAGAGGGCTAGGGTTTAAAGCTAGGGTTATGGCTAGGGTTGGGGATTAGGGTTAGGGGTTTGCAGTTAGGGTTAGGGCTTAGGGTTAGCAGTTAGGGTTTAATATTTAGGGTGTTAGGTTTAGTGTTAGGGTTAGGGGGTTGGGGTTAGGAGTTAGGGTTAGAGGGTTAGGGTTGGAGGGTTAGGGGGTTGGGGTTAGGAGATAGGGTTAGGATTAGCAGTTAGGGGTTAGGGCTTCCCCTTGAAGAATAAGGCTAGGACTCAGGAATTCTCATAATACAGAGGCCCCCCGTAAAACGGGAAATTCTCCTCTGCTGTATGTACGGCACTCGTCCCGCCCCCTCCCTCTTCCCTCAGCAGCCAGCATATATATCTTTTGTGGCCCCCCGGCGCTCAGAGATTCGTTGGGGGCCACAAAAGATATATATGTCCAAATTGACAGGCGGGCTGTTCTAAACCGGAACGCGGCCCGGCCTTGGGACATGCGAAAAAAATATTTTTTTAATGTTTCTAAAACTGGGGAATTATCAGCAAGAGGTTAATCTCATGTTAATAAGTGGATAGCTGTGATAGTTCTGGTATTAGAAATAGAAACTAGGGATGAGCCAAACACTCCCCCCCGGTTTGCAGCAGAACATGCGAACAGGCAAAAAGTTTGTTCGAACACGCGAACACCGTTAAAGTCTATGGAACCCGAACGTGAAAAATCAAAAGTGCTAATTTTAAAGGCTTATATGCAAGTTATTGCCATAAAAAGTGTTTGGGGTCCCAGGTCCTGCCCCAGGGGACATGTATTAATGCAAAAAAAAGTTTTAAAAACGTCCCTTTTTCCAGGAGCAGTGATTTTAATGATGCTTAAAGTGAAACAATAAAAATGAAATATTCCTTTAAATATCGCGCCTGGGGGTGTCTTTAGTATGCCTGTAAAGTGGCGCAGTTTTCCCGTGTTTAGAACAATACCACAGCAAAATGAAATTTCTAAAGGAAAAAAAGTAATTTAAAACTGCTAGCGGCTGTAATGTATTGTCGGGGCCCGGCAATATAGATGAAAATCATTGAGAAAAACGGCATGGGTCGTTTCCCCCTCCCCCCCCCCCCTAGTCCATTACCAGCAATTTGGCAAGCTAGCAGTCAGAGGCTGAGCATGTGGATGGCTGGGACCGAGTTTTTTTTACGGTTTAGCAACTGGGGTAGGGAAATTTGCCTGCTAAAATCAGATGATGGTGTACTGCTAGCAGATTGGCTGCAAGTACATGGGACACCTATTGCTATACCATAATTCCTCTCAGTGCAGGTCTTTGAGAGGACTGGAGGTATAGTGGGTTGGATATCCCAGATGAGGAGCAAGAAGTCAGCCTTTTTCTTTGATGTGGGTCTTTCAAGTGCTGTTGCCAACGGACTGCATGGGAGGTCGTCATATGTCTGGTCAAGCATGTGGTGCCCAAGCGGCTGCTGTTTTGGCCACGCTTGCTCCGCTTCAGACATAGGTTGCAAACAGCAATGGTGCGATGTGCTGCACATGTGTCAAAAAAAGGCTCACACCAACGAACTGCACCCTGCACCTGCGTAGCTCTGTGGTGTGATGCAATAGGGTGGCTGCCCCTAAGCTGCTCCCCGGAGGGCATCCTCCTCTCTTCTATCAGGCACCCAATTAGAGTCAGTGACCTCATCATCCCCTCCCTCCTTGTCACTGGAGCAAACTTGGTAGTATGCTGCAGCTGGGGGAACATGACTTCCAGTTGCTTGTCCTTCTTGGGCACTCCCTCTCTCTGGGCTCATGTTACTCCCTTCCTCAACCTGGGAACCAACATCGGAGCCTTAAAATCGCTGTGCATCCTCCAGCAGCATGTACCCGACACTGTGGTCGAATAGTTCGGGGGACTCCTCTGTGCATGATGGTGGAGCTATGGAAGGAGTGACTGTGGACAAGGAGCCGGTGGAATAGGCCGCTTTGGCAGCTGCATTGGAAGGCAAACTACTCTGAGCCTGGGTGACAGAGGATGAGGACGGCTTTGTTATCCACTCCACCAACTCTTCTGCATGTTCTGGCTAAAAAAAAAACAGCCAGCAGAAGAAAAAAAGGACAAGCGTGCCCCACGGCCACCTGCAGAGGATGCACCATGTCCACGACCAGCAATGTAGACACAGAGCCTGCTTGCCCTCTTTTAGTGGCCTGTGAGCATCTGCCTCTCCTTGGTGGCCATCCGGAAATGATGTATATTTTGTTTTGCAACACCACACTACACTGTATTAAATACTGTGTACACCACCAGAAAAGTAGTAGCAACTGTACTATGGCTGCACTGTATTGTGTACATTACCAGAAAAGTAGTAGCAACTGCACTACGGCTGAAATTTATTGTGTACTGTGTACACCACCAGAAAAGTAGTAGTAACTGCACTATGGCTGCACTGTATTGTGCACACCACCAGAAGTGTAGTAGCAACTGCACTACGGCTGCACTGTATTGTGTACACCACCAGAAAAGTAGTAGCAACTGCACTACGGCTGCATTGTTTACGCAGAAAATATATATATATATATATATATATATATATATACAGTATATATATACACACACACACACACACACACACACTAGGACTGACTGTGTGTGTATATTATATATATATATATATATATATATATATATATATATATACACACATACATCAAATACACTGCCACTATCTAAATAACCTGCCTGCTTAATCTAAATCACGCTATCTCTCCGTCCACACCAACAACACTACACAGGGCCGCCGTCTAGGCAGCCTTATATAGTGTGGGGTGTGGACTTAGTCCCCTTGAGCCAATTATGTCTCTCTTAGCAGAGGGCGCTGGGATTGGCCAAAGCATGCAGGTCAGGCGCATGCTTTGGCCAATCATCATACAGCAAACACAACAAAAAACAAACATGTTATACTTAACTGCTCTGTGCAATGGTTTTACACAGAGCAGCCTGATCTTTTTGGGTCCCCTGCTGGTGGTCCTGGCTCTTCCCCCCCTGCTGAGTGCCCACAATACCAAGCCAATGGCTCCCGCTGCTGTGTGAGATAATGAGGAGACAGGGACCTGGGAGACCTGCTGCTCTCATGCACATTGCTGGATAAGGATTGGGTTCAAATAAAGAGTGTCTCCACTTTTGTTGAGAAAAAAACATTTCCCTCTGGGTGATCTATGTACAGTACATTGCAAGGATTTTAACAAACTTTGTTGCAGAGTCCTACCTTTTGTTTTTCTGAAGAAACCCCTGTGTGTCGGTCTGTGTCTATGTGGTAAGTAAGTCTAATGGGAGTGGTTTCATAATCATCAATCAGCTGCTGCACCTGCAGGGCTCTAATGAGGAAATTTGCAGGGTCTGCATCACTTTAGATGTAATTTCTTATTGGGAGCATCTCACTGAAAATGACATTTTTGTTGCAGGGGATGCCTGAAATGTGACTATCCTAGTGTAGACTTAGGAAAATCAGTGAGCCAATCACACAAGCAGGAAATTATGTTTCTGGGGGTCGTTCTGTACACACCTCCAGGTAGCCATATTGCATTGCACTTTACAGAAAATTACAGAGCTGCAGATTGAAAAGGAAAGGTAATTTTTAATAAGATTCAATTACAATATGACTTGAGTCATAATTGTACACGATATATATATATATATATATATATATTTTTTTTTACATTTTCTAGTTTTTTCTTCCCAAGTTACCCGTTAAGTATAGCTGGAGGGGAGCTGCACCCAGAAGGTTTTTTCACCATCGAATGCATTAAAGTGATTGTAAAAGTTTTTTTTTTTTTAAATAACAAACATGTTATACTTATCTCCTCTTCTTCATCGTTTTCCATGGGGGCACCCATGCGGGTGCGCTCACGAGTCTCGCTTCTGCGTCCATTGACACAGACAGCAGGACTCCCGCTCCCGCTGCTATCAATCTATCCAATGAGGATGGAGACAGTGGCTGGAGTCGCTGGGCTCGTGCACATTGCTTGAACGGATGGGTTCAGGTAAGAAAAAGGGGGGCTTCTGGGGGGCAGTAATGTATTAAGGTGAAAAACCTGGAGACTTTACAACCCCTTTAAGGTAAAAAAAAAACCTTCTGTCTTTAGAACCACTTCAAGCATAGGCTGACACTGTTGCATGATTTTTAAGTGCTTTTTAATGCATTTTTTTTTTCATGCATTTTTTTTGTAGAAGGAGACTGGTTGTTAAACACAAAACCCTGCCAAAAATGCAGTTAAATTTATTTGTGCTCTTTTATGTGCTCCTATTGAAGTCTATGGGGTCAAAAATGCATTATGCTGCACTTTTTCAAAATCGCACTGCAACATGTTGTATTGATTTGAACAGGCACCATAAAGAATAATGTGATTTTCATTGTTGTGTGTCGCAAAGTGAAGGAAGACGCAGGAGAAATTGCACTAGTGTGAACGGGGATTAAGTCTATTGTGTCTTTTTCTTTCCTTTTATACTGCAAATTAAATATTGAACACTATATCTATGATCTGAATCTGTGTTTGTGCCTTGTTTAAATCCTCACCTTGCACACATGGTGAGCTGGTTGTGTCCCAAAACACTTCACCAGGCAGGAAGCATCCATCTAACTGCCACCTTATCGCTTAGAAGCAGTGGCGTCTGGTGCTCAATATTTGGGGGGGGAACGCAAACTAACGCAACCCCCCCCAAGTTAGGGAAGGTGGGGCCGCCCCCCCCCCACCGTGCGGGAGAAGGACGGGAAGGCGGTGATTCACTATTGTAACACAACTGGGTGGGCTCAGGGAGCAGTGCTCTGCGCCCCGAGCCCACCCTTTTTTGACGCCAATTAGAGCCTCCATTGAAATCCATGCGTCCGGCGCCCTGCATGTAGATTAGGGGCCAGGCGAATGGATTAGGATGGGCCGCTACTGCTTAGAAGACAGGTAGGTGGCATATAACTCCCTCCATGCCATCATCCACTATAGAGCTCTCTTGAGCCTGGCTACCGACAGCATTGAGCACCAGTACGTTGGGAGAGGATGCAATGGGAAAGGTGGGGGGAGTAGAATATTTGTTTGGAATTGTTTTATTATAATGAAAACATTAACCTGCCAATTGCTAAAAAAATATTGGCATTTCTTTAGAAAAATGGTAAATGGTATAAACGATAGCATGCAGCAAATGTGACGAGAATGAAATATTTGTCCTATTATGAATGGGGAGAATGTTACGGTTTACACCTTTTGCAACAGAAGATTAAATGCTGGTATAGCAATACCCCCGTAGCGGACCGCTGGTTTAATTTTGGGCCTTGCACGTTACCTCACTGTTCCGTATGCTCGCCTCAGGGGTTCTCCTTGAAGAGTTGTCCAGAAGAAGTTTTCACCAACACAAAAGTCTCTTTCAAGGGTTTATTTGAAATAAAGTTTCCAACAGAGGGGATGAAGGGATTGGGAGGACTCAGGTGCCTTAGTTGCGAATCATAAGAATTTTCCTAGGTCCAGAGGAACAACTGTCTCCACACTGGACTCAGCAAACACCGGATAGGACCACTCTCACTGGCCTAGCAGCCGATGCACAGCTCGATCACATATAGTCTCTGCCACAGACTTGGAGTAAATAGAACAGTCTCTGCCACAGACTTGGAGTAACCTTTACTTGGGTTACCTTCTGAATGAAGAACACAGCTCTCAGTGGCAGGATCTTCCAGCCGTTCCGGCAGCACTGTGAGGTAAATCACGATCCAGATGCATCCTCCAATTGAGTCCTCAATTGCTCTGTCCCTTCCAGCAGGCAAGGCGACACAGGGTCATCCCTGGATCAGTAGGCCCCAGCAACTCCCGGGCCTACTTTTCCGTAACGGAGCCTCAGGCCAATGTGGCCCCGAGGCGGAAACTGCCAACACTTCCCTGAGGCCATGAGGGCCCTCAGGTGGGGAGAGAAGACACGACCCCAGAATCTCCTTTTTGCCTTAATGGCGTCTGTCACTTAAATACCCCCTCCCAGCATGCACCACGCCCCCTGGGCTGCCTGCTAGGAAAGAGGTACCCAATATATCCAGCCTGTAGCCTTTCCAATCCTGACCAGCGGTGGCAGCGACACCCACTGTCAGGAGGGAAATCACACAACCAGCTGAACTGAAACAGCGTGCAATTTATAACACAATCCCATACCTCCCAACTGGCACGGATTCTGCGGGTTTTACCCGCATAGGCTCCTCCTTCCCGCAGTCCCGCGAGACTGTCAGTTTTCCCGCACAGCAGGAAGCATGAAGAGATGAAGAGGAGGAAACACAGCAGCAGCAGGCACCCCCCCCCCCCCGCGATCGGCGGCACCCCCCCCGAGATCGCCCCCCCTGCTTAACATCTTATTTCACAGGATGTTTTTATTTTCCATATGTCCCGCGGTGTTGTGTTACACTATGTGATTATTCTTGCTCTGTGTCTTTAAGATCTGTCCCCTTCTTTCTAGCTGAACTCTCTCTCTCACCGTAGTTCTTTATATATCTCCTCCACTTCCTGATTCTGGTCATTACTCCTGTATATCTTCCATGCTAAACATCTTACATGTGGCTTACAACTGCAACGTTTTTCTACCTATGAATATCCATCATTAAACGGAACATTCGAAAGGATTCATCGTCTGTCGTCCTAACTGAGTTTATTCATTGCGTTAAACTGCCTGTATCGATGCAAGGGATAATAGCAAACCAGCTTGTGTAAGGCCTACATTAACCTGGAGATGAACTTTATCGCTTTGTAGTTGAGACAGAACAGTAGAAAAACGGAGTTTCACAGCCTAATTACAAGATTTCTGCATGTCAGTACTGAAACAGACAAGATTAACTGCCCTCATAGCAAGACAGAAGGGACAGAGCAGCACATGGCAGCCTTATAGCCTGAGACAATCTGCACAGTGTCATATTTCAGCACACAGATCCTGCCTGCTTTCACAGTCAGTCTGCTATCATGAGTGACCAAGCTTCTGCATGTGAACTCACATCTACCTCCCCACAAGTTCCTGAAGAAACTGAGTTACCCAAACACTCAGTTAAACCCACTTGGAAAGTAATGGAGAATTATGAAGCTTCAAGGACTGAATTGTCAAATAGCTTGGAATTAGTCTGGGAGAAAATCGCTGAAGCCAATACAGTGTCTGTTGAACGTGAACTACTGACACTAGAGGGCGCCATTAAACAACTTTCTGCCTCATATGAGCTTTATCAGCTTACCAGCATCAAATTCACTAATGTCTTACAAAACATGAAGTCAGAAAATGCGATGAGGCAGTTAAAGCGCATCAATGCTCTCAATATTGAAAGAGACAGTTTTATCCAGCAAACCAGATTAAAGGCAGAAGCAAAAATAAAGCTGTTACAGGACACTGCATCTCACAGATCTGTTTCCACCAGACGTTCTAAAAACTCGTCAAGATCCCATAGTTCAAGATACTCAACACTCAGTGAGCGACTTATTAATGCCCGCGCTGAAGTGGAAGCCAGCAAAGTGCAGGTGGCATATGCAGAAAAAAGAGCAGAGTTGGAAGCGCTGTCAGCACGTCAAAGAGCAGAGTTGGAAGCGCGGTCAGCACGTCAAAGAGCAGAGTCGGAAGCTCAGTCAGCCCGTCAAAGAGCAACAATGGAAACCTTAAATGAACAGTGTAAACATGACGCAGCTATGGCAAAGCTAAGGGTCCTACAGCAAGCTATCAGTGCAGACGAAGGTGCAAGTGAGAAAGACAGCATTAACCTAAACGTAGCAGATATGGAAGACCCCCTCAAACGCACTAAAGACTATGTCCTAAGCCACTGCAGTGCACACTCCATTGTCTCCAATGCTCCCGACTACATAGAGACTCCTTCACAGCTTCAAGTTAAAGAGGTTCCAGCAACTTCCTGCACTCAAAATCACTCCACTGCATTTCCTACCTGCCTACCTTGCCTGCCTTCATACGTCACAGAGCATCAGCGCAAGCTTCAAGCAAGTCATCAATCTCCAGTCATCGGTACAGCCTTGAATCAACGTACCATTGGAACAACTGACTTCAAGCAAGCAACTCACCTGGATGCATCTGCTGCACCATATTTCCCTGTGTCCTTTAACAACAATGTCAAAGATAACGCAATCAGCACCATACAGCCAACAGCATCTCACATAAAGGCGGAGACAACTGAGACAGAAGAGTTTGTGAGGTACATGCTTCGCAGAGAGCTCACAAAGACTGGTCTTACAAGTTTTGATGACCAACCTGAGAACTACAGAAGTTGGAAATGTGCCTTCAGAACTACAATCAGCAATATTGGCATTACAGCTGATCAAGAATTGAATCTGCTGATCAAATGGCTTGGTCCTCTATCTGCTGCACGTGTTAAGCCATTAAGATCGGTTTTCATGGACAATCCTACTGCAGGCCTCACAGCTGCATGGGAGCGACTAGAGCAAAGTTATGGCAGTCCAGAAGCTATAGAAAATGCTTTGTTCATGCGTCTGGAAACTTTCCCAAAGATATCCGGTAAGGACAACAAGGAGTTCCAGAGACTGAGTGACCTTCTCCTTGAGCTTCAGCTAGCCAAGACAGACCCAAAACTACCTGGACTCAGTTACCTTGACACTCCAAGAGGGGTAAACCCAATTGTCTCCAAGCTCCCGTATGGTTTGCAAGAGAAATGGACTGCACTAGGGTCATCATACAAAAGAGAGAACAAGGTTTCCTTCCCTCCATTCTCTTTCTTCTGTGAATTCATCAGGAAAATTGCAGAGACCAAGAACGATCCAAGTTTTTCCTACGGTGAGTACAGCCTCTTCTCACCCTTTCCTAAGAGTACCAGTCTTCAGGGCAACTATAGAAACCATAGAGGCCCAGTGTCCGTGAAAAAGACTGACATCCTTCCCACTCCTACCACAGTTCTGGCCACGAACAAACAGAGTAGGAAGATTGAAAACCCTAACAGAGAGTGTCCCATACACAAGAAGCCACACCCCCTCAATAAATGTATCGGCTTTAGGAAAAAGCCTCTGGAAGAGCGCAAGGAGCTTTTAAAGACATTTAGGGTATGTTTCAGGTGCTGTGCTTCTACAGAACATTTTACAAGGGACTGTAATGTGTCCATCAAGTGCATAGAGTGTGGCTCTGAAGAACATGTGCAAGCCCTCCATCCTCTTGAGCCCAGCTATGCACAACCTGCCAACACTCCTCCCAGGTTAACGCATGGCGGGGAGAATACAGACCAAGTGCCTAATTCTACCATCATTTCTTCATCCTGCACTGAAGTTTGTGGAAAAGACCGCTGTGGTAAGTCCTGTGCTAAGATATGCTTGGTGAACATATACCACAAGGATCAACCAGAAAAGTCTCTAAAGGCATATCTTAGACGATCAGAGCAATCGATCACTTGCAAAATCTGAATTGTTCAATCTATTTGAAATAAAAGGTGAAGCTCATCCTTACACCTTGGGTACCTGTAGTGGAACTATAGAGGTTTCTGGAAGAAGGGCTCATGGACTCATGGTATCTTCTCTCAAAGGTAACTTGCAATTACCCTTACCTACACTTGTTGAGTGCAATCAGATACCTGCTAACAGGGAAGAAATCCCTACTCCAGCTGCTGCTTTCCATCACCCTCACCTCAAGGTAATAGCAAATGAGATACTGCCGCTTGACAAAGATGCTCAGATCCTTCTTCTGTTAGGAAGAGACATTCTAAGAGTTCACAAGGTACACAGACAAGTCAGTGGACCCCCAGATGCCCCATTTGCCCAGCGCACAGATCTAGGGTGGGTCATCATAGGCAATGTCTGCATAGGCAAAATGAAAAGACCTACCAACATTTCGTCATTCAAGACAAATGTTCTGCCAAATGGCCGAAACACTTACTTTGAGCCATGCCCACATCACTACTGGGTGAAAGAGAAGATAGCCAGCCACGAATGGCAACATGGTATCTCAGGTGACACAAGCCCTTTCTCCTGCCATGATGGCGACTTCGGCTCTACAGTGTTTAATGCAACCAGTGAAGATGACATACTGGCTCCTTCAATGGAAGACAAAGAATTCATCAAGGTAATGGACAATGAGTTCTTTCAAGATGACTCCAATAACTGGGTAGCACCCCTACCCTTTTGTCTCCCAAGAAAGAGATTGCCCAACAACTTACAGCAGGCTATCAGTAGATTCTCCTCCTTAAAGCGAAACTTAAGCAGGAAACCAGAGATGCAAAAGCACTTTGTGGACTTTATGCAAAATGTATTTGACAGAGATCATGCAGAGCCTGCTCCCCCACTAAAGGAGGGAGAAGAATGCTGGTACCTTCCATCCTTTGGCGTGTATCACCCACGCAAACCAGACCAAATCAGAGTTGTCTTTGATTCCAGTGCTCAGCACGAAGGTGTTTCTCTTAACAACATGCTCCTTACTGGACCCAACTTGAACAACAGTCTAATAGGAGTCTTGATTCGTTTCAGACAAGAGCCTGTAGCAGTAATGGCCGACATTCAACAGATGTTTCACTGCTTCATCGTCAGAGAAGACAACAGAAACTACCTCAGGTTTCTATGGCACAAGGACAATGACCTCAACAAGGAAGTTATAGATTATCGCATGAAGGTACATATCTTCGGTAACAGTCCTTCCCCAGCAGTGGCAACTTATGGGCTAAGGAGAACAGCTCAGACTGGAGAAGTTGAATATGGATCTGATGCCTTTCAATTTGTTGAAAGAAACTTCTACGTTGACGACGCACTTAAGTCCTTTCCAACTGCTAAAGAAGCAATTGATCTTCTCACCAGAACAAAGGAGATGCTGTCTGTAGCAAACCTTAGACTGCACAAGATTATATCCAACAGCCAGGAACTTATGAATGCCTTTCACTCTGGGGACTATGCCACTAGTCTAAAAAACCTTGACTTAGGTACAGATGTGCCTCCTGTACAGCGAAGTCTGGGTTTGTTGTGGAACATCAAGCAAGACAAATTCACCTTCCAAGTGTCAACTTGTGACAAACCCTTCACTAAGAGAGGAGTCCTGTCCGTGGTGAATAGCATCTATGACCCACTGGGTTTCCTTGCTCCAGTTACCATTCAAGGTAAGATTTTACTAAGACAGTTGTCTACTGAGAACATAGACTGGGATACTTCCTTGCCTAGTGAGAATCAACACAAGTGGGAAAGGTGGAGATATTCTTTGAAGTCACTAGAAAAACTTCAGAAGATTCCCCGTTGCTATGTTCCAGGATCCACTTCAACTGCTAACCGGAGAGAGATTCATATTTTCTCTGATGCATCAGTTGAAGCTATTGCTGCAGTAGCCTATTTGAAGACCTCTGAACTGAATGGAGAATCACACTGTAGTTTTGTCCTAGGCAAGGCAAAACTCACACCCAAGTCTGCACATACCATACCAAGACTTGAACTTTGTGCAGCCGTGCTAGCAGTAGAAATTGCTGAGGTCATACGAAGTGAAATGGACACTAGAATTGATTCTTTCACCTTCTATACAGACAGTAAGGTAGTACTTGGTTACATAAACAACCAAACAAAACAATTTTATGTGTACGTCAGCAACAGGGTTGAACGTATCAAGAGATTCTCTCTACCAAGTCAATGGCATCACGTTCCCACTAAACTCAACCCAGCTGACTGTGGAACCAAAGCTGTGTCACCTGCCGCTCTTCAGGACAGCTTATGGCTGTCACCTCCAAGGTTTCTGTGTGAGGACTCTTACTTACTCCCTATTGACACCACCTATGGGCTAGTAAACCCTGAAGATGATAAGGAAATAAGAACTGTGAACACCTCACTCCACACTTCTGTAAGTACAAAACAGAAGCTGCGGTCACACCGTTATGAGCATCAATGGAAGCAGGTGCAGCATCTAGCCAATGTGTTCTGGCATCACTGGAAGAAAAAGTATCTTCACCACCTTCAAGGTCGTAACAAATGGCAAGCATCTAAGCCGAATCTTAAGGTTGGAGACCTCATCCTTCTAAAAGACAAGGAAGTTTGTCGGAATGAGTGGCCTATGGGTCTTATTACTAAAGTTATGCCCAGCGACGATAAAGTCCGGAAGGTAGAAGTCAAGGTAACCAAGGGAGGATCGACACGAACCTTTAGTCGACCAATTACAGAGTTAGTACTCCTTTTGCCAGGTGAGTGACTTGTGCAAGGACTAGCCATGCTCTCGGCACGGCGGGGAGTACATTGCTGCCATCTACAGGTTCTACTCAGAACTTTGGAATTCTTGAAGACATCATACTGTGACTTTATGTTCTTCATCCTGTTGAACTTATGTTTATTATTTGCTTGTTGCATGTTTTTCATTACAGGTTCCAGGACATTCGTCAGTATTGGACTTTTTGAAAATATATATTTTAGTTTAAGGTTATGAAATCTAAAGATTTCAGACGGGGAGTGTTGTGTTATACTATGTGATTATTCTTGCTCTGTGTCTTTAAGATCTGTCCCCTTCTTTCTAGCTGAACTTTCTCTCTCACTGTAGTTCTTTATATATCTCCTCCACTTCCTGATTCTGGTCATTACTCCTGTATATCTTCCATGCTAAACATCTTACATGTGGCTTACAACTGCAACGTTTTTCTACCTATGAATATCCATCATTAAACGGAACATTCGAAAGGAATCATCGTCTGTCGTCCTAACTGTGAGTTTATTCATTGAGTTAAACTGCCTGTATCGATGCAAGGGATAATAGCAAACCAGCTTGTGTAAGGCCTACATCAACCTGGAGATGAACTTTATCGCTTTGTAGTTGAGACAGAACACGTGGCACCCCCCCCCCCCCCCCGCTCAACAACTTTAGTTAGCAGGGGAGAGGGGACATCTGAATGTCCCGCGATGGGAAGTTGGAAAGGCATGCAATCCTTCTGAGCCAAACTATTGCTCAGATAACTATAATTTAACACTATTAGCGCACACTCATTGGGAGCAGGGCGCTACACTGGGAATATCAGTGATGGTGCTTTATAAACAGAGCAAAGCATTCCCTGGCGAATATGCAATGCATTTACAAGCGGATGTGCAGTGAATTAATTTTAAAGTTATTACATTGCTCTGAAAGATCACATACAATTTATACATTTGCAATGGCTTATACATTAGAATTAAGGGGGGTTATGTTACAATATTTTGGACCTTGCAGGAAAACTTTTCCTTCAGCTCAGCAAGGGTTATAAAAGTGTCCTCTCAATCCTCTGACATTGCCATCAGGCACAGGATTGTACTTGTTGGTTGTATACATGTGATCTTTTATACTCTAGTTTCTAAAGCAGCCTATAAGAACATAGGAAATTCACACAGGTTACATAATCCTTATGTCACTGCATCACATCATCTCTCCTCTGGTTCGATGCTGTTTGTTTGTAAAGTGGTTAAATACAGAGGGAAGAGCTGTGTACTGTTACCACCCACCATCCTCTTGGAAGAGCGTTGGAGCTCCCATAATACATGTAGCCACTTAGTAGCTTTTGCTTGCCCACTTATCACTGTTGTGGTGTAGGTGTTTCTCTTGACTTGCCATCCTTTGCACACTCCACATGACTCACAGGTCGTTGGCTCATTTAGCTAAATGCGTGAATGATACGCACACAGATTCAATTACATGGGAGCACTTTGACTAACTTACCATGGCAACACAGGCTTTATCTGCACACAATGAGCTGGGCTCAATGCTCTTATGTTCTCCTTTCTTTTAAAAAAGCCTTTTTTTTTTTTTTGGGGGGGGGGGGGATTAGATAGATTCTGAGGTACGCCGTTCTAGTGCTCAGTTTGATGTTTTATAACACAGCTCAGAAAAATATAAACTACCTTTGATAGATCTTGTTGTTGTCCCAAGAATCAGCATTTTAACATCTTGCATAGGTTTCCCTATTCTGTTTACCTGGAACGTCGTCACATCAGTGATTTTGATTTATGTGTAAAGGATGGAAC
The DNA here is from genome assembly GCA_029206835.1 of Rana muscosa. Taxonomy (NCBI): domain Eukaryota; kingdom Metazoa; phylum Chordata; class Amphibia; order Anura; family Ranidae; genus Rana; species Rana muscosa. The sequence goes on from CM055126.1 coordinate 131,031,193, forward strand.
CTGTGCACGATCACGTGTTAAAGCATATCTATGATCAAAATAAAAAATGATATACACTCACAGGCCACTTTATTAGGTACACCTTGCTAGTACCGGTGTCACGGTCTGGAGTCAGGCTCAGAGGCCAGTAGCTATAGCAGCAGAGTAGGTATTCACACAGGTCACCCTGGCTGATGACACGGGTTCACCTGAGGTGCGGAAAAATATCCTAGACGGCCACACTCCGTGAAAAAGGCATCTTTATTGTAGAAAATAAAATAAAATCCAGTGTACAGCAGTCAAATCATATAGAGAAACAGGGGAGAATAGCTAACGCGTTTCACATCACCTGAGGTGCGGGGTTTAAGCACTAACCAGTACTCACCAGAGCTCCTGATGGTGGAGATGGGCTTTGCTGCATGTTAGTACCAGGTCGTGGTCCTCAGGATAGCCCCACCAGGAGGTGAGCAAGCCGGGGTCTGGTAGCAGATATAGCAGGTAGGGATCAAGCAGAAGCATAGTCGAGAAACAAGCCAAAAGTTGGTAACAAATTGTTGCAGGTTGGGATACAGCAGAAGCGTAGTCGAGGAACGAGCCAAATTTCTATAATGAATGGTAGCGAAGATACGGTTGGCAGCAGGAGAGACAGGATGTCACGTACCTGGTCGGAGTCTAAAATGACGAGGTCGGCCTCCCTTGTATCTCCAACCCAAGCCCCACTGAAGGTGGAACAGATGGTGGCTAGGGTGAGGAGGAACACGAGTGCCCGTAGGTGTTGCGTGCAGAACTTGTAAGTGGAGTTGCAGGCTTGGAGGTGCAGCAAGAGTATCTGGTAAGTAGCTGGACCCAGGAAGGTTGATAGGATGGATAGCCAGCACAGGCACTCAGAGACAGCGTTGAGCCAAGCAGGAGATAGGAGCAGGGTCACAAGGATGGCCGGGTTCGGTAACAGGCGGGCAGCGAGGTAACAAGGCATAGGCAGGAGGAAGGTCAGATGGGAAGCCAGGATCAGGAACCAGTAATCAGAGCAATCAGAGTCCAAAAACAAGGGTCACAGAAAGCCAAGGTTCAGCAACAGGAATCAAGCCAGGTTTAACAGAGTTCAAATTATCAGGACACAGCTGAAGACCAGTCAGCACTTGTCAGAAGCCAGGACATCCTTTAAATAGGCCATCTGGCGCCAACTGTGGCTAGGGGCACGCTCCTGCGCGTGCACGCCGTGCGATTCGCACGTGCATGCGCATTGGCGCGTGTGAGAATCTGCCGTTGCCCACGCGTATGCGCATGCGCACTGGGTGCATTCTAACAGCCCTCTTACACAGGAGCAATATATTGGCTGGTAAAAGCACGATATTCTGGTGACCAGGGAGTGCAGAGACATGACTTAAACAGGAAGTTCATGGGAGGAACAAAGAGTTCAAGGTTCAAGGCAAACAAGATTCAAGACAAGATCATTCAAGGAATTGTCTAAGGAACTATCCAAGGAACTGTCCAAGAAGCTGTCAAGCATTCCAGGTGGCTCAGCAAGCATAGTCGTTGCCAGACTCAGAAGAGGTCCCAGGTTCCAACAACCGGGTTGGACTCCCTTTTGCCTTCAGAACTGCCTTAAGTCTTCATGACATAGATTCAACAAGTGACAACACAAAGTAACACCACTCTGAACTATGATATCCAGATAGCAGATAATTGGTATCTTTGGCACTCCCAAAATCCAGGTGCTCTGAGGCTCAGGATGTCCTTCTTACATCCAAACAGGCAAACTTGAAGATAACTGAAGAAAAGCCGGCACTCTGGATATATCGTCTGTGGTCTTTATTGTATCATGACAAGTATAAAAAGGACAAGCATCTGTACAGATCCATCTTCTATGTTTAATGTTCATTTTATTTGATATTGTATGTCCTTTTTACATTTACTATGTAATGCACCTCCCTCGCAATCAAGCAGCAATGTTTCCTACTTGTGTTGATTGACCTCATCTGATGAACTGATTGATTGGAGGAAGGCTTTTGGGCATTTTTTTGTGTATATATATATATATATGTTGTGTTTGTCATTCTTGGACAGAGCTGTGAACAAGGCTTGTCCTGCAACGCTTCTGCTTGTCCTTTTTATACTTGTCATGATACAATAAAGACCACAGATGATATATCCAGAGTGCCGGCTTTTCTTCAGTTATCATAAATTCAAGTGTTGGAAACATTCCTCAGAGATTTTGGTCCATATTAACATGATAGCATAACACAGTTGCTGCAGATTTGTTGGCTGCACATCCATGATGCAAATTTCCCGTTCCACCACATCCCAAAGGTGCTCTATTGGATTGAGATCTGGTGACTGTGAACAAAGGAGCACAGTGACCTCATTGTCATGTTCAGGAAACCAGTTTGAGATGATTTGAGCTTTGTAACATGGTGCATCATCCTGTTGGAAGTAGCCATCAAAAGATGGGTACACTAAAGCAGTGTTTCTCAACTCCGGTCCTCAAGGCGCCCCAACAGGCCATGTTTTCAGGCTTTCCCTCAGATGAAACGGCTATGGTAATTACTAAGGCAGTGAAACTGATCAAATCACCTGTGCAAAATAATGGAGAGCCTGAAAACATGACCTGTTGGGGCGCCTTGAGGACTGGCGTTGAGAAACCCTGCACTAAAGTCATAAAGGGATCGACATGGTCAGCAATAATACTCAGGTAGGCCATGGCGTTTAAACGATGCTCAATTGGTGCTAAGGGGCCCAAAGTGTGCCAAGAAAATATCACCATTACACCACCAGCACCAGCCTGAACCCTTGATACAAGGCAGGATGGATCAATGCTTTCGTGTTCTTTACGCAATTCTGACCCTACCATCTGAATGTCGCAGCTAAAATCGAGACTCATCAGACCAGGCAATGTTTTTCCAATCTTCTATTGTCCAATTTTGGTGAGCCTGTGCGAATTGTAGCCTCAGTTTCCTGTTCTTAGCTGACAGGAGTGGCACCCGGTGTGGTCTTCTGCTGCTGTAGCCCATCTGCTTCAAGTTTCGATGTGTTGTGCGTTCAGAGATGGTATTCTGCATACCTTGGTTGTAACGAGTGGTTATTTGATTTACTGTCACCTTTCTATAATCTCAAACCGGTCTGCCCATTCTCCTCTGACCTCTGACACCAACAACCATGCCACGTTCAAAGTCACTTAAATCCCCTTTCTTCCTCATTCTGATGCTTGAATTGAATGTCGGCAAGTCGTCTTCACCACGTCTACATGCCTAAATGCATTGAGTTGCTGCCATGTGATTGGCTGATTAGCAATTGAACAGGTGTACCTAATAAAGTGGCCGGTGTGTGTAAATTTCCACATTTTATTTCAATTATTTCTAGCTCACTTCTATTTCTCTGGACGATCTTGAAGTTTGTAAATTTGCTTTGTGAAGGTCCCCACATATTTACTTCCTTGAATTCTGTGACATGTAGTCACTATGCCCCGAGAGCGAGAGTGGGCACTGCTGTGTCACAGACCATGCCTTCTGAACTACAGAGGTGCTGAGAGGAGGAGTTTAACCACCGTTGTTTTACGTTGGCTGTTTAAAGAGGAATACCGTTGTTATGGTAGCAGCTAGCTACCATAACCCCGGTATCCTCTTCCTCTTCTTCAGCGGGCGGTCTGCTACAAGATAAAAGTGGTCTCTGCGGCGGATACCCCCAGATCTCATATTTAAGAGATGTTTACATTCCTTGTAATAGGAATAAAAGTGACCCAAATGTATTTATATATTTTTTTTTTAAAACAGTGTCAAAATAAATAATATAAAGTAAAATAAATAAGATATTTTTTTTTTTTTAAAGTGCCCCGTCCCGACGAGTTCGCGCGCAGAAGCGAACGCATACGTGAGCAGCGCCCGCATATGAAAACGGTGTTCAAACCACACATGTGAGGTATCGCCGCGATCGGAAGAGTGAGAGCAATAATTCTAGCCCTAGACCTCCTCTGGAACTCAAAACATGCAACCTGTAGATTTTTTTAAACGTCGCCTATGGAGATTTTTAAGGGTAAAAGTTTGTCGCCATTCCACAAGCGGGCGCAATTTTGAAGCGTGACAGGTCGGATATCAATTTACTGGGCGTAACATTATCTTTCACAATATAATAAAAATTGGGTTAACTTTACTATTGACTTTTTTTTTATTAAAAAAAGTGATTTTTTTCCAAAAAAAAGTGCGCTTTTAAGACTGCTGTGCAATTACGGTATGACAAAAAGTATTGCAAAGTCCGCCATTTTATTCTCTAGGGTGTTAGAAAAAAATATATATAATGTTTGGGGGTTCTAAGTAATTTTCTAGCAAAAAAAAAAAAAATGTTTTTAACTTGTAAACACCAAATCTCAGAAAGAGGCTCGGGGCTTAAGTGGTTAAGAAGGCAGAGTCAGAACAGGAATCATTGCTTGCAGGCTGCAAGGTAAACAGCAAAGGAGAAGCTGCAAAGCATGCATGGAATCCAGGAATCTGTGGAAAAAGATGGCTAGCATCCAGGCAGAACTCACAACTTTAAGTGCCGGTTCACACTTGTGCGAGTTGATACCGAATGCGATGCGTTAAACACAAACGAAATTCGCATGTCATCCAAAAAGTAATTGTTTTCAACGATGGTGGTTCACATCTATGCGCTGCGATTCCTCTCCGAATGCGATGCGATTAAAATAAGGGTCTTATGCGAGTTTAGAGCGTTGCGTTGCGAATTTAGTCTCCATAGACATCAATGTAAATCGTTCTGGAATCGCATTTGATGGTTCACATATGTGCGAATTCCACCATACTATTCTCCACAAAAACATTAATCGCAGCAATGTCCCACTCCTGAAATTCGCATTAAAATCGCGGCAAAAACGCGGTAAATTCGCGGTAAATTCACACCTCAGAATCGACTGAAAAAACGGAACAAATTCACAGCGCAGCAGTGTGAACCGGCACTTAAGGAGATTTTTCAAGTAAGTGTAGCCCTGGTTGAGGCACACTTGGGACCACAGCTGCACAGACCAGACTGACACGGTCACATATGCTGCAACCACCTAAACACAGCCAGGGCTGCAGCTGTTTCCCCTCTCTTTGCCTGCCAGTAAGGGGAAAGAAAGACAAAACACTGAACATTTCCAGGTCTCAGCCAAAGGAAAGCCCTACCCACCACCTGAGAAAACAAAAGAAGCAGTAATGCTGTTGCTGTGCTGCCTGGGAAAGGAAAAAGAATGCTGGGAGGCAGGGGACACCACGTGCAAGTATCATTATTAAAAAAATAATAATAATAATAAATAAATAATAATAATAAAAGCACCCAGTCTACCCATACTCAAGCTCAAAGGCGAACGTACACATTGGTTCCGCACACAAACTTAAATGGCAATCGCAGGTATTGCAGCAATGTCAGAGTGAGAGCAATAATTTGAGCACCAGATCTCCTCTGAAACCCTAAACTGGTATCCTGTAAAGGCTTTTAAAGCGTCACCTATGGGGATTTTTAAATATGGTAAGTTGTCGTCATTCCACAAGTGTGCGCAATTTTAAAGCATTATATGTTATGTATCTATTTACTTGGTGTACCATCATCTTGCCCAATAAAATTGGCATTATATTGTGTTTGTGTGCATTGAAATTTATTAAAGTGTATTTTTTCCCAAAAATTTGCATTTGAAAGACTGCTGCGCAAATACCATGTTACATAAAAAACTGCAAAACCCACCATTTTATTCTCTAGGGCCTCTGCTAAAAATATTTATATAATGTTTTGGGGATCTAAGTCGTTTTCTAGCAGAAAATACTGATTTATACTTGTAAAGTGTTATAAAAAGGCCCGGTCTTCAAGTGGCTAAAGGAACAGTATTACTGCTTAGGACAGTGTTTAGTCCTTTACACCCAAGTTTGTGGAACTCATGTTTGAGCACTCTAATGGCAGATTTGGGCCCCAACGCACTGTTCAGTGAGACTGTTAGACCACTGTTTATGCATTGCCTCTAAAGCCCCGTACACACGGTCGGACTTTTGCCCAACAAACTTAGTTTTAAGCAAGTTGGACCAACAATCCGACCGTGTGTACGCTCCATCGGACAAACTTTTTTGAGTTTGGTTTTGTTTTCATCGAACAAAAGTTCGGTCTGCGAACGGACAAACTTTTGCCCAACAAAAGTCCTATGGAGCAAAGTCCTACCGTGTGTACAGAAAACCATAGGACTTTTGTCCAATGGACAAAACAACTAATGTTAAAATCAACCAACAATAGCAGAAGTTGACCAAAGGGTGGCGGTGAAGAGCAGAAAAGAGCAGAAAAACCACGTGATGTTGCAAAAAGTTTTGGGAAAGTTTGCATAAAAGTCCTGTGGTGTGTATGCTATGGGTGTGCCCGGCCAACTCTGTTCGGACAAAAATCCAGGGAAAAGTCTGATGGAAGTCTGACCGTGTGTATGGGGCTTTAGCCAGAATCCCCCTTAGTATAGGGATTAGGGGTAAAGTCATCGGTCCTCTTATTATTTACTGAGTCTCGCATTATTTTGCAACAATTTCTTGTTAAAGTGATTAAAAACTGCTTTTCCAACATTTGTTTTTTTGTTTCACTGTGTGTTGCACAAATAAATATTTTATTTTCAGCTCTGATGTGTCAGAGGGTGTGGCATTGCTGGGAAGGTTATTGACATCCAGAGTCAAGGGACCCAAACATCAGTCGCTCCTTTAAGGGTAAGTGCTACATAAGCTTTTATTGGATTGTCAAAAGTTACTATTGTTTGTATAGCTATTATAATGCTGATGTTATAAAATGACAGTTTATTCTGTGGCCATAAAACACCTTTTAACATGCATTCAAAAATCAGAGAAAAGAGACAGCCTGGTAACCTAGTACTTTATACCTACAGATCAACATTGCAAACTTCATTTTTACACTTTCTTTGTGTGTGAACACATATCCAAGAATGACATTGAATTTAATTAGCAGGAGGCACCAATGAGATCATTGCTCCCATCATGGCTGTAAAAGCAAATCACAGTGTAAAAAAAAAAAAAAAAAATATCCCGAAAACCCCCTCAGAGTAATACAGTGTCACTATACTGCTAGGGTGACAGTATGTAAAAAATTTTTTTTAATTCACTGTCACCAGTCAGTGTCCCAAATCACTGCCACCAATTCACAGTGTTCCTAATCACCGCCACAGTGGTTACAGTATCCCCGATCACGGTTACAGTGCCCCTGATCAGCTCCACACCAGTTTCAGTGTCCCTGATCATCGCCACCAGGTACAATGTCCCTGATCACTGCCACACCACTCGTATTGTTCCTAATCACCCACTCACAGTTTCGCTAATCACCGTCACACCACTCACAATGTCCGTGATCACCACCACAACCACCACACCACTATACCAGCTATAGTGCCCCTGATCACTGCCACACTAGCCATATTTTCCCTAATCACCACCACACCAATTACAGTGTCCCTGATCACTGCCACATCAGTTATATTGTCCCTGATCACCGCTACACCAGTTACAGTGTCCCTGATCACCTCCACACTAGTTACAGTGTCCCTGAACACCTTCACACCAGTTACAGTGTTTGTGATCTCTGCCACACCAGTCCCAGTGTCCCTGATCACTGCCACACCAGTTACAGTGTTCCTGTATCTGGTGTGCAGTGTTGCCTCTGCCTGCTGCCTGTACCAATCCTTGCCTGTTTATTGACCCGGTTTCTGCCTGTTGCCTGGACCAATCATTTGCCTGTTTGCTGACCATGTCTCTGCCTGTGGCCTGAACTCACATATGTGCACATCCCGCTGACTGCATTCCAGCGGGACACAAGTCCCAGTCATCCCCTGCAGACAACTGCACTCCTGATACCGCAGGAATTCTTTTTTTCTTCCTCTCTTAAGCCTCCTGTATTTCCTGGTCAGTGAATATGGCATTCCTGGGGGCAGCCATATACAAGTAGGCTAGGCTTGCTTGGCATTGGAACTGGGGCTGTTGTAGGTGATGCTACAATAAGCTATATTTTCAGACTCCTCGTATAGATCTGACCATTGCATAGCTCCCAACTGTCCCTGATTTCAAGGGACTTTCCCTGATTTGGAACAATGTCCCCCTGTCCCTCTTTCCTTCTCATGTGCCCCTCATTTTGGTCTGATCTATTATAGTTGTATATAAAATGCACTTTTTATCTTTCAAAAAGTGCTTCCCAGTGCTAAACCTTTCATCCAATTTCTAAATTGCTGCATTTTAAAATTCCCAAAGCCAATATAAAAAAATAGTAGTGGTTAAAAAAAGCACTAGTGGGTTTAACTAATCATTTTTGTTTGTATAATTCTCCTTTAAGGGGGTGAGGCAGGGGTTGTGTCCTATGACTACATAAGGGGAAACATTTTGGACGACTTAAAACAGAAGCAGCTGTCTGCAGGTAATGGAATCAACACCATTACACATACTTGAGTATCATGCTATATCTTGAAAGAAAATTTTTACTTAACTTCAACTTCAAGTTTCTCTATCAGCATGCAACCACTAATAAATACTGAGGTTGATTTAATAAAACAAATAAACAGAACAGGAAGACATAGTTATTGTATGCTTGCTTAACAGGCCCAAGTGCATGTGTTAATGTCTGTGTACATAGCAAACACATTTCTGAATCCAGATGATTTACACTGATGTTTAATGTCTACAGGGCTGTCCCAGTTTGCTGTGCTTGTGAAAATCCAAATAATGTTGCTTTTGTGCATTATGTTCCTTTACCATATGGAATCACATCAACAAGGTGGAGCTTCAAGGTGCAGAAACAATATAAAAATGAATTTCCAGTGTAGCTCCATGTAACATGTTTTGGATTCTGTAGAACAGGACACATAGATGTATGTAAACTGTTATGTGACACTTTACCTGCATCGTCTGTGTTGAAACTGTCCTCTGCATTGAATGTTTGGCACTTTTATACATGAGGGCCATAATGACAACACATACTTTGGAACAGATTCAACCCAAAGCTTCTTTTTCGCTTAATATTCTGCCATTGTTTGTCCCTGTAACATACTAATCCCACATCATATGGAGTGCTAGAAAATGAAGCAAGGAAAAAAAATTGTTGCTCTCACTTCTTGTTAGGGAAATTCTCCATCACACATTGGAGGAAGGGGATGGAATTGGAATTCATAAAAGCGTGTCAAAGAGGATTCTGGAGACCAAATTGATATTGTGCGGCCAAGCCTGATTTGCTGCTAGTACAGTGGTGGTCTCAGGGCTGCTAGCATCCTAGCAACCATTGACATTGGGAATCACTGGTTGGTAGGACGCTTGAAGCCTCTGGGCTGCCAGTGTCCTAGGAATGAACAACATGGGGAATAGACAAGCTACTCATTCCTGCCACAAATTACTCCAAAATTACTTTGGTCCTATTCAACACCAGTTTCATAATGTCTGAGAAATTCTCCATCACATAATGGAGGAAGAGGGGAGGGGGGGAATTGGAATTCACAAAGAGTGTCAAAGACCCATAGAATGATGTGAGGCCCCTCTTTTTATTGAAAGCTCGGATTCTGGCGGCCACATTGATATTGTGCGACCAAGCCTGATTTGCTGCTAGGGCAGTTGTGGTCTCTGAGCTGCTAGCATCCTAGCAACCACTGACATTGGGCATCACTGGTTGGTAGGACGCTTGAATCCCCAGGGCTGCCAGTGTCCTAGGAATGAGCAAAATGGGGAATGGACAAGCTCCTCATTCCTGAAAAATTACTTCAAAATGACTTTGATCCTATTTACCACCAGTTTACTAAAGGCCGAAATTATGGTATTTGTTTAGGAATTCTTTGCAGCAAATGCAACAAAATGTACAAGCTTTGCCATTAAGAGCTACCTGAATTTGTCAGTAATAACATTGGAATGGTCGCACTGTATTTCTGAAATTGGCACAGGGCATTCTTAGACAACAATAATGCCAGAAAGTGCTGCAAATGCCGTATTGAATCAGCCTCACTGTATGACAACAGGGCTTCCTTGCAGCTATAAATTTAGGGTAAACCTGATAAAATACCTACAAAAAAAGTGGAGCTGTAAGGCGAAATGATACTGAACTTACAGTAATTCCAAATCTGTTATTCTTGCTTATAACATGTCACATGATATTTAAACAGGAACAGAATTTTTATAGGATTCTGAAGTGATTGCAGAGCTCTATTGTATTACACCGTAGGATGCACTCAGGTTAAAGTACATCTGTACTGAAGTAATAAAACATTAACCATTATAGATGCTTATATATTTTTTCAGACCTTTAATTATTCTGACTGTGAATGCATTTTCCCCAGAGAATAGCCATGGGAAGTGTTTCAGCTAGCTGCTACTGAGTTATAGCGCTTTGCAGGGCTACCCCGATGTGATGTGCAATGCCCCTACTTAAAGCCCAGAAGAGGCTCTCAGCAGTAATAGCTAAGCTGTGATTCTGTTGATGTTGAATTATAGGGTTTATGAAAGAAATATTTTGTACAATCGTAGATTGACATTTCAACATGTTCAAATTTCTGAGCCCCTTCTCACCAGTTCCTCAAACACTGTACAATGAGGTAGGTAGCGCTGAACATGAGCTAGAAGAGGCTCTCCAACGCCCACAATGCACAAAAGCATGGCTGATGCAAACAACGGTACACGTAAGGGGAAAGACGCATGCTCTCCTCCCTCCCGCAACTACAGGAACGAGCAAAGACTCTGCATAAAGGGGACAAGCAAAGCATTTTTCCTGGGTACCTCAGAGTGATCTCGAAGACCTACTTATCATGGCCACAATACAGCCTTATAATAAAATGTTAGCATAGGTTTGCAGATCAAAAAAATTGTATTGTATAATGTACAATTTACATTTTATAAAAATATAATTGAATTTCTTTATCTATCCCTAATAAATAGATTTCACACATAATCTTATTCTTCAAATGTAATGGTATGCAGTGCTTCTAAGAAGAGTTGCTATACATCCAGTATATCAATGTGTTTGAAAAAGGAAGTGTCTGAAATATTTTTGCTAGATTAGATCACTTTCTGGAACTTTTGATGAAGGGTCTTTTGAACATATACGTTAACTGGAAGTCCAACAGAATTTTTTTTTTTGGGGGGGGGGGGCGGTAAAGGTTAGAATCTCCATCAGGATTGCATTGCTGTATGTGTGCCTATTGGGAAGATATCTCCTAATTGCTATCTCAGAGATACAGTAGGAGATGAGTTAAAAATGGCCAAAGTAAAGAAAAATCTCTGACAGTTGTTTCCAGAACAGATGACTCCACTACAGTTTTTTCATTGAAAACCTCAAGATTTTGGATTTCTATTAATTTTCCACCACAAAGAAAAGAGTCCCAAGAACCTATATTGGGAGTAGATTCCCACAATGGGGATGCCAGCATCAATAAAAATGTGACACGTGTTCTGATCTAAGTTTTGGTTAAACTAAAACTAAATTTATAATCAACACCGAACATCTCATACTACCCACACTACCTTTATAATCCCCAAAGAAACCATGATTCTCACATTTTCCGCACTGGCTTGACAGACTAGAATGGAGTTTTCATCAGGTGCAATAATTACCAAGCCGGGGGTGTGCTGGAGGCCCAAATTGTGACTATTACCCCTAAAACACTTCATACTTCACTACATACAACTTAGTGGCTGTGCGTCCATAGTGGGCGCAGGAGGCCACCCCCTCTCTCCCCTGCACCCATCAATCAACAATACATAGATTCATGCATTGCATGAATCTATGTATTGTTGCCGCCGCTGCCGCCCACTATTCAGGTGTCCGGCCCCCTGGGGCCGGCCATCTGAATAACAGCGGTGGGTGTGTTTTGGAAGTGCCTATCAGAGCCAGCGGCTCTAATCGGCTTTCTAAATGGTTAACCAGAGGGCGCACAGGCTGTGCGTTCTCTGGTCGCCTCTCAGCCAATCAGGTTCACTGGGTCTGGTTACCGGTAACTTAATTGGCTGAAGCAACATCGAGGGCGGGAGAAGACATCGAGGGAGCGTGGAGGAGGATGGCTGACCCGAGTAAGGTAAGTGCTGGGCGGGGGGGCAATCTGGTGGTATTTGAGGGGGCAATCTGGTGGCATTTTACAGGGCAAACTGGCGGTTTTTGAGGGGGCAAACTGGCGGCAATTGATGGGCACAGTGGCGACAATTGATGGCACAGTGGGGACAATTGATGGCATGGCACAGTGGTGACAATTGATCGCACAGTGGCGACAATTGATGGGCACAGTGGCTGCGATTGATGGCACAGTGGCGACAATTGATGGCACAGTGGTGACAATTGATGGCACAATGGCTGCGTTTGATGGCACATTGGCGACAATTGATGGGCACATTGGCTGCGTTTGATGGCACAGTGGCAACAGTTGATGGCACAGTGGCGACAATTGATGGGCACAGTGGCTGCGTTTGATGGCACAGTGATGACAATTGATGGGCACAGTGGCGACAATTGATGGTACAATGGCGACAATTGATGGCACAATGGCGACAATTGATGGGCATAGTGGCTGTGTTTGATGGGCACAGTGGTGGCAATTGATGGGCACAGTAGCTGCGTTTGATGGGGTTTTTTTTTTAGTTTGTTTGCGCCCCCCCCCCCAAAAAAAATTTGAGCACCAGCCGCCACTGATACCACTACTACAAAGTCCTCCTTCTTACTGGCAATTCACCAACCTCATTCTTTTTTCATTTAGAGCTGTCACTCAATCAGAGAGGTAAGCTAAGTTACAAGTGGCCAGATATGGGAAACTAAGTATAAAAAAAGATACCACAAACTGATACATTTTTAGATTAGTGAGTACCCTCAAAATCTTCCAGTGCTATTAGCCCTTGTTCACAAATTCATCTGAAATTGCACGATTTCAAAGCCGCATGTCAGTGCGACTTCAGGTGCAACTTTGAAGACATCTGAGCTACTTAATGCATAGATGTCTATGCAAGTCGCACCCGAAATTGCCCAAAGTAGTGCAGGAAATACTTTTTGAAACCAATGCGGCACCGCAAAGTCTGGGTCGCTCCCATTTGAACATGGCCATTGCCGACAATAGGGTGCAACTTGTCATGCGATTTGACCTGTCAAAACGCATGACAAGTCGCTCCAATGTGAAAGATTGCTTAGGGTAATTTTTGTATTTTGACAACAGGGAGATTCCCCCACTGTCAGAATACACAGATCAGCACTAAAACAATACAATAGCGCAGTGGGGAGCATCTACCTTAAATTTGTAGATCAACTTCTGCTCAACTGCAGTGGCCACACATGGATCAAAATTTGGCCGGTCCCGGTTGAACTGTCAGAAATTCAATCTACACTGTGTGCACAATTATTAGGCAATTGAGTATTGTGACCGATTCATAATTATTTTAACCATATTGTCAAACTCCATGCTGTATAAACTTGAATACTTATTGGATTTAAGCATATCAGGTGATGTAAAATGGGTGTCTTTCGCGCTACTCAAGAGTGAATGAAATGGAACTGAGGTATATGTACAATGGCTGCAAAACCTATCTGTGTTCACCTTACACATAAACATACAAAATTAAAAAGGGGGGGTTTACGCTAAAGAAATAATGCAATGCAAACACTAGTGCACCTAAAATCATGCAGCTATAAATCTAAATAATGCGGTGAAAAATGCGATCCTGCCAAGTGATAAGGAAATAGTGGCAAAAGGTGTGAACAATCAATCCAAAAGTGCTAACAATATACAGTGCTAACAATATAAAGTGCAATCCATGAAGTGCAAACAAAGTGCAAAAGGTGCTTTGCAAATGACTACAAGAAAGTTCAATATTGCAATTGATAATGATGATGAGAAAAACAATCTCCAAAAGGTCCCATATGAATGCCTCCGGTGGAAAGAATCCTAAATTGGGTCAGATGTTAGATAAGCTGTGTCATAAACCTCCACAGTGGGTACACCATTGTAGTATTGAACCAGCGTGTGAATCCTACACCAGTCTCCCAGAACTCTCACCTCTGTAGTAAGATATCTGGCATTAGGGTGATCTTATATCTCCTTGGTATCTTCTCCACTGTGCTCTCTACTGGGCTATGTCCTCCACCACTCACGCTTATCCTAAATTGCCAGCTGTCCTAAGAGGAAAGAAGATGGGTGGAAGGGGAGGGGAGCGGAGCTCCAGCCAGGAACCGAGGATAGGGCAAGAAAGAAGCCTCTGATAATGTAGTATGTTGAATATAGGACTTTATTAAAATAATCAAGAAGTGGACTCTTACATCACAATAAAAAAAATATGCAATTCGGGTGAATAGCGTTGTGAGCGCCATCTTACTTGTTCCTCCGCTGCTTCTGATCTGTGGTGTGATGCCTCAATCCTTCCCTACGGCGTTACGTCACGTACATCGTGACTTCTTCAGGGGAACCTGATTGGTTGTTGGGGCATTTTTGATATAGTACATGAGACCGGAAATGGCTAATCCGCCATTTTGTTGAATATCATAACAAAGCGTATGGGCGCCGCCATTTTCCTGAATGTATAGGAAGCGGTGGATCTCCCGTAAGCATGAATTCTATAGCAGAACTGTGCTGATTAAAGCCAGCTAATCTCTCGATCTAAGTATAGACTATAGGGGTGGTTGCTATGTAAATAAAGTAGATGGATTGCAGAACCATAACCCAATTTTTGCGTAGCCATCCGGCATTAGCCACAGCAGTCTGACTGGGCATCAACATGTGATGTTGTGCAATGTTGGTTCAAAATAACGCATACCATCTTCCCCATTATATGTTAGTAAATTAGTATATACTATAAGTATTAAGAACTAAAACTATATACGGTATATATGGGGACATAACTATTCCTCCCTATATATTGTTGCATGATGTCCTAGCTATATGGCGATCACCACATATCAAAAAACAGCAGAGCAAAAAAATACATACATAAACTACATAAAAAATCAAATATTAAAATAAAATGAATATAAAAATTACTAAAACCTAAAAACCATTGCATAAAAATGTGATGTCCATATAATATTAAAAGAAAAAATGGAGTCTGAAAATGTTAGTGGATTAAAAATTACTTAAAAAGCAATTTAGATCAAACTCCACATTCATTCCCCTGGGTGTCAGTGTTCTTAATGTGTGAATCCACCGAGATTTGTTTTGACTAATACTTCTTACTATGTGACTACCTCTCCAAGAGCCCTTAAATTTGTCTACACCCCAAAATTGTAGTTGGGTGGGATCTTGATTGTGTACTTGTGCAAAATGTCGTGACACATTGTGCTTGGGGAATCCGTTAACGATGTTTTGCACATGTTCCTTTATTCTAACCTTTAATGCTCTTTTTGTTATACCTACATATTGGAGATTACAACTACATTGTAGTACATATATGACACCTTCTGTGTGACAGCCTATAAAATCTTTTATAGCATAGGTGTCTCCTGTACTGGTTCCAATAAACTCTGTTCTTTTGCCCTGGAATTTTTTGGCGTGTCTACAAGCGTAGCAGTTTCTGCAAGGAAAAAACCCTTTTCCATTAAAAAAAGAATAACTAGGTTTCGGTGGTGAAACCACCACTGATTTTACTATCATGTCCCTCAAATTGGCAACGCAACTAAATAAAGACCTAATAACAAAGGATCTTGAAATCCAACAGCGGAAAATTAAAAAATACCAGAGGGATTTGGCAGACTATAAAACAAATCAAGTCTTCAAATGGCAACAGAAGATAGAACAAGCTGAACACGCATTACCAAGTTCTACCTACTCAACACCAGTAAGAGAAGTAAAAATACAAGATCCCACCACATCTTATGGAAGAACGACTCCAAGATGGGATAATCCAGAACCAGTGCAACCATATTATGATTCCAATTATGGTGGCCATCATCAACCATTTACTCCCAAAAAACTATGGAAAAAAAACCTTCAAAAAACAAAAGAAACCATATAATAATTGGCAACAAAATAGAGGACCACCTCATTGGCAAAATCACCATGGAGGACAAAGAGACAATAGAGGGCCTCCTCACCCACAAGAATATTATGGAGATCATAACAGAACACCAATAGGTACGTATAATAGAATTGATCCTATAAAAAACCATCAGGATCAATATCACTATGATCAACAATACTATCAACAACCACCATATTATGACACCCAGCACCCTTTTGTGGACAGGGAGAGGAGGGATCACTCTCCCCAAAGACAAACACAAGATCCCACTCTCCCAGGAACAGGAACAGTTTGAGAGGACAGACCAAGACCATATCAAGAACCAAGAGAGGAAACAGAGCAGGAAAGAGACTCAAAAAGAAAGAAAAGAGACAGAGAATAATAGGGGAAAATGTTGTGAACCTGAGTGGGACAACATTAACAGCTGAAGAACTTGCAACCCTATATAAGGGACTAAAACATGCACCAGTCAGAAACCTCAACAAGTTCGATACCTACATTGGAATTAAAAAATACATAAGAAAAATGAACATTAAGAAATATATTATGAATAATCCATTTCATAAACCGAATACAACTACAGAATCCCAAACAAGAACAGTACATAGTGATTTGCGGAATAATTTGGTATATAATCCCCAAGTATCGGATGGCTATCATGTTGAAGTCTTCAAAAATCTGGTCCTACAAGATCTAGAATCTCTAGAACTAAAGAAGAAACATGACGCGATACTACACATCAAGAAGGGAATCAAGTCAATGACAGATCGAAGAGATATAGTTATCCGCCCAGCGGATAAAGGTGGAACAGTAGTCATACAACAAAAGAACAGTATCTGAAAGAAATAGAAAGACAACTACAAGAAGAGGAAACCTATATCAAATTACGGGGAAACCCCACCAACAACTATAAAAAAGAATTACAACTATTAATCAATTTAGGCATCAAAAAGGAGATCCTCAATAAAAAAGAATCACGGTACCTGATACCAGAAACATGTAGGATCCCGATAATATACACTGTCCCCAAAATACACAAATGTAAAGACAATCCACCTGGAAGGCCAATAGTTAATGGCATAGAATCTTTGACATCCAGGTTAGGACAATACATTGATCATTACATTCAGCCAGCGGTTCAAAGCACACGTGCATACCTTAAGGACACAAAACATATAATGCAATTAGTCGATCAAGTACCAGTATTGGAAGGCAGAACGTTTTTAGCCACTGCTGACGTTACACCACTGTACACCATTGTACATCACCATGATGCTTGCCATGCCACGAAATGGCTTCTAAGAACACACAGTAATCTAATCTGTAAACAGAGAAAATTCCTTATCAGATGCCTGGATTTCTGTCTGAAGTATAATTACTTCTGGCATGACCACACCTACTATAAACAGGCTGTCGGTATAGCGATGGGAGCAAAATTTGCCCCGAGTTTCGCTAATGCCTTTATGGCACAGTGGGAGGAAGAGGCAATATATACCAATACCCCTCCGGAACTTACGTTATAGAAACGGTATATTGACGACCTGATTGTGGTATGGAACGGAAGTAGAGAAAAATTGGAGAACTTCCTTGAAACATTAAATGATAATGAAAACAATATAAAACTGGTATGGAAAATCGACGCAAAGACAGTTGACTTTCTAGATTTAACCCTCCAAATTGAGGGAGACAAAATAACTACAAAAACCTTCTTCAAATCTGTTGATGCGAATAGTTATCTGTCCCTAGAGAGTTGCCACCACAAATCGTGGCTATATAATATACCTAACGGCCAACTGATAAGACTCAAAAGAAATTGCAGTAAAGACGCAGACTTCAACGAACAAGCACAACAAATAGGAAGAAGGTTTGAAGAGAAAGGATATGACCACTCCTGGCTTAATAAACAGATACAAGAAGTTCACAAAATGGATAGAAACGTGATGATGCAAAACAAAGTAAAAAACCAACAACATCAAGATGCCCCTTGTCTTATCTTAGACTTCAATATACAACATAAAGAAGTGGCCAAACGAATAGAACGACATTGGCACATCCTGATAAGGATAAGATAAGGACCTTAAACATATCCTTCCAGGTAGACCTAAAATTATATACAGAAGGGCACCCACTTTGAGGGACATGATAGTAAAATCAGTGGTGGTTTCACCACTGAAACCTAGTTATTCTTTTTTTTAATGGAAAGGGGTTTTGTCCTTGCAGAAACTGCTACGCTTGTAGACACGCCAAAAAATTCCAGGGCAAAAGGACAGAGTTTATTGGAACCAGTACAGGAGACACCTATGCTATAAAAGATTTTATAGGCTGTCACACAGGAGGTGTCATATATGTACTACAATGTAGTTGTAATCTCCAATATGTAGGTATAACAAAAAGAGCATTAAGCCCTGGTTCACACTGGTGCGATTTGACATGTCAAATCGCATGTCAAATCGGCGAAATTTGCCGCAAATTGCGGGCAATGGCACCGTTCTAATCGGTGCGACGCCGCGTCTGTGGCACTGCACCGATTACAAAAAGTAGTTTCTGTACTACTTTTTGCGATTTTAGCCGCGATTTACATTGACATCTGTGTCAGATGTCTCTGTACTCGAGCTGAAATCGGGACTGACAGGCAGGAGTGAAATTGTGCGAGTTCAGCTGAACTCGCACGGCTTCACTCCCGCAGCCCCAGTGTGAACCTGGGCTAAAGGTTAGAATAAAGGAACATGTGCAAAACATCGTTAACGGATTCCCCAAGCACAATGTGTCACGACATTTTGCACAAGTACACAATCAAGATCCCACCCAACTACAATTTTGGGGTGTAGACAAATTTAAGGGCTCTTGGAGAGGTAGTCACATAGTAAGAAGTATTAGTCAAAACGAATCTCGGTGGATTTACACATTAAGAACACTGACACCCAGGGGAATGAATGTGGAGTTTGATCTAAATTGCTTTTTAAGTAATTTTTAATCCACTAATATTTTCAGACTCCATTTTTTCTTTTAATATTATATGGACATCCCATTTTTATGCAATGGTTTTTAGGTTTTAGTAATTTTTATATTCATTTTATTTTAATGAAAAAGAAAAAACTGCGCTAGTGAAATAAAGATTAAAGCTGCAACCAACAGTGTTATACTACACCAAACAGATAATATAAAAGAAAAAAAGTTGCGCTATTGAGAATATCACCAGTACAGCAGCTGGTGAAAGTGTAAATATGAGCCAAAAGGCTCACACAGTAAATATATGACACAAATTGATGAAAGTGAGTGATGCGAACATGTGATAAAAAATCACATAAACAAAAAACCACAAAAGTTGTCGCATATAGTCCAAACAATAAAGTTCATATGCACAAAGAATGCTCCTCCACCGTGCTGATTGTGATCCAATGTATTACACCACGAGCAAGTGTAGGATAGGACAGCCTCCACCAATAGATTTACTGACTCTTACCGAAAGTGATGGATCCCTTGTCACAGGGGATCAAAGAAAGCCTGTGGCTATTCCCCAGCCAAGGGTATGGGGCAGGCAGCGTCTCACTGACCAGGAGATCCACAACTCTCAATGATAGGAAACATGGTCCCCGTAAATAAAAAGAAGGATATACTATAGTGTAAAACCTTTTTACATGTTTAATAAAAAAAGACGAATGCACACTTACATGAATGCAGATAAAAACGAGTGAAAATAAGCCGGCCGGCTCTTAGACATAAAACAGCCCGTATGCCTCTGGGTAGCGTGGGCGCGATGACGTCCATCACTTTCGGTAAGAGGCAGTAAATCTATTGGTGGAGGCTGTCCTATCCTACACTTGCTCGTGGTGTAATACATTGGATCACAATCAGCACGGTGGAGGAGCATTCTTTTTGCATATGAACTTTATTGTTTGGACTATATGCGACAACTTGTGGTTTTTTGTTTATGTGATTTTTTATCACATGTTCGCATCACTCACTTTCATCAATTTGTGTCATATATTTACTGTGTGAGCCTTTTGGCTCATATTTACACTTTCACCAGCTGCTGTACTGGTGATATTCTCAATAGCGCAACTTTTTTTCTTTTCTTTTATTTTAATATTTTATTTTTTATGTAGTTTATGTATGTATTTTTTTGCTCTGCTGTTTTTTGATATGTGGTGATCCCCATATAGCTAGGACATCATGCAACAAGGAATACATATATAGGGAGGAATAGTTATGTCCCCATATATATATATAGTTTTAGTTCTTAATACTTATAGTATTTACTAATTTACTAACATATAATGGGGAAGATGGTATGCGTTATTTTGAGCCAACATTGCAGCACTACATCACATGTTGATGCCCAGTCAGACTGCTGTGGCTAATGCAGGATGGCTACGCAAAAATTGGGTTATGGTTCTGCAATCCATCTACTTTATTTACATAGCAACCACCCCTATAGTCTATACTTAGATCGGGAGATTAGCTGGCTTTAATCAGCACAGTTCCGCTATAGAATTCATGCTTATGGGAGATCCACCACTTCCTATACATTCAGGAAAATGGCGGCGCCCATACGCTTTGTTATGGTATTCAACAAAATGGCGGATTAGCCATTTCCGGTCTCATGTACTATATCAACAATGCCCCAACAACCAATCAGGTTCCCCTGAAGAAGTCACGATGTACATGACGTAACGCCGTAGGGAAGGATTGAGGCATCACACCACAGATCGGAAGCAGCGGAGGAACAAGTAAGATGGCGCTCACAACGCTATTCACCCGAATTGCATTTTTTTTTTATTGTGATGTAAGAGTCCACTTCTTGATTATTTTAATAAAGTCCTATATTCAACATACTACACTATCAGAGGCTTCTTTCTCGCCCTATCCTCGGTTCCTGGCTGGAGCTCCGCTCCCCTCCCCTTCCACCCCCCTTCTTTCCTCTTAGGACAGCTGGCAATTTAGGATCAGCGTGAGTGGTGGAGGACATAGCCCAGTAGAGAGCACAGTGGAGAAGATACCAAGGAAAGATAAGATCACCCTTAATGCCAGATATCTTACTACAGAGGTGAGAGTTCTGGGAGACTGGTGTAGGATTCACACGCTGGTTCAATACTACAATGGTGTACCCACTGTGGAGGTTTATGACACAGCTTATCTAACATCTGACCCAATTTAGGATTCTTTCCACCAGAGGCATTCTTATGGGACCTTTTGGAGATTGTTTGTTTTTCTCATCATCATTATCAATTGCAATATTGAACTTTCTTGTAGTCATTTGCAACGCACCTTTTGCACTTTATTGTTTGCACTTTATGGATTGCACTTTATATTGTAAGCACTGTATATTGTTAGCACTTTTGGATTGATTGTTTACACTTTTTGCCACTATTGGCACCATTCAAGATTTCCTTATCACTTGGCAGGATTGCATTTTTCACTGCATTATTTAGATTTATAGCTGCATGATTTTAGGTGCACTAGTGTTTGCATTGCATTATTTCTTTAGCGCAACCCCCCCCCCTTTTAATTTTGTATATCAGGTGATGTGTATTTGTGTAATTAGGGAGGGTGTGGCCTAAGGAGATCAACACCCTGTTTTTTTTTACTAAAGCTGCAAAAATCTGGTGCAGCTCTGCATAGAAACCAATCAGCTTCCAGGATTTATTGCCAAAGCTTAATTGAACAAGCTGAAGTTAAAAGCTGATTGGCTACCATGTACAGCTGAACCAGATTCTGAGTGCTTCAGTTTTAGTAAACTATATCAAGGTGTGCATAATTATTAGGCAGCTTATTTTCCTTAGGCAAAATAGGCCAAAAAAGAGATTTAACTGACTCTGAAAAGTCAAAACTTGTAAAAAAGTCTTTCAGAGGGATGCATCACTCTTGAAATTGCTAAGATATTGGGGCGTGATCACAGAACCATCAAACGCCTTGTTGCAAATAGTCAACAGGGTTGCAAGAAACCTGTTGAGAAAAAAAGACGTATATTAACTGCCATAGATTGTAGAAAAATCAAACAAGAAGCTACCAATGACCCATTATCCTCCAGTGCTGTCATATTCCAAAACTGCAACCTACCTGGAGTGCCCAGAAGTACAAGGTGTTCAGTGCTCAGAAACATGGCCAAGGTAGGAGAGGCTGAAACCACCACTGAACAAGACACACAAGTTGAAACATCAAGACTGGGCCAAGAAATATCTGAAGACAGATTTTTCAAAGGTTTTATGGACTTAGGAGAGGAGATGAGAGGGACTCTTGACGAACCAGATGGATGAGCCTGTGGCTGGATCAGTAACAGGCACAGAGCTCCACTTCGATTCAGTCGCCAGCAAGGTGGAGGTGGGGTACTAGTATGGGCTGGTATTATTAAAGAAGAGCTAGATGGACCTTTTCAGGTTGAAGATGGACTCAAAATCAACCCCCCAACCTACTGCCATTTTTTAGTTGACACTTTCTTTAAGCAATGGTACAGAAAAAAGCCTGTATCTTTCAAGAAGACCATGATATTTATGAAGGACAATGCTTCATCGCATGCATCATAGTACTTCACTGCGTGGCTAGCCAGTAAAGGCCTTAAAGATGAAAGAATAATGACATGGCTCCCTTCCTCACCCGACCTAAACCCTATTGAGAACTTGTTGGTCCTTCTTAAATGGGAAATGTACAGTGAACAGTGTCTGGGAGGCTGTGGTTGCTGCTGCACAAAAAGTTGACAGACTCCAATATTTTTTTTAAATGTCCAAAAAATTTATTTGTAAATTTTGAGTTGTTTGTTTATTATTCTCATTTTATCAGAGATGGGGAAAATTTTAGTTTTTTATTTAGTTGCATAATAATTTTGCACACTTAGTTGCCCAATAATTCTGCACACATAAATATTCTCCTGAGAGAGCCAAAACCGCACTTAAACTTTCCTAAATATTCAGGTTTGAGGTTCATTAACATTTTGGATTGACCGAGAGCACTGTAGTTGTTTAATCCTCAAAAATAAAACTTGCCTAATAATTGTTCACACAGTGTATCTATGGCCACCTTTAGAGAGCTAGGGG
The DNA here is from genome assembly GCA_029206835.1 of Rana muscosa. Lineage (NCBI taxonomy): Eukaryota > Metazoa > Chordata > Amphibia > Anura > Ranidae > Rana > Rana muscosa. The sequence continues at coordinate 131,054,153 of CM055126.1, forward strand.
TGGATAAACAACATGATACTAATCTTCCCAGTGAATGGCTGTGCAGGAGGGCATGTCAGCACAATTCTGATCATTAGAGGACAGGCATGATGTGCTCCCAGCACAGTCAAAAAACTGTCAGCACTGGGATGGATGTGCTTCTATGCCTAGCGTTAAATATGAAAGCAGGGGAATGGCAGGAACACCAGGTATGTCACACTAATGCCACGTACACGCGATCGGAAATTCCGACCGTGTGTAGGCTCCATCGGAGATTTGCTGTCGGAATTTCCAACAACAAAAATTTGAGAGCTGGTTCTCAAATTTTCCGACAAGAAAAGTTCTTGTCGGAAATTCCAATCGTCTGTATGCAAGTCCGACGCACAAAAAAACATGTATGCTTAGAGTCAAGCAGAAGAGCCAACTGCCTATTGAACTTCTGACCGCGTTCTTGGCGTTCGGAATTTCCGACAAGATTTGTGTCACCGTGTGTATGTAACACAAGTTTGAGCCAACATTCCGTCGGAAAAAAATCCACGGTTTTGTTGTCGGAATTTCCGATCGTGTGTACGCGGCATTAGGAAGCAATTCAAAGAGAACAGGATACTTTTAACATGAATACATGGTACAACAGATACATATTAGGAATATGAAATGTTGGGGTAACATATTCTTTAGGGCTAATGTACACTGGCATTTGAGACACAACTGAGATGCAGTCGCCATGTGTTTAGCACTGAGCATTTGTAATGCAATTGCTCATATTTCCTGGTTTTCTATTTTCTTACATAAAGAAATAGAAAAAAGCACAAACTGAAACCAAAACTGACTTTAACAATGTCACACTATTACTATTAGTGCAAAATCCATTCACAATTCACAAATTGAAATATATCCTATACTGTATATATGTAAAGAGTAAGTAAACTTCCTGTACTGACTTTTACCCTAAAGGTAAGCCTATAATAAGGCTTACCTATAGGTAGTGTAAAAATCTCCTAAACAGGCACCGTTTAGGAGATATTTACATTACATGCAGCCAGTGACAACACTGGCGCATGCGCTCTGAGGGAATGCCCACCCGTGCTGTTCCTTCTGAGCCCTGTGCCGTGAGCGGAGGCTCCAATGCACATGCGGTCACAGAGCAAGATGGGTGAAGATAGAAGCGGCTACAGCGCTGACATCGTGGTGCACATTATGACTTTACCTTGCAGGTAAAAAAAAAATATGTATTTTATACATATACATATTTAGAAGTGTTTTCTTCAATACATAAATGACACACTTCATACAATGTAAACGATTACTGGACCAATTCAATTCATTCAATTTGTGTACCATACCTTCTCTATTACGCAATTCTTTATTTGTATTTGATACTATTTTATATACATTAATACACAGGGGGGAAAAAAAACTGGACCTATGTAGCTACAGTATGTAAAAATATATCATACCTGGATTTCCTCTTTAAAAGGAAGTCTTCTTGATATATATGTAATGTAAAGTACCCATTTTAATTAATGTAATGCACACTACAGAAGAAAATTACACACGGTTATGTGAGTTTACCTCAAAGACCTAATAAAGTATAAAGGAACATTTGTGGTTTTATAATTATTGCCTAACTAAACTGAGTGCTTGAATGAAACAAGATGTAGTGGTCTGATAAAACAGAGCATACATTATATCAACCCGATTTCTACTGTAGATTAAATGTCACAATTACTTATGAATACATAGTGATTACATATTAAGGCTGTTGATCTTGTTTAGAAGTGCTGCACAGGTGCTCTCTTGTTTTACGGTCAGGAAAACTGAAAATTGTATACTCACCTTTTGGTAATTTTCCTTTCCTGTCGCATCTTCATGGCAGCATACACCTTTGGGTTGTGGCTCCGCCCCACAACCTGATAGGACCGTTTAGCTATTAAGCCCAGAGAGGGCCCCCGCCCAGGTATTCTCAGTATATATATACCTCACCTCAGATGAGTGGGCATCTGTATGCTGCCATGAAGATGCGACAGGAAAGGAAAATTACGGAAAGGTGAGTATACAATTTTCCGTTTTCCTGTCGCATCATGGCAGCATACACCTTTGGGTGAATAACTCACAAACTGGGTGGGTCTGAGCATAAAGACAATTTTTTATTTACATGGAATAGAGGTGTTGGACTGAATAATTGCTCGTTCAAACTCTGCTGTGGACAATCTGGCAGAGTCCACCTTGTAATGAGAAATAAAGGTGTTCGGCAAATAGTTTCCACGGACACTCTGCAGTAGGCCGCCCAGGAGGTCGCCATTGCCCTTGTAGAATGTGCCTTTAAGCCCTCAAGTATTTGCGTTTGACTCAGTGAATAAGCTTTTTTGATGGTCTTCACCAGCCATGCTGCGATGGTGCGAGAGGTTGCTGCTTGACCCCTTCTAAAGCCGTGTGCCGTGTCTGGCTTCCTAAGGTCGTTGGTTGTTGAAAGGTAGGCTAGAATGTTAGTTCTTACATCCAGCGGATGTGGATCCCTTTGTTCTGTGGAGAGAGCAGGAAGTTTAATCTTCTGATTGAAGTGGAAGGAGGATGATACCTTCGGAATAAACCGATCAGATGGTCTTAAGACTACTTTGTCTTGGTAGACGATTAGGTATGGTTCTTTCGCCAATAGAGCTTGCATCTCTGAGACTCTCTTGGCCAATGTTATTGCTATTAAGAAGGGGACTTTGAGTGTTAAGTCCCACAAGGAGATGTTTTCCAATGGAAAGAATGGTTCATGTGATAGAACTTCCAGTACAACCAAAAGATCCCAGGTCGGGAAGGAAGGCTTTCTGGGGGGCCTTATCTTTAGGTAGGCCCTCTGGAACTGAATGACTAGAGGCTCTTGCCCCCACTTGACTCCTGTCATGGCAGATAAGGCTGATACGTGGACTTTCAAGGTACTTGACCCGAGGCCCTTCTCTAGGCCTAACTGGAGAAACTCCAGGATTTGAGCAACTGTTGGAGATGATGGGATCCAGGCTTGTTGCTGTGCAACTGAGAGAAACTTCTCCCAGATCCTCTTATAGGTACTGTTGGTGGTGCACCTTCTGGCTTGAAGAAGAGTTTCTACCACTTTTTGAGAGCAACCTTGGTCTAAGAACCTAGCCCTTTCAATCTCCAGGCTGTCAGGTGCATCCTTTCCGGGGATGGATGAAGGAGTTGCCCCTGGGAGAGTATATCTGCTGCTGGTGGAAGCGGAAGGGTCTCGCTGTATTCAGCTGAAGGAGAGTGGTGAACCATGGCCGTCTCGGCCAAAAAGGAAGAACTGTTATTACTGTGGATGATGACCTCTTGAGCCTGAGAAGAAATCTCGGTATGAGAGGTGTTGGGGGAAAGATGTAACCCAGATGGAAGTTCCACTCGTGTTGTAGGCAATCTGTCCCCTCCGCTAACGGGCAGGGGGTTCTTGTCAGATACCTCCAGTACTTTGCGTTGTCTGGAGTCGCTGCCAGGTCTATAACTGGCATGCCCCAAGTTCTTGTTATGAGGGAAAAGACTTGGTGACTCAGAGCCCATTCGTTGTTAGAAATGAAGCTTCTGCTTAGCGTGTCGGCCAGCTGGTTCTGGGTTCCTGGGACATACATCGCCCTTAACCCCGACAGATTCACTTGCGCCCATTCGAGGACTGGGCGGACTTCCTGCATTATGGAGCGACTTTTGGTGCCTCCTTGCCTGTTGACATAGGCAACTGCCACCCTGTTGTCCATCTTCAACAGGACTTCTTTCCCTTTCAGGAGAGGACTGAAAGCTAGGAGAGCTTGGAACGCTGCTTTCATCTCTAGGATGTTCGATACCACATCCTGTGTCTCGAAAGACCAACGGCCTTGGACTGCAAGTTGCTGGTAGTGTGCTCCCCAGCCTTCCCTGCTGGCATCGGAAGTGATCACCTCCTGGGGAGGGGTAACTATGCGCTTGTACCTTTTTAGGTTGTGCAATCGAGTCTACCACCATAGTGATTGTTTGACTTCCTTTCGGATGTTGATTCGTTGAGACATCGATACCCTGTTCCATTGTCTCAAGAGTGACGTCTGGAGAGGTCTTGTGTTCCACTGGGCCCATTGGACCATAGGGATGGTTGCTGATAGCGACCCCATGATGCTGAGACACTCTCTGGCTGGGAGTGTATTGGATAAGAGTAATCTCTTTGCCTTTTGGATTATAATGGGAATTTTTTCCTGAGGAAGTTCTATGGTGCTGTGTCTGATATCCAGTTCTGCCCCCAGGAAGACCATTCTCTGAGTAGGTTGGAGATTGCTTTTCTTCCAGTTTATCAGCCACCCACATTTTTGCAAGGTGGATGTTAGCGTGTCTCGGTGGATTAGAAGAGACTCTTGGTTGTCTGCGAGCAGTAGGATGTCTTCCAGATAATGGTGGACTCTTAATCCTTGCTCCCTTAGTAGGGCTATCACTGGTAGCAGGACCTTGGTGAATGTTCTGGGAGCGGTAGAAATCCCGAACAGAAGGCTTTGAAACTGAAAGTGTTGATGGTTTACCGAGAAGCGGAGAAACTTTTGGAATGCAGTGTGAATGGGAACATGCAGGTAAGCGTCCTTTAAATCCACAAAGAGCATCCAATCGCCAATATTTATGGCATAGAGGATTGACTGTAAGCTTTCCATCTTGAATGTCTCCACTAGCATTGAGCGATTGAGATTTTTTAGGTCTAGGATGGGGCGCAGATCCCCGGTCTTTTTCTTCACCAAAAACAGAGGGGAGTAGAAACCTTTCCCCCTTTGTGGTGGTGGGACTTCCACTATGGCCTGTTTTTGGATTAGATCTTGGACATATTCTGCCAATATAAGCTTCTTTTCCCAAGATGTTGGAATTCTGGTTATGATGAATTGGTCTCTTGGAGGTCGATTCTTGAACCTCCATTTGTGTCCGTCCTGGACAGTAGCCACTGTCCATAAGTCTTTTATTATCTCCGCCCAAACCTGCTTGAAGTCCTTCAGTCTGGCTACTACTACAGCTGGTTGGGCGGACGCATCTTCAAAAAGATTTTTGGTTCCCCTGTGGCAGGGGTCTTGGATTTTTGGAGTTTTAGGAAGGATGATTGTGGATTCTTCCAATTTTTCCTGTACTCCCTGCCGGGCTTGTAGGATTTTGCCTCCCTATATCTATCTGGGAGGTTTGGTCTGAAGGTAGGTGGCCCTTGTTAGCAAACATGTGTCTTTCGCGCTAATAAAGAGTAAAGTGAATGGAACTGAGGTAAAAACAATGGCTGCAAAATCAATCTGTGTTCACTCTACACATAAAGCATATCAGAAAAAAGAAGGGGGGGGGGGATTTTGCGCTAATGTGTAATAATACTAAAACCCACACATTAAGTGACAAAGTGACAGAAATAAAGTGCATATGTAAAGTGCATATCACAATAACACAATTTCGCTGACAATCATGAAAGTAAAACTAATAATCTGCATCCGATAAATCAATAAGTATTGGTAATAAAAAACACCAGTGAAATAATAACATGCAAATCAGTGAACGTGAACGAATAAACACAATGAACGTGTAGGTTCAATATTGCAATGGTGCAATAGTAAATGAGATAATAAAGTCCATGGGTTAATAATATAGGTAAACAAATTGGTATAGTCCTTAATAGGAGTCAGGGTCTTCTGGATAAAATATCCAATTGGAGTATTGAACCACTGGTATATCCTCCACCTGTCTCCCAATATGCTCACCTCATTGAGGAATTGTCAGGGTCACCTGTGGCCAGGTGACAGATGCACACCGTAGGGGGACAGGAGTGCACCGCGAGGTAGTGAACCCTATGGCTGGCTTCTGTGGATAGGAAACTGGGTGGTTGTGGAAAGCGGGACCAGAGGAGCACAACCGGGATCCCAACGGAAGCGAGAGCCAAGATTCCCCAGGGCGCGGAGTCTAAGACCCAGCTGGTCTTCTCCAGGGCCTCTAGTGGTGAGGATGTTACGCTGCAGGCTGGGACCAGGTCGCGGCCCCTGGAGTTTCCTAGCTCACGCCCCGTAGGATAAGGGGAAGCAGCAGCACACGATAGAGAGAACCGAATAACAAGCCGAAGGTCAGGGGCCACAAGCAGACAAGGATAACGAAGAACGAGCTGAAGGTCAAGGGTCACGAGCAGACAGGGATGGTCGGGGACAAGCCAATAACGTAACAGAGAGACAGACGTAGCACACGGCAGGCAGGAACCCAAACACACAATGCCTAACAAACACGTTGATCAGCAAAGCAGGCTTGCAGTGCACAGGTTAATATAGTGTTCAGTGATAGGGCCTGGGGTGGAGTCAGGCTGGGAGGAGATTATAAAGGAAGCCAGGTGAAGGAGGTCTGGTCTCTAGATGAACACATGAGGAGGAAGGTAAGATGGCAGACAGACATTAATGCATATCCATGACAGTACCCTCCCTCTTACGAGGCCTCCCCCTTCCCCGCCTGGGCCCAGGTTTAGAGGGAAACTTCAGATGAAACTCCTTTAACAGACGAGGTGCAAAGACCTCAGATGCAGTGATCCAAGACCTCTCCTCAGGACCAAACCCTTTCCAATGAACGAGGTACTGAAGAACGCCTTTACAGAGTCGGGAGTCCAGAATTTGACTGATCTCGTACTCCTGATTATCCTCAGAGACAGGCGCCACGGTAGGAAGAGGACGAGAGAATTTATTGAGGACTAAAGGCTTTAGAAGAGCAACATGAAAGGAGTTAGTGATTTTAAGGCTCTTAGGAATCTGGAGTTTGAAACAAACCGGATTCAGTTTAGCAGTTACCGTGTATGGACCGATGAATCGTGGAGCAAACTTCAGAGAAGGAACTCGGAGCTTGATGTTCCTGGTAGAGAGCCAGACTTTGTCCCCTGGCTGAAGAGAAGGCGGTTTACGCCTGCGGCGGTCGGCAAAGCCTTTGAATTTTTCAGCAGCTGCCCGGAGGGAATCATGAACGTGACCCCAAACGGAATTGAGAGACTCCTGAACCGAAGCCAAAGCTGGAATGTCTGGAGAACAGATCATAGGAAGAGGAAGTTGAGGGTGTTTTCCATAAACTGTGAAAAAGGGTGTCTTCTGCGAACTGGTATTCACATGATTGTTATGGGAGAATTCTGCCCACGGGAGTAGAGAGGACCAATCGTCATGGTGAGAAGACACAAAGGTGCGAAGAAAGACCTCTAACTCCTGATTAACCCTCTCAGTCTGTCCATTGGATTGGGGATGGTAAGAAGAAGAAAAATCCAAGACAATATTGAGGGATTTGCAAAAGGCTCTCCAAAAACGAGACGTGAATTGGACTCCCCTGTCGGAAACAATATGAGAAGGGACCCCATGTAGGCGGAGAATTTCTCGAATGAAAATGGGAACCAAGGCAGGGGCAGAAGGAAGACCAGGAAGAGGAACAAAATGAGCCATCTTGGAGAATCGATCGATTACCACCCAAATGACTGTATTATTCTCAGACAGTGGGAGATCGGTGATAAAATCCATGGCAATATGGGCCCAGGGTTCCTTAGGAATAGGCAAGGGCATGAGGAGACCAGCAGGAGCTTGTGTGGAGGATTTGGACTGAGCACAGACATGACAAGCTTTAACGTAGTCTTTGACGTCTGAGCGGAGATTAGGCCACCAGTAGTGACGACTGATGAGTAGGAAGGATCGGAGGAATCCAGAATGCCCTGCCACCTTGGAATCATGTCCCCAACGAAGGATCTTAGCTCTTAGCTCAGTGGGGACAAAGGTCTTACCAGGCGGAATTTTAGACTTCAGGGTGGTAGAGTGGGCAACAATGCATGAGGTGGGAATGATCGGCTCAGGTTCAGGGGCGGACTCCTCGTCCAAAGTGTCAAATGACCTAGAGAGCGCATCAGCCCGACCGTTGCAGGAACCAGGTTTGTAGGTAATCGTGAAATTAAAACGGGCAAAGAAGAGACTCCACCTGGCCTGTCTAGGATTCAGACGTTTAGCATTCTGTAGATACTGTAAATTCTTGTGATCGGTAAAGATCGTTATGGAGTGAGGGGAACCCTCCAAGAGATGACGCCACTCCTCTAACGCCAATTTAATTGCGAGAAGTTCCCGATCACCGATGGCATAATTCCTCTCTGCCTGAGAAAATTTTTTGGAGAAGAACGCACATGGTTGGCGTCTCTTCTCAAAGATTTGAAGAAGCACAGCTCCCACCCCCATTGAGGAAGCGTCCACTTCAATAAAAAATGCATTCCCAGGATTTGGTCTCCTCAAGAGGGGGCCAGAAACAAAGGCCTGTTTCAGGTTGTGAAATGCAGAGACAGCTTCGGGAGGCCAGTCTCTGGCATTCACACCCTTCTTGGTCAAAGCGATAATAGGCGCGGCAATGGAAGAGTAATTCCTTATGAACTGCCTATAATAATTAGTGAAGCCAAGAAAGCGCTGTGTGGCCTTGAGGCTAGCAGGAAGAGGCCAGTTGGTGATAGCCAAGACCTTCCCAGGGTCCATACGAAGCCCCGAACATGAGACAAAGCACCCCAAAAACAGGACCTCAGAACATTCAAAGGAACATTTCTCCAGCTTGGCATAGAGATTGTTCTCTCTAAGACGTTGAAGTACAGTGCGGACATGGTTTCTGTGGACGAGCAGATTTTCAGAAAAGATCAGAATGTCATCCAGATAGATGACAACAAACTGGTACAGCAGATCTCTGAAGATTTCATTGACAAAGTTTTGAAACACGGCTGGAGCATTACACAGACCAAAAGGCATCACCAGATATTCGTAATGCCCGTCTCTAGTGTTAAATGCAGTCTTCCATTCGTCACCCTCCCGTATTCGAATGAGATTGTACGCGCCTCTGAGATCCAACTTGGTGAAAATGGAGGCACCCTTCAACCTATCGAATAGCTCAGATATTAAGGGTAAGGGGTATCGATTTTTAATAGTAACCGCATTTAAACCCCGATAATCGATGCAGGGTCTTAAGGTACCATCCTTTTTGGCAACAAAAAAGAACCCTGCCCCTGCAGGCGATGAGGATTTCCGGATGAACCCTCTCTCCAGATTCTCTGCTACATACTCCGACATGGCCTGGGTCTCTGGGATGGACAGAGGGTAGGTACGACCCCTGGGTAGAGTTGCTCCGGGGACAAGATCAATAGCACAGTCAAAAGACCTGTGGGGAGGAAGCACCTCAGCTGATTTTTTACAGAACACATCCCGGTAATCGCTGTATGCGGCGGGAAGATCAGAAGAAACAGAAGTGGCAGCAACCGGAAGACTCTCCTTGGGGGTCACCTTGAGAAGACACGACGAGAAACATGAGGAACCCCAGGCCAGGATCTGCCCAGAGACCCAGTCCACATGTGGAGAGTGGAGCTGTAGCCAAGGGAGGCCCAATACAACTGGGGTAGAGGCCTTGGGTAGAATAAGAAAGGATATCCACTCCTGGTGGAGAATCCCTACCGACATCCTAATGGGTAGCGTCTGGAAGCGAATAGGGCCCCCTGGGAGAACAGTGCCATCAATTGCCGAGACTACCAATGGGGTAGTGAGAGGTGAAAGGGTAAGCTTCATAGAAGAAGCAGTTCTCCAATCCATGAAATTGCCGGCAGCCCCGGAATCCAGGTATGCAAGGGTTGACTGAGGAGAAGTGCCTACATGAAGGGACACCGGCAAGAGCAGGCGAGAAGGTGATGTTTCTGGGTCCAATACTCCACCTTCCAAATGTATTAGACCCGAGCGTTTCCCGGACGAAGCGAGCAGGAGTCACGAAAATGACCCTTGCCCCCACAATAGAGGCACAAGCCCAGAGTTCTGCGCCTAGCACGTTCTTCGGGGGTTAGTCTGGTCCGGCCCAGCTGCATAGGTTCTTCAGCAGGTAGAGGATGCTCCACGGAATGAAGGGAGGGGAGCTCAGACTGGCTAGGACCCAGAGAGTGCTGGCGTCTTTTTTCTAAGGACCTCTCTTGAAAACGAATGTCGATCTGGTTGCATAATGAAATTACATCGTCCAGACCGACGGGAATGGCTCTTCCCGCTAATTCGTCTTTCACTCGGTCAGAGAGGCCATGTAAAAAGGTAGCGACCAGGGCCTCATTATTCCAGCTCAATTCAGCTGTGTGGATACGGAACTGAAGAGCATATTGCCCCACTGAACTAGATTCTTGGCGAAGACGTAAGACAGCACTAGCCGCTGAAGAAGCCCGAGCCGGCTCTTCGAAGATATTACGAAAGAGCTTCAAGAATTCGGACAGACTGGAAACCACCGGATCGTTCCTCTCCCACAGGGGGGCAGCCCAGGCCAAAGCTTCACCGGAGAGGAGGGAAATGATATAGGCTACCTTAGCCCGGTCAGATAGGAAGCTTTGAGGCTGAAGCTCAAAATGAATAGTGCATTGGCTGAGAAACCCCCTGCAGGCCTTGGAGTCCCCAGAGAAACGGAACGGAGCTGGCAATCTTAGTGAGTGTGAGGCTGCGACTGGTGCGATAGGTACAGCCGCTGGTTGTACTTGGGGTTGCGGATTCGGGGTTCCCAAGGAGACCTGAAGCTGCTCGAATCGAGAAGCCAGATCCTGGAGGAATCGCATCACCTGGGTCTGATTTGATTCCTGGGTCTCAAGTCTGCGAACTATGCCCTGCAATGGATCATCCGCGGGAAGCGGGATGTCAGCCGGGTTCATGGCTGATCAAACTGTCAGGGTCACCTGTGGCCAGGTGACAGATGCACACCGTAGGGGGACAGGAGTGCACCGCGAGGTAGTGAACCCTATGGCTGGCTTCTGTGGATAGGAAACTGGGTGGTTGTGGAAAGCGGGACCAGAGGAGCACAACCGGGATCCCAACGGAAGCGAGAGCCAAGATTCCCCAGGGCGCGGAGTCTAAGACCCAGCTGGTCTTCTCCAGGGCCTCTAGTGGTGAGGATGTTACGCTGCAGGCTGGGACCAGGTCGCGGCCCCTGGAGTTTCCTAGCTCACGCCCCGTAGGATAAGGGGAAGCAGCAGCACACGATAGAGAGAACCGAATAACAAGCCGAAGGTCAGGGGCCACAAGCAGACAAGGATAACGAAGAACGAGCCGAAGGTCAAGGGTCACGAGCAGACAGGGATGGTCGGGGACAAGCCAATAACGTAACAGAGAGACAGACGTAGCACACGGCAGGCAGGAACCCAAACACACAATGCCTAACAAACACGTTGATCAGCAAAGCAGGCTTGCAGTGCACAGGTTAATATAGTGTTCAGTGATAGGGCCTGGGGTGGAGTCAGGCTGGGAGGAGATTATAAAGGAAGCCAGGTGAAGGAGGTCTGGTCTCTAGATGAACACATGAGGAGGAAGGTAAGATGGCAGACAGACATTAATGCATATCCATGACAGGAATTAAACTGGCTTAACATGGGGTCTTGTCTTTCTCTTTGAAACATCTCCACTTGGATAAACAAAAAATCTGGCCACCACCACTCACGCTACCTGCAAAGGTAAGGGAAGGGGGGGGTGGGCGGACCTCCAACCCAGGGTCCGGTAGGGGAACAGACAAGAAACCTCCAATGGTGTAGTATTATGGTAAAAATGTATAAGGTTTATTAAGAGTATGAGGGTGGACTCTTACATCACAACTGAAAAATAAAAGCAACACAGAGAATCGCGGCGTGCAAAGCGCCGTCTTACTGTTATTCTGCTGTTTCTGATCCTGGATGTGATGCCGCAACCCCCCCCCCTTCCCTTCCCTTCCCTTTGCAGGTAGCGTGAGTGGTGGTGGCCAGATTTTTTGTTTATCCAAGTGGAGATGTTTCAAAGAGAAAAACAAGACCCCATGTTAAGCCAGTTTAATTCCTCAATGAGGTGAGCATATTGGGAGACAGGTGGAGGATATACCAAGGGTTCAATACTCCAATTGGATATTTTATCTAGAAGACCCTGACTCCTATTAAGGACTATACCAATTTGTTTACCTATATTATTAACCCATGGACTTTATTATCTCATTTACTATTGCACCATTGCAATATTGAACCTACACGTTCATTGTGTTTATTCGTTCACGTTCACTGATTTGCATGTTATTATTTCACTGGTGTTTTTTATTACCAATACTTATTGATTTATCGGATGCAGATTATTAGTTTTACTTTCATGATTGTCAGCGACATTGTGTTATTGTGATATGCACTTTACATATGCACTTTATTTCTGTCACTTTGTCACTTAATGTGTGGGTTTTAGTATTATTACACATTAGCGCAAAATCCCCCCCCCCCTTCTTTTTTCTGAGGTGGCCCTTGTTGCCTAGGCCTTCTGTCTGAAGGAATGAGTCCAGACTTTCCGCTGGTGACCTTTGAAATGCCCGAGTCCAGCTTCTCTCTGAAGAGCTTTGTGCCGTCAAATGGGATCTTAATACAATTAGACTTTGAGGAGGGGTCTGCTGACCACGGTTTTAGCCAGAGTGCCCTCCTGGCCACCACTGAGCTTAACATTGCTCTTGATGTTGATTTTATCATGTCTACAGAAGCCTCTGCGACAAAATCGCCTGCAGGGCTGAGTCCCTGGAGAGCTGCGATTACTCTCTCTTGTTCCACGCCTTCTGCTACCAACTTCTCGGCGTTGGAGGACCAGCTTGAGATAGCTCTTCCCGCTGCTGCTAGCATTATTGCTGGCCTGCAGGCACCACCTGCAGATAGGTAGGCTCTCTTAAGATCCAGATCAATCTTTCTGTCCAGTACATCTTTAAATGTGACCGCATCTTCTATTGGAAGGGTTACATGCCTGGCTAGGCGCATCAGGGAGGAGTCTACCACTGGTGTTGTTACTAGTGGGTTGACACTGGATTCCTTTAGCGGATACAGTTTGGCAAGTCTATTGCTGAGACTGGTCTTCTCAGGTTTTTGACATTCATCTTTGATTAAGTCTTCCAGCTCATGGATAAATGGGAAGGTTTCTGGCTCTTTTTTGAGGTTCGGAAAATATTTATTCGCCTTTTGCAGAGTTTCTTTTTCCTCTTCCCATTCTATAGCTTCCCTCACTGACTTTATGAAGGGTTCTATAAGTGAGAAGTCAAATCCGGTGGATACCTCCAAGTCCTCATTGTCAGATAGGGGTTCTGACTTTTTAGATGTGGAGGGAGTCGCAGGTGAAGTGCCTTGCACTGATCTGCTCATTTCAGATTCTGCGATTTGCAGGGATGTGTCTCTAGCCGGCTCTCTGCTTAGCTCTCTCTCTCTGGTTGCTTCATCCAAGCATGTGCGACAGGCCAGCTTGTCCGGAAGTGCTATGGCACCGCAAACCCTGCATGAATTCCCTGATGGATGGGAACGGTGAGGGGGAGGAGAGCGTCTGCGTGAAGGAGACCTTATGTAGTAGGAGTGGCTGTGTCGTGAATGCGATTTTGAATGGCTCCTCCTGCGAATTGAGTGACTTCGCCTCGTGCGTGAGCGACTTCTACCGCAGTCTGAGCAGCTTTGTCTATGGCTTGAGCGGCTACTTCTGGATGGCTCTTGTCGTCTTGAATCTGACGATCTGGCCGACCTGATAGGGCTGTCCAATTTAGACAGCATTAGTGACAGGCTCTCTTTTTCAATCTTCATTACTTACCAATCTCCCCCCCCCTTACCTATTAGGCTGGTGATGGTCTACCGGGGCAGCGACCTCCATGAAAAGTGATAGAGTCCCCCCTACAACAGACAGTAGGAAATGAGAATGCAGGCGGCAGGTAAGGTGAAACCAAGAAAGGAAAAGTGACCCAAAGTGCTTACCTGAAGAAAGAAAAAGTAGTGCAATTCTATTCCACTGAAAAACGCTAGTGACGGGTGCAGTGTTCAAGAGGAAACAGCTGTCGCTCAGTGATGATGTCATGACCGCGCATGCGCCGTAGCGTCGTGAACCAGCCAGGGCCATCTTGGAAGCTGGAAAGACACAGGAATCACCATTGTGAACCTGCAGGAGACCTCCCGCCTGTCCACGCATGCGCCAAAGTGACTGGACGCTCAGCGCCATGCACAGAGCCTGCTGTGGTACTACAGGGCCCAGAAAGCCCGTTTTTTTTAAACAAATTATACAGGAGAGCTGGAGGCCGCTATAGAGACCTGATTAAGGTCTGTGAGGAGCTGGCACATGTCTCTGAGGACCGGATTGTTGGAGGACTACAAGGCTCAGGGAGTGCTATGCTGAAAGAGGTGCACAGAAGAGCTGGAGGTCGCTGCAAGATAAACCTATTTAAGGTTTGTGTAATGCTGGCATCATACCCCTGAGACCATCAGAGTGGGGTTTCTTCCATAGAGCTCATTTAGAGGCTGTACAGGAGAGGACTTCCACCCAGGAGAGGCTAGAACTTGGCTGGGGTGAAAGCGGTAAGGGGGTTCTTCATCTTGATGTCCTTGTCAGGTCAGGTAAGGAAAAAAGGGAAAATACCTGGGCGGGGGCGCCCTCTCTGGGCTTAATAGCTAAACGGTCCTATCAGGTTGTGGGGGCGGAGCCAACCCAAAGGTGCATGCTTCCATGATGTGACAGGAAAGTGGTATATGCTGTAGGACCCATATCTTGGTACGAGCATTAGATCAGTGTTCCTTAACCTTTCTCCTTCTCGCAGCATCCTTTAAATTATTCACAAGCAAAAAAAAATTATTATGAAATTATTCACAAGCACAAGGCACTAAATTCTAAAATGTAAAAACTAAACTAATTGTTTTACAACATCCACACAAGTAGGACACCCAACATTAGAGGTGAATTATTCTTCATAAACCAACACACCTTAGCACTAGGTACTGACTAGTATTCCAATGTTTCTCTTCTCCTTCATTGAGCTAATGTGACCCCAGTGCTGATGGAGAGGGGCAAACAAGGATGCTGCGCAGACACCCAACGTCCTCCTTATCAACCGATGGGACTAGAAGGTTGTAATGGTGCACAATGGAAACCTGTGGCTTTGTGTAACTAAAAGGCAAGATTGATTCAGCTGCTGGGTTGTAGACAATTTTTGGGAAATTTTTAGGCATTTTGTCATGGCAACCCTGAAGAAACCTGTGGGCACCCTAGTTGAATAAAAGCTGATTTAGGTTATACGCCTTACATTTTGTTAATGTCTTTTAATGTGCCTGCATGAGCAAGTTTATTACATTGGTAGGGGTACACGTAAGGAACAGGGTATGAGGAGCCAAATCCCTCTGCTTTCTAGAGTGTCTGTTCTTGGCACCTGGAGGTGCACAGCTCAAGTACCCCATTGTGGCTACAATGCAGTTATTTATTTTCCCTTGTGAAGGGATTTGACAGGCCACTCCCAGAAAGAGGAAAGACTCTGATGAAAGGGGGAAAGGGGACAGACAGACCCATCAGATAGGCTCTCTATTGCACCCCCACATCCTGCTCTGCCCTCTGCTGGTTATCAGAGACAAAGGGGAAAAATAAATTGGGGTCTGTGGCCCACCTTGCTGACCTTTTTTCCCAAACTGACGGGTTATTACTTCAGTTTCTCTTGACTTAGAAAAATAAAACTTGTACAAAATGTGCAACAACAGAGTCTGTTCTTTCACAGTTGGGAAAAACTCCATTGGGGGACACCTGGCTGTCAGTTTCAGAAGTTTCTTTCCTCCACCAAAAGAGAGCCCAACTGTTCTTCACCCCTTTTTTCAAGGGAGTAGCACCTTGCTTTGTCTAAGGGGAGTGCCAAATTTCACCTTTCTCCTAGACGAGATCAGTGTCAACCAGGGCTGGACTGGGACAAAAATTTGCCCCTGGACTTCATCCTGACCGGCCCACTTTAATTTTGCAAACATGCAGAAAAACAAGTGAAGCGGAGGGCTAACGACATACAGGAACATTGCTACAGCCTCATTAGCTGGAATTTCAGAAACCAGCATTGCTGCACAACAATTGGCTGCCTTTCAGCAATACAGCGGCGCTGAGGTTGAGCATTATGAAGTGAGGTGATTGGCAGTGCGGATGACAGGTCTCTCCTATACTGGCCGGCTGGACAAACCGCCCCCCCGGCTGGCCACCCAAGCCCCCCCTCATTTACTGGCCATTAGCCGTTCTACTTTATTACTCTTATAGGCAGTACAGCGGTGCTCAAATTACTGGGCCGCACAGCCATTACTATGACAGGCTGTCACCGAAACCGGCCCGCTGAGCCATCGGCCCATCGGGAAACTCCCTGTAGTCCTGATGGCCAGTACATGCCTGGTGTCAACTTATCTCCTGAAGACTACCAACCCAAGATCTCTCCTGGGGACTTTAGATACTCAGAAGTAAACAAGTCAATGCAACCTGGAATTACACAGACAGAAACCATTAAAGGGACCTACACCCTACTACAAGTGTGCACCAGGGAGTAAAAGCATGCATATGTGAAGAAGACACCATATTTTGTACTTCACTTTTAAAACACTTGCAGTTCACCTGAATCAAACTTCTTCCTTCTTATTTTTACCTTAGCTTATTAAGTTTTTCTTTTTTCTTTCTCTCAGCTATCTGCTTTCAGGTCACCTTGGGTTCCTGTCTAGACCCCTTCTTCTGACCTCTCTTAGATTTGAACACATAGGGACCACTGCCTCTACATTTCTGCTGCTAATTATTGCTTGGTTCTGACCTTGTCTTAGTCTGCGGTCTTGACACCTTGTTTTCCCCTAATGTCTTGGTGCCTGCTTATGAGCTGTGGAGGGGGCGGGAGCAACTGGCTTAGGCTCTCAGCAGCTCGTTGAGAGACTGAGCTGGGTGGCGGTCCAGGGATCTGGGCAGATCCCGACCATATGGTCGTGACCTTTCCCCAGCCTGGACCGGCTCTCTGACATCAGCTGACAGTGGGCTTCAGCCTGCACTGCTGAAAACTGATCACAGGAGTGCAGAATGAACTGCACTCCTGTGATCCACAGGAGAAGCACAGCCAAACAAGCTTTGGCTGAACTTCTACTTTAATTATCTAAAATATACTATTGAATTAATTGGCATTTACTGTATGCTCAGTCTTCACTTAACAACTTTCCATCAAACCTTCTCTCCTTTTAGTATAAGATATGTACAGAAATAAATGAAATTAAAGCAAAAAAATAGAAACCAAAAAAACGTATATAAAATATATATATACTTATAAAGATATGTAAAGCAGAGAAGAAGGCGCTTCTAAGTGCAGTGGTAAAACACTTTAATGACAAGGAAGGGTTAAAACCACTTACAAGATAGAAGTGAAAAACAGGCATATCATTGAATCCATAACGCCCTGCGGGATGCCTCCTGGAAGTAAGACAACTGCAGGTGGAAGTACCAGCTGACCAGTGGTGGTAAATACTCTCTCTTATCCAAGATGGAGGGCCGTGCTGTCAGGACCAGCATGGAATCAAGGCAACGGGAAGTGATGTCAAAGTGGGCGGTACATGTTTTGGAGCATGCCCAGTCACTCCTTCTTCAAACTAATGGAGTAATGCAAGGGGAAGGGGTTTATATGAGAGGCAAGGGTGGAACAAATGGGCAGGGAGTGGGAGGGACTGATAACGACTGCCATATCATTAGATGGCAGTATGCAATGTAATAAAATGTAGTAAAATACAGTAAAATCAAGTAAAAAACTCGCTGCAGTAAAGGTAAAGATACACAAGACAAACAATGACTGGGACAGAACTGCAACAAGTAGAACATTGATAAATGAAATACCAATATTTAGACAAGTATAATGAAGGTAACTGGACAGATGAAATACTGAGGCGGCAAGTTTCAGCAACATCGCAAGTAAGGAAAACAATACAGAAAAAAATAAAGAAAGAAAAAATAAAGAAATGCAATACAATCGGGGACTATGTAAGTGTGACGGATGAGTTGATATATCCAGAGGGCTGCCCCTACAGGAGGGTCTCCCTCCTTTTTATATCCACACATACCCACAGGTATGTACGCAAAATCCATGGTGTCATTTGGCATAAGTGGGCATGCTTAGGGGCTAGTGCCGATGTAGTGGCATGATGCCACTTTATAAAACTATAGTAGAGTATGAATTTCCAGCTCCTTATTCAAGCCCCCAGGGGACAAAACATCCAAGGCATATATTCAGTACGTCTCCCTCTGGCAGAGCTTACAGAATCCCTCGGCCAGAGGGAGGTCCTGAGGAGCGGCCTCAATGACCCCAAGGCAAGGACCATCATAGTGTACCCAGACATTTCTTGGAACACCTCCATAGAGCGGCCTCAATGACCCAAAGGCAAGGACCATCATAGTGTACCCAGACATTTCTTGGAACACCTCCATAAATCTACCGAAGATTTAAAAGTTTGGGTCATTGAGGCTGCTCCTCAGGACCTCCCTCTGGCCAAGCGATTCTGTAAGCTCTGCCAGTGGGAGACCTACTGGATATTTTGTCCCCGGGAGGCTTGAATAAGGAGCTGGAAATTCATACTCTATTATAGTTTTATAAAGAGGCATCATGCCACTGCATCTGCACTAGCCCCTAAACATGCCCACTTATGCCAAATGGCACCATGGATTTTGCGTATGTACCTGTGTGTATGTGTAGATATAAAAAGGAGGTAGACCCTCATGCAGGGGCAGCCCTCTGGATATATCAACTCATCCACAACATATACATTGTCCCCAATGTATCATGTTCATATGCTCAGCCTCACAGCAATGACCATATTGTATTGCATTTTTTTTTTCTTTATTGATTTCCTTACTTGTGATGTTGCTGAAACTTACCGTCCCCTGCTGCACAGTATTTCATCTGTCCAATTACCTTCATTATACTTGTTGTCATATTTCCCCATTTATGGTGTTGCTGACACTTGAGGTCCCATGCTGCACACCTTGCATCTCATATGTCTACACTATGTCTAAATATTGGTATTTGATTTATCTATGTTCTACTTGTTGCAGTTCTGTCCCAGTCGGTGTTTATATCTTGTGTATCTTTACCTTTACTGCAGAAAGTTTTTTTATTGATTTTACTGTATTTTACTGCATTTTATTCCATTGCAGACTGCCATCTAATGATATGGCAGTTGTTATCAGTGCCCCCCACTCTCTGCCCATTTGCCCCCCCCCCCAACTCTCATATAAACCCCTTCCCCTTGCATTACTCCATTGGTTTGAAGAAGGAGCGGCTGGGCATGCTCCGAAAACATGTATCGCCCACTCTGACGTCACTTCCGGTTGCCTGGATTCCATGCTGGTCCTGACAGCACAGCCCTCCCTCTTGGATCAGAGACAGTATTTACAACCGCTGGTCGGCTGGACCTTCCACCTGCAGCTGTCTTACTCCCAGGAGGCATCCCGCTGGACGCTATGGATTCATTGATATGCCCGTTTTTCACTTCCATCTTTTAAGTTTTTTTAACCCTTCCTTGTCATTAAAATGTTTTATTACTGCACATAGAAGCGCCTTCTTCTCTGCTTTGTTTTTCCTATAGAGTGTGCTTCCCTCTTCTGAAGTGCTGCATTAATCACATCTCAAGAGCCAGTCATCTACTGTTTGTTAAAGTCTCCTTGTTATCCAGAGCGCCCTATTCTCCACACTCCTTGAATTAAAGATATGTGACTATGAGGTAGGGTTACAGTATTAGGACATTTATATGTTTATGTGCGTTAATCATCCACTGATAGCCGAGGTGTTTCTTGTTGTTTATGAAAATGGATGCACAGTGATTAGTGCACAAAAGAAGTTGTAAATAAGTCAGAAAAGTAGATGATGTTCAGTTTCTGCCCTTGCAGTGACAGACGCGCGGTGAAGACTCCACACATCATCCGTGTGTAACTGTGTATCCATATCACTGCTGGTGATTCCATTACACATTTTGGAGTAGCAAAGATTGGGAAGTGTAGTTACATATACAGTGATGTCATTTTGCTACAAGATGTACCAAGTTACACAGTAACCTCCAGCCTTTAGGGCTCAAAGTGATATTTTTCTTCCATTGCAGCCATCCACATCAACTGGAAAAATCTCAATGTGCAATTTAGTAGTACTACTTTGCATTACAGGCTTCTCTGCATTCAAAGTGCATGCATAGCCCAAACTTTCTTTAGCCATAAAGTAAGGAAAGGTTAACACTTGGCCTCCGGAAGATTTACCCCCCATTAATGACCAGGCCTTTTTTGGTGATATGGCACTGTGTTACTTTATAATTGACAATTTTTATTGAAGTTTTTTTTTTTTCCAATACAAAAATAAAAAACAAGAAAAATAAACACTAAAAATGTTACAAAATTCCAAGAGCAATCTGTCTCATCATACATACAATACTTTCAAATGTCGTATAGAGGCTCCAGATATGGAGTCAAATACAGCTAACATATAATACATGGGTTACTAGAAAATCAGGAGGATCAGGCATGGAAATAAAATAAAAATGTAAACATTGTGATCGATTCCTATGGAGAGTTTAACATCGTCTGCAGACCCTATGAAATAAACCAGATGCTCATTGGTTTAAAAAAAATTATATAGGCCAACATACAGCAAAAGGAAGAGAAAAGAAGAAACAAGAAAAGAGAGAGTAATAAATGTGTGAGAACAAGGCTCGTCACCCCTGTGTCCACAAAGAATCAGATACCTGAGCTGAGCTGGATGGTACTCTGTTACTTTAAGGCCTCATGCCCACGGACGTTTTTACAGCCGCGTTTTTTACAGCTTAAAAACGCCTGTCCATGTTAGTCTAAAATCTTTCAAACTTCTTTTTTTCGAAAAATAAATAAATGAAATTAAAGTTAGCCCAGATAAAAACGCTGGAGCTCAAAAACGCAGCCGCAGCTTCGCGGTTTTTTATGCCTAACGCCGGCGCCGCGAAACGCACTGGTCCTGGGTTTTTTTTACAGCTTAAAAACGCCTATGCAATTTGCAGCTCAAAAACGCCTAGGTGGGCATGAAGCTATAGACTAACATGGACAGGCGTTTTTAAGCTGTAAAAAATGCTCAAAAACGTGGCTGTAAAAACGTCCGTGGGCATGAGGCCTTACTGACAATTGCCTGGTCATGCAATGCTGTACCCAAATTAAATTTAGGTAATTTTTTTTCCAAAAATAGAGCTTTCTTTTGGTGGCATTTGATCACCACTGGGTTTTAAATTTTTTGCGCTACAAACAAAAAAAAAGACAGACTATTTTGAAAAAAATATATATATATTTTTTACTTTCTGCTATAAAACATTTCCATTAAAAACAATTTAAATATCAAATTTCTTCATAAAAGTATGCCAATATGTATTCTGCTACTTATTTTTGGTAAAAAATCCCAGTAAGCGTAAATTGATTGGTTTGTGCAAAAGTAATAGCGTCTACAAACTTTGGTGTATATACTGGAATTTTTATTTTTTTATACTAGTCATGGTGGTGATCAGCGACTTATAGCGGGACTGCAATAATGTGGGGGACAACCTGACACTAATTGACACTTTTAACACTTTGTGGGAGCCAGTGACACTAATACAGTGATCAGTGCTAAAAATCTGCACTGTCACCATACTAATGACACTGGCTGGTGCTTTGCAGGGAAAGAAAACCCATCACATCTCCACTGTCAAGATGGAGATCTGCATTGTTTACATATGCAGAGCTCCATCCAGCCTCTCTCCTCAATGATCAGCCGGTGAACAAACGAACATCTATTGGCCGGCACGGGCTGATCGACTTTTGCTGTGAATAATCACAGCAGAAGCGGTATGCCGACTTGTCCCCTGCCCGGACGTGCAGAATTACGTATATATGTGATTCTGCACAGAATGGTCACCCTGTAGCAGTAAATCTGCTATAGAGCGGTCGACAAGTGGTTAAATCCTGTGATTGGTTTGCCTATGTCCCCTTAAGGAGGTTTCCCTCTACTTCCTGTCTCAGAAATGCAACAGGATAGTAGAGGAAATTATTACACAACGATGGAAAACACGATCGGACTTCCATCGGACTTTTCCGTGGATTTTTGTGCGAAGGGGCGTTGGCCGTGAACTTGGTATGCATACACACGGCAGAACATTTTTAGCCAGCATACACCAAACCACGTGGTTTTTCAGCTCTTTACCACCACCCTTTGGGCAACTTCTGGTATTGTTGTCTGATGTTTAGCATTGGTTCGGAGCATGCGTGTTTGTACTTTGGATTTTAGTCCGACGGATTTGGGTACACACGATCGGACAATCCGACGGAACACATGTTTTGTCAGACAATTTGAGAGCATGCACAGCCAACATTTGTTGTCGGAAATTCTGACAACAATTGTCCGATGGAGCATACAGATGGTCGGATTGTCCGACAAAACACGTCCGTCGGACAATTGTTGTCGGAATATCCGATTGTGTGTACGGGCCTTTAGACAAATATGGAGATCACAACATGAAATGTTTGATATCCTATAACCTTTTATCTCAGTGATAATGTTCAGTGGTCAGTGGGTCAATCTCTCTGTCAGAGCACAGACAGCAGTAAAAACTTGACAGGGTTCTGATCCTTCCCTGTTGTATCCAAAGCTAAAAAAGCATGCAGGGCTACACTATAGGTACATTGTTATAAAACAGCACTATCAACAGCACAAAATACCTTGTAGTTCTTGGTATGGTGCAGCATGTGACTTACCACATGACATTTCTGGTTCTTGGAGACTGGATACTCTGGCACATAGTGCTGTCAAAGTGTCCTCCACTTCATGTAAGCCTCAAGACATGCCTTAGGCCTGAGGCCTCGTACACACGGCCGAGATTCTCGTTGAAAAAAACATGTCGTTTTTTTCCACGAGATTCTTGGACAAGAAACTTGTCCCGGCCGAGTGTACACACGCTCGTTTCAAAGAACCCGCGGTTCTTTGAAAGGAGTGTACGCGGTGACGTCATCGACTACGTCGAGCATGCGCTCGTCACATTCGATGCCGTCGCCGCCATCTTGGTATACCCTACGTATGCCTAGGAAGCTACCGCGCATGCGTCGAATTCATTTCGAACATGCGCGGGCTTCCGGGAGGACAGGTAAGTGTACACACACTCACTTTTCTCGTCGAGAAACATGCCGAGGAGAATCTCGACGAGAAAATAGAGAGCAGGTTCTCTATTTTCTCGTCGAGGTTTCTTGTCGGTTTTCTCGACGAGAAACCCGATAGCAGCGTACACACGACCGATTTACTCGGCAAGACCTCTCTGCCAGCAAGTTTCTTGCTGGTTCTTGCCGAGAAAATCGGTCGTGTGTACGAGGCCTCATGCACACTGGACATTTTTTTGCTAGGGATGTCTGGCATTTTTTTTCCTTCCGCTAAACATCCCTGCATGTTAACTTATGTGTCCATGCACACATAGGCTTTTAGAGGAGTTTAGAGATAGGGGTGTTTAGAGGCAGAAAAAAAAAAAACATTGCCAGCAGTGTTTTGGCAGGAAAAACGCTTGATGTGTGAAAACGTACATTATTGCTAGGCTCATTTTATGCTTAAGCAATAATTAATTTCAATGGTCAGAATAAATAAATTTTCTGGCCAATGAAATGAATGAGTGCCTAAACTCGTTAAATGCCTTTACAAGCTTCAAGTGTTTTTTCTGCCAAAATGCCGCTGCCGGGAGGAAAGGCATCTAGGAGAAATAGAGAAAGGTCTAGTGTGCATGAGGCCTTACACATAGCTCACACTCTTTAATCCCAGCTCTGGAGGGGACAAGTAAACATCTGCTGCTGGTGGAGCCATCCTGAATTGGCAAAGTACAGGTTCACATTACTGTAAATCAGGGACCACCAACCTCTGGGCTGTAGACCGGTACCAGTCCATGGCCTTTTGATGACTGGGCCGCACAGTGGGAAGTGGGCCACACAGTGGGAGATAAGCCGCGACCACGGTCAGGACAAGGCCAGCACAGACTTCGGTCGCCACTCACCTCTCACCAACAATGTCATCCTATTAGCAGAGCAGGGGCCAGGAGGAGCTGGAGACCTGCACAGAGTGTGGGAGTCTTTTCATATTAACAAATGGGTGATCACCCGCTTGTTAATATGATCCAATTCTGCAGATCCTCCTACCCCCTGCCTTGCTGATAGGATGACATCGTTGGTGGGACAGGAGACCCTGGAGAGGACACACAGGCTGAATCCTGCCTCTGCTCTGCCGAAGGTAGGACTGTACAGGGGAAGTAGAGAGTAAAAGGGGGGCACTGTGATTAGAGAGAAAAGATGGAGGGGGGCATGACTGCTGGGGCACTGTAATGTAAAGGAGCACTGTGATATAAATGGGACTGCACTGTAAAGGTGCACTGTAATTACAGTGCAGTCCCCTTTATATCACAGGGCCCCTTTACATTACAGTGCGGAGGACCGACTTTGTGAATATCCCATCATCGACCACCCCCGTGAACCCACCCCCAGTCCCTGGAATATATGGCTGCCACGAAACCGGTCCCTGGTGCAAAAAACGTTTGGAGACTGCTGCTGTAAATTACTCTGAATATGAAGCACTTACAATATCTCTTTTCTATGTAGCACTATAGGTGAACAATGCTTGCCACAATAATAAAACTGTTGGAAAATGTACAATTTATTTGTGTATAAACTATCAATACAGAAACTCAGGTGTGGAAATAAAAGCTGCGCCACGACCACTGTTTTACTTCTGATACTTTCAGTCCTGATACATGTTGTATTACAATGTATGAATGACACATCAGGGTCTGTGAAATCAGGGAACTGCTATTTTTGTATAAATAAGCAGTTCCCTGATTTCACAGACCCACAACCGAGTTTCTGTATTGATAGTTTATATACAAATAAATTCACATGATAGATTCACATGAAAGGAAAGATGACCCATCAGTGAAACACAAGACATGGCCATTACCAATAGGGATGAGCTTCGTGTTCGAGTCGAACATACGTTCGACTCGAACATTGGCTGTTCGATCGTTCGACGAAGATCGAACGATTTGGGCCGTTCGCGCCAAATTCGAGTGACGCGAACGGCCCACAATGCACTACGCCATCGCAGTGTCATCCAGGCGCTGTGATTGGCCAAGCATGCACTGTGACCCCGCATGCTTGGCCAATCACAGCGCCGGCAGCGAGGAGAGCAATGATTGGCCACAGGCAGGATGCCTGTGGCCAATTATTGCTGAGGGTGTTTAGTACACGCCCCACACTATAAAAGGCCGCCAGCACGGCGGCCTAGTGTAGTGTGTTCCGGAGCAGGGATAGAGTAGCATAGGCAGGGACAGTGACTGTTATTTCTTTCTTGCTTAACCTGGATTCCTTTAGTTTAGGGAAAGAGAAGGATAGGTAGGGAGAGTGTCAGTGTGTTTTGTGCTTCTGCTATAGTGTGCTTAAAAAAAAACATTTATTCTAGGGACAGAAAACTCTAGGTAGGGACAGTGTCAGTTTCTTTCACTCTGCAAGTCCTTGTTTCCAGGGACCTGGAAGGACAGTGAGTGAATTGTCCTTTTGCTATATTGTGATTAAAAAAAACATTTATTCTAGGGACAGAAAACTCTAGGTAGGGACAGTGTCAGTTTCTTTCACTCTGCAAGTCCTTGTTTCCAGGGACCTGGAAGGACAGTGAGTGAATTGTCCTTTTGCTATATTGTGATTAAAAAAAACATTTATTCTAGGGACAGAAAACTCTAGGTAGGGACAGTGTCAGTTTCTTTCACTCTGCAAGTCCTTGTTTCCAGGGACCTGGAAGGACAGTGAGTGAATTGTCCTTTTGCTATATTGTGATTAAAAAAAACATTTATTCTAGGGACAGAAAACTCTAGGTAGGGACAGTGTCAGTTTCTTTCACTCTGCAAGTCCTTGTTTCCAGGGACCTGGAAGGACAGTGAGTGAATTGTCCTTTTGCTATATTGTGATTAAAAAAAACATTTTTTTCTAGGGACAGAAAACTGTAGGTAGGGAGAGTATTTTTTTTCTTTCACTCTGCAAGTCCTTGTTTCCAGGGACCTGTAAGGACAGTGAGTTAATTGTCCTTGTGCTATATTGTGATTAAAAAAAACATTTATTCTAGGGACAGAAAACTCTAGGTAGGGACAGTGTCAGTTTCTTTCACTCTGCAAGTCCTTGTTTCCAGGGACCTGGAAGGACAGTGAGTGAATTGTCCTTTTGCTATATTGTGATTAAAAAAAACATTTATTCTAGGGACAGAAAACTCTAGGTAGGGACAGTGTCAGTTTCTTTCACTCTGCAAGTCCTTGTTTCCAGGGACCTGGAAGGACAGTGAGTGAATTGTCCTTTTGCTATATTGTGATTAAAAAAAACATTTTTTTCTAGGGACAGAAAACTGTAGGTAGGGAGAGTATTTTTTTTCTTTCACTCTGCAAGTCCTTGTTTCCAGGGACCTGTAAGGACAGTGAGTTAATTGTCCTTGTGCTATATTGTGCTGAAAAAAACATTTATTCCAGGGACAGAAAACTCTAGGTAGGGACAGTGTCAGTTTCTTTCACTCTGCAAGTCCTTGTTTCCAGGGACCTGGAAGGACAGTGAGTGAATTGTCCTTTTGCTATATTGTGATTAAAAAAAACATTTTTTTCTAGGGACAGAAAACTGTAGGTAGGGAGAGTATTTTTTTTCTTTCACTCTGCAAGTCCTTGTTTCCAGGGACCTGTAAGGACAGTGAGTTAATTTTCCTTGTGCTATATTGTGATTAAAAAAAACATTTTTTCTAGGGACAGAAAACTGTAGGTAGGGAGAGTGTTTTTTTTCTTTCACTCTGCAAGTCCTTGTTTCCAGGGACAGAGAAGGACACCTGAAGGTAGCCCTTATTGCTTTTTTCCCATCTCCCTGCAGGCCATCTATTAGAATGTCTGGAAGGCAAACAAGGAGAGGCAGACAGTCAGGAGGCAATAAAAGAGGGCAAGCAGGCTCTGTGTCTGGGGGCAACAGTGCTGGTCGTGGACGCGGTGCATTGTCATCAGCACATGGCCATGGGACACGCTTGTCCTTCTTTTCGGCAGCTGGACATGTTGAGCCACATCATGCCGAAGACTTGGTAGAGTGGATGACCAAGCCCTCCTCCTCCTCCTCATCCTCTCTCACCCAGGCTCAGGGTACTGGAAAAGCAGCTGCCAAAGCGTCGTCTTCCCTGGTATCAATGTCAGACAAATCATCAGTCACTCCTTCCCTAGACCCACCATGTCCTCCTCCTGAGGAGTCCCCCGAACTGTTTCAGCACAGTGTTGGGTACATGCTCCAGGAGGATGCCCAGCGTTTCGAAGGGTCTGATGATGAAACCCAGCTAGAGGAAGGCAGTAGCGTGAGAGCAGACAGAGGGGATGCTCAAGAAGGACACCAATCTGGCAGTCATGTTCCAGCAGCTGCAGCATACTGCCAGATTGGCTCCAGTGATGAGGAGGGAGGGGATGATGAGGTCAATGACTCCACGTGGGTGCCTAATAGGAGAGAGGAGGAGGAGGAGGATGAGGAGGAGGCACATCTCCAACGAGGCAGGATGCCCTTTGGTGGCCAGCGTAAGGGCAGTACACCGACGGAATCACACCGCAGAGCTCCGCCTGTGCAGGGCGCTGCCTCTGCCCGTCATTCAAAAAGTTCTTTGGTGTGGGCCTTTTTTGAGGCTAGTGCATCAGATCGCACAGCTGCTGTTTGCAACATATGTCTCAAGCGTATATCGCGTGGCCAAAACATCAGCCGCTTGGGTACCACATGCCTGACCAGACATATGTTGACCTGCCATGCAGCTCGTTGGCAAGCCTACCTCAAAGACCCACACCAAAGAACAAAGCGGACCTCTCCTTGCACCGCATCAGCTGGGATCTCCAACCCCACTATAACTTCAGTCCTCTCTGAAACATGCACTGAGAGGAATGAAGGTGTAGAATTAGGTGTGTCACAGCCAAGTACTTGCGCCCACTCTGCTAGCAGTACACCGACGTCCGATTCTAGCAGGCAAATTTCCCTGCCCCAGCTGCTGGACCGTCGAAAGAAGTTCACTCCCAGCCATCCACATGCCCAGCGGTTGAATGCTAGCTTGGCTAAATTGCTAGCGCTTCAACTGCTGCCTTTTCAGTTGGTAGACTCGGCCCCCTTCCGTGAGTTTGTGCAATGTGCGGTTCCTCAGTGGCAGGTTCCCAAACGCCACTTTTTCTCACGGAAGGCTATTCCGGCTCTCTACCGGCATGTGGAAGGCAATGTCTTGGCCTCGCTGGACAGGGCGGTCAGCGGTAAGGTGCATATTACCGCTGACTCATGGTCCAGCAGGCATGGACAGGGACGTTACCTTTCTTTCACGGCCCATTGGGTCACTCTTTTGGCAGCTGGGAAGGATTCAGGACAAGGTGCAGTAGTGTTGGAGGTTGTCCCACCGCCACGCCTCCAAAATGCTACTACTGGTTGTGACACACCTCTCTCCTCCACCCCCTCCTCTTCTTCTTCCTCCATGGCCTCTTCCTGTGGTTTGTCCTATGAACCAGCGGTGCTCCGTAGCCGTTCACGGGGCTACGCAAGTACGCAGGCAAAAAGATGCCATGCCGTGCTTGCGCTGGTGTGTTTGGGGGACAGAAGCCACACTGGGGCAGAGGTCCTGTCTGCTCTGCAGGGCCAGGCCGAGAGGTGGTTGACGCCACGCCAGCTTAAGCCAGGAATGGTGGTTTGCGACAATGGCACCAACCTCCTCTCCGCCCTCCGACAGGGACAACTGACCCATGTGCCCTGTGTGGCTCACGTCCTTAACCTGGTGGTGCAGCGGTTCTTGGGCAGGTACCCGGGCTTACAGGATGTCCTGAGGCAGGCCAGGAAAGTCTGTGTGCATTTCCGCAGATCTTATAATGCCAGTGCTCGCCTGGCTGAGCTGCAAAAGGAGTTGAACCTGCCCAAGAACCGCCTTATATGTGACATGCCCACCAGGTGGAACTCAACGTTGGCCATGCTGCAGCGGCTGCACACGCAGCAGAGGGCCATCAATGAGTACCTGTGCGACTACGGCACCAGGACAGGGTCAGGGGAGCTTGGTTTTTTTTCTCCACGCCAGTGGGGCATGATCAGGGATGCATGCACTGTCCTGGCACCATTTGAGGAGGCCACGAGGATGGTGAGCAGTGACAGTGCATGCATCAGTGACACTGTACCTCTTGTCCACCTGTTGGAGCACACGCTGCGTGGAATAATGGACAGGGCACTTGAGGCAGAACAGAGGCAGGAAGAGGAGGACTTCCTTGCCTCTCAAGGCCCCCTTTACCCAGACAGTGTTCCTTCTGTCCCACCCATCGCACAGGAAGAGGAGGAGGAGGAGGAGGAGGAGGAGGATTGTGTCAGCATGGAGGTGGAGGCTGGCACTCAGCATCATCAGCAGCAGTCTTTTAGGGATGATTTACAGTCCCAAGAAACCAGTGGACTTGTACGTGGCTGGGAGGAGGTGGCTGCGGATCATGTCGTCCTTAGTGACCCAGAGGACTCCGGAGCGAATGCCTCAGCAAACCTACGCTGCATGGCCTCCCTGATCCTGCAAAGTCTGCGGAAGGATCCTCGTATTCTTCGGATCAAGGAGAGGGACCATTACTGGCTGGCCACTCTCCTTGATCCACGGTACAAGGGTAAGGTTGCGGACCTTATGTTACCGTCGCAGAGGGAGCAGAGGATGAGACAACTCCGGGAGGCCTTGCAGAAAGGTCTGTGCAACGCGTTCCCAGAGACTGGGAGGTTGCAAACTCCTGGTCCTGGACAACGAGTTGCTGAGGCTTCGGCCAGTCAAAGAAGGAGCGGTGGGGAAGGTGGCCGTCTGACCGATGCGTTCAGACAATTCTTTAGTCCGCAGCCCCAAAGTATGATTGGTTCCAGCAACCATCGCCAGCGTCTGATAAACATGGTGCAGGAATATCTAGGGGCAAGGTCAGACTTGGACACCTTCCCCACCGAAAATCCTCTGGCTTACTGGGTCTTGAGGATGGATCACTGGCCAGAGCTTGCACAGTATGCAATTGAGCTACTGGCCTGTCCTGCATCCAGCGTTCTTTCGGAACGCACATTCAGTGCTGCTGGAGGATTTGTCACGGATCACAGGGTGCGCCTGTCCACCGACTCGGTTGATCGACTGACTTTCATCAAGATGAACCAGTCTTGGATCACCACCAGCTACCACACACCTGATGCTGATATAACAGACTAATTGATTTTAAAATGTCACATCCCTTCAAGACTGATGCTGATGCTGAGTGCCTGTGCTGTTATGTTGACTGCCTATCCTCCTCCTCCGAGTCCTCAATGATACGATTGATGATGATAGCTTGGAAGATCATTTTTGTTTATGGGTGCCGCCACCAGTGCCTAACGCCCAATTTTTCAGCCCCTGTTTAACAGGGGCGTGTAATTACAATTTTTGAAGCAATACTTTGCAACAGGGCTCATTGCTGTGCTCCAAGTACAGTATCTGTGAGGAGTTGCAGTGTTGTGCCACCAGTGCCTAAGGCCCAATTTTTCAGCCCCTGTTTAACAGGGGCGTGTCATTACAATTTTTGAAGCAATACTTTGCAACAGGGCTCATTGCTGTGCTCCAAGTACAGTATCTGTGAGGGGTTGCAGTGTTGTGCCACCAGTGCCTAAGGCCCAATTTTTCAGCCCCTGTTCAACAGGGGCATGTAATTACAATTCTTGATCTAATAATTCACAGCAGGGCCCATTGCTGCACCCACCAAGAGTAACTGTCAGGGCTTACAGTGTTGTGGCACCAGCACCACCATCAAAGGCCCAATTTTTACTACCACTGTTCAACAATTATATGTAATTAAAATTCCTGATATAATAGTTGACAGCAGGGCGTTCCAGCACCAACCAAGAGTAACTGTGAGTGCTTACAGTGTTGTGCCAACACCAACAACTAAGGGGCCTATTTCTGCAGAGTATATACGGCAGGTCCCTACTTTCAAACATCCAACTTACAAACGACTCCTACTTGCAAACGCAAGAAGACAACAGGAAGTGAGAGGAAATCTACCACTAGGAAGGAAAATTCTCTCCTGTAAGAATAAATATGGGAGAAAGGTGTCTCCTCTGTACTGATGCTTTATCAGCAATCCTTGTTTCAAGAAAAACACCACATTTCAAAAACAGTTGTCATTGGGACGGAAAGTGAGGTGAAATGTTCTGAACAGGGGCACAGACAGCAAAACAAATGTTACAGGGGTGATAACCCTTACCTATGTTTTCCAAAAAGTTTAAAAATAGATTTTTGGGCTGGAGCTACACTTCAACAATGTACCTGTTCAAAATTACAAACAGATTCTACATAAGAACAAACCTACAGTCCCTGTCTTGTATGCACCGCCTGTATACGGCTGTTCAGAGTATATAGGGCCTTTTTTATTTTATGTGCGGGGTTCCCCTTAATATCCATACAAGACCCAAAGGGGCTGGTAATGGGCTGGGGTAGGGGGGGGGGGTCATGGGGTAGCTATGCCATTTTTCTTAAAGAATTTCATCCATATTACCGGGACCAGACATTACATTAAAGCCGCAAGCAGTTTTAAATGGCTTTTTTTTCCTTTAGAAGTGTCATTTTGTGCAGGGACAGTTCTAAACACGGGAAACACGTGGCACTTCACAGGCATACTTTAGACACCCCCCAGGTACGATATTTAAAGGAATATTTGACTTTTTTTTTTTCACTTTATGCATCATTAAAATGACTGCTCCCGAAAAACGACCGTTTTTAAAACTTCTTTTTGCATTGATACATGTCCCCTGGTGCAGAACCCGGGTTCCCAAACCCTTTTTAGGACAATAACATGCATAATAGTTGTTATAATTAGCACTTTAGAATTCGAACGTTCGCATCCATTGTATTTAATAGGGTTCTAATGTTCGTTCGAACTTCCGGTCCGTTCGCGGGTTCTGGTGCGAACCGAACCCGGGGGTGTTCGGCTCATCACTAATTACCAACACTCCGTGGTTTACTAACAGCCATTTTCAGCAGCTGTCCCGGCACTAGATAACCATGTAAGCAGCCATATAACACATTGCCGACTCTACTTAAAAAACTGTTATGATAATTAGTTGCTCGACAAAAACAGAAACTTGTCTATCTATTTAATGAACCATTAAATCCAAAACTCATAAACATACCAGCAAAATTTCATATGACCTATTACCCTCAAAAGGTACCAAGATGCTGACAATAGGTATTATTGCCATCAACAAAGCATTAGGACATGCGGACAATCACATAAGTTCTAGAAAACTGAAAGTAAACATAGCCATTCTGCATTTATTATTTTACAACTGCACTTCACGGTAGTGGCCTGTTTCTCAGCTGAAATTTGTGTCAGGGAAGTATCTCATTAATTCTCAGAACAATGCAGATGCACTTACCTTGCACACAATGCAGTGCTGGGGGTTCCTAGCAATGTCAGGAGAGCCCATTTTCACTGGTAAACACTAACGCCATCTTGCTAGCAGCAAGTTGACTTTCACTTTGTGAGTTCTTTTCTCTGCTATAAGGTAGCAATGGGAGGTTGTCTGCTGGCTTGTGGTTGGGGAAATTAACATACCGTGGTTTCCATGTACATAAATTACAAACTACAGACATTCTCAGTTCCTTCTTTGAATTACTTTTTTCCTTTACTCTTTTTTGAATTCCTTTCCAATGGTTAATGGCCTCTGGGTTTTTACTTAAGTGACAGTTGCAGGGTACCTGGAAAATGAATGACTTGTAATAGGTCAATACGGCCTTATTCAATGAAGAAATCTTGTTCTTAAAGCCCCATTCACACTTGTCAATATTGATGCAGGCAAAGGCGTGACACCTCACACACAAAATACACTTTATAAGTCAATAACTCTCTTTATTTATTTATTTTCACACTTCTGCAGCCTTAGCAGCATTGGCAATAATCACAAGCAATAATAAATGATGAACAATCATAATCCATCTTGTACTGGTCCGAGAGCAGCATAGTAAAATTTTGATTGGTTGCCATAGCTTACAAATCTTAAAGCTAACTCCAGGCAAGTTATTTCACTTTGGATAGCGTGGGAAATATTTTAGGTTTCTGCCAAGTTTTTATGTATGTATATTTTTTTAATTCTTTTTATATTTTCCCTCATTTCACTGTCCCTGCTGCACTCATACAAGAAATGAGGGGTGCCTTTGTCAGCAGGACAAAACAACACCAAGCTATTGCTGCCAATGCAAGGAAGGAAATTTCACTCATAGGGGCTGATTTACTATAACTCCAGGAAGTACTGAGCACATCGCAAAAAATAGCTCCAATTTTTGACAATTAAAAATTCCATGCGCGAATTTGCGAATGAAAAAGAGCGCTATTAGCAGCAAACAAGTGTTAGTAAATGTGAAATCAGCGCTAATTAGCGAATCCGCGTACGCGCAAATGCCAATTTCCACTGAGTTTTTATATAGCACTGCACTGTAACCATGATCCATGTATGTGAAAGAAACATTTTTATATGAGATGTGCTCTATCTATTGATGTATATTGCAATTAGTATTCCTAGTTTTTTTCCTTCTTTTGCTAACGAATGCAGTTATGAAGGATTATTACATAGTCATGTCTGCTATTATGTAAAATTACATGTATTAAACATTTAGGTTACCTATTTGTTGTATGTTGTTTTTTTCATTTAGGTGGCTATAAAGCGGTAATTATTTATGTTCATTCTTTAATCACACTACACTATTATGCAGGTCTTGTACTTAGCACAATGGCTTAGTGGTCTGCTCCCATGTCTATACAGCTCTCATGTTACAAGTTCAAATACCAGCCAACCTACCATCCAACAGCTATTTTTATTATTTGCACAAGCAAATTAAAATAAACAAACAAAGAAATGTAAATGGCCCGTTAGCTAGTGTGTAATGTTTGGAAGTCCACACCATAATATTATTGAATAAAAGTGCATTGGCTAATTGGCATTCACCTATTTTCAGCATATGCTACTTTGGCTAATTGGCTAATAGGCATTTGCCTTTTTTCACCAATACAATCTTTTAGTATCTCTCTGTGGGATTTGAACCCATGAGTGCTTCGAAGCCTGAGTTTTTCAAGGTAGAAGTGCTGACCACTAGCCTATTGAGCATAGCACAAACATCTACTAGTGTGTGTGGATTAAGGAGATATTTCTTGTACCTACAGGTAAGCCTTAATCTAGGCTTACCTGTAGATGCAAGTTGTCTAAGTGGGTTTACAACCACTTTAATATTATAGTAACAACCATGCTCATGCTGATGTGGCATTGGCTAATAGGCATTCACCTCTTTTCAGCATATGCTGCTGAGTGTTTGATGGTGGGACTACTTTATATTCTAGGTATAATAGTACTCAGCACAGTGACTTAGGCCCCTTTCACACTTGTGCGACCTGAAAGTTGTGTGATTTTGATGCGACTTTAAGCAATGCCTGTGTAATCTTGAGGTCTATGGACGCAGGAGTCGCAGGGAAAGGCGCGCAAACTTCCGTCTGCATTTTTTCTGCGATCCCAGGGAATGCCTGTGTAAACTTAAGGTCTATGAACCTCAACTCGTATCAAAGTCGGACCAAAGTAGTACAGGGACTACTTTGAAGTCGGTGTGACTTGAAGTTTCACAGATATAAATGGTACACATTGAAAATCATGGGGTATGACTTGTCATG
The DNA here is from genome assembly GCA_029206835.1 of Rana muscosa. Taxonomy (NCBI): domain Eukaryota; kingdom Metazoa; phylum Chordata; class Amphibia; order Anura; family Ranidae; genus Rana; species Rana muscosa. The sequence goes on from CM055126.1 coordinate 131,088,606, forward strand.
CAACTCTGATGACCAAAGTCGCAGGAAAAGTCGCTCAAGTGTGAAAGGGGCCTCAGCCCGACTTTGTGAGCGATTTCAGAGACATCAGTGCACTTTCCTGCACAGATGTCTAGTGAAATCACATTGTTCCAAATCAGGGACAGTTGAGACCTAAGTCCCTCTGTCCCTCTTTCCTCCTCATTTGTCCCTCATTTTGTTCGGATCTGTATAGTTCGATATTAAATGCAATTTTTATCTTTCAAAAAGTGTTTCCCAGCGCTAAACCTTTCATCTAATTTCTAAATTGCTTTGTTTGTAAATTCCCAAAGCCAAGCTAAAGGGATCTTATTGTTAAAAAAAAAAAAACACTTGGGGGTTAAACTAATATTTTTTTTTTTTTAATAATTCTCCTTTAAGAAGGTGTTTTAGGAGGTGTGTCCTATGCCTACATACTTTTGCTAATAGTTGTCCCTTATACAAATCTCAAAAAGTTGGGAGGTAAGAAATCGCCTCCTGAAGTCGCCCAAAGTAGTGTAGGAACTACTTTTGGGAATCTGTGTGGCATCGCACCAATTCGGACAGTTCTATTGCCGCCAATAGGCGCCGATTTGGCCTGCAATTTGACATGTCAATTCAGAGCTATGTGAACATGGGTGAAGTTGCATAGATATGAATGGAACTCATAAGGGGGGGGGGATACTTTTAATGCGACTCTGAGGTCCAAAGCTGCATGAAAAGTCACATAAGTGTGAAAGTAACCTAATGAGATTAAATGATAACACCTTTGAATAAAGCCCCATTTGCACTTGTGCGACCTTAAAATTGCACAGCTTTGCCATGACTTGAAGCAATGTCTGTGTTATCTTGTGGTGTATGGACCTCAAATCGCATCAAAGTCAAACCAAGGTAGTACAGGGATGAATTTTCCCCACTTTCAGGATGCACAAGTGACAATAGGGCCAAATGCAAAGATATCCTTGAATCTCTTTCACACTGCTGCGACCTGAAAGTCACCCTAATTTGCTGCCACTTTGTCGCTGCAACTTGGCCCCAACTTCTGGGACTGCCTGTGTAATATTGCGCCCTATGTACCTCAAGTCACATGAGGCTCTGTTTCCACTATTGTAACCCTAAATTCGCATGATTTTGCCGCAATTTTGATGCGACTTGGAGCAATGCCTGTATATTCTTGAGGTCTATGGACCTCAAGTCGTATCAAAGTGGGACCAAAGTAGTGCAGGGACTACTTTGATGTCGCACAGATATGAACCATACTCATTGGAAATCATGGAGTATGACATGTCATGCGACTTTGCAGTCCCAAGTTGCATGACAAGTCGCACTAGTGGAAACCGAGCCTGAAAGTCACACCAAAGTTGTACAAGGACTACTTTGAAGTTGGTCTGACTTAAAGTAGCACAGACATGAATGGTTATCATTGAGAATCATGAAAAGTCGCCCAACTGTGAATCAAGTCATATATATTTTAATAGAAAGGATCTCTCATTAATACTTGCATAGTCCTTACTGATTTACATCAGCAGAACAAATGCAGGAAGTAGTGATGTGTGCACATGGGCCAGAAGCAAATGTGTAGTGATACCAAACAAATCAATGAAGCCCACCCACACCAAATCCACCCCCACCTTGAGTAAGCACAAGTACATATCCTACACTTACCCGGCAAATCAGCAGCACCTCCTCTTTGCTAAAGAGGGACCTCGCCATGTCCACCTAGATGGAGATCCTGACCAGCACAGGAACTTCCGGGTGATTACAATGACTCATTTCCGGGTCAGGAGGTAAAACCACGCTCTGTTGATTGCAGCTGTGAATATTTGATCGCAATCACACTTAGAATTTATTATTTGCAGATATGCAAATCTGTATTTCTACATATGATATTTGAAGGTAAACTTAAGGGAGTTTGAAAAGGAATGGGGTCTCTGCCATAGCAGCAGGTGAATTACAAAGGCAAAAGGCCTGGTTTGAGCTCTGCTTCACACTGACAGCGGGAGGAAATCGTTCAGCTGAACTCATACGATTTTCATTCCCGCATGTCAGTCCCGACTTCAGGAGGGGGGGGGGGGGGGGGGGACATCAGTGCAGGTTTCTGCACTTATATCAGTACAAATCACACCAATTAGAACAGCACAATTGCCACCGATCTGACATGTCAAATTGCACCAATGCGAACCAGAGCTGACACATACAACACTGTCTATCCTCCAGCTGAATTCATTACCTGCAATTCTCCACAACTGTTATATATAAAGATTCCACCTTTATCATTTACTTGCAGGTGTGCTGAAGCCTAGGTTTACATTGGGGCGATTTGTCATGCAATTTCAGAAATCAAATCGCATGACAATTGGTGGCAATGGCACTGTTCCAATCGATGCAACCCCAATTTTGTGGCACCGCACCTATTTGCAAAAGTAGTTCCTGCACTACTTTTGCCGATTTCAGGTGCGACTTCAATAGACTTGTGTATGAAGCCACACAGATGTCTATCAAGTAGTACCTAAAATCGCGCTAGCTTAAGTGAAGTAGCGCGATTTCAAAGTAGCATCAATGTGAACAAGGGCAAAGAGATTCATTTTTTGATGCACAAATCCATACAGAAATAAAATTAAGGATTTTTGCACTTTGCACAAAAAAAAAAAAAAAAAAAGCACACACACACACACACACACACACACACACACACACACACACACACACACCAAAGCTCAATAACGTACTTTTATTTTGCCAGCAGAAACAAAATTAGGTCCATTCATTTACTAGCTTTAAAAAAATTGGGACAGGATACACGGTACTCAATTTAGCAATTGGATTTTAAGGGCCCTGCTCATAGGAGCTTACAATCTAAAATTTGTCAAAACCTTAGAGTTCACACAGCTTTACTTTTAGTGTATAACGGGAAACATCACATTTTTATCTGCAAGAATATAGAAACATACTCAAGTCATTATTCTTACAAAGCATTCCAACATAATAAAAAAGACATGTTCAAAACACCCACCCCACCCCACAATCCACATATACATACATTGATGACCATGTTCTGCTGGAAGCTGCATTTCTGTGTACATGATTAAGCAATGAGATCCACGAGTAGAAGGTCAGCAGATGCTTCCAAACGATTTTGCATGGTCAGACAGGAACAATACACACACAATTTTTGATTGAAAAAATGCACAAGAATTTCAGCAAATAACACTAGTTAGAGGTTTGTCAATCTGCACAATATCATTCCTTCTCTCCCCCCACAAATCACAGCAAAAAACCTGGCCTTCTCAGACCAAACGATCCCCCATACTGCAGGCCTTTATATAAGAGAGGTTGTATTGTTAGCAAACTGACACACGCCCAATAGAAGTACACGCCCAAAAGAAGTACACGCCCACCAGTATCTTTCAATCTGTCCCTTTGTGTATGTCTAAAGTGATTGCACCTGATGGCCAGGAACAAATAATACTATTTACAACTGTGTTAGCCCTTGGCTATGTGCATCAAATCTCCAACTACAGGCCAAAGATCCAAGTCCATTTGCATGCACATAAACAAAGCAACAGTTTTCTAAGCATATGTACCTGTGCAGTGTAAACCCTACAATTTTAAATGTCCAAGTCCCTGGGCATGACTAGTGCTAACAAACATTAACATCAGTCCCTGGCTCCAATGAGCTTCCAATCTAAAGTCCAAAATAAACTTTTTTACATTAGAGACTATTTTGACAGGAGACAAATAAAATGCCAGCATGTCTTAGGATGGTGGTGAGAAACCCACACATGGAAAACATATAAACTTCAACATAAGCATTAGCACGTTGGGGAATTGAACCAGCAAACCCAGTGCTGCTAGACGGAATTGCTGCCCACTTAGCCACCAGGCAGCCTCACACATGTTCTCTGCATCTCTGTGGTGTGAACCAGCCCTAAGTCAATAGCCAAGTTCCGTGTCTCCAAGCAATATACAATATATTGGCCTAAGTATTGGGACGCCTGCCTTTAAACGCACATGAACTGTAATCGCATCCCAGTCTTAGTCCGTAGGGTTCAATATTGGGTTGGCCCACCCTTTGCAGCTATAACAGCTTCAACTCTTCTGGGAAGGCTGTCCACAAGGTTTAGGAGTGTGTCTATGGGAATGTTTGACCATTCTTCCAAGTGCATTTGTGAGGTCAGGCACTGATGTTGGACGAGAAGGCCTAGCCTGCAGTCTCCGCTCTAATTATCCCCAAGGTGTTCTGTTGTGTTGAGGTCAGGACTCTGTCCAGGCCAGTCAAGTTCCTCCACCCCGAACCCACTCATCTATGTCTTTATGGACCTTGCTTTGTGCACTGGTCCAAATCGTTTGGTGGAGGGGGATTATGATGTGGGGTTGTTTTTCAGGGGTTGGGCTTGGCCCCTTAGTTCCAGTGAAGGGAACTCTTAAGGCATCAGCATACTGAGACATTTTGGACAATTTCATGCTCCCAACTTTGTGGGAATAGTTTGGGATGGCCCCTTCCTGTTTCAACATGACTGCACACCAGTGCATGAAGCAAGGTCCATAAAGACATGGATGAGGGAGTTTGGGGTGGAGAAACTTGACTGGCCTGCACAGAGTCCTGACCTCAACCCGATAGAACTCCCTTTGGCTGAATTAGAGCAGAGACTGTGAGCCAGGCCTTCACATCCAACATCAGTGCCTGGCCTCACAAATGCACTTCTGGAAGAATGATCAAACATTCCCATAGACACACTAAACCTTGTGGACAACCTTCCCAGCCTTCCCAGAAGCTGTTCTAGCTGCAAAGGGTGGGTCAAATCAAATTTTAACCCTACGGAATAAGACTGGGCTGCCATTAAAGTTCATGTGTGTGTAAAGGCAGGCGTCCCAATACTTTGGGCTAAATCGTGTATCTGGCAAGATTTACAATGGTGGTGGAACCCTCCGATACATAAATACAACATTTAGACATAGTTTTAGGACCTGGGAGATGAGACAACTTCTCTACATGAAGCAGCATGTTTGGGATTTGAACCCAGACACTAAGGGATGCAAATCAGAAGTTCTAACCTCTAAGCCACGGATAAACACACACAAATACTGCATTTCTTTGGACATACAGGTGATGGAATTACATTACTCAAGAGTTATTCTTCTTGATTTATTCTGTGATATTTGGTGTTTTTTGGGGGGGTGAGTTTAGAATAGTGATATTACCCTCAAATTTTGGGGAATTACATTTTGATTTCTGATGTTGGAACACATATCAAATTTTTGGGGCTCAAATTATGATTATTTAGAAATAATAAAAAGCACAAAAAAAGTGACTAATTTTAAATTTGCATCAGCAATAGTATTGATTGTGCTTTGTAAAGACACCTGTGTGAGTTGGGTAAAGATTGTTGTGAGATGGAGAGGAACTAGTGAAAGTGACAGAAAAATATATTTTATCAAAACATTCCACATTCTAGCTTTCTTTAAAAACAAAATATTTTAATTAGAAGCAACATTGTTGCAAAGGAAAATTTATTTCAGAGAAAGATACATTTCATCTCAACATTAAAAGGATTTATTTGTGAAAGTTACAATTGTATCATTAGAATCAATGGCTAAAACTTGCATTGGACTAAAATAGCTCAGATTTTCACTTCCAAAACATGCTGTTTAATTAGCTCTCATTTCGGTATTTACTATAACTCTTGTGAAAAAAGTCACTTGAGTTAAAATTTGAGTTATATTAGCTCTGGGCATGCTCAGTTTCGTTTGCAAATAGTTGTCCAAAAACAGGAATTTTTTACTTCTCAGACTTTTATAGATATTTCAGTGTAGAAATCACTTTTTCACACAGTTTAAAAGCAGATTATCTTTAAATAATATACCGCATATTTCAGTACCATTTAGGCAATTATATCATGCTCTAAACATTATTTCCATCTGCACAACTCCAGTTTTTAGTAGAGTAAGGATTTGGGCGCTATTTGGATTCTGGGAGCTATAGTAAATTCGATTTTGGCAAGTATTTTTTCTCCAGCGCTATAGTGAATACCGTTTTCGCGCTAGTTAGCGCGAATTGGCGGCAATTTGCGCTAATTAGCGCGAATCCACGGAAATTTGCGCTAATTAGCGCCGTGGCGCTATAGTAAATCACCCCCATAGTCTCAAGATTAACTCTAAAACCTTTTATTGCACATGGATATGTGTGGCACTGTCAACAATATGGTTCAGAATATAGGCAGGTTGAAATGTGTGTAGTTAGTCCAGCAGCCGGCCCAGGCTGGGAAAGGGGTTAAAACATGTTCAGCTCAGTTCTAAGGCTTTTGGTTTTGGCGGGCCCACGTGTTATACATGAAGGAGGACTGCGAAGACGGGCTGGAGCCAGGAGTCAGAGTGGAATATGAAGTACCGAGGGTATGGAGCCCCACCTGTGAGCGCTAGGATGGTGCTGAAGAATCATGGACAGCATTCAAGCCATGGACAATGCCTACATGGACTCTCACCTCACGGAGGTATCCCTTGGCCACTACGCTATTTTAGTTATAGTTAAGAACAGGACATTATTCATATTGTAATGCCATGATGACTTTCTACAGTAAAGAAGCCCATAAAGCCAGGTCTCAAATTATTCAAAGGGGTGCATACTGGTGTATTCCGAAAAACCTGGGTCTGTAGATGCACTACTACAAGGGGTTAACTCAGCAAGACAAGGAAGAGGAGTGTAGTCGCTATGGGCAACCAAGTGAAGGAAGAAACTACAGCTACCAGTCATTAAGCGTGGTATCTGTTAAAGGGGGCAGGCTCTTCGGTAGCGAGGGGATTGATGTTCTGGCTTCCTCTATAGGAGTGCATCTCCCATGGCAACCGGGAGCAGACTAGTGTTACGGAGGTCATGTGGTACGGGAAGGACAGAGTTAAGTGAGAGCACCCAAGAGGGCGGAACCCCATTCTGTTACTGGGAGTGAGGTAACAGAGGTACGCTTGACTGGTGGAGTGGGCGCAGGCTCAGCCCGTCCCTCCTAATGCAACATACAAGTGCAGTGTGGTAGTGACATAGGACAAGTCACTTTTCAGAGGAACTCTTCACACAGTGAAGCTCATCTCTAAGTCAGGGAACTGCTTTAATGTTAGATTCTTTGTATGACAGTAGTCTCCGCCTGTCCCGGGCATTGAGGAACACACTCCGCGTTACCCCACATGTAGACTCATCCCACAAGATTGCTAGCTGCCACGGTCTATGTTTATATGTGGAAATCTATTCTAACCCAAGAGAGATATCCAATTCCTAAAACAGGTCTGACCCTTCATCTTAAAAACGCAGCAGTGGGTGTTTCCATAAGAAAAGAGTGCTTACCTCTGAGGCACGCAATACCAAAGTGCAGAAACGTTAATTTGAATAAGGATTTGATAGTGAAAAGTAACTGAAGACTTAGGTGAGATAGCTAGCAGTGGTTGTGCACTTTAAACTGGACTCCAACATTGAAGATGTTTCTTTACCCAACAAAGTAGCTTCCTTAGCTCATTTACTGAGAATGTTACTGGGGTGTGTAGTGAAGCATCTTCAACATAAGGCCACTTTGACACTGAGGCGCTTTAAAGGCATTTTAGTGCTAAAAATAGCGCCTGAAAAGCTCTTTCAAAGCGCTTCTCAATATATGCTTTCATACTGGAGCAGTGTGCTGGCGAGGTGGTTCATTTAAATGAATGGGTAGCGCTTTAAAAGTGCATTAAAAGCGCCTGAAAACCGCCCTGAAGCTGTGGGAAGGTCACATGACTGCAGTGTAGTGTAGGATGCTGGGATATCAGGAAATCCAGGTAGAGAAGAGAGTGGAAAGCATGGATGCTGCAGACAACCCAGAAATGCAGGCCAGAGCTGAACATGTGGCAAGACCATCTAGATCCAATGCATCAGCAATAGAACCAGAGGAGTTCAAAGAACTCCATGCTGGCCCACCCAGAACTTTGGGATCTGAATAATCCCTGGTATGCTAACCGCACCAAGAAGACCTTAAGATGGAATGCCAATGCTGAAACATATTCTGGACTAAAGTGACCCACCAGAAAATGAAAATCCGGAAAAAGTGAGTACCAATCCCCTAGTCCCAATCCCACTAGTCCCAATTCCCCAAACCTAACCCTAATCCCAGTCCCACTAGTCCCAATTCCCCAAACCTAACCCTAATCCCAATCCCACTGGTCCCAATCCCCCAAACCTAACTCTAATCCCAGTCCCAATCCCCTAACCCCAGTCCCAATCCCCCAAACCCAACCCTAATCCCAGTCCCCTAACCCTAATCCCAGTCTCACTAGTCCCAATCCCATAACCCTAATCCCAGTCCCAACAGTCCCAATCCCCAAACCCTAACCTTTATCCCAGTCAAACTAGTCCCAATCCCCTAACCCCACTCCCACTAGTCCCAATTCCCCAAACCTAACCCTAATACCAGTCCAACTGATCCCAATCACCCAAACCTAACCATAATCCCAGTCCCAACAGTCCCAATCCCCAAACCCTAACCTTTATCCCAGTCAAACTAGTCCCAATCCCCTAACCCCACTCCCACTAGTCCCAATTCCCCAAACCTAACCCAAATACCAGTCCAACTGATCCTAATCACCCAAACCTAACCGTAATCCCAGTCCCAATCCCGTAACCCTAATCCCAGTACCACTGGTCCCAATCCCCCAGACCTAACCCTAATCCCAATCCCAACAGTCCCAATCCCCAAACCTAACCCTAATTCCAGTCCCAACAGTCCCAATCCCCTAACCCTAATCCCAGTCTCACTAGTCCCAATCCCATAACCCTAATCCTAGTACCAACAGTCCCAATCCCCTAACCCTAATCCCAGTCCCAACCCCTTATCCCAGTCAAACTAGTCCTAATCCCCTAACCCTAATCCCAAACCAGTCCCAATCCCCTAACCCTAATCCCAGTCCCACTGGTCCCAATCCCCCAAACCTAACCCTAATCTCAGTCCCAATCCCCCAAACCTAACCCTAATCCCCATTCCCAACAGTCCCAATCCCCTAACCCTAATCCCAGTCCCAACCGTGCCAATCCCCTAACCTTAATCTCAGTCCCACTAGTCCCAATCCCCCAAACCTAACCCTAATCCCAGTCCCATTAGTCACAATCCCTTAACCCTAACCCCAGTCAAACTAGTCCCAATCCTCTAACCCTAATCCCAGTCAAACCAGTCCCAATCCCCTAAACCTAACCCTAATCCCAGTCCCAACAGTCCCAATCCCCTAACCCTAATTCCAGCCCCACTGGTCCCAATCCCCTAACCCCAGTCCCACTGGTCCCAATCCCCTAACCCCAGTCCCACTGGTTCCAATCCCCCAAACCTAACCCTAAACCCAGTCCCACTGGTCCCAATCCCCTAACACTAACCCAAACCCAGTCAAACCAGTCCCAATCCCCTAACCCTATTCCAAGTTCTAACAGTCCCAATCCACAAAGCCTAACCTTTATCCCAGATAAACTAGTCCAATCCCCTAACCCTAATCCCAGTCCCACTGGTCCCAATCCCCCCAACCCTAATCTCAGTCCCAATGCCCCTAACCCTAATCCCAGTCCCAATCCCCAAACCCTAATCCCAATCCCCCAAACCTAACCTTAATCCCAGTCCCAACAGTCCCAATCTCATAACCCCAGTCCTATTCCCCTAACCTTAATCCCAGTCCCACTGGTCCCAATCCCCCAAAACCTAACCCTAATCCCAGTCCCAATTCCCTAACTGAAACCCATTACCCCACTCCTACTAGTCCCAATCCCCCAAACCTAACCCTAATGCCAGTCCCACTGGTCCCAGTCCCCTAACCCTAATCCCAGTCAAACCAGCTATAATCCCACTCAAACCAGTCCCAATCGCCTAACCCTAATCCCAGTCCCAACAGTTCCAATCCCCTAACCCTAACCCTAATTCCAGTCAAACCAGTCCCAATCCCCTAACCCTAATCCCAGTTAAACTAGTCCCAATCCCCTAACCCCAACCCCAGTCAAACCAATCCCAACCCCCTAACCCTAATCCCAGTCAAACCAGTCCCAACCCCCTAATCCCAGTCCCAATACCCTAACCCTAATCCCAGTCAAACCAGTCCCAATCCCCTATTCCCAGCCCCACTGGTCCCAACCCCCCCAAATATAACCCTAATCCCAGTCCCACTGGTCCCAATCCCCCAAACCTAACCCTAATCCCAGTACCACTGGTCCCAATCCCCTAACACTAACCTTAAACCCAGTCAAACTAGTCCCAATCCCCCAAACCTGACCATAATCCCAGTCCCAACAGTCCCAATCCCTCAAAGCTAACTCTAATCCCAGTTCTAACAGTCCCAATCCCCTAATCCCAGTCCCCTAACCCTAATCCTAAACATAGCAATGATTCTTATTATTTGATATGTGCAAATGTTAAATCATATCTCCTTGCCAACCTACTGCACCAGCAGGGCTCAAGAAATAGTCCGCCAACTCATCTCTAATTCTGAAACCCACTGTTGGACCACGGACATGAGGGAAATCATCAGGTTCCAAATTGTGTGCCAATGTGTCTTCAAAATTGACGCCATCTCTATCCTGTACCACATTATGCAACACACATGCTGCCTTAATTAATTTGCATGCATTTTCGACCTTTAGGTTGATAGGTTTAAGGAACATTTGCCATTTGTTGGCAAGAATGCCAAAAGAACATTCAACTAACCTACGTGCCCGACGGTAATCGAAGATTCAAGGGTGTCAAGATTCCTCTGTGAGGGCTTCATTAGATGTTTATTGATAGCGAATGCCTCATCAGCCACGATTCCGGAAACAAAACGGCATATCTGGACTTTCTGTCCCGGGTAATGGTCGGTTTTCCGGCAAGTCGAGTCGATTAGCTGCAAGACGCTGTCCGAATTTAGAATTCTGGAACACAGTAGAGTCTGCAGAACTCCCAAATGCACCTATGTCAATAAAGAGGAATTTATAGTCTGCATCAACCACATCCATTAGCATAACAGAAAAATACTTCTTGTAGTTATAATATCGGCTTCCACTGTGACAGGGTTTTATTTGCCTAATGTGTTTTCCATCAATTTCTCCCAGGCAGTTTGGGAAGTTGGTTTTGCTCCAGAAACACTGAGCAACATCATTCCATTTCTCTTTATTTGGAATAGGCATGAATTCATTCTTTAGATTCCAGATAGCATCACAAGTTAGCTTCACAATTTCACCACTTGTCGATATTCCTGTTCGAAATTCATATTGTAGTGATGTATAGGTATTTCCTGTGACAAGATATCTGTAATTAAAAAAAGAACAATTCATTTTATTTATTTAAGATAATTTCAGACGAGAGCATAAAAAGCAATTAAAGATCCAAATGGTTCTGGTGGGAAGACGATGGGTCGTATTTACTGCCACTACGAGGAGCTCCAGTTCCTGAACCCTGTCTGAGACCGCAGGTATATCAACATGTATAGAAAAATGTTTAATTATATAGAATTGTCTAATTATTATTTTTTTTAGGACTTCAGGGTATAAGAACATGTTTAGATAATTTTTAAATTGTCTATTATTTAATTTTTTTTTAGGACTGAGACCAACATGGAGTCGGACATAGAAGAGGACCCAGAGGAGACTGACATAAATGAGGAAGTCGATCCTGTTGATGATCCTCAACTCAACGAAACTGAACCTGAAGCTGTCCAGGATTTTTTAGACGTGGTTAAAAAAACTATTCAGCAAGCAGCAAAAAGAACAGGGAGAAATAGGTTTATTCGCACGCAGCTTGCGTCCTCAGATGGCAAAAGTTGCATCAGAGTACCAGTGAGAGATGCGCATGGAACTCATGCGTGTAATCAATTGTTACCAGCTACGTTCTGCACCCAACAGACAACCACCATATGAGTTCTCCAGGCCCACTCAATTCTCTGGGAGGTATGACACCAACGTGTTACCTGGAACCCCCTATAACCATCGCTCAAACTCATACCCACATGCTGCTGGGTCAACATATCATTGAATGTCGCAACATTTCAATCATTCTCGTTCCCAGGGAGGGGCATATAAGATGCCTTTTCATCGTTCACATGCCCAACCTCCCTCTCCTCCCCCTCTAAAGGAGCCACACCATCCGTCTTATCATGATCTTTAAGTTCCTTAAGTTTTTTTGAATTTTAAATGTTTACCAGTTGTGTATAAAATAAACTCTTTTCTATGTAATGCACATTAGTGCAATTATTTTGTAATATTTTTTGTATTATGCACATGTTGTGCAGTTTTGTTACATTAATAAATGTAATAAATTTTTTGTTTGTATTACGTGTTTACATGTGGACATGTCAATTCATCATATACACTTACCTTAGCGTTATGAGTAAACGTTCAAATGGTGATACTGCAACCCAGCAATTGGTATCCTGTCTCAACAAGGCATGTGTCAAAATTTTGAGGAGAAAGTCAAATCTGGTGAAGGAAATAGGTACGTTTTGTAACACTGCATAATCATGAGCATATGCTTAACTTAACCCTAACCCTATGCTAACCCTACCCTTAACCCTATGCTACTACTAACCAAACCCTAAGCCTATGCTAACCTAACCCTATGCGAACCCTGTGCTAACCATAACCCTACACTTACACTGTGCTAACCATAACTCTAATCGGACATGGGATTAGGATTAGGGGGAATGTGAGACGTGGGTTTGGGATTAGGGGATTGGGACCAGTGGGACTGGGATTAGGGTTAGGGGAATGGTACTGGTTTGACTGGGATTAGGGTTAGGAGATTAAGACTGGTTTGACTGGGATTAGGGTTAGGGGATTAGGACTGGTTTGAATGGGATTAGGGATTGGGACTGGGAATAGGGTTAGGGGATTGGAACTGGTTTGACTGTGATTATAATTAGGGTTAGGGGATTGGGACTAGTTTGACTGGGATTAGGGTTAGGGGATTGTGACCAGTGGGACTGGGATTAGGGTTAGGGGATTGGGACTGGTTTGACTGGAATTAGGGTTAGGGGATTGGGACTGGTGGGACTGAAATTAGGGTTAGAGGATTGGGACCAGTGGGACTGGGATTAGGTTTTAGGGGATTGGGACCAGTGGGACTGAGATTAGGGTTAGGGGATTGGGACTGGTTTGACTGGGATTAGGACCAATGGGACTGGGATTAGAGTTAGGGGATTGGGACCAGTGGGACTGGGATTAGGGTTAGGTTTGGGGGATTGGGACCAGTGGGACTGGGATTAGGGTTAGGGGATTGAGACTGGTTTGACTGGGATTAGGGTTAGGGGATTGGCACTAGTTTGCTTGGGATTAGGGTTAAGGTTAGGGAATTGGGACTGGTTTGACTGGGATTAGGGTTAGCGGATTGGGACCAGTGGGACTGGGATTAGGGTTAGGGGATTGGGACCAGTGGGACTGGGATTGTGGTTAGGGGATTGGGACCAGTGGGACTGAGATTAGGGTTAGGTTTGGGGGATTGGGACCAGTGGGACTGGGATTAGGGTTAGGGTTGGGAGATTAGGACTAGTGGGACTGGGATATTTTCACTTACGTTGCGATGCTCATCCGTGTGTAGTTTCTGAACTTTACAGGGTGCGCTCTCAAGTCCGGATAAAGCAACATAAATTGTCCTCTTGAGGAGTGCGTTTGTAGGGTGGGATGAACCCAAAAGCGACGTTGCTGCCTCTCTTTAAGGATATATTCCCAAAAGATTAGCACAAACAGCAATAGCAGCTTAGTAAACTTCATCTTCTCTCTGTTCCCTCTCTTCACCCATTAAATACCAGGAAGTGCACAGAAAGTGATGTAGGGGGGTGGGGTTGTAAGCTAACGCTAACGCTTCCAAAGCGCTTCAAAAACACCTTATAAACGCCTGCTAGCCCAGTAAAAACTTGGCTAAAATGCGGTAAGGCATTTTTCAAGTGCCTCAGTGTGAAAGTGGCCTAAAAGAACAAGTCCAGCCAAATGTGACTTACTATCTACATCATATATATAACAATAGTAAAAATGAACACAATAATCTGTATCAGTCAATACTACAAACAGTGCTAAATGTTGAAAAATGACAGTGGTCAACACCACCTAAAAGTTCTTAAGACAGATTCAAGATAGTTTCAGTGCTTCAAAAGAATGTCCATGGGTGATCCTAAAGAAATAAGTAGAGTGCACCTTCCACCGATCTTCCAGATCCACCTCGTGACACACACACCCCTTAGGGGTTCACACTCACCAGAGTAATATTGAATTAAAGCCTTGAATAGAAATTGCTGCATCCAAGCCAAACACTGAAATATTGTATCCGTCAAGGAGACCTCAGAATGAGATGGGCTTCCAAAAAACAAACAAAGGGAAAGCACATAGTGTAAGGGCTCTTTCACACGGAGGTCCGTTCAGGTCCGCCTGTCAGTTTTTTAGGCGGACCTGAAACGGATCCTCCATGCACCCCTATGGAGGCACGGATGTCAGCGGAGACATGTCCGCTGACATCCGCTCCGCTCCGCCAAAGTGTGACGGAGGAAAACCCTATTTTTCCTTCCGTCGGCGGAGCGGATCGGATGACAACGGACTCTACGGTCCGTCGTCATCCGATTCCCCATAGGGGAGAGCGGCGCTCTGACAGGGCGGTCCCTGCACAGTGTGCGGGGACCGCCCAGTCATCCGTCGGCTCAGCAGGGATCAACGGAGCGATCCCCGCTGAGCAAGCGGAGCTTCACGGGGCGGATCTGCACGGATCCGCCCCGTGTGAAAGGGGCCTAACCCAGTTTATTTCATAAAACAAACCCTCACAAACTTGGTCCCCTCACACATTAAACGTACATCAGTTAAAACATCACATAAGCAAACATGAAGGGTGGTTTACTTCACCGTATCCGCCGTCCGGCGTGTATCAAGAGAACCGAGGGCTGCAATGCCTTACTTCCTCTTCCTGGTTCTCTGAGCGGTGGAACGCAAACCAGCGCTTCCAGCGTGTCGTGTCTACATCATAACCTGGATAAGCAAGAGCATTCATATACACCTAGGTGAGATAATACTGTCCGTCAAGCCACTCTGCATCAGCAAGAACTCAGTGAGGAAATTTCAGAAGGAGGTACATTGGGGAATCTACCCACTCACGCACTCACGCAACAATATTTTTATATACATTATGCAAATCAGATTTTTGTAACTTTAACACACAAGGTATACACTACTTCCCTTTAATGCAATCATAATTAGATTGATCACATGAAACAGTATGAAACATATTTCTCTAAATTAATTTTCTAATTGGAAATCAAGGCCTTTTAAGTGTTCTTCTAGATATACTTCTAGATAGATCATCAGTTTGCTGTAACAAAATTTGGGTTGTGCTAATGTTAAATTTTGTTTTACTGTTTATACCCTGTTTATAGTTAGGTTCTGTGAAGGACCGCCTGGCACCCTGCCTGGGTGCCTCCACAAAGATACAGCTTCCTCCACTCTGGAACCAGGAATAAGGTATTTTAGCAGAGAACTGCACCCAACAACTAGACAACACTAACTTAGTTGCAAACTGGAACTCTTTATTGTAAGTTCACACAGAATGTATACCACACAAAATCAAATTAGAGATTGATCACATTATCCTAAACAATGCAAACTTTAAACAGTAATATCATCAGTACATCTAACTGTACATCTAATAACAGCTAGCAGCTAACAGTGATCTAATCAAACAGAAATCTAATCAGCAGCTAACTAATTAACCAGTAAGCTAATTAACAGCTATGCCCTCAGACAAGCCTTGATTAGTCAGGGAGTGCCCACCCCAGACAGTCTGGAAACAGATCTCATTAACCAGCTTTCTTTTCACATCCATCCCCTCACTGATTTTTAAGTTGGCAGAGATTATCATGGCTACCTTGACTGTTAAATTTGGTAATAACAAGTCATCTTGCATTATATAACAGGACATCTTCCTGAATGCTTGTAGCTCTCTCAAATGCCAGGGCCCAAAGTTAGTAGGCAAAAAGGCTACCCGGCAGTCCACTCGAAAAGCCCCTGTCCCAGTTGGTCTGTCACAGGCTCCAATGCCTGTAAAATGCCGGAAAAAAAACCCTTGTATTGAGCGCTTTTGTTCCAGGGTTTAGCACTTGCTGGTTGTTAGGGATCGGGCCAGCAAGCCTGCTGCCGCTTCTTTAACAACGGACGACTAACCGGCTGTCAGCTTTGTGTACATTCACCTGTCATACACAAAACTGCTGGCAATACATTTGAAAAAAAAATCATTGTGGGCCCCCCCCCCCAATCAACACCAGGCCCTTCAGTTCTGATATGGATTTTAAAAGGGAACCCCACGCCAAAAACTTTAAAAAAAAATGTCGTGGACCCCCTAAAATCCAGAACTTTATCTGAGCATGCAGCCCAGCAGACCAGGAAATTGGGGAAATGAGCCCACCTGAACCATACCAGGCTACATGCCCATGGATGGGGGGTGCTTTGGGGCAGGGGGACATGTTGATGAGGACAAGAGCCTCTTCCCCAAAACCCTTGCCATTGGTTATGGGGGTCTGCGGGCAGGGGGCTTATCGGAATTTGGAAGCCCCCAGATTGCACACCCCCAATGTGGATGAGTATGGTAGTAACCCTACTCATTCGTCAAAAAAAAAAAAGTAGTGTAAATAAATACAGGACCCGTTTTTTGACAAATCCCTCATTAAATATATTTTTTTTAATTGTCCCTGGTGTATGGTGGGCCAATGAAGTCACAAGGGGATGGGGTCATCCGGTGACGTCATCAGTTGGCCTCACCCCTACGTTTATTTAGCGGCGGGAAGTGGCATTTATTCAGCAGGAGCCAGCGTCGGGTGTGCACCTCTTTTTCTTCTGGTCAGCGGCCGGCGTTAATAATGATGTGTTAAATAGCAATAGTGCGCTACAATCAACCTCCTATTAAAACACAGAATATATTAAAAATTACTAATAAATAGGAATTAATCCCAATGTGCACAAAAATGATAGGTAATATCTGGTTATATAAACTAGCCCAGAGTACACAATGTAAATAAAATAAATATATAGAACCACCATGCCTGTTATGATAGTATGGATAGTATGGGTGTTAGTTCCCAAACGGTAACTCCATAAACACTCCTGCCAGCAATCAGTTCATCTGCCAATGATCATATAGTTTCCTTTGATTTTCCTCTGAGTATCCTCGTGTGTGTTGGTTCTAATGCAAAACAAAAGAAATGCATCATTGCACAATGATAAAAACTGACATTAGGGTCTGCGGTGCATATGAATCCACTCACATTTAGACCGATCAACCAGCGCGTATTGTAAAACGTTCAGGCACATATAGCATGTGTCCTCTTCACTCCGCATCCAGTGTACTCAAACACAATAGATGTCGTCACTTGGCTTCCTACTGACGCATTGCGTCACATGTCACGTGACCTTTTCAAGGGTAGCCATGTGACAGACAAGCTCCGTATTTAAGCTCAAATTTTGGGCCATCGATAAGTACAAGCCTCATTGGAGAGGAAGTAATACGGTAAGAGAATTAAGCAAAAGTGAATCCAGATGGATTTTTGAAATTTGTACCCTCTCAGGGTTTAGGGCACACCCTAATCACGCTGTGCTGCACAGATTCCCTCTGCTCCTTGGCTGTAAAAGAAGGAACTGGGGAATCTCTGTGTCACGGGTGCCTAACACGGCATCCAGCACAGGGTACGCAGATCAGTGGGCTGCACTAAAGGAACTAGGCACAAGGTAAGTAAATATATATATATATGAGTTTATTGAAAGGATAATTCCTAAAACAATAAAGGCAACCAGCAAACAACCACAGTGACAAACAAAACAACTCCCTACACCAACGTGAATACAGTTTAAAGATTAAAGCGTAAATGTAATCAAGCCAGGGTCATACACGAGAGATCAGTCCGATTGAACAGGGAGCCAGAAGGGACAACAGGAGGAAGGGATGAGTCTGCAAGACAGGGGTCCAGGGATGGATGCAGGGTTCAGGAACACAGGATACAAGGTACAGAGGCAGGGGTCCAGGGATGGATGCAGGGTTCAGGAACACAGGATACAAGGTAACAGATAACAGGTCACAAGGTTCAGGTTCAGGTTCAGGTTCAGGTTCAGGTTCAGGTTCCAAGACAATACCAGAGCAAATGCTTTAGTGTCTGCTGGGTATTTATACACACCTCCTGCAATCAGTCTCAGGTGACGCCTGATTGCAGGAGATGATTTCGGCTCCAGACAAATGGGAGACACCCGCTGGTGGCCACCAGAACTGCACCCTTTGGTGCTGAAAGCAATAGCACCACCAGCAGGTGACCCAGGCAATGACACTGATCATGACAGTTCCCCCTCCCAAGGAGTGGCCTCCGGACGCTCCATTCTGCCCTTGATCTGGCAGTGCTGGTAGGTGCGGAAAGGTCCCAAAAAGTCTCCCCTGTGTCTGCGGACTACTTGTGCTCCTCCGGCCAGAGTCCTTAAACTTACTGGGAGGCGTGGCACCTGAGCCTGGCAATGGAACACGCACCCCACCACCAGGGTCTGGAAGTTGGGATCTGGAAATGAAAACAGGCAGGGCAATGTGCATGAACCTAACGGAGGCGAACAACACAAGGGCATCACAGTCAGGCTGGGAATCAAGCAGGGCAAAATCAGCGGCAAGCCGGGTATCGAGAACTGGTTTAGCAGGCACCATGTCAGCGGGCTGGGCAAATGGCGCTGGGTCTTCAAGCTGGCCACCGGGCAGAGGCACTTCAAACTGGCCACCGGGCAGAGGTTCAGCAAGCCAGATGGCAGGCACTGGTTCAGCGGGCTGAAAGACGGGCACCAAAACGTCAGGCTGGGTGACGGGCACTGAAAATCCAGGCTGGAACAGGTTGGCTGGTGTGGAAACAGGCTGGAACAGGTTGGCTGGTGTGGAAACAGGCTGGAACAGGTTGGCTGGTGTGGAAACAGGCTGGAACAGGTTGGCTGGTGTGGAAACAGGCTGGAACAGGTTGGCTGGTGTGGAAACAGGCTGGAACAGGTTGGCTGGTGTGGAAACAGGCTGGAACAGGTTGGCTGGTGTGGAAACAGGCTGGAACAGGTTGGCTGGTGTGGAAACAGGCTGGAACAGGTCGCTTGGTTTGGAAACAGGCTGCAACAGGTCGCTTGGTTTGGAAACAGGCTGCAACAGGTCGCTTGGTTTGGAAACAGGCTGCAACAGGTCGCTTGGTTTGGAAACAGGCTGCAACAGGTCGCTTGGTTTGGAAACAGGCTGCAACAGGTCGCTTGGTTTGGAAACAGGCTGCAACAGGTCGCTTGGTTTGGAAACAGGCTGCAACAGGTCGCTTGGTTTAGAAACAGGCTGCAACAGGTCGCTTGGTGCGGAGACAGGCTGCAACAGGTCGCTTGGTGCGGAGACAGGCTGCAACAGGTCGCTTGGTGCGGAGACAGGCTGCAACAGGTCGCTTGGTGCGGAGACAGGCTGCAACAGGTCGGCTGGTGCGGAGACAGGCTGCAACAGGTCGGCTGGTGCGGAGACAGGCTGCAACAGGTCGGCTGGTGCGGAGACAGGCTGCAACAGGTCGGCTGGTGCGGAGACAGGCTGCAACAGGTCGGCTGGTGCGGAGACAGGCTGCAACAGGTCGGCTGGTGCGGAGACAGGCTGCAACAGGTCGGCTGGTGCGGAGACAGGCTGCAACAGGTCGGCTGGTGCGGAGACAGGCTGCAACAGGTCGGCTGGTGCGGAGACAGGCTGCAACAGGTCGGCTGGTGCGGAGACAGGCTGCAACAGGTCGGCTGGTGCGGAGACAGGCTGCAACGGGTCGGCTGGTGCGGAGACAGGCTGCAACGGGTCGGCTGGTGCGGAGACAGGCTGCAACAGGTCGGCTGGTGCGGAGACAGGCTGCAACAGGTCGGCTGGTGCGGAGACAGGCTGCAACAGGTCGGCTGGTGTGGAAACAGGCTGGGTTACTGGCAGGATCGTGTGAGTTGGAAAGAACTTCCGTTTTTTCTTTGGTTTAGCCACCGAAGATTTGTATATGTATACAGGGCTGTAGGTGGTGGATGCAGCTGGTAGAGGCGAAGAGCGGAAGGATGGTGAAGCAGAGGGTGCGGATTTTGAAGGGGGTCTTAGGGGAACTGATGGAGGCAGCCGAGACGAAGCAGGAGGGTTAAAGGCAGGGTAAGTGCAGCAGGGGGAAACAGGGTACTGGTACTTCATTGGTAGGAGGGTGTATTGGTTGGCCACTGTGGTAGTTGGGAGTAAAGGAGACGCAGACATCCCAGCAGGCTGGTGTCTAGACACAGGAATGGGTGGCAGGGAACCGACAGGGGCTGAGTACAATAAACTTGACCAGGCCTGTAGTAATGATTGCACAAAGTTAGGTTTGCATACTGCTTGTCTGACCAGAGACTGCACTGACTCAATACATGCTGCAAGCACCTGTGTAGGACAAGTTGAGTAGTGCTCAAGGAAAAAGACTGAGTCATCTTCCAACAGCCACACCAAGGACTCTACCTGAGCTGCACTAAAAGGGGGTGTATAGTCATCGTCTCCACTGGAGGCATCAGACAGGGCCAACTCTGTACAGATACAGATCAGATCTTGCACATCCTCAAACACAAAACTGCCCAGATCCACAAAAACATGGGCTATGCGGATGCATTCCAACAACTGCTCTCTAGTGTGTTCACTTAATGTTTGAGAACAAAACTCCCTGTCCTCTGTTGCTAGTAGCGAAAAATACAGAATATCGTCAAGCTGCATTTTTAAAGCAATAGCAGTGCCCAGACCCAATTCCCAAGTGCAGCCGATCTGCTTGAATGGCTCTGGTATTCTGTCACGGGTGCCTAACACGGCATCCAGCACAGGGTACGCAGATCAGTGGGCTGCACTAAAGGAACTAGGCACAAGGTAAGTAAATATATATATATATGAGTTTATTGAAAGGATAATTCCTAAAACAATAAAGGCAACCAGCAAACAACCACAGTGACACACAAAACAACTCCCTACACCAACGTGAATACAGTTTAGAGATTAAAGCGTAAATGTAATCAAGCCAGGGTCATACACGAGAGATCAGTCCGATTGAACAGGGAGCCGGAAGGGACAACAGGAGGAAGGGATGAGTCTGCAAGACAGGGGTCCAGGGATGGATGCAGGGTTCAGGAACACAGGATACAAGGTACAGAGGCAGGGGTCCAGGGATGGATGCAGGGTTCAGGAACACAGGATACAAGGTAACAGATAACAGGTCACAAGGTTCAGGTTCAGGTTCAGGTTCAGGTTCAGGTTCAGGTTCAGGCATACAGGTCTGGGTTCCAAGACAATACCAGAGCAAATGCTTTAGTGTCTGCTGGGTATTTATACACACCTCCTGCAATCAGTCTCAGGTGACGCCTGATTGCAGGAGATGATTTCGGCTCCAGACATATGGGAGACACCCGCTGGTGGCCACCAGAACTGCACCCTTTGGTGCTGAAAGCAATAGCACCACCAGCAGGTGACCCAGGCAATGACACTGATCATGACACTCTGTCTTAAAATTGAGACATCAGGGGTCTGTTTAGACCTCTGATATCTCTCCAAAGCCCCCAGTGGAGCTCCTAAAAAAAACTGCATAATAATAATAATAATAATAATAATAATAATATATTATTAAATTAAATTGTAAAAAATAGAAAAATTAAAAAAAAGTTATGATAAAAAAAATAATGAAAATAAACTACTGACAATAATCTCTACCCTACTGACCCTGTCCACTGCTCTACTGATATATATATATATACACATACACATACACACACAAACACACACACTATACAGTGGGTACGGAAAGTATTCAGACCCCCTTAAATGTTTCACTCTGTTATATTGCAGCCATTTGCTAAAATCATTTAAGTTCATTTTTTTCCTCATTAATGTACACACAGCACCCCATATTGACAGAAAAACCACAGAATTGTTGACATTTTTGCAGATTTATTAAAAAAGAAAAACTGAAATATCACATGGTCTTAAGTATTCAGACCCTTTGCTGTGACACTCATATATTTAACTCAGGTGCTGTCCATTTCTTCTGATCATCCTTGAGATGGTTCTACACCTTAATTTGAGTCCAGCTGTGTTTGATTATACTGATTGGACTTGATTAGGAAAGCCACACACCTGTCTATATGAGACCTTACAGCTCAGAGTGCATGTCAGAGCAAATGAGATTCATGAGGTCAAAGGAACTGCCTGAAGAGCTCAGAGACAGAATTGTGGCAAGGCACAGATCTGGCCAAGGTTACAAAAAAAATTTCTGCTGCACTTAAGGTTCCTAAGAGCACAGTGGCCTCCATAATCCTTAAATGGAAGACGTTTAGGACGACCAGAACCCTTCCTAGAGCTGGCCGTCCGGCCAAACTGAGTTATCGGGGGAGAAGAGCCTTGGTGAGAGAGGTAAAGAAGAAACCAAAGATCACTGTGGCTAAGCTCCAGAGATGCAGTCGGGAGATGGGACAAAGTTGTGGAAAGTCAACCATCACTGCAGCCCTCCACCAATCGGGGCTTTATGGCAGAGTGGTCCGACGGAAGCCTCTCCTCAGTGCAAGACACATGAAAGCCCGCATGGAGTTTGCTAAAAAAAAAAAACACCTGAAGGACTCCAAGAGGGTGAGAAATAAGATTCTCTGGTTTGATGAGACCAAATAGAACTTTTTGGCCTTAATTCTAAGCAGTATGTGTGGAGAAAACCAGGCACTGCTCATCAACTGTCCAATACAGTCCCAACAGTGAAGAATGGTGGTGGCAGAATCATGTTGTGGGGGGTGTTTTTCAGCTGCAGGGACAGTTGCAATCGAGGGAAAGATGAATTCGGCCAAGTACAGGGATATCCTGGATGAAAACCTTCTCCAGAGTGCTCAGGACCTCAGACTGGGCCGAAGGTTTACCTTCCAACAAGACAATGACCCTAAGCACACAGCTAAAATAACGAAGGAGTGGCTTCACAACAACTCCGTGACTGTTCTTAAATGGCCCAGCCAGAGCCCTGACTTAAACCCAATTGAGCATCTCTGGAGAGACCTAAAAATGGCTGCCCACCAACGTTTACCATCCAACCTGACAGAACTGGAGAGGATCTGCAAGGAGGAATGGCAGAGGATCCCCAAATCCAGGTGTGAAAAACTTGTTGCATCTTTCCCAAAAAGACTCATGGCTGTATTAGATCAAAAGGGTGCAAATACTAAATACTGAGCAAAGGGTCTGAATACTTAGGAACATGTGATATTTCAGTTTTGTCTTTTTTAATAAATCTGCAAAAATGTTAACAATTCTGTGTTTTTCTCTCAATATGGGGTGCTGTGTGTACATTAACGAGGAAAAAAATGAACTTAAATGATTTTAGCAAATGGCTGCAATATAACAAAGAGTGAAAATTTTAAGGGGGTCTGAATACTTTCCGTACCCACTGTATATACACACACGTGTGTTTGAGCTTTGGGTGCACACCCTAATGCCATGGTCTGTGCACACCTATGATTATTATATACAGTATATTGTAAGGGGACATGCTGAACTGGTTTTGGCAGAAGTAGACTATGCACAAGACAAGGACACCCAGGAACAGAATAACAGGTTTGCCCTGTACTTTTATTCAGAAAGGCAGCAAGCAAATAGCTTTAATGCAGAAGGGTTTTGTACAGCAGGTCCATACCATAAATAAATTATGGAAATGTATATAGTACGGATACATTATATACTGTATATTCACATCAGTTTCTTACCTCAAGGAGCTTATAATCTTAGGTCTTTATCTTACATGCACAAGGCCCAGTTTGGGCAAGAGCCAATAAACCTGCCAGCATGTCTTTGAGGTGTGGGAGGAAATTACCCACAAGCAAATGGAGAACATGCAAACTGCATGTAGCTTGTGTCCGGATGAATACAAATCAGAGACCCCAGTGCTGCAAATAACAAGTACAAACCACTAAACCATACACATCTAATCATCCGACCAACTAACTAATCTCAGGTCAGTTCCAGACTAACAGGGTGACCCCTGTTGAGTTCCCCAAAACAAATAGGCAGCATGTATACCTCTTTCATATTTTGTCAGCATTAACATACAGCAGCAGGCTCCCACAGCAGAGACAGAAAGAGCCATGAGCATCAGTTATCTTGCATTTATAAAGGTCTTTGGACAGCTGAGGACCCAAGGAATAGACACTTTCTACAAAGCTTTATAAAGTCTACACGTTCCAGGACCCAGAACAGCACCTATTAAGATTCTGAGAAAGAAAAAAGTTTGTTTATTAATTTAGAAACTTAAAGTGGTTCTAAAGGCTCAATTCTATGCATGAAGGTAAAAAACCTTCTCTGTGTAGCAGTCCCCCCAGCCCCCGATACTTACCTGATCCCTATCTTGATCCAGCGATGTGCACAAGAGCTTCGGCTCACTGGGGACTCTCCCTCCTCATTGGCTGAGACAGCAGCAAGAGCCACTGACGCCGGCTGCTGTCAATTACAGCCAGTGAGCCAATGAGGAGAGAGAGGAGGCGGGGCCGAGCCATGGCTCTGTGTGTGAATGAACATGAAGAGTCATGGCTCAGGAATGAGCCTGCTTGGGTGCCCCCATCGCAAGCTGCTTGCTCTGGGGGGGGACTCAGCAGGAGGGAGGGACCAAGAGCATTGGCAAAGGGACCCGAGAAGAGGTGGATGCGTCCTGCTTTGTGCAAATCCACCGCACAGAGCAGGTAAGTATTATTTTAAAAAAAAGTAAGCCTTTAATATGACTTTAAGTGACACCAACACTATATATATATATATATAAAGGGGGGTAAATAAAAGGCCTGCAGAACACCCACTCAGCGCCAGATCAAACCCACAGACCTCTAAGCAGTACAAACAGAGATAAAAAGTGGTAAAAATATTTTCTAATATAAAACCACTGAGCAGCCGTTTAAAAATAAAAATAAAAATAAAACCACGGTATAACAATAAAACAGTTCAGTCTCTGTGATAATAAAATACACAAAACAGCGCTTAAAAATCAATAATGATAGACTCGTGGAAAAACCACGGAATAAAAAAAGTCTTATGCCCCATACACACGATCATTTTTAATGTCATTTTTAAAACTGACGTTTTTCTCGTCATTTTTTTTCTTGTTTCCTCTCAAGCCTGTCTTGCGTACACACCATCATTTTAAAAAATGTTCAAGCAAAGCGCGGTGACGTACACCACGTACGACGGCACTATAAAGGGGAAGTTCCGTTCGAATGGCACCACCCTTCATGTTAGCAAAGTTTGGTGAGAGACGATTCACTCTTTTCAGTCTAGTGCTTTTCAGTCCGTTACAGCATGACGAATGTGCTATCTCCATTACGAACGCTAGTTTTACCAGAACGAGCGCTCCCGTCTCATACTTGATTCTGAGCATGCGCATTTTTTTTCACGTCGTTAAAGCATACACACTATCGTTTTTCACGTCGTTAAAAAAAACGACATGAAAAACGACGTGAAAAAAGAGAGCATGTTCGAAATTTTTAATGCCCGTTTTTCACGTCGTTAAAAATGCTCTGGAGCATACACACGATCATTTTTAATGGCCATTTTTTTTAATGGCATTTTTAACGGCATGAAAAATGATCGTGTGTATGGGGCATTAGATGTAGTCAAGGTGATGTAAACAATCCAAAGTGCTGAACGGTGTCTTAGTAGTAATCCTAGCGTGCACCTTCCACCAGGGGGAAACAATAATCTCAATCCACCGCGTGATGCACTCTCCCCAAGCTGGTTAAACTCACCAGAAGATTAAAAAATCAGATTTTTTAATCTTCTGGTGAGTTTAACACCCTCGGGGAGAGTGCATCACGCGGTGGATTGAGATTATTGTTTCCCCCTGGTGGAAGGTGCACGCTAGGATTACTACTAAGTAGTGATGAGCCGAACACCCCTGGGTTCGGTTCGCACCAGAACCTGCGAACGGACCGAAAGTTTGCACGAACTTTAGAACCCTATTAAATACAATGGATGCGAACGTTCGAAATCTAAAGTGCTAATTATAACGACTATTATCCATGTTATTGTCCTAAAAAGGGTTTGGGAACCCGGGTTCTACACCAGGGGACATGTATCAATGCAAAAAGACGTTTTAAAAACGGCAGTTTTTCTGGAGCAGTCATTTTAATGATGCATAAAGTGAAAAAAAAAGTCAAATATTCCTTTAAATATCGTACCTGGGGGGTGTCTAAAGTATGCCTGTGAAGTGCCACGTGTTTCCCGTGTTTAGAACTGTCCCTGCACAAAATTACATTTCTAAAGGAAAAAAAGCCATTTAAAACTGCTTGCGGCTTTAATGTAATGTCTGGTCCCGGTAATATGGATGAAAACCTTTAAGAAAAATGGCATAGCTACCCCATCACACACCCCGCCCCCCCCCCACCCCAGCCCATTACCAGCCCCTTTGGGTCTTGTATGGATATTAAGGGGAACCCCGCACACAAAATAAAAAAGGCCCTATATACTCTGAACAGCCGTATACAGGCGGTGCATACAAGACAGGGACTGTAGGTTTGTTCTTATGTAGAATCTGTTTGTAATTTTGAACAGGTACATTGTTTAAGTGTAGCTCCAGCCAAAAAATATAATTTTAAGCTTTTTGGAAAACATAGGGAAGGGTTATCACCCCTGTAACATTTGTTTTGCTGTCTGTGCAGTGTGCACCTGTTCAGAAAAGTTCACCTCACTTTCTGTCCTAATCACAAATGTTTTTTGAAAATTTGGGGTTTTTATTGAAACAAGAATTGGTGATAAAGAATCAGTGGAGAGGAGACACTTTTTTTCCCATATTAACTCTTACAGGAGAGAATTTGCCTTCCTAGGGGTAGATTTCCTCTCACTTCCTGTTGTATCCTTCCGTTTGCAAGGAGGAGTCGTTTGTAAGTTGGATGTTTGAAAGTAGGGGCCTGCCGTATATACTCAGCTGAAATTTGCCCCTTACATGTTGGTGTTGCCACAACACTGTGAGCCCTCACAGTTACTCTTGGTGGGCGCATGAATGGGTCCTGCTGTGAATTATTAGATCAAGAATTGTAATTGCATGCCCCTGTTGAACAGGGGCTGAAAAATTGGGCCTTTGGTGGTGGTGGTGGTGGTGGTGTTGACACAACACTGTAAGGCCTCACAGTTAGTCTTGGTGGGCGCAGGAATGGGCCCTGCTGTGAATTATTAGATCAAGAATTGTAATTACATGCCCCTGTTAAACAGGGGCAGAAAAATTGAGCCTTAGGCACTGGTGTCACAACACTGCAACCCCTCACAGATACTGTACTTGGAGCACAGCAATGAGCCCTGTTGCAATGTATTGCATCAAAAATTGTGATTACACGCCCCTGTTAAACAGGGGCTGAAAAATTGGGCCTTAGCCACTGGTGCTGGTGCCACGACACTGCAACCACTCCCAGATACTCTAGTTGGAGTGCAGGAATGAGCCCTGCTGCAAAGCATTGCATGAAAAATTGTAATAACACACCCCTGTTAAACAGGGGCTGAAAAATTGGGCCTTAGCCACTGGTGGCGGCACCCAGAAACAAAAATGTTCTTCCAAGCTATCATCGTCAATCGGATCATTGAGGAGGAGGAGGATAGTCAGTCAACATAACAGGACAGTCTCTCAGCATCAGCATCAGTCTTGAAGGGATGTGACATTTGAACATAAATTAGTCTGTTATATCAGCTTCAGGTGTTTGGTAGCTGGTGGTGATCCAAGACTGGTTCATCTTTATGAAGGTCAGTCGATCAACAGAGTCGGTGGACAGGCGCACCCTGTGATCCGTGACAAATCCTCCAGCAGCACTGAATGTGCGTTCTGAAAGAACGCTGGATGCAAGACAGGCCAGTAGCTCAATTGCATACTGTGCAAGCTCTGGCCAGTGATCCATCCTCAAGACCCAGTAAGCCAGAGGATTTTCGGTGGGGAAGGTGTCCAAGTCTGACCTTGCCCCTAGGTATTCCTGCACCATGTATATCAGACGCTGGCCATGGTTGCTGGAACCGATCATACCTTGGGGCTGCGGACTAAAGAATTGTCTGAATGCTTCGGTCAGACGGCCACCTTCCCCACCGCTCCTTCTTTGACTGACCGAAGCCTCAGCAACTCGTTGTCCAGGACCAGGAGTTTGTAACCTCCCAGTCTCTGGGAACGCGTTGCACAGACCTTTCTGCAAGGCCTCCCGGAGTTGTCTCATCCTCTGCTCCCTCTGCGACGGTAAGATAAGGTCCGCAACCTTACCCTTGTACCGTGGATCAAGGAGAGTGGCCAGCCAGTAATGGTCCCTCTCCTTGATCCGAAGAATACGAGGATCCTTCCGCAGACTTTGCAGGATCAGGGAGGCCATGCAGCGTAGGTTAGCTGAGGCATTCAGTCCGGAATCCTCTGGGTCACTAAGGACGACATGATCCGCAGCCACCTCCTCCCAGCCACGTACAAGTCCACCGGTTTCTTGGGACTGTAAAACATCCCTAAAACTCTGCTGCTGATGATGCTGAGTGCCAGCCTCCACCTCCATGCTGACACAATCCTCCTCCTCCTCCTCTTCTTCCTGTGCGATGGGTGGGACAAAAGGAACACTGTCTGGGTAAAGGGGGCCTTGAGAGGCAAGGAAGTCCTCCTCTTCCTGCCTCTGTTCTGCCTCAAGTGCCCTGTCCATTATTCCATGCAGCGTATGTTCCAACAGGTGGACAAGAGGTACAGTGTCACTGATGCATGCACTGTCACTGCTCACCATCCTCGTGGCCTCCTCAAATGGTGCCAGGACAGTGCATGCATCCCTGATCATGCCCCACTGGCGTGGTGAAAAAAAACCGAGCTCCCCTGACCCTGTCCTGGTGCCGTAGTCGCACAGGTACTCATTGATGGCCCTCTGCTGCGTGTGCAGCGGCTGCAGCATGGCCAACGTTGAGTTCCACCTGGTGGGCATGTCACATATAAGGCGGTTCTTGGGCAGGTTCAACTCCTTTTGCAGCTCAGCCAGGCGAGCACTGGCATTATAAGATCTGCGGAAATGCACACAGACTTTCCTGGCCTGCCTCAGGACATCCTGTAAGCCCGGGTACCTGCCCAAGAACCGCTGCACCACCAGGTTAAGGATGTGAGCCACACAGGGCACATGGGTCAGTTGTCCCTGTCGGAGAGCGGAGAGGAGGTTGGTGCCATTGTCGCAAACTACCATTCCTGGCTTCAGCTGGCGTGGCGTCAACCACCTCTCGGCCTGCCCCTGCAGAGCAGACAGAACCTCTGCCCCAGTGTGGCTCCTGTCCCCCAAACACACCAGCGCAAGCACGGCATGGCATCTTTTTGCCTGCGTACTTGCATAGCCCCTTGAACGCCTACGGAGCACCGCTGGTTCCGAGGACAAAGCACAGGAAGAGGCCACGGAGGAAGAAGAAGAGGAGGGGGTGGAGGACAGAGGTGTGTCACAACCAGTAGTAGCATTTTGGAGGCGTGGCGGTGGAACAACCTCCAACACTACTGCACCTTGTCCTGCATCCTTCCCAGCTGCCAAAAGAGTGACCCAATGGGCCGTGAAAGAAAGGTAACGTCCCTGTCCATGCCTGCTGGACCATGAGTCTGCGGTAATATGCACCTTACCGCTGACCGCCCTGTCCAGCGAGGCCAAGACATTGCCTTCCACATGCCGGTAGAGAGCCGGAATCGCCTTCCGTGAGAAAAAGTGGCGTTTGGGAACCTGCCACTGAGGAACCGCACATTGCACAAACTCACGGAAGGGGGCCGAGTCTACCAACTGAAAAGGCAGCAGTTGAAGCGCTAGCAATTTAGCCAAGCTAGCATTCAACCGCTGGGCATGTGGATGGCTGGGAGTGAACTTCTTTTGATGGTCCAGCAGCTGGAGCAGGGAAATTTGCCTGCTAGAATCGGACGTTGGTGTACTGCTAGCAGAGTGCCCGCAAGTACTTGGCTGTGACAGAGCAGGTTTCAGAGAGGACTGAAGGTATAGTGGGGTTGGAGATCCCAGCTGATGCGGTGCAAGAAGAGGTTAGCTTTGTTCTTTGGTGTGGGTCTTTAAGGTAGGCTTGCCAACGAGCTGCATGGCAGGTCAACATATGTCTGGTCAAGCATGTGGTGCCCAAGCGGGTGATGTTTTGGCCACGCGATATACGCTTGAGACATATGTTGCAAACAGCAGCTGTGCGATCTGATGCACTCGACTCAAAAAAGGCCCACACCAAAGAACTTTTTGAATAACGGGCAGAGGCAGCGCCCTGCACAGGCGGAGCTCTGCGGTGTGATTCCGTCGGTGTGCTGCCCTTACGCTGGCCCCCCGAGGGCATCCTGCCTCGTTGGAGATGTGCCTCCTCCTCATCCTCCTCCTCCTCCTCTCTCCTATTATGCACCCACGTGGAGTCAGTGACCTCATCATCCCCTCCCTCCTCATCACTGGAGCCAATCTGGCAGTATGCTGCAGCTGCTGGAACATGACTGCCAGATTGGTGTCCTTCTTGAGCATCCCCTCTCTCTGCTCTCACGCTACTGCCTTCCTCTAGCTGGGTATCATCATCAGACCCTTCGAAACGCTGGGCATCCTCCTGGAGCATGTACCCAACACTGTGCTCAAACAGTTCGGGGGACTCCTCAGGAGGACATGGTTGGTCTAGGGAAGGAGTGACTGATGATGACATTGATACCAGGGAAGAGGACGCTTTGGCAGCTGCTTTGCCAGTACCCTGAGCCTGGGTGAGAGAGGATGAGGAGGATGAGGAGGGCTTGGTCATCCACTCTACCAAGTCTTCGGCATGATGCGGCTCAACACGTCCAGCTGCCGAAAAGAAGGACAAGCGTGTCCCATGGCCACGTGCTGATGGCGATGCACCGCGTCCACGACCAGCACTGTTGTCTCTAGACACAGAGCCTGCTTGCCCTCTTTTATTGGCTCCTGACTGTCTGCCTCTCCTTGTTTGCCTTCCAGCCATTCTAATGGCCTGCAGGGAAATGGGAAAAGCAGCAATACAGGCTAAGTTAAGGTGTAATATGGTCAGGAGGCACACTCCGCCCACTGTAAGTGCCGCAAAATCCTGTTGGTGTAACACACCAGGAAAAAGCAGCAATACAGGCTAAGTTAAGGTGTAATATGGTCAGGAGGCACACTCCGCCCGCTGTAAGTGCCGCAAAATCCTGTTGGTGTAACACACCAGGAAAAAACAGCAATACAGGCTAAGTTAAGGTGTAATATGGTCAGGAGGCACACTCCGCCCGCTGTAAGTGCCGCAAAATCCTGTTTGTGTAACACACCAGGAAAAAGCAGCAATACAGGCTAAGTTAAGGTGTAATATGGTCAGGAGGCACACTCCGCCCGCTGTAAGTGCCGCAAAATTCTGTTTGTGTAACACACCAGGAAAAAGCAGCAATACAGGCTAAGTTAAGGTGTAATATGGTCAGGAGGCACACTCCGCCCGCTGTAAGTGCCGCAAAATCCTGTTTGTGTAACACACCAGGAAAAAGCAGCAATACAGGCTAAGTTAAGGTGTAATATGGTCAGGAGGCACACTCCGCCCGCTGTAAGTGCCGCAAAATCCTGTTTGTGTAACACACCAGGAAAAAGCAGCAAAACAGGCGAAGTTAAGGTGTAATATGGTCAGGAGGTACACTCCGCCCGCTGTAAGTGCCGCAAAATCCTGTTGGTGTAACACACCAGGAAAAAACAGCAATACAGGCTAAGTTAAGGTGTAATATGGTCAGGAGGCACACTCCGCCCGCTGTAAGTGCCGCAAAATCCTGTTTGTGTAACACACCAGGAAAAAGCAGCAATACAGGCTAAGTTAAGGTGTAATATGGTCAGGAGGTACACTCCGCCCGCTGTAAGTGCCGCAAAATCCTGTTGGTGTAACACACCAGGAAAAAGCAGCAATACGGGCTAACTTCAGGTGTATAATGTGCAGGAGGCTTAGCAACAATGACACTGACACTGTCCCCTGCCTATCCTTCTCTCTCCCTGCACACAAGGTTTATCAAAGTATAGGACACTGACACTCTCCCTGCCTATCCTTCTCTCTCCCTGCACACAAGGTTTAGCAAAGAATATGACACTGACACTGTCCCCTGCCTATCCTTCTCTCTCCCTGCACACACAAGGTTTATCAAAGTATATGACACTGACACTCTCCCTGCCTATCCTTCTCTGTCCCTACACACAAGGTTTAGCAAATAATAGATTTGACAAGATTTGACACTGTCCCTGCCTATCCTTCACTTTCCCTGCTCCGGAACACACTACACAAGGCCGCCGCGCTGGCGGCCTTTTATAGTGTGGGGCGTGTACTAAACCCCCTCAGCTATAATTGGCCACAGGCATCCTGCCTGTGGCCAATCATTGCTCTCCTCGCTGCCGGCGCTGTGATTGGCCAAGCATGCAGGGTCACAGTGCATGCTTGGCCAATCACAGCGCCGGGATTACACTGCGATGGCGCAGTGTATTGTGGGCCGTTTGCGTCACTCGAATTTGGCGCGAACGGCCCAAATCGTTCGTTGTTCGCCGAACGCGCGAACAGCCGATGTTCGAGTTGAACCTATGTTCGACTCGAACACCGAGCTCATCCCTACTACTAAGACACCATTCAGCACTTTGGATTGTTTACATCACCTTGACTACATCTAAGACTTTCTTTATTCAGTGGTTTTTCCACGAGTCTATCATTATTGATTTTTAAGCGCTGTTTTGTGTATTTTAATATCACAGAGACTGAACTGTTTTATTCTTATACCGTGGTTTTATATATTATATATATATATACATACATACATACATACATACATACATACTTATACACACACACACACACACATAGTATCTCACAAAAGTGAGTACACTCCTCACATTTTTGTAAATATTTTATTAAATATTTTCATGTGACAACACTGAAGAAATTACACTTTGCTATAATGTAAAGTAGTGAGTGTACAGCTTGTATGACAGTGTAAATTTGCTGTCCCCTCAAAATAACTCAGCATACAGCCATTAATGTCTAAACCGCTGGCAAAAAAGTGAGTACATCCCTAAGTGAAAATGTCTAAATTGGGCCCAATTAGCCATTTTTACCTCCCCCGGTGTCATGTGACTCGTTAGTGTTACAAGGTCTCAGGTGTGAATGGGGAGCAGATGTGTTAAATTTGGTGTTATCACTCTCACTCTCTCATACTGGTCACTAGAAGTTAAACAAGACACCCCAAGGAAAATGGAGGATCTGAAAAAAAAGAAAAGTTGCTATAAAAAAAGATGGCCTAGGCTATAAAAGAAGATTGCCAAGACCCTGAAACTGAGCTGCAGCACGGTGGCCAAGACCATACAGTGGTTTAACAGGATAGGTTTCACTCAGACTAGGCCCTTCCTTGGTCGACCAAAGAAGTTGAGTGCATGTGCTTAGCCTCATATCCACAGGTTGTCTTTGGCAAATAGACGTATGAGTGCTGCCAGCATTGCTGCAGAGGTTGAAGGGGTGGGGGGTCAGCCTGTCAGTGCTCAGACCATACGCCGCACACTGCATCAAATTGGTTTGCATGGCTGTTGTCCCAGAAGGAAGCCTCTTCTAAAGATGATGCACAAGAAAGACAGCAAACAGGTTGCTGAAGACAAACGGACTAAGGACATGGATCCCCTCCCTTTGGAGACTGGGCCGCAGGGCAGTATTCCAACATGATAACGACCCCAAACACAACTCCAAGATGACCACTGCCTTGCTAAGAAGCTGAGGTGATGAACTGGCCGAGCATGTCTCCAGACCTAAACCCTATTGAGCATCTCTGGGGCATCCTCAAACGAAAAGTGAAGGAGCGCAAGGTCCCTCACATCCACCAGCTCTACAATTTCGTCATGGAGGAGTGGAAGAGGACTCCAGTGGCAACCTGTGAAGCTCTGGTGAACTCCATGCCCAAGAGGGTTAAGGCAGTGCTGGAAAATAATGGTGGTCACACAAAATATTGACACTTTGGGCCCAATTTGGAAACTGTCACTTAGGGGTGTACTCACTTTTGTTGCCAGCGGTTTAGACATTAATGACTGTGTGTTGAGTTATTTTGAGGGGACAGCAAATTTACACTGTTATACAAGCTGTACACTCACTACTTTACATTGTAGCAAAGTGTAATTTCTTCAGTGTTGTCACATAAAAAGATATAATAAAATATTTACAAAAATGTGAGGGGCGTACTCACCGAGATACTATATATATATATATATATATATATATATATATATATATATATACACACACACACTGTATATACAGTTGTGCTCATAAGTTTATATACCCTGGCAGAATTTATGATTTCTTGGCCATTTTTCAGAGAATATGAATGATAACAGAAAAAAATATATATCTTTCATTCGTGGTTAGTGTTTGGCTGAGGCCATTTATTATCAATCAACGGTGTTAACTTTTTAAAATCATAATCACAACAGAAACTTCCCAAATGACCTTGATCAAAAGTTTACATACCCCATTTCATAATACCATGTATTGCCACCTTTAACATCAATGACAGCTTGAAGTCTTTGGTGGTATTTGTGGATAAGGCTCTTTATCTTCTCAGATGGTAAACCTGCCCATTCCTCTTGGTATAAGCCTATAAATTCTTGGGCTGTCTTGAATGAACTGCACGTTTGAGATCTCCCCAGAGTGGCTCAATGATATTGAGGTCAGGAGACTGAAATGGCCACTCCAGAACCTTCACTTTATTCTGTTGTAGCCAATGACAGGTCGACTTGGCCTTGTGTTTTGGATCATTGTCATGTTGGAATGTCCAAGTACATCCCATGCGCATGTTTCTTGGCTGATGAATTTCAGTATTTTTTGATAACATACTGCATTCATCTTGCCATAAATTTTGACCAAATTTCCTGTGCTTTTGTAGCTCACACATCACCAAAACATCAGCGATCCACCTCCGTGTTTCACAGTAGGAATGGTGTACCTTTCATCATAGGCCTTGTTGACACCTCTCCAAATGTAGTGTTTATGGTTGTGGCCAAAAAGCAAAATTTTGGTCTCATCACTCCAAATGACTTTGTGCAGGAAGGTTTGAGGCTTGTCTCTGTGCTGTTTGACGTATTGTAAGCGGGATATTTTGTGGCATTTGCATAGTAATGGCTTTCTTCTGGCGACTCGACCATGCAGCCCATCTTTTTTCAAGTGCCTCCTTATTGTGCATCTTGAAACAGTCACACCACATGTTTTCAGAAAGTCCTGTATTTCACCTGAAGTTATTTGTGGGTTTTTCTTTCCATCCCGAACAATTTTCCTGGCAGTTGTTGCGGAAATTTAAGTTGCTCTACCTGGCCGTGGTTTGGTTTCAACAGAACCCCTAATTTTCCACTTCATGATTAGAGTTTGAACACTGCTGATTGGCATTCTCAATTCCTTGGATATCTTTTTATATTCCTTTCTTTGTTTTATACAATTCAACTACCCTTTCCTGCAGATCCTTTGACAATTCTTCCCCATGACTCAGAATCCAGAAATGTTAGTGCAGCACTGGATGATAGATGCAAGGGTCTGTCAGGAGTCCAGAAACTCATTGACCTTTAAGGCCGGGTTCACACTTGTGCGACACAAGAGCCGTCCTTCTTTGGATCCGACTTTGCCCTGCGAAATGAAGCCGACATATGTCCGACTTTCAATGAACGGGGATCCGACTTGGATCCCCGCCAATACCAGGCACTGTGTATGGTATGAATCTTGAGGGGGATCGCCACACCAAATTTTAAATAAAAAACTGGCATGGGTTCCCCCTCCAAGAGCATACCAGGCCCTTGAGTCTGGTATGGATTTTAAGGGGAACCCCCTACGCCAAAAAAACGGCGTGGGGGTCTCCCCAAAATCCAAACCAGACCCTTACCTGAGCACGCAACCTGGCAGGCTGCAGGGGAAGAGGGGGGATGAGAGAGCGGCCCCCCTCCCTCCTGAACCGTACCAGGCCGCATGCCCTCCTCAACATGAGGGGTTTGGTGCTTTGGGGCAGGGGGGCGACCTGCGGCCCCCCACCCCAAAGCACCCTGCCCCCATGTTGATGAGGACAGGGCCTCTTCCCGACAACCCTGGTCGTTGGCTGTCAGGGTCTGCGAGCGGGGGGCTTATCGGAATACGGGAGCCCCCCTTTAATAAGGGGGCCCCCAGATCCCGGCCCCCCACCCTATGTGAATGAGTATGGGGTACATCGTACCCCTACCCATTCACCTGGTGGAAAAAAATGGCAATAAAAAAACACACACAGCTTTTTAAAGCAATTTATTGCACATCTCCGGGGCTCTTCTCTTGACTTCGGGGGTCTCCGGGCTCTCCAGTTCTTCCTTCCTTCTGCCGGGCCTTCGCTATCTTCTTCCAGCTCTTTTGCTATCGGGGCCCGGTCTTCTCCGTCGCCTTCTTCCCTCGTTCTCCGGTTCTTTCTTCCTTCCTTCTGCCAGCCCCTCCACTATCTTCTTCCAGCTCTTTTGCTAGTGGAGGGGCCGGTCTTCCCGTCGCCGTCTTCTTCCCTCTTCTCCTTCTCGATGTTGACACGTCGCTTCCTCCCGCTGTAATGCTTGGCTGTTCGCTCCGCAGCGATTTATATAGGCTTCTCATGACGTCACATGCTCCCATGACGTCACAGTCACATGCTCCGGGGGCCACCCGGAGCATGTGACTGTGACGTCATGAGAAGCCTATATAAATCGCTGCGGAGCGAACAGCCAAGCATTACAGCGGAAGGAAGCGACGTGTCAACATCGAGAAGGAGACGAGGGAAGAAGACGCCGACGGGAAGACCGGCCCCTCCACTAGCAAAAGAGCTGGAAGAAGATAGTGGAGGGGCCGGCAGAAGGAAGAAAGAAAGAACCGGAGAGCGAGGGAAGAAGGCGACGGAGAAGACCGGGCCCCGCTAGCAAAAGAGCTGGAAGAAGATAGCGGAGGCCTGGCAGAAGGAAGGAAGAACCGGAGAGCGCGGAGACCCCCGAAGTCGGAAGAAGACCCCCGGAGCTGTGCAATAAATTGCTTTAAAAAGCTGTGTGTGTTTTTTTATTGCCATTTTTTTCCACCAGGTGAATGGGTAGGGGTACGATGTACCCCATACTCATTCACATAGGATGGGGGGCTGGGATCTGGGGGCCCTCTTATTAAAGGGGGCTCCCAGATTCCGATAAGCCCCCCGCCCGCAGACCCGACAACCAACGGCCAGGGTTGTCGGGAAGAGACCCTGTCCTCATCAACATGGGGGCAGGGTGCTTTGGGGTGGGGGGGCCGCAGGTCACCCCCCTGCCCAAAAGCACCAAACCCCCCATGTTGAGGGCATGCGGCCTAGTACGGTTCAGGAGGGAGGGGGGGCGCTCTCTCGTCCCCCCCTCTTCCCCTGCGGCCTGCCAGGTTGCATGCTCGGATAAGGGTCTGGTTTGGATTTTGGGGGAACCCCCACGCTGTTTTTTCAGCGTAGGGGTTCCCCTTAAAATCCATACCAGACCCAAGGGCCTGGTATGCTCTTGGAGGGGAACCCATGCTGTTTTTTTATTTAAAATTTGGCCTGGAGTTCCCCCTCAAGAGCAGCAGAGCACAAGTCGCATGCCAAAGTCGGATCATGCAAGACTGCGGTCCGACTTTGATCCGACTTCAATGATAGTCAATGAGCTGAAGTCGGGTCAAAGTCGGACCAAAGTAGTACAGGGAGCATTTTCAAAGTCGGACCGACATGTGTCGGACCAGTTAAGACGGCTCCCATAGGGAAACATTGATTTTCACACGTCATGCGACATGAGCTCCCAATGTCGGAGCGTTTGTCGTCCCTGTGTGAACCCGGCCTTATACACACACATACGAATTACAAGCAAACAGATCACAGGTGAGGATAGTTACCTTTATTAACCATTAAAACCCCTTTGTGTCAACTTGTGTGCATGTTATCAGGCCAAAATCACCAGGGTATGTAAACTTTTCATCAGTGTCAATTGGGTAGTTTCTGTTGTTATGATTTTAAAAAGAGTAAAAAAATATAATAATAAATAATAAATGGCTTCAGCCAAAACACTAACCAGTGAAAGAAAAGTTTTTGTGTTATCATTCATATTCTCTGAAAAATGGCCAAGAAATCATAAATTCTGCCAGGGTATGTAAACGTTTGAGCACAACTATATATATTATGTATGCCAGTATAGGATGCATACATTATATACGTAAAATGTAATGGGTACATGCATTTTTACTATGTATTTGTAATTTTAGAGTTGTATATTGTCTAGCATGATTTGGTTCCACTCCAGACAGTTCTGGCAGACAGTACATAGAATCACTCAAACATTCACCGAATACCAGATTTTGGAGGAACCAGCCTTCTTTTTGTTACACAATACACAAATTCCACCAAAAATATATATAAATTCAGTTGTATGCCATCTGATAAATGCGGCAAAAAAGCTGCATTACGACAAACTGGAAAGATTTAAGAGCTCCCTCGATTTCGAGGTGGCTGAATAAAGTTAGAAGAGTGGGAATAATGGAAAAACTTTTACCCATGACGATGGATAGAAAAAAACAAATTAAAAGAAACATGGGCGCCATGGGAGTTATTTGTACAATCAGAAAAAGGTAAAAGGCTATTAGGAGAAGAGAGAGAAGAGAAGGTAGGAAGGGAAGGGAGAAGGAGTATCCTGAAAAGGCCTACATTATGGGAGACAATTTGTTTTCTTCACCCCCCTCCTACCCTCCCCCCTTTTGTCCCCCCCCCCTTTTTTTTCGTTTCTTTGTTTTTCCTCTGTGCATAGCGGAAATAAGGAAAGGAAGAGGTCGGGGTTTAGGGGAAGGGATATGGGGAGGGATAGGGAAACAGAGGAAGGGAGACAGGGATAGAGGAAAATGGGTGTTGGGGAGAAGAGGAATATAAGAAATTAAAATAGTGGGGAATGTATAGACTAAAGAAATCTCTTCGAACAAATTATATAGATAAAATGAACCTAATTTGAACAATGTGTATAATATGAGTAATTTGCTGTAATCTAAATGTAATGATGTACCTCTATACCCTGATAAAGGAAAATAAAGAATAAAAAAATAAAAGATCACTTTTCTTCAGTACCTGCATCTCTACTCGGCTAATTTTGTGTCATAAGCCAGAAGATTAGTATTGTTGCTATAGCAATAGGGGGATCTGCTGGCTTGAGTTCCAACTTTGGGTACAGGAACAGATTTTGTCAGGACCTGGGTCTGGAACCTGAGCATTCTGGTGTGTCTGGGTGTGTCTTTTCTCAATGTGCCTCCGGGGATGCTCAATATTAGGGATGAGCCGAACACCCCCCGGTTCGGATCGCATCCAGAACATGCGAACGGACAGATAGTTCGCGCAAACTTTTGAATCCCGTTAAAGTCTATGGAACTCGAACGTAAGAAATCAAAAGTGTGAATTTTAAAGGCTAATATGCAAGTTATTGTCCTAAAAAGGGTTTGGGGACCCGTGTCCTGCCCCAGGGTACATGTATCAATGCAAAAAACTGTTTTAAAAACTGCAGTTTTTTCAGGAGCAGTGATTTTAATGAAGCTTAAAGTGAAAAAATAAAAGTGAAATATTCCTTTAAATATCGTGCCTGGGGGGGGGGGGGGGTGTCTATAGTATGCCTGTAAAGTGGCGCGGATTTCCTGTGTTTATAACTGTCCCTGCACAAAATGACATTTCTAAAGGAATAAAAGTAATTTAAAACTGCTTGCGGCTTTAATGTAATGTCTGGTCCTGGCAATATGGATAAGAATCATTGAGAAAAACAGCATGGGTCCCCCCCTCCAGCCCATTACCAGGCCCTTTGGGTCTGGTATGGATATTAAGGGGCACCCCGCACCGAAATAAAAAACAGGGCTTGGGGCCCCCAGGCCCTATATACTCTGAACAGCAGTATACAGGCGGTGCAAACAAGACAGAGACTGTAGGTTTGTTCTTAAGTAGAATCTGTTTGTAATTTTTAATTGGTACATTTTTAAAGTGTAGCTACAGCCAAAAAATCTATTTTTAAGTTTTTTGGAAAACATAGGGAAGGGTTATCACCCCTGTAACATTTGTTTTGCTGACTGTGCACCTGTTCAGAAGATTTCACCTCATTTTCTGTCCCAATGACAATTGGATTTAGAAAATTTGGGTTTTTTAGGGAAACAAGGATTGGTGATAAAGCATCAGTGGAGAGGAGACACCTTTTTCCCATATTAACTCTTACAGGAGAGAATTTCCCTTCCTAGGGGTAGATTTCCTCTCACTTCCTGTTGTCTCCCTCCGTTTGTAAGTAGGAGTCGTTTGAAAGTAGGGGCCTACCCTATGTACTCTGCAGAAATTGTTGCCACAACACTGTAAGCCCTCACAGTTACTCTTGGTGGGCGCTGGAACGCCCTGCTGTGAACTATTATATCAAGAATTGTAATTACATGCCATTGTTGAACAGTGGTAGAATAATTGGGCCTTTGGTGGTGGTGGTGCTGGTGCCACAACA
Organism: Rana muscosa; assembly: GCA_029206835.1. Lineage (NCBI taxonomy): Eukaryota > Metazoa > Chordata > Amphibia > Anura > Ranidae > Rana > Rana muscosa. The sequence goes on from CM055126.1 coordinate 131,129,035, forward strand.
CTAAGTCCCCACAGTTACTCTTGGTTGGCGCTGGAACGGGCCCTGCTGTGAAATATTATATCAAGAATTGTAATTACATGCCCCTGTTGAACAGGGGCAGAAAAATTGGGCCTTAGGCACTGGTGCCACAACACTGCAATCCCTCACAGATACTCTAGTTGGAGTGCAGGAATGAGCCCTGCTGCAACGTATTGCAGACAAAATTATAATTACATGCCCCTGTTAACCACTTAACGACCGCCCACTGTAAATATACGTCGGCAGAATGGCACCGACAGGCAGAATCACGTATATCTACATGACTGCCTTTGTATAGTTGGGGGGTCCCATCGGACCCCCCTTCTTTACAGTGAGCGGCCGTTATTCGTTTGGGAGCGATCAGGGATGAGGGGACAGCCGTTCGATTCCGGCCACCCCCTCTCGATCGCTCCCGGCGAATGAGAGAGCTTCCCTGCCTGTGTAATGTTTACACAGGCAGAGGAAGTGATGTCATCTCTCCTGCGGCGCTCACATATACCGAGCGCCGCACAGGAGAAGATGCAGGTTAGTGCACAAAACACTACACTGACACCAGGACACATAGGCACATAAATCGCCCCCCCAGGCCCCCCCATACACCCCAGATCACCCCCCAGCCCCCAGTCACAGTGTCACTGATTGCAGTGACCATTTATTTACTGATCACTGCAATCAGTGACATTTGTGACTGTAAAAGTGTCACTAAAGTTTAGTCTTAGGTCCAGTGTAGCCCCCTAACCCCCCCTAATAAAGGTTTAAGCCCCTGATCGCCCCCCAGATAACCCTTTCACCCCCTAGCACCGCCGTCACTAAGCGATCATTTTTCTGATCGCTGTCTTAGCGTCGGTGATGCCGATCAGTAGCCAGTTATTTTCTTAGGTTCGCCGCAGGTTTTTATTGCGTCGGGTACCCCCATATATTACCTAATAAAGGTTTAACCCCCTTGATCGCCCCCCAGGTAACCCTTTCACCCCCTATCACCACTGTCGCTAAGCGATCGTTTTTCTGATCGCTGTCTTAGTGTCGGTGATGCCGATAGGTAGCCAGTAATTTTTTTTAGGTTCGCCGTCAGGTTTTTATATAGCGTCAGGTACCCCCATATATTACCTAATAAAGGTTTTAACCCCCTAATTGCCCCTAGTTAACCCTTTCACCAGTAATCACCATATAAGTGTTACAGGTGACGCTGGTTAGTTAGTTTGCTTTTTATAGTGTCAGGGCACCCGCCGTATATAACTCAATAAAGGTTTAACCCCCTGATCGCCCGGCGGGTGATATCAATTAGGATTTAGCGTCAGAGAGGGTCTGCGTCACACCCCAGGCAGCGTCAGGTTAGGGCCAGTAACGCTAACACCCACGCGTGAAGCATACACCCCCCTTAGTGGTATAGTATCTGAACAGATCAATATCTGATCTGATCAGATCTATACTAGCGTCCCCAGCAGTTTAGGGTTCCCAAAAACGCAGTGTTAGCGGGATCAGCCCAGATACCTGCTAGCACCTGCGTTTTGCACCTCCGTCCAGCCCAGGCCACCCAAGTGCAGTATCGATCGATCACTGTCACTTGCAAAACACAACACACATAACTGCAGCGTTCGCAGAGACAGGCCTGATCCCTGTGACTCCAGTGTTGTAGGAGGTGATTTCACCACCACAGTTAAAAAAAAAAAAGCATATATGCCGAAGCATTGGGGCAGCAGGGGCGGAGGAGCGATTTTGCTCCTAATGCCACATACATACGGTCGAAATTCCGACAGAGGCTTGCCCGTGGAAAAGTCTGACCATGTGTACGCGGCATAACTTTTGCGGGAAGATGCCCCCATGCTTCGGCATATATAAATGGTGCATGTATGCCCATCATTAGAAGTGGGTGGATGAAGGGCGGTATTCTAATGGTGGGCATACCCACCGATCAATCTTTTTTTTTCGTTCAGCCAACAGGCTGCATGAAAAAAAAGATTACAATACATGTCCAACAAGGACCAGCAACGTACTGGTATGTTGCTGGACTTTGAATGTTTATACCAGAATGATGCCTGCGGGTTTAGGTATCATCTTGGTATCATTATTTTCAGCCAGCGGCCGGCTTTCATGTAAAAGCAATCCTAGTGGCTAATTAGCCTCTGGACTGCTTTTACAAGCAGTGGGACGGAATGTCCCCCCCCCGGATATAAAAAGCGCCATTGGGAAATTGGGAAAGCATTTTATCACACCGATCTTGGTGTGGTCAGATGCTTTGAGGGCAGAGGAAAGATCTAGGGTCCAATAGACCCCAGTTTTTTTCAAAAAAAGAGTACCTGTCACTACCTATTGCTATCATAGGGGATATTTACATTCCCTGAGATAACAATAAAAATGATTAAAAAAAAAACAATATGGAAGCAACAGTTTAAAAATAAAATAAAAAAGCAAAATTAATAATAAAAAAAAAAAAAAAGCACCCCTGTCCTGCCCTGCTCTTGCCCAATGGCGAACGCAAGTGTCGGTCTGGCGTCATATGTAAACAGCAATTGCACCATGCATGTGAGGTATCACCGCGAAGGTCAGATCGAGGGCAGTAATTTTAGCAGTAGACCTCCTCTGTAAATCTAACGGCGTAACCTGTAAAGGCTTTTAAAGGTTTTTAAAAATGTATGTAGTTTGTCGCCAATGCGCGTTTGTGCGAAATTTTAAAGCTTGTCGTGTTTGGTATCTATGTACTCGGCCTAGGATCGTCTTTTTTATTTCATCAAACATTTGGGTAATATAGTGTGTTTTAGTGCATTAAAATTAAAAAAAGTGTATTTTTCCCCAAAAAATGCGTTTGAAAAATCGCTGCGCAAATACTGTGTAGAAAAAAAAATGCAACACCCACCATTTTAATCTGTAGGGCCTTTGCTTTAAAAATATATATAATGTTTGGGGGTTCAACATAATTTTCTTGCAAAAAAAAAAATGTTTTCATGTAAACAAAAAGTGTCAAAAAGGGCTTTGTCTTCAAGTGGTTAGAAGAGTGGATGTAAGTTTCCTAATGTTGTGTATAAAATGCCAGAACAGTTCAAAACCCCCCCAAATGACCCCATTTTGGAAAGTAGACACCCCAAGCTATATACTGAGAGGCATGTCGAGTCCATGGAATATTTTATATGTTGACACAAGTTGCGGAAAAAAGACAATTTATTTATTTTTATTTTATTTTTTTGCACAAAGTTGTCACTAAATGATATTTCTTTCTCGTACATCACGGGACACAGAGCGACATAGTCATTACTAATGGGTTATATAGATACCGTCAGGTGCTGGCACTGGCAACTTCCAAAACCGGAAGTACCCTCCCCTATATAAGCCCCTCCCATCCGGGAGCACCTCAGTTTTTTGCCAGTGTCTAAGGTGTTGGCCAAGAAGAAACATGTGTTTTTCACTGAGCTTGCGTACAGGTTCTTTTGGGCCTCAGTAAGCTATTCCGGATCCGACCAAAAAAGCTTCATAGCTAAACGGTCGGTACCCGGGCCTTGCAGAGAAGAGCAAGGTTTTGCCTGTAATGCTTCTCTTAGGAGAGCTGGACCCTGGGATCCAGAGCTCTGGTCATACCCACGACCAAGATGTTTTCTGTGCAGGGTGCTATACAGGTCCAGGGGAGTGGAATCCTTGGGAACCCGGTCCCTGAAGGTTTGATTACAATGCCTGCCGTGATAGGTGAAGTTTGGGCTTCTGTGGACCAAACAAAGTCCTGCGGCGAGGAAAAGGTAAGTGGGGGCCCTCAGGAACTTGGTTCTATTGAGGGACCCCCAAGCCTATTTTGTCTTTCTGCCTGTTACCTAAGGTATTCCCGCTAATATTCTGTGTATGCCTGTTACTACTGAGAAAATGTAAAAATTTTAATAGTAGGCAAGAAAAAAAAAAAAAAAAAGATGTAAGACCGCGGTACCTGTGTTAGACACTAGAGGCCGCTATGGTTCTTTTTCTTGTAATGTGGATTTTTTTCTTCCAGAATCAAATCCAGGCAGTTGGTATGTTCTCTGCTGGGAAGCTGTCTCCTCTGCCCTGTTGCTGCGCTCATCCATCCCCGGGCCCTGCGGCAAAGGGGGCCCTGGCTCCCATCTAGCTCCTTATTGTTTTTAAAAAAGGGCGCCGAAGGCGCACGTGCCCGCGCGCGTGCGCGTGCACGCGCCTCTATTCATAGAGGCGATCTGAAAAAAGGGGCGGAGCGGGTGGATGACGCTCAGGTGTGCGCCGCGGCGCTACTGCGCATGTGCGGGCGTCCAGCGTGTTTTAAAGCACATTATAGCTGGCTATTGAATGCACAGACAGAGCTAGCAACAGATAAAGGCACACAGAGGTGGTTGATGCAGGCATCCCCTAGAAAGGCACTTTAGTAGACACCAACTGTGATATAGCAGCAATTGTGCTAGACTATTCTCAGTAAAAGTGGTGTATTACGGCTGGAATACCTCAGCTTTAGGCTTAGGAATATGCCGTCCAGAAGCTCCGGAACTGAATCTTCCAGGAAGCGAAGGGGGTCTCATCGGGCTCTGAGGTGGGCATGCTTCTGCTGCACCAGTCTCCCCTGAAGTTCAGAGGTAAGTGACCATAGAGACCCCGCAGGGGTACTTGGTACTGTGGCTGTCCTCAGTCACCTGCTCCTGTGTATGTAACAGAGGAGGTTTTTTCCTCAGCTCTGGGAGGATTAGAGAGAGATTGTCAACATTTATCGCTGCCTCCCTGTCAGGGAAAGCACGCCGATCTCCGTCTCCTCCTTCAGAGTGCCTGTTAGCAGAGCAACAGTCCCATACAGGGATCGACCTGCCTGAAGGGGATCAGGATGAGGTTGATTCTGTTATAGAGGAATCAACAGTGGAGGAACCTTTCTCAGCAGCTCAAGCTGAAAGATTATGGGTTCAGTCTCTGACTAACATGGTCCGATCGGCATTTAAAAATGCACCTTGCGGAACCATCAACCACTACTGTATCCTCGTTGGGGTCGCTAGAAGCCCCCAGACTGTCTGTTCTTTTCCACTTCACCCTTTACTGAAAGGGCTTATTTACCAGGATTGGGAACGTCCTGAGAAAATATTATTCCCCCAAGAGATTTTCGGTGGTCTATCCCATGGAGGATAAGTTCATCAAAAAAAAAAAAATGGAAGGTCCCTACAGTGGACGCAGCCATCTCTTGTATGTATAAATCACTGACATGTCCAGTGGATAATGTCCAAATGTTCAAGAACCCAATAGATAAAAGATTGGAGTCCTTATGAAAGTCTGCTTCTTTCTACAGCAAGCTTGGTGACACAACTAGCAGTAGCAGCTATTGGGGTCTGCTAAGCAGTGAAGGATCAGTTGAAACAGGTCTTGAGGGACTTGACAGATCAGCAGGCCTTGCCCTAGCTGATCTACCTAGAGCCTTAGGCTTTGCGGTTGACGCCATAGAGGATTCAGTCCATCAGGCCTCCCGCCTTACGCTGTCTATAGTACATATGCGTAGGCTCCTATGGCTCAAAAACTGGTCTGCTGAAGCTCCCTGTAAAGAATGGCTGGTTAGCGTCCCATTTCATGGTGAACGCTTATTCAGGGAAAACCTGGACAAATATATCCAGAAAATTTCCAGCGGTAAAAATACGCTCTTGCCGGTTAAAAACAGAGTTAGAGGTCCCTCTTTAAGAGGCCTGCTTCTCCAGTCCCTGGGGCATCGGCTGTGTAACAGTTCCGACGGCCTCCTCGGTCAATTCCCGGGGGTAAAAAACAGGGACAATAGCAGGGTAATGAGAAACCCTGGGTCAGGGGAGGTACAAAACCTCCCCCAAAGTTAAATTCATTGAAGGGTTGCCCCCACTCAGTCGGGTGGGGGGAGGACTCCAGTTGTTCACAAGAGACCTGGCGGGACGCGATCAAGACAGATAGGTGCTCTCCGCAGTATGTTGAGGATACAGATTGGAGTTAAGAGACTCTCCTCCTTCCCATTTTTGAGGTCAAACGTGCCAAGGGATCCCCGGAAGAGAGAGTCCCTCCTGTTGGCACTAGAACAACTATTGCTCCAAGGAGTAATTATGGAGGTTCCCCTGGAAGAATGAGGGTTCGGGTTTTACTCAAACCTCTCTACAGTCCCGAAGCAAACGCGGACGGGAGGCCCATATTAATTCTAAAAGGGCTATACAAATTCCTGTATATCAGGACTTTCCGATGAAGTCGATCCGATCGGTGGCCACTGCCCTACAAGGGGAGGATTGGTTAGCCGCGATCGACATCAAAGATGCTTATCTGCACATTCCCATCTTTCCAGTCTACCAAAAGTTTCTACGCTTTGCAGTAGAAGGGCGCCATTTTCAGTTCAGAGCCTTACCCTTCGGTTTGGCCACAGCACCACGAGTGTTTACAAAAATTCTGGCCCTTTATTGGCCAATCTGAGAACACAAGGTGTAATGATAATGGCATATCTAGATGACTTGTTGCTGATAGACCACTCAGTGAAAAAACTAGACGTGGTCGTTCACAAGACAATCAAGTATCTGGAATCTCACGGTTGGATTATCAACCGAGAAAAGTCAGCCCTAAAAACCAGTCAAAAGTCTGGAATACTTGGGGCTAAGGTTGGATTCAGGCCAGAGAAAAATATTCTTGCCTCGAGGAAAGGTGTTGTCTTTGAAAGATTTGATCCACTTAGTGGGTACAAAAAAGACAGCCGTCCATACGCCTGTGCATGAGGCTGCTGGGAAAAATGGTGGCATCATTCGAAGCAGTACCCTACGGTCAATTCCATTCAAGGAATTTGCAGGGGGCCATACTGTCAGCCTGGAACAAAAAAGTTCAGGCCCTAGACTTACAATGTCCTTGTCCCCTTCCGTTCGCAAGAGCCTCCGTTAGTGGTTGGTTCCCCAGAATCTGGAAAAAGGGAAATCCTTCAGTCTGATTTCTTGGAAGGTGGTCACTACAGATGCCAGCCTTATAGGCTGGGGAGCAGTACTGGAGCAATAGTCTCTCCAGGGCAGATGGTCGGATGCAGAAAAGGCCCTGCCCATCAATCTCTTAGAGATACGAGCAGCCCGGTATGCCCTAGTAGCATGGACATCCAAACTCCAAGGGTCCCCTGTCAGAATTCAATCAGACAATGCCACAGCAGTGGCATATATCAATCATCAGGGGGGCACCAGGAGTCGTGCAGCCCAGAGGGAAGTAAATTACATCCTGAAATGGGCAGAAAAATATGTCCCAGCCATATCTGCGGTATTCATTCCAGGAGCGGAGAATTGGAAGGCGGACTTTCTAAGTCGCCAGCAATTAGGCCCAGAGGAAGGGTCCCTTCACCCCGAGGTTTTCTGGACAATATGTCAGCGGTGGGGAACATCGGATGTAGATCTTCTAGCATCCAGATTCAACGCAAAGGGGGACAGGTTTGTCTCTCGGACAAGGGATCCCCTAGCTTGCGGCTCGGATGCCCTAGTGTTCCCTTGGGATCAGTTCAAGCTGATATATGCATTCACACCGCCACAATGGTTACCTCGATTACTCCGCAGAATCAGGGTAGAAAAGAAACCAGTGATTCCGGTGGCTCCAGCGTGGCCCCGAAGAGCGTGGTACGCGGAGATTGTAAAATTTCAGTGGGGAGTCCTTGGACTCTCCCACGTCGTCCGGACCTGCTTTCGCAAGGACCGATATACCACCCTTCTTTACCAGCCCTAGGTTTGACGGCCTGGCTATGGAAGCCCACATTCTAAAAAAGAGAGGGCTCTCTAATCCTGTGGTATCTACCATGATCAATGCCAGGAAGCCGGTATCCAGGCAGATCTAATATAGAATCTGGAAGGCGTACATCGCGTGGTGTGAGGCCAAGAAATGGCATCCACATAAGTACGTAATAGGTAGGATTCTGGACTTCCTACAATGGGCTGTAGATAGGAAGCTTGCCTTGAGTACTATCAAGGGTCAGATTTCGGCCTTGTCAATATTTTTTCAAAGGCCCTTGGCTTCGCATTCACTAGTCAAAGCCTTTATACAAGGAGTGATGCGTATTAGTCCTCCGGTTAATATTCCCATATGTCCATGGGATCTAAACTTGGTTCTGTCGGTTCTACAGAAACAACCATTTGAACCATTACAGCATATTTCTTTGGTGCTTCTCACCAGGAAATTGATTTTTCTAGTAGCCATTTGTTCGGCTAAAAGAGTGTCGGAATTAGCAGCTATGTCCTGTAAGGAGCCATATCTGGTTATCCATAAGGATAGAGTAGTGTTACGTCCTCATCCAGCCTTTCTTCCTAGGGTGGTATTGAGGTTTCATTTGAACCAAGATGTGGTTCTTCCTTCTTTTTTCCCCAAACCTACTTCGGTAGAGGAAAAGTTATTGCATTCTTTGGATGTAGTAAGAGCAGTTAAAGCTTATCTAAAGGCCACTGCTCAGATTCGCAGAACGGATACTTTGGTTATTCTGCCGGAAGGCCCCAGAAAGGGTCAGGCAGCGTCAAAATCTACTTTAGCCAAGTGGATTCGACAGGTCATAATACAAGCCTATGGCTTGAGAAGGAGACCGCCTCCGTTCAAAGTTAGAGCGCACTCCACGAGAGCAGTTGGAACTTCATGGGCAGTGCATCACCAGGCCTCCCTGGCTCAAATCTGTAAGGCCGCAACATGGTCTTCAGTACACACGTTTACTAGGTTCTACCAGGTGGACGTTAGAAGTCAGGAGGATGTCGCCTTTGGGCGCAGTGTGTTGCAGGCCGCAAAAGATCCTCATGTCTGATAGCGCTCAGCTTATATATGGTGTATCCCCCCCCCTCATTGGGCATTGCTTTAGGACATCCCATTAGTAATGACTATGTCGCTCTGTGTCCCGTGATGTACGAGAAAGAAAATAGGATTTTTATAACAGCTTACCTGTAAAATCCTTTTCTTGGAGTACATCACGGGACACAGAGCTCCCGCCCCTCTTTGGGGACACTTATTGCTTTGCTACAAAACTGAGGTGCTCCCGGATGGGAGGGGCTTATATAGGGGAGGGTACTTCCGGTTTTGGAAGTTGCCAGTGCCAGCACCTGACGGTATCTATATAACCCATTAGTAATGACTATGTCGCTCTGTGTCCCGTGATGTACTCCAAGAAAAGGATTTTACAGGTAAGCTGTTATAAAAATCCTATTATTGCTCAAACATGTCATGGGCATATGTGGAATTACACCCCAAAATACATTCTGTTGCTTCTCCTGAGTACGGGGATACCACATGTGTGAGACTTTTTGGGAGCCTAGCCGCGTACGGGACCCCAAAACCAAGGGGGGACAAGAACCGTACCAGGCCACATGCCCTCAACATAGGGAGACACCCCGGGAATGACACGGCTTCAGCCAGTGACAGCTCTTAAGTAGCTGAGGGCGGGGCCACCCGTCACGTGACCCCGTCCCCCTCTGACGCAAGGGTAAACCCGGGCTTCCCCAGTGACGTGCGGGTGACTCCGCCCCCCTCTGATGTAATGCAGGTTTCTGTTGCATCAGAGGGGGCGGGGTCACCCGCACGTCACTGGGGAAGCCCGGGTTTACCCTTGCGTCAGAGGGGGACGGGGTCACGTGACGGGTGGCCCCGCCCTCAGCTACTTAAGAGCTGTCACTGGCTGAAGTCGCGTTATTCCCGGGTTTACCCTTGCGTCAGAGGGGGACGGGGTCACGTGAAGGGTGGCCCCGCCCTCAGCTACTTAAGAGCTGTCACTGGCTGAAGTCGCGTTATTCCCGGGGTGTCTCTGCTCCGGTGAAGAGTGCTGTTCCTCGCTGCGCATCATCGTTGGAGCCTGGACCCTGGAGAGGAGAGATCATCCATGGCTGGACCCCGGAGAGGAGATCACCCATCGCAGGATACCGAGAGTGGATTACCGCCGCTGGAATCTTTTTTTAATTTATTTTTTATTTTTAATAAAGGACTTTTCCCAACGGTGTCTGTGTGTTTTTTTTTACACTTTCTTTGTGAAATGGTAGGGGGGCAATGTACCCCTTACCAATTCACATAGGGGGGGCCGGGATCTGGGGGTCCCCTTTGTTAAAGGGGTCTTCCAGATTCCGATAAGCCCCCCACCCGCAGACCCCCACAACCACTGGGCAAAGGCGCTTGATCCTCCAGCAACCCGGAACCTATTGGTCTCCCAGTCACCCGGAAGTTCACGGCCAGCTACGCGGCTAATGCCCGCCGAGAATCCCTCCACCCCTGTTCCTTCTTGCATCGGAGTACTCACGGTCCAGCAAGGGTCAGCTTCCACCGGCGCCACCTGTCCCGCGCTACTGCTCTGCTACAGATGAGACACAGACTTTTCCCTATTCATATGCCTGCTTTTACTTCATGTTTGTGATTGTGAGTACATATATACTCCCTCCCTGTTTTAACCATTAAATTTACTGTTGATACTGCACTTAGAGTGGCGCTTTTGTGCTTCTCCCCTCCCCCCCCCATTTGTTTCTCTTGAAGTCTCCACACTTCCTGTTTGCCAGAATATTGTGCTCTCCAGTTGATATCCTGCTCCCTTGCATACCTGTTGCTGTTCTCATCTTTGCTACCACTCATTACTGATCCTTATCTAGTTCATTGTCTACGCTTTTGTCTGATCCCATCCAGCTACTATGCGTTATTGACTCTTGGCTTGGTCATAGAGTATGCTTTCGTCTGATCCCATTCAGCTAATACTTGTTACTGACCTTTGGCTTGTTTCCTGACTTTGCTTCTGCTTGATCCTTACCTGCTATTAGAGCTGCCACGACGCCTCGAAGTAATCGATTACGTCGACTACGGAAATACGTTGACATGCGTGAAAGGCGTCGATGCGTCACAAGTTGCGAGCTGCAGGTCAATACACACCAACCGCGGCTTTCAGCGCGGTGCTTCTCTCCCACACACGATCACCGCTGACTGTCCCCTATCCTCCTCCAGTCCCCATCCGTCCTTTTCCATGCTGCTGTCCCCCTCCATGCTGCTCCGTGTCTCCCTCTCTCCTTCGTTCATCTGTCCCCCTCACTTCTCCGTGTCCCCCTCCATGCTGCTGTGCCCTTCCATGCTGCTCCGTGTCTCCCTCTCTCCTCCGTGCATCTGTCCCCCCTCTCTTCTCCGTGTCCCCTTCCATGCTGCTCCGTGTCTCCCTCTCTCCTCCGTGCATCTGTCCCCCCTCTCTTCTCCGTGTCCCCTTCCATGCTGCTCCGTGTCTCCCTCTCTCCTCCGTGCATCTGTCCCCCCTCTCTTCTCCGTGTCCCCCTCCATGCTGCTCCGTGTCTCCCTCTCTTCTCCGTGTCCCCCTCTATGCTGCTGTCCCCCTCTCTCTTCTCCGTGGATCTGTCCCCCTCTCTTCTCCCCCTCTGTGCTGCCATCCCCCTCGGTATCTCAGGATGGAGAGCGGAGGTAGGCGACGGTAAACCCGGCTCCTTCGTTTTCTGAATGGACAGAGTCAGTGATCACTGACTCTGTCCATTCACATAACTGAAACATTGTAACCTCCTGTGATTACGATGTCTCAGTTAATGAATGAAGAGAAGCCGTTATCTTCCCTCCATTCATTATCAGTGCAACTGAGGCTGCTGAGAAAGGGACTGGGGAATCTGTGTACCTAGTCCCTTTCCCTGTCTCAAATGGGAGATATCAGAGGTCTGTTAAGACCCCTGATATCTCACCATAGCCCCCCAACAGGGCTGATAAATTATTTTTTTTTAAATAATAATAAAAAAAAAAACACAGACACTGTCCCCACATCTCCCCCCCCTTAAAAAAAGAAAGCATTGTAAAAAAATAAAAATAAATTATAAACATTCATGAACTTCTGAACAGAAAAGAAAAACAGAACATAAAAAAAGGTAAGATAAAAGAATATTACTACATACACACACATATGTAGCGGGGTCTTCAATTTAGTGGGGTACACTTGGGGAGTAGTGTGACCCAAGTGTGTAATTATGTTAGGGTTCAGACCCCTTTTTCTTATTCGTGGAGGATTGGGTGGTGTAATATTCTCTTCGACCAGTGGGTGTCAGTGTACCTACTGGCTCGGGGTAGAATCACTACCACAGTGCTACCCTTCTTTGTCTCTTCCGAGAGATGGTACGGCCGGGGCGGGGAACCCGCCGTGGTGTCGATGGGAGGAGATAAAAGGGGGAGACGCCCTCGCCACAAGGTCTTCGGGGGGGATCATCTCTTCACGCACCCAGGCACCTTTAGCCTGGGTGCGGGCGGTTCAGGGTTCCGGCCCAGGCGCCCTAGGCCTGGCCGGGACGAAGATGGAGTCCATCCCAGGCACCTTCAGCCTGGGATGAGGTACTATTGAGGAGGCCTGGGACCCGGTGACTCCGACTGGGTCCCGCGAGGGTGAAGTTGCTCCAGGGTGCCCCTCGCGAGGGGACCCGCATCTGAGGTGAGGAGGCTGGGGAGGTCACTCGTTCGAAGACCCGGTGTAGTGTCAACCCGGTGACGGATGGGCCTGCAGTAACTCCCTTAGAGGACATCTTCCCCTGATAGAGGCCCGCAGCGCAACGGAGGTATTCATGTCGAGACTCCTACAACCCTTGATCATAGTATAGGGGGCGTAGGGACCCAGATCAGTATAGTGCCTCGACCTGCTCATTCCACCGTATCATGCCATCGCATTGCCTTGTAACTGAAGATACGGAATAAATCTAACTGTTGGACTGTGATCGGTGTATGGACTCTGTTAATGGGAGCAAAGGGAGGTTTCTGCACAACTGACTCGGTATATGCCCAAGACACCGGCCCGAGGAAACATTAGGTATTGGCCTTCACCTCGCCCGCAAGTAGTGGGGAGGACATGGGCCGTAGCGCACCCTCACCCCTGTCACGTGACATACCCCTAGGCGAAAGAGGACAGGGTGAGGGGGTGGCCGCTACACGTGGGGGCTCATCCGGGATATCGTGTGTCTTGGCGATGGAACTGAGAACGTCTGTGTTCGAACTTTGCTGCCCGGAGGAGTTCCGAACAGGTCGGCCATGTGATTGGCCAGAGTGCATCCCTGCTCGGAGTTGTGGACATGACCCTAAGTCGGGAAAGGCCCACGCAGAGGAGCGTAGAAAGGGAAAGGTCCAGCCGTGTGAAGTACCATATGTGGGGACTGTTGATGCACTGCGCCACAAGGCACCTCGTGACTGTACAATTCGTGGGTGGAGACTGGCGAAAGCCCGCGAAAACGTACAAGTTGTGGGAGGAGTCTGGCCACGTGTGGAGATACACGTGGAGACTCCGGTGCGTGGTCAGCGCGTGATGGAACAGCAAGTGGTCGGGATGGCCTCAAGCTCCCCGTGGATACCGGTACCTTACCCCACGAAGATGACTGCATTTGCTGCTCCCCTGACAGACACGGGGATAAGACTTAGGCCCCGAGGACAGTTGGCTCTGTATTCATGCAGAGACACGGAGGCTCTCGGTGTGGTCTGTCCCGGATGCTCGGGACTGGTGGTCCAGCTAAAGCCATTCGGGCGATGTGAGGCATGCAAGGAATTCCTTTTTGAGGTTGAACCATACACGGAAAGGCCCCGGGCTCTACGCCTCAACTGCATCACAGGAACCGCCACTCCGGAGGGAGAGATCCAGGCCTCTGCGAAGGTCCCCGTACGCGCTGACCAGGGCGAAGTGACTGCCCAACCAGAGATTGAGAGAGAGAAATCCGAAGACACTGCTTCGGTCACCACAGACTCCCTGCTACCACCCCCGAAGAGGAAGATAGGCCTGGTGCAGGCCTCCTGTGGTCGTGGTCGAGCTTCACCCCGCCGCTTGCCTGGCCTGGATGGCGCCGGTAGAGAAGAGAGTCCCGGACATCCCAGTTCTTCAGTAGGTCCAGGTGAGCTAGGGGCTGGGACTGCGGTGTTGGTTGGAGGTGTCGGGGGTTCACAGTCGGTGGAGCCCGAAAGGGAGGGTAGCCTTCCGTCTACTAGAGACTACCTTCCCGCGGAGATGTATGACACCTCCGACTTAGAGTAGTTGTCAGACTGTGGGGATGACGGGGAAATAGACGAGCTGTTTCAACGGAAGGGCTGGGACAGACGCCCGCTACCTGTGCTGAGTAAACCACAAGATTCCCCCATGTCCATAGAAGATAATACGCTCCGGGCGCAGACCCCGGAGTTTCAGAGGAAATCTAACCCTTCGATTAACTTTCCTCACTCAACTACATCATCCGCTTTGATGGTGAGGACGCAGCGTGCTTCATTGCGGGCACCAAAGACCAAGCAACCTGAGATGGTGAAGGTACCTCGGCACCCGGAGGCCATCGTACAGCCAGGAGAAGGTGAGCGAGATGTGATGCCGCCTCTAGCCAGATTGCAGAGACTTTTCTCCCAGAGAGTCGCCCATGAATATGGGTGGGAGTACCCATACTTGCCCCGGGACTTATTGTATGAAGTTGAGGTCCTGCGACCAAGGTGGTATGACGAGTTTGTATGGGAAAAGCTTAAAGTACCCCATGCCAGGCGATACCTGTCATGTTCACCGCCTGTGTCTAAAAAGTTCAAAGACTGCAGAGCTGATTGGAGACTTGGGCGCCATATTCATGCCGATAAGGTGCTCATCTGTAGGAAAGAAGGAGAGGATGTCGAGTACTCAGTGGAAGTGTTTGACGGACACCTGAAACCTCTGTTTCTGCCGGATCCAAGGTTTTACTTATAGGAGAAGTGAGCTCCTATCTTGTTGCTGTTGAAACTTTCTGGATAAGACATTCCCAGTCGCCTAGAACTGTGCCCTACTTTTGTTTTGATTTGGGCTTTTCTTTTACTCACTGGAGACTTGGGAGCTGTTGTTTTTTTTTCTCCCTTTTCTTCATGTGACAAAGGCAGAGACTTTTGGGGTAAGAGTCAGAGTAGGAAAGCAGGAAGAATGAAGATCTCACCAAGTGTCATTACCGCGGCTCTGTCACCAGGTGGCAGTGTTGCGCAACGAATGTTTGAAAATTTTGCATATGCATTACTTACTTATTGGAGTGAGCGGGTCTCTCGGCTGACGGACCCACTCATACCAAGTTAACACAGAGTGTTAGGATGTGTTTTCTTTTTGTTGTTTCCCTTCTGCAGGAGATTCATCGGTCAAGACTACTGAGAGTGGGTGGTTCTTAGACAGCGATGGGAGGGATTGTACATGTGAAAAATACAAATGTTTATCGTTTTATATTTCCCCTTTCCTTTTTTTTTTTTTGAGCAGGTCTTGGCACATTTAGTATCCAGAAATTTGAGGGATAGCCTCTGGGGCCCACTTCATGTCACCACTCTTCGGGAGACATGGGTGAGCACCTGACGCTGGGGACCAGCGTCAAACCACAGGGGGAGTGTCTTCAATTTAGTGGGGTACACTTGGGGAGTAGTGTGACCCAAGTGTGTAATTATGTTAGGGTTCAGACCCCTTTTTCTTATTCGTGGAGGATTGGGTGGTGTAATATTCTCTTCGACCAGTGGGTGTCAGTGTACCTACTGGCTCGGGGTAGAATCACTACCACAGTGCTACCCTTCTTTGTCTCTTCCGAGAGATGGTACGGCCGGGGCGGGGAACCCGCCGTGGTGTCGACGGGAGGAGATAAAAGGGGGAGACACCCTCGCCACGAGGTCTTCGGGGGGGATCATCTCTTCACGCACCCAGGCACCTTTAGCCTGGGTGCGGGCGGTTCAGGGTTCCGGCCCAGGCGCCCTAGGCCTGGCCGGGACGAAGATGGAGTCCATCCCAGGCACCTTCAGCCTGGGATGAGGTACTATTGAGGAGGCCTGGGACCCGGTGACTCCGACTGGGTCCCGCGAGGGTGAAGTTGCTCCAGGGTGCCCCTCGCGAGGGGACCCGCATCTGAGGTGAGGAGGCTGGGGAGGTCACTCGTTCGAAGACCCGGTGTAGTGTCAACCCGGTGACGGATGGGCCTGCAGTAACTCCCTTAGAGGACATCTTCCCCTGATAGAGGCCCGCAGCGCAACGGAGGTATTCATGTCGAGACTCCTACAACCCTTGATCATAGTATAGGGGGCGTAGGGACCCAGATCAGTATAGTGCCTCGACCTGCTCATTCCACCGTATCATGCCATTGCATTGCCTTGTAACTGAAGATACGGAATAAATCTAACTGTTGGACTGTGATCGGTGTATGGACTCTGTTAATGGGAGCAAAGGGAGGTTTCTGCACAACTGACTCGGTATATGCCCAAGACACCGGCCCGAGGAAACATTAGGTATTGGCCTTCACCTCGCCCGCAAGTAGTGGGGAGGACATGGGCCGTAGCGCACCCTCACCCCTGTCACGTGACATACCCCTAGCCGAAAGAGGACAGGGTGAGGGGGTGGCCGCTACATATATATATATATATATATATATATATATATATATATAGTTATATTCTTTTATCTTACCTTTTTTTTATGTACTTATTTTTTGTAAAGTTATCCAAAGGATTAAATAGCTAATCAAAAAAAAGAACACTAGATTAAGTAAAAAAATAAAATAAAAATAATCGTTATAGCCGATGACTAATCGAAAAAATAATCGCTAGATTAGTCGACAGACAAAATACCGTATTTTTCGCTCCATAAGACGCACCTGACCATAAGACGCACCTAGATTTTAGAGGAGGAAAATATAAAAAAAAAAACTTGAACCAAATGGTGTACTAAAATATTTAATAAAGTATAACAGAATAATATTTCTACACTAACAACTAATGTAAGGGGGCACCCTACACTGATCCCCAATTTAACTGGGACATTTACATGACCTCAATACAACAGGAGTATTTGCATATTTAGACATTTACACTGCCCAGTAATGTAAATGGTGTATTTACAGTAACCCCCTCCCCCATCTCTCTACTAATCTCTGCATTCTTATCTCCCTCTCAGTACAACTCTGCCCCTCTAACTCATCTGCTAACCTCTGTCCCCCAAACCCCTCATCTTCTAACATCTGCACTCCAACCCTTCCTTCCCATTCAACTCTGCTGCCTCTGCACCTCAAACCCCCCTCTTTGAACCCCTCTACATGCCCCCTATATTCACCTGTATGCTGTTCACACCTTCTAGGTGGGCGGCATGCAGAGGTGCGGGCGTAATTAGCATATGAATCGCGGCGGCCGACCTCATTAACATAACAATGCCCGTGCGATTTACATATCAATGCCGATCCTGTGGGGGTTAAATACAGAACAATACCCTTTTGTTTCTCTCCCAGTAGCAGCTGAAAGCATTAGAGAAACAGGATCTAGCTGGGGCAGAGTGATGCATAGGGCATCGTTCTGCCGTCGAAACGATCCCCCTATCAGCGGCTCTCCTGATTAGTATTCGCTCCATAAGACGCACACACATTTCCCCCCGTTTTTTGGGGGATAAAAAGTGCGTCTTATGGAGCGAAAAATACGGTAATCGTTAGTTGCAGCTCTACCTGCTATATCTGCTACTGGCTTCTCCTTGTGGGGCGATCCTGTGGATCAGGACCTGGTACTAAAAAGCAGCAAAACCCATCTCCCCCATCAGGAGCCCAGGTGAATACCAGTTAGTGCTTAGACACCACTCCTAAGGTAAGCTTGCATCTTCTATTAGGGGGATCTGCTTGTATATTTCTAGCTGATAACCTGTAAACCTCTCTACTGTTACAGTAACTGGTCTTCAAGCCTGACCCTGGACCATGACAAATCCCTTGGGGCCATTTTGTCTACTTTTGTCAAAAAGAGAAAAGGAGGTGTGGTTAGGGTGTGGGTGGCGCAATGGTGGAACCCAAATAGAAATAGTGCATTTGTTAGGGCTGTGTTTGGCCTGATCATTAGAGAGTCCGCCGTTGTGGTGGCTGCTGAAGATGATTGATTTGACCAAGCATCAATAGTAAAATTGTGTGAGGGAATAACCATAGCAACTGCCACATTCTTATATCTTTTATATAAGCCTTAGTTTTGCAGAACCATGACAACCGGCCTCCTTTTTCCCCATACAGATGCCCATATTGTCCACAATGCCCAAAAGAATGGCTACCACCCACACCCCTCCTGTACACATTTATATACCACATTTCTAGACCATCTATCTCAATGTTCAGAGCATTTTTGAAGCATTATACTGTATACATCTTTTACTACATTATATGCATTATCTGCACATCCTCTGCATATTATACTGTATACATAATCCAGAGTCTCACCAACATTGGAAATTGAGACAAAGGCGATGAAAGGTTTTAACTTATAAACAGCCCTGTTATTAGAAATTATAAAAAGAGGTTTTGTTGAGAGGAAAGCAATTTTTTTATCTTGTGGCTTAATTAACATTTTCTATAAATCCCATTAGGTGTATTATTTATAACAGCTGACCTGGCTTAGACAAAACGTGTAAATCAGGATTTGATTCCAGCATGCTTGAATGGGTGTGTGTGTGTGTGTGTGTGTGTTTATGTGAACATATTCTAGGTTCTATTTATAGAAGGCCTTTATGTCTTTCATCAATACTACCTTTATCATATATTTCCTGTTCCATTTCATGAATTCAAAGGAAAACTGCATCAGAAACAAAATTCCACAAGAATGTGCATATTAGGATGCCTGTATGTTTGTTTGTTTGTTTTTCAAAGGTTATAGAACAGCTTCTGCAGCTGAAGATCAGAGACCAATTTACTACTAACTAAATTTCATTAGCGTGCCCCGAGACGACATGAATTTTCACGAAACGCGTAGGGCAGGATACGAGCTTTGTGCTGACGTCACCCTCCACTGCTCGGCTTCCACGGACGTATTTGTGTGCCAGCGCCTCTGACCGGTCGGCGCTGACACACTTTAAGGCTGTCTTTTTAACTGTTTTTGTGAGTATGATTCCAATATTCTTTTAATAAATGTACACCAAGGATTTTACACTATTCGGTGTCCTTCCTTCTTTTCATGTTGATGTTGAACATTCGCATGATGCTGTATGAGCTGTCGGGCTACTAAACCATTGAAGTTCATCATTTGCTGAAATCCGGAGGTTCCACTGAGTATCATTTGAGGCTGTTTTAGGTCCTCTGTCATAGGGGACCATCGCTTTTTGGTAAGCAGGAATTCTTACTGGTGGTGGTGAAAGTCACGGATTATAAGAAGATTTTCTGTCGTTGGCTTTTTTGGACACTTATTCACGGGTGTTTTGTTTATCATGGACTTTCAGACATGAACTTTGAGAGTCTCATATAGCAGTTGTGGACTATCATCTTATTAACTGTTTAATCATAGTTCACTCACCTTATCATTATTTATAATTTACTGATCTTTCATGGTTCTTCATTGAGTATCTATATGATTTATCACTGTTGGTATTTGGATTTTTTCAACTATTCAGTGGTGGGCTTATGTTCAGTCATAAGTTAGCACGACTATATATATTTTTTCTTATTTACATGCACTGATGATTGTTTTCAGAATAGTTGCTGCTTTCCTTTATTTCTTTTTTTCTAGGTAAACTTTAATCATTTACCAGGTTTTACACTATAGCGCAGTTTCTTTTTATTTTTTTCTAAATTTCATTAGTGTTATTGATAATGCCCATATTATAATTTTATTATGATTATTATTGTTATAGTATTATCGTTATAATTTTGTATTTTTTCTAAGAATTATTATCCAATCAGTACTTTTTTTCATAGTTTTACTGATATATAGCTGTATTTATATTCCATTTTGAAGATGCCAGATTAATTTTAGCAGTACAGTATAAAATACATATGTCCCAGTCACTTATCCTCCACACTTCAAAACCACTGCCTTGTCAGTCAACCAGGAAGCATTTTTAAACTTCAGCAGAAGACGCTGTCCCTGCTTGAGCATTGAGTCAAGTTCCTGTCAGGGCACCCGAGTTCCCGCAACAGTCGCTACCTGTCTGCCACAGTAACTCTGGTCTAGCCTGCTACAGTCAAGTCCCCACAATCCAGTGTTGCCAACCTACCAGATTGAAATTTACTGGCAGGACACCAAAAACTTACGGACACAGCCACGTTTTTGCTGACAGTTTACAAAACTTACAAAACTACATCTTTAAGCGTAAATTTCAGTATTTAGGCTACAAACACGTACACTAGGCAAATAGCAATGTGATTTAAGGTAGATATTAAAGGTTGAAAAAAAAACATATTTCTGTTATTTTCGATATAATAAGGGCGGATTATTTAGTCCATCAGTTTGTGTCACCCATGTCCAACTGGAGAGATTTCCCCTTCACTTCTGTTCCATAACCACCACAGAAAGTGAGGGGAAATCCCTGGTAGCTACTAGGATCACCAGAATTTATGTTCCCAATTCTAAAGACCCCCTGCCACCATCACCCACTACAACCATCATCACCCCCTGCCACCATCAGACATCACCTCCTGCCACCATCACCTCCTGCCACCATCAACCCCTGCCACCATCACCTCCTGACACCATCACCCACTACAACCATCGTCACCCTCTGCCACCATCAGTCATCACCCCCTGCCAACCGTCATCACCCCCTGCCAACCATCAGACATCACCCCCTGCCACCATCACCTCCTGACACCATCACCCACTACAACCATCATCACCCCCTGCCACCATCAGTCACCACCCCCTGCCAACCGTCCTCACCCCCTGCCAACCATCAGACATCACCCCCTGCCACCATCACCTCCTTCCACCATCACCCCCTGCCACCATCACCTCCTGACACCATCACCCACTACAACCATCGTCACCCTCTGTCACCATCAGTCATCACCCCCTGCCAACCGCCATCACCCCCTGCCAACCATCAGACATCACCCCCTGCCACCATCACCTCCTGACACCATCACCCACTACAACCATCATCACCCCCTGCCACCATCAGTCACCCCCTTCTGCCAACCGTCCTCACCCCCTGCCAACCATCAGACATCACCCCCTGCCACTATCAGACATCACCCCCTGCCACCATCAGACATCACCATCAGGTTGGCAGGGGGTGATGATGGTGGAAGGGGGTGATGATGGTCATCGCCCCCTGCCACCATCAGACATCAGTCACCCCCTGCAACTATCAGACATACATCAGTCACCCCCTGCGGCCTGCCACCATCAGACATCAGTAACCCCCTGCGGCCTGCCAGTGCCACCATCAGACATCAATCACAGCCTGCCAGTGCCACCATCAGACATCAGTCACCCCCTGCAACCATCAGACATACATCAGTCACCCTCTGCAACCATCAGACATACATCAGTCACCCCCTGCGGCCTGCCACCATCAGACATCCCCCCCCCTGTCACCATCATCCCCCCCCTGCGGGCTGCCTGTCTCAGTATTTCTCTGAGACTGTGAGTGCACTCACCACCAGGCTCAGTCAGCCTCAGCCAGGCAGGGGTCCGTTGCACCAGTCCAGTCCGCGCAGCGACCGACTCCCACACGCGCCAGCGTCTGCTCAGTGCTCTGTCCACTCCACCACGATGAGGCTCCTCAAATCCGCCCGCTCAGACCCTGCCTGACACATCATTGGTTGTGCGGCGGGTGGGCTGGGCTTAGCAGAGGCAGCAGGAAGGCTCGGCTTAGGAAGATCGTCTGTTCCCGCCGAATTCCGGAATTGCGCATGTGCAGTTCTGTCACAAGCCAGTCGCCGCTAATTTTTACTGGCACTTTTCCCCTGCCACGGACTTTCACGGACAGGAGAAAAGTGCCTTGTTTTTACTGGCTGTCCGTAAATCTACGGACGGTTGGCAACACTGCCACAATCCAGTCTTCTGTAGTTCAGTCACTATGGTCCTGTCTGCTGTGCTCCAGTTGCTACCATTCAGTCTGCTACAGTTCAGTCCGTTATTGTCCAGTCTGCAGCTCTGCCAGTCCAGCTTCCAGTACAGTTCCACTGCTTGTCTTAGACCCTATTACACACATTAGATTTTTTGCAGATTTTTGTCTTCAGATTTACCAAAATCATATAATATGAGGTCAAACCTTAAGGCCCCTTTCACACTGGAGCGGGAGGTGCGTCGGTGGTAAAGCGGCGCTAAAAATTTTTAGCGCCGCTTTACCGTCAATTTCACTGCGCTATTCGGCCGCAAGCGGGGCGCACTTTTACCCCCCACTAGCCGCCGAGAAAGGGTTAAAACCACTGCAAAGCGGCGCTTTGATGGCGGTATAGCTGCGGTGCCCATTGATCTCAATGGGCAGGAGCGGTGGAGAAGTGGTATACACACCGCTCCTTCACCGCTTCAAAGATGCTGATAGCAGGACTTTTTTTAGCGTCCTGCTAGCGCACCGCTCGAGTGTGAAAGCCCTCAGGGCTTTCACACTGGAGAGACAGCAGCGGCTCTTTCAGGGAGCTTTGCAGGCGCCATTTTTAGCGTTATAGCGCCTGCAAAGCGCCCCAGTGTGAAAGGGGTCTAAGAGTTTTAATTTGTATGAAATTAGGCAGGCCCATACACTACATGGTTTTGGTAAATCTGAAGACAAAAATCTGCAGAAAATCTAATAGTGTGTATGGGGCTTTCAGCGTCACCTTGTCCCTATTCAATGCAGACAGTTCTTCTGAGAGTTTGTCATCTTTCAGGCACCAGTGCACCTCTGCGTCCATTATTTAACCTGGAGGTAACTTGCAGCTAAGGTCAAACTCCTTCAAGGGGGTCCCTAGTGGAGAACCAGCAATTAAATTCCACTTTAAATAAAGCTGTAATGAGGAAATACCCTCGGTATGCTGTGAAGACATCGTACTTGTATCCTTTTAAGTCACTCCACCA
This sequence comes from Rana muscosa, assembly GCA_029206835.1. Taxonomy (NCBI): domain Eukaryota; kingdom Metazoa; phylum Chordata; class Amphibia; order Anura; family Ranidae; genus Rana; species Rana muscosa. Next base: position 131,151,691 of record CM055126.1, read on the forward strand.
TCATATCATTGGATGAAAATAACAAAACAAAAACATTCAAGTAAACTTTAGGCCTGGTTCACACAGGGGCGGCACGACTTTGGGGGCGACTTGGCGGCGCGATCTCAAGACGACTTGAGACGCCTGGTTCAGGCAATTTGCATAATGACTTCTGTATAGAAGTCAATACAAGTCGCCCTGAGTCGCCCCCAAAAGAAGTACAGGAACCTTTTTCTAAGTGGAAGCGACCAGAGTCGCTCCTATTAGAACGGTTCCATTTAACAGAGCGGGACGCGACTCGTCAGGCGACCGAGACGCCCCTATGTGAACCGGGCCTTAGGGATCCAGTGCCAGTAATCCACCCTTTGAATTATGTTATCTTGACTTTCTGCTACATGTGCAAAACTTCATGGGACAGTTCTGTTTAGAAATGGTGCATCCAAAAAGGCAAACATAGACAAGGTATTTGCTGTTTCATGTTGTGTTTAGCCTGTAGTTGTTCTTTAGTTACTTTTATTCATACACCATGTTCATTTCCCCATTGGGAAGTGAAACTTAAAGTCTTTATCTGTCTCGTGCATAGTTTTTAGCAGCAATGACCGTGGAACCCACTTTTTGTGAGACATTTGGTCATGGTGTGGTAAGAATTAGAGTTATCATGTGATAATTTACTTCCTCAAATATCAGCGTAAAGAGAAGTATACGTTCTCAGGGAAGGGTCTATACAGGTATGCAAATCCTCTTTCCATGTTGCATTTTTCTCATTTCCACCTTTTATAATTCTAAATGTAAACATAGTTTTAAAATTACCACTAAGTGCTAATGTACAGTATCTGGTCATCTGAGAACATAAAGCCCATTTTCTACTCCTAGTGGAATAAAAAAAATCTTTAATTCTACTTTAAAGTGTCTGTATAGACATAAAAATTCTTTAGGATAGAGTAGGGAAAGATTAAAGCAGTAGTAGATTAAAGCAGTCCTGAAATAAAAATAAATAAATAAAAAGAAAATGGGCCCCCGGGCGATCTAAGCCATAATGTGCTACTATGCCTCACATACTTTAACATTATAAAAGACTTGCCCTAAAATTAAGCCCTCCAGCAGCACGCTGTCACCACCATTTTTACCCGGTCTTCCTTCCAGGTTCGCAGGTTCCAGCCATTGGAATGGCCGATGACATCACTCCTGCACATGTGCAGGGGAGCCACGGCCATGCCACAGCGCTCTGAAAGGTAGGGCATGCTCTCTCTTCAGAGCAAATGCACCGGTAGTGGCGGCTGGTGCTAAAACAAAATGGGGGGGGGAGCGCAAACAAACTGAAAAATACTGAAAAAAAAACACATTACTGTGCCATCAAACGCTGCCACTGTGCCAAACAAATGCAGCCAATCTGCCCATCGAATGCCGCCACTGTTCCATCAATTGCAGCCACTGTTCCATCAAACACTGCCACAGTGCCATCAAATGCAGCCACTGTGCCATCAAACACTGTCAATTTGCCCATCGAATGCTGCCACTGTGCCCATCAAATGCGGCAGGGAGTGATGTCCTCCATGTGTCTGTTTCCATCCTCTCCTCCCATCCTTTCCTCCCCTCAGGCGTCCAATCACAGCGCCTGTTGTTTCAGCCAATCAGGTGATGGGTAACAGACCCAAGCACCTGATTGGTGGAGAGGCGGTTCAGTGTTAGGACAGCGAATATTCATTCGCTGTTCTAACACACCTGGGTGAACTGCGAGCGCCATGCTTGGTTACCTTTTTGATGCTTATTAGAGCCTATAGCCCTGTACACACAGGCGGGAATTCCGTCGGGAAAAAAAAACGTCGGTTTTCTTGACGGGATTCCTAGCAGGCTTGTCTTGCCAAGCCCTGTGTACTGACGGCCATTCAAAAGAACCGCTGTTCTTTTGAATGGAAAGAACGCGGTGACGTCATCGACTACGACGAGCCGGCACTCATCACATTCGATGCCGTCGCCGCCATCTTGCTACACCCCACACTAACCTTGTATGCTACCGCGCATGTCTTTTCGAGCATGCGCGGGTTTACCGTGGAACAGGTAAGCATACAGACGACCGGTTTTCTCGGCAGGAAAACTCTGCCGAGAATCCCGACGAGAAAAATAGAGAGCAGGTTCTCTATTAATCTCGTCGAGATTCCAGGCAGTTTTCCCAACGAGAAACCATACACACGAACAGTTTTCTCTGCAAAAAGCTCTCCCGGCAGTTTTCTTGCAGAGAAAACCGGTCGTGTGTATGAGGCTTATGGCTCTAATCAGGTACTTCAAAAACACCCCCCGCCACACCCGAAAAGGGGACGGGTGCCTGAATAGGGTGTGGCAGCGGTGGCCATGGATAGATTCATGCAATGCATGAATCTATCTATTGGTCATAGAGGGGGTGGCTGGAGAGAGGCGGTGGTGCCCGTGCGCCCTTATGGACATCACCAACTTCAGAATTTCTCCTAGACTGAGATATTCCTTGTGCCTACGGGTAAGCTTTATTATAAGCTTACCTGTAGGTACAAGTGAGCAAGCGTTGTTTACTATCTTTAGTGTATGGAGCCGCAACCGCCTTGCAACTGCAACAAAAATTCATGCGGTTGTGGCGCAGTAGTTCAGCTATTTTAGGACATATCACTTTTTAGTGACATATCACCTTCTCAGCACCTGTTAAATGCCTTCCCAAAATCTATCCACTGGTACCAACTGTCACTGGACATTACCATTCAGTATGCAGAAATTACAAACAAGCAAAAAAAGCATTTGTATTCATTAAAGCGGAGTTCCAACGACAATCTTATTTATTTATTTTGAAACCTTTCATAAGCTTTTAACATTGCATTGTAACACTCATGTTTTTTTTTTTTTTAAATCGTCTTTGCTGGCCGTTTTAATATTGCTTGTGAGCATGTGAAGTCTACAAGCATCCCGTTTCGGGATACGGTGCTGCTGAGCGACCAGCACGCACCGCCCGTTCTCTCCCCAATCTCGCCCATGCGCATTCAGTCATTCTCGTCTCGCCGTGAACTACTCAGGTTGCCATCACAACGGGCGTCGTCTTCGGAAGTACCCGCCCAGTTGTGATGGCACCGAAGAAACCTGCCTTTTATCGCGTCACTTCCGGTTTGGAAGTACCGTGATTCTAGCCCTCGGCGATGCCCACTGACTCCTAAGAAATGATGACACACATCTCCCAGGAGCAGTAGCGAGCGGAGGCACCAAGGGAAGTGACGTAAGGAACCGAGGTGATGAAGGAGGAAGATTTCAAGGGACCACATAGCAACAGGCATGAAAAGGTAAGCAAAAAAAAATATTTTCTGCAAATGTTTTTTTTATTTATTTTTATTTCATGCACATTACTGATTTTTTTTGGGTGGAACTCCACTTTTAGTGATGGCAGTACTTTGTACAGTGTCTACCAAAGTGAATCTACTTGTTTAGGCTTCATGTACACGGGACGTTGTTCAACCTCTCCTGAACGATTTAACTTGACAGCTAGAAACCAGTGTCTAAAATCGTCCGTTTAGCCGAGTTTACATGCCGCGTTTGCGTCTAGAAGAGTTTGAAAATAAAATTATTATTTATTTTGGTTAAAATTAAAAACGTCTGTAAACGAAACGCTGCTAAACGCGAGTTGCCACGTTTGGCGCTTGAAATGCCTCTAAACACAGCTTCTGAACGCATTTTTTGGGGTTCCAGAAAAAGCCTCTAAACTCAACTGCCTAGAAACGACTATAAACGACCCTGTGTACTGATAAGATAACAGAGGAGAGTTCAGGAGCAGTTGAAAAAAATGCCCAACTGCTCCTAAACGTCCGTTTACCAGCAGCAGTGTACATGAGGCCTTACATTGTCATTAGGCCCCTTTCACACTGAGGCGTATTTCAGGCATTTTAGCGCTAAAAATAGCGCATAAATAACGCCTCAAATACTCCTGCCCCAGCATTCTCAATGTGAAAGCCCGAGGGCTTTCACACTGGGGTGATGCGCTAGCAGGAGAAAAAAAGAAATCTCCTGCAAGCCGCATCTTTGGAATCAATGGGACACCGCGGTATTACCGCACGCAAACCGTGGCTACAGGGTATTAACCTTTTTTCAAGTGCTAGCGGGGGTTAAAACCGCACCGCTAGCGGCCGAATATCGTGGTAATTACGACGGTATAGCGGCGCTAAAAAGCGCGCCGCTATACCGCCACTGCACATGCCCGCCCCAGTGTGAAAGGGAAGCAAGAGAAAGGGAGCCGCTCAGGTGTGGGAATCCTTCAAATCACCTCCTCCCAGCAGACAAAGGTGCAAGCAATGCTATTGACAGCAAACAGGAACGAAAAAGTCTTCTGGACTGCAGCACTCAAAAATAAAAGCCTTTATTTTAAAATAAGGAATCCAAAATACACACTGTACAACGGTACACAGGTCAAAAAAATATGGCTGATATGTTTCGCACTGTGCTAGTGCTTATTCATAGCTCATATGAATAAGCACTAGCACAGTGCGAAACATGTCAGCCATATTTTTTTGACCTGTGTACCGTTGTACAGTGTGTATTTTGGATTCCTTATTTTAAAATAAAGGCTTTTATTTTTGAGTGCTGCAGTCCAGAAGACTTTTTCGTTCCTGTTTCCAGTGTGAAAGGGGCCTAAGGGTTACTGTTGGTAAGAACAAGGGAAAGTTACAAAATAATATTCAGTTAAACTTGATGGCAAAAAAATATTTTATTTTATCTTCTATACTACTTTGCCATCTGGTGGCCTGACTGTATACAACTGAATTATTTTATTATAATATTTTTTCCACTTATAAAAGAGGAGGTCCAGCCTAAGTGAAAACAAATTAAAAGTCAGCAGCTACAAATACTGTAGCTGCTGACTTTTAATATTAGGGCACTTACCTGTCCAGGGAGCCCATGATGTCGGCACCCCAGCTGATCTTCGGATCGGCTTCACTGCTGGTTCCCTACTGTGAGACAAAAAAGGCTGGTTCCCTACTGTGCATGTGCGAAGCGTGCTGCGCTTTCTATTTGGCCCGGCGATGGGGGAAGGAGGGGGCCAAACTTCCGGGCCCTGGCCCGTCTCCCGGAAGTGGGGAATGGGACCTGTCAAAAATGGGTCCCCCCCCGAAAGGTGCCAAATGTGACACCGGAGAGGGGGGGAGCATATAAGTGGAAGTTCCGCTTTTGGGTGGAACTCCGGGAATTTCACCTGCGTGGTCCAGTCCCATTTTTTTCTGTTCTGTCTTTCTTTCTTTGCAGGTTATCATCTTAAAAAAAAACACACCCAGCAATGGCAGCGTTGTGCTGTTTGCAATACAATGCCCTGTTGCCACACGTCAGGTCACATGCAGCCATCTTCCCTTTTTACGTCATTGGGAGCTGGCTGTCTCTTCCACATTCTTGCAAGGGGCACGCAATGATGCACTGCCAGGTCTGCCCTCCAGCGGCTGTGTGTCACTGCTCCTGCAACCCCCCAGGGATATGTGATGCAGATAACCCAGGAGACTTCAGGAGCAGTGACACGGAATATTAACTTAGGCAAGAATGGAGGCAGGGGGTGGGCTGGGGAATTTTTTTTTAACAAAAAACAAAAAGATCAGATTTTTTTAAATAGGGTTGCAGTGGGCAAAAAGTTAGCTTTAAGAGAAATCTGAGCTAACAAGTTCACTTTAATGCAGATCTCCACAGATGCATATAATTAATTGGCTCCATTCACACCTGAGCGTATCGTTTTCAGGCAGAAAGTCGTGCGATTTTTGCCGCGTTTTGTAATGCGATTTTGCCGGCCGCCACATCCTTAACCACTCGAGGACTGCCGCACGCCGATGTACGTCGGCAGAATGGCACGGCTGGGCACATGGGCGTACAGGTACGTGCCCTTTAAGAGCCCAGCCGCGGGTCGTGAGCGTGCCGCGGCCGCCATGCTCGCGACCCGGTCCTCTTGTCCGTGACCGCCCAGCGGGAACAGCGGACCCGATCGCCGCTTGTGTCCCGCGATCGGGTCACAGAGAGGAAGAACGGGGAGAGGTAAGTGTAAACACACCTCTACCCGCGCTTCCTAGTGAGCCTGTCACTGATCGTCTGTTCCCTGTCATAGGGAACGACGATCAGTGACATCACACGCTAAACCACGCGTAAGTAAAACACATCAGGGCACATTTAACCCCTACAGCGCCCCCTCCTGGTTAACCTCTTCACTGCCAGTGTCATTTTCACAGTAACCAGTGCATTTTTATAGCACTGATTGCTGTGAAAATGACAAAAGTGTCCGATGTGTCCGCCATAATGTCACAAAAAAAAATCACTGATCGCCGCCATTACTAGTAAAAAATATTTTTTTTTTTTTATAAAAACGCCATAAAACTATTCCCTATTTTGTAAACGCTATAACTTTTGCGCAAACCAATCAATAAACGCTTATTGCGATTTTTTTTACCAAAAATATGTAGAAGAATACGTATCGGCCTAAACTCAGGAAAAAAACATTTTCTATATTTTTTGGGGATATATATTATAGCAAAAAGTAAAAAATATAGCATTTTTTTCAAAATTGTCGCTCTATTTTTTGGAGGTGATCAAATACTACCAAAAGAAAGCTCTATTTGTGGGGAAAAAAGGACGCCAATTTTGTTTGGGAGCCACGTCGCACGACCACGCATTTGTCAGTTAAAGTGACGCAGTGCCGAATCGCAAAAAGTGGCCAGGTCTTTAAGCTGCATAATGGTCCGGGTCTTAAGTGGTTAAGAGAGGTACTCCGCTGACAGCTGAATGTAAAAAAAAACTAATCGCTAAAAAAAATGCTGTGATCCATACCAAACCCTTATCTGAGCATGCAGCTCAGCAGGTCAGGAAAGGGAGGGGGTCTGCGGGCAGGGGGCTTATTGGAATCTTGAAGCCCCCCTTTAAGAGGGGAGCCTCCAGATCCTACCCCCCCATGTGAATGGGTATCGGGTACATCGTGCCCCTACCTATTCACCTCAAAAAACTGTAAAATGAAACAAGAGCTGATTTTCGACAAGTCTTTTATTAAAAAAATAGCTCTGAGCCATCTTCTCCCGCCACCAACTCTTCCGGTGCCGTCTTCTCCCGCTGCCATCTTCTCGCCGAGCTGTCTTCTTGTGCTATCTTCCCCTGCTGCTGTCTTCTTCCACCCTGCCAATTAACCGCTATAAAAAAAAGTCGCTCTACTTCTGTGGCTGTCTTCGTCCGTTGTGTTGTCGCCCGCTGTCTAGCATCTCTTATATAGCCATCCGATTGAAATCACCCGGAGAGCCCACCCCCTTGTGACATCACAAGGGGCGGGCTCTTCTGGTGATGTTATCGGATGGCCACGCCCCAAGGCTATATAAGAGATGCCAGACAACACGCTGTGTATAATATAAGATTTAATAATAAGATTTTTGTACTCACCATAAAATCTGTTTCTCTGACGTCCATGGACTGACACAGCCTCTTAATATTTGACAAGTGGTTTATGTCCCTGCTTGCAGGAGAGAACTAGGCAGAATGTTATAACATACATTCTAAAGACCAGAGCTGAACAGCCCCGCCCAGGGGGCGGTCCCTCCGGACATAACACACCCACCTGCAGCCAGCAGCCCTCAGTTCGTAACAAAGCAGTACATACCTTAAAAGTTAGGGTGGGGGCTGTGTCAGTCCATGGACGTCAGAGAAACAGATTTTACGGTGAGTACAAAAATCGTATTTTCTCTTACCGTCCATGGACTGACACAGCCTCTTAATATTTGACAAGTGGGATGTCCCAAAGCAGTGTCAAAAAAGAGGGGTGGGAGCAAAGAGAAAGGAAAACCAAACTTCACTCCAAAACAAGCAGAGCTCCTCAACAGAGGAGTTGCAATTTAAACAGCGGCCTGCAACACCTTGGGGCCGAAGGAAGCATCAGAAGACGCAGCCACATCAACCTTGTAAAACTTAGAAAAGGCATGTGCGGACGACCAGGTCGCCGCCTTGCACACTTGTGCAACCGACGCTTGATGTCGAAAAGCCCAAGAAGCACCAATTGCTCTGGGGGAATGTGCCGTAACCGGAAAGGGAGGCGCCCGCCCCTTAAGGGCATAGGCCTGTATGACGGTCTGCCTGATCCACCTAGAAATAGTGTCAGGGGAAACTGCTTGGCCCTGTTGTGGGCCTGACACAGCCACAAACAGCGAGTCAGACTTCCGAATGGGAGCAATAACAGACAGGTACACCCGCAAGGCACATACCACGTCTAGCGAGTGAAGCGCAAACTCTCTGGGATGCGACGGATGAGGACACAAGGACGGAAGAACAATGTCCTCAATAAGGTGAAAGGCCGAGACCACCTTCGGAAGAAAAGAAGTCGCGGACGCAACACAGCCTTATCCTTATGGATGACCAAGTAAGGCGGCTTGCAAGACAATGCCGCCAACTCAGACACCATCTGACAGAAGTAATGGCTACCAGGAAAGCCACCTTCTGAGACAACGTCAAGAGAGGGATATCTCTGATGTTTACAAAAGGAGGTTCTTGAAGAACCGAGAGCACCAAATTCAGATCCCAAGGAGGGAGAGGAGGTTTGACAGGGGGGAGCACATGGCGAATCCCCTGCACAAAGGTGCTAATCAAGGAATGGCCCGCAAGCGGTCATTGAAAGAAGAAAGCCAGGGCCAAAATTTGACCCTTGATGGTATTCAAAGCCAGCTTTTGGGTCACACCACGCTGTAAGAACAGCTGAATCCTGGGAACGGAATACGTCCGTGGACGCCAATCTAGCTCCTCGCACATAGCGATGTAAGCTTTCCAGGTACAGTGATATATCTTTCTAGAAAAAGATTTCCGGGCCCTCAACATGGTTGAGATGACCGAATCTGAGAGACCTCGGTCCCTCAGCACCTGGCTTTCAATAGTCATGCCGTGAAAGCCAAGGAATGTAAAGCAGGATGAAGTATGGGACCTTGAGACAGAAGGTCCTCCCACTGAAGCAGTTGCCAAGGAACGTCCGCGACTAGCCACACAAGATCGGCGTACCAATGACGCCGTGGCCAATCCGGAGCAATGAGGATCACCGGAATGCCCTCGGCCTCCACCCTGCGAAGCAGGCGAGGCAGCAACTGCAGAGGAGGGTAAGCATATAACAGGCGATACCGACCCCACGGGGCCACCAACGCGTCTAAGCCATCTGACCAGGGGTACCTGTACCTGGCCACAAAATCTCGACACCTTGCGATTGAGTCGAGAGGCCAAGAGGTCCACGTCCGGCGTGCCCCACCGCCGGCAAAGGAGTTGTTACACCTCCGGATACAAGGACTATTCCGCCTGGTCTAACGCCAGCCGGCTCAGATAGTCGGCCTGCCAGTTGTTTATTCCTGGAATATAAACGGCCGACAGAGCCAGCACACTTCTTTCCGCCCATCTTAGGATGTGAGCGACCTCGGATGCCGCCGCTGAGCTCAGAGTTCCCCTCTGATGGTTGACATACGCCACCGCTGTGGTGTTGTCCGACTGAACGCTGACCGAGTGGCCCTGTAGCCTGTCCAACCACAAGGAGAGGCACAGTCGGATCGCTCGGAGGTCTAGGACATTGATCGGAAGACGGGATTCGGCCAGGGTCCACAGCCCTTGAGCTGAGAGGACTCCCCAGACCCCACCCCAGCCCGTAAGGCTGGCATCCGTCGAGATCACTGGATAGGAAAGAACGACTTCCCGGACCGAAGAGCCGGGGATCTCAACCACCACTTCAGGGACGCCCTGACCGAGTGACTCACCTGGATCTGATGATCCAATGACAACGGGGACTTGTCCCAAGCGGACAGGATCCCCCTCTGTAAGGCACGAGTGTGCGATTGGGCATACGGAACTGCCTCGAAAGAGGCCACCATGAGCCCTAGGACCCTCATGCAGAAACGGATTGATGACCATTTTCGAGACATCAGAAGCCGCACCGCAGATTGAAGAGTCTGCAACTTCTCCGAGGGTAGGAAGACTTTCGCCTCCGAGGAGTCCAGGATCAATCCCAGATACCAAACGCTGGGTCAGAACCAGGACTGACTTCTGAGTGTTCAAAAGCCACCCGAAGGCCCAGAGGGTCTGACTGACCATTGTCACAATTTCTTCTAATTCTGAGCCAGTGTCTGCTCTCAGAAGAAGATCATCCAGATAGCCCACGATAGCAATGCCTCGCTGTCTCAGCAAAGCCAGAATCGTGGCAAGCACCTTGGTGAAAACCCACGGTGCCGACGCTAAGGAAAGTGCCACAATTGATAGAGGACTTCGCCCATCGCAAAGCGCAGAAACTTCTGGTGACTTGCGCAGATTGGAACATGCAAGTAAACGTCCTTGATGTCCGAGGATGCCAGAAAGTCTTTATACTGTGCAAGGCGACGAAGGCGCGCACACCATTGGGGCGTGGGAGGAACCCCACGCAAACCGCATACACAAACCGTGTAGGTATGTTAGTATGCGAATAAACAAATTGCACCTGTTTATGCTGTGCATAGCGCCAAAAGCGCGCACACCATTGGAGCGTGGGAGGAAACCGGAGAGCCAGGAGGAACCCCACGCAGACTGCATACACATACCATATAGGTATGATAGCATGTGTGATAAACATTTTGAACACGTTTACGTTGTGCATAGCGCCGAAAGCGCGCACACCGTTGGAGCGTGGGCGGAAACCGGAGAACCTGGAGGAAACCCACACAGACCCAGAGAGTAAAATACATACTTATAAGCGTTGTGTATAAAACATATTGAGTATGTTTACACTGTGTATGGCACCGAAGGCGCGCACGTCATTTGAGCGTGGGAGGAAACCGGAGGACCCGGAGGAAACCCACGCAGACCCAGAGAGTAAAATACATACATATAAGCGTCGTGTATAAACATATTGAATATGTTTACACTGTGTATGGCACCGAAGGCGCGCACGTCATTGGAGCGTGGGAGGAAACCCACGCAGACTGCATACTCATACCGTGTAGGTATTATAGTATGTGTGATAAACATATTGATCATGTTCATACTGTGCATAGCGCCAAAGGCACACACACTGTTGGATCGTGGGAGGAAACCGGAGCACCCGGAGGAACCCACGCAGACTCAGAGAGTAGAATACATACATATACTGTGAATGTATTTAGAGACGTGTATAAACATATTGTGTATGTTATACTGTCATTGGAACGTGGGAGGAAACCCACGCAGACACAGAGAGCAATAACACAGACATACATTGTGTGTTAAGTATAAGTGGGTAAACTATGGCGCCGAGGGCGCTCATCTCTGTATCGTTCCAACCTGCGTATATGTGCTGCCGAAGCAAGCTGCAGGTAAAAAACTACCTCTGACACCGCAGACCGTGGTCCTGTCAGAGTCAGAGCGTTCCCCAGGAAATGGCGGGAAACCACTGGTGCAGAGACTCTGGTGTTGCCACAGAAATATTACACAGAAAGCTCACAGGGACTAGACAAAAAAATTAATAAAGTCCCCCTACCATGCCCGGGGGGGGGGGGGGGGCGGGGCACCGTGTATCACTGTATCATCCATGCAGCTCTAGAAGCAGTGTGTGAGGAAACAGTGAGGAAGATGTGAGGAGAATCGTGCTACGCCCTGCAGGAGCCAGCACTAAGCCAATGGTGTAAAAGAAAAGCTTTAAATGAAGCAAGGGAGACTGTCTCCACTAGTGATGAGCCGAACACCCCCGGGTTCGGTTCGCACCAGAACCCGCGAACGGACCGAAAGTTCGTACGAACATTAGAACCCTATTAAATACAATGGATGCGAACGTTCGAATTCTAAAGTGCTAATTATAACAACTATTATGCATGTTATTGTCCTAAAAAGGGTTTGGGAACCCGGGTTCTGCACCAGGGGACATGTATCAATGCAAAAAGAAGTTTTAAAAACGGTCGTTTTTCGGGAGCAGTCATTTTAATGATGCATAAAGTGAAAAAAAAAAAGTCAAATATTCCTTTAAATATCGTACCTGGGGGGTGTCTAAAGTATGCCTGTGAAGTGCCACGTGTTTCCCGTGTTTAGAACTGTCCCTGCACAAAATGACACTTCTAAAGGAAAAAAAAGCCATTTAAAACTGCTTGCGGCTTTAATGTAATGTCTGGTCCCGGTAATATGGATGAAAATCTTTAAGAAAAATGGCATAGCTACCCCATGACCCCCCCCCCCTACCCCAGCCCATTAGCAGCCCCTTTGGGTCTTGTATGGATATTAAGGGGAACCCCGCACATAAAATAAAAAAGGCCCTATATACTCTGAACAGCCGTATACAGGCGGTGCATACAAGACAGGGACTGTAGGTTTGTTCTTATGTAGAATGTGTTTGTAATTTTGAACAGGTACATTGTTGAAGTGTAGCTCCAGCCCAAAAATCTATTTTTAAACTTTTTGGAAAACATAGGTAAGGGTTATCACCCCTGTAACATTTGTTTTGCTGTCTGTGCCCCTGTTGAGAACATTTCACCTCACTTTCCGTCCCAATGACAACTGTTTTTGAAATGTGGTGTTTTTCTTGAAACAAGGATTGCTGATAAAGCATCAGTACAGAGGAGACACCTTTCTCCCATATTTATTCTTACAGGAGAGAATTTTCCTTCCTAGTGGTAGATTTCCTCTCACTTCCTGTTGTCTTCTTGCGTTTGCAAGTAGGAGTCGTTTGTAAGTTGGATGTTTGAAAGTAGGGACCTGCCGTATATACTCTGCAGAAATAGGCCCCTTAGTTGTTGGTGTTGGCACAACACTGTAAGCACTCACAGTTACTCTTGGTTGGTGCTGGAACGCCCTGCTGTCAACTATTATATCAGGAATTTTAATTACATATAATTGTTGAACAGTGGTAGTAAAAATTGGGCCTTTGATGGTGGTGCTGGTGCCACAACACTGTAAGCCCTGACAGTTACTCTTGGTGGGTGCAGCAATGGGCCCTGCTGTGAATTATTAGATCAAGAATTGTAATTGCATGCCCCTGTTGAACAGGGGCTGAAAAATTGGGCCTTTCGTGGTGGTGGTGGTGGTGGTGGTGTTGCCACAACACTGTAAGCCCTCAGAGTTACTCTTGGTGGGTGCAGGAATGGGCCCTGCTGTGAATTATTAGATCAAGAATTGTAATTGCATGCCCCTGTTGAACAGGGGCTGAAAAATTGGGCCTTTCGTGGTGGTGGTGGTGGTGGTGGTGTTGCCACAACACTGTAAGCCCTCAGAGTTACTCTTGGTGGGTGCAGGAATGGGCCCTGCTGTGAATTATTAGATCAAGAATTGTAATTACATGCCCCTTTTGAACAGGGGCTGAAAAATTGGGCCTTTCGTGGTGGTGGTGGTGGTGGTGGTGGCGTTGCCACAACACTGTAAGCCCTCAGAGTTACTCTTGGTGGGTGCAGGAATGGGCCCTGCTGTGAATTATTAGATCAAGAATTGTAATTACATGCCCCTTTTGAACAGGGGCTGAAAAATTGGGCCTTTCGTGGTGGTGGTGGTGGTGGCGTTGCCACAACACTGTAAGCCCTCAGAGTTACTCTTGGTGGGTGCAGCAATGGGCCCTGCTGTGAATTATTAGATCAAGAATTGTAATTACATGCCCCTTTTGAACAGGGGCTGAAAAATTGGGCCTTTCGTGGTGGTGGTGGTGGTGGCGTTGCCACAACACTGTAAGCCCTCAGAGTTACTCTTGGTGGGTGCAGCAATGGGCCCTGCTGTGAATTATTAGATCAAGAATTGTAATTGCATGCCCCTGTTGAACAGGGGCTGAAAAATTGGGCCTTTCGTGGTGGTGGTGGTGGTGGTGGTGTTGCCACAACACTGTAAGCCCTCAGAGTTACTCTTGGTGGGTGCAGGAATGGGCCCTGCTGTGAATTATTAGATCAAGAATTGTAATTGCATGCCCCTGTTGAACAGGGGCTGAAAAATTGGGCCTTTCGTGGTGGTGGTGGTGGTGGTGGTGTTGCCACAACACTGTAAGCCCTCAGAGTTACTCTTGGTGGGTGCAGGAATGGGCCCTGCTGTGAATTATTAGATCAAGAATTGTAATTACATGCCCCTTTTGAACAGGGGCTGAAAAATTGGGCCTTTCGTGGTGGTGGTGGTGGTGGCGTTGCCACAACACTGTAAGCCCTCAGAGTTACTCTTGGTGGGTGCAGGAATGGGCCCTGCTGTGAATTATTAGATCAAGAATTGTAATTACATGCCCCTTTTGAACAGGGGCTGAAAAATTGGGCCTTTCGTGGTGGTGGTGGTGGTGGCGTTGCCACAACACTGTAAGCCCTCAGAGTTACTCTTGGTGGGTGCAGCAATGGGCCCTGCTGTGAATTATTAGATCAAGAATTGTAATTACATGCCCCTTTTGAACAGGGGCTGAAAAATTGGGCCTTTCGTGGTGGTGGTGGTGGTGGCGTTGCCACAACACTGTAAGCCCTCAGAGTTACTCTTGGTGGGTGCAGCAATGGGCCCTGCTGTGAATTATTAGATCAAGAATTGTAATTACATGCCCCTTTTGAACAGGGGCTGAAAAATTGGGCCTTTCGTGGTGGTGGTGGTGGTGGCGTTGCCACAACACTGTAAGCCCTCAGAGTTACTCTTGGTGGGTGCAGCAATGGGCCCTGCTGTGAATTATTAGATCAAGAATTGTAATTGCATGCCCCTGTTGAACAGGGGCTGAAAAATTGGGCCTTTCGTGGTGGTGGTGGTGGTGGTGGTGTTGCCACAACACTGTAAGCCCTCAGAGTTACTCTTGGTGGGTGCAGCAATGGGCCCTGCTGTGAATTATTAGATCAAGAATTGTAATTACATGCCCCTTTTGAACAGGGGCTGAAAAATTGGGCCTTTCGTGGTGGTGGTGGTGGTGGCGTTGCCACAACACTGTAAGCCCTCAGAGTTACTCTTGGTGGGTGCAGCAATGGGCCCTGCTGTGAATTATTAGATCAAGAATTGTAATTGCATGCCCCTGTTGAACAGGGGCTGAAAAATTGGGCCTTAGGCACTGGTGGCACAACACTACAACCCCTCACAGATACTGTACTTGGAGCACAGCAATGAGCCCTGTTGCAAAGTATTGCTTCAAAAATTGTAATGACACGCCCCTGTTAAACAGGGGCTGAAAAATTGGGCCTTAGGCACTGGTGCCACAACACTCCAACCCCTCACAGATACTGTACTTGGAGCACAGCAATGAGCCCTATGGCAAATTATTGCTAAAAAAATTGTAATTACACGCCCCTGTAAAACAGGGGCTGAAAAATTGGGCCTTAGCCACTGGTGGCGGCACCCATAAACAAAAATGATCTTCCAAGCTATCATCATCAATCGTATCATTGAGGACTCGGAGGAGGAGGATAGCCAGTCAACATAACAGCACAGGCACTCAGCATCAGCATCAGTCTTGAAGGGATGTGACATGTTAAAATCAATTAGTCTGTTATATCAGCATCAGGTGTGTGGTAGCTGGTGGTGATCCAAGACTGGTTCATCTTGATGAAAGTCAGTCGATCAACCGAGTCGGTGGACAGGCGCACCCTGTGATCCGTGACAAATCCTCCAGCAGCACTGAATGTGCGTTCCGAAAGAACGCTGGATGCAGGACAGGCCAGTAGCTCAATTGCATACTGTGCAAGCTCTGGCCAGTGATCCATCCTCAAGACCCAGTAAGCCAGAGGATTTTCGGTGGGGAAGGTGTCCAAGTCTGACCTTGCCCCTAGATATTCCTGCACCATGTTTATCAGACGCTGGCGATGGTTGCTGGAACCGATCATACTTTGGGGCTGCGGACTAAAGAATTGTCTGAACGCATCGGTCAGACGGCCACCTTCCCCACCGCTCCTTCTTTGACTGGCCGAAGCCTCAGCAACTCGTTGTCCAGGACCAGGAGTTTGTAACCTCCCAGTCTCTGGGAACGCGTTGCACAGACCTTTCTGCAAGGCCTCCCGGAGTTGTCTCATCCTCTGCTCCCTCTGCGACGGTAACATAAGGTCCGCAACCTTACCCTTGTACCGTGGATCAAGGAGAGTGGCCAGCCAGTAATGGTCCCTCTCCTTGATCCGAAGAATACGAGGATCCTTCCGCAGACTTTGCAGGATCAGGGAGGCCATGCAGCGTAGGTTTGCTGAGGCATTCGCTCCGGAGTCCTCTGGGTCACTAAGGACGACATGATCCGCAGCCACCTCCTCCCAGCCACGTACAAGTCCACTGGTTTCTTGGGACTGTAAATCATCCCTAAAAGACTGCTGCTGATGATGCTGAGTGCCAGCCTCCACCTCCATGCTGACACAATCCTCCTCCTCCTCCTCCTCCTCCTCCTCTTCCTGTGCGATGGGTGGGACAGAAGGAACACTGTCTGGGTAAAGGGGGCCTTGAGAGGCAAGGAAGTCCTCCTCTTCCTGCCTCTGTTCTGCCTCAAGTGCCCTGTCCATTATTCCACGCAGCGTGTGCTCCAACAGGTGGACAAGAGGTACAGTGTCACTGATGCATGCACTGTCACTGCTCACCATCCTCGTGGCCTCCTCAAATGGTGCCAGGACAGTGCATGCATCCCTGATCATGCCCCACTGGCGTGGAGAAAAAAAACCAAGCTCCCCTGACCCTGTCCTGGTGCCGTAGTCGCACAGGTACTCATTGATGGCCCTCTGCTGCGTGTGCAGCCGCTGCAGCATGGCCAACGTTGAGTTCCACCTGGTGGGCATGTCACATATAAGGCGGTTCTTGGGCAGGTTCAACTCCTTTTGCAGCTCAGCCAGGCGAGCACTGGCATTATAAGATCTGCGGAAATGCACACAGACTTTCCTGGCCTGCCTCAGGACATCCTGTAAGCCCGGGTACCTGCCCAAGAACCGCTGCACCACCAGGTTAAGGACGTGAGCCACACAGGGCACATGGGTCAGTTGTCCCTGTCGGAGGGCGGAGAGGAGGTTGGTGCCATTGTCGCAAACCACCATTCCTGGCTTAAGCTGGCGTGGCGTCAACCACCTCTCGGCCTGGCCCTGCAGAGCAGACAGGACCTCTGCCCCAGTGTGGCTTCTGTCCCCCAAACACACCAGCGCAAGCACGGCATGGCATCTTTTTGCCTGCGTACTTGCGTAGCCCCTTGAACGCCTACGGAGCACCGCTGGTTCCGAGGACAAACCACAGGAAGAGGCCATGGAGGAAGAAGAAGAGGAGGGGGTGGAGGAGAGAGGTGTGTCACAACCAGTAGTAGCATTTTGGAGGCGTGGCGGTGGAACAACCTCCAACACTACTGCACCTTGTCCTGCATCCTTCCCAGCTGCCAAAAGAGTGACCCAATGGGCCGTGAAAGAAAGGTAACGTCCCTGTCCATGCCTGCTGGACCATGAGTCAGCGGTAATATGCACCTTACCGCTGACCGCCCTGTCCAGCGAGGCCAAGACATTGCCTTCCACATGCCGGTAGAGAGCCGGAATAGCCTTCCGTGAGAAAAAGTGGCGTTTGGGAACCTGCCACTGAGGAACCGCACATTGCACAAACTCACGGAAGGGGGCCGAGTCTACCAACTGAAAAGGCAGCAGTTGAAGCGCTAGCAATTTAGCCAAGCTAGCATTCAACCGCTGGGCATGTGGATGGCTGGGAGTGAACTTCTTTTGACGGTCCAGCAGCTGGGGCAGGGAAATTTGCCTGCTAGAATCGGACGTCGGTGTACTGCTAGCAGAGTGGCCGCAAGTACTTGGCTGTGACACACCTAATTCTACACCTCCATTCCTCTCAGTGCATGTTTCAGAGAGGACTGAAGTTATAGTGGGGTTGGAGATCCCAGCTGATGCGGTGCAAGGAGAGGTCCGCTTTGTTCTTTGGTGTGGGTCTTTGAGGTAGGCTTGCCAACGAGCTGCATGGCAGGTCAACATATGTCTGGTCAGGCATGTGGTACCCAAGCGGCTGATGTTTTGGCCACGCGATATACGCTTGAGACATATGTTGCAAACAGCAGCTGTGCGATCTGATGCACTAGCCTCAAAAAAGGCCCACACCAAAGAACTTTTTGAATGACGGGCAGAGGCAGCGCCCTGCACAGGTGGAGCTCTGCGGTGTGATTCCGTCGGTGTACTGCCCTTACGCTGGCCACCAAAGGGCATCCTGCCTTGTTGGAGATGTGCCTCCTCCTCATCCTCCTCCTCCTCCTCTCTCCTATTAGGCACCCACGTGGAGTCAGTGACCTCATCATCCCCTCCCTCCTCATCACTGGAGCCAATCTGGCAGTATGCTGCAGCTGCTGGAACATGACTGCCAGATTGGTGTCCTTCTTGAGCATCCCCTCTGTCTGCTCTCACGCTACTGCCTTCCTGTAGCTGGGTTTCATCATCAGACCCTTCGAAACGCTGGGCATCCTCCTGGAGCATGTACCCAACACTGTGCTCAAACAGTTCGGGGGACTCCTCAGGAGGAGGACATGGTGGGTCTAGGGAAGGAGTGACTGATGATGAGTCTGACATTGATACCAGGGAAGAGGACGCTTTGGCAGCTGCTTTTCCAGTACCCTGAGCCTGGGTGAGAGAGGATGAGGAGGAGGAGGAGGGCTTGGTCATCCACTCTACCAAGTCTTCGGCATGATGTGGCTCAACATGTCCAGCTGCCGAAAAGAAGGACAAGCGTGTCCCATGGCCATGTGCTGATGACAATGCACCGCGTCCACGACCAGCACTGTTGCCCCCAGACACAGAGCCTGCTTGCCCTCTTTTATTGCCTCCTGACTGTCTGCCTCTCCTTGTTTGCCTTCCAGACATTCTAATAGATGGCCTGCAGGGAGATGGGAAAAAAGCAATAAGGGCTACCTTCAGGTGTCCTTCTCTGTCCCTTTACTTAAGGATTTCTAAATATGGTTGAGGATGATTGCTTTTGCACAGAATAGCACAACGACAATTTCCCTGACTGTCCAAAAAAACAAGGATTTCAAAGATGGTTGATGAGGAATGCTTTAGCACACTATAGCACAAGGAGAATTTCCCTCACTGTCCTTCCCTGTCCCTAGAAACAAGGATTATCACAGTGAAAGAAACTGACACTCTTCCTACCTATAGTTTTCTGTCCCTAGAAAAAATGTTTTTTTTAAAGCACACTATAGCACAAGGAGAATTTTCCTCACTGTGCTTCCCTGTCCCTAGAAACAAGGATTATCACAGTGAAAGAAACTGACACTCTTCCTACCTATAGTTTTCTGTCCCTAGAAAAAATGTTTTTTTAAAGCACACTATAGCACAAGGAGAATTTCCCTCACTTTCCTTCCCTGTCCCTAGAAACAAGGATTATCACAGTGAAAGAAACTGACACTCTTCCTACCTATAGTTTTCTGTCCCTAGAAAAAATGTTTTTTTAAAGCACACTATAGCACAAGGAGAATTCCCTCACTGTCCTTCCCTGTCCCTAGAAACAAGGATTCGCACAGTAAAACACACTGACACTCTCCCTACCTATAGTTTTCTGTCCCTAGAAAAAATGTTTTTTTAAAGCACACTATAGCACAAGGAGAATTTCCCTCACTTTCCTTCTTTGTCCCTAGAAACAAGGATTATCACAGTGAAAGAAACTGACACTCTTCCTACCTATAGTTTTCTGTCCCTAGAAAAAATGTTTTTTTAAAGCACACTATAGCACAAGGAGAATTCCCTCACTGTCCTTCCCTGTCCCTAGAAACAAGGATTCGCACAGTAAAACACACTGACACTCTCCCTACCTATAGTTTTCTGTCCCTAGAAAAAATGTTTTTTTAAAGCACACTATAGCACAAGGAGAATTCCCTCACTGTCCTTCCCTGTCCCTAGAAACAAGGATTCGCACAGTAAAACACACTGACACTCTCCCTACCTATAGTTTTCTGTCCCTAGAAAAAATGTTTTTTTAAAGCACACTATAGCACAAGGAGAATTTCCCTCACTTTCCTTCTTTGTCCCTAGAAACAAGGATTATCACAGTGAAAGAAACTGACACTCTTCCTACCTATAGTTTTCTGTCCCTAGAAAAAATGTTTTTTTAAAGCACACTATAGCACAAGGAGAATTCCCTCACTGTCCTTCCCTGTCCCTAGAAACAAGGATTCGCACAGTAAAACACACTGACACTCTCCCTACCTATAGTTTTCTGTCCCTAGAAAAAATGTTTTTTTAAAGCACACTATAGCACAAGGAGAATTCCCTCACTGTCCTTCCCTGTCCCTAGAAACAAGGATTCGCACAGTAAAACACACTGACACTCTCCCTACCTATAGTTTTCTGTCCCTAGAAAAAATGTTTTTTTAAAGCACACTATAGCACAAGGAGAATTCCCTCACTGTCCTTCCCTGTCCCTAGAAACAAGGATTCGCACAGTAAAACACACTGACACTCTCCCTACCTATAGTTTTCTGTCCCTAGAAAAAATGTTTTTTTAAAGCACACTATAGCACAAGGAGAATTCCCTCACTGTCCTTCCCTGTCCCTAGAAACAAGGATTCGCACAGTAAAACACACTGACACTCTCCCTACCTATAGTTTTCTGTCCCTAGAAAAAATGTTTTTTTAAAGCACACTATAGCACAAGGAGAATTTCCCTCACTTTCCTTCTTTGTCCCTAGAAACAAGGATTATCACAGTGAAAGAAACTGACACTCTTCCTACCTATAGTTTTCTGTCCCTAGAAAAAATGTTTTTTTAAAGCACACTATAGCACAAGGAGAATTCCCTCACTGTCCTTCCCTGTCCCTAGAAACAAGGATTCACACAGTAAAACACACTGACACTCTCCCTACCTATAGTTTTCTGTCCCTAGAAAAAATGTTTTTTTAAAGCACACTATAGCACAAGGAGAATTCCCTCACTGTCCTTCCCTGTCCCTAGAAACAAGGATTCGCACAGTAAAACACACTGACACTCTCCCTACCTATAGTTTTCTGTCCCTAGAAAAAATAGGATTTTTTACTCACCGTAAAATCCTTTTCTCTGAGTCCATGGACCGACACAGCTTCTCTATTGACAAAGTGGGTATTATCCGTTAATTAGGAGTGACTAGGCAGAAAAACTTGTAAAAAGTGTTGCATCACACCTTCTACAGTACCGCCCAGGGGGCGGACCCTCTGGATATACCCTCTCAGTCTGCATCTTCGCAGATCAGTTCGTCAAAAAGCAGTACAAACTTAAAAGGAGGGGTGGGTGCTGTGTCGGTCCATGGACTCAGAGAAAAGGATTTTACGGTGAGTAAAAAATCCTATTTACTCTTTCGTCCATGGACCGACACAGCTTCTCTATTGACAAAGTGGGACGTCCCAAAGCAGTGTCAGAGAAAAAACGAGGGGTGGTAACAGCATAAAAATAAACTTCACCCCAAACACAAAACAGCACTCCTCCAACGGAGGAGTTGCAACTCTAAACAGCCGCTTGTAAAACCTTGCGGCCAAAAGAGGCATCCGAAGATGCACCTACATGAATTTTGTAGAATTTTGTGAAAGTGTGAGCGGACGACCAAGTCGCCGCTTTACATAATTGGGAAACAGACGCTTGATGTCGGAAAGCCCAAGAGGCACCTATTGCCCTGGTCGAATGCGCCGTGACAGGAAAGGGGGGCGCCTGACCCTTTAAGGCGTAAGCCTGGATTACTATCTGTCGGATCCACCTAGAGATGGTGGCCGATGAGACTGCTTGGCCCTTCTTGGGACCAGCCACCGAAACAAACAGTGAGTCTGACTTCCGGAACAGGGAAGTAGCAGATAGGTATACTCTCAAAGCTCGGACAACGTCCAAGGAATGCAACGCCGACTCCTTAGGATTCTACGGCTGAGGACACAAGGATGGAAGTACAATGTCTTCATTGAGATGAAAAGCCGAAACGACTTTCGGAAGAAAGGAAGGCTGCGGCCGCAGCACCACCTTATCCTTGTGGAAAATCAAATAGGGAGCCTTGCAGGACAAGGCTGCCAGCTCAGAGACTCGTCTAACTGACGTAACAGCCACCAAAAAGACCACCTTCTGAGAAAGTGTCAACAGGGGAATATCTCTAATATTCTCAAACGGTGCCTTCTGAAGCACCGAGAGGACCAGGTTCAAGTCCCACGGAGGTAACGGGGGACGGACCGGAGGGGCCACCTGTCGGACCCCCTGCACAAATGTACTCACGAGAGAGTGAGTCGCCAGGGGTCGCTGAAAAAAGACAGCCAGGGCAGATATCTGTCCCTTAAATCGTACTTAGGGCAAGCCCTTGGTCCACCCCATGCTGTAAAAACAGCAGGATTCTGGAAACCAAATAGGTACGCGGATGCCATTTCATTTCCTCACACCTGGAGATGTAGGCCCTCCAAGTGCGGTGATAGACCTTCCTAGAGGACGGTTTTTGAGCACTTCTCATAGTAGAGATTACTGAGTCTGACAGGCCCTGGTCTCTCAGTACCCGGTTCTCAACAGCCATGCTGTTAAAGCCAATGACTGTAAAGCAGGATGGAATATGGGACCTTGCGATAGCAGGTCCTTCCGTAGTGGTAGGCGCCAGGGGACGTCTGCTACCAGACGTACTAGATCGTCGTACCAAGAACGCTGAGGCCAATCTGGAGCGATTAGGATCATTGGAATTCCCTCTGCCTCCACTCTGCGGAGCAGAAGAGGAAGAAGCCTTAAGGGAGGGAAGGCATAGATTAGCCGATACTGACCCCACAATGCTACCAACGCGTCCGTTGCGTCTGCCCATGGGTCTCTTGACCGGGCCACAAATCTCAATACCTTCCGATTGAGTCGGGAAGCCAGAAGATCTACGTCTGGTGTGCCCCATCTTTGGCAGAGGAGTTGGAACACCTCCGGGTGTAAGGACCATTCTCCCTGGTCCAGCATCTGGCGGCTCAGGTAGTCCGCCTGCCAGTTTTCCACACCCGGAATGTACACGGCTGACAGTGCCGGTACGCTCCTCTCTGCCCACTTCAGGATGCGAGCGATCTCCGATGCTGCAGCTGAGCTTCTTGTTCCTCCTAGATGATTGACATATGCCACTGCTGTGGCGTTGTCTGACTGGATCCTGACTGGACGCCCTTGCAGTCTCTGAGACCATTTGAAGAGGCACAGCTTGATCGCCCGGATCTCCAGGACATTGATCGGCAGGAGGGCTTCCTCTGGGGTCCAGCGACCCTGCGCCGACTGGACACCCCAGACTCCCCCCCAACCTGTAAGGCTGGCGTCCGTCGTGATCACTATCCAGTAAACCGGAAGAAATGACTTCCCGGCCATTACAGCCGGTGCTGTCAGTCACCATACCAGGGATCTCCTGACTAGGTGGCTCACTCGGATTTGATAATCCAGAGATGAAGGGCATCTGTTCCATCTGAACAGAACTTCCTTCTGTAACACTCGAGTGTGGTATTGAACATATGGGACCGCCTCGAAGGAGGCTACCATGAGGCCCAACACTCGCATGCAAAAACGGAGTGACGACCAATTCCTGGAAGTCAGCTGCCGTACTGCAGCCCGGAGGGTCTGCAACTTCTCCACAGGGAGGAATACCTTTGCCTCTGAGGAATCCAGAATCAACCCCAGGTACACTAGGCGTTGAGTGGGCACCAATACTGACTTTTGCGCGTTTAGTATCCAACCACAGTCTCGAAGAGTCTGACAGGTAATGGACACGCTTACCTCTAATTCTGAGCTTGAAGGGGCCTTCAGCAGAAGGTCGTATAAGTAGCCTGTGATAGCGATACCCCGCTGTCTTAGAAGTGCCAGAATCGGAGCGAGCACCTTGGTGAACGTCCTGGGTGCTGAGGCAAGGCCCAACGGGAGGGCCACAAACTGGTAGTGGTCCTTCCCGATAGCAAATCGCAGAAACCTCTGGTGTCTGGAGTATATGGGGACATGCAGGTATGCGTCCTTGATGTCCAAGGAGGCCAGAAAGTCCCCCGGATGGAGAGCCGTGACTACAGATCGAACCGACTCCATCCGAAAACTTTGTACCTTCACAAAGCAATTGAGGGCTCTGAGATCCAAGCTTGGACGAACCCCCTCCTTCTTCGGCACAATGAACAGATTTGAGTAAAAACCCCGTTCCAGTTCTGGAACTGGAATAACTACCCCGCGTTCCAGTAGACCCTGGACCGCCTCATACAGGGCCTCCCGACGGGTCGGTAGTAGCTGGAGATTGGAGGTGTTGAATCTGTCCGGTGGACAAGAGAGAAACTATCTTGTAGCCTGAGGAGATTACTTTGCAAACACACCTGTCGGAGATTAGTGCTGTCCACTGAGTCGCGAATTTGCGAAGACGTCTCCCCACCCGAGAGCTGGGTGGGGGTGGACCTTCATGCGGACGCAAATTTGTCTGCAGGCTTATTGGGTATGCGGGACCAGGGACGCTTTTGTCCTTGGGCAGGCGCTTTATCGGCCTGGGGTCTTTTCCCTGTCGCCCTAGGGGGACGAAAAAACCACTTGTGTGCAGTAAAGGAGGGCCCTTGCCCTTGGCGTGGCCCCTTACCCTTGCTAATTTGGGGAAGCAAAGTGCTTTTACTTCCTGTGGCATCCTTGATGATGTCATCCAGAGAAGCCCCACAAAGTCTGTCACCCTTAAAAGGCAGATCCAACAGGGCTTTCTTGGAAGTCTGGTCCGCAGACCAGCCTTTTAGCCAGATCAGGTGGCGTATTGCTACTGCATAAACCGAAGTTTTAGACAGCAGGGGAATAGTATTCATGTCTGACTCGCAGACAAACCTAAGGCCCTGGACCAACAGGTCGGCCAATGTTATCTCATCAGGAGGAGCATCTCGCTCCTTAACCCCTGGAGTAGCAATCTTGCCCATTCAGTAAGTGTGTGAGACACTAGGGCCCCCGCCAATGCCGGGCGTACTGCCGAGCCTACCACTGAGTATAGGTAGCAAGCGAGTGCTTCAGCCTTCTTATCCACAGGGTCCTAGAAAACAGGAGCCCCTTCTGCAGGAATTGTGGTGGCTCTATTAAGTCTGGACACCGGAGGGTCCACTATAGGGGGGAGAGGTCCATTTCTTCAGAAAACTCTCCTCAAAAGGGGTACCGTACCGCAAACCTCTTTGGGGCTGTAAAGACCCTCAGTGGGTTCTCCCATTCCTTGTATAAGAGTTTATCAAAAGACACACAAGGGAACACCTTAGCAGGTCTATGAAACCCAAGTGGACCGGAGTCTCTGCTGCTTCTGCAGTATTTTCCAATTTTAGCATATCCCGCACTGCAGTAATAAGGTCAGATACCAAAGCCGTCTCGCGTACTGACCTGGACTTTGAGTCATTCTCACTGTCCGGTCACGGTCTGCAGTCTCTGGTGCGTCAGAATCTGGGCCCCGAGCCGTAGCTGGACCTGGTTCTGCACCAGAATTATCCCCAGAAGCTTGCAGGGGATAGGGCGTTTACTACCCCCTGTATTCCCGTGTGCTGCTTCCACCCTGGCAGCAAACGCCTCTAGGATTGCAGTCATAGCGTTCATAGACACCTCAGGGGCACCAGCTGCTAAATCTGGTGTTTCAGGGGAGAAGACATCCCATGCTGACCACACGCTGACACTCACAGGGCTCCAGGCAAGATATCAATAGGCCACCCTCCTGTGCTGCAGAGAGGCCGGGTCACCCAGAGGACTCACCACCCTGGATAGGTACTGCTATGCTGCGCCTGTGATGCTGTCCCCCCTGCTGCTGTGTCAGTCTGCTTCTTTTATCAGCACTGCCTGTGTGAATTTTCGCGCCAGTGTAATGCACCCTAGAGGCCGGAGGCTCTCGAAAAATGGTTGCCAAAAACGTCTGTATGGAAGATAATGTGGGCTCTAAGAAAATGGCCGCCGACAGAAGATAGAGGTCAAGCAGCCATAGCCCACAAAAAGATGGCCGCCGAACGGCAATATCTGCATACAGGGTGGACAAACATGGCCGCCGATCAGCTGATAGGGGCCAGTGGGTGTGGCCGAACCACAGGAAGATGGCCGCCGGGCAGTCACAAGAGGCCAAACTTGGCATGGACCACCTCAAAATGGCCGCCGACAGCATGGAGGAGGAAGGACACAAACACAGGTAAGAAAAAATGACATTTCTTTTAAATGTTAGTTACAGCCAGCCCCGCTCCAGTGGGACCCCCTAGGTGACCCCCAGCACCCAGCAACCTTTAGCTAGAAGCCCAGGGAGGAGGGAAAGGCAGGGAGAGAGGGAAGAAAGGGGCCACAACCACTTACTTGATCTCTCCAGGAATGTCCAGCTAAATCACCCAGCCGAGGCAGGGGAGTTTTACTTACCTATCCTGCATGTATTCTGCTGGAAGACATTCCAAACAGATCATCGTCCGCGCACGGAAGGTGACTGTTGGCCAGGCATGCTGTGATTGGACCCAGAAGGGACGATCATATGTATGCCCTGGAGCATGACGCTCACCGGACAGGCTGCTGCGACTCGGCCGTAAGGTCAGCCGAAGCTGAGCGGTCCGATGCAAGCCTTGGAGCGTAAGCTCACCGGCCAGGCTGCTGCGACTCGGCCGTAAGGTCAGCCGAAGCTGAGCGGTCCGATGCAGGCCCTGGAGCGTAAGCTCACCGGCCACCCGTGGAGCGACGGGCATGTCGTGGAAAACCCAGCGCGTAGCTAGGGTCGGCACACGCTCGATGGCCGAAACTGGGGAGACTACAAGGATCGAGGATCCAGCCTGTCACCCAGTCGGCAGTTGATCGAAGATCGCAGGAAACAACAAATGTAAAAAAATATATCTTTTTTCCCCGGACCAATGGGCCCGAAGGGAGCCATGTCCTACTCCTTGCTAGACAGAAAAAAACTGATCTGCGAAGATGCAGACTGAGAGGGTATATCCAGAGGGTCCGCCCCCTGGGCGGTACTGTAGAAGGTGTGATGCAACACTTTTTACAAGTTTTTCTGCCTAGTCACTCCTAATTAACGGATAATACCCACTTTGTCAATAGAGAAGCTGTGTCGGTCCATGGACGAAAGAGTAAATGTTTTTTTAAAGCACACTATAGCACAAGGAGAATTCCCTCACTGTCCTTCCCTGTCCCTAGAAACAAGGATTCGCACAGTAAAACACACTGACACTCTCCCTACCTATAGTTTTCTGTCCCTAGAAAAAATGTTTTTTTAAAGCACACTATAGCACAAGGAGAATTCCCTCACTGTCCTTCCCTGTCCCTAGAAACAAGGATTCGCACAGTAAAACACACTGACACTCTCCCTACCTATCCTTCTCTTTCCCTAAACTAAAGGAATCCAGGTTAAGCAAGAAAAAAAATAAATGTCACTGTCCCTGCCTATGCTTCTCTTTCCCTGCTCCGGAACACACTACACTAGGCCGCCGTGCTGGCGGCCTTTTATAGTGTGGGGCGTGTACTAAACACCCTCAGCAATAATTGGCCACAGGCATCCTACCTGTGGCCAATCATTGCTCTCCTCGCTGCCGGCGCTGTGATTGGCCAAGCATGCGGGGTCACAGTGCATGCTTGGCCAATCACAGCGCCTGGATGACACTGCGATGGCGTAGTGCATTGTGGGCCGTTCGCGTCACTCGAATTTGGCGCGAACGGCCCAAATCGTTCGATCTTCGTCGAACGATCGAACAGCCGATGTTCGAGTCGAACGTATGTTCGACTCGAACACGAAGCTCATCCCTAGTCTCCACCAAAGGATCTCCAGCTGCAGCCTCCAGCATGAGAGTGTCCCTCACCATCAATGAGTTCACTACCAAGCGTCCAGTCATTTACTGACCCAGGAGTCTTCCTCAGAAGGAATGTCCTGGTCAAAAAATATACAAAAAAATTCAGAGCTAGGGTCCTGAGCTGCAGCTAGGCCCATATCTGAAACAGAGCACTCCCCTACTAAAGATAGTGTGGGGAGAGGGCGCTTTATAGCTCCCGTTCGCTCGTACACTGCTTCCATCCTGACAAGAAATTAGTCCAGGACTGCGGACAACTGATCCATAGGGACTGCAGGTGCATCAACCCTGCCTGTTGTGACATGAATGGGGAAGCAGGTGAACCAGACTCCATAACTCGATACTTCTCTGAGACTTTTGTACAAAGTCCACCCTCTGGCTGTGGGAGGTTACCCAGGGGACTCACCGACCCAGTGGGGACCACTCGGTTCCACTGCCTGTGCTACGCTGTACAGCGCGAATGAGTAGCGAGGAGAACGTGAGGAAAACCGCGGCGTTCCAGCAGCGATAGAGGCCAAACAGTAGAAAAAACACGCGCGGCTCCAAGAAAATGGCCGCCGCAACTGTAACTGCGCCATAGCAAACCACGGCAAGATGGCCGCCATGCGCGCCAGTGAAAAAACACAGTGACAGAAAAACATGGCGCCGAACGGCGCAGAGGCCCAAAAAAACACATTCCCCAATGCAGGTACCCATGAGCCTCCCCCCCCCCCCCCCCCGGGACAGAGTGGCACCTCCAGACAGCACAGCGCCAGCAACAAACAGGGGGAGACAGGGAAAATCCCCCACACATAGGAAAACACAGCATGTACTCACCTGCTGAGGCAGGAGATACTACTAACCCGCTCCGGAAGGACCTACTGGTGTGTTCCTGACAGACCTATCACAGTTCGGTACTGAGTAGCTGTCGGCCTGGTCCACCGCGAAAAGAGACAGCAGGCACTGTTCAATCTTAGCGGACCGCGGAGCATAAAAAGAGTCGCACGCCGAAGCGAGGATTCAGCACGCTCGATGGTCGGACTGGGAAGACTACAAGGATATCCAATGTACCCAACCTGTTGCCCAGCTGACAGTTGATAGAAGATCAAAAAAAAAAAAAAATTCCAAAAGGAATAAAAAATTCTTCAGGAGACTGGCTCCGAAGCGAGCCATGTCCTCTCCTTCTGCTAGGCAGAAAAAAAACTGAGAGCTGCTGGCTGCAGGTGGGTGGGTTATGTTCGGAGGGACCGCCCCCTGGACGGGGCTGTTCAGCTCTGGTCTTTAGAATGTATGTTATAACATTCTGCCTAGTTCTCTCCTGCAAGCAGGGACATAAACCACTTGTCAAATATTAAGAGGCTGTGTCAGTCCATGGACGGTAAGAGAAATGAGGGTTTAAAAACGCAAAATGCACTGCAAAACGTGCCTACAAAATGCATCAAGCGCAGCCGCATAGATGTGAACCTAGACTAAATGTACATAATATAACTGGATACTAACATTTATAGGTAAAGTTGATCCAGGTAATATCTGATTGCCTCTCGGGGGATCAGGAAGATATTTCTTCCCCTGCTGGAGCAAATTGGATCGTGCTTTGCTGGGGTTTTTGCCTTCCTCTGGATAAACTGTGGGTATAGGATTGTATACAAGATTGTATGTTTTTTCTTTTCTTGGTTGAACTAGATCAGGGGTGCCCTCTGATGTGGCCCATGCCTCCTGCTCTGGGATGGCGGGGGGTCGGCAAGCCCAGATTGCGAGCATCAGCTTGAAGATCGGAGCCAGCGTTAGAAGGGGCAGAGCCGATGCTTCCTGTATAGCACCGGCTCCTGTCACAGGCAGAGTGATACCAAATGTACTCCGCCTGTGATAGGAGAGATACAGGAAGCATTGGCTCTGCTCTTTACTGCAGCTGCATGCTTCCTCCAGTGCCGTCTCCTGTCACACTAATGGCGGGTATGGGGGATCAAGAACCAGCCAGCAGTCGCCACCAGTACTTGCCAGCAATACCCATCAGTACTTGCCAGCACCAGTCAGCAGTACCCACCAGCAGTATCATTCAGCACCAGCCAGCAGTACCCACCAGTAGCAGCCAGCAGTACCCACCAGTAGCAGCCAGCAGTACCCACCAGTAGCAGCTAGCAGTGTCCACCAGTAGCAGCTAGCAGTACCCAGCAAAACCAGCCAGCAGTACCCACTAATACCAGCCAGCAGTACTCACCAGTACCAGCCAGCAGTACCCACCAGTACCAGCAAGCAGTACCCATCAGTACTCACAAGCAGTACTTGCCAGTACCAGCCAGCGGTATCCACCAGCAGTACCCACCAGTACCAGCCAGCAGTACTCACCCGTACTTGACAGCAATACCAGCCAGCAGGACCCACCAGCAATACCAGTTCTAGAGGACAGCCAGCAGCAGCCACCAGCCATACCCGCCTGGGATACAGCAGCAGCCACCGATACCTGCAGGAATCCTCAGGAAGAAGTGAATATTGAGGTCAGTGGAGGTGCAGGTAAACCTCAGTGAATCAGTGTGAAAGCAGCCTTAGCCCCTTTCACACGATCGGTACAATTAGGTCCGCCTGTCTGTTTTCAGGCGGACCCTCCATTCACCTCTATAGATCGGCAGATTTAAACTGACCTGCTACCTTTACACCCGCCTACCTCCAATCTGATCTGCTTATGAAAACAAAGGAAGGATCCGTCCCCTTCTGTCTGGGCGGATCGGAGGGCCCATAGAGTAAGGCGGGTTGTGTCCCTGTCTTCTCTGCATATGCAGTGTGGACATAGACCTGTCATCTGCCCGCTCTGCTCATTGTGGCCCACGATCAGTTACCAAGTCGCTAAAGTGGCCCTCGCTCTTCAAAAGGTTAGGCACCCTTGAACTAGATGGACTTGTGTCTTTTTTCAACCAGACTAACTATGTAACTATATTATACACACAAATACAGAAAAAGTTAAATATGTAACAGTTCATATACACATATGTACAGTATAATGTAACAGCTCAGTGTAATAAACTATAAGAAGGAACAATGTATTGCATGAGCCACCAGAGGTCACTCTGATTCATAGAAGTGAAAGCCTTTGGGAGAGATCCAGAACATTTCTCTTTCACACAGCTTCCTAAATCTCACACCTAAAGGAAGATGCTGTAAAATTACTTTAGTAGCATATACAGTGGAACCTCGGATTGCGAGTAACGCGGAAAACGAGTGTTTCGCAATACGAGCAATTTTTTTTTTAAATCCTGACTCGGTTTGCGAGTGTTGTCTTGCAAAACGAGCAGGATTCAAGCCTCTGTGGTGTGCAGTACCGCATTTGGCCAGAGGTGCGGGGGCATTTATGACACTGAGCCATTCGGAAATACTCAGAAACACTCGGAAATACTCTGTTCCCGAGTGTTTGAGCCTTTCCAAGGGATTCCGAGTGCATCCGCGCGGTCTTCGAGTATTTCCGAGTGTCTCCGGCGCCCCCCTCCACCTCTGGTCACATGCGGCATTGCATGCAATAGAAGTCAACTTGGAATGAATTTTTTTCGTTTCCATTGACTTCTATGGGGAAACTCGCTTTGATATGCGAGTGCTTTGGATTACAAGCATTCTCCTGGAACGGATTATGTTTGTAATCCAAAATTCCACTGTGCAGTATAACTATACCCTCTGGGTCACTAATCTTCTTGTCTATGAAATCACGAGGAGCACTTTTAATGCTAAAAATAAGTTATGTTTTGCGCCCCATCTCTGCAGAATTTGTTAAATATCTTAATTGTATTCAGGCAGCATTCTCCTGGTGTTAAGATTTGTAGCTCAGCCTGCAGATTATTTAGCACACTTATCACTGTAGGTTGCTCAGAATTCTGACTGCAGGATGGGAGATTGTGACCTTTGTGTGCACATGTATGTTTATCAGAAGTATCAGTGTATATTGGATCATGTCTCCATAGGACAGTAGTATTTTATGCATAACAGTCTAGTTTATGGGAAGGACATCCTTGCTTAGTTAATGCATTTTAAGTGAACATTTTGGGGTTTTGCATATTTAGTATTCCATTTTTATTATGATATAGATTTTACCACACTGATGTATTTTTTTAATAGTTTATATTTTGGGATCGCTGTATACAAGCTTCAGTGGTATAATCTCTATTAATACTTGTGTAGCGCCCTCCCCAAAAGGTTGGGACGCTATTTAAAATATAGAAGGATGTCTGAGCCAGTAGTTGGGCTCAGACGGTTGAATTACATTGAAATTTACCTCTGTTGTAGCTGTGGTTTGCCCAATAGCATTTTCCCTTATTGCCTGTAGGTGGCGTTACCTCCTCAGGCACCTGTTGGAACACGGGCAAACCATGGTGCATTGAGTGACCCTTCTCGGCAGCGGTGCAGTGGGAGTGATCGACCCACTGTGCCTGCTGGGAGGGTATACTTAAGGGGCAGACGCCATTGATTGGGGTCCGTCTTTGCCCCGCAGCCCTCCGGGCGTGAGGTGTGTGTGTGTGTGGTTCTGGTCTCGGGGCCACGTTGGCCCGAGGCTGCATCGCTATCCAGTATGCCCAGCTAGTCTGGCTGGGGCCTGCATACTGAGAGGAGATCCCAAGCTGTCCGTCCAAATGGGAGGAAGCGGTCTTAATGAAGGAGACCAGGGGAGGACCTGCCCTGGAGGAGACCGGCAAAGTGCTGCTGTCTCGGGCGAGTCCTGGCAACTTTATTGAGGAGGGATCCACTATACTACAAGCCCTGCAGTTCGTCGGATTGACTTAAAGGCTCTTTAACTGTACGGCTGGAAGTTTGGGACATTGAAATCCTGTGGCAGAGGATTCCTGGACTATCCATTCGCTCAACTTTAAAAGGTCTGTGGCAGAGACTTTGTTCACTTTAAAAGGTCTGTGGTAGAGACCCCATTCACCTAGGGCAGTCTGTGGCAGAGACTGTCCCGTTTCTGATTCGTGTGTCATCCCGGCTGCTAGGCCATGTGAGAGGGGACTATCCAGGAGACCAATACCCACTCTAAACACTGGGATTGGTAAGTGACTGTGAGCTGATATTTTTGGCTAGTATTACCGAGTGCCTGAACCTTCCCTTACTCTTCTATACCTTCTACTTTCTCAATGTTTACTGCATAAGAAAATAAAGCCTAACTGTTTGAGGTTTTACATCTGTGTGGACATTGCATTACTACAGACTTTCCTACCCAGACAACGAAGCTGAAGAGGTAACGTGCAAAACCGAAATTAACCAGCGGCCCTCTAGGTAGTATTGCTACACTTGTATCCTCAAGTTTTTTAGATGGTTGTGATGTTCCATATTCTCGCTTTACGGCTTCTGTGTCACATTCCTTAATTGTAAGGTAAATTATATTCTAATCACACTTTTCCCCCGGGAAGAGCCTAAAGTAAGCCCCTGCACATTTAGATTTCCAGAATTATTCCTAAACATACGTTCATCGCGATCGATGTAGTACATTCCCAGGAGTCTTTAGATGAGAGTCCTATAGGAAGCATTGTCATTTTCATTTAAGCCTTCATGAAGGGGGAATTTCAGGCCCTGAAACGCATTGAATACCTTTTATGTTGCTGTTCTCAGACTTTAACCTTCAATAATTATGGACTCTAAAGACAACTGTCTGGAACTCTTTTTCTCTAGTTTGAGACGCAACTACCTCTGGAGTGGGCCCCTTATAACACGCCAGGCAAGGTCTAGTTATCGAGCTCAACCAACATTTTCTGTTTTGAGGGATTCAAAGATTAAGGTCCAGTTTCTCACGTCTTCTTATTGTGCCGCCTATCAGTGCCTCCTCGTCAGTGCCCATTAGTGCCACCCCATCAGTACAGCCTCATCAGCGCATGTCAGTGAAGGAGAATTTTTTTATAAGAAACTATGAAAAATTTCTATTTTTTTCAGAATTTTATGTCTTTTTGTTTGTTTAGCAAAAATTTCAAAAACAGTGGCAATTAAATACCACCAAAAGAAAGCTCTATTTGTATGAAAAAATATATTAAAAATGTAATTTGCATAGTGTTGTATGACCCCGCAATTTTATTTCAAAGTGCAACAGCGCTGAAAGCTGAAAATTGGCCTGGGCAGGAAGGGGTGAAAGTGCCCAGTAGGCAAATGGTTAAGCTGGCCATAGATGGTGTGATTTTCTTTCCTGCAACTATGGGCCAGTGTTGATGGGGGAATCCACCCCGCAGAGCTATTGTGTTCTCTTGGTGGGGTGGTGCCGAGAGCCATCCCTGCCGTAAGAACACACAGTGATTATTGGTAGCCGCCATAGCCGCTTGCAATAATCGCATGAAAAATCCGACAGGCTGGCTGTACCCAAGCTGATTGATCAATCAACTTGGGTACAATCAGCCTGCCCATACATGGTTAGAATCTTGGCCGGTCCCTGCTGAACTGGACGATATTTGGACCGTCTATGGCTGGTTTAAAATGTAGTAGATGGAAAACCCAAAATGAATAGCATTGTTTGATAGAGCACTGTGTATCATGAGAAAATGCATTTTTTAATAAATAAACAAATTCTTGTTTTTTATCTTTTTTTTAATCTGAAGAACTCCTGCGTCCTCTTTGCAGCCACATTCTGACTATATGTACTCCAGCAATGGACCATGTCTGCATATTGTTTGTTAATGCCTATTAAAACGGTCACTTATAGTCTCCACTGGGACAGTGTGTGAAAGGTTTACAATGCAGGAGCACAACTGGGTCACGGAACAGAGCACTGTAACCAGGGTGACCAGCCATCCTCATTTTGCAGGCACAGCCCTCTATTTTAGGGGGCTGTCCCTGGGGAAAGAAATCTCTATGATGTTGCCCCCGGTAAAAGCGGAGTTCCACCCATTTAAAAGTCAGCAGCTACAAAAAGTGTAGCTGCTAACTTTTAATAATTCGGACACTCATCTGTCCCACAGTCCAGCGATGCGGGCATACGAAGCCCCGCTTCTCTCCCCCTCCTCTCCGTGGCGCCAGCATTCTAACTGTGGGCGCCCGGCTGTGGCTTCACAGCCAGGCACGCACTGTGCAGGGAATGGCTGGGCAATCTTCTGGGACCTGTCACGTGTCCCAGCAGATTGCAGGGAGGGAGGGGAGAGAGGTTTCCGTTCGGCGCCGTTCGTAAATGCACGGAAAGGCCCGAGGACAGCACAGCTGACCTTGGCAAATGTCATCTTTCTGAGGTTTGC
Organism: Rana muscosa; assembly: GCA_029206835.1. Lineage (NCBI taxonomy): Eukaryota > Metazoa > Chordata > Amphibia > Anura > Ranidae > Rana > Rana muscosa. The sequence continues at coordinate 131,186,401 of CM055126.1, forward strand.
CGAGGTCAGCCGACGTGTCCTCGGGCCTTTTCGGCTGTTTCCGATGCTCTACGGCGCCCCCCGCTCTGGCCGCATGCGGTATTGCACCCCATTGAAGTCAATGCGGAATTAATTATTTTAGTTTCCATTGACTTCAATAGGGAAACTCGCTTTGATATGCGAGTTATTTGGATTACGAACATTCTCCTGGAACGGATCATGCTCGTAATCAAAGGTTCCACTGTACAGTATACATCTTTTAATTGTTTTTTTTCAATATTTTTATTTCTATTTTAACCTCATAGGACAGTCAGAGGAGAATGAAAACTCCTCCTACAAGCCTTATCCAGACACTGATAGAAGTCACAAGACTGCTAAATACTGCTGATAAGAAAAGGTATTTAGAAGTTTACTAAAATAATTGCATAATTATGTTCTGTGTACTGTGGGAGACCAGATATAGTGAATGCAGGGTCCTGAGTTTAGTAACACTTTAAGTATAACTAACAAATTGAAGCCAAACTCCAGCTAACATTTTTTAAGCAGTTACAGCTACAGTATTTTTTTTTTCCTTTAGGGATAATAGTTGATCATTGTATGCACCACTGTCAGTGGTAAATGGTTTGTCTCAACCCTCTAACTGTTACATTAGCGGGATAGCTTGTTCTTTTGAAAAGTAACAGCCTTACTGGCCGGATCACCAGATGGGAAGAAAGAAAGCCTTAAAGAGAAAACAAATGCAGCCATCACATCTAAGAACTGCTAAGCTGCAATATAAAACATGTTTGCTTCTGAGTTTAAAGTGGCTGTAAACCCAACCAGACAACTTGCACCTACAGGTAAGCCTAGATTTAAGCCCCGTACACACTATCGGTTTAACTGATGAAAACCGTCCGATGGATGGTTTTCATCAGACCAACCGATCGTGTATGGTACCCATCGGTCTTTTTTCCATCGGATGGAAAAAATAGAACTTGTTTTAAGATAAAAAAACTATGGGAATTTCCGATCGTCTATGGGCAAGTCCATCGGTTCAAAAACCCACGCATGCTCAGACTGAATTAGGAGACGGGAGCGCTCGTTCTTGTAAAACTAGCGTTCCTAATGGAGAGAGCACATTCGTCATTCTGCAAGTTATTGCTTCGTTTAATGCAGCGCATGTTTTTTTGCTTTCGAACGGTCTTTAACCACTTAACGACCGCTCACTGTATATATACGTCGGCAGAATGGCACCGACAGGCACAATCACGTAGAGTGTACGTGATTGCCTTTGTACAGTTGGGGGGTCCAATCGGACCCCCCTTCTATACAGTGAGCGGTGGCTAAGTGTCCGGGAGCGTTCCGGGATGAGGGGGCAGCCATTCGTTTCTGGCCACCCCCTCGCGATCGCTCCCGGCGAATAGAAATGCCCCCTCTGTCTGTGTCAGACAGAGGGAGCAGGAGGAAGTGATGTCATCTCTGGTGTGGCGCTCACATATACCGAGCGCCGTACAAGAGAAGACATCAGGTCAGTGCACACAACACTACACTGACACCAGGACACATAGGGACATAAATCGCTCCCCCAGGCCCCCCCAGACACCCCAGATCACCCCCCAGATCACCCCCCCAGCCCCCAGTCACAGTGTCACTGATTGCAGTGACCATTTATTTAGTGATCACTGCAATCAGTGACATTTGTGACTGTAAAAGTGTCACCAAAGTTTAGTCTTAGGTCCAGTGTAGCCCCCTAACCCCCCCTAATAAAGGTTTAACCCCCTGATCACCCCCCAGATAACCCTTTCACCGCCTATCACCACTGTCGCTTAGCGATCATTTTTCTGATCGCTGTCTTAGCGTCAGTAATGCCGATCGGCAGCCAGTAATTTTTTTTAGGTTCGCCGCAGGTTTTTATAGCGTCAGGTACCCCAATATATTATCTAATAAAGGTTTAACCCCCTTGATCGCCCCCCAGGTAACCCTTTCACCCCCTATCACCACTATCACTAAGCGATCGTTTTTCTAAAGGCTGTCTTAGTGTCTGTGATGCAGATCGGTAGCCGGTAATTTTTTTTAGGTTCGCCGCAGGTTTTTATAGCGTCAGGTACCCCAATATATTATCTAATAAAGGTTTAACCCCCTTGATCGCCCCCCAGGTAACCCTTTCACCCCCTATCACCACTGTCACTAAGCGATCGTTTTTCTAAACGCTGTCTTAGTGTCTGTGATGCAGATCGGTAGCCGGTAATTTTTTTTAGGTTCGCCGCAGGTTTTTATAGCGTCAGGTACCCCAATATATTATCTAATAAAGGTTTAACCCCCTTGATCGCCCCCCAGGTAACCCTTTCACCCCCTATCACCACTGTCGCTAAGCAATTGTTTTTCTAAACGCTGTCTTAGTGTCGGTGATGCAGATCGTAGCCAGTATTTTTTTTTAGGTTCGCCGCAGGTTTTTATAGCGTCAGGTACCCCAATATATTATCTAATAAAGGTTTAACCCCCTTGATCGCCCCCCCAGGTAACCCTTTCACCCCCATCACCACTGTCGCTAAGCAATCGTTTTTCTAAACGCTGTCTTAGTGTCGGTGATGCAGATCGGTAGCTGGTAATTTTTTTTAGGTTCGCCGCAGGTTTTTATAGCGTCAGGTACCCCCATATATTATCTAATAAAGGTTTTAACCCCCTGATTGCCCCTAGTTAACCCTTTCACCAGTGATCACCATATAAGTGTTACGGGTGACGCTGGTTAGTTAGTTTGCTTTTTATAGTGTCAGGGCACCCGCCGTGTATATAACCCAATAAAGGTTTAACCCCCTGATCGCCCGGCGGGTGATATCAATTAGGTTTTAGCGTCAGAGAGGGTCTGAGTCACACCCCAGGCAGCGTCAGGTTAGTGCCAGTAGCGCTAACACCCACACGTGAAGCATACACCCCCCTTAGTGGTATAGTATCTGAACAGATCAATATCTGATCTGATCAGATCTATACTAGCGTCCCCAGCAGTTTAGGGTTCCCAAAAACGCAGTGTTAGCAGGATCAGCCCAGATACCTGCTAGCACCTGCGTTTTGCCCCTCCGTCCAGCCCAGGCCACCCAAGTGCAGTATCGATCGATCACTGTCACTTACAAAACACAACACACATAACTGCAGCGTTCGCAGAGACAGGCCTGATCCCTGCGACTCCAGTGCTGTAGGAGGTGATTTCACCACCACAGTTAAAAAAAAAAAAGCAAATATGCCGAAGCATTGGGGCAGCAGGAGCGGAGGAGCGATTTTGCTCCTAATGCCGCGTACATATGGTCGAAATTCCGACGGAGGCTTGCCCGTGGAAAAGTCCGACCATGTGTGTGCGGCATAACTTTTTTGCGGGAGGATGCCCCCATGCTTCGGCATATATAAATGGTGCGTGTATGCCCATCATTGGAAGTGGGTGGATGAAGGGCGGTATTCTAATGGTGGGCATACCCACCGATCAATCTCTTTTTTCGTTCAGCCAACTGGCTGCATGAAATAAAAAGATTACAATACATGTCCAACAAGGACCAGCAACGTACTGGTATGTTGCTGGACTTTGAATGTTTATACCAGAATGATGCCTGCGGGTTTAGGTATCATCTTGGTATCATTCTTCTCAGCCTGCGGCCGGCTTTCATGTAAAAGCAATCCTAGCGGCTAATTAGCCTCTGGACTGCTTTTACAAGCAGTGGGAGGGAATGCCCCCCCCCCGGATATAAAAAGCGCCATTGGGAAATTGGGAAAGCATTTTATCACACCGATCTTGGTGTGGTCAGATGCTTTGAGGGCAGAGGAAAAATCTAGGGTCTAGAAGACCCCAGTTTTTTTAAAAAAAGAGTACCTGTCACTACCTATTGCTATCATAGGGGATATTTACATTCCCTGAGATAACAATAAAAATGATAAAAAAAAAAAATACTTGGAAGGAACAATTTAAAAATAAAATAAAAAAGCAAAATTAATAATAAAAAAAAAAAAAAAAGCACCCCTGTCCTGCCCTGCTCTTGCCCAATGGCGAACGCAAGCGTCGGTCTGGCGTCATATGTAAACAGCAATTGCACCATGCATGTGAGGTATCACCGCGAAGGTCAGATCGAGGGCAATCATTTTAGCAGTAGACCTCCTCTGTAAATCTACTGGGGTAACCTGTAAAGGCTTTTAAAGGCTTTTAAAAATGTATGTAGTTTGTCGCCAATGCGCGTTTGTGCGAAATTTTAAAGCATGTCGTGTTTGGTATCTATGTACTCGGCCTAAGATCATCTTTTTTATTTCATCAAACATTTGGGCAATATAGTGTGTTTTAGTGCATTAAAATAAAAAAAAGTGTATTTTTTAACCCAAAAAATGCGTTTGAAAAATCGCTGCGCAAATACTGTGTAGAAAAAAAAATGCAACACCCACCATTTTAATCTGTAGGGCCTTTGCTTTAAAAATATATATATATAATGTTTGGGGGTTCAACATAATTTTCTTGCAAAAAAAAAAAATGTTTTCATGTAAACAAAAAGTGTCAAAAAGGGCTTTGTCTTCAAGTGGTTAGAAGAGTGGATGTAAGCTTCCTAATGTTGTGTATAAAATGCCAGAACAGTTCAAAACCCCCCCAAATGACCCCATTTTGGAAAGTAGACACCCCAAGCTATATACTGAGAGGCATGTCGAGTCCATGGAATATTTTATATGTTGACACAAGTTGCGGAAAAACGAAAATTTTTTATTTTTTTTGCACAAAGTTGTCACTAAATGATATATTGCTCAAACATGCCATGGGCATATGTGGAATTACACCCCAAAATACATTCTGTTGCTTCTCCTGAGTACGGGGATACCACATGTGTGAGACTTTTTGGGAGCCTAGCCATGTACGGGACCCCAAAAACCAAGCACCGCCTTCAGGCTTTCTAAGGGTGTAAATTTTTGATTTCACTTCTCACTGCCTATCACAGTTTCGGAGGCCATGGAATGCCCAGATAGCACAAAACCCCCCCAAATGACCCCATTTTGGAAAGTAGACACCCCAAGCTATTTGCTGAGAGGTATTGTGAGTATTTTGCAGATCTCGCTTTTTGTCACAAAGTTTTGAAAATTTTTAAAAAAAAATATATATATATATATATTTTCTTTCTTCATTTTCAAAAACAAATGAGAGCTGTAAAATACTCGCCATTCCTCTCACCAAATAGCTTGGGGTGTCTATATTCCAAAATGGGGTCATTTGGGGGGGTTTTGTGCGATTTTGGCATTTTATGGCCTTCGAAACTGTGATAGGTAGTGAGGAGTGAAATCAAAAATTTGTGCCTAGAAATCCTGAAGGCGGTGCTTGGTTTTCGGGGTCCCGTACGCGGCTAGGCTCCTAAAAAGTCCCACACATGTGGTATCCCCGTACTCAGGAGAAGCAGAAAAATGTATTTTGGGGTGTAATTCCACATATAACCATGGCATGTGTGGGCAATATATCATTTAGTGACAACTTTTTGTATTTTTTTTTTTATTTATTTTTTTGTCATTATTCAATCACTTGGGACAAAAAAATTATATTCAATGGGCTCAACCGGCCTCTCAGCAATTTCCTTGGGGTGTCTACTTTCTAAAATGGGGTCATTTGGGGGGGTTTTGTGCTATTTTGGCATTTTATGGCCTTCGAAACTGTGATAGGTAGTGAGGAGTGAAATCAAAAATTTGCGCCCTTAGAAATCCTGAAGGCGGTGCTTGGATTCCGGGGTCCCGTACGCGGCTAGGCTCCCAAAAAGTCCCACACATGTGGTATCCCCGTACTCAGGAGAAGCAGCAAAATGTATTTTGGGGTGAAATTCCACATATAACCATGGCATGTGTGAGTAATATATCATTTAGTGACAACTTTTTGTAATTTTTTTTTTTTTTTTTTTTTTTTTGTCATTATTCAATCACTTGGGACAAAAAAATAAAAAATTCAATGGGCTCAACATGCCTCTCAGCAATTTCCTTGGGGTGTCTACTTTCCAAAATGGGGTCATTTGGGGGGGTTTTGTACTGCCCTGTCATTTTAGCACCTCAAGAAATGAGATAGGCAGTCATAAATTTAAAGCTGTGTAAATTTCAGAAAATGTACCCTAGTTTGTAAACTCTATAACTTTTGCGCAAACCAATAAATATACGCTTATTGACATTTTTTTTACTAAGTACATGTGGCTGAATACATTTTAGCCTAAATGTATGACTACAATTGAGTTTATTCGATTTTTCTTTTAACAAAAAGTAGAAAATATCATTTTTTTTCAAAATTTTCGGTCTTTTTCCGTTTATATCGCAAAAAATAAAAATCGCAGAGGCAATCAAATACCATTAAAAGAAAGCTCTATTTGTGGGAAGAAAAGGACGCAAATTTCGTTTGGGTACAACATTGCATGTCCGCACAATTTACAGTTAAAGCAGCGCAGTGCAAAATTCTGAATTCACCTCTGGTCCTCTAGCTACCAAATGGTCCGGGGCTTAAGTGGTTAAAATGTCATTTTGGCAGCAGAACTTTCTCCTGAGTTCTGACAAATGTATGTCTTTCTTTTTTCTAGTGATGTTAGGAATAATTAGTAAAATTCTTCAAGGCCGACCTCCCAAATTACACCTTTTTTTTTTTGACTCTTAAAATTTGTTGTGCATTTTTTGGTGTGTCAATTTCTCAGAACAACATAATATTTAATTTTTGAAAAATCATGGAGGTTGGTGTCCCTTGTTCTTAATTACACATTGTATTTATGCAATCTTATTGCTACTTCTCAAAAAAACACATCAGGCATGTAGGTTGGCTGAAATCAAATTTCCCTTTATTTCGTAAAAAAAGAAATCAAAAACCGAAGGGTAGGGATGAGCTTCGTGTTCGAGTCGAACATACGTTCGACTCGAACATTGGCTGTTCGATCGTTCGACGAAGATCGAACGATTTGGGCCGTTCGCGCCAAATTCGAGTGACGCGAACGGCCCACAATGCACTACGCCATCGCAGTGTCATCCAGGCGCTGTGATTGGCCAAGCATGCACTGTGACCCCGCATGCTTGGCCAATCACAGCGCCGGCAGCGAGGAGAGCAATGATTGGCCACAGGCAGGATGCCTGTGGCCAATTATTGCTGAGGGTGTTTAGTACACGCCCCACACTATAAAAGGCCGCCAGCACGGCGGCCTAGTGTAGTGTGTTCCGGAGCAGGGATAGAGTAGCATAGGCAGGGACAGTGACTGTTATTTCTTTCTTGCTTAACCTGGATTCCTTTAGTTTAGGGAAAGAGAAGGATAGGTAGGGAGAGTGTCAGTGTGTTTTGTGCTTCTGCTATAGTGTGCTTAAAAAAAAACATTTATTCTAGGGACAGAAAACTCTAGGTAGGGACAGTGTCAGTTTCTTTCACTCTGCAAGTCCTTGTTTCCAGGGACCTGGAAGGACAGTGAGTGAATTGTCCTTTTGCTATATTGTGATTAAAAAAAACATTTATTCTAGGGACAGAAAACTCTAGGTAGGGACAGTGTCAGTTTCTTTCACTCTGCAAGTCCTTGTTTCCAGGGACCTGGAAGGACAGTGAGTGAATTGTCCTTTTGCTATATTGTGATTAAAAAAAACATTTATTCTAGGGACAGAAAACTCTAGGTAGGGACAGTGTCAGTTTCTTTCACTCTGCAAGTCCTTGTTTCCAGGGACCTGGAAGGACAGTGAGTGAATTGTCCTTTTGCTATATTGTGATTAAAAAAAACATTTTTTTCTAGGGACAGAAAACTGTAGGTAGGGAGAGTATTTTTTTTCTTTCACTCTGCAAGTCCTTGTTTCCAGGGACCTGTAAGGACAGTGAGTTAATTGTCCTTGTGCTATATTGTGCTGAAAAAAACATTTATTCCAGGGACAGAAAACTCTAGGTAGGGACAGTGTCAGTTTCTTTCACTCTGCAAGTCCTTGTTTCCAGGGACCTGGAAGGACAGTGAGTGAATTGTCCTTTTGCTATATTGTGATTAAAAAAAACATTTTTTTCTAGGGACAGAAAACTGTAGGTAGGGAGAGTGTTTTTTTTCTTTCACTCTGCAAGTCCTTGTTTCCAGGGACCTGTAAGGACAGTGAGTTAATTTTCCTTGTGCTATATTGTGATTAAAAAAAACATTTATTCTAGGGACAGAAAACTCTAGGTAGGGACAGTGTCAGTTTCTTTCACTCTGCAAGTCCTTGTTTCCAGGGACCTGGAAGGACAGTGAGTGAATTGTCCTTTTGCTATATTGTGATTAAAAAAAACATTTATTCTAGGGACAGAAAACTCTAGGTAGGGACAGTGTCAGTTTCTTTCACTCTGCAAGTCCTTGTTTCCAGGGACCTGGAAGGACAGTGAGTGAATTGTCCTTTTGCTATATTGTGATTAAAAAAAACATTTATTCTAGGGACAGAAAACTCTAGGTAGGGACAGTGTCAGTTTCTTTCACTCTGCAAGTCCTTGTTTCCAGGGACCTGGAAGGACAGTGAGTGAATTGTCCTTTTGCTATATTGTGATTAAAAAAAACATTTATTCTAGGGACAGAAAACTCTAGGTAGGGACAGTGTCAGTTTCTTTCACTCTGCAAGTCCTTGTTTCCAGGGACCTGGAAGGACAGTGAGTGAATTGTCCTTTTGCTATATTGTGATTAAAAAAAACATTTATTCTAGGGACAGAAAACTCTAGGTAGGGACAGTGTCAGTTTCTTTCACTCTGCAAGTCCTTGTTTCCAGGGACCTGGAAGGACAGTGAGTGAATTGTCCTTTTGCTATATTGTGATTAAAAAAAACATTTATTCTAGGGACAGAAAACTCTAGGTAGGGACAGTGTCAGTTTCTTTCACTCTGCAAGTCCTTGTTTCCAGGGACCTGGAAGGACAGTGAGTGAATTGTCCTTTTGCTATATTGTGATTAAAAAAAACATTTATTCTAGGGACAGAAAACTCTAGGTAGGGACAGTGTCAGTTTCTTTCACTCTGCAAGTCCTTGTTTCCAGGGACCTGGAAGGACAGTGAGTGAATTGTCCTTTTGCTATATTGTGATTAAAAAAAACATTTATTCTAGGGACAGAAAACTCTAGGTAGGGACAGTGTCAGTTTCTTTCACTCTGCAAGTCCTTGTTTCCAGGGACCTGGAAGGACAGTGAGTGAATTGTCCTTTTGCTATATTGTGATTAAAAAAAACATTTATTCTAGGGACAGAAAACTCTAGGTAGGGACAGTGTCAGTTTCTTTCACTCTGCAAGTCCTTGTTTCCAGGGACCTGGAAGGACAGTGAGTGAATTGTCCTTTTGCTATATTGTGATTAAAAAAAACATTTTTTTCTAGGGACAGAAAACTGTAGATAGGGAGAGTATTTTTTTTCTTTCACTCTGCAAGTCCTTGTTTCCAGGGACCTGTAAGGACAGTGAGTTAATTGTCCTTGTGCTATATTGTGCTGAAAAAAACATTTATTCCAGGGACAGAAAACTCTAGGTAGGGACAGTGTCAGTTTCTTTCACTCTGCAAGTCCTTGTTTCCAGGGACCTGGAAGGACAGTGAGTGAATTGTCCTTTTGCTATATTGTGATTAAAAAAAACATTTTTTTCTAGGGACAGAAAACTGTAGGTAGGGAGAGTGTTTTTTTTCTTTCACTCTGCAAGTCCTTGTTTCCAGGGACCTGTAAGGACAGTGAGTTAATTTTCCTTGTGCTATATTGTGATTAAAAAAAACATTTATTCTAGGGACAGAAAACTCTAGGTAGGGACAGTGTCAGTTTCTTTCACTCTGCAAGTCCTTGTTTCCAGGGACCTGGAAGGACAGTGAGTGAATTGTCCTTTTGCTATATTGTGATTAAAAAAAACATTTATTCTAGGGACAGAAAACTCTAGGTAGGGACAGTGTCAGTTTCTTTCACTCTGCAAGTCCTTGTTTCCAGGGACCTGGAAGGACAGTGAGTGAATTGTCCTTTTGCTATATTGTGATTAAAAAAAACATTTATTCTAGGGACAGAAAACTCTAGGTAGGGACAGTGTCAGTTTCTTTCACTCTGCAAGTCCTTGTTTCCAGGGACCTGGAAGGACAGTGAGTGAATTGTCCTTTTGCTATATTGTGATTAAAAAAAACATTTATTCTAGGGACAGAAAACTCTAGGTAGGGACAGTGTCAGTTTCTTTCACTCTGCAAGTCCTTGTTTCCAGGGACCTGGAAGGACAGTGAGTGAATTGTCCTTTTGCTATATTGTGATTAAAAAAAACATTTATTCTAGGGACAGAAAACTCTAGGTAGGGACAGTGTCAGTTTCTTTCACTCTGCAAGTCCTTGTTTCCAGGGACCTGGAAGGACAGTGAGTGAATTGTCCTTTTGCTATATTGTGATTAAAAAAAACATTTATTCTAGGGACAGAAAACTCTAGGTAGGGACAGTGTCAGTTTCTTTCACTCTGCAAGTCCTTGTTTCCAGGGACCTGGAAGGACAGTGAGTGAATTGTCCTTTTGCTATATTGTGATTAAAAAAAACATTTTTTTCTAGGGACAGAAAACTGTAGGTAGGGAGAGTATTTTTTTTCTTTCACTCTGCAAGTCCTTGTTTCCAGGGACCTGTAAGGACAGTGAGTTAATTGTCCTTGTGCTATATTGTGCTGAAAAAAACATTTATTCCAGGGACAGAAAACTCTAGGTAGGGACAGTGTCAGTTTCTTTCACTCTGCAAGTCCTTGTTTCCAGGGACCTGGAAGGACAGTGAGTGAATTGTCCTTTTGCTATATTGTGATTAAAAAAAACATTTTTTTCTAGGGACAGAAAACTGTAGGTAGGGAGAGTATTTTTTTTCTTTCACTCTGCAAGTCCTTGTTTCCAGGGACCTGTAAGGACAGTGAGTTAATTGTCCTTGTGCTATATTGTGCTGAAAAAAACATTTATTCCAGGGACAGAAAACTCTAGGTAGGGACAGTGTCAGTTTCTTTCACTCTGCAAGTCCTTGTTTCCAGGGACCTGGAAGGACAGTGAGTGAATTGTCCTTTTGCTATATTGTGATTAAAAAAAACATTTTTTTCTAGGGACAGAAAACTGTAGGTAGGGAGAGTATTTTTTTTCTTTCACTCTGCAAGTCCTTGTTTCCAGGGACCTGTAAGGACAGTGAGTTAATTGTCCTTGTGCTATATTGTGCTGAAAAAAACATTTATTCCAGGGACAGAAAACTCTAGGTAGGGACAGTGTCAGTTTCTTTCACTCTGCAAGTCCTTGTTTCCAGGGACCTGGAAGGACAGTGAGTGAATTGTCCTTTTGCTATATTGTGATTAAAAAAAACATTTTTTTCTAGGGACAGAAAACTGTAGGTAGGGAGAGTGTTTTTTTTCTTTCACTCTGCAAGTCCTTGTTTCCAGGGACCTGTAAGGACAGTGAGTTAATTTTCCTTGTGCTATATTGTGATTAAAAAAAACATTTTTTCTAGGGACAGAAAACTGTAGGTAGGGAGAGTGTTTTTTTTCTTTCACTCTGCAAGTCCTTGTTTCCAGGGACAGAGAAGGACACCTGAAGGTAGCCCTTATTGCTTTTTTCCCATCTCCCTGCAGGCCATCTATTAGAATGTCTGGAAGGCAAACAAGGAGAGGCAGACAGTCAGGAGGCAATAAAAGAGGGCAAGCAGGCTCTGTGTCTGGGGGCAACAGTGCTGGTCGTGGACGCGGTGCATTGTCATCAGCACATGGCCATGGGACACGCTTGTCCTTCTTTTCGGCAGCTGGACATGTTGAGCCACATCATGCCGAAGACTTGGTAGAGTGGATGACCAAGCCCTCCTCCTCCTCCTCATCCTCTCTCACCCAGGCTCAGGGTACTGGAAAAGCAGCTGCCAAAGCGTCGTCTTCCCTGGTATCAATGTCAGACAAATCATCAGTCACTCCTTCCCTAGACCCACCATGTCCTCCTCCTGAGGAGTCCCCCGAACTGTTTCAGCACAGTGTTGGGTACATGCTCCAGGAGGATGCCCAGCGTTTCGAAGGGTCTGATGATGAAACCCAGCTAGAGGAAGGCAGTAGCGTGAGAGCAGACAGAGGGGATGCTCAAGAAGGACACCAATCTGGCAGTCATGTTCCAGCAGCTGCAGCATACTGCCAGATTGGCTCCAGTGATGAGGAGGGAGGGGATGATGAGGTCAATGACTCCACGTGGGTGCCTAATAGGAGAGAGGAGGAGGAGGAGGATGAGGAGGAGGCACATCTCCAACGAGGCAGGATGCCCTTTGGTGGCCAGCGTAAGGGCAGTACACCGACGGAATCACACCGCAGAGCTCCGCCTGTGCAGGGCGCTGCCTCTGCCCGTCATTCAAAAAGTTCTTTGGTGTGGGCCTTTTTTGAGGCTAGTGCATCAGATCGCACAGCTGCTGTTTGCAACATATGTCTCAAGCGTATATCGCGTGGCCAAAACATCAGCCGCTTGGGTACCACATGCCTGACCAGACATATGTTGACCTGCCATGCAGCTCGTTGGCAAGCCTACCTCAAAGACCCACACCAAAGAACAAAGCGGACCTCTCCTTGCACCGCATCAGCTGGGATCTCCAACCCCACTATAACTTCAGTCCTCTCTGAAACATGCACTGAGAGGAATGAAGGTGTAGAATTAGGTGTGTCACAGCCAAGTACTTGCGCCCACTCTGCTAGCAGTACACCGACGTCCGATTCTAGCAGGCAAATTTCCCTGCCCCAGCTGCTGGACCGTCGAAAGAAGTTCACTCCCAGCCATCCACATGCCCAGCGGTTGAATGCTAGCTTGGCTAAATTGCTAGCGCTTCAACTGCTGCCTTTTCAGTTGGTAGACTCGGCCCCCTTCCGTGAGTTTGTGCAATGTGCGGTTCCTCAGTGGCAGGTTCCCAAACGCCACTTTTTCTCACGGAAGGCTATTCCGGCTCTCTACCGGCATGTGGAAGGCAATGTCTTGGCCTCGCTGGACAGGGCGGTCAGCGGTAAGGTGCATATTACCGCTGACTCATGGTCCAGCAGGCATGGACAGGGACGTTACCTTTCTTTCACGGCCCATTGGGTCACTCTTTTGGCAGCTGGGAAGGATTCAGGACAAGGTGCAGTAGTGTTGGAGGTTGTCCCACCGCCACGCCTCCAAAATGCTACTACTGGTTGTGACACACCTCTCTCCTCCACCCCCTCCTCTTCTTCTTCCTCCATGGCCTCTTCCTGTGGTTTGTCCTATGAACCAGCGGTGCTCCGTAGCCGTTCACGGGGCTACGCAAGTACGCAGGCAAAAAGATGCCATGCCGTGCTTGCGCTGGTGTGTTTGGGGGACAGAAGCCACACTGGGGCAGAGGTCCTGTCTGCTCTGCAGGGCCAGGCCGAGAGGTGGTTGACGCCACGCCAGCTTAAGCCAGGAATGGTGGTTTGCGACAATGGCACCAACCTCCTCTCCGCCCTCCGACAGGGACAACTGACCCATGTGCCCTGTGTGGCTCACGTCCTTAACCTGGTGGTGCAGCGGTTCTTGGGCAGGTACCCGGGCTTACAGGATGTCCTGAGGCAGGCCAGGAAAGTCTGTGTGCATTTCCGCAGATCTTATAATGCCAGTGCTCGCCTGGCTGAGCTGCAAAAGGAGTTGAACCTGCCCAAGAACCGCCTTATATGTGACATGCCCACCAGGTGGAACTCAACGTTGGCCATGCTGCAGCGGCTGCACACGCAGCAGAGGGCCATCAATGAGTACCTGTGCGACTACGGCACCAGGACAGGGTCAGGGGAGCTTGGTTTTTTTTCTCCACGCCAGTGGGGCATGATCAGGGATGCATGCACTGTCCTGGCACCATTTGAGGAGGCCACGAGGATGGTGAGCAGTGACAGTGCATGCATCAGTGACACTGTACCTCTTGTCCACCTGTTGGAGCACACGCTGCGTGGAATAATGGACAGGGCACTTGAGGCAGAACAGAGGCAGGAAGAGGAGGACTTCCTTGCCTCTCAAGGCCCCCTTTACCCAGACAGTGTTCCTTCTGTCCCACCCATCGCACAGGAAGAGGAGGAGGAGGAGGAGGAGGAGGAGGAGGATTGTGTCAGCATGGAGGTGGAGGCTGGCACTCAGCATCATCAGCAGCAGTCTTTTAGGGATGATTTACAGTCCCAAGAAACCAGTGGACTTGTACGTGGCTGGGAGGAGGTGGCTGCGGATCATGTCGTCCTTAGTGACCCAGAGGACTCCGGAGCGAATGCCTCAGCAAACCTACGCTGCATGGCCTCCCTGATCCTGCAAAGTCTGCGGAAGGATCCTCGTATTCTTCGGATCAAGGAGAGGGACCATTACTGGCTGGCCACTCTCCTTGATCCACGGTACAAGGGTAAGGTTGCGGACCTTATGTTACCGTCGCAGAGGGAGCAGAGGATGAGACAACTCCGGGAGGCCTTGCAGAAAGGTCTGTGCAACGCGTTCCCAGAGACTGGGAGGTTGCAAACTCCTGGTCCTGGACAACGAGTTGCTGAGGCTTCGGCCAGTCAAAGAAGGAGCGGTGGGGAAGGTGGCCGTCTGACCGATGCGTTCAGACAATTCTTTAGTCCGCAGCCCCAAAGTATGATTGGTTCCAGCAACCATCGCCAGCGTCTGATAAACATGGTGCAGGAATATCTAGGGGCAAGGTCAGACTTGGACACCTTCCCCACCGAAAATCCTCTGGCTTACTGGGTCTTGAGGATGGATCACTGGCCAGAGCTTGCACAGTATGCAATTGAGCTACTGGCCTGTCCTGCATCCAGCGTTCTTTCGGAACGCACATTCAGTGCTGCTGGAGGATTTGTCACGGATCACAGGGTGCGCCTGTCCACCGACTCGGTTGATCGACTGACTTTCATCAAGATGAACCAGTCTTGGATCACCACCAGCTACCACACACCTGATGCTGATATAACAGACTAATTGATTTTAAAATGTCACATCCCTTCAAGACTGATGCTGATGCTGAGTGCCTGTGCTGTTATGTTGACTGGCTATCCTCCTCCTCCGAGTCCTCAATGATACGATTGATGATGATAGCTTGGAAGATCATTTTTGTTTATGGGTGCCGCCACCAGTGCCTAACGCCCAATTTTTCAGCCCCTGTTTAACAGGGGCGTGTAATTACAATTTTTGAAGCAATACTTTGCAACAGGGCTCATTGCTGTGCTCCAAGTACAGTATCTGTGAGGAGTTGCAGTGTTGTGCCACCAGTGCCTAAGGCCCAATTTTTCAGCCCCTGTTTAACAGGGGCGTGTCATTACAATTTTTGAAGCAATACTTTGCAACAGGGCTCATTGCTGTGCTCCAAGTACAGTATCTGTGAGGGGTTGCAGTGTTGTGCCACCAGTGCCTAAGGCCCAATTTTTCAGCCCCTGTTCAACAGGGGCATGTAATTACAATTCTTGATCTAATAATTCACAGCAGGGCCCATTGCTGCACCCACCAAGAGTAACTGTCAGGGCTTACAGTGTTGTGGCACCAGCACCACCATCAAAGGCCCAATTTTTACTACCACTGTTCAACAATTATATGTAATTAAAATTCCTGATATAATAGTTGACAGCAGGGCGTTCCAGCACCAACCAAGAGTAACTGTGAGTGCTTACAGTGTTGTGCCAACACCAACAACTAAGGGGCCTATTTCTGCAGAGTATATACGGCAGGTCCCTACTTTCAAACATCCAACTTACAAACGACTCCTACTTGCAAACGCAAGAAGACAACAGGAAGTGAGAGGAAATCTACCACTAGGAAGGAAAATTCTCTCCTGTAAGAATAAATATGGGAGAAAGGTGTCTCCTCTGTACTGATGCTTTATCAGCAATCCTTGTTTCAAGAAAAACACCACATTTCAAAAACAGTTGTCATTGGGACGGAAAGTGAGGTGAAATGTTCTGAACAGGGGCACAGACAGCAAAACAAATGTTACAGGGGTGATAACCCTTACCTATGTTTTCCAAAAAGTTTAAAAATAGATTTTTGGGCTGGAGCTACACTTCAACAATGTACCTGTTCAAAATTACAAACAGATTCTACATAAGAACAAACCTACAGTCCCTGTCTTGTATGCACCGCCTGTATACGGCTGTTCAGAGTATATAGGGCCTTTTTTATTTTATGTGCGGGGTTCCCCTTAATATCCATACAAGACCCAAAGGGGCTGATAATGGGCTGGGGTAGGGGGGGGGGGGTCATGGGGTAGCTATGCCATTTTTCTTAAAGAATTTCATCCATATTACCGGGACCAGACATTACATTAAAGCCGCAAGCAGTTTTAAATGGCTTTTTTTTCCTTTAGAAGTGTCATTTTGTGCAGGGACAGTTCTAAACACGGGAAACACGTGGCACTTCACAGGCATACTTTAGACACCCCCCAGGTACGATATTTAAAGGAATATTTGACTTTTTTTTTTTCACTTTATGCATCATTAAAATGACTGCTCCCGAAA
The DNA here is from genome assembly GCA_029206835.1 of Rana muscosa. Lineage (NCBI taxonomy): Eukaryota > Metazoa > Chordata > Amphibia > Anura > Ranidae > Rana > Rana muscosa. Next base: position 131,202,760 of record CM055126.1, read on the forward strand.
AACGACCGTTTTTAAAACTTCTTTTTGCATTGATACATGTCCCCTGGTGCAGAACCCGGGTTCCCAAACCCTTTTTAGGACAATAACATGCATAATAGTTGTTATAATTAGCACTTTAGAATTCGAACGTTCGCATCCATTGTATTTAATAGGGTTCTAATGTTCGTTCGAACTTCCGGTCCGTTCGCGGGTTCTGGTGCGAACCGAACCCGGGGGTGTTCGGCTCATCACTACCGAAGGGCAACTATTCCCAAATTAGCAGAGAATATAAAGTCATTAGATCCCAAATGCAGACCTGACTATGATCAATAATAAAATCAACAACAGCATGAAATCAGGAGCAGCAGCCAAAGACATACATCATCCCAAGCTGTGGTACTCCATCAACCTTCAATTTCTGGATGAGCACCTCGAGGCCAGGGAATCACCTCCTGCTCTTCCTTGTAGCCTTCCTTCCACGCCTCTCTGCAGCGTTCTCTCCACGGCCCCGTCCATGCACCCTTGCAGGCTGGGCCACTGTGGGTGGTGATGTGGCAGGAGGAGGAGGAGAAGGAGGAGAGGGATTGGGCTGATGTGAGATATGGGTGGCCTCAGTCAGCTGTCCCCTCGCCCCCATGTGTATGGCCGTGTAGATAAGGTGCTCACAAAGGGCCCGTTGTCCCGCCTCCATTCTCAGCAGCTTATCTGAGAGATAGGTGCTAAACCCCTCCGTAGGGTTGAGGGGGGCCCTCATAATGGCAGCAGCCTCCTGAATCATCTTTAGTGACTCCTCCTCCACCTGTGTCATCCGCCGTTGTTTTGGCGGTCTGACGTGGAGGGGAGCCACTTGGGAGACGGTGCTGCCACTAGGCCTGGGGACCTGCTGAGTACCACTGGGCCCTGCCTCCTCCTGCCTGTCACACTCCTGACCCTCTTCCTCCTGGCTTGCCTCATCCTGTTTATAAAATAAAATGAAAATTTCTATTATTTGAGGAATCAATCACACACAATTTTGATCTCATTACTGGTTTATTTTGAAGGGGGGGGGGGGGTGGGATCATTTATGGCTAATCAAAACAGTTCAACTCAATATTACTTAGTGGACAATAATTAGCATCAAAAATACTATACCTGGCTGAAGATGCGAAGATCTGGCTCTTCGAGCTCAGGAGGCTCCTCCTCCGCCTCTGCAGGGGTGGAGGGAAGGGTGGAAGGAACGCTGGAGGGAAGGGTGGAAGGAAGGGTTGAGGGAAGGCTGGAAATAGATTCCCTGGCCTCGATCTGGTCATCCAGAAATTGAAGATGTCTGTAGTACCACAGCTTGGGCTTTACTACATCGTCGGCTGCTGCTCCTGATCTCTTGGACTGGCGCACTTCCTTGAATTTTTTTTTATAAGAATTGCGCAGGTTGTTGATTTTATTAGTGATCATAGTGTAGTCTGCATCTGGGATCCATGGCTTCATATCCTCAGCTAATTTGGTAATAGTTGCCCGTCGTACATCACTTTTGTGATACGCAGGGTGTTTGAGCTCCCAAAGGTTGCGCTGTTCCTTATACTTTTCAATAAAAACAAGCATCACCTCCGGCTCTCTTAGTTTATGCATCTATTAGGATCAGCAAGTACAAAAAAAAAGGATCAGAATGGATTCTCCTCAACTTATCACAATATTGCCCTTTACAATCATGACCCATTAATATGCAACTGCAGGCCCGAGTTCCCTTCTTACCTTAGTTCACTTCGTGGGTTCACTTCCGGTCGTCCTTACTCCGCGCATCCCTAATAACTTCTTTCCCCTTTTTATACCCTGCGCATGCGTGCAACTCCGCCCTCGTCGCCCGCCCATGACGGACTTTTTCTGCATTTCCCCGCCCCTTAACGATCGGCGCACAGTGTGAGACAGCGACATGTCGCAGACACAGGTGGCTTCTTTAGTTGAAATTACCGACGAGGAAAGCCCGGAGGCGGAAACGTCCCGATCCTGTAAAAAAAGATACAAGGCGACTAATATGTCTTTTTCTGAGATGGCGGAGATGGTGGACATTCTGCGGAGGAAGGATTACGACGGCAAGCATGGCCCATACGACACCCCTAATCCCCGGAAGTCACAAATTATGGACAAAGTGGCGAAGAGTCTTTATAAAAAATATGGGGTCAGGAGATCCAAGGAACAACTCCGTAAAAGGTGGTCTGACCTCAAGATCAGGGAGCCGGAGCAGTATAAGAAGCTTATAAAAAGCATAGAAAAAAGTAAGTATATTTTACTGTGTTCTTTCACATTGTAATATGTATTCTTCCATGTTTTGCAACATGTGCTTGGCTTGACTGGGTTCACATTTTGAAATCTCATCTTTTAGGTTAAGTGGAGAGTCCACTTATTTGCCCAATGTTTTGACCAATAACTTGCTGCTCTTCCCCCAAACATGTTTGGCACATATCCACTTAAACTACATGTGGGCATGCCTCATTTTACTTCAACAATGTTTATCTACACATTGTTGGCTAGATGATGTGTTGTAAGGAAATTTAGAATGTGACTGAAAGAATAAACTGTATTCTGGGTAAAGGAGATGACACTCCAGCAGTTGTGTACTTTTTTTTTGTTCTTGATCAAGATACTATACTCTGGGCCACATGACCAATTTTATTAACGGTGTCACACACAGGTGGTCCAGTGGATACCTTGGTGGTTATCCAAGTGTATTTGTGAATGTCCTCAAAAATAACATGTTGCTTTGTTGAGTTTGAAAGATCACATATGTTCATGTTGGAACTCAGGGCCAAATATCAATTGTACCCCACTTCAAAACATTGAGGATCCCTTTTCAGGCCTTAAAAAAGTCTGTGTGCTAAAGTATACATTTTGTTGTAAATTCCCATAGGGGAGAGGAGACTGGGAGGACACCATGCTCAGGAGACGAGTAACCCAACACCACAGAAACTCCCCGAAGCTCCCAAAGCAGACCAAGATCAGCAGGTTCATGAAGCGGAGGTGGAGGAAGCGGAGGTGGAGGAAGGGGAGGTGGAGGAAGGGGAGGTTGAGCTTATCAGCACAACAGGTCAGTGTCTGTCACCACAACTTCAAGGTAAATACAGATGTAGGACTGCAGTGCCTAGTGTAAAACCTTTTTTTTTGTTTTAGGGACTGAACGTGGGGGTGTGTCAGGAAGTCCAAATCCGCCATTCTCGAGTGCCAGCGCCAAAATAATCATTCAGGAAATCATGGAATGCAGTAGCGAAATGGACATTATGAGAAAGAGAATGATTGTGATTGAGCAAAAATATAAAAACATGATAGATATTTTGGGGAGAATAGTGTGAACCCCCCCTTTTGTGTGTTTTGTTATGCGTCTGAAATTATCTCAGGGATTTCCAACATCCCAAATGTGAAGATGCACACACTGAAGACTCAACATGTGCTATCTGCCGTCACAGGATATCTATGTCCCTGTTTTGGGGGTGCAACCTCTTCCTCCCTCCTCAAGTAGGTGAGAGGAAGGGTTTACATCCCCAAAGCACGACCATTGATCCCCCATGATGGCAGATAGCACATGTTTACCCTAGCCATGGGATCTTGTTGAAGATACCCATTTGAGCCCCAAAAGAAAGTGTGTTTGTTAACATTTGGGATGGATCAGGGGTACCATCACCCCATCTCCAGTTGGTATTTTATTACTTTTTCAGACTAAAAAAATGGCTTACGACCCATGCATGTTTCTGCAAAAAAAGCCGCACAGAAAAATAAAAGGCTAGTATTTCTAAAAACCAAAAAAAAATGCAGTGCAAACAATAAAAACATTTGGGAAGTCTAAAAAAGGTGTGCCTTGTTCTTTCTATGCTCAAGAGCAGTTCTGAAGATGCAAAAACAGTGTTTTTCGCTCTGAGTTTTGAGGCTATTTACTAAGGACAATTACACTTGGCACTACTAGAACCTGGGAGACACATAAACCCAAAATACAAGAATGACAACACAAGTTTGTAGGAATTCCATGATTTTTTTTATTTTTAAAAGGTTAAATACTTGGTCAGATGTGGTCTGGCATTGCGATGGCCCCCCTACCCGTGAAGTACTCTACGTATTTCTGGCATACTTCACGGGCACTTTGGGGGGCCAAGCCAGTACGGGCAGTGCTGAGGCCGGTCAGATTAATCAGTTCAGATGGACCGGCCTCAGGCCCAAACGATGATACATAATTGGTTGCAAATATGCGTAGAAAATTGTGCAATATGCAGCAGCAGTAGACGATGTGGTTCAGTTTATAATCCGCCAAAGGTATCGCTGTCTGGAACAGGCGGAACCGGCTGGCCATTATCCCGAAGGCATTCTCCACAACTCTCCGGGCTCTGGCCAGCCGGTAATTAAAAACCCTCCTCTCCGGGGTGAGGGTGCGTTGGGGAAACGGCCGCATCAGGTGTGGTCCTAGTCCAAAAGCCTCATCCGCAATGAAAACGAACGGGAGCCCTTCAACGTTCTCTGCATCTGGAGGCAGTGCAAGACCCCCAGCCTGCAGACGGTGAGCGAACTCCGTCTCCGCGGATGATCCGCCATCGGACATCCGGCCGTTCTTCCCCACGTCCACATACAGGAACTCATACCGTGCCGACACCACCGCCATTAACACTATGCTATTAAAACCTTTATAGTTGAAATAGTATGACCCCGAACGGGGTGGCGGCACTATGTGGACGTGCTTCCCATCAATTGCCCCTCCGCAGTTGGGGAAATCCCACCGCTTTGCAAATTGGGAGGCCACAGTCAGCCATTCCTGTGGTGTGCTAGGGAACTGTGGAGTCAAACAAAAAGAAGACATTAGTACGGTTTATGGTTACAGTGCAAGCAGATTACACACAAAAACATTGTTGAGTAACATTATTATTTAAGGGAGTTTTTCCTACCAATAAACAAAGGCTCACTTAGCAGATGCCTCACCCCCGCTGAGTGGACATTCTAAAATAATCTAGGGGGGGGGCCTAAGGTGATTGTGGGGGATCCCAAAAAAGGCTCTACCACTCTGCTGAGCTTGATTGAGAACTACTAATTTTTTAACATCTTTAGGGGGGGGGAGGGAGGGTTGTCAAACTACGAGGGCAATGACCCCCCAAAAATGAAAAGGAAAATAGAAGGCTAGCTGGGTTTGCGCCCACGATATCATGCTGGAGAGGTTAGTGAAGGGAAATAGGCATGTAGGGCCCAAAAAGGGATTTACAGGTAAAAAAAGGCATGGCGAAAATGGGGACATTACAAACAGGCATATTTGTGTTAGGAGGAAAAAAATAAATAAACCAACAGAATAAAAACAGATAATGTGAGGTTAAAGGAGCATAATTACCTTCATATAGTCCTTCTGCAGGACCTGAAGGATGGCCGAACACGTCTCAGGGATAATGATCCCGAGAGCCTGGGGGGAGATGCCTGTTGAGAACTTGAGGTCCTGCAAGCTTCTCCCAGTCGCCAGGTATCTCAACGTGGCAATAAGCCTCTGCTCGGCAGTGATGGCCTGGCGCATCACAGTGTCCTGCCTCGTGATATAGGGGGACAGCAAATCCAATAGACGGTGAAATACGGGGTCCGTCATCCTGAGATAATTCCTGAAATCATCAGGATTATTCTCATGGATTTCCCGCAGCAGAGGCATATGAGAGAATTGGTCCCGCTGGAGCAACCAATTCTTAGTCCATGAACTCCTCCTCACCCTGTTCACAGACTGAACTCGGGTTACAGTGTTAACTGCAACACCAAGTCCAAAGCCAGCACGAGCTCGAGAACGCACTTCAAACATGGTTGTAAACCGGTCGGCTGGTCAGAAGGCACTCAAACAGAACGCACCGTGGAACAGCAAGGCCTGAGAAGAACGATCTGAAAAACAGTAAACGAACGGCCAAGAAGGCACTGCAAGGCAGTAACGACCTGACTGCACGCACTGAATCACAAATACAAACCCACAAGCACAAACTGAACAACAGGAAACGTTCTGCAAAGCACGGAGACTGAAAAGCGTGAATCGGCTCTCACCAAACTTTTACTAACACGCGGTAACACGAAATCAGCAAAAGCAGCCCAAGGGGTGGCGCCATTAGATTTGTTCAGCACTTTTATAGCTCGTCGTACGTTTTGAACGTGCCGTCGTTTTCTTGCCGTCGGTTTTTAGACTGATGGTGTGTGGCCAAGACTGATGAAAAACAGTTTCATCGGATTTCCGATGGACAAATCCATCGGACGAAAATCCATAGGTTATCCGATCATGTGTACAGGGCTTAAGGCTTACCTGTAGGTGCAAGAAAAATCTCCTTAACCTACACGGTTAAGGAGATATTTGCAGAAAACACTGCACCGTCTACGGCGTAAGCGAGCCGTAGACAACGGCGCAGGCACACTGAGCGTGCAGGTTTTATGAATGTGATAATGCCGGAACCGCGCACATGCGCGGCGATACAAGGAAGACACTCTGAGGGAACATGGAGGGGAACGAGGAGCACTTTGAGGGCTTCGATCTCAGGTAAGTGACACATAATGAGCTAGTATGCTATGCATACTAGCTCATTATGCCTTTTTCTTGCAGCTAGAACTGGGGCAAGCACTTTTGGTGAAAACCTGTGGTGCCGATGCCAGGCCAGGGAAGAGCCACGAACTGATAGTGGACTTCGCCTATGGCAAAGCGCAGAAACCTCTGGTGACCTGCGCAGATTGGGACGTGCAAGTAAGCGTCCTTGAAATCCAAGGACACCAGGAAATCCCCTTGGTGGAGGGTCGCAATGACCGTGCGAATGGATTCCATACGGAATTTGTGTACCTTCTGTGACAGCAGGAAGGTAAAGTCACCTGGTTGCATCCAGGGGGGTAGGTATATTTCTCCCAGATTCAGGCTTTATGCCGACTTATACAACTAGGGAGAGAGTTGATGAAGCCCAGCTGAGGCTAGTGGGCTCATGGATGATTCATACCTCTAGGGAGAGTGCTGGGCGTCGTGCAGGCAGGGAGTTGATGAGACCAGCTGAAGCTTGTCAGCTCGTTTAAGGCCTCTATAAAAACTCCCAGCTTCAGGTCTCTGGGAATAGCAAGGTAGCTGTTATTTGTGTGCATGGGGACACCCGAGAGTATCCAGTGACTACAGTGGGTTTCAAGACCCCCAAAGGTACCCTCTCTCATCCAGTGGGGTTAGTATCTCAATTACCGCATGATGCCATTGTGGGAAGGGATTTTCCGAAGTTCTGGGAACTGTGGGATGATCCTGAGCCCCCCACTGGTGCCCCTATGTACCAGGAAGGTGATAGCCAGAACTCCTCTGAGAGTGGTGAGGACTCTCCAGAATTTCCCTTGTCAGTATTGGCAGGCGAGACTCAAGAAACTGGAGAGGAGCCCACCTCCTCAGACGAAAACCTACCGTCTGTGGAGTTTTCTGATCTTGAGGTTCACAGGGAAAATTTTGCCACAGAACAGTTAAAAGACCCCGCCCTAATAAAGGCACGGGAAAACGTAGTGGAAATAGATGGCGAGTTAGTGAACCCAGATAATACCTGCACTTACCCATACTTCAGCGTAGAGAAGGACCTACTGTATCGGGTGGCAAAAAGGGCAGAAGAAACCGTTGAGCAGCTTGTGGTGCCCAAACCTTACAGGAAGTTGGTGTTGGAGTTGGCCCATGGGCACATTCTTGGAGGTCATCTGGGGACAGAGAAAACCCGAGAGAGGGTATTACAGAGATTCTATTGGCCTGGGGTGATGAAGGACATAGAAAATTATTGTTCCTCCTGCCCTGTGTGTCAGAGGTCGGCCCCGATGCCACATTTCCGTAGCCCGCTGGTCCCTCTACCCATCATTGAGGTCCCGTTTGAGAGGATCGCAATGGATTTGGTAGGTCCTATAATCAAGTCCGCTAGGGGGCACCAGTACATATTAGTTATAATGGACTATGCCACCCGTTATCCAGAAGCGATCCCTCTCCGAAATACCTCGGCCAAAACCATAGCCAAAGAGCTATCTCTTGTTTTTAGCCGGGTGGGTATTTGTAAAGAACTGCTTACGGACCAAGGTACACCCTTTATGTCCCGGGTTATGAAAGAGCTGTGTAAATTGTTCAAAGTGACGCAATTGCGTACGTCTGTGTATCACCCCCAAACCGATGGGCTGGTTGAAAGATTCAACAAAACCCTAAAACATATGTTGAAGAAAGTGGTGGATAGAGATGGAAAGGATTGGGACTGTCTACTTCCTTATTTGATGTTTGCTATTAGGGAGGTGCCCCAATCCTCTACGGGATTCTCCCCCTTTGAGTTACTGTATGGGAGACACCCAAGAGGGCTGTTGGATATTGCCAAGGAAACTTGGGAAAGTGAGAGTTCTCCCCACAGGAGTGTGATTGAGCATGTCGCCCTGATGCAAGATCGAATTGCACAGGTAATGCCCATCGTGAAGGAACATTTGGCCCAAGCGCAGTTGGCACAGCAGAGAGTGTACAACCGTGGAGCCAAGACCCGTACCTTTTCCCCGGGGGATAGGATATTGGTACTTGTCCCTACGGTTGAAAGTAAATTCCTTGCCAAATGGCAAGGCCCCTACGAGATAATGGAAAAAGTGAGCGAAGTGAATTACAAGGTCAGACAACCAGGAAGGCGAAAGCCCAAACAGATCTATCACGTTAATCTGTTGAAAGCCTGGAGGGATAGAGAGTCCCTAGTCGCAGAAACTTGGTCACCAGCTCAAACTGGTTGCGTGATTCCGGAGGTTGGAATAGCAGCCACCTTGTCACAACCCCAACAACAGGAGGTTAAGGAGTTTGTGCTTCGCAACAAGGAGGTGTTCTCTGAGCTGCCGGGACAAACATCTGGGGTAGAGCATGATATTATTACCCCGCCCGGTGAAAGGGTGAAGTTAAAACCCTATCGGATCCCAGAGGCCCGACGGGAGGCAATACGGGAGGAAGTACAGAAAATGCTGAACTTAGGGGTGATAGAGGAGTCCCAAAGTGATTGGTCTAGTCCCATTGTGTTGGTGCCTAAACCGGATGGGAGCTGGCGATTTTGTAACGATTTTCGTCAGTTGAACAAAGTTACAAAATTTGACACCTACCCCATGCCACGTATAGATGAGTTGATCGACCGGCTGGGAACAGCCCGATACATGACGACTCTTGACCTCACAGACGGGGCGTTCCAATATAAGAGAATGCCGTTCGGGTTACAGAATGCGCCGGCCACATTCCAGCGGAAAATGGACCAGATACTGAGGCCCCATCGGAAGTATGCTGCGGCTTACCTGGATGACGTAATTGTCCATAGCACAGATTGGGCCTCACATCTGCCAAAAGTGCAAGCAGTCCTAGACTCTATCCGGGAAGCGGGGTTTACGGCTAACCCCAAGAAGTGTACCATTGGGCAGGAGGAGGCCAAATATCTTGGGTACACCATTGGCAGGGGAGTAATAAAACCCCAACTCAACAAAGTCGAGGCCATCCAGAGTTGGCCACGTCCCAACAGCAAGAAGCAGGTACGAGCCTTTCTGGGAATCGCGGGTTATTATCGGCGCTTCATTCCCCACTTTGCTTCTAAGGCTGTGCCCCTAACCAACCTGACGAAAGGGAAAGGGTCGGTCATGATTAAATGGACCCCCGAGGCTGAGGCAGCGTTCCAATTCTTGAAACAAGCCTTATGTAGCCAGCCAGTGTTGTACTCACCCGACTTCTCTAAAGACTTTGTCGTACAAAGTGATGCGTCAGATGTGGGGTTAGGAGCAGTATTGTCCCAGGTCTGGAACGGGGAAGAGCACCCAGTCATTTACCTCAGCAGGAAGTTGAAGTCCCATGAGGTAAATTACGCCACGGTTGAAAAGGAGTGTTTAGCGGTGAAGTGGGCTCTAGATTCCCTTCGGTACTATCTGCTAGGTAGGCACTTTGACATGGTTACGGATCACGCTCCGTTAAAGTGGATGGCTCAAAACAAGGAGACAAATAGAAGAGTAAATAGGTGGTTCCTGGCCCTACAGGAATTCAACTTCACAGTAAAGCATCGCCCTGGCGTTCAAATGGGGAATGTGGATGCTTTGTCTCGAGTACATGAATGCCTGATTGCTGGTGTTCCAACCCCAAGGTTAAAACAAGAGGGGGGGGTATGTGACAGCAGGAAGGTAAAGTCACCTGGTTGCATCCAGGGGGGTAGGTATATTTCTCCCAGATTCAGGCTTTCTGCCGACTTATACAACTAGGGAGAGAGTTGATGAAGCCCAGCTGAGGCTAGTGGGCTCATGGATGATTCATACCTCTAGGGAGAGTGCTGGGCGTCGTGCAGGCAGGGAGTTGATGAGACCAGCTGAAGCTTGTCAGCTCGTTTAAGGCCTCTATAAAAACTCCCAGCTTCATTAGGTGTTTGCTCATGCCTGGAACCAGACCTGTGTGGACTGTCTAGGGAGAGTGAACCCCTGTGCGGTGAGACAAAGCCTGTGTGGCTATTTGTTTGGACATTTACTATACCAGGGACTTAGGGACTAGGACAGCACCAGGCTGATCCCAGTTGTTAGTTAGGAAACCTGCATGTTTAGTCAGAGGTCAAGCTGACCAGGGTTTATTTTGTTTATGTTTCTTTTTGCTTTGCTGTGTTTTTTGTCACTGTAAATAGAGAAATAAACCGCACCTTTTTGATCTTGAAAACCACAACCTCCGTCTGCTGGGCCTGTTTTTGTGTGGGGAGCCCATCCAGGGGATCACACACACCCGCTGCTGAGCTAACCCCCTCACACTTCACATAGGCATTCAAAGCCTTGAGGTCCAGGATTGGCCGTACCCCGTCCTTCTTCGGGACAACAAACAGGTTCGAGTAAAACCCCTGAAACCTCTCCTGTGACGGAACTGGCACAATCACTCCACACCCGAGCAAATCCTGTACGACCCCCAAGAGGGCCGCCCGGCGGGCAGGAAGGAGAGGGAGGTATGAGGGGAAGAACTTGTTCGGGGGCCATGAGCGGAACTCTATCCTGTATCCGGGAGGTGACCACCTCGCACACCCACCGGTCGGAGATCCGGGAGGTCCACCAAACCGTGAACCTGCAAAGACGTCCCCCCACCCCAGAGTCGGGCAGGGGCAAGACTTCATGCGGTGGCGGGCTTGGGAGCTTGCTTGGTAGGCTTACGCACCCAGGGACGCTTGTGTCCCCCCGCTGCACTTTTTTCAGTCTGGGCGGGCTTACCCGTGGATTCTGACTGACGAAAAAACGTCTTCTTCGCCGGAAAGGAAGGGCCCGACCTGCGGAGGGGCTCCTTTCCCTTAACAGACTGAGGGAGGAAGGTGCTCTTACCCCGTGACATCCTTAATAATGTCCTCCAGGGTGGCCCCAAACAGTCTACCGCCCTTAAAGGGCAAGTCAGCCAGGAGCTTTTTGGAAGCTAGGTCGGCCAACCAGCATTTTAGCCAGATAAGGCGAAGCAGCACCACAGCAGAGATAGAGGCTCCAGATATTAAAGGGGCCGCATCCAAAGTGGCATCGCACACATAGACCAGACCCTGCACAAGTTGATGAGCCCGGGCAATGGTCTCAGGAGGGAGATTATGCTCCTGTACCGTCTGGTGCAAAATCTTTGCCCATCCTGTGAGTGTCTGAGACACAAGTGTCGCCGCCACAATAGGGCGTAAGGCAGACCCCAATAAGGAAAACATAGTTCTACTCACCACCGCAGACCTCCCGTCAGTGGGATCCTTAAATGCAGGAGTCCCTTCCATTGGGAGCGTGGTAGCCTTATTCAAACGGGCGACCGGGGGGATCGACCACTGGGGGGTGAGCCCACTTCTTAACCAGGTCCTACTCAAAGGGGTACCTAATGGCTAGGCGCCGCGGGACCATCAAAGTCTTCTGCGGCTTATCCCAGACTTGGTCAATGAATGTATTAAAAAAAGGCACATATGGAAAGACCTTTTTTGAAGAGACGGTTTTAAAGGAACAAAAGGAGACAGTTTCCACCTGGGGTTCCTCAGTCTCAACATTCAGCTTGAGAGTGTCCCTCACAGCATCAATGAGTTCACTTACAAGCACCCTGTCAGTTACTGGTTCAGGACTGGAGTCTTCCAATCCTCAGAGCTAAGGTCCTGAGTGGCAGTAGCTAGGCCCATATCTGAGACAGAGCACTCCCCTACAGGAGAATGAGTGGGGAGGGGCCGCTTACAGCTCCCTTGCGCTCACACACCACTTCCATTTTGACAAGGAATGATTCCAGGACCGCACGAGCACTGCCAGTTGCCTCAGGCAAGTGTGGAGAAGCAGGTGTACCAGACTCCATATTGCCACCCTCTGTCTGAGACCTTTATACACTACTACGGTGAATATACAGTCCACCCACTGGCTACGCTGAGGCTGAGGAGGGGATACCCGGAGGACTCACCAACCCTTAAGGACCGCTCAGTTCTGCTGAAGAAACCGTGCTGAGAAGCCTGAGGAGAGTGAAGAATCTGTAAGGAGATTGTGAGGAGATTCGCGCCGCAGCGCCGCCACTAGAGGCTGAAACCGAAAGTAAAAGCGCTGCGGCTACAAGAAAATGGCCACCGGCCGCAGATATAACTGCGCAATTGAACCACGGCAAGATGGCCGCCAAACGCAATATTAAAAAAAAAACCAGCGCTAATGCGCTCACTAATGGCGCACGCAATAAGTCCCCACCTCACACACCAGAAAAACTGCTCCTCTTCCCAGAGTCCAGTACAGACAGAAGCGCCCCCCAGCCAGGCCAGAGTGACCCGCAAGCACCCCCACAGCACAGCACCAGTACAGGGTGCAGAGAGCAGCATAACAGGGCGGAGACAGAGAGAAACCCCCCCATATAAAGAAACACAGCCAGCATGTACTCACCTGCAGTAGGAGAGACTACTTACCCATCCCAGAGGGACCCACTGGCTAGTTTCAGACAGACCTATCACAGAGCAGTACTGCGTAGCTGTTGGCCCGGTCCACCGCGAAAGATACAGTCAGTCAGGTACTGTTCAATCTTGAGAGGACCGCGGAAGCATAAAAGCAACCCGGCCACCCCGGAGTCATGGGGCATGTCGTGAACTGAGTCTCACGCACACAAGGCAAGGATCAGCACGCTCGATGGCCGGACAGGGAAGACTACGAGGATACCAGTGTACCTAACCTGTTGCACAGCCGACAGTTGATTGAAGGTCTCAAAAATAAAATAATAAAATTCCCAAAGGAATACAATTTAAAAGTAAAATCTTCCAGGAGACTGGCTCCTGAGAGAGCCACGTCTTCTCCTTCTGCTAGGCAGAAAAAAAAACTGAGGCTGCTGGCTGAAGGTGGGAGGGTAATGTCCGGAGGGACCGCCCCCCTGGGCGGGGCTGTTCAGCTCTGGTTTGTTCTAGAATGTATGTTTCTAACATCTAACATTCTGCCTAGATCTTCTCCTGCAAGCAGGGACATATACCCACACGTTTACAGTATCCAGCTGTGTCAGTCCATGGACGATAAGAGAAAACTCCTGTTTTGCGGCACTTTCAAATCGCATTTATTCCAATGGGCAGGGCGTTTTGGGAGCGCTAAACACAGTGCTCCCAATTCGCCCCAAAGATGCTGCTTGCAGGACTTTTCGGAACATCCCACAAGCGCACCGCCTGAGTGTGAAAAGTCACACTGCAATGAATGAGAGAAGGTTTTCAGGCGCTTAGTAGAGGCTATTTCCAGCGCTAAAACCGCCCCAGTGTAAAAGGGGTCTTATACTCAACTGAGCCTGACCCTGATCTAGTGATGTGCACGAGAGCAGAAGCTCTACCAGGTCGCTCCCTCCTCATTGGCTGAGACACTGGCTCCCACTGCTGTGAATCACAGCCAGTGAGGAGGGAGCAAGGGTGGGGCCAAGCGGCACTCTGTGTCTCATAGACACACAAAGGCAGCTCGGGAGAAACCATGCAGGAATACCCCCAGAGCACACAGCTTGCCATGGGGGCACTCAGAAGGGGGGAGGGGCCAGGAGCGCCGACAGTGGACCCAAGAAGAGGAGGATCGGGACTGCTTTGTGCAAAACCATTAGACAGAGCAGGTACAGTGCATTGAAAAATTATTCATATCCCTTGAAATTTTCCACATTTTGTCATGTTACAACCAAAAACATAAATGTATTTTATGTGATAGACCAACACAAAGTAGCACATAATTGTGAAGTGAAAGGAAAATGATAAATGGTTTTTCAAATTTTTTACAAATAAATATGTGAAAAGTGTGGCGCGCTTTTGTATACAGCCCCCCTGAGTCCTAACTTTGTAGAATCACCTTTCACTGTAAGTACAGCTGCAAGTCTTGTTGGGGATGTCTCTACCAGATTTTCCCCACAACATGATGCTGCCACCACCATGTTTCACGGTGGGGATGGTGTGTTCAGGGTGATGTGCAGTGTTAGTTTTCCTCCACACATAGCATTTTGCTTTTAGGCCAAAAAGTTTGATTTTTGGAATCATCTGACCAGAGCACCTTCTTCCACATGTTTGCTGTGTCCCCCACATGGCTTCTCACGAACTGCAAACAAGACTTCTTATGGCTTTCGTTCAACAATGGCTTTTTTCTTGCCACTCTTCCATAAAGGCCAGATTTGTGGGGTGCACGACTAATAGTTGTCCTGTGGACAGATTCTCCCACCTGAGTTGTGGATCTCTGTAGCTCATCCAGAGTTACCATGGGCCTCTTGGCTGCTTCTATGATTAAGCTCTCCTTGCCGAGCCTGACAGTTTAGGTGGATGGTCAGGTCTTGGTAAGTTTGCAGTTGTGCCATATTCTTTCCATTTTCAGATGATTGATTGAGCAGTGCTCCGTGAGATGTTGAAAGCTTGGGATATTTTTTATAACCTAACCCTGCCTTAAACTTCTGCACAACTTTATCCCTGACCTGTCTGGTGTATTCCTTGGCCTTTATTATGCGGTTTGTTTACTAAGGTTCTCTAACAAACCTCTGAGGGCTTAAAGGGGTTGTAAAGGTACATGTTTTTTCACCTTAATGCATTCTATGCATTAAGGTGAAAAAACATTTGACAATACCGCCCCCCCAGCCCCCGTTTTACTTACCTGACCCCTCGAAAGTCCCGCGCTCGCTCCCGTCATCCTCCGAGTTCCTGAGCCTGGCGGTCGATTGACTACTGTGGATGGATTGAAAGCAGCGCAGCCATTGGCTGGTGCTGCTGTCAATCACATCCAATGACGCGGCGCACCGGGGGGCGGGGCCGAGTGATACAGTCGGCGGCTATGGTTGCCGCTGTATCACGGGAGTGCGCCCGCAGTAACTCCACACTATGCAAGCTTGCTCGCATTATGGTGTGGAGTCCTTGCGGGGAGGAGCCGAGACAGCCGCCGTGGGACCCCAGAAGACCTGGATCGGGGCCACTGTGTGCAAAACGAGCTGCAAAGTGGAGGGAAGTATAACATGTTTGTTATTTAAAAAAAAAAAAAAAAAAAAAAACGGGAACCTTTAGTGTTCCTTTAACAACTGTATTTATGATATAGTTCCCAACTGTTCCTCATTTGGAGGGACTGTCCCTGATTTGGAACAAAGTCCCTCATTCCTCCTCATTTGTCTCTCATTTTGGTCTGATCTATATAAAAATGCACTACTTATCCAGCAAAAAATGTTAATCTTTTCATTCATGGACGGACACAGCACCTTAATTCTTGACCGTTGGGTTTTGTTCCTGTTCTATAGGAGAGGACTAGGCAGAACATGTTAGATATTTAATACATGTTACTTTAACAGAGTTGAACAGCCCCGCCCAGGGGGCGGTCCCTCTGGACATAACCTTCCACCCTGCAGTCAGCAGCATCAGTTTTTTTCTGTCTAGTGGAGGAGAAGGACCTGGCTCTCTTTGGGCCCAGAGTCCTGAAGAAATTTTTACTTTTTATTATTTAAATTTTTTAGGATCTTCTATCAACTGCCATCTGGGTGACAGTCTGGATATTATAGATCCTTGTAGTCCCCCCAGTCCGGCCATCGAGCGTGAGCAGACCTTAGCTACGTGCGGGGTCGGCCACGACATACCCCATGGCTCCAGGGGTGGCCGGTGAGCTATGCTCCAGGGTTCACATATGACCGGGCTGCTTGCTGTCTCAGTCACAGTGGACCGGGCCGACAGCTACTCCGTACTGCTCGGTTGTAGGTCTGTCAGGAATGCACCAGCAGGTCCTCGCAAGGACGGGTAAGTACAGTTCCTCTTGCTTCGGTGGGATGGAACAGCTGGGCATTCCTAAGGGGGTCGTTAGGGGGTTCTCCTGCCCTCCCCTCTCTCCCTGTCACCCTTTTTCCTTCTTCCCTTGCGGGGCTCTCTGCGACCGGGGATTACCTTAGGGGGGCTCCAGGTAACGGTGGGGGTGTCCAGGCCCGCTCTCTGTGCATGGGGGGGGTAGTAAAATTCTTGGAAGCCTCCGCTGCGGCCTTCTCGTCCCCCTTGCTGCTTGGCAATGTTTTTTTGAACCGCCAGCGCCATTTTTCTGGGGCCTGTGCATTGCATTGCAAATCCCATTGGAGGCCATTTTGCAGTGGCCGCGCTGTGATGCAGGCCTGCCTGCATTGTGGGCAGCCATTTTCTTGTGGTCCACGCGCTTTTCTCTGGGGCACTCGGTGGCCATTTTGGAGTGGGTTTTGGCATCTAGTGCTGACTGGCTTCCTGAACGGCGCCATTCCCCTCACAGAGTTCCTCAGTCGCACGCTGTGTGCAGATAGAGAGCAGGCAGCGGCGCTGGACAGTCTCTTGCTAGGTGGTGAGTCCCCTGGGTAACCCCCCGGTCAGTGCAGCAAAGAGGGTGGACATTTTTTTGTGAAGTCCCAAAGGGCTGTCAGTGGGCAATATGAAGTCAGAAGCTGGCGTTTTTTCCCCAAACATTCTAGAGGCAGCAACCGGTGCCCCTGCACCTGCGGTTTCCATGGACGCTTTGTCGGCAGTCCTGGAGTCATTTGTTGCCAGGATGGAAGTGGCGTGCGGGCGCAAGGGGGGGGGGTATCTCCTGGGGAATGTTCTGACTCCCACTCTGGTCTAGCTGCAGCTCAGGACTCCGGTTCTGGTATGTCAGAAGAGGCGGACCAGGACCTTCCCTGTGAGGAGGACCCCTCGTCTGGGTCAGCTCAAGACAGGGCACTTGTGAGTGCACTTATCAATGCTGTGAGGGACACTCTCAAGCTGGAAGATGCAGCTGGGACTTCCACAGCAGGGTCTGTCCCTTTTGGGTCGCACAAACCGACCCGCTCTGTTCATAGATAAGGAATGGGAACGGCCGCAGAGGCCCTTTGCGGTCCCTCAGAGCATGGTGGTCTGTTACCCATTTGAAGAGAGCCTTTTGAAAATATGGGCTTCTCCTCCGGTCGTTGATCCCCCGGTCTCTCGGTTAAATAAAGTAACCACTATCCCGGTGGAGGGGACCCCTGCTTTTAAGGACCCTACTGATAGGAGGTCTGAAGCAGTGAGCCGCTCCATGTTCACCATGCTGGGGTCAGCATTGCGGCCAATATTGGCTGCTACCTTGGTGCCAGACACTCACTGAGTGGGCAAAAATATTGCACCAGACTGTGGAGGAGCATCAGCTCCCTCCAGAATGCGTGTCACTGGCCGAACAGTTGGTACAGGGACTCATTTACGTCTGTGATGCAACCCGGAACGACGCTGCCGCAGCCTCAGCAGAGCCAGACTCAAGGCCACCACACCGCAAACATTCCTAAACCCCGCCCTACCTCCAGGATACAGCTACACCAGTCTTCCCTACTACACTGGGGTACCGGGTCTACCCTGGATGCAGCCCCTTTGATCTCCAGGGCCTCCGCATCTGCGGTGATATTGCGCCGCCTATTATGGCTGAAATGATGGTCCGCTGACCAAGCTTCTAAGAAAACTCTGGCAGATTTGCCTTTCAAGTGTGGGAGGCTTTTTGGTGCCTCACTGGACGACATCATTAGGGATGTCACTGGAGGTAAGAGCACACTTCTCCCTCAGTCCACTAAAGGGAAGGAGCCGCGCCGTAAGCCGGGGCCCTCCTTTCCCGCACAGAAGCAGTATTTTCGTCAGTCAGGACCTGCCGGCAGACCCTCCCAAGCGGACAAAGGTCCAGCTGGGGGACTGAATGCGTCCCTGGGTGGGCAAGGCCAACAAGCCAGCAAACAAGCCTGCTACCGCATGAAGTTTTGCCCCCGCCCGACTCCAGGGTGGGGGGGGCGGCTTCGCGGGTTTGCAGCTCGGTGGACCTCCCTGCTGTCCGACCAGTGGGTCTGCGAGGTGGTCACCTCGGGGTGCAAGATAGAGTTCCTTTCTTGTCCACCAAACAGATTTTTTCCCTCAAATCTGCCTCTCCTTCCGGCTCGTCAGGCTGCCCTCCAGGGGGCAGTGCAAGACTTGTTGAGGTGCAGGGTGATCATACCCGTACCACCACAGGACAGGTTTCAGGGTTTCTCCTCAAATCTGTTTGTGGTCCCAAAGAGGGACGGAGTCCGTCCAATCTTGGACCTCAATGCCTTTATAAAGATTCAAAAATTCCGGATGGAATCGATTCGTTCGGTGGTGGCTGCGCTCCATCCGGGGGACTTCCAGGCATCCATGGATATCAAGGACGCATACTTGCATGTCCCCATCTGCGTCAGGCATCAGAGGTTCCTGCGCTTTGCGATCGGCGAAGACCACTATCAATTTGTGGCTCTTCCTTTTGGCCTAGCATCGGCACAAAGAGTTTTCACCAAGGTGCTCGCCCTGATTCTAGCTTTGCTGAGACAACACGGCATTGGTATCGTAGGCTACTTGGACGACCTTCTGAGAGCTGCTTCAAGCTCAGATCTATAGGACGTGTCTATAGACAGTCAGACCCTCCGGGAGTTTGGTTGGATACTGAACCTCCAGAAGTCGGTGTTAGTACCGACCCAGCGCCTAGAGTACCTGGGGTTGATTCGGGACTCTTCAGAGGCCAGAGTCTTTCTTCCCTTGGAGAAGTTGCAGACACTCCAGACTGCGGTGAGGTTGTTGACATCCCGCAAATGGTTGTCTTTCCGTTTTTACATGCGAGTCCTGGGCCTCATGGTAGCCTCTTTCGAGGCAGTACCATATGCCCATTTCCACACTCAGGTCTTGCAGAAGGAGATGGAAATGGAACAGATCTCCATTGTCTCTGGATCGTCAGATTCAGATAAGTCATCTTGTCAGGTCCTCTGAGTTGGTGGCTGAAATCCCCAGGTCTTCGGTCCGGGAAGCCGTTCCTCCCCTTTCATTGGACTGTGATCACGACGGATGCCAGTCTGACCGGTTGGGGGGGGGAGTCTGGGGGGTTCAGGCGGCCCAGGGCCGCTGGACTCCAACCGAATCTCAACTGCCGATCAATGTTCTGGAACTTCGAGCAATCAGGCTGTGCCTCTCCAAGTGGTCTCAGAGACTAAGAGGGCGTCCAGTCAGGATCCAGTCAGACAACGCCACGGCTGTGGCATACATCAACCATCAAGGAGGAACAAGAAGCTTGGCTGCAGCGTCGGAGGTCGCTCACATCCTACGGTGGGTGGAAAGGAGCATGCCGACCCTATCGGCAGTTTACATTCCGGGCGTGGAAAACTGGCAGGCGGACTATCTGAGTCGCCAGATGCTGGACCACGGGGAATGGTCGTTACATCCGGAGGTTTTTCAACTCCTTTGCCGGAGATGTGGCACGCCAGACGTGGATCTCCTGGCTTCTCGACTCAATCGCAAAGTGTCGAGGTTTGTGGCCAGGTCCAGAGATCCCTGGGCAGACGCGTCAGATGCGCCGGTGGCCCCGTGGGGTCAGTATCAGCCAATTTATGCTTTTACCCCACTGAAGTTGCTTCCTCGTCTTCTCCGCAGAGTAGAGACCGAGGGAATTCTGGTGATTCTAATCGCCCCAGACTGGCCCAGGCATCCCTGGTACGCCGACCTCGTGCGGCTGGTGGCGGATGTGCCCTGGCGCACTGTGACTGCCACTGAGGGAGGACCTTCTCTCGCAAGGTCCCATTCTTCATCCTGCTTTAGTCGCTGGCTTTAACGCCATGGCTATTGAAAGCCAGGTACTAGGGGACCGAGGCCTGTCAGATTCGGTCATTTCAACCATGTTGAGGGCACGGAAATCTTCTTCTAGGAAGATCTACCATCGCACATGGAGAGCCTACATCTCTATGTGTGAGGAGATGGAATGGCGTCCACGGACTTATTCGGTTTCCAGGATCCTGCTGTTTTTACAGCGCAGAGTAGATCAGAAACTTGCCTTAAGCACCATTAAGCGGCAGATTTCAGCCTTGGCTGTTTTCTTTCAGCGACCCCTGCCGGCTCATTTACTGGTAAGTACGTTTGTGCAAGGGGTCCGACATGTGGCTCCTCCGGTGCGACCACCACTACCTCCATGGGATTTGAATCTGGTGCTCTCTGCGCTTCAGAAACCTCCTTTTGAGAACATCAGGGAATTTCCTCTTTTGACGCTCTCTAAGAAGGTGGCCTTCCTGGTAGTCATCACATCCGTCAGGAGGGTTTCTGAATTGGCGGCCTTGTCTTGCAAGTCCCCATATTTGGTCCTCCATAAAGGACAAAGCGGTGCTACGCCCGCAGCCTTCTTTTCTTCCAAAGGTGGTTTCGGCCTTTCACCTGAATGAGGACATTGTACTTCCATCCTTGTGTCCTCGGCCATCGCATTCCAAGGAGGTTGCGCTACATTCTTTAGACGTGGTACGTGCCTTGCAGGTGTACCTGTCTGCTACGGCTCCGTTCCAGAGGTCTGACTCACTGTTTGTGTCAGTGTCTGGTCCGCAAAAGGGCCTGGCGGCTTCGTCGGCCACCATTTCTCGGTGGATCAGGCAGACCGTCATCCAGGCCTATGCCCTTAGGGGGTGGGCGCCTCCCTTTCCCGTTACGGCGCATTCGACCACGGCTATTGGTGCTTCTTGGGCTTTCCGACATCAAGCGTCTGTATCACAAGTGTGTAAGGCGGCACCCTGGTCGTCCATTCACACTTTTACAAAATTGATGCGAGTGCATCTTCGGATGCTAGCTTCGGCCGCAAAGTTTTGCAGACGGCTGTTTGAGGTTGCTTGTTTGGGGTGAAATTAGTTTTTTGATTGCTGTTCCCACCCCTCGTTTTTTGACACTGCTTTGGGATGTCCCAACTGTCAAGAATTAAGGAGGTGTGTCCGTCCATGAACGAAAAGAGAAAATGGGATTTTTTGTACTCACCATAAAATCCTTTTCTCTGTCGTCCAAGACGGACACAGCACCCGCCCCTCCTTTTTTTAGTTTGTACTGCTTTTTACGAACTGAGGCTGCTGACTGCAGGGTGGAGGGTTATGTCTGGAGGGACCGCCCCCTGGGCGGGGCTGTTCAACTCTGTTAAAATAACATTTATTAAATATCTAACATGTTCTGCCTAGTCCTCTCCTATAGAACAGGAACATAACCCAACTGTCAAGAATCAAGGTGCTGTGCCCGTCCATGGACGACAGAGAAAAGTATTTTACGGGGAGTACAAAAAATCCCATTTTTACAGTGCTAAACATTTCATTCAATTTCAATTTCTAAATCAATGCATTTCTAAATTCCAAAAGCCAATTTAAGGAAATAGTAGTGGTAAAAAAGCTTTTGTGGGTAAATCGTTATTATTTTTTGTACAGTTCTCCTTTAGGGAGGCGTGGCAGGGGGTGTATCCTATGCTTACATACTTTTGCTAATAGGTGTCCCTCATTCTCATCTCAGAAAGTTGGGAGGTATGCCAAGGCTGGGTTCACACTGGTGCGATACGACACTCGTCCTACTTTGGATCCGACTTTGCCCTGCGACTTGAAGCCGACATATGTCCGACTTTCATGAACGGGGACCTGACTTGGATCCCCGCCAATACCAGGCACTGTGTTTAGTATGAATCTTGAGGGGAACTCCACGCCAAATTTTAAATAAAAAAACGGCATGGGTTCCCCCTCCAGGAGCATACCAGGCACTTCGGTCTGGTATGGATTTAAAGGGGAACCCCCTACACCGAAAAAACGGCGTGGGGTCCCCCCAAAATCCATACCAGACCCTTATCCAAGCATGCAGCCTGTCCGGTCAGTAAGGGGGGTGGGGACGAGCGGCCCCCACCCCAAAGCACCCTGTCCTCATGTTGAAGAGGACAAAGGCCTCTTCCCGACAACCCTGGCCGTTGGTTGTCAGGGCCTGCGGGCGGGGGGCTTATCGGAATACGGGAGTCCCCTTTAATAAGGGGCCCCCCAGATCCCGGCCCCCACCCTATGTGAATGAGTATGGGGTACATTGTACCCCTACCCATTCATCTGAGGGGAAAAAATGTCAAGAAAAAAAAACACACTAGACAGGTTTTTAAAAAGTCATTTATTAGGCAGCTCCGGGGGTCTTCTTCCTGACTCTCTAATGGCTGCTTTCGGGGAATTGTATAGAAGCTGCACCCATGCTATGAAATTCTCTCCAAACCCAAATTTTCTCAGAACTGCCCATAAGTAGGGCCATTCTATGCTATCAAAGGCCTTATGGGCGTCAAGGGAGAGCAGAGCCCTGTCTCCCATGTTATCGGTGATGGATTGCATGTTAACGAATAATCTGCGCAGATTAATAGCCGTGGACTTCTGAGGCATAAACCCCGCCTGGTCAGAATATATTATAGCAGAGATAGCATTGTTCAGCCGTATAGCAAGAACCTTGGCCAAGATTTTTACATCCGACTGCAACAAGGATATCGGCCTATAGGAACCCGGGTCTAACGGGTCTTTTCCAGGTTTTAATAGCAAGACTATTATGGCTTTGGTCATAGAAAGAGGCAGGCACCCGGCTGATTTGGCCCCATTAAACACTCCCAACAACCTAGGCAATAATTGTTCCCCGTATTGCTTGTACACCTCCACCGGAATTCCATCTTCCCCTGGTGCCTTGGAGTTGGGGAACATACCAGTCGCCGCCTGGAGCTCCTCAACCGTCAGGGGAGCATCCAGTTGTTTTTGAGCAGTGTCGGTCAGGGTAGGGAGTTCAACCCCTTCAATATACTCCTGAAGGGAATCATCAGTATAGTCCTGTCGGGAGCGGTAAAGGTCACAGTAGTATGAGCTAAGGATCGTCATAATGTCATCCGGGGAATTAGTAATTTTTCCATCGGGTGCTCACTTTCTATCTTTAAAAAAAGTGTTTCCAAGTGCTAAATCTTTCATCCAATATGTAAATTGCTGCATTTGAAAATTTCAAAGGCCAGTATAAAAGAATAGTAGTGATAAAAACAAGCACTTGTGGGTTTAACTAATCATTTTTTTGGTAGAATTCTTGTTTAAGGGGGCGTAACAAAACTTTGGGTTGTCACCAAAACAGGAATAGAAGGGAAAGCTTCCAATGGAAATACTGGTGACAACAAGGGATTCCCTTATTTGGACAGGAAGTGAAGGGAAATCTTTCCAATGGGACACAGATGCAGAGGCGGCTCTAGGCTCTGTGAGGCCATAGGCAAAACCTAGACATGAGGCCCCACTCACGCCCATAATGGAAAAAGTAATTCAAGAGTAGTGATGAGCCGAACACCCCCGGGTTCGGTTCGCACCAGAACCCGCAAACGGACCGAAAGTTCGTACGAACATTAGAACCCTATTAAATACAATGGATGCGAACGTTCGAATTCTAAAGTGCTAATTATAACAACTATTATGCATGTTATTGTCCTAAAAAGGGTTTGGGAACCCGGGTTCTGCACCAGGGGACATGTATCAATGCAAAAAGAAGTTTTAAAAACGGTCGTTTTTCGGGAGCAGTCATTTTAATGATGCATAAAGTGAAAAAAAAAAAGTCAAATATTCCTTTAAATATCGTACCTGGGGGGTGTCTAAAGTATGCCTGTGAAGTGCCACGTGTTTCCCGTGTTTAGAACTGTCCCTGCACAAAATGACACTTCTAAAGGAAAAAAAAGCCATTTAAAACTGCTTGCGGCTTTAATGTAATGTCTGGTCCCGGTAATATGGATGAAAATCTTTAAGAAAAATGGCATAGCTACCCCATGACCCCCCCCCCTACCCCAGCCCATTACCAGCCCCTTTGGGTCTTGTATGGATATTAAGGGGAACCCCGCACATAAAATAAAAAAGGCCCTATATACTCTGAACAGCCGTATACAGGCGGTGCATACAAGACAGGGACTGTAGGTTTGTTCTTATGTAGAATGTGTTTGTAATTTTGAACAGGTACATTGTTGAAGTGTAGCTCCAGCCCAAAAATCTATTTTTAAACTTTTTGGAAAACATAGGTAAGGGTTATCACCCCTGTAACATTTGTTTTACTGTCTGTGCCCCTGTTGAGAACATTTCACCTCACTTTCCGTCCCAATGACAACTGTTTTTGAAATGTGGTGTTTTTCTTGAAACAAGGATTGCTGATAAAGCATCAGTACAGAGGAGACACCTTTCTCCCATATTTATTCTTACAGGAGAGAATTTTCCTTCGGTCTCTTCGGACTCTCCGGCCTCTTCTCCCGCTCTCCAGTGCTTTCTGCCTTCTGCCGGGCTCCGCCGATATCTTCTGCCAGCTCTTTTACTAGCGGTGGCCCGGTCTTCTGCGTCATCTTCTCCCCTCTTCTCTTGTCCCGATGTTGACACGATGCTCTCTACCGCTGTAATGCCGTGTGCGCGGGATGCGCAATGATTTATATGGGCATGGGGCGTGGTCACCGGGTGATGTCACCCGGTGACCCCGCCCCCTTATGACGTCACAGTCCCATCATGCCCCAGGACTGTGATAAGAGGCAGGGCAGGGCGCCCCCCTGCCCCAAAGCACCCACCCCCCATGTTGAGGGCATGCGGCCTGGTACAGTTCAGGAGGGGGGGCGCTCGCTTGTCCCCACCCCCTTCCTGACCGGCCAGGCTGCATGTTTGGATAAGGGTCTGGTATGGATTTTGGGGGGACCCCCACGCCGTTTTTCCGGCGTAGGGGGTTCCCCTTTAAATCCATACCAGACCGAAGGGCCTGGTATGCTCTGGAGAAGGAACCCATGCTGTTTTTTTTATTTAAAATTTGGCGTGGAATTCCCCCTCAAGAACAGCAGAGCACAAGTCGCATGCCAAAGTCGGAGCATGCAAGACGGCGTTCCTACTTCAATTATATTCAATGGGCTGAAGTAGGATCAAAGTCGGACCAAAGTAGTACAGGGAGCGTTTTTAAAGTCAGACCGACATGTGTCGGACCAGTTAAGACGGCTCCCATAGGGAAACATTGATTTTTCACACGTCATGCGACATGAGCTCCAAATGTCGGAGCGTTTGTCGCACCAGTGTGAACCTGGCCTTATACTGAGAATAAATTACACACAGGTGGACTCTACTAATTAGGTGACTTCTGAAGGCAATTGGTTCCACTAGATCAGGGATATGCAATTAGCGGACCTCCAGCTGTTGCCAAACTACAAGTCCTATGAGGCATAGCGAGACTCTGACAGCAGCAAGCATGACACCCAGAGGCAGAGGCATGATGGGAATTGTAGTTTTGCAACAGCTGGAGGTCCGCTAATTGCATATCCCTGCACTAGATATTAGTTAGGGGTATCAGAGTAAAGGGGCTGAATACAAATGCACACACCATAATAAATATTTATTTGTAAAAAATGTGGAAAACCATTTATCATTTCCTTCCACTTTGTGTTGGTCTATCACATAAAATACATTTACGTTTTTGGTTGTAACATAACAAAGTGTGGAAAATGTCAAGGGGTATGAATACTTTTTCAAGGCACTGTAAGTATGACATGTTTTTTATAAAAAAACAAAACAAAAAAAAACAACCTTTACAAATACTGTTATCACGTTATCTTCCTTCTAATGCAGTGGTGTTTGGGCCTCAACGCTGCATCACAGGAGGAGGTTACATGCTCC
Source organism: Rana muscosa (assembly GCA_029206835.1). Classification (NCBI taxonomy): domain Eukaryota; kingdom Metazoa; phylum Chordata; class Amphibia; order Anura; family Ranidae; genus Rana; species Rana muscosa. The sequence continues at coordinate 131,228,555 of CM055126.1, forward strand.
CCTATACCCCAGAAGCACAGAGTATTTCACAATAGCTTCAAGAGAAACAGAGTGGTAAGGAAACAGCAGAAGTGATGGAGCAATTCTCCAAAATGATGGGAAGAAGAGAAGAAAAAAAATGCCACAGGGGATATTTGTCTGAGTCTAGCAGATCTTTATTTCACTCAACCGTATCCCTCTAGATCTTGGTCACAGTGTACGTCCTGGTATAAACTACCCATCTCACTAGTGGGCACATTCACCTATAGTACTTTAAATTATCCAAATGCCCCAATTGGATTCCTCTAAATATTCAGTGGTATTTTTCAGGATCTAATGTGGAAAATAAACCACCCAGGATTACATTAGAATTACTTCAGTATCCCAGAGGCACGGGTGACCTAGCAGTCCCAAATCCCTTGTCTACGGCATATCGCAGATAACCTACATGAAACCCACGGGTACACTGCGCTGCAGTTTTCCATACCACATCCGTGTAACATTACCGAAGACAACGTGTTTTTTTTTTGTTTGTTTTTTTAAGTTTAGGATAGAACAGAGAGCATAGCTCCAAACTGTCCCTGATTTTGAGGAACTGTTCCTGATTTAGAACAATGTCCCTCTGTACTCATTTGTCCCCAATTTTGGTCTGATCTATATACTTGTATATAAAATGCACTTTCTATCTTTTTTTTTTAAATCAAATAGGAGTTTATTCAGAGAGCAATAGGTATACAAAAGAAATACTTCACACAGTACAGCACATACTTCTGTGTGTCCACAGGAGAAGGAAGGGACAATTCCCCCACAAATAGGGACACAACATAATAAGAAAAATACACTCTTTTAAGTCAAAAACACCCAACCCTGTACCACATCTATCTCAATACAATAGTGTAGTTTCTGCAACACAGTACAAAAGATATCACAGGCATCCATGTAAGAAAATAGGACTTATAGTCGTTGTATCCAGACCGGGGTAAGATAGACAGACTCATAGCCGAGCAATAGACCACCACGCGGGGAGTATTACCCCTAGTGCCATGTTCCCTCCCACTCAGATCCTCCGTCCCTTATACTAGCATTCGTTCCATAACCAGATCAACCGGGGCCAGACCTGGAATCTCCAACCATCGAGCCCAAATCTTGTCAAATTTCCTCACACTCCCTCTATGCTGAAATATATACTTTTCCAGCCTAATAGTGTCCCCCATGAGATTCCGCCATTCCCTCACCGTGGGGGGTTCCTCTGACTTCCAGTGTCGCAAAATAAGCTTCCTGGCCTGGAAGAGAGCTCTCGCTATGCCCACCCTGATGGGATCCTCCTCCGGTATGTTGTCTATGATCCCCAGCAAACATAATTTAGGGTGTGCAATAAGCTGCACCTGGAAAACAGTATTAATCGTATCCAAGACCTCCGTCCAGTAAAGATGCAGTTTGGGACACCGCCACAACATGTGGATCAGGTCACCATGGTCCCTCTTGCATCTAGTACAGGCAGGGTCCTCTCGGACCCCCATACTTACCATCCTAGCCGGGGTATAGTGTACACGCAGCAGTATATACAGCTGAGACAACCTTTGGGCTACATTAAGAGAACACAAGGGAATGGCCAACAGAGCGTCTTCCCACTGGTCCTCCTCAAAAGCTCCAACGTCTCTCTCCCACTTTGAGATGATGACTGCCATGTTGTCAGGAAGGAATCTGCTGAGGAGCATGGAGTAACTGCACGAAATGAAACCCTTAAACGAGGTTACGTCTCTCATGTATTTAAAATTCGGCCTTTGTGCTTAGTGTCCAGCTTTCTCCCTCCGCTTGGGCCCTGACCGCATGTTGGAGCTGGAAATAAAAAAACTGCATAGAGGCAGGGAGCTGAAATTCAGCCTGCAGCTCCAAGAATGAGCGCAGCTGCCCGTTCCTAAAAATTTGTGTCAAATGGGTAATCCCGTATTGTTGCCATCTCATACCATATTGTAATTTTTCCAACTCCAAGTAGCGTTTGTTCCCCCAGATGGGGCTATGCCTAGTAAAACCCTCCACTTGTTGCAATGCTCTCACCTTGTTCCAGATTTTCTGCATCAAGTTGTATGTAGGGTACAGCTTATTGGACTTGGCAAATCTCAGCGCCTCCAGGCCCTCCTCCACCTCCCCCCCAGATGCCGAGCGGAGCAGCTGCGCCACAGGGTCCACCAAGTTCAACACCGGATTACCAGGGGGCCTCAACACCCTAGCAATGTGCTGGAGCTGGGAGGCCAGGTAATACAGCCATGGGTTAGGGAGAGAGAGCCCTCCTGCCTCCTTCGGCCGTTGAAGCTGTTCCAGCTTCACCCTTGCCGTAGAATTTTGCCATATAAGGGATCTGAAAATGGTGTTTACAACCCTGAAATGTTTAAGAGGGACAACCATGGGGGAGTTGTGCAACACATATAAGAGCTGCGGCATTAAGATCATCTTTATCAGATTTATTCTGCCTACAGGGGACAGTTTCAGTTTGGACCACACCTTCACCCGATCCCTGCAGCGATTCAATAATGGGGACAAATTTAAGGTAAGATAGTCTAAAGGATTGGGTGTAACCTGGATCCCCAAATATCTGAATTCTGTGGATACAGGGATATCTAGTAGGTGCGTCAGCTGTGGACATGGTGTCTTGTCTAAGAGCATAAGAGAGGATTTGGTCCAATTAATCACCAACCCAGAATACCGGCCAAAAGTCCGTACAACCTCCATTGCCTCCCTCAGAGATGACTCCGTGTCACCCAAAAGGAGCATGGTGTCATCGGCATACATCATACATTTTTCTTGTTGCTCCCCATATTGAAACCCTCTGATGTTCGTATGGGCACGAATCCGAGCAGCCAGCGGTTCTATGGCCAGCGCGAACAGTAAAGGGGACAACGGGCACCCCTGTCTGGTGCCCCTAAAGAGATCAAAGTAAGAGGATATTCTTCCTGACTCTCTAATGGCTGCTTTCGGGGAATTGTATAGAAGCTGCACCCATGCTATGAAATTCTCTCCAAACCCAAATTTTCTCAGAACTGCCCATAAGTAGGGCCATTCTATGCTATCAAAGGCCTTATGGGCGTCAAGGGAGAGCAGAGCCCTGTCTCCCATGTTATCGGTGATGGATTGCATGTTAACGAATAATCTGCGCAGATTAATAGCCGTGGACTTCTGAGGCATAAACCCCACCTGGTCAGAATATATTATAGCAGAGATAGCATTGTTCAGCCGTATAGCAAGAACCTTGGCCAAGATTTTTACATCCGACTGCAACAAGGATATCGGCCTATAGGAACCCGGGTCTAACGGGTCTTTTCCAGGTTTTAATAGCAAGACTATTATGGCTTTGGTCATAGAAAGAGGCAGGCACCTGGCTGATTTGGCCCCATTAAACACTCCCAACAACCTAGGCAATAATTGTTCCCCGTATTGCTTGTACACCTCCACCGGAATTCCATCTTCCCCTGGTGCCTTGGAGTTGGGGAACATACCAGTCGCCGCCTGGAGCTCCTCAACCGTCAGGGGAGCATCCAGTTGTTTTTGAGCAGTGTCGGTCAGGGTAGGGAGTTCAACCCCTTCAATATACTCCTGAAGGGAATCATCAGTATAGTCCTGTCGGGAGCGGTAAAGGTCACAGTAGTATGAGCTAAGGATCGTCATAATGTCATCCGGGGAATTAGTAATTTTTCCATCGGGTGCTCACTTTCTATCTTTAAAAAAAGTGTTTCCAAGTGCTAAATCTTTCATCCAATATGTAAATTGCTGCATTTGAAAATTTCAAAGGCCAGTATAAAAGAATAGTAGTGATAAAAACAAGCACTTGTGGGTTTAACTAATCATTTTTTTGGTAGAATTCTTGTTTAAGGGGGCGTAACAAAACTTTGGGTTGTCACCAAAACAGGAATAGAAGGGAAAGCTTCCAATGGAAATACTGGTGACAACAAGGGATTCCCTTATTTGGACAGGAAGTGAAGGGAAATCTTTCCAATGGGACACAGATGCAGAGGCGGCTCTAGGCTCTGTGAGGCCATAGGCAAAACCTAGACATGAGGCCCCACTCACGCCCATAATGGAAAAAGTAATTCAAGAGTAGTGATGAGCCGAACACCCCCGGGTTCGGTTCGCACCAGAACCCGCGAACGGACCGAAAGTTCGTACGAACATTAGAACCCTATTAAATACAATGGATGCGAACGTTCGAATTCTAAAGTGCTAATTATAACAACTATTATGCATGTTATTGTCCTAAAAAGGGTTTGGGAACCCGGGTTCTGCACCAGGGGACATGTATCAATGCAAAAAGAAGTTTTAAAAACGGTCGTTTTTCGGGAGCAGTCATTTTAATGATGCATAAAGTGAAAAAAAAAAAGTCAAATATTCCTTTAAATATCGTACCTGGGGGGTGTCTAAAGTATGCCTGTGAAGTGCCACGTGTTTCCCGTGTTTAGAACTGTCCCTGCACAAAATGACACTTCTAAAGGAAAAAAAAGCCATTTAAAACTGCTTGCGGCTTTAATGTAATGTCTGGTCCCGGTAATATGGATGAAAATCTTTAAGAAAAATGGCATAGCTACCCCATGACCCCCCCCCCCTACCCCAGCCCATTACCAGCCCCTTTGGGTCTTGTATGGATATTAAGGGGAACCCCGCACATAAAATAAAAAAGGCCCTATATACTCTGAACAGCCGTATACAGGCGGTGCATACAAGACAGGGACTGTAGGTTTGTTCTTATGTAGAATGTGTTTGTAATTTTGAACAGGTACATTGTTGAAGTGTAGCTCCAGCCCAAAAATCTATTTTTAAACTTTTTGGAAAACATAGGTAAGGGTTATCACCCCTGTAACATTTATTTTGCTGTCTGTGCCCCTGTTGAGAACATTTCACCTCACTTTCCGTCCCAATGACAACTGTTTTTGAAATGTGGTGTTTTTCTTGAAACAAGGATTGCTGATAAAGCATCAGTACAGAGGAGACACCTTTCTCCCATATTTATTCTTACAGGAGAGAATTTTCCTTCCTAGTGGTAGATTTCCTCTCACTTCCTGTTGTCTTCTTGCGTTTGCAAGTAGGAGTCGTTTGTAAGTTGGATGTTTGAAAGTAGAGACCTGCCGTATATACTCTGCAGAAATAGGCCCCTTAGTTGTTGGTGTTGGCACAACACTGTAAGCACTCACAGTTACTCTTGGTTGGTGCTGGAACGCCCTGCTGTCAACTATTATATCAGGAATTTTAATTACATATAATTGTTGAACAGTGGTAGTAAAAATTGGGCCTTTGATGGTGGTGCTGGTGCCACAACACTGTAAGCCCTGACAGTTACTCTTGGTGGGTGCAGCAATGGGCCCTGCTGTGAAATATTAGATCAAGAATTGTAATTGCATGCCCCTGTTGAACAGGGGCTGAAAAATTGGGCCTTTCGTGGTGGTGGTGGTGGTGTTGCCACAACACTGTAAGCCCTCAGAGTTACTCTTGGTGGGTGCAGGAATGGGCCCTGCTGTGAATTATTAGATCAAGAATTGTAATTACATGCCCCTTTTGAACAGGGGCTGAAAAATTGGGCCTTTCGTGGTGGTGGTGGTGGTGGTGGCGTTGCCACAACACTGTAAGCCCACAGAGTTACTCTTGGTGGGTGCAGCAATGGGCCCTGCTGTGAATTATTAGATCAAGAATTGTAATTGCATGCCCCTGTTGAACAGGGGCTGAAAAATTGGGCCTTAGGCACTGGTGGCACAACACTACAACCCCTCACAGATACTGTACTTGGAGCACAGCAATGAGCCCTGTTGCAAAGTATTGCTTCAAGAATTGTAATGACACGCCCCTGTTAAACAGGGGCTGAAAAATTGGGCCTTAGCCACTGGTGGCGGCACCCATAAACAAAAATGATCTTCCAAGCTATCATCATCAATCGTATCATTGAGGACTCGGAGGAGGAGGATAGCCAGTCAACATAACAGCACAGGCACTCAGCATCAGCATCAGTCTTGAAGGGATGTGACATGTTAAAATCAATTAGTCTGTTATATCAGCATCAGGTGTGTGGTAGCTGGTGGTGATCCAAGACTGGTTCATCTTGATGAAAGTCAGTCGATCAACCGAGTCGGTGGACAGGCACACCCTGTGATCCGTGACAAATCCTCCAGCAGCACTGAATGTGCGTTCCGAAAGAACGCTGGATGCAGGACAGGCCAGTAGCTCAATTGCATACTGTGCAAGCTCTGGCCAGTGATCCATCCTCAAGACCCAGTAAGCCAGAGGATTTTCGGTGGAGAAGGTGTCCAAGTCTGACCTTGCCCCTAGATATTCCTGCACCATGTTTATCAGACGCTGGCGATGGTTGCTGGAACCGATCATACTTTGGGGCTGCGGACTAAAGAATTGTCTGAACGCATCGGTCAGACGGCCACCTTCCCCACCGCTCCTTCTTTGACTGGCCGAAGCCTCAGCAACTCGTTGTCCAGGACCAGGAGTTTGTAACCTCCCAGTCTCTGGGAACGCGTTGCACAGACCTTTCTGCAAGGCCTCCCGGAGTTGTCTCATCCTCTGCTCCCTCTGCGAAGGTAACATAAGGTCCGCAACCTTACCCTTGTACCGTGGATCAAGGAGAGTGGCCAGCCAGTAATGGTCCCTCTCCTTGATCCGAAGAATACGAGGATCCTTCCGCAGACTTTGCAGGATCAGGGAGGCCATGCAGCGTAGGTTTGCTGAGGCATTCGCTCCGGAGTCCTCTGGGTCACTAAGGACGACATGATCCGCAGCCACCTCCTCCCAGCCACGTACAAGTCCACTGGTTTCTTGGGACTGTAAATCATCCCTAAAAGACTGCTGCTGATGATGCTGAGTGCCAGCCTCCACCTCCATGCTGACACAATCCTCCTCCTCCTCCTCCTCCTCTTCCTGTGCGATGGGTGGGACAGAAGGAAGGAACACTGTCTGGGTAAAGGGGGCCTTGAGAGGCAAGGAAGTCCTCCTCTTCCTGCCTCTGTTCTGCCTCAAGTGCCCTGTCCATTATTCCACGCAGCGTGTGCTCCAACAGGTGGACAAGAGGTACAGTGTCACTGATGCATGCACTGTCACTGCTCACCATCCTCGTGGCCTCCTCAAATGGTGCCAGGACAGTGCATGCATCCCTGATCATGCCCCACTGGCGTGGAGAAAAAAAACCAAGCTCCCCTGACCCTGTCCTGGTGCCGTAGTCGCACAGGTACTCATTGATGGCCCTCTGCTGCGTGTGCAGCCGCTGCAGCATGGCCAACGTTGAGTTCCACCTGGTGGGCATGTCACATATAAGGCGGTTCTTGGGCAGGTTCAACTCCTTTTGCAGCTCAGCCAGGCGAGCACTGGCATTATAAGATCTGCGGAAATGCACACAGACTTTCCTGGCCTGCCTCAGGACATCCTGTAAGCCCGGGTACCTGCCCAAGAACCGCTGCACCACCAGGTTAAGGACGTGAGCCACACAGGGCACATGGGTCAGTTGTCCCTGTCGGAGGGCGGAGAGGAGGTTGGTGCCATTGTCGCAAACCACCATTCCTGGCTTAAGCTGGCGTGGCGTCAACCACCTCTCGGCCTGGCCCTGCAGAGCAGACAGGACCTCTGCCCCAGTGTGGCTTCTGTCCCCCAAACACACCAGCGCAAGCACGGCATGGCATCTTTTTCATAGGACAAACCACAGGAAGAGGCCATGGAGGAAGAAGAAGAGGAGGGGTGGAGGAGAGAGGTGTGTCACAACCAGTAGTAGCATTTTGGAGGCGTGGCGGTGGAACAACCTCCAACACTACTGCACCTTGTCCTGCATCCTTCCCAGCTGCCAAAAGAGTGACCCAATGGGCCGTGAAAGAAAGGTAACGTCCCTGTCCATGCCTGCTGGACCATGAGTCAGCGGTAATATGCACCTTACCGCTGACCGCCCTGTCCAGCGAGGCCAAGACATTGCCTTCCACATGCCGGTAGAGAGCCGGAATAGCCTTCCGTGAGAAAAAGTGGCGTTTGGGAACCTGCCACTGAGGAACCGCACATTGCACAAACTCACGGAAGGGGGCCGAGTCTACCAACTGAAAAGGCAGCAGTTGAAGCGCTAGCAATTTAGCCAAGCTAGCATTCAACCGCTGGGCATGTGGATGGCTGGGAGTGAACTTCTTTCGACGGTCCAGCAGCTGGGGCAGGGAAATTTGCCTGCTAGAATCGGACGTCGGTGTACTGCTAGCAGAGTGGCCGCAAGTACTTGGCTGTGACACACCTAATTCTACACCTTCATTCCTCTCAGTGCATGTTTCAGAGAGGACTGAAGTTATAGTGGGGTTGGAGATCCCAGCTGATGCGGTGCAAGGAGAGGTCCGCTTTGTTCTTTGGTGTGGGTCTTTGAGGTAGGCTTGCCAACGAGCTGCATGGCAGGTCAACATATGTCTGGTCAGGCATGTGGTACCCAAGCGGCTGATGTTTTGGCCACGCGATATACGCTTGAGACATATGTTGCAAACAGCAGCTGTGCGATCTGATGCACTAGCCTCAAAAAAGGCCCACACCAAGGAACTTTTTGAATGACGGGCAGAGGCAGCGCCCTGCACAGGCGGAGCTCTGCGGTGTGATTCCGTCGGTGTACTGCCCTTACGCTGGCCACCAAAGGGCATCCTGCCTCGTTGGAGATGTGCCTCCTCCTCATCCTCCTCCTCCTCCTCTCTCCTATTAGGCACCCACGTGGAGTCAGTGACCTCATCATCCCCTCCCTCCTCATCACTGGAGCCAATCTGGCAGTATGCTGCAGCTGCTGGAACATGACTGCCAGATTGGTGTCCTTCTTGAGCATCCCCTCTGTCTGCTCTCACGCTACTGCCTTCCTGTAGCTAGGTTTCATCATCAGACCCTTCGAAACGCTGGGCATCCTCCTGGAGCATGTACCCAACACTGTGCTCAAACAGTTCGGGGGACTCCTCAGGAGGAGGACATGGTGGGTCTAGGGAAGGAGTGACTGATGATGAGTCTGACATTGATACCAGGGAAGAGGACGCTTTGGCAGCTGCTTTGCCAGTACCCTGAGCCTGGGTGAGAGAGGATGAGGAGGAGGAGGAGGGCTTGGTCATCCACTCTACCAAGTCTTCGGCATGATGTGGCTCAACATGTCCAGCTGCCGAAAAGAAGGACAAGCGTGTCCCATGGCCATGTGCTGATGACAATGCACCGCGTCCACGACCAGCACTGTTGCCCCCAGACACAGAGCCTGCCTGCCCTCTTTTATTGCCTCCTGACTGTCTGCCTCTCCTTGTTTGCCTTCCAGACATTCTAATAGATGGCCTGCAGGGAGATGGGAAAAAAGCAATAAGGGCTACCTTCAGGTGTCCTTCTCTGTCCCTTTACTTAAGGATTTCTAAATATGGTTGAGGATGATTGCTTTTGCACAGAATAGCACAACGACAATTTCCCTGACTGTCCAAAAAACAAGGATTTCAAAGATGGTTGATGAGGAATGCTTTAGCACACTATAGCACAAGGAGAATTCCCCTCACTTTCCTTCTTTGTCCCTAGAAACAAGGACTCGCACAGTGAAAGAAACTGACACTCTCCCTACCTAGAGTTTTCTGTCCCTAGAAAAAATGTTTTTTTAAAGCACACTATAGCACAAGGAGAATTCCCCTCACTTTCCTTCTTTGTCCCTAGAAACAAGGACTCGCACAGTGAAAGAAACTGACACTCTCCCTACCTAGAGTTTTCTGTCCCTAGAAAAAATGTTTTTTTAAAGCACACTATAGCACAAGGAGAATTCCCCTCACTTTCCTTCTTTGTCCCTAGAAACAAGGACTCGCACAGTGAAAGAAACTGACACTCTCCCTACCTAGAGTTTTCTGTCCCTAGAAAAAATGTTTTTTTAAAGCACACTATAGCACAAGGAGAATTCCCCTCACTTTCCTTCTTTGTCCCTAGAAACAAGGACTCGCACAGTGAAAGAAACTGACACTCTCCCTACCTAGAGTTTTCTGTCCCTAGAAAAAATGTTTTTTTAAAGCACACTATAGCACAAGGAGAATTCCCCTCACTTTCCTTCTTTGTCCCTAGAAACAAGGACTCGCACAGTGAAAGAAACTGACACTCTCCCTACCTAGAGTTTTCTGTCCCTAGAAAAAATGTTTTTTTAAAGCACACTATAGCACAAGGAGAATTCCCCTCACTTTCCTTCTTTGTCCCTAGAAACAAGGACTCGCACAGTGAAAGAAACTGACACTCTCCCTACCTAGAGTTTTCTGTCCCTAGAAAAAATGTTTTTTTAAAGCACACTATAGCACAAGGAGAATTCCCCTCACTTTTCTTCTTTGTCCCTAGAAACAAGGACTCGCACAGTGAAAGAAACTGACACTCTCCCTACCTAGAGTTTTCTGTCCCTAGAAAAAATGTTTTTTTAAAGCACACTATAGCACAAGGAGAATTCCCCTCACTTTCCTTCTTTGTCCCTAGAAACAAGGACTCGCACAGTGAAAGAAACTGACACTCTCCCTACCTAGAGTTTTCTATCCCTAGAAAAAATGTTTTTTTAAAGCACACTATAGCACAAGGAGAATTCCCCTCACTTTCCTTCTTTGTCCCTAGAAACAAGGACTCGCACAGTGAAAGAAACTGACACTCTCCCTACCTAGAGTTTTCTGTCCCTAGAAAAAATGTTTTTTTAAAGCACACTATAGCACAAGGAGAATTCCCCTCACTTTCCTTCTTTGTCCCTAGAAACAAGGACTCGCACAGTGAAAGAAACTGACACTCTCCCTACCTAGAGTTTTCTGTCCCTAGAAAAAATGTTTTTTTAAAGCACACTATAGCACAAGGAGAATTCCCCTCACTTTCCTTCTTTGTCCCTAGAAACAAGGACTCGCACAGTAAAACACACTGACACTCTCCCTACCTATCCTTCTCTTTCCCTAAACTAAAGGAATCCAGGTTAAGCAAGAAATAAATAAATGTCACTGTCCCTGCCTATGCTTGTCTTTCCCTGCTCCGGAACACACTACACTAGGCCGCCGTGCTGGCGGCCTTTTATAGTGTGGGGCGTGTACTAAACACCCTCAGCAATAATTGGCCACAGGCATCCTGCCTGTGGCCAATCATTGCTCTCCTCGCTGCCGGCGCTGTGATTGGCCAAGCATGCGGGGTCACAGTGCATGCTTGGCCAATCACAGCGCCTGGATGACACTGCGATGGCGTAGTGCATTGTGGGCCGTTCGCGTCACTCGAATTTGGCGCGAACGGCCCAAATCGTTCGATCTTCGTCGAACGATCGAACAGCCGATGTTCGAGTCGAACGTATGTTCGACTCGAACACGAAGCTCATCCCTATTCAAGAGATAAAAATTAACTGTATAAAAATTGCATATATTAGGAGCCTTCAATTCTATGAACTATGAATTCACAGTTGCTAGAATTTTCTCTATAACAAAAGTCAAAAAACATATTTCTCCATTTACATGAAGGTCAGGGTAATATAACCCAGTTGGCACAGAGTTCTCCATTACATCACAGTCTGCAGGATTCCCCCTTACAGTGCAAATTTCATGCAAAGGGTAATGCTGCAGGTCATGATGTGAAGGGGAATGCTGCAGACTTTGGTGTAAAGGGGATCTCTGATATAAGGGGGGCTCTGGTGACCAGAGATCATCTTATATCAAAGTGTTCAGCATTCCCCTTTACAGAGTTCCCACTTACATCAGGGTCCGCAGAGTTCCAAATTGCATTTAAAACAGGAACTCTGATGTGGGGAGAACTCTGGTGACCACAGACCACCTTCCGCAGAGTGACTGCACTAAGGCAAGGGGGTTACTGATTTATATCAGTGCCCCCCTACCTTACTGTATTCACTCCCCCCCCTACATCAGTGACCGCCCCCCCCTCCCTGAGACTGGCCTTGCAGTGCTGTCACTGTCAGACGGTCCTCTCCTGGCTCCAGCTTGGTGGCTCGGGTTATCCCCCCCCATGACCCCTTCCTGGCAGCGCTCCAGCTCTTGACTCTTCTGTAGGATCCCCCTCAGAGACTGCAGATATGATACGGGGGATGGTCAGGGACTGTGCGGACATACGGGGGATGGTCAGGGACTGTGCGGACAAACGGGGGATGGTCAGGGACTGTGCGGACAAACGGGGGATGGTCAGGGACTGTGCGGACAAACGGGGGATGGTCAGGGACTGTGCGGACAAACGGGGGATGGTCAGGGACTGTGCGGACATACAGGGGATGGTCAGGGACTGTGCGGACATACAGGGGATGGTCAGGGACTGTGCGGACATACAGGGGATGGTCAGGGACTGTGCGGACATACAGGGGATGGTCAGGGACTGTGCGGATATACAGGAGATGGTCATGGTAATGACAAGCAGAAACTATGTCTCACCTGACTATAAAGGTAACATCACATTGTAGCAGCAGCACCTGCCAAACACTGGAGCCACAGACGATCCCGGTGCCGACAGAACAGATGATCACTCCGAGTCCTCTGTCCCCTACTACAAGCAGGAGAAGCCGACTGTCCACTTCGAGCGCCCGCCCTGCAGTGCATTCTAGGAGGTGTAGTCTCTTCAGAGCACGGGCACCGCCTGGCCGAGTCTAGTATGTGCTGTGGAGAACTACATCTCCCATCATGCAATGTGGTGCCGGCTAGGACAGTGGTGGAGCCTGCTATTGGCCGCCGCTAATGAGGATGTTACAAGTGGGACCTCTAATGTGTGTCGGCGGTGATGTTCTGTCATGCTAATCTAACAGAACGCCGTCCTGCTCGCGGCTCACCCCGCCAGCCTGGGGACACCGATCGCGACTGGGGGACATTCCCTTCCACTCCAACACACAAGTTAGGCAGGCAATTTAGGCAGTTGCGAGGCCCCTGTACACGTGGGGGCCCTAGGCAACTGCCTACTTTGCCTAATTAGAGAGCCGCCTCTGCACAGATGGCATAACTCTCTCTTAACCACTTTAGCCCTGGAAGATTTGGCTGCTCAATGACCAGGCCATTTTTTTGCGATTCGGCACTGCGTCGCTTTAACTGACAATTGCGCGGTCGTGCGACGTGGCTCCCAAACAAAATTGACGTCCTTTTTCTTTCCACAAATAGAGATTTCTTTTGGTGGTATTTGATCACCTCTGCGGTTTTTATTTTTTGTGCTATAAACAAAAATAGAGCGACAATTTTGAAAAAAAAACACAATATCTTTTACTTTTTGCTATAATAAATATCACAATTTTTAAAAAACAAAAACAATTTTTTCCTCAGTTTAGGCCGATATGTATTCTTCTACATATTTTTGGTAAAAAAAAAATAAAAAAAATAAAAAAAATCGCAATAAGCGTAATTAATTGTTTTGCACAAAAGTTATAGTGTCTACAAAATAGGGGATAGATTTATGGCATTTTTATTATTTTTTTTTTTACTAGTAATGGCGACGATCTGCGATTTTTATCGTGACTGCGATATTGCGGCAGACAAATGGGACACATTTTTGGGACCAGTGACAATTATACAGCGATCAGTGCTATAGAAATGCACTGATTACTGTATAAATGTCACTGGCAGGTAAGGGGTTAACACTAGGGGGCGATCAAGGGGTTAACTGTGTTCCCTAGGTGTGTTCTAACTGTAGGGGAGATGGGACTGACTAGGGGAGGAGAGAGATCTGTGTTCATACTTAGTTTGAACACATGATCTGTCTCCTCTCCCCTGAGAGAACAAGGATCTGTGTGCTTACACACACACAGATCTCGGTTCTCGCTCTGTCACGAGCGATCGCGGGTGCCTGGCTCGCGCCCCCTAGTGGTCAAAAGGCAACGGACGTACAGTTACGTCGTTTCGCCCAGGGGAGCCAACCTGCCGCAGTATAACTGCGGTGGCTGGTCAGACAGGGGTTAAAGTGGTAGTAAAGGTAAGCCTATAAGGCTTAGGGTTCTTTCACACGGGCGCCTCTGTGGTATGAATTCCACTTGGTCAGCGGGAGGATCGCTCTGCTGATCCCTGATGAGCAGACAGATGACAGGTCCTGTCCGCTGTGCAGAGCGAACACGGACACAGTCTTGTTCTCCTCTATGGGGAAATCGGATGGAAACAGACTGCCTGTCCGTTTCCATCCGATCCTTTTCACCAGACGAATGGAAAATAGGACCACTGTCCGTCTGATTTTTGCGGGCAGGATCAGATTGGATGGCGGCGGGTGTCAGCAGACATGTGTCCGCTAACACCTGTTGTTCCATAGAAAGGACTGGAGGGCCCAATCAGGTTTGCCTGAAAAACTGACAGGCAGACCTGATTGGACAGCTTGTGTGAAAGGACCCTGACCTGTAGGTACAGTGAATATCTCTTAAACTTGCACTGTCTAGGAGATATTCACACTCCATGCAGCCGGTGACGTCACTGGCACATGTGCTCTGAAGGTACGGCATACCAGTGCCATGGGAGTGACATAATCGTGGCTCGGCCAATCAGAAGGCCGGAGCACTTGAAACCGGAAGGAAGATTGGGTGAAGATGGAAGCCCTGTCAGCGGTGACAATGTGTTGCTGGAGGGCTTTGTTCTAAAGTAAGTATTTCATAATGTGCTAGTATGCAATGCATACTAGCCCATTATAACATTGCCTTGCAGGGGTTTTTTGTTTTTTTAAAAGGTGTGGTTTACTACCGCTTTAAAGCGACACTTCACCCTAAGGTCCCTTTCACATGATCGACCCACAAAGATCCGCCTGTCCGTTTTTTAGGCGGATCTGAGTGGGCCACCCATTAACTTGTATGGGCAGGCGGCTGTCAGTGGAGATGTGTCCGCTGACACGCGCCTGCCATCTGATCCGACAAGATCTGCTGAAAACAGACGGATGGCGATACATTCGCCATCCGTCCAGCGGATTGGATGAAAGCAAACATGCTGTCAGTTTTCATCCGATCTTCTCATAGAGAACAGCGGGGCTCTGACAGGTCCGTCCCTGCACAGTGAGCGGAGACGGACGTGTCAGCTGCCTGCTTAGCGGGGATCAATGGAGCGATCCCCCGCTGAGCAGATCCGCCCTGTGTAAAAGGGACCTAAGGGTGAAGTTCCGTTTCCTCCGCCTCTCTCCTTTTTTTGGAGAGGGGGTACCTGGTTTTGACAGGTACCCGCTCCTACTTCTACCTGCATTGCCTAGGTAATCCAAGCAGAAGTTAATCCCCTCTTCATCCGCCGGTGCTAGGGACCCAAAGACTTGTAAAGAACTGGCTTGGGTGAGGACCAAGCTGGACAGGTAAGTGTCCTTATATTACAGGATTTGTAGGTGCTGACTTAAATTGTTTGGGGGAGATTAAAGCTCCTCTTTAAAGCAGAGATCCACCCAAAAGAAGAAGCTCCTCTCATTTGGCACATTTTAGGGGGGGCAGGTACTGGCAGTTCAGCCCCCCTCCTCCTTCTACCTCCGCCGGCCCATTCACAAAGCACAACGCGCTTCACACATATGCAGATACTTCCCTTATAAGAAATGGCGGCAGCTCCCGAGAGCTGATTCATCGCGGGATCTCTGGACAGGTAAGTGTCCTTATATTACAGAATTTGTAGCCGCTGACTTTTCATTTTTTGGTGGGGGGGCTGAAGCTGTTCTTTAAAGGGGTTGTAAACTTTTGTGTTTTTTCACCTTAATGCATCCTATGCATTAAATTGGAGCTCCACCCTAAAGTGGAACTTCCACTCATTGGAACCCTCCCCCCTCCGGTGTCATATTTGGCACCTTTCAGGGGGGAGGGGGGTGCAGATACCTGTCTAAGACAGGTATTTGCACCCACTTCCGGGAGTCCTCTCTGCAGGTATTCTGCGGGTAGTACGTCACTTCCCGCAGAATACCTGTTGTGTTCTGGGAAACACTCGGCTCGCAGAACACAACGGGGACCAGTGAGAACGGCGCAGCGATTCTCGTGCATGCGCCGTAGGGAACCTGGCAGTGAAGCCGCAAGGCTTCACTGCCTGGTTCCCTCACCGAGGATTGTGGTGGGAGCAGCAGAGTGACAAGCGATTGCTCGTCTTCTGCTGCCAACGTCGCTGGACTCCAGGACAGGTAAGTGCCCTAATATTAAAAGTCAGCAGCTGCAGTATTTGTAGCTGCTGGCTTTTAATATTTTTTTTTCGGCGGAGCTCCGCTTTAAGGTGAAAAAATTCTGTCAGTCACCGGCCCCCCAGCCCCCCCCCCCCCATTTTACTCACCTGAGCCCTGGAATGTCCCACGGCTAGGACGTGCCGTCTCTCTGCCCGCGGTTCTCAGCTCTTGATTGGATAGAATGATAGCAAAGCAGCCATTGGCTCCCGCTGCTGTCAATCAAATCCAATGACGTGTGGCGCCAGGGCCGAGTCCTGCATTTGGCGGCTATGGACACCAAATGCTGGACTCGGGAGTAGGGTGCCCAAGTGTCCCGGATTTCCCGGGACTATCCCGCAATGGACATGTCTGTCCTAGGTCCCGGGCACCTTCATTCCGGGACAATACAATGTCCCGGAATGAAATAGAGGACACAGCCACCCCCCTATTAACTAATAACTACATTTCCAGAACTGGTTACTAGGGCCAGCGCTGCCTGGCATCTTGCAACCAGTGACAATTTACTCTCAGACAGTGAGACATGGAGTGAGGCCTGCGCCTAGTGCAGCACTGCTGTCCCCACCCACCTCGGCACCTCCTCCTTCTTTGGCACCCAGCGGCAAGCAGCAGGGACTGGTGTGATCTTCACTCTCCAGATAGTGACGCCACTCCTTTCCTTCTACGCATGTGGCTTATGCAGAGGGAGTGACAGTAGCACTGCATCTGGTGGCAAGTGGCACATTCACCTGACAAATAACCTGCCGCCAAATTCCCCATCAACCCCCGAGACTACATTACCCCCTGCCCCCCCCCTCATCTTTTTTTGGTGAAAGTGAGAGAGGGGGTGTGTCCCTGAATGGCAGTTTGGAAATGTGGTCACCCTACTCAGGAGAGTGCCCGCAAGGTAACCCCCCTGGGAGAGCGCTTCCCAGAGGGGGTTATCTGATGTGGGGAGGAGCCAAGAGAGCCACTGAGGGACCCCAGAAGACAGCGTTCGGGGCCACTCTGTGCAAAACGAGCTGCACAGTGGACTCGGCAAGTATGAAATGTTTTATTTATTTTTATTCGAACCTTAAACCCGGTTCACACACAGGGACGGCACGACTTTGGGGGCGACTCGGCAAGGCGATCTCAAGACGACTTCAGAGGCGACTTGCAAAATGACTTCTGTATTGAAGTCAATGCAAGTCGCCCCCAAAGTCGTACAAGAACCTTTTTCTAAGTCGTCGCTCCTATTAGAACGGTTCCATTGAAGAGAGCGGAGCGCAACTTGTCAGTCGGCTGAGTCGCCTCTGTGTGAACCAGCTATCGCTTTAAGCTATCTAAAAATATATTTAAAATAAAAATAGGGTTTTGCCTTTCGTTCTGTTCTCTCATCACTAACATACACACACACTGCACTCCCGGCTTATGAGTTCTCCTCACACTACAGAAAGCTCCCTCCCTCTCATCTCTCATCAATAGGACCTGTGTGTGTATTCTGCTGGCCGTTTCCTCAGTCCTGTCTGTGCCGTCCTGTGTGCACACCGCCCCGCCTCTCCTCACCTCACACACTTCCACAGTCCACACACGCAACGTGACAAGTTGGAATTTTTGACAGAACACCGCCCTCTCCTTTATTTTGCAGAAACAGGCAAATGGCAGGGGCAGACCTGTTTCTATGGACACCAGGGGGGGCCTGAGGTTTGAACTAGAGCCGACCAATCAGAGTGAAGCAGGGGAAAGCGGGACGGAGGAAACGGAGTGTAGTGAGTGAGTGAAGGAAGGGGGACGAGGCGGCGGAGGGCTGGAATAGAGGGCAATGTAAGTGAGGAGAGAACGGGAGGTGAACGGAAGGGGAGGCAGGGAACGGAGGCTTAGAGCCGGTGCTGGGGGGAGAAGTGATATGAGTGTGGAGGGACACCGGGGGGACAGCACATACCTAGGCCGCTCTGTTCTAGGAGAGAGGCGCTAGAGCCCGGAGGACGTGCAGCTGTATGGTGGGCATAGGAGGTGAGGACGGAGGAGTCCTGTATAGGAGGTTGGTAGTAATGACTGAGGTGTTGTGACTTGGGAGTCCTGTAGGTGATCAGGGCCTGTATAGGGTGAGTGTTTCGGTAGGTAGGTAGGTAGATCCCCGGTGTGTATACCCTCCTGTCTGATCACAGAGCTGTGTAGGATGAAGCAATCCCCTGACTATCCTAGCCTGGCCCGGCTGGCAGTTATTCAGCATCTTCGGTCATATGGCATCAAAATGAAACACTGGAACAGCAAGCAACGATCGGAGAGCGGCAAGGGGTCGTCTGCTACACCGCACAGTGTGAGTATGAGGGGTCTGATTATGGTGATTACATGTAACTGTACACAGACCAATGCCTAGTACACATGATGGAGCGATCGCCGATAATCTGATCATTAGTACACTGCTTTCGAAAGTCGATCATGACAGTTCATGTGGAATTATCCCAAGGGACAAGCACAAAAAATGTTCTCCTATGATAATGGAACAAACTATTTTAATTTAATCCATACAGTAATCATCCATAAAAAAATCAAGTGACCAAGACCGTGATGACCACGTGACCAAGATGAAAGAATCCAATGCATCATTGCAGGAAGTTGTATTCTGTCTTATGAGAATATTCACAGAATTTTTATTGAGTTAAAAGGTTTACATACAAAAGAGAACAGTTAGGAGACATCAGGGCCAATAGTGGTAGGTATCATAAGAACCAATCAGCCGCACTACTATCAAATAGGCCCATTGCAGCAAGTCCCCAACTTAAAGGGGTTGTAAAGGTTTGTTTTTTATTTTCTAAATAGGTTCCTTTAAGCTAGTGCATTGTTGGTTCACTTACCTTTTTCCTTTGATATACCTTCTAAACGGTTTTTTTCTTTGTCTGAATTTCTCACTTCCTGTTTCTCCTCACTAAACTTCACACCCTCATCCGAGTGGTGTGGAGTCAGCCAGAACAGCTTACTGAGGAGGAACAGGAAGTGAGAAATTCAGACAAAGAAAACAAATATTTAGAAGGGAAATCTAAGGAAAAGGTAAGTGAACCAACAATGCACTAGCTTAAAGTGGTTGTAAACCCACTAATCTTTTTTTTTATTTATTTTTTTATTTATTTTTTCTTAGCCAACCTGCAAGAGAAGGGCATAATGAGCTAGTATGACTAGCATACTAGCTCATTATGTACCACTTACCTTAGATCGGGGCCCCTGAAGCAGTCCGCGTCCCTCTGTCCAGACGCAGACGTCACTGCGGCGATAGCCGGAATGTTACTTCCGGGTATCGCCGCACCAGCCAATCACAGCGCCGCTCCGGCGCTGTGATTGGCCGGAGCTGCGAAGACGTGCCTGCGTGGGAGCCGTCACATTCGGCTACGCCCAGCGATTGCTGGGAAGTAGCTGATTTTGTGAATGGGATTAACCCCATGAATGCACCGTTGTCCACGGCGCGCATGCGCCATAGACAGCGGCGCCTGTCATTTTTAGTAAATATCTCCTAAACCGTGTAGGTTTAGGTGATATTTCTTGCACCTACAGGTAAGACTTAATCTAGGCTTACCTGTAGGTGCAAGTTGAAAAAGGTGGGTTTACAACCACTTTAAAGGAACCTATTTAGAAAATAAAAAACAAACCTTTACATCCCCTTTCACCACTTGCCGCCCGCCCTATAGCGAAAAGACAGCGGCAAAGTGGTTTCAATATCCTGACTGGACGTCATATGACGTCTTCAGGATATTGAGCCGCTGCGCGCCCCCGGGGGCGTGCTTCGCCGCGATTGTTGTTGCGGGGTGTCAGTCTGACACCCCGCAACACCGATCTAGGTAAAGAGTCTCTGACGGAGACTCTTTACCATGTGATCAGCCGTGTCCAATAGGGCTGCAAGTAACGATTATTTTCATAATCGATTAGTTGGCCGATTATTTTTTTGACTAATCGGTTAATAACCGTAAAAAAAAAAAAGAATTTCTCTTATCGTCCATGGACCGACGCAGCTCTCATACTGATTACATGTGGGTATATGTCCCTGCTCGCAGGAGAAGACCTAGGCAGAATGTTAGAGGTTAAAACATTCTAGAACAAGCCAGAGCTGAACAGCCCCGCCCAGGGGGGCGGTCCCTACGGACATTACCCTCCCACCTGCAGCTAGCAGCCTGTTTTTTTTCTGCCTAGCAGAAGGAGAAGACGTGGCTCTCTCAGGAGCCAGTCTCCTGGAAGATTTTACTTTAGATTTTTATTCCTTTGGGAATTTTATTATTTTATTTTTGAGACCTTCAATCAACTGTCGGCTGGGCAACAGGTTGGGTACACTAGTATCCTCGTAGTCTTCCCTGTCCGACCATCGAGCGTGCTGATCCTCGCCTTGTGTGCTTGAGACTCAGTTCACGACATACCCCATTACTCCAGGGGTGGCTGGGTTGCTTTCATGCTCCCGCGGTCCTCTCAAGATTGAACAGTACTTGACTGACTGTATCTCTCGCGGTGGACCGGGCTGACAGCTACGCAGTACGACTCTGTGATAGGTCTGTCTGAAACAAGCCAGTGGGTCCCTGAAAGGGACGGGTAAGTAGTCTCTCCTACTGCAGGTGAGTACATGCTGGCTGTGTTTCTGTGTTTGGGGGTTTCTCCCTGTCTCCCCCCTGTTATGCTGCTCTCTGCACCCTGTGCTGTGCTGTGCTTGGGGTCACTCTGGCCTGGCTGGGCGCTCATGTCTGCAGTTTTTTCTGGTGTGTGAGGTGATTATTGCGTGCGCCATTGGCGCTGTTTGAGGTGGTTATTGCGTGCGCCATTGGCGCGCATTAGAGCTTTGAATTTTGCGCTCGGCGGCCATCTTGGCGTTCAGTGGCGCAGTTATAGCTGTGGCCGGCGGCCATTTTCTTGTGGCCGCCGCGCATTTATTTCTGGCGGCGGCGCAAATCCCCTCACAATCTCCTCAGACTGAGCTGTCCTTAAGGGTTGGTGGGTCCTCCCGGGTATCCCCTCCTCAGCGTAGCCAGTGGGTGGACTGTATAGTCACTGTATAGTGTATAAGGTCTCAGAGGGTGGCGTTTATGGAGTCTGATACACCTGCTCTCCACACTTGTCTGGGGCAACTGGCAGTGCTGCACAGTTAAACATGTTCATATGTTTCCTGCACCTGCGGTCCTTATGGACCAGTTGTCAGCAGTCCTGGAATCATTCCTGTCAGAATGGAAGCGGTGTGCGAGGAAAAGGAGCTATAAGCCCCCTCCCCCCACAAAAATCTTTAGTGAAGGAGTGCTCTGAGTCAGATATGGGCCTAGCTATTGGGCTCAGGACCCTACCTCTGAATATTTAATGTTTATGAACAGGACATTCCCTTGTGAGGAAGACTCCAGTTCTGTGTCAGTGAATGACAGGGCGCTTGTAAGTGATCTCATTGATGATGTGAGAAACACTCAAGCTGGGTGCTGTGACAAGCCTTTCTTTTACACAGTTTCCTCACACGCTGCCTCAAGAGCAGCATGGATGAGGGAGGACTTTATTCATTTATATCTCTAATCCCTGTGAGCCTTGTGTGTGATACCTGAGGTAACATTTCCCGCCATTTCCTGGGGAATGATTTGAGCTCTGACAGACACACGGTCTGAGGATCAGAGGTTACTTGTTACCTGCATGCTGCTTCAGCAGCACAGTCAAGCAGGTTGGAATGATACAGAGAAGATTATGCGCCTCTGCGCCATAATTTAACTCATCCTATACCTCTACACTGCATACATTCACAGTGTATGTATGTGTTATTGGTCTCTGTGTCTGCGTGGCTGTCCCCACGTTCCAATGCTGTGTTTCAGTGCCATACATGATATAAACGTACAAAATATGTTTATGCACGACTCCAGATACATTCACAGTATATGTATGTATTATACTCTCTAGGTTGGCAGGGGCTCCGGTGTCCTCCCGCACTCTCATGGTATGTGCGCTTCAGCTCTCTGCACAGTATAGACATGTTCAATATGTTTATTGCACATATTATACATGTTTACAGTATGGGTATACTGTTTGCGTGGGGTTCCTCCGGGTACTCCGGTTTCCCCCCACGCTCCAATGGAAATGCACAGCATAAACATGTGCAATATGTTGATTCACATGCTATCATTCCTACACGGTATCTGTGTGCTGTCTGCGTGGAGTTCTTCCGAGTGTTCCGGTTTCCTCCCACGTGCTGACGGTATGTGCGCCTTTGGCCTTCTGCACAGTTAAACATGTTCAATGTTTATCACGCATGCTATAATACCTACACGGTATGTGTAGGCAGTCTGTGTGGTTTTCCTTCGGGTACTCCGGTTCCCTCCCACACTCCATTGGTATGGGCACTTCGGCGCTATGCACAGTCTAAATTTGTGCGATTGGATATCCACATACTAACATACCTACCCGGTATGTCTTTGCAGTCTGCGTGGGTTTCCGCCCACGCTACATGACATGCATGCCTTTGGTGCAATACACAATGTAAATATACACATTATGTTTATACACTACACTAACTACATTCACAGTAGTTGTAGGTATTGCATTCTCTGAGTATGCATGGGGTACTTCGGTTCCTCCCACGCGCCAACGGTGTGCGCGCCTTCGGTGCTATGCACACATGAACTTGTGCAAAAGGTTTAGCACACACACTATAATACCTACACGGTATGCCTATGCAGTCTGCGTGGGTTTCCGCCCATGCTACATGACATGCATGCCTTTGGTGCAATACACGGTGTAAACATACACATTATGTCTATACACTACACTAAATACATTTACAGTAGCTGTAGGTATTGCATTCTCTGAGTATGCGTGGGGTACTTCGGTTCCTCCCACGCGCCAACAGTGTTCGCGCCTTCGGTGCTATGCACACATGGGCTTGTGCAAAATGTTTAGCACACATACTATAATACCATACACGGTATGCGTATGCAGTCTGCATGGGTTTCATCCGGGTCCTCAGGTTTCTCCCCTGCGTTCCAATGGTGTGCGCATTCTCAACGCTATGCACAGTATAAACATGTGCAATTTGTTTATTCGCAGGCTAACATACCTACACGGTTGTGTACGCAATCTGTGTGGCTGGTTTACGTCCAGGCCCCGATGATGTGCGCGCCTTCGTCGCTGGCACAGTATATACGTGTTTAATAGGTTTATCCACAAATACTAAACTACATGCGCCGTATGTGGTGGTATTATGCTCTTTGTGGCTGGGTGGGTTTCCTCCCACACTCTCCATTTGTGCGTTTGACGCAATACATAGTATAAACTGTGTGTTTGCACAATCAGCACCTATCCATGGGTAGCTGCTGGATGGAGCATTGTCACAAGGATCCCTGGTTTCAGGGGTATCACTTTCCACCTGCTTTCAGTGGTGATCAGAAGCGCTGGCTTGGACTGTGTTCGCCAGGCTGGGGTTAGCGTTGCGCCCGTTAGTGGCTGCGTCTCTGGCATTTTTTGTAGCTCAATGACTGGGCAAAAGCCTCTGCTTCATCCATCAGTCGTCTAGCAGGTGTACTACAACTGCTTTAGCCTTTAGGGTCTCTGTGCCCGGGGTGGGTTTGCGCCACCTGTGGAGGCTGAGGTACTAGTCCTCTGACCGAGTTTCTAGGGAAGTTCCGTCAAGTTGCCTTTATTGGCCAACATTTGAGGCACCCTGTACACTGGGGCCTCCCTTCTCCGGTACATTGCGGAGTCTCTTTGGGATTTTCATACATCTCGCTGCAAGACGGTCCTGTCGGCCGTGTGCATTGCAGGTGAAGGGTCCTTGCATCCGGAGGTGTTTCCACCTTCTTTACCAGAGGTGGGGCACCGGAAGTGGACCTTGTGGCCTCTCGACTCACTCGCAAGGTGGCAAGATCGTGGTCAGGTCCAGGGACCCCTGGGCGGATGCGTCAGACGCGTTGGAAGCCCGTGGGGGCAGTATCGCCTGATATATGCTTACCCTCTGCTACTGTTGCCTCGCCGGCTTCGCAGAGCATACTTCATCCTGTTTTACAGTCCTTGGCTTTAATGGCATGGCTGTTTAAAGCCAGGTGCTAAAGGACCGAGTTCTCTCGTATTCGGTCATCTCTTCTATGTTGTTGACACGGGACTCTTTCTCCAGAAAGATATCTCACCGTACCTGGAAGGCTTGCATCGCTATGTGCGAGGCACTTGAGTGGCATCCTCGGATGTTTTCCGTTCCCAGGATTTTGCTGTTCTTACAGCGTGGTGTGTAGGGCCGAAACAACTAATCGATTAATCGACAACTAATCGATTATGAAATTAATCGATTACCATTTTCATAATCGATTAATCGGCCAGTAACATAATTGGGTTAAAAAAAGAACTAAAATTAGCTCTTTATAGTACAAAAAGAGCAAATTGCTACAGTAAATATTACTTACTGTCCCACAGTAAAAAATTAACCCCTTACAGTAGATTATTTGCTCTTTTTGTACTAATTTTAGTTTTTTTAACCCCATTATGTTACTAAACATCTCAGGCTTGGGTCACACCTCTGTGTTTTTTGGTGCTTTTTGCAGAAACACGCTACAGTTCATTTACATGGTTTCCTATGGGACACGTTCACATCCATGTTTTTTTTCAGCTGCTGCGTATTTGGAAAGGGCAAGGACTTTTTTTTAACAGAAAACAATGCCATTTTGTTTTTTTGGTTCAATATACTTCAATAGAGAAGCTGCAGAAAAACATGTAATGTGTTTTTGCGGCAATTTGTGTTATTTAATCTGCCCAACAACAAATTGGCCCCAAAAAATTGCAAATATGCAAATCGCAGCAAAATTACTTTTTATTTTTTTATTTTTTTTTTATTTTTTTTAGGTTATTAACCGAATAATCGATTAATCGAAACAATAATCGGCCAACTAATCGATTATGAAAATAATCGTTAGTTGCAGCCCTAGTGGTGTGCCCCAAAAGCTGGCCTTGCATACCTTCTTTTTTTTTTTTTTTTTTTTTTTTTTGGGTCTGATTTCGGCCCGGGCTGTCTTTTTCAACGACCGCTACCTGGCCATTCCTTGATTAGCACCTTTTTGGGCAGGGTGTTCGCCATGTGATCCCCCCCTGTCAAGCCTCCTCTCCCTACTTGGGATCTGATTTTGATGCATCTCGGTTCTCCAAGAACATCCCTTTGAGAATATCAGAGAGATTCCTCTCTTGACCTTGTCCCGGAAGTTGGCCTTAGTGGCCATTGCTTCGGTTAGACGGGTGTCTGAGTTGGCGGTCTTGTACGGCAAGTCGCCTTACTTGGTCCTCCATAAGGATATGTTGGTGTTGCGCCCACGACCATCCTTCTTTTCTAAGGATGGTCTTGGCCTTTCACCTTAAGGACATTGCTCTTCCGTCCTTGTGTCCTCACCCATCGCCTCCCTGAGAGTTTGCGCTTCATACATTAAGATGGGTACAAGCCTTACGAGTGTACCTGTCTGCTACTGTTTCCATTCGGAAATCTGTGTCTGGTCCAAAACGGGGCCGAGCGGAGTCGTCTGCCACCGTCTTTAGGTGGATCAGGCAGACCGTCATACAGGCCTATGCCCTTAAGGGGCGGGCGCCTCCCTTTCCGGTTGCGGTGCATTCCACCAAGGCAATTGGTGCTTCCCGGGCCTTCCGACATCAAGCGTCGGTTGCACAAGTGTGCAAGGACGACGACCTGGTCGTCCGTTCATACCTTTTTTTCAAAGTTCTACAAGGTTGATGTGGCTGCATCTTCTGATGCTTCCTTCGGCCGCAAAGTGTTGCAGGCCGCTGTCTAATGTTGCAACTCCTCCGTTGAGGGGCTCTGCTGGTTTGGAGTGAAGTTTTGGTTGTTCCTTACTTTTTTTGCTCCCACCCTTTTCTTATACTGCTTTGGGACGTCCCACATGTAATCAGTATGAGAGCTGCGTCGGTCCATGGACGATAAGAGAAAATAGGATTTTTGTACTCCCCGTAAAATCCGTTTCTCTGACGTCCATGGACCGACGCAGCACCCACCCTTCCTTTTAAGTTTGTACTGCTTTGTTACGAACTGAGGCTGCTAGCTGCAGGTGGGAGGGTAATGTCCGGAGGGACCGCCCCCCTGGACGGGGCTGTTCAGCTCTGGCTTGTTCTAGAATGTTTTAACCTCTAACATTCTGCCTAGGTCTTCTCCTGCGAGCAGGGACATATACCCACATGTAATCAGTATGAGAGCTGCGTCGGTCCATGGACGTCAGAGAAACGGATTTTACGGTGAGTACAAAAATCCTATTTTTGCTGCGATTTGCATTTTTTTTATTTTTTTTGGCCAATTTGTTGTTGGGCAGATTACAAAACACAAATTGCCGCAAAAGCACATTACATGCTTTTCTGCAGCTTTTCCATTAAAGTATATTAAACCAAAAAACCAAAATAGCACAGTTTTGCATTAAAAAAAAAAGTTCTTGCTAGGGTTGTCCCGATACCGATACTAGTATCGGGACCGATACCAAGCATTTGCGCGAGTACTTGTACTCGCGCAAATGCTCCCGATGCTTCACCCGATACTTTTTTTTTTTTTGCGGCCGGAGAGGGCGGGAGGAGTCAGTGGCTGGGGAGGGCAGGAGAGAGGGCGGGGAGTGCGGGCGGAGTCTGGCCGGGAGGAGTCAGTGACTGGGGAGGGCGGGAGAGGAAAGTGTGGGCGGAGTCTGGCTGAAGAGGGCGGGCACAGTCGGTGGACGGAGTCCGCGGGCGGAGAGCGAGTCCCTCACCTGCAGTTGAACCTGGTAAGCTGGCAGGGGTTCAGGGCGCAGCCGCATCAGGATCGGTGACCGGTGCTGTCACATTCGGTCGCCGTCAGCGGCTGAACGTCCCCACGCCCATCTTGGTACACCCTGCACTCGGCTGCAGTAAGCAGCAGCAGACATCTTGTTACACCCAGCCCGAGCTATATGGGCTGGGTGTAACAAGATGTCTGCTGTTGCTTACTGCAGCCGAGTGCAGGGTGTACCAAGATGGGCGTTGCAGCAGTTTTTTTTTTTTTTTTCTTAAATCCTGTGTCATTTCCCCCCCACCCCCCACAGCATTTCAGTGCCAGCCACCTATCAGTACCCACAAGTGCTACCTATCAGTGCCACCTATCAGGTGGCACTGATAGGTGGCACTTGTGGGCACTGATAGGTGGCACTTGTGGGCACTGATAGGTGGCACTTGTGGGCACTGATAGATGGCACTGATTGCACTGATAGGTGGCACTTGTGGGCACTGATTGCACTATCAGTGCAATCAGTGCCATCTATCAGTGCCCACAAGTGCCACCAATCAGTGCCCATAAGTGCCACCTATCAGTGCAATCAGTGGCATCTACCAGTGCCACCTGATAGGTGGCACTGATAGGTGGCACTTGTGGGCACTGATAGATGGCACTGATAGTGCAATCAGTGCCCACAAGTGCCACCTATCAGTGCCCACAAGTGCCACCTATCAGTGCCCATAAGTGGCATCGATCCGTGCCCATAAGTGCCACCTATCAGTCCCCATCTTTCAAACTGTCACATGACATTGAAAAAAAGTATCGGTAATCGGTATCGGCGAGTACTTGAAAAAAAGTATCGGTACTTGTACTCGGTCTTAAAAAAGTGGTATCGGGACAACCCTAGTTCTTGCCCTTTCCAAATACGACGCAGCTGAAAAAATCATGGATGTGAACGTGTCCCATAGAAACCATGTAAATGAACTGTAGTGTGTTTCTGCAAAAAACAGAAGAGTGACCCAGGCCTGAGATGTTTAGTAACATAATGGGGTTAAAACAACTAAAATTAGTACAAAAAGAGCAAATCGCTACTGTAAGGGGTTCATTTTTTACTGTGGGACAGTAAAAGTCATATTTACAGTAGCAATTTGCTCTTTTTTTTTACTATAAAGGGTTAATTTTAGTTTTTTTTTTAACCTCATTATGTTACTGGCCGATTAATCGATTATAAAAATTGTAATCGATTAATTTCATAATCGCTTAGTTGTTTCAGCCCTAGTGTCCAATCACGGCTGATCACGATGTAAACCGGAAAAGCTGGTGATCGGCTTTTCCTCACTTGCGTCTGTCAGGCGCGAGTAGAGGAGACCCGATCTACTGCTCCTCTGACGGGGGGGGGTTGTGCTGATCGATTATCAGCGCAGCCCCCCCCCCGGAGGATACCCACACTGGACCACCAGGGATGCCCACCATAAGGTATGCCTTCCTAGACCACCAGGGATGCCAATCAGTGCCCACAATGGGCACCACTGATTGGCAGGCATTATTGTTTGGCACTGATTGGCATCCATTAGTACAACACATTACAGTACATCCGTGCCGCCTATCTGTGCCCATCCGTGCCGCCTATCTGTGCCCATCATCAGTGTCACCTCATTGGTGCCCATCAGTGAAGGAGAAAACTTATTTATTTACAAAGTTTTTTTGTTACTGAAACAAAAAAAAATTATTATTTTTTTCAAATTTTCTGTCTTTATTTTTTGCTAAAAAAAAAAAAATCCCCAGAGGTGATCAAATGCCACCAAAAGAAAGCTCTATTTGTGGGAACAAAATAACTAGAGGTCGACCGATATTTGGCCATTTTTGATAAATCGGCATCGGGCCGATTTATTATCAAAATTAGGCCGATATTTTACACTGGCCGTCCCTCCTGTCCTTCCTTCTCCACACTCAGCAGCTCTGGCAGCATCAAGTGCCGCGCTGAGTGTGTGAACAGAGAGGAGGGAGAGAGAAGCATGATCACACAGTAAGTCAGCACCGATTCTCCTTGCTCCCCTGCCTAGTTAATTTTTCCGTATCTTATCTGCTGTCCTCTCCATAAATCTTCACTGCACATATCATGCTGCCTCCTGTCCTGTCTCAGCTTTGCATTCCACACACACAGATCTTACACCCTTTCCATCCCAGTTTGCTTTTAGCTCTCATAGTTGTCCTGTCCCCACCACGCAGCCTAGCACATTCCCTGCATTCTGTCACTAATAAAGACATTAGCACTTA
Source organism: Rana muscosa (assembly GCA_029206835.1). Classification (NCBI taxonomy): domain Eukaryota; kingdom Metazoa; phylum Chordata; class Amphibia; order Anura; family Ranidae; genus Rana; species Rana muscosa. The sequence continues at coordinate 131,257,536 of CM055126.1, forward strand.
CATTTACCACCCCAACCTCCTCACCATTCTTTCTTTTATAATATCTTAACCTCCCCCCCCCCTTCACATTGTAGCAATTTGACAAGTCACATCCTATTGCCGGCAAGGCACTGTTCAAATCAATGCGACACTGACTTTGAGTTGCCGCATAAATTTGAAAAAGTAGTACATGCACTACTTTTGCGATTTAGGGTGTGACTTCAATAGCCACACCGATGTCTTTAAAGTCACAACCCAAAGTCGCACTGAGATGCAGCTCTGAAATTGTGCGATTTCAGGTTAAGTCGCACAATTTCAAGGCCACAGTCAATGTGAACGGGGGCTAATAGTAGGTTCACACTGGCGTGCTGTGGTCTGGCCACAGTGCGATTTTGTATATTCAGTTTACCCAGAGTTTTAGGTGCGCTCCCATTCAATTCTATTAGACTGTCTGTTTTCACGAAAGCAAATTACAGTCTTGTGTGCTGCACCTTTGATGCACAATCAGAAAACACACAGTCCACTAGAATTCATCAGGAGCACACCTAAAACTGCAAGTAAATCACGCATACAATCGCACTGTGGTCAAACCAAAGCGCACCAGTGTGAAACCGCTATACAGCTAGGTTTACGCGCAGTCAGGATCATGCACAAAATTGTGGTTTTCTTGACAAACACAGAAGCGCACTGTCCTTTAGTAGATACACAGTAGTTCCATTGATTGTTAAAGGCCCCCACTCATCACACATGTGGTTTGGTACAGGACATTTTTAGAAAAGGGTCTTGGACTTCCTTTCCACATTTCCAAATTGGCACCACTGACCACTACCCCATATGTGTGCACCCATTACACTCAGGTTGCTGCAGCGCAACACTTTAAGTACTATTATAGTGCATGTCACAAACATTACTCAGTGGGGGATCGTTCCTCTGATCCCCGCTGAGCAGGCGAATGACAGGTCCATCTCCGCTCACTGTGCTGAGATGGACCTGTCAGAGACCCGCTCTCCTCTATGGGGAGATCGGATGAAAACGGATCGATAGGCTTTCCATCTGTCTGGATTTCACTGACAGGATCGGGTGTCAGCGGACATGTCACAGCTGACATCCGCCGCTCCATAGGAGTGAATGGAGGTTCCGATCAGGTCCGCCTGAAAAACTGACAGACAGACCTGATCGGAAAGCCTGTGTGAAAGGGGCCCAAGTCCGAACCCGAGGGGGCGCATTTTGCCCTGGGCGCTGGATGACCTTGTCCCAGCACTGGTTACAGTTTCACTCGGCTTAGTGTGAAACCTGCCAGTGTCACCGCCAATCAGTGCCACCGCAAATCAGTGCCACCCGCCACTGCCACTTAGTTCCACCAGCCAGTGCCACCCGCCCCTGCCAGCCAGTTTCAATTGCCAGTGCCATCTGTCCCAAACTAGTGCCATCTGTCAGTTCCAAACCAGTGCCACCTGTTAGTGCCAATGCCATCTGACAGTTCCAAACCAGTGCCATCTGACAGTTCCAAACCAGTGCCACCTGCCAGTGCCAATAGTGCCATCTGTCAGTTCCAAACCAGTGCCACCTGCCAATACCAACCAGTGGCAGCCAGTGCCATCTGTCAGTTCCAAACCAGTGCCACCTGCCAGGTCCAACTAGTGCCATCTGTACTGAGGACATCAAGTGTGTGCTAGAGTGACAGGAGTAAGCAAGGAGTGGAGTGGGTGAGTTTTTTTTTTTTTTTTTTTTTTTTTTTTTTTTTTTTTTTTTTTAAATCGGCCTAAAATATCGGCCACAAAATTCGGCCATCGGCCGCCCCAATTTCTAAATATCGGCATCGGCCAGAGAAAAACCCATATCGGTCGACCTCTAATGATAACAATGTTGTTTGGGTACAGTGTAGCATGACCACGCAATTGTCATTCAAAGTGCAACAGCGCTGAAAGCTAAAAATTGGTCTGGGCAGGAAGGTGTATAAGTGCCCAGTATGGAAGTGGTTAAAAACGAGTTCAGTTCCGGGAGCCCGTTCATAAGTCCAGAAAAGATCAGTTCTTGCAGACAATGGCTGCGAGTGCTGATCAGTGTGTTCTGGTGGGGGGGGGGGGAGTCCCCCTGTCAGAACACAATAGCCCAGCTGGGGAGACCGCTGCACCAACATTGCTAGTGTTGGCACAGTAAGCTGTGTGTTTTTTTTTTTTATTATTATTTAGCCCAGGGCTTGACAAATTTGCTTAGAATCTAGGAGCCAGCTAAAAAAGTTAGGAGCCAGGAACGCGCACCGTCCTGCCGAGCTCGCGCGCAAAAGCGAACGCATACGTGAGTAGCGCCCGCATATGAAAGCGGTGTTCAAACCACACGTGAGGTATCGCCGCGATCGGTAGAGCGAGAGCAATAATTCTAGCCCTAGACCTCCTCTGTAACTCAAAACATGTAACCTGTAGAATTTTTTAAACGTCGCCTATGGAGATTTTAAAGGGTAAAAGTTTGTCGCCATTCCACGAGCGGACGCAATTTTGAAGCGTGACATGTTGGGTATCAATTTACTCAGCGTAACATTATCTTTCACAATATTAAAAAAAAATTGGGCTAACTTTACTGTTGTCTTATTTTTTTATTTTAAAAAAAGTGTATTTTTTCCCAAAAAAGTGCGCTTGTAAGACCGCTGCGCAAATACGGTGTGACAAAGTATTACAACGACCGCCATTTTATTCTCTAGGGTGTTAGAATAAAAAATATATATAATGTTTGGGGGCTCTAATTAGAGGGAAGGAGATGGCAGTGAAAACAGACAGGGAAACTCCATTAGCATTGCTGGTTGTCATACCAACTGCCACCACAAGATGGCGCTAGTTCACAGAAGGAAGCATAGGCCTGCAGAAGGCCGCAAAGCCGCGGCCTCAATTACCGGCGCGGGGGGGGGGGGCACGGAGACACAGGATACCCCAGCTGTGCTGCCCCAGACGCCAGGTCGCTAATTCTAGTCGCAATGGCGACCTGGCGCCCGAGGTTTGTCGAGCCCTGATTTAGCCTTCTGGGTTGAATGAAAAAAAAAACTGAAAGTTCGCAACTCAATGGTTCCTATGTAGGGGACTTGCTGTATATACTACAACCAAGGAAATAATAACAAAGTTTGGGTGCCAATATAATAATACCACTAGGGAGACAAGTGGAGATGTGACTCCCAGCAATCAAATACCTAGGGAATAGGCAATATGAAAACCCAAAGATTCATAGAACTCAACAAATACAATAAACAAAATGTCACCTGAGGTCGACCAGTGTATATGTAATATGAGTCAGGCCAAGGTTCGAGAGGGCTATGGCAAGAACCCTTCTAAGCGATGTACAATGTTACGCCTGCCTGGGGGTAGAGAAAGTGGCTCGTCCACTATTCCCATCACGTCTAGCAGGCTTTGTTCTGCAGGGACTTGTGTCAGCAGACAGTCCTGTCAATTGATGCATTTTCCATGAGTACACATTCTGCTGTAATCAAATGGAACCAGCCGTGTTTGCCAAGAAAAAGGCTGAATTCTACTCAAGTTGCCCGCAGTTCAGACACAGCTCAATCAGACGTGTTCAAAGAAACACAGTGCAGAGTGGGTCAAACACAGCCTCTGAACTGCCGTGTGTACAGCTTGTTTACACCAGATGCAGCTGAATGTTTTCCAATAAGCCTAGTTTATATCATTGCAGTGCTTTCATGTGCGTTAAAAAAAAAAAACAGAATGCTGCAATTTTTCACACATAAACAAATCGGAACAAATGTATGTAACTGCAAAGTGGTAAAAAATAAACTCCATTACAAAGGATTGTAATTGCACATTTTAATTTAGTTGTATTTGGTAATAATTGCTGTTATTTGGTAATGTTATTGTAACTGTATTTTATTAATTTCCCTTTGGGATTAATAAAGGAATCTGAATATGGAACTGTACACTGAAAGTTGGGTGTCAGCATAAATGAGCCCTTACAGCAGTATTAAACCCAAAAGCAAACATTTATTATATTGCAGCTTACCAATTCTTGGATGTGATGGCTGCATTAATTTTCTTTTTTAGACTTTCTTCTCATTTTCATTTGGGGATCTAGCCAGTAAGTCTGTTTTTCAAAGGAGCGAGCTCTTTTCCAGATGTATTAGTTTACAGGGATTAAGAAAAACATTCAAAGGGTAAGTTCACTTTTACAGAAAAATCTGTAAGGCGAACTTACACAGGACGTCCCGCTGACCTGGACCGCAGCAATCTCCCGTTTTGGTCCCCGGTATCTCGGCGTCAGGAGTCCTTGGCTTAGAAATCCCTAGAGCTAAATTTCTAAAATGTACCTCGTCAGGAGGGAAGTTTCAGAGCATTCTAATTGGTCAATGCCGACCATTCAGCAGCCGCATAGCCCGTCCTGTCAGCTATGGAGAAGACTCGTGGATGCCGAGGGGATTTCTAAGCCCCCGGACTTCTGACGTGGATATACTGGGGCTTAGAACGGGAGATTGCCGCAGTCCAGGTCAGCGGGATGGGGGGCAAGGAGGGGGTCCTGTGTAGGTTCACCTTACAGATTTTTCTGTAAAGGTGAACTTGCACTTTAACACCAGCAGGGGTGCTTACAATGATCAGCTTTTATTTATTCATGTAAAACCTTTTTATCCCAAAAGGAGAAGAAAAAACTGTTTGCTGTAACTGATTATAAAGTGTGAGCTGGAGCTTGGCCTCAATTTGTTGTTGTTGTATATAAATCTGCTAGTACACCCCCCCCCCCCACCCTGTGCGCATTCATCCAGAGTGGGGGGCACTCTAATACAGGAGGTGTGTTACTGGCCTGATCACCAGATAAAACCAAAGAGGAAAAAGCCTAAAAAGAAAATGATGCAGCCACCACATCTAATGATTGGTAAGCTGAAAGATATTAAATTTTTGGTTTTGGATAAAAAAAAAATCTTTAAAGGGTTAGTTCTTTTCAGAAAAAAATGAAAAGGTGAAGGAACACCCTTCCTCGCCTCTCCCCACCCCCCGGGGTCCCCGCTGTACTTGCCTCCGTAGGTGAGGAGCTGCCCCATGCAGCCAGCGCAGGGGTCTGGGGATTTTAAATACTCGCTCATCATCTTCTTTCTGTAGGGCTTTCAAGACAGAGCAATTCTAATTGGTCAGAGCCAGGCAATGATCATTCTGACTGACTGGGGTAACTTTGATCCGTCCTGGAAACCCTAATGCCGCGTACACACGGTTGGACTTTCCAACGGGCAAACCTCAGTCGGAATTTCCGACGTAAAAATAGAGAACCTGCTCTTTATCGAAGTCCGTCGGAAATTCCGACAAAAGTCAGATGGGGCATACACACGGTCGGAATATCCGACGAAAAGCTCCCATCTGACTTTTTCTGTCGGAAATTCCGACTGTGTGTACGCGGCATAAGGCCCTTTTCACACGGGCTGTCTGATCAGTTCTGCCTGTCAGGTTTTTAGGTGGACCTGATCGGACCACACATTCACCCCTATGGAGCGGCGGATGTCAGTGGACACATGTCCGCTGACACCCGGTCCTATCGGATCCGATCTTCTCTACCAAATTCAGACAGATGGAGGTCCTATTTTCCATCCATCTGGCAGATGGGTCCGTTTTCATCGGCTCTCCCCATAGAGGAGAGCGGGACTCTGTCCGTCTCTGCTCAGCGATCCCCGCTGAGCAAGCAGAGTCCATCAAACAGATCCATCCCGTGTGAAAAGAGCATAAGGGAAAAGATGAGATTTCAAGAGTTAATGTACAGTGCTGGATTAGCATTCTCCAATGTGGAAATGGCATCAGTGGAGGACTCTGGTTAATATAACTGACTTCACCAGCAAAGGAAATGTTACCAGTTGGCGGGATGGGTTGGGGGTGGTGGTAATGATAACATTTTGAGTAGAGTTGAGCCAGAAAATCAAAGTTTTACCGACGTGCATTCCAGATTTCATCAGTCTTGCCTACACACCATCAGACAAAATTCAGACCGTCCAAAACGCCGTGACGTACGACGGCACTATAAATGGGAAGTTCAAAACCAACGGCGCCACCCTTTGGGCTGATTTTGTGTTACCGCGTGTTTAGTATAAGTTTGGTGAGAGCCGATTTGCGCTTTTCAGTCCGTTGCAGCATGACGAATGTGCTATCTCCTTTACTAACGCTAGTTTTACCAGAACGAGCGCTCCCGTCTTGTAATTTTAGTCTGAGCATGCATGGATTTTTTCTCCGATGGAGTTCCACACAGACGATCGTAATTTACTATCGGTTTATTTTTCCATCGGAAAAATTTAAAACAAGTTCTATTTTTTTACACGGATGGAAAAAAGTCTGATGGGGCCCACACACTATCGTTTTTTCTGATGAAAAAAGTCAATCGGACTTTTCATTGGAAAAAAACGATCGTTTATACAGGACATTATAGTTCCCTTTTTAGAACGCACTAAACTGCAGCAGATAGATGTGAAGCAGCCACATAGGAGAGAATAGGATTTGGACTTGAAGTGCATCATCCTGCAGTAAAATGTTTTACAGCAGGAAAACAGAAAGGTGTGAACAGGCCCTAAATTAGGTAAAAGGGCCATACAGTACAGGTAGTTTTATTCTCACACTAATGTGTACTCCTTTTTCTTCTTCTTTTTGTAGCGTAAGGAGTTGTAAAACTCTGCTTGTTTGCTGTCCATTCCTTGAGATTTTCCTCTACTTCCTGTCCTAGAAAGGCAAAATGAAGTGAAAAGAAATTTCTCCCTTTATACTTTTGACACAGTAGAGATTTATCTTCCCCTCTTGTTCTGGTGATAACTCTAATATTTTGGATTTCACATCCCTTTCTGTTTTTAGTGTGAAAGTTTATCAGGACAAAATACTTAGACTTTAAATCTACCGGGCAGGGATACGGCAGTAAAAACTTGACAGTAGACGTGCACCAAATAGGAAATTTGGGTACCGAAAATGCAGGATGCACTTGGCCAAAAACTGAAGCCGACAGTTAAAAAAATAAGTGTGTGTGTGTGTATAATATATATATTCTCATAATAAACACACGCATTGGCCAGTTTGCTGCTGTGTCTATTAAAATCCCTGCATTCTTTATGGTGGATAGTATTGCTCTCTGCAGATATGGTTTTTATACATACACAGAAGTGCTAGTGTCCATTATTCACCCCCTTCCCTCTCCCCTAGGCCAGTGACAGAATGTGCTGTTTTGGGCAGGACATGACCATGGCACCCTTTCTTTAGGGTATCGGTGCTCAGAGAGGTGCATTGAACTCACCAGTATGTTTGTTGGCCGTGAGAAATCTGAACTACAGTATATATCTTTGTGCTATCCATTTTGGCACTGTGTTCATACTAATTTGTGCATAGACTTTTTTTCTGAAAAATAACGGATGCTTTCGTAGGGATTGGCTCACAGGAATGCGTGTTTTATTGAAACCTTAAAAAAATTTATAAAAATGTAGTCACCATTTTTCTGTTTAAGTGATCCATTAATTTTTCATTCCCTTCCCATTCAATTTCAATTGTTGGGTGAAGTGACATTTGGCCAGTATTTGAAAGGAACGTGTTTGGAAAAATTCAGTGGACCTTCTGGTGGAAATGATCACTTGCTCATAGGATAATACAAATAGAATTAAAAAATGTTGTTTATTTACATTTGTTATTAGTGCAGATCAACTTGTTATATCATTCTCTAATCACAGCCGTAATATCTACTGGAGTGGATGGTGAATCTAGCGTGCCTCACTTTGCATTTTTATGTGCACGCTTCTTTACTCACATCAAATTATACTCAGCTGTTAGGTTTGTGGAAGAAATCCTTTGCCCTTCATTCATAATTTTAGATCTGCAGCTCTGTGGAATGTTGTGTAAAGTTCAAAACTTGACTCGGTAGTGGTTCAGGTCTAGACTTGAAAATTTGGGCACAGTGAACAAGGTATCTTATGTCCCATAATTCAGTGCAGCCAAATTTCATCTACTTTTAGTTTTTTTGAGTTTCAAGGATTTTATATGCTTTTATTATATTGCATATTTTAAAATGTATTTAAACCTCCTACATTGTAAACCCAGGTTCACACTAATGCTGTGCAGGAACCCAATATCCATGCACGTTTCCTACACTGCATTCAAATCGCACTGCCCTTGTGACCTGCATTTGGTGTCAGTACAATCTTTAAAGTGTTTGTTAACCCCAAAAAATAAAGATCCTGTTCCTTTGAAGCATGTTATACAGCACAGTGCTTGTGCTGTGTAATTTGGCCCCCTCTATCGCCTGAAATACCTGGCTGATCCTGCCAGTTTCTACCCTCCCCTCTGTATGCTGACTCCGATTTTATATAATATTCGCTGAGCCCTGATACCGTTAGCAGTGTATGATGGAGGCACGTACACTGACATCTGCAGCTCTCCTGTGTCTCTCTCTCTGTCATTCTCCTCCCCCTCCCTACCTGTCATCTCTCACTATTACTGATTTGCTCCTCTCCCCACTGCTTCAAAACTAACTGATCTGTATAGCATCCCCTCTGTCAGATCATAAGCTGTGTCCTAGTGCCTATGCTTTATAATAATAAAAAAAAAAAAAAAGAGAGAGAGATTTCTACCTATTTTAACAGCAGGGTCTTTCAGCAATCACATGACTTCAGGCTCTCAGCTCCTCCCCTCCTCCCTGGCTGACGTCAGCAGGGGGATCTCGGCCCCACCCACTGGAGATATCACACAGGAGAGCTGAGAACCTGGAGTCATCTTATCGCTGGGAGATGCTGTTAAAACAGGTAGAATATTTTTTATTTTTATAAAACGCAGGCACAAGGATGCAGCTTTTTATCTGACAGAGGGGATGATATAAAGATGAGATGGTGCCTCAACAAGCACTTTAAGGACACCCCAAATGACGGTTGCCCACATTGGATCGTATGGTACAAAAGTACCATGCAATCCAGTTACAGTACAATTTCAAAATTGGTGCATGGACGACTTTGGTGTGCATTAAATCGCATGTGAATTGAACAGGGATGCAATGCAATTCATAGTTCATAGTGTGAACTGAGGCAAAATCTCCCTCCTGAAGTAATAATTGGACAATGAGGTTGAGCCCTTAAATTGTGGTGCTGATCGTATGCCAATCTTATTAGCACATCTGGTTATCTGGTCACTTATGAAGCGTTTAGGTACAGCCATTGACTGTTCATTTTTGTCCTTTTAGATCTGCCATTAACTATGTAGGATAAGGGCCTGCCTGACTGGATACAAATCTAAATGATGTTTTAGGTGTATACTCCTATTACATCGTTTTGGTACAATCAGAGTGTATGGCCGGCATTACTGTCCAACAATCTTTGGCTGCACTTTATTCAATTCAGAAAAAGGTCAGCACTAGACTTCAGAGTGGCCAGTCTGCGGGAGAGAAGGCAAAAGCTGCATTTTTTTAAATGTTTCCATGCTGGGTTACAGAATAAATAAAACTGGAGTTGTATTTAAACCCGATGGTAACCTGAAAATGTAGCTCTGGGTCAGGATTTCCCCCTTTCTTCTCTGGTGGTGGACAGATCCTATATGTTACAGAGAGTGGCATCAACTAATGATGATGTGTTATTTTGTTGATCTTTAGAACCTTCTTTTGTGATCCGGGAGTGACTTCCATATCCTAAATCTTTAAACTTCTAAAAGTATGAGTTTGCCAAGCACTGGAACTCTGCCATAAAAGTCGTCCTCCACGGAGACCTTCGCACTGAGAGGAGGAGCATAATTGGTCTAAACTCCTTATGCTGGTTTTCCTGGCAGGAGAAATGGAAAATAATAATTGGCTCAAACTACTGTATATGGCTAGCTGCAACATCTTCAGAGACCCGTCAGCCAGGGACATCTGGTGGTTTTTTTTTTTTGGTTTTTTTTTTGGCGTTTTATAGATCTGATCCACCCCTGAAGCAGCTGAAATCTGACAAACATTCCACATCTATGGATGCTTTTTACTATATTCAAGCCCAGTAATGGCTAGCTAGATCTCCATTTGTGTTTTCAGCTTGCTCAACTCTTCCATGTTTAGTGATATTGGGGAGTAAGGAGATGTGCTTCCACGTGTTGTAAGACTGCTTCTCCTAACACTGCTACTACATACAGGAAATGTGATCAGGCTCTAGACTTGCATCTGCAACTGACCATTGTTTATTAGCTCATATCCTGTTCCTGTTATCTCTCAAAGCTGTATTCCCAAGTGCATTGCAGAACCTTTTTGTGCATTTACTGCAGACTGTTTAATATGTATTTTATAAAGCTGGATGCTCAATATACAACTTTTGTTCAATTTCAACTATGTAGTGCAAGGGTCTGCCTGATTGCCTACCATTTGAAAGTGGGTTTGGCCTCATATATTATATGGTTTTGGTAAATCTAAAGTAAACTTGTTAAAGAAAATTGTATAGTGTGTAGCCAGCTTAAGACCACTGAGGGTCATGTGATCAGAGCAGGAAAAAATAAATGTTGGTTTTAGTTATGACACAAAATATAGCATACATGGCGTTTGTCTTTTTGGGATCTCTTCTAATGGCACCAGTGATGGGGGTTGTCTCATAAACTGCTTATGGGACTGGCTACTGATTTGTAAACAAATGTGTCCATCTGCAATTTATGTATTTTCTGAAGTTTTTAGTGTTGGTTGACTCTAATCGGAACACCAACCATACAGTGGGTTAGGGTTAGAACTAGGGCTGCAACTAACGATTATTTTCATAATCGATTAATCGGCCGATTATTTTTTCGATTAATCGGATAAAATCATAAAAAAAACTGAATGTGCCATTTATTCGTTTATTTAAAAGTAATAATGAATTCCTACCGGGGACACCAATGATGGGGCGTTATTCCTCCCGGGGACACCAATGATGGGGCGTTATTCCTCCCGGGGACACCAATGATGGGGCGTTATTCCTCCCGGGGACACCAATGAAGGGGCGTTATTCCTCCCGGGGACACCAATGAAGGGGCGTTATTCCTCCCGGGGACACCAATGAAGGGGCGTTATTCCTCCCGGGGACACCAATGAAGGGGCGTTATTCCTCCCGGGGACACCAATGACGGGGCGTTATTCCTCCCGGGGACACCAATGACGGGGCGTTATTCCTCCCGGGGACACCAATGACGGGGCGTTATTCCTCCCGGGGACACCAATGACGGGGCGTTATTCCTCCCGGGGACACCAATGACGGGGCGTTATTCCTCCCGGGGACACCAATGACGGGGCGTTATTCCTCCCGGGGACACCAATGACGGGGCGTTATTCCTCCCGGGGACACCAATGACGGGGCGTTATTCCTCCCGGGGACACCAATGACGGGGCGTTATTCCTCCCGGGGACACCAATGACGGGGCGTTATTCCTCCCGGGGACACCAATGACGGGGCGTTATTCCTCCCGGGGACACCAATGACGGGGCGTTATTCCTCCCGGGGACACCAATGACGGGGCGTTATTCCTCCCGGGGACACCAATGACGGGGCGTTATTCCTCCCGGGGACACCAATGACGGGGCGTTATTCCTCCCGGGGACACCAATGACGGGGCGTTATTCCTCCCGGGGACACCAATGACGGGGCGTTATTCCTCCCGGGGACACCAATGACGGGGCGTTATTCCTCCCGGGGACACCAATGACGGGGCGTTATTCCTCCCGGGGACACCAATGACGGGGCGTTATTCCTCCCGGGGACACCAATGACGGGGCGTTATTCCTCCCGGGGACACCAATGACGGGGCGTTATTCCTCCCGGGGACACCAATGACGGGGCGTTATTCCTCCCGGGGACACCAATGACGGGGCGTTATTCCTCCCGGGGACACCAATGACGGGGCGTTATTCCTCCCGGGGACACCAATGACGGGGCGTTATTCCTCCCGGGGACACCAATGACGGGGCGTTATTCCTCCCGGGGACACCAATGACGGGGCGTTATTCCTCCCGGGGACACCAATGGGGCACTATCCCCCCCATAAACACCAATGGGGCACTATCCCCCCCCCAGAAACACCAATGGGGCACTATCCCCCCCCCAGAAACACCAATGGGGCACTATCCCCCCCCCAGAAACACCAATGGGGCACTATCCCCCCCCCAGAAACACCAATGGGGCACTATCCCCCCCCCAGAAACACCAATGGGGCACTATCCCCCCCCCAGAAACACCAATGGGGCACTATCCCCCCCCCAGAAACACCAATGGGGCACTATCCCCCCCCCAGAAACACCAATGGGGCACTATCCCCCCCCCAGAAACACCAATGGGGCACTATCCCCCCCCCAGAAACACCAATGGGGCACTATCCCCCCCCCAGAAACACCAATGGGGCACTATCCCCCCCCCAGAAACACCAATGGGGCACTATCCCCCCCCAGAAACACCAATGGGGCACTATCCCCCCCCCCAGAAACACCAATGGGGCACTATCATCCCCCAAGAAACACCAATGGGGCACTATTCCCCTCTCCCCCAGAAACACCAATGGGGCTATTACTATTCTCCCCCCTCCCTCCCAGGAAAACCAATGATGGGGCACTTCCCCCCCGGAATACATAAGTTGGGGCACTGACTGAATGTGTACTGTTTGTGGGTGCTGTGTACTTTTTTTTTACTTAGCTGCTAGCCGCTACCTTTTTTCACACTGCAGCTCGGCTCAGTCTCCTCACAGCTTCTCGCCCTCGCCTCTCTGTTCCATCGAGGCAGCAGCAGGCGGGGCTGAGAAGATCTGTGGGAATGACGTCAGCAAGGAGGAGAGGCGCGCCGCGGACGTGCAGCGGCAAGGACGTGCCTGGTCACAGCGCTGAGGACACAGGAAGGAGACACAGGATTACAGTACACAGGAGGGAAGGATTTTTGCAACGGACGGACAGGCGCAAGGTGCGGACCAACTAATCGATAATGAAAATCGTTGACAACGATTTTCATTATCGATTATTATCGATAATATCGATTAATCGTTGCAGCCCTAGTTAGAACCCCTGTATTATTTTTATTGGAAGATTGCCTTTTACTTCCTGTTCTTGTGATAGATGGTCATTGGGACAAGACGTGGGAGCAAACTCCCTTAATAGGAACTCAAAGCAACAGACGCCTGAAAGCTTATAACCCCCATCAGTTCTATTGAAAATGCATTTTGATTTAAACACAATTTTTTAAAATGTGCAATAATAAAAAAGGGAATAAAAGTTTTTTTGATGAAGTAATTTTAACAAAAAATGTTTGCGTAGGAAGGAAGAATTTATGGTACTGTCTGATTTTTTTGATATTTTGAAGAATAGACAAATGCCTCACATTTCAGATCTGGGTGTATTTTGCCAGCAATACTCATTCACATGTGGCCATTGTATAATCCGTGTGTTTTTTTTGTTTTTTTTCCAATGGGTAATGGTAAAACACCAGAACTCTTTGCTTTCAACATCTGGGAGAAAGCATGAAGTGTGCCTTTGTTTTTTGAGAAACATGCTTGTTTGGGCATGCATATGTATATCTGTCTGCTTTAAAATTTCTGTTTTATCAAGCATATATATATTTTTTTATTTTAGGGTAAAATCTTCGGAGTATCTATTCATTCCTTGCCACATTTGTTTGTTCCAGAGTATGGGAACATTCCAACGTGAGTATAAATGCATGAGATCTGTACTGTTTACTGTCTTTTTTTTTTTTCTTCACTGACTGGTGTCTGTACCGATACCGAGTATTTTCACGAGTACTCGTGAAAATGATACCGAAACCAATACTTTGTGGTGCGATTTGTGTCCATACAAGATAAATAGGAGCAAATCACACTGCAAAGAATCACTTGCAATTTCCCCCAAACCGCTCCTGTGTGTGTGAAGTTCACTGTGAACCCAGTATAGAAAGGGAAGCGCCATCTAGTGCAGCAATGGACAGTTTATTAAAAATGTTATAACAACTCACATTAACACCTTCACACCGACACTACGCAAATATGCGGCCCCACTGGACTGGGCTTTTTCCCATGGGGCTGTGCGTTCCCAGCACAGAGAACGGGGTCTCGCCGAGAGCCCTGAGCCCAGTTCTAATGATTAGTACCCGTAGCATCTGATTCCGGGTCACCTGATAGCTTCCGATTGGCTATCACAGTGATCAGTCTGTGAAGCCCACCCCTGTCTTTTCTGTATCTGTGACAAGACACATACAATGTATCTTTCTCTGCCCTTGCAGAGATGGGAGAAAAAAAAGTGTAATAATAAAATGTATGTATAATAATCTATAAATATTAAAGCGGAGCTCCGCCGAAAAAAAAAAAATATATTAAAAGCCAGCAGCTACAGCTGATGACTTTTTTTTAATATTAGGACACTTACCTGTCCTGGAGTCCAGTGACGTCCGCAGCAGAGGACGAGCAATCGCTCGTCACTCTGCTGCCATCCTCGGTGAGAGAACCAGGAAGTGAAGCCTTGCGGCTTCACTGCCCGGTTCCTTACGGCGCATTCGCGAGTCGCGCTGCGCCGTTCTGACTGGTCCCCGTGTGTTCTGGGAGCCAAGTGTCTCCCAGAACACAACGGGTATTCTGCGGGAAGTGACGTACTTCCCGCAGAGAGGACTCCCAGAAGTGGGTGAAAATACCTGTCTTAGACAGGTATATTCATCCCCCTCCCCCCTGAAAGGTGTCAATTGTGACACCGGAGGAGGGGGGGGGGTTCCGATGAGCGAAAGTTCCACTTTAGGGTTGAGCTCCGCTTTCATTTTCTTTATCGTACACCACGGGACACAGTGCCTTTTAATCCTTACATAGTGGGTTGTATAGTTCACCAGAGGTGATTGGACACTGGCACACCCAATGAAGATGAGTTCCCCTCTATATAACCCCTCTCATAAGGGAAGTACCTCGGTTTTTTCACCAGTGTCTTAAGGTGAAGGGCACTACTAAGGATGTGCTAAGGAGCTCTGTTAAAAATCCCTCTGGGGGTTAAGGAGCTACGCCACCGGATCCATCCAAACTGCTTATTAAATTACGCCAAATGGCTGTTACCCGGGCCTCGCAGAAGACCGAGGTGGTGCCTGTAATGTCTCTCTTTTGAGGACTGGGCTCTGGGATCCAGCACTTTCGCTATTAAATGCGCAAAAGTATTCTGGCAGAGTCTTTTACAAGGCCCAGGGAAGAGGCCTCCTTTAAGTAGGAACCCATATCCCTGAAGGTTGGCACAACACTACCCGCCGTGATGGGTGAAAATTGGTACTGTCTGGTCTTCAGCAGTCCTGCAGCGTGGATAAGGTAAGTGGGAAAAGTCTAAGTTAAAGTGGTTGTATACCCAAAATTTGTACAAGCGCCTACAGGTAAGCCTACATTAAGGCTTACCTGTAGGTGCTTGCAATATCTCCGAGACCTACACAGTCTCGGAGATATTTGCAAAAAAGACTGTACCGCTATCTACGGCGCATGCGTGCCGTAGATAACGGCGCAGGCGCACTGAGCGCGGCGGCTCTTGAATGGGAGCCTGCCGGAAATTCACGCATGCGCGGGGATCGTGCCGTTCCCCGCGCATGTGCGGGAGTGACGTCATCGGCGCTCCGGCCAATCACAGCGCCGGAGCGGCGATACCCGGAAGTCACTCCGGGTATCATGGATGCGACGGAGGACGTGTCTGAGGACCGCTGCGGGGGCTTCGATCTAAGGTAAGTGATTGATAATGAGCTAGTATGCTAGTCATACTAGCTCATTATACATTTGCCTTGCAGGTTGACAAAAAAAAAGTTTTGCGGTATACAACCGCTTTAAAAACCCTGAAGAACTTCCCCTCTTTGAGTAGAGTGTCTTGCCTGTAAATCGCCACTAGAGGGAGTAAAGAGCTGGAGTTCCACTTACCATGTCAGGAACGAGTAGCTCAGTGTCAATTCAGCACACTTCCTCCGCTGCAAACTCTGCAAGGCAGAGAATACATTTATCTTCATATTGCCAAGCCTGGTCAGTGGACGCTGCCTCTCTCCCCTAAAGAGCCACCATTCCCCATAGGCGCGCGCGCGCAGGAGGTGGGCTTTTCATCTCTCAGTAGGGGCAAGAGGGAGGCGTGGTCACACGAGCAGGCACGGCCGCATGCGCAGAGCGGGAAGGTTTGAAAACAGCCTCAGACACCTGACAGACTCCACTGAAGAGACACAGCAGTTTTGGGGGCACGTGAGTTCTCTGGGTGGTTGGATTCAGTCACTTTTAAGACACCTACTCGGCATCAGACTGTGTGATTAGTTGCATACTTTATGTAGATTGCTAAACTAGCACAGTAGTGTATTCACTGTTTGTACCTCTGCTTTGGCTTAGAAATATGTCTTCCCAGAGAATGAATTCAGGGACTAAGAAAGACCCAAAAAGGGATCGCCGCCTAAAAGAGGGGGCTCTAACCGTTCCTGCTGGGTATTATCCTCTCCTGAGAGACCTGAAGCACCCATACAGGATGAGCCATTGCCATTATCAGGAATAGCAGCCTCTCCTGTTGTGCCAGCTCCTGCATATGTCACTGAAGACACTTTGGCAGCAGCTCTAGACAACTTGGAAGGGAGGATCGCTACATTAATCGCTAAATCCTCACAAAAGGACAAAGCGGAGCAGGTCCCCTTCTGTTATTCTAGATCCCTCTTCAGAAAAATCTGATGAGGATGATGTAGCACCTTTAGAGGATAAGGATGACGAGCAGTCGGATGGATCAGAGGAACGTTTCTCTGCTTCACAGGTTCTTAAATTGCAGGTGCAATTTTATGCTGACGCAGTATGTTCTACATCCAAGTTGCCCTCTGCGGGGTTAACTAAATCACCTGTCTCCTCCCTGGGCTCATTAAAATCCTCTTTCCGGTTCATCCTTTATTGGAGAATCTTATTTACGCAGACTGGCAACATCCAGATAAGCGTTTTTCTCCTCCCAGGAAATTTGATGTTCTTTATCCTATGGAGGAAAAGTTTACCAAAAAACGGAGGCTACCGGCTGTAGATGTGGCCATTTCTTGTGTAAATAAAAACCTAACTTGTCCAGTAGACAATGCTCAGGTATTTAAAGATTTTTCTGAAAAGAAGTTGGAATCTTTACTTAAATCTTCCTTTCTTATAGCTGGCGCTGTGACCCAACCTGCTGTGGCGGCAGTTGGTATGTGTCAGGTCCTAAAGGAACAGGTGAAACAAGGGCTCAAGGATCTTCCTCCAGACCAGGTCAAACTTTGGGAGAACCTGCCTAAGGCCTTATGTTTTACAGTGGATGCCATTAGAGATTCTATTTAACAGGCATCCCGCCTCACACTCCAACTGGTGCAAATACGCAGAATCCTTTGGTTAAAGCATTGGACAGCAGAAGCTCCATGTAAAAAAACTTTTGGCCGGTTTCCCTTTTCATGGGGAACTACTCTTTGAGGATGATCTGGATAAGTACATCCAGAAGATCTGAAGTGGTAAAACTAAACGCCCATGTTTTAAACATTCTCTCTCCCCGATTCCTGGGACCTCTGCCTCCAGGCAGTGGCAACGGCATTCTCGGTCAGCCACAATCCCAAGACCCAGAAGCAGACCCAGGGTCACAAAAAGCCGTGGGTACAAAAAAACCGATGGACAGAACCCTAAAGCTTCCTTATGAAAGGGCGCCCCCGCTCGGCCGACTGGGGGGCGGCTTTGGCAGTTTTCAGCAGCTTTGTAGACAGAGATACAGGACAAATGGGTAATTCCACGGTACCCCTAGGATACAAACTAGAATTCCGGGAGATCCCACCTTATCGGTTCCTAAACTAAAATATATCTCCAAAGATCCATTAAAGAGAAAACCCTTCTTCCAAGCAGTGGGTCACTTGCTGTCCCAGGCAGTAGTCAGGGAAGTCCCCCTAAAAGAACAAGGCACGGAGTTCTATTCAAATCGCTTTGTGGTTCCAAAACCAAACGGAGACGTCAGACCCATTCTGGATCTAAAAACTCTGAATCCGTTTTTGAACATTCGTCATTTCCGAATGGAAACAATTCGATCAGTGGTTTCCACCCTACAAGGCGGAGAGTTCTTGGCGTCCAATAGACATCAAAGATGCATATTTACACATGCCTATCCATCCTGCTCACCAAAAATTCCTAAGGTTCGCAGTGGTGCACCGTCATTTTTCAGTTTGTGGCGCTGCCTTTTGGATTGGCTACTGTTCCCCCGGGTCTTTACAAAAGTTCTGGCCCCGCTCTTGGCCAATTTAAGGGCGCAGAGCATAGCGGTGATGGCTTATCTGGACGATTTACTCTTGGTAGAACAGTCAGTGGCATGGTTAAATATCAGTGTGCTCAGTACAGTAAAATACCTAGAGTATTTTGGGTGGATCCTAAACTTTTAGAAGTCCTCTCTACAGCCCCTGAAAAGGGTTGGAATATTTGGGCATGGTCTTAGACACGACCCAAACCAGAGTATTCCTTCCGGAGCCAAAAGTCAAATCTCTAAAAGAATAAATCTGCATGGTCAGGGCAAAGGGAAAACCATCAATTCGCCTTTGCATGAAGTTGTTGGGGAAGATGGTGGCCTCTTTTGAAGTCATTCCGTATGCCCAGTTTCATCCAAGACTACTTCAGAACAGTATCCTGGCTGCCTGGAACAAAAAAATCCAGGCTCTAGATTGGCCTATGCACCTGTCCTCAGAGGTGCGCCAAAGTTGGTGGTTAAAGTGGAGTTTCGCCCTAAAAAAAAAAATCACCAAATAAATAGAAAAAAAATGGGATTTTTGTACTCACCGTAAAATCCTTTTCTCTGACGTCCATGGACTGACACAGCTCTAATACTGAAACACGTGGGTATATGTCCCTGCTTGCAGGAGAAGATCTAGGCAGAATGTTAGATGTTAGAAACATACATTCTAGAAAAAAACAGAGCTGAACAGCCCCACCCAGGGGGGCGGTCCCTCCAGACATAACCCTCCTACCTGCAGCCTCAGTTCGTAACAAAGCAGTACAAACCTTAAAGAAGGGTGGGTGCTGTGTCAGTCCATGGACGTCAGAGAAAAGGGTTTTACGGTGAGTACAAAAATCCCATTTTCTCTTATTGTCCATGGACTGACACAGCTCTAATACTGAAACACGTGGGACGTCCCAAAGCAGTATCAGAAAAGGGTGGAAGCAGTAGTAAAGGAAAAACCAAACTTCACTCCAAACAAGCAGAACTCAACGGAGGAGTTGCAACTCTAAACAGCGGCCTGCAACCCTTGCAGCCGAAGGAAGCCTCCAAAGATGCAGCCACATCAACCTTATAGAACTTAGAAAAGGTATGAACGGACGACCAGGTCGTCATCTTGCACATATGTGCAACCGACGCTTGATGTCGGAAAGCCCAGGAAGCACCAATTGCCCTGGTGGAATGCGCCGTAACCGGAAAGGGAGGCGCCCGCCCCTTAAGGGCATGGGCCTGTATAACGGTCTGTCTGATCCACCTAGAAAAGGTGGCAGACGACACCGCTTGGCCCTGTTTTGGACCAGAGACACACAAACGGTGAGTCAGACTTCCGAATGGAAACAGTAGCAGACAGGTACACCGGTAAGGCTCGTACCACATCCAATGTATGAAGCGCAAACTCTCAGGGATGCGATGGATGAGGACACAAGGACGGAAGAACAATGTCCTCATTAAGGTGAAAGGCCGAGACCACCTTTTGAAAGGAAAGATGGTCGTGGGCGCAACACCGCCTTATCCTTATGAAGGACCAAGTATGGCGACTTGCGAGAAAAGGCCGCCAACTCAGACACCCGTCAAACAAAAGTAATGGCCACTAAGAAAGCCACCTTCTGGAACAAGGTCAAGAGAGGAATCTCCCTGATATTTTCAAAGGGATGTTCTTGGAGAATCAAGAGCACCAAATTCAGATCCCAAGGAGGGGGAGGAGGCTTGACGGGGGGGATCACATGGCGAACCCCCTGCACAAAGGTGCTAATCAAGGAATGGCCCGCTAGCGGTCGTTGAAAAAGACAGCCCGGGCCGAAATCACTCCACGCTGTAAGAACCGCAAAAATCTTGGGAACGGAATACGTCCGTGGACGCCATCAAGCTCCTCGCACATAACGATGTGAGCCTTCCAGGTACGGTGATTAGATCTTTCTGGAGGAAGATGTCCGTGCCACAACATAGATGAGATGACCGAATCCGAGAGACCTCGGTCCCTCAGCACCTGGCTTTTACAGCCGTGCCAAAGCCATGGACTGCAAAGCAGGATGAGGCATGGGACCATGAGACAGAAGGTCCACCCTAATAGGCAGTCACCAAGGAACGTCTGCGACTAGCTGAACTAGACCGGATGTGGAGCTTTTGGCCCCTCGACTCACTCGCAAGATGTAGAGATTCGTGGCCAGGTCCAGGGATCCCTGAATCTCTACATCTTGCGAGTGAGTCGAGGGGCCAAAAGCTCCACATCCGGTACCCCCACCTCCGGTAAAGCAGGTGAAAACCCCTCCGGACGTAAGGACCCTTCCCCTGGAATGCACACGGCCGACAGGACCGTCCTGCAGCGGGATGGGTATGATAAACCCAAGGAGACCCCACAATGTATCGGAGAAGCGAGGCCCCGGCAGCTTATGGGGTGCCTAAATTGTTGGCCAAGAAAGGCAACCTGACAGAGCTTCCCTAGAAACTCGGTCAGAGGACCAGTAACTCAGCCTCTACAGGTGGCGCAGACCCACCCCAGAAACAGACCCTAGAGGCTAAAGCAGTTGCAGTGCACCTGCTGGTCGACTGATGGATGAAGCAGAGGCTTTTGCCCAGTTATTGAGCTTCAGGAACGCCAGAGACGCAGCCACTACCAGGCATAACGCTAACCTCAGCATGGCGAACACAGTCCAAGCCAGCGCTTCTGCTCCATTGATAAGTGCTGATTGTACAAACACATAGTTTATACTGGTGTATTGCGTCAAAACGCGCAATTAGAGCGTGGGAGGAAACCCCCTCAGCCCCAAAGAGCGTAGTACAACCACATGTATTTAGTTTAGTATGTGTGGATAAACATATTAAACACGTTTATACTGTGCCAGCAATGAAGGCGCGCACATCATTGGGGCGTAGGCGGAAACCAGCCACGCAGACTGCGTACACAACCGTGTAGGCATGTTAGCATGCGAATAAACAAATTGCACATGTTTATGCCGTGCATAGCGCTGAAAATGCGCACACCATTTGAGCGCGGGGAAAAACCGGAGCACCCGGATGAAACCCACGCAGACCGCATACGCATACCGTGTAGGTACTATAGTATGTGTGATAAACATTTTGAACATGTCTATGTGTGCATAGCGCCGAAGGCGCGCACACCGTTGGTGCATGGGAGGAACCCGGAGGAACCCCACGCAGACCCAGAGAATACAATACATACATCTACTGTAAATGTATTTAGTGTTGTGTATAAACATAATGTGTGTTTATACTGTGTATGGCACCGAAGGTGCACATGTCATGTAGCGTGGGTGGAAACCGGAGGACCCGGAAGAAACCCACGCAGACAGCACACAGATACCGTGTAGGAATGATAGCATGTGAATAAACGTATTGCACATGGTTATGCTGTGCATTACCCTTGGAGCGTGGGAGGAAACCGGAGTACCCGGAGGAAACCCACGCAGACAGCATACACATACTGTAAGTATTTATAGCGTGTGCAATAAACATAGTGAACATGTTTATACTGTGCAGAGAGCCGAAGCGCACATACCGTGAGAGGACACCGGAGGACACCCACGCCGACCCAGAGAGTATAATTAATACATATACTGTGAATGTATTTAGAGTCGTCTATAAAAATATTGTGTATGTTTATCGTGTATGGCACTGAAGACACAGCATTGGAACGTGGGAGGAAACCCACGCAGATACAGAGATCAATAACCCATACATACACTGAATGTATCCAGTGTAGAGTTATAAGAAAAGTTTTAATTATGGCGCCGAGGCGCATAATCCTCACTGTTATCATTCCACCTGCTTAAATGTGCTGCCGAAGCAGTATGCAGGTAAAAGGTAACCTCTGAGACCGCAGACCGTGGTCCTGTCAGAGCTCAGAGCGTTCCCCAGGAAATGGCGGGAAACCACAGGTGCAGAGACGACACACAGAAGGCTCACAGGGACTATAGGAGTAAAGTGCCCCCCCACCATGCTGCACCGGGGGGGGGGGGGGAGAGGGGCACTGTGTACCACTGTACCATCCATGCTTCTCTCGACACAGCTTGTGAGGGAGCTGTGTAATAGAAAAGCTTGAAAAGAACCAAAGGAGAAAGTGTCCGACTGAGGTACCACAGCATCCAGCTTGAGTGTGTCCCTCACAGCATCAATGAGTTCACTTACAAGCGCCCTGTCATTTACTGACTCGGAACTGGAATCTTCCTCACAAGGAATTTCCTGTTCAAAAACATTAAAATATTTAGAGCTAGGGTCCTGAGCAGCAGCAGCAGCTAGGCCCATATCTGAATCGGAGCACTCCCTATGTGTGAGATTGTGTGGGAAGAGGGCGCTGTATAGCGCCCTTGCTCGCACACCGCTTCCATCCCGACAATAATTTTTTTCCCAGGACTGCCGACAACTGGTCCATAGGGGCCGCAGGTGCTGGAGCACTGCCAGTTGCCTCTGGCAAGAGTGGGGAAGCAGGTGAACCAGACTCCATATTTGCCACCCTCTGAGACCTTATACACTATAAAGTGAATAATACAGTCCACCCACTGGCTGTGCTGAGGCTGAGGAGGGGATACCCAGAGGACTCGCCAGTCCTTGTAAGGACCGCTCAGCTCTGCTGTATGTCACCCCGCGCTGCCAGCGCGAGTGAAGTGAGGAGATTTGCGCCGCAGCAGCGATAGAGGCCAAAACCCGGCTTCAAGAAAATGGCCGCGTGTAAGCAGCGCTATTGATCCGCGGCAAGATGGCCACCGAGTGCAGCTTAAACAGTAAAAGCCGCACAGCGCCAGTACAGGGAGCAGAGAGCAGCATAAACGGGGGGAGACAGGGAGAAACCCCCCAGACAGAGAAACACAGCCAGCATGTACTCACCTGAAGCAGGAGAGACTACTTACCCGTCCCATAGGGACCCACTGGTTTGTTTCAGACAGACCTATCACAGAGTAGTACTGAGTAGCTGTCGGCCCGGTCCACTTCGAAAGATACAGCAGGTACTGTTCAATCTTGTGAGGACCGCGGGAGCATAAAAGCCACCCCTGGAGTCATGGGGCATGTCGTGAACTGAGTCTCGCGCACACAAGGCGAGGATCAGCACGCTCGATGGTCGGACAGGGAAGACTACGAGGATACTAGTGTACCCAACCTGTTGCCCAGCCGACAGTTGATTGAAGGTCTCAAAAATAAAATAATAAAATTCCCAAAGGAATAAAAATAAAATCTTACAGGAGACTGGCTCCTGAGAGAGCCATGTCTTCTCCTTCTGCTAGGCAGAAATAAACTGAGGCTGCAGGTAGGAGGGTTATGTCTGGAAGGACCACCCCCCTGGGCGGGGCAGTTCAGCTCTGTTTTTTCTAGAATGTATGTTTCTAACATTCTGCCTAGATCTTCTCCTGCGAGCAAGGACATATACCCACGTGTTTCAGTATTAGAGCTGTGTCAGTCCATGGACGATAAGAAGAGAAAAAAAATGTTTTACTTACCAGAAATACCGATTGCTATGCGGGTCTTTCTAATCTGCCTCTTCATCCTCCGCGGCTGGTCTTATCCTTGCGTTGTCTTCTGGGGAATGGTGCGCGCTGCCTTCTGGGAACTGTGTATCCCAGAGAGCAGCCGCCCATTCAGAAAACACTGCGAGACTCGCCAATGCGCAGTAGGAAACGGGCAGTGAAGCCGCAAGGCTTCACTGCCTGTTTCCCTTAGTGAGGATGGTAGCGCCGGGAGCTGCCAGGATCGAGGGATCGGCCTCGGGGGCAGACATCATGGGCGAGTAGGACAGGTAAGTGTCCTTATTAAAAGTCAGCAGCTACAGTGCTTGTAGCTGCTGACTTAGAAAAAACCCGGGTGGAATCCCGCTTTAAGCACCAAGAATTTGCGAGCCGGGAAATCCTTTCTCCCGGTCACTTGGAAGGTGGTGTCTACGGATGCCAGCCTGTTGGGCTGGGGGGCAATTCTGGAAGAAGCTTTCAGCCCAAGGAACTTGGTCGAAGTCCTAAAGGGGCCTGCCCATCAACATTTTGGAGATTCGGGCAGTATATCTAGCCCTCAGAACCTGGACACACAGGTTACAGGGTTACCCGCTTCGGATTCAATCCGACAATGCTACTGCCGTGGCTTACATCAATCACCAAGGGGGCACCTGGAGTCGGGATGCTCAGAGAGAGGTGAACAAGATCTTGGCATGGGCAGAAGCTTGTATTCCTTGCCTTTCTGCCATCTTCATTCCAGGGGTGGAGAATTGGCAAGTGGATTACCTGAGCCGCCAGCAATTGTTGCCAGGGGAGTGGTCTCTCCACCCTGACATTTTTCAGGATATATGCCAGAAATGGAAGACCCCGGATGTAGACCTGTGCGCTTCCAGGTTCAACAGGAATTTAGACAATTTTGTATTGAGGACAAAAGATCCTCTATCCTACGGAACGTATCAGTTTTCCCTGATCTATGCATTCCCTCCAGTTCCGCTCTTACAGAGACTTCTTTGCAAGATCAAAAAAAAAGGTAATACCAGTTCTGGTGGCCCCAAAGGTCCTGGTACACCGAGATCATAAGGATGGCGGTGGGGAAACCTAGGATTCTCCCACTTCGCCAAGACCTGCTAACACAAGGTCCAGTGTTCCATCCTTCCTTACGAAAGCTAAATTTGACGGTCTGGCTGTTAAAACCTACATACTGAAGAAACGTGGGCTCTCGGGTCCAGTTCTTTCCACTCTCATTAATGCTAGGAAGCCGGCCTCCAGGCTCATTTATTATAGAATCTGGAAGGCATATGTTTCCTGGTGTGAATCCAGAGGGTGGAACCCTCAAAAATATGTCATTGGTAGGATTCTGGCCTTTTGTCAATTGGGGGTAGATATGAAATTTAGCCCTCAGTACTATTAAGGGTCAAATCTCGGCTCTATCAATCTTCTTTCAGACACCATTGGCATCTCATTCCCTAGTCCAGGCATTCATTCAGCGGGTGTTGCGGGTAAATCCGTCAGTCAAACCTCCCTTGTGCCCTTGGGATTTGAATCTAGTTTTGTCAGTCTTGCAGAAGCAGCCCTTTGAACCTATTCGTCATATTCCATTGATTCTCTTGAGTCGGAAGTTGTCATTTTTGGTTGCTATCTCCTCTACTAGGAGAGTATCTGAATTAGCAGCTCTTTTCTTGTAAAGAGCCTTATTTGGTTTGTCACAAAGACAAAATTGTATTACGGCCCCATCCTACTTTTCTTCCTAAAGTGGTCTCGCCGTTCCATTTAAATCAAGATATATTGTTTTACCTTCCTTTTTTCCTGAACCGCAGTCAGTGGGGGGAAAAATTATTGGACTCTCTAGATGTAGTGAGAGCAATGAAAGTTTATCTGCAAGCAACTGCTCAGATACGTAAAACTGATGTTTTGTTTATTCTGCCAGAGGGTCCCAAGAAGGGCCAAGCGGCATCAAAATCAACTATTTCTAAATGGGTTCGACAAGTGGTTATTCAAACTTATGGTTAAAATTCCTCCTTTTCCTGTTAAAGTGCACTCGACCAGGGCAATAAGTGCCTCCTGGGCAGTGTATCACCAGGCTTCGATGGCTTAGATCTGTAAGGCTGCGACTTGGTCTTCAGTCCATACATTTACCAAATTCTACCAAATAGATGTAAGAGGACATGAGGATTCCGCATTTGGGCGTAGTGTGCTGCGGGCAGCGGTATAGAGCCTCACGTCCGATGGTGGTCTGCTTGATCTGTGTCTCCCTTCCCTCATATTGAACATTGCTCTGGGACGTCCCACTATGTAATGATTAAAGGCTCTGTGTCCCGTGGTGTACGATAAAGAAAATACGATTTTTAATAACGACTTACCTGTAAAATCCTTTTTTTGGAGTACACCACTGGACACAGAGGTCCCGCCCCTCTTTCTGGGATACTTACTGCTTTGCTAAAAAGGTACTTCCCTTATGGGAAGGGGTTATATAGAGGGGAACTCGTCTTCATTGGGTGTGCCAGTGTTCAATCACCTCTGGTGAACTATACAACCCACTATGTAATGATTAAAGGCTCTGTGTCCCGTGGTGTAC
Organism: Rana muscosa; assembly: GCA_029206835.1. NCBI lineage: Eukaryota > Metazoa > Chordata > Amphibia > Anura > Ranidae > Rana > Rana muscosa. The sequence continues at coordinate 131,283,633 of CM055126.1, forward strand.
TCCAAGAAAAAGATTTTACAGGTAAGCTGTTATTAAAAATCTTTTTTTTTTTTTTTTTTTAAACCTTGATCAACGTTTTATCTAGGTCAACCCCAGGGTTAGTGTTTGGGTCAGGGTCTGTATTTGGACAGGATTTTTTAATTTTATTTACTATCTGTGTTTTTAGGCAGGATAAAAAAAAGACGCAAAATGCGCACTATTGTTTCTGGGCTGTATTAAGGGTACAAACAACCAACACAGGCCTTGACAAAACCCAGGCGCCAGGTCGCAATGGCAACTAGAAATTTTTGTTCTGGCGCCTGGGCTACACCGCAGCAGCTGGGGCTACACGCTTTCTGCGAACCAGCGCCCTCTGGTGGACGGTGCTCTGATGTGTGGCTCGCCCACCCTGCCAGCCTACCTCCGACTTCATCCTTACCGCTTCCTCTCAGTGCTGCCTATCGGCGCACATCAGTGAAGGCAAAAAATAACTTATTTGCACAACCTTATAACAAGCAAAAGGTTTTTTTTTTTGTTTTTCATATTCGGTCTTTTTTTTTTTGCTTGGCATGAGACGTTAGCAATTCTTATTGCCCGACGCCCTGGCCATACAGTTCTGAGCGCAGGGCAGCTAATTTAAAAAAACTGGCTCCTAACTTTTTCAGCTGGCTCCCTAGATTCTAGGCCAATTTTGTCAAGCCCTGAACTAACATACACATGTGGTATTGCTGTGATCGTTAGGAGCAGGAGAATTTATTGTGAGTTCTTTGGTGGTAGGTTGTGGTAGTAGCAAGAAATATACAGTAGAATAAAAAAAAAAAAAAAAAAAGGTTTGCTTTTACTATTTTGGGCCAGTTTGTCCTTTTTGATCAGTGGTCATGAACCCTGTCCTAAGGGCCTGCTAACAGGCCAGGTTTGCAAGATAACTGAAATACATCACAGGTGATATCATTTGCTGCTCAGTGATTGCAGTATTCTAGTCTGCATCTCCCCAAGGTAATGCATAAAACCTGACCTGTTAGTGGGCCCTGAGGACAGGGTTGATTACCACTGCTTTTGATGATATCAAAAAAATCAGGAGATAGCCATTACCATTTACCACCAAATGAAAGCTTAATTTGTCCTGGAAAAGGTATAATCCACCTGGATGCATAAACTAAAATTTGATATTCTTAACGCAGTATTAGCCCAGGTTCACACTGGGCTGCGAGAGTAAAGCCGTGCGAGTTCAGCTGAACTCGCACGATTTCACTCCTGCCTGTCAGTCCCGATTTCAACCGCGATTACAGAGAAATCTGTGCCAGTTTCTGCACAGATGTCAATGTAAATCGTGCCAAAATCGCAAAAAGTAGTACAGAAACTACTTTTTGAAATCGGTGCAGCTCCGCAGACGCTGCGTTTCACCGATTAAGATGGTGCCCTTGCCGGCAATTTGCGGCAAATACCGCCGTTTTGACATGCCAAATTGCATGTCAAAACGCACCAGTGTGAACCAGGGCTTAAACCCACATCCAAAAATCTAATCTATTGCAGCTTACCAATCAATAGATGTGGAGCCTGCATTCGTTTTTCCTTTTTTAGGCTTTTTCCCCTCAGTTTTTTAACTGGTAGGTAACACACCTTGGGTAGGAGTGTTGAGTGCACTATCAGATTTAAATACACTAACAAATCTAAGCTGCACTCCAGCTAACACTTTATAAATCAATTACAGCAAACAGATTTTCTTTTCCTTTTGGGATAAAGGTTTTATATACAGTAACTAAAAGCTGATCATTGTAAGCACCCCTTCCAGTGTTAAATGGTTTGTCTCATCCCAGTAACTGATATATCTGCAAGAGGGTTTGTTCTATTGAAAAACAGCAAACCTACTAGCTGGATCACTAGATAAAAAATAGAAGAAAGCATAAAAAAAGAAAAAAAATGCAGCCACCACATCTAAGCAAGCTGCAATATGTTTGTTTTTGGGGTTATTACTGCTTAAAAACATTTTGCATGAACAAATTCATTTGTAGAATAAATATTTTAATTTATGAAGGCCATTAATGTAAAAGGGCGGGGACATTTTAATACGTGATCCACCTGAAATTTTATTTGTTGGTATTTTTCTTCTTCCTTCCCCCCCCCCCCCCTTCCTTCTCCCCCTTCCTTCCTTCTCTCCCCCCCCCCCTTCCTTAATTCTTCTCTCCCCCTCCTTCCTTCTCCCCCCCTCCTTCCTTCTCCCCCCCTCCTTCCTTCTCCCCCCCTCCTTCCTTCTCCCCCCCCCTCCTTCCTTCTCCCCCCCCTCCTTCCTTCTCCCCCCCCTCCTTCCTTCTCCCCCCCTCCTTCCTTCTCCCCCCCTCCTTCCTTCTCCCCCCCCCCTTCCTTCTCCCCCCCTCCTTCCTTCTCCCCCCCCCCTTCCTTCCTTCTCCCCCCCCCTTCCTTCCTTCTCCCTCCCCCCCTTCCTTCCTTCTCCCTCCCCCCCCTTCCTTCCTTCTCCCTCCCCCCCCCCTTCCTTCCTTCTCCCTCCCCCCCCCTTCCTTCCTTCTCCCTCCCCCCCCCCTTCCTTCCTTCTCCCTCCCCCCCCCTTCCTTCCTTCTCCCTCCCCCCCCCTTCCTTCCTTCTCCCTCCCCCCCCCTTCCTTCCTTCTCCCTCCCCCCCTTCCTTCCTTCTCCCTCCCCCCCCCTTCCTTCCTTCTCCCTCCCCCCCCTTCCTTCCTTCTCCCTCCCCCCCTTCCTTCCTTCTCCCTCCCCCCCCCCCTTCCTTCCTTCTCCCTCCCCCCCCCCCTTCCTTCCTTCTCCCTCCCCCCCCCTTCCTTCCTTCTCCCTCCCCCCCCCTTCCTTCCTTCTCCCTCCCCCCCCCTTCCTTCCTTCTCCCTCCCCCCCCCTTCCTTCCTTCTCCCTCCCCCCCCTTCCTTCCTTCTCCCTCCCCCCCCTTCCTTCCTTCTCCCTCCCCCCCCCTTCCTTCCTTCTCCCTCCCCCCCCCCTTCCTTCCTTCTCCCTCCCCCCCCCCCTTCCTTCCTTCTCCCCCCCCCCCCTCCTTCCTTCTCCCTCCCCCCCCCTTCCTTCCTTCTCCCTCCCCCCCTTTCTTCCTTCTCCCTCCCCCCCCTTTCTTCCTTCTCCCCCCCCTTCCTTCCTTCTCCCTCCCCCCCCTTCCTTCCTTCTCCCTCCCCCCCCTTTCTTCCTTCTCCCTCCCCCCCCTTTCTTCCTTCTCCCTCCCCCCCCTTTCTTCCTTCTCCCCCCCCTTCCTTCCTTCTCTCCCCCCCTTCCTTCCTTCCTTCTCTCCCCCCCTTCCTTCCTTCCTTCTCTCCCCCCCCTTCCTTCCTTCCTTCTCTCCCCCCCCTTCCTTCCTTCCTTCTCTCCCCCCCCCTTCCTTCCTTCCTTCTCTCCCCCCCCTTCCTTCCTTCCTTCTCTCCCCCCCCCTTCCTTCCTTCCTTCTCTCCCCCCCCCTTCCTTCCTTCCTTCTCTCCCCCCCCTTCCTTCCTTCCTTCTCTCCCCCCCTTCCTTCCTTCCTTCTCTCCCCCCCCTTCCTTCCTTCCTTCTCTCCCCCCCCCCTTCCTTCCGTCCTTCTCTCCCCCCCCCCTTCCTTCCGTCCTTCTCTCCCCCCCCCCTTCCTTCCTTCCTTCTCTCCCCCCCCCCTTCCTTCCTTCCTTCTCTCCCCCCCCCCCCTTCCTTCCTTCCTTCTCTCCCCCCCCCCTTCCTTCTCTTCCCCCCCCTTCCTTCCTTCCTTCTCTCCCCCCCCCCCCTTCCTTCCTTCCTTCTCTCCCCCCCCCCCTTCCTTCCTTCTCTCCCCCCCCCCCTTCCTTCCTTCTCCCCCCCCCCTTCCTTCCTTCTCTCCCCCCCCCTTCCTTCCTTCTCTCCCCCCCTTCCTTCCTTCCTTCCTTCTCTCCCCCCCTTCCTTCCTTCCTTCTCTCCCCCCCTTCCTTCCTTCCTTCCTTCTCTCCCCCCCTTCCTTCCTTCCTTCTCTCCCCCCCCCCTTCCTTCCTTCCTTCTCTCCCCCCCCCTTCCTTCCTTCCTTCTCTCCCCCCCCTTCCTTCCTTCCTTCTCTCCCCCCCCCTTCCTTCCTTCCTTCTCTCCCCCCCCCTTCCTTCTCTCCCCCCTGTCTTCCTTCCTTCCTTCCTTCTCTCTCCCCCCCCTGTCTTCCTTCCTTCCCCCCCCTTCCTTCCTTCCCCCCCCCCCCCCCTCCTTCCTTCTTCCCCCCCCCTCCTTCCTTCTTCCCCCCCCTTCCTTCCTTCTTCCCCCCCCCTTCCTTCCTTCTTCCCCCCCCCTTCCTTCCTTCTTCCCCCCCCCTTCCTTCCTTCTTCCCCCCCCCTTCCTTCCTTCTTCCCCCCCCCTTCCTTCCTTCTTCCCCCCCCCCCCCTTCCTTCCTTCTTCCCCCCCCCCCCCTTCCTTCCTTATTCATTTTTTTGCTCTTGGAGGAAAAACACAAGTCTGATGATGATTGTATATTTCAGGTTCCTTGCTGATGTTTGTAAGTACTTGGAGAGCCATGCTCACACTGAAGGGCTTTTTAGGAAGTCTGGATCTGTTGTGCGACAGAAACTGCTAAAGGTAAAATTAAAGTCAATGCGTTTATTTCCTCCTTTACATTTACTATCTATTTCTATGTTGTTGCATATCCTTAAAGAGGAACTTCGGTTGCTCCTCTTGATGTTTTCTTTTTTTTTTTCCTACACTTACCTGTCATGCAGCATTGTCCTGGATTGAGATACTCGGCTCCCCAGCAGATGTAGCATTGTTCTGCTGATCAGTTGTAGCAGCCCAGGTCCTGCGTCGCCATCTTAGTTATCCTCAGTCATTGCAAGCTGGTTGCTTCCTCCAGATTCATGCAGCTGGCCTCCAATGGCCACAGTTCCACTCACCGGCCATAGTTATTCCCTACTCCTGCAGCCTCCTAAAATGTGACGTGGAAACCCAGGAGGGTGAGGCAGAAGGATCAAGTCAGTCTCACCTAGGCGGGTGGGTTGGACCAAGACTAAAGTGTTTAAAAATAAAATGGCCAAAAAAAATGCAGATTCATATCGTGGAGGGTAGTGGTCGTGCACAGAGCTTTAGATGATCTAGCGGGAGTCGGCTTTAGGTCAATTTTGAATTGAACAAATGTTCCCAGTAATTGCTTAGATTCCAATTGTTAACAACCTGATTTGAAGGCTTTCACCATGATGGAAGGTACATGGTGTGCTAATGTGTGGAGCAGTGAATAGTTCATTTGGAATTATGTAAATTTCAGTGTTCTATGTTCTTCATGCACTAATTTCTGTTGATTTTTTTGTCTTTGCTTTTCATAGACTAAGCTTGATGGAGGAGATAATGACTTCTCGGATGCTCTTCCCTGTGATGTGGCTGGCATCCTCAAGCAGTTTTTCCGAGAGCTACCAGAACCCATTCTTCCTGCAGATCTCCAGGATGTGCTGAGCAAGGCCCAGCAATTGGGCAGTGATGAGGATAAGGCCTCTGCAACCATACTGATATCCAGCCTAATGCCTGAAAGGACAGTTCTTATTCTGCGTTACTTTTTTAACTTTCTGCAAAATGTGTCTATGAGGTAAGAATTTCACTTTGGGTAGATTTGCTTCGAAAATACAAATGGTGTACATTTTTACTTATTATAGATTAATATGCCCTGCAGATCTGACACCAACAGAATGGACAGCAGTAATCTGGCTGTGATATTTGCTCCTAACCTTCTACAGACAGGGGACAGTGACAAGATTTCTGCAAGCACAGAAAAGAAGCTACGTGTTCAGGCAGCAATAGTGCAAACTCTGATAGACCAGGCAGCAGATATAGGTGAGCACTAAGGTTTCGTTTTAACCATGATATGCTATTTATTTTTGTGTCAAGTGTACAAAATGTGTTTTTACTTTATATAAAGTATCCTGGATGCGAGGTTCTTTAGCGTGTCCAGTAAAGGGTAACTCCACTTTCGTGGAAAAAAATAGCAAATAAAGAAAAAATAATATAGCGTGCACAATTGCGATACAAGTCATATTGTAATTGAATGTTATTGAAAATTACCTTTCTTTTTCAATCTGCAGCCGCTGGAATTTTCTATAAATGCATTGCAATATGGCTACATGGAGGTCTGTACACCGAATGTGTACAGACCACTCCCCAGAAACATAATTTCCTGCTTGTGTGATTGGCTCACCAATTTTCCCAGAAGTCTGCCTAAGATATAAGTCAGATTTCAGGCATCCCCTGCAACCAAAATTAAATTTTGGGTGAGATATTTCTAATAGGAACATGTCTAAAGGGATACAGGCCCGGCAGATTTCCTCATTAGTGCTGTGCAGCTGCCACAGCTGACTGATAATTATGAAAACACTCCTATTAGATCCACTTGGCACAGACAAAACACACACGGATTTCTTCAGAATAACTAAAGGTAGGAATCCTGCAACAAAGGTTGTTATCCTTGCAATGTACATAGATCACCCAGGGGGGAATTTTTATTTTATTTTATTTTTTTAAAGCGTAACTACTTTTTGTTGCGATAAAATAAAGTAGAAAAAAGGCCATCTAGGTTGGAGATAAAATCAGGCCTTGGTGGTTAATTAAAGTATATATTTTATGTATAGTATTAGCAGTGAACCTCCATAAGCTGGAGTATGTACCAAGCTCACGTCAGCCTGGGGCATCCATTCTAACTCATTGTTTTGTGAGTAGCGTATTTGGCGGTGTTCAAAATGCTCAGCCTTGGGAACTGGGGAGCATAATGGAGCCAGTCTTAAAGTGGTTGTAAACCCTGTAAGACAAAGGCATAATGAGCTAGTACTAACTTATTATGAAATACTTACCTTAGCTCGAAGCTGTTGCAGTGGCCCTGCACACCGCTGTGACCGGCGACATGTCTCCTGAAGTTATTTCGGTGGTTTTAGCCAGAGCCGCGATACGTCGCTCCCATGCATGCACGCGGGAGCCGCCGGTCACGGCAAGCTGCTGAAGAAACGGGGAGAGCGAGCTGTTTCTTCAGTGCGCCGGTGTCGGCGCATATGGTAAATATCTTTTAAACCGTGCAGGTTTAGGAGATATTTAAAGTAACCACAGGTAAGCCTTATTATAGGCTTACCTGTAAGTAGAAGTAGGTGTAAGAGGGTTTACAACCACTTTTTAAAGTGGTTGTAAACATCAGAAATCAAAAAAGGAACAAAGCATATCCCTCTATGGTGTGTACTTGTCTCAGTTATAAGCATGAAGTGTAATTTCTGTCTGGTGCTTCGTTCCTCTATCAGCATGAATCACTTCTGACAAGCTTTCTTGACACCAAGAGAAAAATGGTGACGGGAGGGACCTCCAGTTGATTGTCAGGCTCAGCTCTGTTCTTGTGTGCTGTGTGGATGTGTTCCTTCCCTCCAATTGGCTCTGATCTCTCCTCGCCAAGGTCTGCTGAGTGTAACCTCAGCTCTCTGCCCACTATTTTTTGTAAAGTCTCAGACCAGCTGTAAATTCAGCACTTTAAATGGATGTAGTAAAGAGAAGGCTGCGGGTAGACAAGTACAACTTATGTAGGAGGATTTTCTTCATCTGTGTATCACCTCAGGTCAGTCACTTCACTGGGAAAAAGATTTCAGACTGTAATTGATTTAAAAAAAAAGTGTGTGTGTGTGTGTGTGTATATATGTGAAAATTCTTTTATTATTTACCTGCAGTTAAATTGGCAACTTGCTAACCACTTTTCCTGCAGCGATGCCTGGAAAACAATCACATTTCCCAGTTCTGTTTGCCACCAACCGCCACTGGTCTTGACCTTTCAGGAGTTGGTGCTGGAGCCAACTCCTCGCCTTGGAACAAACTGACTGCTGCTAATATCTGGGGCTTATCCTAGATTCGTCTCAAGCCAGAGTTTTTTTTACTTTGGTAAAAAATGTCCAACTCTTCATTCCAATAGTCACTGGAATCTCCACTTTTGCTTGAGGATTCTGTGATTGATAGTAGCCTCCTACATGGCAGCTCCATTGCCTGGAAGATGTTCCATGGGCTCTTTTAGATCACCTGGATCTTCTGGCCCCAGGGTCAGTTTACCATTCTGCTTCACACTTGCTGGCTTTGTTAGCATGGTAAAGTCCAGGTCTTGAGGGCAATGGCATCTCTGAATCCGTGATTCCTCTAATGTTAAAAGCAAGGAAGTCTGCCTCCTACAAAGTGTGAAAGTCAAGAGCATACGTTGCCTGGTGCAAGGCAAGAATTTTTCATCTCAGAAATTTCACAGTGGGACAAATCCTCACCTTTCTGCAAATGAGCCTGGATCAGTATTTATCCCAGGGTACCATCAAGGGGCAGATCTCAACACTTGCAATCTTGTTTTCTGTTATCGTCCATGGACTGACACAGTCTCTTCATACTGAAACATGTGGGTATATGTCCCTGCTTGCAGGAGAAGATCTAGGCAGAATGTTAGATGTTATAACATACATTCTAACAAAACAGAGCTGAACAGCCCCGCCCAGGGGGGCGGTCCCTCCTGACATAACCCTCCTACCTGCAGTCAGCAGCCCCATTTTTTTTCTGCCTAGCAGAGGAGAAGATGTGGCTTTCTCGGCCAGTCTCCTGGAAGATTTTTATTCCTTTTGAGAATTTTATTTTTATTTTTGAGATCTTCAATCAACTGTCGGCTGGGCAACAGGTTGGGTACAAGGTATCCTCGTAGTCTTCCCTGCCCGAACATCGAGCGTGCTGATCCTCGCCTTGTGTGCGTGAGACTCGGTTCACGATTTGCCCCACGACTCCAGGGGTGGCCGGTGGGCTTTTATGCTCCGCGGTCCTCACAAGATTGAACAGTGGTTGCTGTATCTTTTGCGGTGGACCGGGCCGACAGCTACTCAGTACCACACTATTAGGTCTGTCAGAAACACACCAGTGGGTCCCTCTGGAACGGGTAAGTAGTCTCTCCTGCTTGCAGGTGAGTACATGCTGTGTGTTTTCTCTGTATGGGGAATTTTCCCTGTTTCCCCCCTTGTTATGCTGCTCTCTGCACCTTACTATGGCGCTGTGCTGTGTGGGGGTGCCTGGGGGTCACTCTGGCCAGGCGGGGGGGTGGGCGGTTTAGGACTGTCTGCATGGAGCTGGGGGATTTTTTGTGTGTTGGGCCTGAGTGCCATTCGGCTCCTTGTCTGTAGTGTTTTACTGTGTACACGGCGGCTATCTTGCCGCAGGTCGATGACGCAGTTACACTTGGCCGGCGGCCATTTTCTTGAAGCCGCGCACGCTTTTCACTTTACTTTGGCCTCTATCGCTGCTGGAGCGGCGCGGATCTCCTCACACACTTTTCACGGCTCACTCGCGCAGGTACAGACAGCGGAACTGAGCGATTCTCCCCGGGTTGGTGAGTCCTCTGGGTATCCCCTCCTCAGTCAGCGCAGCCGGTGGGTGGCCTTTTCTTCACTTTGTGCATTAAGGTCTCAGAGGGTGGCGAGTTATGGAGTCTGGTTCACCTGCTTCCCCACTCTTGTCAGAGGCAACAGGCAGTGCTTCAGCCCCCTTGGACCAGTTTTCGGCAGTCCTGGAAACATTTCTTGTCAGGATGGAAGCGGGTGTGCGAGCGCAAGGGCGCTATAAAGCACCCTCTCCCCACACAATCTCCACATGGGGAGTGCTCTGATTCAAATATGGGCCTAGCTGCTGCTGCTCAGGACCCTAGCTCTGAATATTTGGATGTGTTTGAACAGGACATTTCTTGTGAGGAAGACTCCAGTTCTGAGTCAGTAAATGACAGGGCGCTTGTAAGTGAACTCATTGGTGCTGTGAGGGACACTCTCAAGCTGGATGCTGCGGCTGCGGAACCTCAGATGGAGGCTGTCTCCTTTTTTGGTTCTTTTAAGGCCATGCCTTCTAAAAAGGTTTTTCCATATACACCTTTCTTTGATGGGTTCATTGATCAGGTTTGGGAAAAGCCGCAGAAGACTTTGACGGTCCCGCAGCGTGTATCTATTAGGTACCCCTTTGAGGAGGCACTGGTTAAGAAGTGGGCCTCCTCCCCCGGTGGTCGACCCCCCCCCCCCCCCCCCCCGGTCGCCCGTTTGAATAAGGCTCCCACTCTCCCGATGGAGGCATTTAAGGACCCCACTGACAGGAGGTCAGAAGTAGTGAGCAGAACTATGTTTGCCTTGTTGGGATCCGTCTCGCGTCCTATCGTAGCGGCGACCCTTGTGTCTCAGACACTCGCGGAATGGGCAAAGATTTTGCACCAGACTGCAGGAGCGTGATCTCCCTCCAGACACCATTGCCCTGGCCCACCAACTTGTGCAGGGTCTGGTGTATGTGTGCGATAGTGATAAAAAGAAATAAATGCGCTACCCAAAAAACACATAAATAATAACAACTCTATAGAGGGAGGTGAAGCAGCTGTGCTGGAATGTGACAAATTCAAACAAAATGGAAGGTAATAGTACAGCGCTACATATAGGCCAGTAAAAACTGGACTGTAACTCAAATGTGACCATAAATGGAAACACACAAAAAAGTGAGAAGGGGCAGGCTGAACGCCCTACCCAATATATATAAAATGTCCACAATAATAAACAAAAACAAAAAAATTAAGAGTGTCAAACAGTGGGTAAATAACAAGGAATGGATGTAAAACTTCTGGCACAATTCTTCACGTGGATGGTGACATTCATGTGTGCTTACCAGAAACGTTGGACCCGAATGTCATATGACAGCGGATCAATCGAGCTTGAGAGTATCTCCAACAGCTGCTCCACAGGAACATCCCCGGATCTCTGATGGATGTAGAGGTATACCGGCTAGACGATCGGATGTCTTCAATCCTGGGTGGAACTGATGGATGCAGTACTTCTCGGGTCTCCAATACCCCCAAGGCTGGAGATCCCACCAGAAGACTGGCACTCTGGATCCCGGGATTCAACTGGACGATGTGATACGATCAAACTTAAATGGAAAATACCCCGACAAGGGTATTGTAGAAGGACCAACTGGAGAAAACTGAAAACTTTTCCTCACCGATTTCATGCAAAGAGAAAAAAAAAATAGGGGGCTCCAATGGTGTAGGTCAAAAAAAATTGGGTTTTTAATCAGAAAAACACCAACATACAAAGATAAAAAGTGATCACAGTTCATATATTAAAAGACAACATGCATAGCCTGAATGTGTGCGATGCCACTTTGGAAACGGCCCCTTTGATATCTGGGGCCTCTATCTCTGCGGTGGTGTTGCGTCTTATCTGGTTGAAATGCTGGTCGGCTGACCTAGCCTCCAAGAAGCTCCTGGCTGATTTGCCCTTTAAGGGCGGTAAACTGTTTGGGGCTGCCCTGGATGACATCATTAAGGATGTCACAGGGGGTAAGAGCACCCGCCGTAAGCCGGGCCCCTCCTTTCCAGCAAGGTTTTTTTTTTCGTCTGTCAGAATCCGCGGTTAAGCCCTCCCAGACTGACAGTGCGGCTGGTGGACAGAAGCGTCCCTGGGTGCGTAAGCCGCACAAGCCGGCTCCCAAGCCTGCCACCGCATGAAGTCTTGCCCCCGCCCGACTCTGGGGTGGGGGGACGACTTTGCAGGTTCATAGCTCGGTGGACCTCCTGGGTCTCCGACCGGTGGGTGTGCGAGGTGGTCACCCCCAGGGTACAGGATTTGCTCAGGTGCGAAGCCCTCTTGGGGGCTGTACAGGATTTGCTCAGGTGCGAAGTAATTGTGCCGGTACCGTCACAGGAGAGGTTTCAGGGGTTCTACTCGAATCTGTTTGTTGTCCCGAAAAAGGACGGGGTCCGGCCAATCCTGGACCTCAAAGCCTTGAATGCTTTTGAAGGTGCAAAAGTTCCGTATGGAATCCATTCGCACGGTTGCGATAGGCAAAGTCCACTATCAATTTGTGGCCTTTCCCTTCGGCTTAGCGTCGGCACCGCGGGTTTTCACCAAGGTGCTTGCCCCGGTTCTAGCTTTGCTGAGACAGCGAGGCATTGTTATCGTGGGCTATCTGGACGATCTTCTTCTAAGAGCAGACAACGGCTCGGAGTTGGAAGAAAATGTGACAATAGTCAGTCAGTCAGACGCTCCGGGACTTCGGGTGGCTCCTGAACATTCAGAAGTCGTTCCTGGTCCCAACTCAGCGTTTGGAGTATCTGGGTTTGATCCTGGACTCCTCAGAAGCGAAGGTATTCCTGCCCTCGGAGAAGTTGCAGATGCTTCAGTCTGCAGTACGGGTTTTGACGTCCCGAAAATGGTCGTCAATCCGTTTCTGCATGAGAGTTCTGTGACTCATGGTGGCCTCCTTTCGAGGCCGTTCCATATGCCCAATCGCACACTCGGGAATTGCAGAAGGAAATCCTGTCTACTTGGGACAAGTCCCCGTTGTCATTGGATCTTCAGATCCAGGTGAGTCACCCTGTCAGGGTGTCCCTGACATGGTGGCTGAGGTCCCCGGCTCTTCGGTCCGGAAGGTCGTTCCTCCCCATCCAGTAGACGGTGATCACGATGGACGCCAGCCTGACGGGCTGGGGCGGAGTTTGGGGAGTCCTGTCGGCTCAGGGGCTCTGTACTCCGGACGAATCCCGTCTGCCGATCAATGTCCTGGAACTACGAGCAATCAGGCTGTGCCTCTCCTCGTCATCGGAGAAGCTACAGGGCCGCTCGATCAGAATCCAGTCTGACAACGCCACGGCCGTGGCATATGTCAACCATCAGGGGGGGAACTCAGAGCTCGGCTGCGGCATCCGAGGTCGCCCACATCCTAAGGTGGGCGGAAAGAAGCGTGCCGGCTCTGTCGGCCGTCTACATTCCGGGCATAGAAAACTGGCAGGTGGACTTTCTGAGTCGCCAGACACTGGACCAGGGGGAGTGGTCCTTGCACCTGGAGGTTCTTCATTGCCGGCGGTGGGGCACGCCAGATGTGAACCTGATGGCCTCTCGACTCAATCGCAAGGTGTCGAGGTTTGTGGCCAGGTCCAGGGACCCCTTGGCGGACTCGTTGGTTGCCCTGTGGGGTCAGTATCGTCTGATATATGTTTACCCTCCGTTGCAGCTGCTTCCTAGTCTGCTGCGCAGGGTGGCGGCCGAGGGAGTTCCGGTGATCCTCATTGCTCCGGATTGGCCTCTGCGTCATGGTACGCCGATCTGGTACGTCTCATCACTGACGTTCCTTGGCGACTGCCAATGAGGGAGGACCTTCTGTCTCAAGGTCCTATATTTCATCCTGCTTTTACAGTCTCTGGCTTTAACGGCATGGCTATTGAGAGCCAGGTGCTGAAGGACCGAGGTCTCTTGGATTCGGTCATTTCGACCATGCTGAGGGCACGGAAGTCTTCCTCCAGAAAGATCTATCCCTGTACCTGGAAGGCTTACATTGCTATGTGCGAAGAGCTAGACTGGCGTCCAAGGACGTATTCTGTCCCCAGAATCCTGCGGTTCTTGCAGCGTGGTGTGACCCAAAAGCTGGCTTTGAGCACCATTAGGGGTCAGATTTCGGCCTTCTTGCTGAGGGACCGAGGTCTCTCGGATTCATCTATGTTGTGGCACGGACATCTTCCTCCAGAAAGATCTATCACCGTACCTGGAAGGCTTACATCGTTATGTGCGAGGAGCTTGATGGCGTCCACGGACGTATTCCGTTCCCAAGATTTTTGCGGTTCTTACAGCGTGGTGTGATTTCGGCCCGGGCTGTCTTTTTCAACGACTGCTAGCAGGCCATTCCTTGGTTAGCACATTTTTGTGGAGGGGGTTCGCCATGTGCTTCCACCTGTCAAGCCTCCTCTCCCTCCTTGGGATCTGAATTTGGTGCTCTCGGTTCTCCAAGAACATCCCTTTTGAAAATATCAGAGATTCCTCGCTTGACCTTGTCCCAGAAGGTGGCTTTCTTAGTGGCCATTACTTCTGTTAGACGGGTGTCTGAGTTCGCGGCCTTGTCCTGCAAGTCGCCTTACTTGGTCCTCCATAAGGATAAGGCGGTGTTGCACCCACGACAGTCTTTCCTTCCAAAGGTGGTCTCGGCCTTTCACCTTAATGAGGACATTGTTCTTCCGTCCTTGTGTCCTCACCCATCGCATCCCAGAGAGTTTGCGCTTCACACATTGGATGTGGTACGAGCCTTACGGGTGTACCTGTCTGCTACTGTTTCCATTCGGAAGTCTGACTCACTGTTTGTGTCTGTCTCCGGTCCAAAACAGGGCCAAGCGGTGTCGTCTGCCACCATTTCCAGGTGGATCAGACAGACCGTCATACAGGCCTATGCTCTTAAGGGGCGGGCGCCTCCCTTTCCGGTTACAACGCATTCCACCAGGGCAATTGGTGCTTCCTGGGCTTTCCGACATCAAGCGTCGGTTGCACAAGTGTGCAAGGCGGCGACCTGGTCGTCCGTTCATACCTTTTCCAAGTTCTATAAGGTTGATGTGGCTGCATCTTCGGATGCTTCCTTCAGCCGCAAGGTGTTGCAGGCCGCTGTTTAAAGTTGCAACTTTTCCATTGAGGAGCTCTGTTGGTTTGGAGTGAAGTTTGTTTTTTTCCTTTACTACTGCTCCCACCCTCTTTATACTGCTTTGGGACGTCCCACGTGTTGCAGTATGAAGAGGCTGTGTCAGTCCATGGACGATAAGAGAAAATAGGATTTTGTACTCACCGTAAAATCTGTTTCTCTGACGTCCATGGACTGACACAGCACCCACCCTTTCTTTTTAAGGTTTGTACTGCTTTGTTACGAACTGAGGCTGCTGACTGCAGGTAGGAGGGTTATGTCCGGAGGGACTGCCCCCTGGGCGGGTCTGTTCAGCTCTGGTTTTTTAGAATGTATGTTATAACATCTAACATTATGCCTAGATCTTCTCCTGCAAGCAGGGACATATACCCACGTGTTTCAGTATGAAGAGGCTGTGTCAGTCCATGGACGTCAGAGAAACGGATTTTATGGTGCGTACAAAAATCCTATTTTACCAGTAGCTTCCTACACTTTACGACCTTGTGTAGAGTGTGTCCCTCATATAGCTCCCCCTGTGCGCTCACCGGTGACTTTGTGGCATCTGAATTGTGTTCCCACTGGCCTTCAAAAATTGCCTTTTGAAGATATATTCCTCTTTTTATTCTCACTGTTCTTTTAGCCATCACTTCTCCAAAGTCATGTGCTTGAGCTGTTGGCTTTGTCCTGTAATGAACCTTTTTCGGTCTTGCACTTGGACAAGGCGAAGTGCCTTAGGCAGGCCATAGATGATTCGAATCTTGGCCAGTTCAGCAGGAACTAGCAGGGATTCGATCCATGTATGAGCAGGCTGAATGTACCAAGTTGATCAATCAACTTTGGTACAAACTGCCTGCTGGATTCACTTGCAACTATCGCTAGCGTCTGCTATATCCGCTAGCATTAATCAGTCTTCTCCCAGCGGGGACGGTTTTCCCCACTGGGAGCAGACAATTGCTCGGCAGGAGGAATTCCCGTTGGCACTGTCTGTTGATGGGGGAATCATGCAAGTTTCTTTCCTGAAACCAAAAACAATTTGCACAGTCTATGGCCTGCCTTAGAGAGCCTCCTTCCTTCCTAATTTTGGCTTTCCATCTTAATTAGGACATAATTCTTAAGTCCCTCTGTCCGACTCCAGTTCATCAGGGGATCTCCATACATTGCTACCACTGCTTGACAAACTGCAAAGCAAAGTAGGCATGCATTGCACAAAGATTCACAACTTGACTGCATGATTTGTCATCCATTATTGGTGGCTCAGACACATTGTTAGCCAAGCCAATGGCTTAAAGATTGAGTTCACCCTTTACTATCAAGGTGCATGCTACTAGATCTGTGAGTGCTTCTTGGACATTTCGATGTCAAACAATGGTTTCCCATTTTTCTTATGGTTTCAATGTTTGTCTTCTGCCAGTGTCCAAGTCTTCCTGTATGCAGCAGTATAACTCAGTCTCTCAATTCTTGTGCCCTTCAATTTAACTCCCCTGTATAATACTGTACAGGTCCTTCTCAAAAAATTAGCATATTGTGATAGTTCATTATTTTCTGTAATGTACTGATAAACATTAGACTTTCATATATTTTAGATTCATTACACACAACTGAAGTAGTTCAAGCCTTTTCTTGTTTTAATATTGATGATTTTGGCATACAGCTCATGAAAACCCAAAAATCCTATCTCAAAAAATTAGCATATTTCATCCGACCAATAAAAGAAAAGTGTTTTTACTACAAAAAAAGTCAACCTTCAAATAATTATGTTCAGTTATGCACTCAATACTTGGTCGGGAATCCTTTTGCAGAAATGACTGCTTCAATGCGGCGTGGCATGGAGGCAACCAGCCTGTGGCACTGCTGAGGTGTTATGGAGGCCCAGGATGCTTCGATAGCGGCCTTAAGCTCATCCAGAGTGTTGGGTCTTGCGTCTCTCAAATTTCTCTTCCCAATATCCCACAGATTCTCTATGGGGTTCAGGTCAGGAGAGTTGGCAGGCCAATTGAGCACAGTAATACCATGGTCAGTAAACCATTTACCAGTGGTTTTGGCACTGTGAGCAGGTGCCAGGTCGTGCTGAAAAATGAAATCTTCATCTCCATAAAGCTTTTCAGCAGATGGAAGCATGAAGTGCTCCAAAATCTCCTGATAGCTAGCTGCATTGACCCTGCCCTTGATAACACAGTGGACCAACACCAGCAGCTGACATGGCACCCCAGACCATCACTGACTGTGGGTACTTGACACTGGACTTCAGGCATTTTGGCATTTCCCTCTCCCCAGTCTTCCTCCAGACTCTGGCACCTTGATTTCCGAATGACATGCAAAATTTGCTTTCATCCGAAAAAAGTACTTTGGACCACTGAGCAACAGTCCAGTGCTCTGTAGCCCAGGTCAGGCGCTTCTGTCGCTGTTTCTGGTTCAAAAGTGGCTTGACCTGGGGAATGCGGCACCTGTAGCCCATTTCCTGCACACGCCTGTTCACGGTGGCTCTGGATGTTTCTACTCCAGACTCAGTCCACTGCTTCCGCAGGTCCTCCAAGGTCTGGAATCGGTCCTTCTCCACAATCTTCTTCAGGGTCCGGTCACCTCTTCTCGTTGTGCAGCGTTTTCTGCCACACTTTTTCCTTCCCACAGACTTCCCACTGAGGTGCCTTGATACAGCACTCTGGGAACAGCCTATTCGTTCAGAAATTTCTTTCTGTGTCTTACCCTCTTGCTTGAGGGTGTCAATGATGGCCTTCTGGACAGCAGTCAGGTCGGCAGTCTTACCCATGATTGCGGTTTTGAGTAATGAACCAGGCTGGGAGTTTTTAAAAGCCTCAGGAATCTTTTGCAGGTGTTTAGAGTTAATTAGTTGATTCAGATGATTAGGTTAATAGCTCGTTTAGAGAACCTTTTCATGATATGCTAATTTTTTGAGATAGGAATTTTGGGTTGTCATGAGCTGTATGCCAAAATCATCAATATTAAAACAAGAAAAGGCTTGAACTACTTCAGTTGTGTGTAATGAATCTAAAATATATGAAAGTCTAATGTTTATCAGTACATTACAGAAAATAATGAACTTTATCACAATATGCTAATTTTTTGAGAAGGACCTGTATGTGTGTTTGTTTTTTATATGTACAAATTTTTTCTGTAGGTTGCGTTCCTAATTTCCTTCTTGAGAAAATACCAGGCATGCTTGGAATGGATGTTGGCTCTGATACCCCTGGAGCTGAGCAATTGGAGGAAGGTGATGCCAACTCCGATGGTGAGAGGAAACGCAGGAGACGGAGAAGTGTTGGAGGTAAGCTGTTTGTCCTTCACGGTCTTATCTCAGATCCAGGGCCTATCTTGCCACAGTCAACAGTTGGAGGAATGTACTATTTTCTAACAGGATGCAATCAGTTCCCATCAGGTTAAGAGGGACTGTGTGTTTGTTTTTTCTGTACATGAGGACCAATAGCAGGATCTCCTGAATTTGAAATCTCCAAACTCATGTTTTATTCAGCCGAGAATCGTGCATTATTAAAAGCCATCTTCGGCAAAGCTTTTTTGGGCTAGGGTAGGGAGGTGTTGTAACTGTTTTTCTGGATAATTTTAAATCCTATCCCTGTCTGTAAAGGAGATCACTCTTGTTCTGTCTAATATTCCTCCCTGAACAGAAAGTATGTGAAAATCTCTCTTATGGGGGCATGGCAAGAACATAATGTCATAAGGTAAAAAATGTCCCAGTAACAGTATTGCCCCCTCACCCCCCTCTAAATACTCACCTGTGCCTCTGTCTGTAGTGTCTCTCCCCCCTTTTCCTACATTCACAGGAAAGAAGTAACAGCAGGAGACATAGGCTCCTGTAGCTGTCAATCAAATCCTGTGAGCGGGGGGTGGGGCGGAGCCAAGATGTGTGTAAATATATGGATGCACACCGCTCTGAATTGAGCCCCCATAGCAAGCGTCTTGCTATGGTGGTGCAGACAGAACAGAAGAAGCCCAGAGCACCAGATACAGACTACCAGAAGAGGATGTTCCGTTGCATAGGGCAGGCAAGTAAAAAAAAAATATATATATATATATTTTAGAAAATAATTTTAACCCATACAACCGCTTTAATGCTGCTAAGGCATACACCCTGGCCATGTAGAAATGCCCCCCCCCCCCCCTAAAGTGGTAGTAAAGCCATGTTTTGAAGATTTTCTGGCACAGGATATTTATGATAGAAGAGACCCTGTCAGTCTCTTCTGACATAAAATCTTCCACCTGCCTGTCAGCTGTCATGTACCCTGATCTGTGCAGCAGCGATGCGACTCCCACAACATCATCATTCAACTGGCTGAAGACAGAGAACCCAGAAGCTAGACCAGGTGAAGATGGAAGCGCCCGGGACATGTCGGATAGATCACACCGCAGCACTGAAGGGCTTCTTTGACAGGTACGTCTGCCATAATGTGCTAAATATGCTGTTCATACTAGCACATTTTGACATATGCCTGCTAGGGGGTGCCTAAAAAGAAAAAATGTACCAGACTTTACTACTGTTTTAAAGACGCAATGGTTGGTCAGGATCACAGAGATTGATCAGATGGGGAACTTTTTACTATGGCCTTAAAAGACCAGGAAGACAAATACTGGCAGCTCTTGACTCCCTGGGTTCTCTATAAAGATGCAATGCCTCCCAGCTTCCCAACTGATTAGATAGTCTTCTTGTGGGTGCAAGACATGACTATCTCTGGATTGTAACCCTTTCCCAAGGGTATGACGTAATCGCCCCAAAAATACATTTGGAACACAACTCTTCAGTCCCCCAGAAAACTTCTTTACTTCAGAGAGCAAAACAGACATGACACCCTCTCCAGCACTTCAGAGATCTGTCAGCAAAAAGATAGTGTTGTGAGTCCATTATATTTACAAATTTCTATATGGGTTGAAATAGACCTGAAGGCCAAATTTTTTTATTTTGGAAAGCAACAGAGGGGTTTATTGGCAATAAAAATTGGGGTTGATTTACTAGAGGCAAGTGCAGTTGCTGTTGATCTGAGGGGAAGATCTGAAATTATGGGAAGCTCTGCGGATTTCTATCATCCAATCATGTGCAAGCAAAAATGCTGTTTTATTTTCCTTGCATGTCCCCCTCAGATCTACAGCGACTGTACTTCCAAGTGCACTTGCAGTGCACAGTGGATTTGCCTTTAGTCAATAAACCCCATTGTACTAAAGTACTGCTTACTATTTTGCTACAGCCCGCTGTTAGAGCCATTCCAGACTCTGAAAGAAACCCAATATTGTTAACATCCAACCAGATGCCTCCTCAGCAGCTGGCTCAGGCTCTCAGCGCTAAGAGCCTGAGCCAGCTGCATCTGCCCCCTCCCCAGCCCGGGGCTCAAGTGAACGCTGGTTGGGCAGAGCAGACTGACAGTCACTCAGTGGACTGAGATCTGAGCGATCCGCAGTCGCTTGATCACTTAGTTCTTGGGCTTAGAGCTAGTATGGGACAGCTGCAACATAACAGCGATGCTGCAGCCGCTACGGTGAGTATGTATATTTATTTGGTTCCCACACTTGGCCCACGTTCACATCGGGCAGATTTATCATGCCGAATCGGCAGCTCTTGCCGGCAATGGCACTGTCCGAATAGGTGCGACACTGACTTTGTGGCTCTGCACCGATTCCCAAAAGTAGTTCCTGTACTACTTTTGGCAAATTCGTGGGCGATTTCACTAGACATCTGTGCAGCAACCTGCACAGATGTCTGTCAAAGCACCCCTGAAGTCTGACTGTATTGCCAGTTTGATGAACTCGCGCGATTTCTAACCCACAGTCAGTGTGAACCTAGGCTTAATGTAATTGTGTACTGCAGTCTTGAAACTTCCTATGCTAGCAGCTTGCAGGAGATTTGGTCCACTGCTCAACATAAAGTCCAGCAGTCTGACACACCTGCTGCACTGTGCTCCAATCAACAGCACTCGCACTACCTGAGCAGTGTTCTTGATTGGAGGGCTTTTCAGGGAAACTGTGCTTTTACAGTTAATATTTAGAGTCCTGTACCTCGTGCAGAGTTTTCCTTTGTTGGATTGCTGGGAGCTGCTTTTACTTGATTGGTAGAGGTACATCTGTGAAATGACTTGCATCATGTGACCCCTGTAGTCTACTTTAAATCTCTTGGAAGACTGCTTAGTTCGTGTCTTGCATTTCAGATTTTGTTAGTGGAGCACTGAATAAACTTAAAACTAATAGAACACCTACTTCCACACCCCAGACAGACAGGACTGGTAGGTATTTACTAACTAATGGTCACAATACAAGCCACATTATACTTTTCATGCATGGATTGCCTTTTAAGACCTGTTAACCTAAAACTGGAAGGGTTTCAAATACATTTCAATACTGGCTTTCACTGCATTGCATCCATTACTTCATAATTTTGTATCATGAAATATTCACTGTACTGACTTTGCTTTTGTAAGTGTATGTTTTAAAGTGGTTGTAAACCCGATAATTTTTTTATTTTTTTTCACAACCACCTGTAAGAGAAAGGCATAATGAGCTATTATGACTAGCATAATAGCTCATTAAGCATCGCTTACCTTAGATCGGGGCCCCCGAAGCCGTCCTCGTCTCCCTCTTCAGCCGCATCCATCGCTGCGGCGATAGCCGGAAGGTTACTTCCGGGTATCGCCGCTGCAGCCATTCACAGCGCTGTGATTGGCCGGAGCGGCAGAGACGTCATTCTGCGCATGCGCGCGAGAGCCTTTTCATTCGGCTACGCCCAGCGATTGCTGGGAAGTAGCCGATTTTGTGAATGGGATTAACCCCATGAATGCGCCGTAGACAGCAGCGCCTGTCATTTTTAGTAAATATCTCCTAAACCGTGTAGGTTTAGGAGATATTTCTTGCACCTACAGGTAAGCCTTAATCTAGGCTTACCTGTAGGTGCAAGTTGAAAAAGTGGGTTTACAACCACTTTAAGGATGGAATTATTTATATAGTGAAAATTAAATTGCATTTTGAATGTACCTGAAACCTTTTCAAGTCTTAATTTTTTTTTTCCTGGCACTGCAGTAGAATGCAAAACACTTGGGGGAATATATTTATAAAGTGGTGAATCCAACATTCAGCAAACATTCTCTGCAGGGGAATCTCCGTGTCATATGTTTTAAATGACAAACTGATTCACCACCAGAGAATGTGAATGCAGCATTTACATTATAAATAAACCCTTTTGTGTATTATCTTGCTTGCTTCTTCTTGAATTCTATGCTTGGAAGATGCTTTTAACACTTTTTCTGCAGGCTAATAGTTACTTTAAAGTTGGATATACTTCTAACATGTCTAAATATTTTGCTGCTTTACAGCAGTGGTTCCCAACCTTTTTTCACTTTTGTATACCCCTTGGCAGCTATTTTTATAAATTGCACCCTTCATATTGGCAAAATGTTTCAAACAATACAGTTGCTGCTGTAATTTACATAAATGAGACAATAATTGGATTTTAAAACAGTGGAATAGTAAGGTAATTTACTGCCTTAAATCACAGATTTAGGCAGCCCAAAGATCCCCCCCCCTTAACCAGTGGATTTATTCAACCAAAATCGATTCCTCCATCTATGCATTTGAGGGGGGTGGGGGAATCCTACTGTGCCTTTTTGTATTCTGACAACGGGTAGACTTTCCCACCATTAGAATATACGGTTGCTGCCAGAAGTGCTAATCGAGCGGAAAAAATCAGGTCAACTTCTGTACAAGCACCCTTCCCATGGATCAAAATTCAGCTGGTCCCTGCTGAACTGGACGGGTTTCGATCCATCTATGGCCGGCTTCAGTGTAATGGTACTCAACCAACTTCAGCAGGAACACTTTATCTCCTCTCCAGGTTCTCCCCTAGGCATAGGGTGTCTCTGGCTGTCAGCAAGTGCTTTATGGAGAGGTACTTGCTACTTCGCTGCGGCAGGCACTGGCAGAATGATACGGCAGTGCAATGTTCTATTAGTGGAGGCAGTAAGCACTCAAGCACCATAAGTCTTCTCCCCAAGTTCTGCAGTGCCCTGGGATGTTGTTCTAAAATGCCCAATGTGGCCCCAGCGATTTGGCAGGTCACTGCTGCACGAGCTCAAGGGTAGAAGCAGACCTCTGCAGAGTGCATGGGAAAGAATACTGCGATTGCTGTCAGTGGATGGAACTTGAGCAGGAGGAGGGTGACATCAGATCACTTCCCTGTCTTGCTTGCCTAGACCTGCGCTGTCATAGTCTAGTGTCGCTCAGCAAGCAAGTGACACTATTTACAGTCCTATTATCAATTTACAGTCTGCCATTATTCAGTTCTTACACATACCTTTTGAATGCTTTTGTACATACCCTGGGTTGGGAACCAATGCTTTACAGCATTTCCCATTTTTGCAAAAAAATAGATGAAGAAAACCCTATTTATGCTTTTTTGTCCATCTAGTTTTGAGCTCCATGGTGACACCTTTAATCCTTACTCCAAGCACCAAAAGAAAACTTCCTTTGGATTCTGTGCAGGGAATTTCAAACAAGAAAAGAAAATCTATAAAACAGAATCTTACTTTTGAGCTGCTACCGAGTACTCTATTTGGTGGCGGATCCACACCATCCTCTGGTAAGTAGTTGTGTTATCATAGTTACATAAACGTATTAAAACAAAACTTCCAAGTTCATCGGGGGAGTACAGCTATCGCTACACTACCAGCACTCTGACAGCACTCTTCACATGCATCTCTGCCTACCCCTCCCCTCTAAAGTTCATTCACAAAATACAAAGTGCTCTGTGATTGGAAAGAGGGTGGGGAGGAGCAGGTAATACGGGAGCTGAGACCGAAGTGCCAGAAATATATAGCGATGGCTGTTGCTTCCTTGAGCAGTAAGGCTTTAGACTGAATAAACTGCTTTTTACTGAATTCCTTCCTAAACCTATTTCTTCACTCTTCCATACAATACAGTATCTTATGTCCCTTTAGTTTTTCTGCAGTCCTTGAGATTAAGATGTCATTCAACAAGTGTTCCCTGTCCTTTGATATGTTTAAACATGCTTGGCTGACATGTATGTTAAGTATACAGTATATCTGCTGCTCAGATATAGTGAACCAGATCATATTGTCATAACACGATATTGCATATATTTGGCCTAAGTCGTTGCTTTTTGTTTCCCATCAAGCCCGCACAGAAGGAAGCCCTTGTGTTTCATTTGAAATATCAGAAAACGCTTTCTCACCGTCTGTCTCTGGCAGCAAGCACCTCACTAGTACTAGTAACTTGAGACGCAGCAAGAGGTATGAAAATAGAAAAATACAAAGGTAAATGTCTTCTCATTTCTGTTGACTTTTATACTGTTGGTGGAATTTTGATATATTTTCTAGATTCTAATTTTTGTAATTCTGTTTTTATCATGTAGGGTGGAGTCTGGAAAAACAGGCTGCTTCTCCCCTAAAATAAGTCGCAAAGAGATGGTACGCAGATCGCTTAGACTTCGCTTTAGTTTGGGAAAAAGTAGTAAAGAAGTGGTAAGTGGCTAAAAAATTATGAAAGCAGAGTCTTCGGCAATATGTTGTCAATCAAATGTGGTAAAGCTACCAGTATTTTGAAAATTTCCAATAGTATGTGAAAATTTGTAGAAATATATCACAATGCAAGTGCAAGTCATTTCAGCATGTTCAGTAGTTTGTAGAAGGATACTGGTACAGTAAGATTTGTGGACTTGCGATGAAGGAATCCTATTGCTAACATAATTCACCTGGTGTTTTTTGGGGGGGGATTTTTTTCCATGATAAATTTCACCTGTTTTTAATGCCAAGAATAAATGATTCTAGTAGAGCATCGCAGTAGCAACTGGACCATGGGAGTCTAGAACATTCCCACAGTCACTCATTCATGGTTATTGTTAAAGTAGGCCTGAAAAAAGAATGTAAGCTGCCATTGCTGAACCCTCCCTTTTTAAAAGAAAAAAAAAAGTTTTAGTTGCGGTCTTTTTATACCTATGTGTGGTGATTATTAGATTGTAAGCTCTTCTGAGCAGTGCCCTCTTAATCCTCTTGTATTTTATTGTATTGTAAAGCGTTGCGTAAACTGTTGGCGCTATATAAATTCTGTATAATAATAAAGCAGGGCTTGACAAATTTTGCTTTGAATCTAGGAGTCAGACAGGAGCTATATATTTTTTTTTTTATTACAAACAAAGCTTACGGATATAACTTGTCCTTAACTCTTTCACAGCGAGAGCCATTTTTGCGTGGGTTTTTTTTTTATTTATTTTTTTAACATGTCTAAAAAATTAGTTTTAGGCCTGAAGATTACATAAAACCCCCCAAACATGATATATTTTCTGAAAGCAGACACCCTAGAGCAGGGGTGTCAAACTGGCGGCCCTCTACCTATTGCGGTACTAGAAGTCCCGTTATGCCTCTGCCTATGGGAGTCATGCTTGTAACTGTCAGCCTTGCAATGCCTCATGGGACTTGTATTTCTGCAACAGCTGGAGGGCTGCCAGTTTGACACCTGTGCCCTAGAGAATAAAATAGTGGTAGTTCCAATTTTTATGTCACACGATATTACCGCAAAATTTCAGTAAAAACATTAAATTTAATTTAGGGGGCACAAAAATACAATAAATTACCTAATTTTTTGGTAAAATATAAAAGCTGAGGTTGCGCCGAGTAAATAGATACTCAACGTGTCAAACCTTAAACATGTCAGTACCCTATATTTTCCATAGGCAAGGCTTTAACTACTTGCCGACCAGCCGCCACCGTTTTACTGCGGCAGGTTGACTCGGCTGGGCAAATCGATGTTGTCTTGCGTTGATTCCAATTGTGGCCACTAGGGGCGCGCGCCGGCGGGCACGATAACCGCCGGGCACCCGCGATCGCTCATGACAGTCAGATCCCGGTTCTTTCAGGGAAGAGGCGACTGATCGTGTGTTCATACAATGTATGAACACCGATCAGTCCCATCCCCTCCTTCAGTTAGAACACAATTAACCCTTTCATCGCCCCCTAGTTGTTAACCCCTTCCCTGCCAGTGACATTTTTACGGTAGTCGGTGCATTTTTATAGCCATATTGTCAAAAGTGCTCGATCTGTCCGCCATAATGTCGCAGTCCTAATAAATGATGCAGATCGCCGCCATTACTAGTAAAAAAAATAGGATTTTTGTACTCACCGTAAAATCCTTTTCTCTGTAGTTCACTGACTGACACAGCTCCTTTACTGTAGACCAGGGGTCCTCAAACTATGGCCTGCGGGCCGCATACGGCCCGCCAAGGCGATTTAGCCGGCCCGCGGCACGTACTGCCCCTTTAATAAGATCGCAACACTTCCCCTCCGCAGCACTCCCCCCCCTCCCCTAACTTATTCACACACGACATGATGCACGATGGGTCCAGACAAAGGGCGGGACTTTTCAAGTTAAGAAGCGGGTAATTGGTTACTAGGCAGGGGGGCGGTCCCAGCAATTAATCATCTGCCTTTCACTTGAAAGGTCCCGCGCTTTGTCCGGACCTGCCGTGCATCGCGTCTTGTGTGAATAAGGTAGGGGAGGGGGGAGTGCTGTGGAGGGGAAGTGCTGTGATGGGGTAGTGCTGTGATTTAATGGAAGGGACACTGTAATATCGCTGGAGGGATCTGTGATTGGGGGGGATCTGTAATGGGGGAGTCTGTGGTGCGAGGGATCTGTGATCAGGAACTTTGTGATTTACTGGGCTCTGTGATGGAGAGGAGTCTGATGGAGGGATCTGTGATGGGAAGAGTCTGTCATGGAGAGGGATCTGTAATGGGAAGAGTCTGTCATGGAGCATTCGTGTATATTTTTTTCAAACTAGTCCGGCCCCCCAACAGTCTGAGGGACCGTGAACTGGCCCCCTGTTTAAAAAGTTTGAAGACCCCTGCTGTAGACCATCAGGTTGTTACGCCACCTTCAGGAGAGAACTAGGCAGAACGTGTTAACATGTACAAAAAAATAGAACTTTCTAGTTCCGCCCAAGGGGCAGTCCCTTCAGTAACAACCCCCCAGCCTGCAGCCTCAGTACGTCAACAAGCAGTATAATGTAAAAAACAGGAGGGAAGGGTGCTGTGTCAGTCCATGGACGTCAGAGAAAAGGATTTTATGGTGAGTACAAAAGAATCCTATTTTTCTCTTATGTTCACTGACTGACACCGCTCCTTTACTGTAGACCATCAGGACGTCCCCAAGCAGTGTCAAAACGAGGGGTGGCAAACGGTATAAAAACTTCACCCACAAAAACAGAAGTGCTCCCTAACAGGGGAGACACCCCTTATCCAACCGCATCAGAACTTGCGGTAACAATGCAACAGTGCATTTACTTAACTATTTCTTGTCCAAAACCCAGAATAAAATTAAGTGCAATTGCCAATTACATGGCAGCCTGCAAAACTTTGCAGCCAAAACAGGCATCAGTCGATGCACTGACATCTATCTTGTAGAATTTTGTAAAAGTGTGAACAGACGACCAGTCGCCGCTTTACACACTTGAGCGACAGACGCTTGAAGTCGGAAGGCCCAAGAGATTCCAATTGCCCTGGTGGAATGGGCTATGACCGGAAAGAGGGGCACCTGCCCCTTCAAGGTGCAGGCCTGAACTACAATCTGTCTGATCCACCTGGAAATGGTGGCCGACGAGACCGCCATGCCTTGTTTCGGACCAGCCAACGAAACAGAGATTCTGACTTCCGAAAGGGAGCCGTGGCAGACAAATATACCCTTAAAGCTCGGACCACGTCCAAGGAATGGAGGGCCACCTCCTTAGGATGTGTTTGGTTAGGGCACAGAGATGGTAATGCAATGTCTTCCTTGATGTGGAACGCCAAAACCACCGTCGACAGAAAGGAAGGTTGCGGACGCAACACCGCCTTATCCTTATGGATAACCAGATAAGGTGACTTGCAAGACAATGCCGCCAGTTCTGAAACCCTCCTGGCCGATGTAAAGGCCACTAGAAAGACCACTTCCTGGGAAAAAGTCAACAAGGGAATCTCTCTGATATCCTCAAACGGCGGCTTTTGAAGCGCCGACAACACCAGGTTCAGATCCCACGGGGGTAACGGTGAACGCACCGTAGGAACTACATGCCGAACCCCCTGAACAAAGGTGCTCACTAGAGAGTAAGACGCCAGGGGTCGCTGAAAAAAGACAGCCAAAGCTGATATTTGTCCTTTAATGGTGCTTAAAGCCAATTTCTGGTCCACTCCTTGCTGCAGAAATAGCAGGATCCTAGATAGGATGGCGTCCGCGCTCCTATTCCATTTCTCCTCACACATAGAGGTGTAGGCCTTCCAGGTAAGTCTATATATCTTCCGAAAAGAAGATTTCCGTGCTCTCAACATAGTTGAAATCACAGAGTCCGATAGGCCCCGGTTCCTTAGCACCTGGTTCTCAACAGCCATGCCGTTAAAACCAGCGATGGTAAAGCAGGATGGAGAATCGGACCTTGAGACAAGAGGTCCTCTCGTAACGGCAGTGGCCAGGGGGCGTCCGCCACCAGGCGCACTAGGTCTGCGTACCAGGGACGCTGATGCCAATCTGGGGCAATCGGAATTACTGGAATCCCCTCGGCCTCCACTCTGCGGAGCAGACGTGGTAGTAGCTTGAGCGGAGGAAAGTCATAGATCAGTTGGCACTGACCCCACGGAGCCACTGACGCGTCTGCCCAAGAAACTCTTCTCCTGGACACGAACCTCGGCAACTTCCGATTGAGACGGGAAGCCAGGAGATCCACGCCTGGTGTGCCCCATCGCAGGCACAGTAGAGGACGTGTGTACCTTTTTAGCTCCTGACTCGCAGGGCTGCATTGCTTCTCTCCCCAGTACTCTCCCCTATTTTCCCCCTGGCTCTCACCCTTGTCCCCCCTGGCTCCCCCGGTTCTCCTCTTCCCCCCCCCCCCCCCTCCATCCAGCGGGGCCCAAATCCATCACGAGCCCCCTCCGCCAGACACCTCCTCCCGCAGCCGCCGCCTGGCAAGTCCGAGGCTGCGGCCTAGCATCACCCATCCTACGGTCCCCCCCTCTGGCACCTCCTTCACAGACCGGCTCACCGAGCTACATCCGAGCCCTCCACCCGCCACTGAGGCCATTCATCCGCCGCCGGCGGAACCCCCCTCCACCCACAGCCGCCGACAGGAAAGTCCGCGGCTGCAGCCTAGCCACATTCTATTCCCCTTCCAGCATCCGGATCACCAAGGAGCCACCCTACGGCACTGTTAACAACCCACTCGCGGAGCTCCCCAGAGGAGTCAGCGGGCCCCGAAGCAGCACTAGCTGCTACCTGCCCAGCAGGATAGACCGCGGCTTTGGCCTGGACCCGGCCGCGGCGGCCATCTTGGGACACCCAGCCTCAGCCCTCAAACCCCTCTCCCGGCCCCCTGGAATATTCTGACCCGGGATAACTACCGGATTGCATCCACTCACGGGTCACCTGCCTGTGGCTCCCACTGGGTCACTCACAAAAGGCAGCCGGGAGTACGAAATGGATATTCGGCCCAGTAAGTAGCGGCCATCTTGATACACCCAGAGCTTCTCCCCCCAACACTGACAAAAAAATTTTTTCTCTCTATTCCTACTGATTCCCCACCCCACCCCCATTACTGTCTTTACAATACTCTTCAATAACTCTACTACTTATTACTGATCTCCCCCCCCCCCCCCGATGTACTCAGGCTACCCCAACCTACAGCATCGACCGCCGCCACTACGCGATCTCCCCAGACCCACACACACGGCCAAGCATATTGGACGTGTGCGATAGGCCCCCCCAGCCTCACCACTTCGCAGAGCAATCCGCACACATGGTCCAGGGAAGCGGACGTGTGTGACGGGAGCCCTGACCTCATCGCTTCACAGAGCAATCCACACATACGGTCAAGCGTAACGGACGTGTGTGGCAGGAGCTCTGGCCATACAGGAACCCCCTTGGACTCTGGCGTTTTGCTCCTCCAGCAAACGTTAACCTGACGACCTGCGGCTTCCCCGGGACCCCACTCTCCCCAAGCTCAGATCCCCCAGCTCACCATCGCTTCACCCGCAGCTGCCGACTGCCGCCATCCGGGCGCCCATTTCTAGACTGTTAGAACTGCAGGACAGACCGCAGCTGTGGCCTAGCTCTGGCCATCACTCTACACCCTCCCCAAGTCTCTCTCCAGTGGGCCCGCGTGTGCTGACCGGGTAAGTACATCAGGGCACCACCAACTAGTAGCAAGTTGATCCAGGGTTTACTCGATCGCCCCTCGGGGGGTCAGGAAGGAATTTTTCCCCTGCTGTAGCAATTGGCCAGACTCGGCTGGTGGTTTTTGCCTTCCTCTGGACCAACGGGGGGGGGGGGGGGGGCGGTTTAGGTCATTAGGCCCTATTCATCATCCCCATCACCTTTTCCTCCCATCATGTGCATCTTTAAATACTCAGCGGACGCCCTCCACAGACTAAGGAATACCACCCCAACACTTCCAACCTCCACCCAAAAAATACTACAAAAAGAACAACTGCTTAGGATCTATCGACTATCAAAACCACGAAGACACCACTTCATCTACAAGATTTATCATGCGCCTTGATTAACACCAGATCGGCAGTCAAGCACAGACAGGAAATTCACGATTTCATCACGCAAAACGACATAGACTGCCTCTTTATCACGGAAAGCGGGCTAACACCGGATTGTAACACCGTCCTAACGGAACTAGTACCTGGGAACTACCGCATCTTAACTGAGCACAGAATAGGACAAAGAGGAGGAGGCCTAGCAGTTATCTTCAAATCGCACCTCTCTCTTACCAAACCAACCCTACAGAACTCATTGCCATTCATGGAAACACTCACCCTGCAACTCCAAACAACACCCCAGGACACCATTCACATACTGTTATGCTACAGACCACCAGGACCAAAGACAAATCTCCTCACACCCTTCGCCGAATTCTTCTCGACATACACTTTAAAAACCAAAACGTTTTTACTACTCGGGGACTTTAACCTCTGGGCTAACGCCACTCAGGACCCCATCGCCACCGCCTGCATCAACCAATTGGAAGAACTAGGTTTGCAGCAACTGATGCCCCCATGCTGGGATCGGGTCACATTCTTGACCTCATCTTCAAACAAAATATGGACATCAACATACTGGACAACATGCCGTTACCATGGACGGACCACCACGCTATCAAATTCAAATTTACCACCAGCACCATCTCCCAAAAACCGGAAGACTCAACAAAAACATACTGGACAAGATCTCAGAAGAAACTACACTCGAAACTTTTCAAAACCACTCTATCAAAAAAAATTGGAACGCTAAAGCATAACCACTCAACGGAACAAACGCTCAACTCCTTTAAACAAAATATTACTACAAACAGCGGACACAGTCGCTCCGAGACGCAGAGCACACATCCGTAAAAACAACTCTGGCTGGTTTAATGACACTCTTACTCTACTGAAGCAAGAACGCAGAAGAGCTGAAGGAGCCTGGAGAAGAAACCCAACGGAGGAAAACCACACAAACTACAAAGCACTCACTAAGAAATATCACAAAGCAATTTTTAAAGCAAAAAAGGAACATTTCTCAAACACCATAAAAAAAGCCCTAAACCGGCCTCGTGAACTCTTCAAACTGGTCACTCGGACCATGAACCCTACCTGTCTAGAGCCTCCAGCAAACGAAACCCAAGAGTTCTGTAATGAGCTATCGGATTTTTTATCAACAAAATCGAAAATATTCGGGAAATAATTCAACAGAAAAAAACAACCAACTTCACACAGCCAAAGCAAACAGAGGAAATCAATACGAACATTATACAACTAGCAAAATTTTCGCTGGTCCCGATCACCATTGACACCACCAAAAACATCATCAGAAGCCTCAGAGACACTACATCTTCAAATGACATAATTCCCACAAAACTCCTGAAAGAATGTACCGACATCTTAGCTCCTACCATTACACACATTGTAAATCTATCATTCAAAGAAGGTATGGTTCCGAACTCCCTCAAGCAAGGTATAATCAAACCCCTCCTAAAGAAACCCAATCTTGACCCCAAGGACCCAAATTACCGCAGACCGGTAACAAGCCTCAACACCATTTCCAAGATCATGGAGAAAGCAGTAGTACAACAGCTACAAGGCCATTTGGACACTTACAAACTCTTGGATCCACTACAATCAGGCTTCCGCCCAGGCCATGGCACAGAAACAGCACTTCTCAAAATATGGGATGACGTCCTCGAAGCCGCAGATGACGGAGAATCATGTCTCCTGGTGCTGCTGGACCTCAGTGCAGCATTCGACACAGTAGACCACAAAACTCTACTCATTCGTCTTAAAGAAGTAGCAGGAGTCGCAGACCCTGACCTTCCTTGGTTCGCTTCCTTTCTTGAGAATCGTTCTCAGACCGTGAAATTAGGAGCCTTCACCTCTGAAACTCGCGCAATTTCTTGCGGAGTCCCTCAAGGATCACCACTGTCACCCCTGCTCTTTTAACATCTACCTCCGCCCACTCCTAAAAATCATTAGCAAACAGGACTTGTGCTACCACTCATACGCTGAATGACACCCAACTCTACTTTCGTATCATTGGAAAAAAAGACCAATATTACGGATTGGAAAAGTGCCTCACATTGATCGATGATTGGATGACAGAGTTCACTTAAACTCAACGGATCCAAAACAGAACTGCTTCTCCTTCACGCTAATCGAAAGACAAAAACTAAAACCTCTTGGACACCACCCACCATTCTCGGACAGACCATCACCCCGAGCACCAAAGTCAAGTCTCTGAGTCATCTTTGACTCAGAGATGTCGATGGACGCTCAAATAGGATCAGTAATCAGCGGATCTCATCATCTCCTCCGCCTGCTGCGTAGACTCATTCCCTTCATCCCAGAAGAGGACACAGCAGTAGTAGTTGGATCAATTATCAACTCCCGACTCGACTACGCAAATTCCCTCTACCTCGGACTACCCAAATTCCCTCTACCTCGGACTACCCAAATACCAGATGTCACGCCTACAAGTCGTCCAGAACACGGCAGCCAGACTGATAACAGGAAAAAAAACCTGGGAACCCATCACCCCTGCACTGAGGACCCTTCATTGGTTAACCGTAAAGGATCGGGTCACATTCAAGACCCTCTGTCTCACCCACAAGTGCACACAAGGAATCGCTCCGCGATATTTATGCGAGAAGATAAAGCATTACACCCCCAAACACAGTCTCCGATCAACAAACCAAAATCTCCTTCACATCCCCAAATTTCGCTACAAATCAAAGGGAGAACGAAGATTTGCAGTCCAAGGACCACGGCTATGGAACGCGCTACCCACGGATATCCGAATGGAAGAAAACCATCGGGCCTTTGGGGAAAAACTTAAGACCCACCTCCTCTGATGGATCATGAAGCTACTGGATGCAAAGCGCCTTGAGGCGATTTAGTTCGCATTTGTTAGCGCTATACAAGTTTTTCACTCACTCACTCAACACTTCCGGATGCAGCGGCCATTCTCCTGGGTCCAGCATCTGGCGACTTAGGTAGTTCGCCTGCCAGTTCTCCACTTTCGGGATGTAAATGGCCGATAGGGCCGGTACATGTCGCTCTGCCCACTGAAGAATGTGAGTGACCTCCCGTGCGGCGGCCGAGCTTCTTGTTCCTCCTTGACAATTGACATATGCCACTGCCGTGGCGTTGTCTGACTGGAACCTGATTGGAAGCCCTCGAAGTCTCATTGACCATGTGGAGAGGCATAGCCTGGTAGCTCGAGCACATTGATCAGTAACTTGGATTCATCCTCCGACCAGAGGCCCTGGGACAACTGTACTCCCAGCACCCCACCCCAGCCGGTCAGGCTGGCGTCCGTTGTGATCACTGTCCAACGTAGAGGTAGGAACGACTTCCCGGACCAAAGTGCTGGGGATCTCGGCCACCAGAGCAGGGAGTCCCTGTCTGACTGGCTCACTTGAATCTGCCGATCCAGGGATAACGGAGATTTGTCCCATTTCGTCAAGATCTCCTTCTGCAAGGCTCTGGTGTGAAACCGGCCTACGGCACTGCCTCGAAGGAGGCCACCATGAGCCCCAGGACTCGCATGCAGAAGCGTAGCGACGACCACCTGCGGTTCATCGACAGTTTTACTGCGGCTCAGTCTGCAGCTAGTCTGGAAGGAGAAACACTCTCGCTTCCACGGACTCCAGCAGTAAGCCTAGGTACTCCAAACGTTTAGTCGGTATGAACACCGACATTTTTATGTTCAACAGCCACCCAAAATCCTGCAGGGTCTGCATGGTGATCGCCACATCATCCTCTAATTCTGAGGCGGAAGACGCTCTCAGGAGGAGACCGTCTAGGTAGCCTATGATCGCGATTACCCGTTGTCGCATCAACGCCAGAACTGGAGCCAATACCTTGGTAAAAACTCGGGGGGGGGGGGGGCTGATGTCAAGCCAAAGGGGAGAGCCACAAACTGGTAGTGGGCGTCCCCAACTGCAAATTGCAGAACTTCTGATGCCGAAGGCATATGGGCATGTGCAGGTACGCATCCTGCATGTCCAAGGACGCCAGGAAGTCCCCTTGATGGAGTGCAGCGACTACTGAGCGAACTAATTCCATTCTGTACTTTCACAAAGCAATTGAGGGCTTTTAGGTCCAAGATTGGACGTACCCCTTCCTTTTTGGGAACTACAAACAGATTGAAGTAGAACCCCTGGAATATTTCCGGCTCTGGAACAGGTACTATCACCCCGTGACTCAGCAGGTCCCTTACAGCCCCAATGAGGGCCTCCCGGCGAGCCGGGAGTACGGGTATGCTGGAGGGGAACAATCTGGTGGCCAAGAGAGGAACTCTATCCTGTAGCCAGAGGAAATCAGTTCGCCAGACCCATTGGTCGGACAGCCGAGAGGCCCACCGGGCTGCAAACTCCCGAAGGCGACCCCCCCCCACCCACCCGTGAGACGGGCGGGGGCAAACCTTCATGCGGTAGCACTTTTGCTCGCAGGCCTGCGGCTCCAGGGAGGCTTTTGTCTTTCAGAGGTTGGGCTGGGGACATTTAGCTGAAGCCCCGGAGGGACGAAAAAAGCCGATTGTGAGCGGAAAACGAGGGCTCTTGCCTACGCCGTGACTTCTTAGCCTTCCTGGCCTGCGGGAGTAAGGTACTCTTCCCACCGGAGGCGTTCTTAATGATGTCATCCAACGAGGCTCCAAAGAGCTATTCGCCAAGGAAGGGTAGACCTGTCAGGGCTTTTTTTAGATGCCTGGTCCGCAGACCAGCATTTTAGCCAAATCAGGCGCCTCAGCACCACTGCTGACACAGAAGCCCTGGATAACAGAGGGAGGGTATCCAGGGCCGCGTCACAAACGTACTTAGGCCTTGCACTAACTGGTCTGCTAGGTCCACGCAGACAGGAGAAGCCTGTTGTTCCCCCAATTCGCGGTGCAAAAGTTTTGCCCACTTGGTCAAGTGTCTGACACAAGTGCGGAGGCCAGTACTGGTTGCATTGCTGACCCCACAACCGTAAATAAGGAACAGGCCACTGCCTTGGCCTTCCTGTTCGTGGGGTCCTTAAAGGCAGGAGTCCCCTCTACCGGGATCGTGGTTACTCTATTTAACCTGGATACAGGGGGTCCACGACTGGAGGAGCCGACCATATTTTAAGAAGGCTCTCCTCAAAGGGGTGACACACCGCCATATATTTTGGGACTGGAAAGGTCCGTTGCGGTCGCCCCTATTCCTTGTATATGAACTTATTTAAATAAGTCGGATACGGAAACACCTTGGGTGTACGGACTGGCTTACGGGACGCAAAAGGGACCACTACTTCAGCAGAGGAATCTGCCGTATCCCGAATATTCAGGGTATCGCGCACAGCTGTGAGAAGTGCTCCCACTAACGCTTTTTCGCGCGTGGACCCGGACTGGGACTCGCCCTCACTGTCCGATCGGTCCTGGTCAGCGCCATCTGAAATGACAGAGCAGGGGTCACTAGCCTCAGCGGGGCCTGAGTCTGCGTCCGAGCTCTCCCCGAAGGGGGAGGCCACTTTTTACCACCTTATGCACCGTCTCCATCTTGACAACGAACAAGTTAAGGACCGCCGACAAAGCGTCCAGAGGCACTGCACTGTCTGCAGGCGAACCGGTTGCAATTGCCTGGATTTCGGGGAAAGAAACACCAGTTTCTGAAGCCATGCTGACCCACCCTGTCTGCCACCTGTTGGGGACTTGGGAGGGTGGGACCGTTCACTGTCCTAACTGCTGCAGGCTCAGGGGCCCCCACCGCAGGACTGACTACCCTAACCAAGTTCTGCGCTGTCCAGCTAGGTGTGCCTGTGTCCTGTGTGAGCTCCCAGGTGTCTGTGAGAGGAAACCGCGCTGTTTTGAGCCTCGGGGATCAGCGCTGGGCCTAAAAAGCATGCTAGGCTACAACAAAATGGGTGCAGAGCGTCCAGTATAAAGGACATAATCACAGGTAAAATGGCCGCCGAACTACAGGAAAATGGTTCCAGACCATGCGGTCCCCCTGGACACACCAAAAATGTCCGCCAAACAACTGTATGCAGAGAGAGACTGTGAAAAAAGGCAGAGGAAATGGCAGCAGACAGCTACATAGTTACATAGTTAGTCAGGTTGAAAAAAGACAAAGTCCATCCAGTTTAACCATAAAAAAATAAATAAATAAAATAAAAAATATCATACAATCCCATATACCCACAGTTGATCCAGAGGAAGGCAAAAAAAAACCAGCAGACCACGATCCAATTTGCTACAGCAGGGGGGAAAAAAATCCTTCTAGATCCCCCGAGAGGCAATCGGATTTACCCTGGATCAACTTTACCTATAAATCAAGAAAAGGCAGGTGATCCATTGAGACCCATAAATGCCATACCCATGCCTCCATCCCTGGTACATTGAAAATGAAAAGAGAAAATGGGCTGTGGGACTTTAAATGAGGCATGGATGGGCGTAGGAAAAAGTCTAGGATATCAAGAATGAGTAGACATCACTGTCCCGTTGGGGAATAGTCTGTAGCCATATATACATGCTGCATAGTCAGTCTAAAGAATGGAGATCAAGGCATGGATATAAATATAAAAATGTATTGTATCATGGTAAAAGTACACATGGATCATGCAAACAAAGGCATAGTATAAATAGGGGTTATCACAAAAACATGATCAAAATTCACTGTTGAGACATGGCTGAAGCAAGTAATGACAGTTAAATGGACATACAGAAACAGTGAAAATGATTATCCGGTTAAAAAGTCAAGAATACACTTAATAGATTCATAGTTGGGCAAGCTTTACTTGACATGCCAGAGCATGGACTAATGGATGGGCATGGGGAAAAGGGTCTAAGATATCAAAAATTGGTAAACATCACTGTCCCGTTGGGGAGTGGTCTGTAGCCAGGTATACATGCTGCATAGTCAGTCTAAAGAATGGAGATCTGTATCATGGTAAAAGTACACATAGATCATGCAAACAAAGGCATAATGTAAATAGAAGTTATCACATAGACATAATCGCAATTCATTGTTGAGACATGGCTGGAGCAAGTAGTGACAGTTAAATGGACATACAGAAACAGTGAAATTAATTATCCAATTGAAATGTCAAGAATACACTTTGTAGATTCGTAGTTGGGCAGGCTTTACTTGGCATCCCTGAGCATGGACTCGACGCGTTTCTTGGCGTTTAAAGCCAGTCATCAGGAGTGGGGTGCATGTCATTTGACAATGGCAAAACCCGGAATGGGGTTGTCCCAAGCATTTGAAATATGGCGTAGAATGGTGGTCCTGGATACAGTGTCTCACCCGGGGCTGAGGCGGGGAAGGCCCCCCAATAAACACTTCAACGGCCACTCGATCAAGAGGAGAGTCAAAGAGAAGATGGCATGGGACATCCATCAAGGAGAAACCCGGACAGTTTCACAGACATCCATCTGATGAGAGGTTCCAGTTGCTCTCTTTCTCTACACTTCAAGCATTCTGCTCTTGCACCCTGTCTGTGCCTCTCCGTCAGTTTGGTGCTGTGCCGTGGCTGTCCGGGTTTCTCCTTGATGGATGTCCCATGCCATCTTCTCTTTGACTCTCCTCTTGATCGAGTGGCCGTTGAAGTGTTTATTGGGGGGCCTTCCCCGCCTCAGCCCCGGGTGAGACACTGTATCCAGGACCACCATTCTACGCCATATTTCAAATGCTTGGGACAACCCCATTCCGGGTTTTGCCATTGTCAAATGACATGCACCCCACTCCTGATGACTGGCTTTAAACGCCAAGAAACGTGTCGAGTCCATGCTCAGGGATGCCAAGTAAAGCCTGCCCAACTACGAATCTACAAAGTGTATTCTTGACATTTCAATTGGATAATTAATTTCACTGTTTCTGTATGTCCATTTAACTGTCACTACTTGCTCCAGCCATGTCTCAACAATGAATTGCGATTATGTCTATGTGATAACTTCTATTTACATTATGCCTTTGTTTGCATGATCTATGTGTACTTTTACCATGATACAGATCTCCATTCTTTAGACTGACTATGCAGCATGTATACCTGGCTACAGACCACTCCCCAACGGGACAGTGATGTTTACCAATTTTTGATATCTTAGACCCTTTTCCCCATGCCCATCCATTAGTCCATGCTCTGGCATGTCAAGTAAAGCTTGCCCAACTATGAATCTATTAAGTGTATTCTTGACTTTTTAACCGGATAATCATTTTCACTGTTTCTGTATGTCCATTTAACTGTCATTACTTGCTTCAGCCATGTCTCAACAGTGAATTTTGATCATGTTTTTGTGATAACCCCTATTTATACTATGCCTTTGTTTGCATGATCCATGTGTACTTTTACCATGATACAATACATTTTTATATTTATATCCATGCCTTGATCTCCATTCTTTAGACTGACTATGCAGCATGTATATATGGCTACAGACTATTCCCCAACGGGACAGTGATGTCTACTCATTCTTGATATCCTAGACTTTTTCCTACGCCCATCCATGCCTCATTTAAAGTCCCACAGCCCATTTTCTCTTTTCATTTTCAATTTACCTATAAATGTTAGTACTCAGTTATATTATGTACATTTAGGAAAGTATCCAGGCCTTTCTTAAAGCAATCTACTGACCTGGCCAGAACCACCTCTGGAGGGAGTCTGTTCCACATTTTTACAGCTCTTGCTGTGAAGAAACCTTTCCGTATTTGGAGATTAAATTTATTTTCCTATAGACGTAAAGCGTGCCCCCTTGTCTTTTGACCGTAAAGTGAATAACTCCACACCAAGTTCACTATATGGACCCCTTATATATTTGTACATGTTAATCATATCCCCCCTTATTCTCCTCTTCTCAAGAGTGAATAAATTCAGTTCCTCTAATCTTTCCTCATAGCTGAGCTCCTCCATGCCTCTTATCAGTTTGGTTGCCCTTCTCTGCACTTTCTCCAGTTCCCCGATATCCTTTGAGAACTGGTGCCCAAAACTGCACTGCATATTCCAGATGAGGTCTTACTAATGATTTGAACAGGGGCAAAATGATATCTCTCTGGAGTCCATACCTCTCTTAATACAAGACAGGACTTTGCTCGCTTTGGAAACCGCAGCTTGGCATTGCATGCCATTATTGAGCTTTTGATCTACGAAAACCCCCAGATCCTTCTCCACTATGGATCCCCCCTAGTATGTATGATGCATTCATATTCTTAGCCCCCAAGTGCATAACTTTACATTTATCAACATTAAACCTCATCTGCCACATAGTCGCCCAATTAGACAGAGCATTGAGGTCGGTTTGTAAATTGGCGACATCCTGTAAGGACGTTATTCCACTGCATAGCTTGGTGTCATCTGCAAAGACAGAAATTTTGTTTTTGATCCCAGACCCAATATCATTTATATAGATAGATATTAAAAAGTAAGTGTCCCAACACTGAACCTTGGGGTACACCACTGAGAACCTTAGACCATTCAGAGTAAGAATCATTAACCACTACTCTCTGAATTCTGTCTTTTAGACAGTTTTCTATCCATTTACAAACTGATATTTCCAATCCTGTAGACTTTACCTTACACACGAGCCGTGTGTGGGGAACTGTATCGAACGCTTTTGCAAAATCCAAGTATACCACGTCCACCGCCACCCCTCTGTCCAAGGTTTTACTTGCCTCTTCATAAAAAGAAATCAGGTTTGTCTGACAACTTCTGTCTTTCATGAATCCATGCTGTCTGTTGCTTAAATCATTTTTTTCCTGCAAGAACTCATCTATGTGGTCTTTTATTAATCTCTCCAGTATCTTCCAAACTATAGAAGTTAAACTAACAGGTCTATAGTTACTTGTTAAAGACTTTGTTCCCTTTTTAAATATAGGCACCACATTGGCCCTGCACCAATCCAGTGGTACTATTCCTGCCATTGAGTCCCTAAAAATTAGATACAATGGCGTTGAAATTACAGAGCTCAATTCTTTTAGGATCCGTGGGTGGATGCCATCTGGTCCAGGTGCTTTATCCACCTTTATTCTGTCTAAATATTTCTGGACCATATCACTTTTGAGCCATTGTGGATTTGGGGCTGTGTCACTACCACCCCCATTATGGACATGATCTCCCCCATGTTCCATTGTATACACAGAGCTGAAGAAAGTATTTAATTAGCCTTCTCTTTGTCCCCAGTCACCCACTCTAGATTATTTTGTAAAGGGCCTACATGCTCAGACTTGACCTTTTTACTATTTAATATATTTGAAGAATTTTTGCAATCGGTCGTTCGTTTTTGAATTTTTGCATCCTCGATTTCCTTTTTACTATATCCTGTTTATATTCTTTGTAACATTTAAACGACACTAGTGTTTCTTCATTTTTATATTTTTTAAAAGCTCTTTTCTTATTGTTTTATAGCTTTTTTTAACTTTAACCGTGAGCCACATAGGTTTTATTTTTAGCCTTTTAAACTTATTGCCCATGGGAATATACTTTGCAGTGAGGTCCCAAACAGTCTTTTTGAAGCATTCCCATTTCTGTTCTGTGTTAATCGATGCCAATATTCCCTCCCCAGTCTAAGTCCTGGAGAGCAGCCCTCATCCTTGGAAAATTTGCTTTATTGAAATTAAGTGTTTATCTTTCCTGCATGTATTTCTTGCTTTCAGCTAACATCAAATGAAATCATGTTATGGTCACTGCTACCCAGGTGTTCCATTATCTGAACATTAGTAATACACTCTGCATGGTTTGAGATTACCAGGTCCAACAGAGCATCAATCCTAGTTGGGGCCTCAATAAACTGGACCATAAAATTGTCCTGCAATAGGCTTATAAATTTTTGCCCTTTAACTGTCCCAGCAGTGCCATTACGCCAGTC
This sequence comes from Rana muscosa, assembly GCA_029206835.1. Taxonomy (NCBI): domain Eukaryota; kingdom Metazoa; phylum Chordata; class Amphibia; order Anura; family Ranidae; genus Rana; species Rana muscosa. The sequence goes on from CM055126.1 coordinate 131,324,330, forward strand.
AATTTCTGAGTAGTTAAAATCCCCCATTATTATCACCATCCCAGCCCTTGCAGCCCTTTCCATCTGTGCAAGGAGTTGAGTCTCTACCTCCTCATTAACATTGGGTGGTCTATAACAAACTCCAATGATTAACTTTGAACTACGCACATCTGTATGCCGTTCCACCCATAATGCTTCAGCCTCATCACACTCTCCATCAACCAGGTCCTCTTTTACACTCGCTTTGAGATCACTTCTCACATAGAGACAGACCCTGCCACCTTTCCTTTTTACCCTTTCTCTCTGAAAGAGAGTGCATAGCCAGGAATATTAATAACCCAGTCATGTGAGGATTGAAGCCAAGTTTCAGCGATTATGTCATAGCTCTCCTCATGCACCAGAGCTTCCAACTCACCTATTTTGCTTGGCAGACTTCTGGCATTGGTGAACAAACACTTTTAATGTGTTACAGCGCTACAGCGATCAGCATATTGGACCTCCAGACACCCAGGGCACAGCCACCCAGCGCAGCCCCCCACCCAAGGTGAGAGCCCCCCAGGGGGCACCTGTCTATGTGGCACACACACCGCTCAGCAGCCCATGCAGCATCCCCCACAGGGGGGGGATAAGGACGGAGAGGGAGGATTGGGACCCCCGAATCGATCTCCTCCCCAGGGAATGCCCAGCTGCTCAGCCCCACCGAGGCAGGGAGAGCTGTACTTACCATTCCGGACGAGCTGGGGACATTCCATCACAGACCCACTCTCCGATCAGTACAGGGTGGCTGCTGGCCCGGCACACTGTGACGCAGACATCAGTAGCCCGGTCATATGTGTGCCCCGGAGCATTGCGCTCACCGGCCGCTCCTGGAGCCTGTGGGGCATGTCGTGGCCGACCCAGCACGGAGCTCTGGTCTGCACGTGCTCGCTGGCCAGGCTGGGGGGAGACTACAAGGATAAGGGTATCCCAGCCTGTCACCCAGCCGGCTGTTGATGGCAGATCCCAGGATCTTAATCTTGCGTAAAAAGCAAACTTCTGCAGAAAAAATCCACGGACCAATGGGCCCACATGGTTCCTAGGTCCTTTTCCTTCACTAGGCAGTAAAAAAACCTGAGGATGCAGGCTGGGGGGTTGTTGCTTACTGAAGGGACCGCCCCTTGGTCGGAACTAGAAAGTTCTGTTTTTTTGTACATGTTAACATGTTCTGCCAAGTCCTCTCCTGAAGGTGGCGTAACAACCCGATGTTCTACAGTAAAGGAGCTGTGCCAGTCAGTGAATGCAAGAGAAAAATAAATAATAAAAATGCCATAAAACTACCCCCTATTTTGTAGACGCTATAACTGTTGCGCAAACCAATCAATATACGCTGCTTGCAATTTTTTTTACCAAAAATATGTAGAAGAATACATATCGGCTTAAACTGAGGAAACAATTAGGTTTTTTGAAAAAAAATGTGAGATATTTATTATAGCAAAGCGTAAAAAATATTGCTTTTTTTTTTTTTTTTTCAAAATTATCGCTTTTTTTTTTGTTTTATAGCGCAAAAAATAAAAACCGCAGAGGTGATCAAATACCACCAAAAGAAAGCTCTATTTGTGGGGAAAAAAAGGACATCAATTTTGTTTGGGTACAGCGTCGCTCAATTGTCAGTTAAAGCTACGCAGTGCCGAATTGCAAAAAGTGCTCTGGTCAGGAAGGGGGTAAATGCTTCCGGGGCTGAAGTGGTTAAAAGCCCCCTATAGGTCATCATTTTAGCGTTACAAAGGAGGTCTTGTGCTAGAATTATTGCTCTCATTCCGGCGTGCTTGGCAATATGTAACATGTATCGCAATCTACGGTTTCAGGAGTAGGCGCCCTGCCGCATGCGTTTTGTACGTGCGTACATGTGGGGGGGGGGCACAATTTGTTTGTTTAAGGCGGGGTTTTTATGTGTAACTTAAGGTTTCGTTTTTTATTTTATTTTGTATTCCATCACATAGAGGACAAAGTCTTGTGATTTTTTTTTTTTTTTTTTTATATATAATATTATATATAATAAGATGTGTTCCTAAAGTAGAACTCTCATAACCATTAAAAAAATGAAATGCAGGTCCATTCATTCATGTCTACCTGCAGTAGCTTCTCCAATAAAACCATATTAAAATGTGATTAAAATACATTTATTTCTTGCTTTCTACCTTCTGCGATCTTTCCCTGATGGTTGACCATGCTATCTCAGCAATGACACAAGCTAGAAAGTTGGGGGAAAGTACTGCATGTGCTATGTAGCTTTGGGGATGTGAAAATGTTTTAAATGTGTAATGGTTTTTGTTCTAGAAATATTTCTGTACATTTCTATTGAAGACCATTCCGTTTTAGTAAACACGTTCAAAAGGAAAACTCTCCCTTATTCTGTAGTACTTCTGGAGCTTGGTGTAGAAAGCTGCCGTTTACATTCTTTCTCATGAGGTCAGCTTTTCGGTAGGACATGCTGTTTTCTTAATGATATCATTTTGGGTTCCTTCTAGAACTCGGGTTGTCCTACAAACGTTCGTTCTCAAAACATTGGCTGGAGACTAGCAAACTCGCAAGAATTGCCAACTCCCGGAAACAAGTTGGAGGCTCACTCTTCCGTTGAAAGTCCATTTGTAAGTGCAGGTAAGAGTTCATCTCACTTAAATTTGATATTTTTAGTTCTCGTGTAAGTTTTGGACTTAAGTAATGTAAACATTGTCAAAGTCCTTATTGTGTAATCTTACTTTTCAATGATTATTAGATAGCGCTCGAAATTCCAACACAGCTGCAATAACCATGCATTGAATGTTGGTCATAAGCATTTCAAGGCAACTTTAAGTGTTACTAAAGTTTAGATGTTTATTTAAAAAAAAAAAAAAATTAAAAAAATGTATGTTATACATGACTGCTCTGTGCAGTGGTATTACACACAGTGGCCTGATCCTCCTCCTTCTGGGGTCCCTGACAGTGATCTTGGCTGCTCCTTCTTTCTTCTCCTTCCTTTTTTTTTTTTTTTTTTTATATGTCCATAATAGCCAGCCGCTTGCTATGGGGAGAGATGTCTGCACGCTCCCGAACTGTGGGGAGAGATGTCTGCACGCTCCCGAACTGTGGGGAGAGATGTCTGCACGCTCCCTAACTGTGTGTTTATGGAGCCGCACTCCATAGACTTGCACAGTCTCTTTACCGCATTTGATGGCAGCAAGAGCCAATGGCTCCTGCTGTATCTCAAATGCTGTGTGAAGAGTAAGTAAGGGGAGAATAGATGCAGCCATGCACAGCGCTGATCTCTTCTCCCCCCTCCTATTCTTCACATAGGGGAGGGGAGGGGGGGGCACAGGGAAATTGGCAGCAATGCTGACAACGTTGTCGAGCTAAGCAGTCCTGATATATTGGAGTCAGCGTACAGAGGGAAGGGCAGAAACTGGCAGGATCAGCCAGGTATTTCAGGTTTTACAGGGGGCCAAATTACACCGCAAAAGCACTGTGCTGTACAACATGCTTTAAAGAAACAGGATCAATATTTTTTGGGGATAAAAAAGACTTTAAGGTAAATGTTTTTAGTAACACTTTAAGCTTGTAGACTCATGTGACAAATACAGTGCACTCATAGAATGGTTCCCCAAAAGGCCATCAAAGCTGTGGCTTAATAAACTATCATGATGAATTTCACAGCCTTTCCCAATGATTAGTCCCTCCACAAGTACCGTATTTTTCGCACCATAAGACGCACCTGACCATAAGACGCACCTAGGTTTTAGAGGAGGAAAATAAGAAAAAATATATTCTGAACCAAATGGTGTACTAAAATATTTTCCCGTGCCCATGAAATGCAGCCTGACCATTGCCACAGTAAACGCAGAGTGACCATTGCCACCAGTGGTGTATTTAGGTTTTGTGCTGCCCTAGGCCTGACTAAACTTGCACACTCCCTAATTTAAATATTACACACCCCTTCCCTTTTAAGACCCGCCCTGTCATCTTCCTGGGAAGAGGACAGAGGGGGACGCCGTGGGAAGAGGACAGAGGGGGACGCCGTGGGAAGAGGACAGAGGGGGACGCCGTGGGAAGAGGACAGAGGTGGACGCCGTGGCAGTCAATAAGGCCTAGAGGATATCAAGTTAGGCACTTCCTAATGGCTCAGTCCCTGAGAACAGTAATGGATAATGGCCAACAGGCCCTCTTACCAGACCCAGCGAAATCGCAACAGTGATCCCTCTGGCTGGACGTTCGCTCACTCTGGGTTGCCCGGGGTGACTCTAGTCAGTAGTGTAGCATGTCTGTATCCTGGCAGTGGCTTGGTCTTTCTCCCTCTCTGGTGGTGCGGGTACAATGTGGCTCCCTCTCTGGTGGTGCGGGTACAGCGGTTAAAGTGTGGCTCCCTCTCTGGTGGTGCGGGAACAGTGTGGCTCCCTCTCTGGCGGTGCGGGAACAGTGTGGCTCCCTCTCTGGCGGTGCGGGAACAGTGTGGCTCCCTCTCTGGCGGTGCGGGAACAGTGTGGCTCCCTCTCTGGCGGTGCGGGAACAGTGTGGCTCCCTCTCTGGCGGTGCGGGAACAGTGTGGCTCCCTCTCTGGCGGTGCGGGAACAGTGTGGCTCCCTCTCTGGCGGTGCGGGAACAGTGTGGCTCCCTCTCTGGCGGTGCGGGAACAGTGTGGCTCCCTCTCTGGCGGTGCGGGAACAGTGTGGCTCCCTCTCTGGCGGTGTCCCCCAGTAGAGTATTCTCTTTTGCTTCTCTCCTAACTCCCCCTCCATCCCCTCCAGCAGAGTGCTTGCATTCTGGGGGAACTGGTGCCAGAACTCTGCAGGGACTTCATTTCCCATGATGCCCCCAGTGTCTTGTGATTGGCCCTCTGCTGTGGCCAATCATGGGGAGGGAAACAGCAGGCAGGAAGCCGGGTGGCGGCCCAGCAAATCCAATTAGAGCCGCTCTCTTTCTCTTCAGCTTACAGAAAGGGAAGGGGGGTGGCGGGGGAGATATAGAGACAGCCCACAGCTCTCCACTCCCTGTCACAGCGCCGCTGCTCTATTTGCCAGAGAACTCGGCAGCGGCGCTGTGACAGAGAAGAGAGCTGCGGGCTGTCTGTATATCCCCCGCCACCCCCCTTCCCTTTCTGTAAGCCGAAGGGAGAAAAGAAAGAGAAAGCGGTTCTAATTGGATTTGCCGCAATGCGAGCAGAGTAAGGGGCTTTACCAGTGGTGGCGGTGGTCAGGGGATTCCAGCGGCTACAGGAAGCGATGAGAACAGAAGGCAGGGGCGGTGCCAGTGACGGCGGGGGCCGGGCCTGTCATGTATTCGGACTATAAGACGCAGGTACATTTTCCCCCATATTTCTGGGGGGAAAAAGTGTGTCTTATAGTCCGAAAAATACGGTAGTTGTAGGCACTGAAGCAGCCAAGACCAGCAGCATAAGCCAAGTAGCATAGGAAAAAATAGGATTTCTCTTATCGTCCATGGACTGACACAGCTCTCATACTGTTTACGTGTGGGTATATGTCCCTGCTTGCAGGAGAAGATCTAGGCAGAATGTTAGATGTTAGAAACATTCTAGAACAAAACCAGAGCTGAACAGCCCCGCCCAGGGGGGGCGGTCTCTCTGAACATAATTCTCCTACCTGCAGCTAGCAGCCTAAGTTTTTTTTTCTGCCTAGGAGAAGACGTGGCTCTCTCAGGAGCCAGTCTCCTGGAAGATTTTACTTTTCAATTTTATTCCTTTGGGAATTTTATTTTATTTTTGAGACCTTCAATCAACTGTCGGCTGGGCAACAGGTTGGGTACACTGGTATCCTCGTAGTCTTCCCTGTCCGACCATCGAGCGTGCTGATCCTCGCCTTGTGTGCGTGAGACTCAGTTCACGACATACCCCATGACTCCAGGGGTGGCCGGGTTGCTTTTTATGCTCCCGCGGTCCTCACAAGATTGAACAGTACCTGTCTGTATCTTTTGCGGTGGACCGGGCCGTCGGCTACTCAGTACTACTCTGTGATAGGTCTGTGAAACAAGCCAGTGGGTCCCTCTGGGACGGTTAAGTAGTCTCTCCTGCTGCAGGTGAGTACATGCTGGCTGTGTTTCTTTATCTGGGGGGTTTCTCCCTGTCTCCCCCCTGTTATGCTGCTCTCTGCACCCTGTACTGGTGCTGTACTGTGTGGGGGTGCTTGGGGGTCACTCTGGCCTGGTGTGGGGCGCTTATGTCTGTTTTAATGGACTCGGAGAGGGGCAGTGTTCTGGTGTGTGAGTGTGGGGACTTATTGCGTGCGCCATTAGCGCTGTATTCTGAATTTGAATAATGCGCTCGGCGGCCATTTTCTTGAAGTCGCTTCGGTTTCGGCCTCTAGCGGCGCTTCTGCAGTGCGAATCTCCTCACAGGATTCCTGCATTCTCCTCAGGCTTCACTCGCACTGCTGCACGGTTTTAACAGCGGAACTGAGCGGTCCTTAAGGGTTGGTGAGTCCTCCGGGTATCCTCTCCTCAGCCTCAGCGTAGCCAGGGGGTGGACTATATTATTCACTGTTATAGTGTCTAAAGGTCTCAGAGGGTGGCAGTATGGAGTCTGGTTCACCTGCTTCTCCACACTTGTCAGAGGCAACTGGCAGTGCTCCTGCGATCCCTATGGACCAGTTGTGGGCAGTCCTGGAATCATTCCTTGTCAGAATGGAAGCAGTGTGCGAGCCCAAGGGAGCTGTAAATCGCCCCCTACCCACACATTCTCCTGTAGGGGAGTGCTCTGTCTCAGATATGGGCCTATCTACTGCTGCTCAGACCCTAGCTCTGAGGATTTTGATGTTTTTGGACAGGACATTCCTTGTGAGGAAGACCCCAGTTCTGAACCAATAACTGACAGGGTGCTTGTAAGTGAACTCATTGATGGTGTGAGGGACACTCTCAAGCTGAATGTTGAGGCTGAGGAACCCCAGGTGGAAGCTGTCTCCTTTGGTTCCTTTTAAAGCCATTTCTTCAAAAAAGGTTTTTCCGTATGTGCCTTATTTTGATACATTCATTGACCAAGTCTGGGATAAGGTACCCCTTTGAGGAGGACCTGGTTAAGAAGTGGGCTCGACCCCCCCCCCCGGTTGCCCGTTTGAATAAGGCTACCACGCTCCCAATGGAAGTGACTCCTGCATTTAAGGATCCCACTGACAGGAGGTCAGAAGTGGTGAGTAGAACTATGTTCACCTTATTGGGGTCTGCCTTACGCCCTATAGTGGCGGCGACACTTGTGTCTTAGACACTCACAGGATGGGCAAAGATTTTGCACCAGACGGTACAGGAGCATAATATCCCTCCCTGAGACCATTGCTCTGGTTCACCAACTTGCGCAGGGTTTAGTCTGTGTGCAATGCCACTTTGGATGCGGCCCCTTTAATATCCGGGGCCTCTATCTCTGCTGTGGTGCTGCGTCGCCTTATCTGGCTTAAATGCTGGTCGGCCGACCTAGCTTCCAAAAAGCTCCTGGCTGACTTGCCCTTTAAGGGCGGTAGACTGTTTGGGGCCGCCCTGGATGACATTATTAAGGATGTCACAGGGGGTAAGAGCACCTTCCTTCCTCAGTCTATTAAGGGAAAGGAGCCCCATCGCAGGCCGGGCCTTTCCTTTCCGTCAAAATTTTTTTTTTTCGTCCGTCAGATTCCACGGGTAAGCCCGCCCAGACTGAAAAGAGTGTGGCTGGTGGACAAAGGCATCCCTGGGTGCGTAAGCCTACCAAGCAAGCTCCCAAGCCCACCACCGCATGAAGTCTTGCCCCTGCCCGACTCTGGGGTGGGGGGACGTCTTCGCAGGTTCGCTGTGCGGTGGAACTCCCGGATCTCCGACCGGTGGGTGTGCGAGGTGGTCACCTCGGGATACAGGCTAGAGTTCCGCTCTTGGCCCCCAGACAGGTTCTCTCCCTCTCCTTCCTGCCCGCCGGGCAGCCTTCTTGGGTGCCTTACAGGACTTGCTCAGGTGCGGGGTAATTGTGCCGGTTCCGTCACAGAGGTTTCAGGGGTTTTACTCGAACCTGTTTGTTGTCCCGAAGAAGGACGGGGTCCGGCCAATCCTGGACCTCAAGGTCCTATATGCCTATGTGAAGGTACTAAAATTCCGGATGGAATCCATTCGCACGGTGATTGCGACACTCCACCAAGGGGATTTTTTGGCATCCTTGGATATCAAGGACGCTTACTTTGCACCTTCCAATCTGCGCAAGTCACCAGAGGTTTCTGTGCTTTGCCGTAGGCGAAGTTCACTATCAGTTCGTGGCTCTTCCCTTCGGCCTAGCATCGGCACCACGGGTTTTCACCAAAGTGCTTGCCCCGGTTCTAGCTTTGCTGAGACAGCGAGGAATTGTTATCGTGGGCTATCTGGATAGATACAGCTCCCGGTCTGTCCAGAATGTTCAGTATCAAAGGCCGCATTGCAGACCTACCTGAGGCCATGCACCAATTGGTCCGCTGTCATGCACACTGGGGAAGCCTGTTGCTTTTCCAAGCATGGGGCAGCAATCTTGCCCATTCAAGGAAGCGCCAGTGACACCATGGTCGTGGCCAACAGTGACCGCCATGCTGCCCCCAATACCATGAAAAAGGACCGTGCCATCGCCTCGTCCTCCTGTCTGCAGTTACTTAAAGACAGGGGCCCCTACCACCGGACCGTGGTAATTCCCTGGATATCGGGGGGAGATGTCCTTTTTCAGGAAACGCTCCCCAAAAAGATAACGGACAGCCATGCAATTCTTTTGGAATGCTGCGGCCGCTCCCATACGTAGTATTTAAAACTTATCAAATAAGCTGGGTAAGGAAACCTAGCGGTGCGGGCCGGCTAGTGGGACCCAGAAGGGACCGACACCTTTAACAGATGCCCTCGCTGTAACCTCCATTTTATTGGGGATCCCGCACGCGGTAATAAGTGCTCCAAGAAGCGCCCTTTTGCGCTGACCCGGAAGCAAGCAAGGACACAGTTCCGCATTGTCCGAAGGGTCCTGGTTTGCATCTTCTGACAAGTCAGAGCAGGGGACATCTGCCACAGCATGGCCCGAGTCTGAATCAGAACCGTTTTCCCGGGAAAGATGGTGGAGGGAGGGGGCGTTTTTACCCCCCTTGCGTACGCACACCACTTCTACCCTGGTAATAAGGGACTCCAGGACCACCAGCAAGACGTCCATACGCACCCCGGGAACAGGGCACCGGTTGCCACCACAGGGATGTCAGGGAAAGAAAACGCCAGCTTCTGACGCCATGAAAACCCACACTTGCCTGACCCCCATAGGGACCAAGGCAAGGTACATTGGGTCCACCCTCCTAGCTGTTCAGACTGAGGGCCCCTCCAGGGGACTCACCACTCTGACCCAGGTGCCGCACAGCGCCGCCGTCCTCTCTCCCCATATGTCTGCAACCTGTCATGGTTGCGGTGTATTCCTGTGCCTGAGGTGTTCTGCGCTATTCGCGCCGTTCAGAAGGGATGTTTTCACCGCTAGAGGCAAAAAACAAAGCTGGGCTACATGAAAATGGCCGCCAGCCGCCCCTGTGTAAAAGCACGCGGACTACAAGAAAATGGCCGCAGCTGCTCAGCATTAAAAACAAGTCCAGCCACAAGAAAATGGCGCTGGGCGTCGCCAAACTGGCCGCCGAACATGAGGTAAAAATAAAAAAGGCTGTGAAACACACTGGGCCTCAGCGTGGAGGCCCCCCATGGCACACCAAACGACACCCCACACAGAGAGCGAACCCTGGACACCCCGCAGCAACCAGCCAGGACACGGAGCCCCCCCCCGGAAGACCCCCGGTCAGTACACCGCAGGCCCAACCCGACAGAGTTTAGGGAGGAGGGAAAGGACAGGGAGAGGAGAAAGGAAGGGTGAGAGACCCCTTAGACGACCTCCCCAGGAATGCCCAGCTGTTCCAACCTGCCAAGACAGAAGGGAAAGTACTTGCCCATCCTGCGAGGACTGCTGGCGCGTTCCTGACAGACCTACATCTGAGCAGTACGGAGTAGCTATCGGCCATGGTTCACTGTGACTAAGACGGCAAGCAGCCCAGTCATATGTGAACCCCGGAGCATATAGCTCACTGGCCACCCCTGGAGCCATGGGGTATGTCTTGGCCGACCCCGCACGTAGCTAAGGTCTGCTCACGCTCGATGGCCGGACTGGGGCGACTACAAGGATCTATATTATCCAGCCTGTCCCCCATCCGGCAGTTGATGGTAGATTCTCAAAAAATAAAATAATAAAAAGTAAAAATTTCTTCAGGACCCTGGGCCCAAAGGGAGCGAGGTCTTTCTCTACTAGGCAGAAAAAAACTGAGCTGCAGTGTGAGGGGTTATGACCAGAGGGACCGCCCCCTGGGCAGGGCTGTTTAGCTTTGCTAAAGTTGCATGTTTTAAATGTCTAACATGTCTGCTTAGTCCTCTCCTAATAGACGGAACATAACCCACAAGGCAAGAATTATAAGGAGCTGTGTCCATCCATGGACGAAAGAAATCTCCGCTCAGGTAGTTCTACAATCATCAATACAAGATGCTTTATATGTTCTCATCTGTGGCATTCCTTGCCAACCAGTACTGCCTCAAAACCCATGAGTCCCAAGCAGGATCACTTGTAAGATCCGCTGCTCAGCGGAGTAGTTCCATTAATGCCCTCGCCTGCAACGCTTCCGTTCCTCACCGAGGGTTCACTGCCACTGTGCACCTCCTAATGGTTCCAGGGCCGAGAGGCAAGGCAGATGTGAAATTGGACGTTAGACTTCAGTGACATGCTTTGCCTTCCAGTGAGCTGCTATAAAATGCTACATCAATAAAAAAGGGCATCCAAGAGGTGCTGGGACTTTGATATGAGTTTAAACAAGGTTCTTATGTTGACAGCTGATGCAAATACTGTTGGCCAGGGAATCCTAATCCAGCAATTGGCTTGCCTGCACAGATTCAAACCAGAAAGCCTTATTTTGAGTCCACTCAAGGTTCTCGGTTTTAACTGAAGCCCTGATGAAGGGGGAGTTCTTTGACTCCTGAAACGCGTTGGCTGTCTTTTAACACAACATCAATTCATTTGGACTCTTTTTGCCTACCACTCCTTCCATTAATGCATGTCTTTTCCTGATAACCTGCTACATGTCTGCATTTTTCCACAGTTCACCTCACCCTCCCGGCTGACTTGCAGTGTGCACTGGGCACTGTGACCAAGCCTTGAGCCTCTGCAGTGAGCAGCTGAGTTGAATTGAACACTATACCTTCTAGTATGTTGAACTTTTCCAATACGGAATAAGGCAAAGTTGGCCTGTGTGCATTAATTTACCTCAAGTGGGAACAACTTTGAATAAATGGCATGCTGACAACACAACATGCATGAAGTTCATCGAACAATAAATGTATGTGGATTGAATAAATTCAACTTGTATCGATACATTCTACAATATGATAATTATTAATTACCTGTGGTCATTTGATCCATATAGAGGCTTCAGATCTACAATACACTTACCTATTGAGGTTTAACCGTTTTAGCTTTGATGTAAATATGGTCTATTTGGTCTACAAACTATTTGGAGATTACTACAAGTCCGTTCAAAATTAGAAATATAGTCCACTATATTTTATCTATGTTGATGGTTAAAGTATTGTTCCTTAATGTATTGCTATTCATTTAATAATAATGATTGCACTAGCAGATATTGTGATCCTGTTAAGAAACTGAACATGCTAGCATGGATGCCGATCCATGCTAGCGTGGCCAGTTTTATGTCCTCTGCCATCACGCGTTTACATACACAACGTGCTTATATCTTCCATGGTCTGGTTTAAGCCACGCATGCCACCTTCATTGACTGCCAGCAACGTCACTGGTCTTTGCTGGGGAAATGCCAATGCCACCAGGTATGATTGCTCTTCATCAGCTTGGAAACACTGACAGCTGGCGGCATTACATCACTTCCTACAATGTCTGCCTAGCTCTGTAGCTTCCCACCTGCAGGTCTTTGAATTGCAAATCTGTGAAGAGGGGTCACATGACCTTCATATCAATGGATGCTGTTGTAATTCTAGTTAGATACTGCGAAATCCTTCCTTTTATTTTTTTTTTATTTATTTTTTTGTTTTAAGATTTCTCTTGGGCCCCTTTCCGCTCAGTTATGTAGAGTTGACACCGACACAGCCCGCTGTTCTCTATAGGACAGTAGGATGGAAATGAACTGCGTGTCCGTTTCCATCTGACTGTCATCCACTCTGATTCGCTGGATGCCACACATGTATGCTGACATCTGCCGCTCCATAGAGCACAATGGGTGGTCTGAGCGGGTCTGCCTTTAAAAAAACAGACTGACGGACCCTATCGGTCCGCTGGCGTGAAAAGGGGCTTAATGTACATGGACACAGAAATGATCTATAAGATCTTGACACTGTTAGACCTCATTTGCCCATCTCTTCTAGACTGCTTTCCTCCTGGCAGCAGCATTTTGGCAGACTAAATGCTTTACACTTGTAAATGTGTCTAGTAAGGATGAGCTCCGGCGTGTTCGCACACCCCACGTGCAGAGCCTGCCAGGAAGACTGTGCTGCGCTAATCACAGGCAGTGAGACATTTCCCGATCTCTGCAGCCGTGCATCGGGACAATGTCTCACTGCCTGTAATTAGCGCAGTGCCGACGTCCTGGCGGGCTCTGCACGTGGACTTTGCGAACACGCCGCAGCTCATCCTTAGTGTCTAGTAGCGTTTTAGGTGCGTCACGTGTTTGGACATTTGTTTAATTGACCAGAATAATCGGGTGTACAGTATATTCCTAAAAAAAAAAAAAAACACATGCTTGTTAAAAAGAATAGGTAGCCTTTATATTTTCTTTTCTATCCTACATTTCATGCATTGTTTAACAAAACTTTTAGTTTTTCTCTCAATGTATTAACTTTTTTTTTTTTTTATAGGTTCAAAGAAAATAAGCAAATCTGAAGACAACTTGCTAACACCCAGAAAGTCTGATGACTTATGTCATCGCATGTCCTGGACAGGACCTCCTCCGTTAAGTGAGGTTTGTGATGATGGAACACCTTTATCAGGATATCTGTATGCTGGAAACTGCTATTCTGAGCCTGTTCTTGTAACTGGGAAACCCCCTGCCATACCCAAAGAGATTAAATCTGTCACCGACAACTACAGCAAAGAGAACAACCATAGAGAAGTATCCCTGTGTGTGGATGAGGACTGTCAAGCACAGAACACGGTACGCAGAATTGCACAAGCATTTACAGAATCAGGAAGTGATCTGAGCGCATTTGTTGGCTGTAGCAAGTCTTCCGCTCAAGAACCAGCAGCATTTATTTCAGAGCCACAGACAGAGTCTGAAACTTCAGTCATTGGATCAGTAGTTGACATTGATCAGAAGACCTGCACATCTGAGCCACAAACTGAGTGCGACACTCTGTTCAGGTCAAACAAGGACTGTGATGGTGTTGCCAACGAGACTTCATCAAAAACAAACTATAAAGAACAAAAGGTTGGTAAAAAGCATTTAACTTCTCTAGAGGCACCGGTTGAAAATTTGGAAGTTAATGCACATCAGAATTCACCACAGATCTTATTAAAAATTGTGGAGGACAGCGATGCTGATTCTACAGGCTTGACAGAAGTTTCACAACACAAACTGAAATGTGACATGGATGTGTTTGAATCCAGAGGTGGCAACTCCAACTCCTCGATAAAGTCAGACTCTTCAGTTCCTCAAAAAGTTTTGGGGCTGTTAAAATCGGAAAAGAGTTTATCAATTTCAATCCCTAACCAAGAGAATTGTTCACAAGTTTCTCAGGATTTTCGCTCGGTACCTGCCCCAGTTCGCAAAAGCAGCAGGGTGTCTGATCACATAATGCACTTCAATAGACTGTGCCTAAATGACAGCAGTGTCCAAAAATTCAAGTCCCCTATTAAATTGCAGCGTACTCCTGTACGTCAGTCTGTTAGACGTATAAATTCACTTTCAGAGTTTAAGCGGGATGTGGACAACTTGCGGGCAACAGAAAGGATAGCTAGCTCACCTATGGTGAAATCGGTCAGTTGTGATGGATCTCTTTCATCAGAGCTTTCCTTAACTCATTCAAGCCACAGACATTTCTCTGCAGGTAGTAAGGAGAGCGCCACCTCCTGTGAGACTTTATCTACAGTTTCCTTTCGAGGAGTCAGTTCCAGGTTTTCCAAGCAGACATTTGTAAATGCACCAACCTCAGTGCCCTCTTCTGTAAACCAAGTAAAGTCTGTATTGGAAGACCTAACAAACCAGGATATCACCAGATCTACATGTACAAAATCGGATCTTTCATTGAATGTTCCAAATAATGCTGTGCGTGTCCTGTCTAATAGACAGCATAACCGTTATAGAGGATCGCCAAAGAACCCAATTGGGAAAGTAACATTTTTGCCAGCTAGTAAGCCTTTAGACTTATAATAGCTGTGATTCTTGTATCGACTTAGCTTTGCCTTTTAATCTTTACTGCTGGAAAAGTGGATTCTGTTTACATGTATGGCAACATGCGAGCCAATGCACCTGAACTATGGTGTGTTTTTTACATCTCTTCCAAAAGCACCTTGCACATGTTTGGAATAGAAATTGGTTAGTTTTATTTTTTTTAAAACTAGTTTTAAAGTTTTTTGATTTTTAATGGAGCATTCCTCACAGTGGAACAGCAATGAAACCTGTTTCCTTCAAGCAAATTTTCTGTGGATGTTTTGTCGTCTTTTGGGACATAGTTATTGTGTGACTGGACCCTCTTCCCTTTTTGCAGAAGATCTGAAATCTAAAGTAGAAACTTGCACTCAGCAATGCTCTTCTTTCTTTTTTTTTTTTTTTTTTTTTTTTTTTTTTTTTACTGTGTACACGGGTAGTGCAGCTTGAATCTGCCATTTGGGAGGTGTTCTCTACAACAGTATTTTATTAAATGTATTTAACTGTAAATATGCAATTTTCAGGTAGTTCTAGTTATGTAGTATAATGCATGGACTGTTGTACGGTTATGTGTCCTAGTTTCCCATGTACGTTTTCTGGTGGAAGTATAGGTTTTGAAGGTGCTGCAGTATTTCAAATCTGTATCGGCTTTCCCTGTTAACAATTTTTAAGTGCCTTTTTATTAAATGGTGCTGTAGTAAGTCTTGGCAGTTTTGTATTCGGTAACGTCAGCCGAGATAGGTACCAGTATGCCAAGCTATTCAGTTACAGCAAGCTGGAACACTGGCTCACCTAACTGGCCCAGGCTACAGCAAAGAGCTGTGGCCATAGTTCATAAATACAGTTACATTGTAGATTAACTTATTGTAGGTAGGGGAGTGCTTATTTTAGATGCTCATAAAATGTTATTTATTATTTGAGCTCTTAATGTTAAAAGGTGTTGCTCTCAACCTTCTACCAGTGTGTCCCTTTAAAAAATGTATGTAGCAGTAAGCCTGTGGGTGGTCATTAATCCAACCTACCAAGATTGGCACGATGAGTAAAAAAAATGTACATGCAAGTGTGTGTTAAGCCTCATACACACGATCGGACTTCAAACAAACTTTTCCGTGGATTTTTGTTCGCAGGGCGTTGACCGTGAGCTTTCATACACACGGCAGGACTTTTTCAGCCAACAAACATGAACGTAGTGACGTAATTAACGTACTACGTGGTTTTTCTGCTCTTTAGTGCCACCCTTTGGGCAACTTCTGCTATTGCTGGTTGATCTTTTGCATTGGTTCTGGGCATGCGTGTTTGTACTTTGGACTTTAAGTCCGATGGATTTCTGTACACACGATCGGACTTTGCACCATCGGACTTTTGTTGCCAAAAAGTTTCTGTTTGCAGAGCAAACATTTGTCTGATAAAAACTGAAAGTTTGACCGATTGGAGCGTACACACGGTCGGATTTTCTGAAAAACCTGCTCATTTTGAAGTTTGTTGTCAAAAAGTCAGATCGTGTGTATGGGGCTTAAGATGTCTTGCCCTATAGGTTGACATGTGGTGTAGCTGCAGGGTGACATTTATGCACATTTCACTTACATGCACTAATGATAAAAAAGCAGAAACATTATCTTGGTATATTATAAATTAAAACATGCAAATACACCGTATTAAATGATGGTGATAACCAGATCTGGAGCCAAGCACCATAGGAAAAATAGACCCAATTCATGATTCTTGTGTTCATGTTCAGTTATTGTGCAGCACCCAACATCTGACAGGATCTATGAGCCTAGAATCATTTAAATGCTCCACTAGAGAATATGCATAGGACTAAGAATAGCCTGGTTTGTAAACGTTATCACATGGTCTGAGTAATTCAACAGAATTTGAGCTGACGTTTTTGACATTGTGTGGATTACGGTTCTTGTTTTCTCAGCGTATTTTTTTTTTTTTTTTTTTGTTTTTTGTTTTCTTTTTTAAGATTTCATTTATGTCTTAATTATAACTTGAAAATGTTTTTATTTCTAACTGGCACATTGCCTAACTGCTTTACAAGCAGAAACATTGGGTTTTTAAACAGAACTGTAAATATACAAAATCTATTTAAGTAGGTTACTGCAGTTGGATGACTGATCAACATAGTTTTATGGTGAGTGATTTGTATGGTCATATTTATTTCTTAATGACTGAACATGTATGTATACATTCCTTCCCCCTTCTTAGATCACAGGTTTATTTGTGATTTAAGTACAACCCCAAATGTATTCTACCAAGGCTTGAATATCACACTGATCAACATAATAGATTTAAAGTAGAAGTGCACCATAACACTAAAATCCCTGCATCTACAGACATCTGCGATCTAACACTAACCTATCTAACCCTGTAAAGAAGAAATCTGTATAGATACATTTTCTGAAGCCAATCCAATCCTACACTGAGCTTTTAGCTGCGGCTTTGCGGTGGAGGGGAGTGCAGAGGAGGCAGCCAACAACAGAAGCTCCATAGTAACTCTATGGGTGATGTCACTCCACATTCATTTCACAGTCGTTGTCGGCTGTGTCTTCTGCAGAGCTTCCGCCATTGGAGACTGGACCGGAGCGGCTTCCAAAAATGTATGTATACTGATTTCTTCTTTACAGGGCTAGATAGGTTAGTGTTAGATCGTGGATGTCTGTAGATGCAGGGATTTTAGTGTTGGGCTGAACTTCTACTTTAAGATTCTGTATTGGATATGGAAAAGCCCTCTGCTTTGTGTTTGCAGTTATTCTTAAAGTGGTTGTAAATCCTCACATGTACCCATTAAAGTGAATAGCATTCGGTGATACACACAGATGAAACAAATCCCTGCAAACCTCCTAATCTGACTTGTCGACAATTCAAACTACTCCTGCAGGTTACCACGGCAGCCAAACAAATAGCAAAAACATGGAAATCTCCTACTTTATGCATTTTAGCAGTTAGGAATAAAATTACTCCAGCAATGATACACGCCAAAATTGAAGCCATCTTATTAGATATGTTACTTAAGTTTGAGATGCTATGGAGTCCGTGGATCAAACATCATCGTCGTCCCAATTTTGATGCATCTTTGCTCCTTCCCTGATGGGAAGCTTAGCCTTCGGATCTGCAAACTTTCCATACTTCTCCTTTCCAGCAGTTTTCTGGGGTTTTCCCCCTCGCCCTTCCTTGGCCCACCCTATACCATCTTCCTTTCTCTCCTTTTACATACTGACTACCCTTATTTTTTACTTATCACCCAACTACAGACACATTGGACTTTCCTCCACCTACTATAGTTTTATTAACTCATAATGGCTAAGAGCTTCTATCCCCTGGTGTTTTTTTTTTTTTTTTTTTTTTTTTGTACAGTGACAAAATAATTTTACCCTTGTCTCCCTTTAACCTCGGTATTGACATATAAGTTATTATAATTACACAATTTTCCCTTTCCTCCTCCTGTCTGTTTATTCCTTACTCATTTATAAGGTAACAGCAGCATACCGAAGTTATATTAAGCTATCCCCCTACCTCCTTCGAACATGGTATGCAAAGTAAACTTGGCAGTCTCACTTCCTTAAAATGTCAATTGTTGTCTGGAGTTCTATTGTACTGCGTATTATTACACACTTCAATTTATTACTTTTGTTATGCTCTAACTTGTTCATCTCTTTTTCAATAAAAACATTGAACAAGGAAACAAATCCCTGCTACATAAGTTGTAGCTGTGTATCTGCAGCCATTTCTTCTGTAGATCTTTCTGAAAAATCACAGAAGGAAATATTTCTCTTTTAGTTCTAGGAGCAGGGGACGGAAATCTAAATTCACAGCCGAAACCTCTGAGCCCTTATTGGAATGAAGGGACACACCCCCCTTTCACGCAGCCTGTGACTGTTACCCACAGCTGTGCTTGTTCTCCATACTGAGTGCTGTAGTTCCCTCTCCCATCTCCATTGGTTTCCGGAAAAGCTCCCAGAACAGAGTCATGCTGATGCCAGAGGAACCAGGCAGCAGAGAGAAATTTGAGAGCTTTGGAGAGACCCCAGTACTCAGTACAGAAGGATATGTATGTTGTTTGTTTTTTTTTTTTTGTTTTTTTTTTTTGTTTGTTTTTTTCCATATTTCATGTCTGAGATTTACAACCACTTTAATGCAGCTGGACCATGTCGGGGAAGTAATAGAAGACCGGTAACTGTTTTTTAAACACAAGGCTCAGTACACATTTTTAGGTTTGGCGTTTGCAGGGTGTTTCTCCAGGGCCATCCTAGGGGCCCAGAAAAAGTAAAAATGTGAATAAGCCCTTAAATGTCAGTGCTAGGCTATTTAAAACCATATCTAAAATCTTTGTTCTTCCATGCTACTGATTTATTTTATGTCTATCTTTTAAGATGGAATACATGTTAAAGCTTAATATGGTATGGTTAGTAAATGATGAATCTAAAGCTGGTAATTCTCAGTATTGCTGGATTGTGGGCAGCTTAACAATGTCTGCGTGTAATGCTGTTGCTGGATCTTTTTAGTGATGGATAAATTGTACTTGTCTAAATTTAAAGTGTGTGTGTTTTTTTTTTTCTTTCCGCTATGATTACACAAGGTTTTTCTTTCTGCGGGTACAGCATTCGTTTTGTGAGCAAAATTTACTTATTCTGTCATAAATAGTTACAGCAAGGAAAGTTTGCTGCAGTTCCATTAAAGTTGTAAAACCTTCTGTGATGCAGCTGCCCCCTATAGCCCCTATTTTACTTACCTGAACCCAGTCTTTCCAGCAACGGGGACGAGCACACCAGCTCCAGCCGGTGTCTCTGGTCCTGATTGGATAGATTGATATAAGCGCAGCCATTGGTTCCCGCTGCGGTCAATCAAATCCAATGACTAGGGGTGGCGGGGCCGAGTCCTGCTGTCAATAGACGCAGCAGCAGGACACAGGAGCGCACCCGCACGAGTGCCCTGAGGGAGAGTGGCTCTCCAACAGGGCACTCTAAGAGGAGGAGCCAGGCGTGCTGTTGAGGGACCCCAGAAGAGGAGGATCTCCTCTGTGCAAAACCAACTGCACAGAGGAGGCAAGTATGATATGTTTTTTTTTTTTTAAAAAAAGAACCTTTTAGATATCCTTTTAATACGTAGTGATTTTTAGTTTTAAGTTGATTAGGTAGCCATTTGCTGATCATTGCAATACATTTAGTTGTGTTTTTAAAGAGGAACTTCACTCACACATCCTATCTTCCTGTTAACACTGGTGCTCCCCCTTTCTTTTTTTTTGTGTAGAAATTCACTTACAAGCCTAGCAGATCCAGCATTTGTCATCTTTTTTTTTTCTCACACTGCTCTCCTGCTACAGTACTTGTCCCACCGTCTTCCTTTTTTATATCATGGGGATCCAGCCTGGTTCATGCAGCGGGCCCTATAATTATGGTGCCAGAACTCGCATGCACATACAGATCTCCAACTATGCCTTTGTTTTTGTTGCCAGCCTGCAAGATATCACAGTACTTGGTGAATGGTAAAAAGTAATGCCTGAGATATGTGCGGTAAGTATCCCCAGGAGGCAGCGGGAGGGTCATACAGACATAATCCTCATCTGAGCGAGCAATAAGAAAGTGGAAGGGGATTTTACTATGCAATGGGGGGGGGGTGTTTGGATATTCTGTGGAGTGTTTTACTTTTATCTATGATTCAATGATATTTCTTCAATCAAGAATCCCCTCTACATTGCTTTTTGAGGGGACACCCCCCCCCCCCCCCCTGATCCTACGTTGTGTGGCTTGGCCTATTGCAGGACTGGAATGGGACTTTGCAGGAATAGCCTGGAAGTTACCTTCAGGCACTGGAGCACTTTCCAGGTTTCATTGGGGCAAAAAGTTAGCCCATGGACATCTTCCAGGTCCAGAACTGTGGCATTGCATAAGTGCATGCCCTGTATAAGAAGACTCGGTTTTTGTGTGGGCCAGTTGGGTCTCTCGTACATCGGTCACTGAGCTTTTTTTAAGTCCCTGCTTTCTGACAGTTTCTACTATGAAAAGGGTTAACGTTGTGGGACTGACTAAATTATCCCCCAAGTAGCATGTCCAGCCCTTTTGCACCAGTATTTAGGCAATTCCAATCTTCAGTCTTTTCCCGCATGTGCACCTACAGTGAGTTTGGCGATCTCTAGTCATCTGGCCCTCATCTGTTATCAGCTATCTGGGTCTCTTTTTTAAAGAATTACATTTTTAATTTTTTGGGGGGGTTTTTTTCTTCTAGTTTTAGAAATAATTTTTGCCTAGGTGGATGCAGCATCCATCCCCTGTCAGTTTGAAGACTGAGAACTGAGTGATCGAAGACCGCTGATCGCTTAGTTCTCCATGAGCAGAGAGCTGATGACTGTCAGTTATCCGCTGTCTACTTTTGGCAGTTTGAAGCATTTTTGCTTAAAGGGGTTGCTCCACCGGAAAAAAATGTTTTAAAGCCAGCAGCTACAGCAGCTGCTGGCTTTTAATATTTGGACACTTACCTGTCCTGGAGTCCAGCGACGTCCGCAGCAGAGGACGAGCGACCGCTCGTCGCTCTGCTGCTCCCTCTGCCATCCTCGCTGAGGGAACCAGGAAGTGAAGCCCTGCGGCTTCATGCCCGGTTCCCTACGGCGCATGCGCGAGTCGCGCTGCGCCGTTCTGATTGGTGCTCCTGTGTTCTGGGAGCCGAGTGTCTCCCAGAACACCAAGGGAAGTCTGCGGGAAGTGACGTAACTCCCGCAGATTCCCGGAGACAGGACTCCCGGATGTGGGTGAAAATACCTGTCTTAGACAGGTATCTTCACCCCCCTCCCCCCTGAAAGGTGTCAATTGTGACACCGGAGGGGGGGAGGGTTCCAAATAGCAAAAGTTGCTATTTAGGGTGGAGCTCCACTTTAAGCACGGGGTAACCCATTCACTTGAATGTGCTGGGCTATGTGTGACAATCGCCCCAAAGAATCTCCAGAAATTATTTTGGGGGGGGTTGGGTCGTGGTGTTTTTTTACCATTCTCTTTGGTGCATTTGTACCACATTTGTCACATGGCAAATGCACACCTGCTATCTGCGTTTGGGGTGCCATTAACATTTAATAGAAATTAGAGCTGCATGATGTAATCATTAAGAATCAAAATTGCGATCTTCAAAACAGCATGTCACAATTCTCTATAAAAAAGTGCAGAGTTCTCACAGCTGGAAAAACAAACTCCAGGCAGCCTGCCAAGTTTTAGAAACAAAGTATCTTTTCATTCTTGTATCAAAGGAAAGAACTCCATGTAGATGAAGGATGTTTAACCATTTAAAGACCAAACTTTTTCTGACATTTGTTGCTTACAAGTAAAAACCATTATTTTCTGCTAGAAAATTACTTGGAACACCCAAACATGATGATTTTTTTTTTTTAAGTAGAGACCCTACAGAATAAAATGGTGGTTGTTGCAATATTTTATGTCACACTGTATTTGCGCAGCAGTTTTTCAAACGCAATTTAAAAATAAATAAATACACTTTTTAATGAATTAAAAAAAAAGAAACAATAAAGTTAGCCCAATTTTTTGTTTTGTATAACGTGAACGAAGATATTACACTGCGAGAATCGTCATCTTTATTCTAAGCAAAAAAATTGTGATTCTCATTTTAGCCAGAATCGTGCAGCTCTAATAGAAATGCAATGTGTGCATTTCCTTTGCATTCGGAAACACGCAGATGTGAGTAGAGCCTCATTGTTCTTATGTGATCACACCTATTTCACTCAGGCCCTATTCGCACCTAGCACAGTGGGAGCGCATGTTTTTTTAGCAAAAAAAAATTTTTCCACGACCTGCATTGCGCAGCCCATTGATTTCAACACGTAGCAAAGTAGCTCATAGGATGTTTTGAGGTGTTGCCGTTTGCATGTTTTTTTTACTGTGCATTTTGCTGCGTTTGTCATTTGTTCTTTCAAGTGACAAAATGTATTTACTTCTGCATTTGGGATGCCATTAACAATTAATGGCCAAAAGTGCAACTAGTTCATTTTGGAATTCATGCACACTGGTTCATTTTAAACTCTGTCTCCTGACCATTCCTAAGCTGCATTTTTTTTTTTCAAACAGCACGGCAGCACGGGATCATATAAACTTCTTGTTGGAAAGCACAGGTAAAAGATAATACCATGGGGCTGTCAGGATGATGGATAGACTGTAAAGCTGTTGGTAGATGTAGACCAGTCCTATCTCTGGCCGGCTCTGGAGAGATCGGATAATGACAGCTGCCAAATGCATGCCAATAGTTGGTGTTCTGCACGGAAACAGTCTGCCTCGTGGCAATCCATATTGTGTCAATGAGAAGTGAAGGGGGTTGGATAACGCGTTTCAGAGGTTTTCCCTCATTTGTCAAACATTCTGTATCTAATCTGCTATTGGCATATGAGCATTCAGACACTTAGACTTTGATTCTGAGCCGCTCCAGTCCTTCTTGGTCGACCTTGCCACTGAGTCGGTCTTCTTTTACCCACAATTTTTAAGACTGTTTTTGCTCTATTTGATATGATGCGCGCACCACTCTAACTAAGAGGGATCGGCCTTTTTCTTCTACCTGCAATATTCCCAGTCTTGGTTTCTTTAGATCCCCTAAGGCTACAAAGACTTTCCATGACTAACAGCGTCCTAATACTATGGACATTTCAGTTCCCTTTTCAACGGAGTTTAGGTGGCATGAACTTGCAGGCAAGAGGCCCATCATTGGGCTATGCCATGGCATTGACTTGCATTAGCCTACAGGGAATAATCTGATGTTTTGCAAATTACAAGCAAGCAGACCTGCTGCAGTTTTGGACAGGGAATTCCTTCTTCAGCCTTCACTGCCATCCCCTGCATGAAAATTTGGTTGACTGAGGAAGTCGGTCATCAACATCTATACTCTGGAGAATGATTTTCATTCTGAGGGGTTTAGAACCTCTTTCACAGGTTGGGGAATGTTGGATGTGGCTCTCCTAGACTCACAAACTACGCTCGGTTGTGCCTAGTCAGAGATTCTCTAGCCTTCACAGTGCCCTGGTGAATCAGTGGGTTTAATTATTTCAAACTGCTCGGAACCTCAGTCTACCATTTTACTCTTGGATGAGTACAGTATTTCTCTTGTGCAACACTGTTTCTTTGCCAGGTTGAGGGACGAATCCTGGATTTTCCAGTCTGGGCTGGATCCGCATTGGACCTTGTGGACAATCTTTCATGTGCCACAAAAAGCAACGCATGCCTGTGCTTGCCTATCCTGATGTACATTACTTGTATCTTCATAACTCAGAAGAGCTTTGTCCTTCAATGAACTCAAAGGGATTTCTCTTGCTTGTTTGTCCCCTCCACTGGCACTATTTTTTTTGTGGGGGGGGTGGCGACAGGTACCTGGTTTTGAAAGGTAACCACTCCTACTTCTAGCTAAGGTCACGCGGCGATCTACGAAGATGTCAGACCCCGCCTGTCCCTTCCCCACAGCCTTCTGGAACACACTGGTCCCAGAAGACTGTGGGACCATTCAAAAGGTGAAGCATGACCGCACATGTGCAGTAAGAAGCCAGCTGTGATGCCGGAAGGCTTCACTGGCAGTTTCCCTTACCTAAGATGCCCGGCGCATGCACCCGAAGCCAATTAAGTAATCGGCTCAGGTGCTGACGTTGCTAGATCCCTGGACAGGCAAGTGTCTTTATATTCAAAGTCAGCAGCTACAGTAAAACATTTTTGTTTTTTGGGGGGGTGCGGGGAGAGACTGGAGCGCCTCTCTAATTCTTGACCATAGAGTTTTAAAGTACCACCTACAGGCGGTTAGGGGTACATAGGATACTAGGCAGAAGAGAATGGGCAGTCCTAGCTGCTATAAACCCCCTCTCTGCTATAGGCATGCCCTATGGCTCCGGTTTTTGCTCAAGGAATGTGGAGACTAGGGCGCTCTGAATAACAAGAAGACTTTAACAAACATTACATGACTGGCTCTTGAGATGTGATTTAATGCAGCACTTCAGAAGAGGGAAGCGCACACTATAGGAAAAATAAAGCAGAGAGAAGGCGCTTCGAAGTGCAGTAATAAAACTCTTTAATGACAAGGAAGGGTTAAGAACACCTACAAAATGGAAGTAAAAACCGGCATATCAATGAATCTATAACGTCCAGCGGGATGCCTCCTGGGAGTAAGACAGCTGCAGGTGGAAGTTCCAGCCGACCAGCGGTGGTAAATACTGTCTTTCTGATCCAAGATAGAGGGCTGTGCTGTCAGGACCAGCATGGAATCCAGGCAACCTGAAGTGATGTCAGAGTGGGCAGTACATGTTTCGGAACATGCACAGTCGCTTCTTCTTCAAACCAATTGAGTAATGGAAGGGGTTTATATGATAATGGCTGCCATATCGTTAGATGGCAGTCTGCAATGGAATAAAATGCAGTAAAATAAAGTTAAAAAAACTTGCTGCAGTAAAGATCCACAAGACAAACACTGACTGGGACAGAACTGCAACAAGCAAAACGGATAAATCAAATACCAATATTTAGACAGAGTGTAGACACTCATATGGGATGCAAGGTATGCAACATGGGACTAAGTGTCAGCAACACCATAAATGGGGGAAATATGACAAGTATAATGAAGGTAATTGGACAGTTGAAATACTGTGCAGCAGGGGACGGCAAGTTTCAGTAACATCACACGTTGGGAAAACCATAAAGGTAAAAAAAATGCAATACAATATGGTTATTGCTGTGAGAATTGGAACATGATAAATCAGGGACAATGTAAGTGGTGGATGAGTTGATATATCCAGAGGGCTGCCCCTGCAGGAGGGTCTCCCTCCTTTTTTATATACACACAGGTACGTACGCAAAATCCATGGTGCCATTTGGCATAAGTGGGCATGCTTAGGGGCTAGTGCAGATGCAGTGGTATGATGCCACTTTATAAAACTATAATAGAGAGTGAATTTCCAGCTCCTCAATCAAACATCCGGGGGACAAAACATCCAAGGCGTATATCCAGTAGGTCTTTCTCTGGCAGAGCTTATGGAATCGCTTGGCCAGAGGGAGGTCCCAAGGAGCGGCCTCAATGACCCAAACATTTAAGTCTTTGGTAGATTTATGGTGGTAAATAAACAAGACTAAAACCTGCGCTTAGGATACAAAAATAAGTAAATAAATTAATTGCATACGCAGCTGCTACAACATAAGGCACTAACGCCTTCAAAATATAAAACAGATGGAATGCAGCGCTAGCGAATATAATTACGTGCACAACACTTGAAATTTTATGTGAATAACATCAGTGAATCAACCTTAGGGATGAAAACACCCACTAAAATTGTGTTTACAAACGGTTTATTGAAAAATAAGTCTCAATACAATTTTATCTGTACATTGGTTTGAGGTACAAAATAAAATTGAATAAAGAATTGAAATATATAGAAACAGGAGTACAAAATGGCAGTGGTAAGGAAAGTAGAGAACAAACGTTTATTTCAAAGACAGAGTACCTTTGCAGAAGGGGAGGGTGTAGGCCATACACTGGCCCTATTGGCTAAAACTAACTCAGCCCCCTCTAGTATCCCTGCAATAAGGAAGGTGGGGGGAGAGATCCTCTCAGTCATCTGAAATTTTGGAAACATTTGAGGCTTATTATCAGGACTTATATAAGTCAAAGAGGGAAGATGAGACGTTACAAATGAATGAATTTCTGGAGGGTGGATAGAAACACCGGCCTTAACTGAGGAAGATAGAAGAGCTATAGAGTCCCCGATAACCCTAGAGGAACTCCAATTAGCAGTAGCGGAAATGTCTAATCAAAAGTCCCCCGGGCCAGACGGTCTACCGGCGGAAATTTACCAACAGTACGGGGAGGTGCTCCTCCCAGAGCTGTTAAGGGTGCTGAATTGGGCGGTAGAAGGGGGGAAGCTGCCAGCCTCAATGTCAGAGGCCACCATAATAGTACTCCAAAAAGAGGGGGAAGATCAATTAGACCCTTCATCTTATAGACCAATTTCATTGCTGTGTTCAGACGTTAAGATATTGGCTAAAGTGCTGGCAGCCAGGATGAATAAATATATTCAGAAATTAATACACCCGGATCAATCCGGATTCATCCTTAATAGGGCTGCCAGCACCAATATCAGAAGATTGTATCTGAACTTACAGACGCCAACTGAGAACAGAAGCGGCAGAGCTATCTTCTCCCTGGATGCTACCAAGGCTTTTGATAGCCTAGAATGGGATTACCTCTGGCACGTGTTAGAGAAATTTGGTTTTGGCTCTGTCTTTATTAAATGGGTAAAAACGCTTTATAACTCCCCAAGCGCAAAATTAACAATGAATACTCAAAGAGTTTTAGGTTAGAGAGGGGGACAAAAGCAGGGATGTCCCCTGTCCCCCCTTCTCTTCGCGGTAGCAATAGAGCCCTTAGCAATAGCGATCAGATCCCAAAAGGCAATACAGGGATTTCAAAGGAAAATGGGGGAGGAGAAAATCGCACTTTACGCGGATGATATCTTGCTTTTTCTGGGGGATTCCTCAACGTCACTAAAAATGGTGATACAGATGGTAAAAGTATTTGGTCGATTCTCGGGCCTGGTGATAAACTGGGAGAAGTCTGTACTTCTGCCAGTGGATCCAGTAGATAACACCGTCTGTGAAGGCATCCCTCTATTAAAGGTGGCGGAAAAAATGGATTACCTGGGGATAGTGGTGACACGAGACCCAGAACAATACATTGATAATAATTTAAAGCCACTACTAGCTAAGTTTAAGCAAAAAGCCGACATCTGGGAAAGTTTTCCTCTGTCAGTAGCGGGAAGAAGTAATCTTATTAAGATGATTTGGATGCCACAGCTACTTTACGTGCTCCAGTATGGATTGGGAAGGCCTGGTTCAAAAAAATAGAGACCCTTTTCAGGGAATTAATCTGGAAGAAGGGCAGGGCAAGAATCAGTCTCCAAGTATTACAGCTGTCAATAAAAGAGGGAGGGCTGGCTATCCCACACCCTTATAGTTATTTTATAGCGGCCCAGCTACAGCACCTGAGGGGATGTACAATGGAGGAGGAGGGGCCAGTGGGAAAATGATGTTAATGGGGGCCCCACACAACACCATAATAGAAAATTTGGAGGCTGATTCTTTTCCTGTTAAGAATCCAACACTGAAGGCAGCCATAAGAACATGGCGGGAAGGTAAACAAGCTATGGGGTATAAAGGGCTAACAGAATATACACCTCTCTGGGAAAATAAATACCTACCAGAAATCAAAGCCATGGGGAAGTTAAAGGAATGGGAAAAGAGAGGTATAACCAGATTGACGCAGTTATATGAAGGCAATATATTAAAAGCATTTACAGAACTAAGCAGAGAGTACGCCATCCCAAGCTCTTTGTTTTATACTTATCTGCAGATAAGACACGCACTTCAAGCCCAATTTAAAACACACCCGGTGTGCTGGCAAAGAATTCCCCACCTCCAACGGTTAATTAAGACAGGAACATCAAAAGGCCTTATTTCAGAATTATTATCTTCACAGATTAAGGGGGGTTTTATAACTGAGAAGAGGTTGGGTAAGAATAAAGCAAAGTGGGAAGAGGATATAGGCCCTATAACCACTGTGCAATGGGAACGGATACTGGAACAGGGGACAGTGGTATCACTCTCCCCATCACAGAGAGTGTCACATCTGTTCTTAGTGCACAGAGTTTATTACACCCCAAAGAGGCTACACATGTTTGGAAGGAGAGCAGATGATAAGTGCCCCAGATGCCAAGATACAGGGGACCTCTTACACATGATGTGGAAGTGCCCGAAGTTACAAAGGTACTGGGCTAAGGTACTGCACATCATAAATACGACCTTTGGGACAGCTCTGGAACCGGAGGCCAGGGTGTGCCTATTGGGTATAGAGGAGAGACACGGACAAAGACATTCCGGAAGTAGTGCTGAGATGCCTATTCCAGGCCAGGAAGGTAATAGCACAAAACTGGCAAGCACAGAAAGCACCGACATCAATGTAATAAATGCAACAATGTGGAAGGAAAAAGTAGTTTTGACCAAACGGGGTAACTATAAAAAATTTAAAACAATGTGGGATCCCTGGTTGAGGAAAATGGGGTGCCCGCCCTAACGGGCGTGGTAAGGAAGAAGAGTAAAAGAATGGACCTAAAGGCGGAAACCAGATGGCTAAGATGGGAAGGGCGGATAGAGGAGGGACAGAAAGAGAAGCTATGGACCTTGGGCAGAGAAGTTAAATATGTTAGAAGATCAAGAGGAAGGAAGGGAAAAGGGGAACGGAAGCAGGGGGAGAGAGAAAATAAAGTAAAAGCAATATAGTTCTTTTTCGGCAATAACATAAGAGTGTGGTAGAATGTATTTTTTGGTTTCGTCTTTCTCTGTTTTTGGAATGTGTAAGGAGATTGGTTAGGGGGGGGGGGGGGGCGACTATTTGTAGAACACTATTTAAAAGCATATTATGTGTATGTATTTTTGGTAACATGGAAAAACAATAAAGAATATAAAGTTAAAAAAAAAAGAATTTAAATATATACTGGTTATGAACTAAAGAAAGGATTGAAGTGAATCAATAATAATGGCACAAGACTGTGCTGAATGTATGGAACCAAGTGTTTCCACTAATAGTTCCAAATACTAAATGATCTACCAGTGAAGAACAAAAATAAATATATATCATCGGTACATGAACTGTGCTAGGAGAGTAGACTAAGTATATCAAAACTGATTTTGATTTTGTTCTTCACTAGTGGATAATTTGGAACTATTAGTGGAAACACTTGGTTCCATACATTCAGCACAGTCTTGTGCCATTATTATTGATTCACTTCAATAATTTTTTTAGTTCATCACCAGTATATATTTCAATTCTTTATTCCATTTTAGTGGGTGTTTGTTTTCATCCCTAAGGTTGATTCACTGATATTATTCACATAATTTCAAGTGTTGTGCACGTAATTATATTCGCTAGCGCTGCATTCCATCTGTTTTGGATTTATGGTGGTGTTCCAAGAAATGTCTGGGTACACTATGATGGTCGTTCACCGGAGCGATTGTGCAGTGTTCGAATTGGTCTACCCACATAAAGGAGACCACATGGGCAGGATAAGCAATAGATTGCATATTAAGAGGAACAGGTGTAAAATTCTCTAATGGGGTAGGGTTTACCCTTGGCATGGAACTCATTTTGCCCATGTTGGACAAAGCTGCATGTTTTGCAAAGAGGCTTGCGGCATTGGTACATCCCAGTGATGGCCAGGATGGTGGGTATGGAGTGGCTTGGGTTTATTGTTAAGCTTACTGGGGGCCAGTTTTCTCTTCATGCTGGATGCCTTTCTGTAGGCAAAGTTGGGTTTATCTGGTAACATGGACTGGAGCTGTTAGTCCTGTCTCAGAAGTGGCCAGTGTTTTCTGACGATATGTTCCATCTGCCTATGATGGGAGTGAAATTGGGTGACGAAGTGTCTTTCAAAAAAATGAGGATCAGTGGAATGACGTGGTTTTGGGACATTGCCCTTGTATGAGTTGCAAGCAGTGTCAATGATGTCCGTGCGGTATCCTTTCTCAAGGAAATTGGTTTTAAGGACTTCACTCTGGGTGTCGCAGTCTGAGGTTATGGTGCAGTTGTTCTTCAGTCTGCAAAACTGACTCTTTTTGGAATGTTTTTTAGCCATTGTGGATGGTAGCAGCTGTCATAATGAAGGAATGAGTTCACAGCTGTAGTCTTGGTGTAATTCTTGGTATGAATCTGGTTGTCAATGTGGTACATCTCTAGATCAAGGAATGCAAGTCTATCCTGGTCAAAAACTGAGGTGAAGGAGAGGCCCATATTGCAGAAGGTGACATTCATTGACTTGTGTGGTACTACCATCCCAGATGATGATGATGATGATATCTATATCCTCCATAGTATACTATGTGGGAAGAAAAAGGGGTTATTGTGCCAGATGTTCCCAAAAGCCCATAGTGAGGTTCGCATATGAGGGTGCAAAGTTGGCGCCCATGGCTGTTCCAGTTACTTACAAGAAGTCTCTGTATGTGTGGATATAAAAAGGAGGGAGACCCTCCTGCAGGGGCAGCCCTCTGGATATATCAACACATCCACCACATATACATTGTCCCCAATATATCATGTTCATATGCTCACAGCAATGACCATATCGTATTGCATTTTGTTTTTTCTTTTTCTTTATGGTTTTCCCTACTTGTGATGTTGCTGAAACGTACTGTCCCCTACTACACAGTATTTCATCTGTCCAGTTACCTTCATTAAACGTATTTCCCCCATTTAAGGTGGTGCTGACACTTGTAGTCCCATGCTGCACACCTTGCATCCCATATGAGTGTCTACACTTGGTCTAAATATTGGTATTTGATTTATCTACCATGTTTCCCCGAAAATAAGACCTGGCGTTATTTTCCAGGAGGGCTGAAATATAAGCCCTACCCCGAAAATAAGTACTAGTTTTAAAATGCTTGTCAAATCCTATAATCCACTCTATTTACAGTAGTATATAATGTACAATGTGTGTGTTTCTGTAATTGTGGGGAAGTGAGCTCCGGCGGGTCACAGAAGCGCAGAGTGGCGCTGTAATGAAGGTATTTGGCACAATTATATTACAGAAACGCACACATTGTACATTATATACTACTGTAAGAGTGGATTATAGGATTTTACAAGCATTTTAACTCTGTTCACGCTGGGGATTCCTGTCAGGCAGGGAGATAGAAGGGGATAGAAGACATCATATTACATGATAAAACCTACCCCAAAAATAAGCCCTACTGTGTCTTTTGTTGCCAAAATTATTATAAGACCTGGGCTTATTTTCAGGGAAACACAGTATGTTCTACTGGCTGCAGTTCTGTCCCAGTCAGTGTTTTGTCTTGTGTATCTTTACCTATATTACTGCATTTTATTCCATTGCATACTGCGATCTAATGATATGTCGTTATCAGTTCTGCCCACTTCCTGCCCATTTGTCCTGCCCCTGACTCATATAATCCCCTTCCATTACTCCATTTGTTTGAAGAAGGAGCGACTGGGCATGCTCCAAAACATGTACTGCCCACTCTGACATACCTTGGTCAGCTGGAACTTTCACCTGCAGCTGTCTTACTCCCAGGAGGCATCCTGCTGGACGTTATGGATTCATTGATATGCCTGTTTTTCACTTCCATATTGAAAGTGTTTTTAACCCTTCCTTGTCATTAACCACTTGCCAACCACCGCAAGACAATATATACGTCAACAGAAGGGCACGGGCAGGCATATGGGTGTATCTGTACGTCTTTGCCTCCCAGCGGGCGGGGTGCCTGATCGCCCCCCCCCCCGTGCCTGTGGCGGTCGGCATTGTTGCAGGAATGATCCGTGCTGAGGGGGAGGCCACCGATTCATGCCCACCCCCTCACGATCACTCCCGATGAATGAGAAGCTTCCTCTGCTTCTGAAAGTGTAAACAGACGCAGAGGAAGTTTTGTTTCTATCCTCTTAGCGGTCTTTTCGTCCGGCGCCCAAGGAGAGAAGACATCTCACAGTAAGTGCACCAACGGTACACTGACACCAGTACACGTAGGTACACAAATCTGCACCCCCAGTCACAGTGTCACCGATTGCAGTGTTAAGTTTTTTTTTTTTTTACTGATCACTGCATTTGGTGTCATTTAGTGACTGTAAAAAGTGTTAGGGCAGTTAGTGGTAGGCCCCTTTAGATCTAGGGTACCCCCCTAATAAAGGTATAACCCCTTGATCGCCCCCCCCCCAGTTAAACCTTTCACCCTTTGTCGCCAGTGTCACCAAGTGATCTTTTTTCTGATCGCCGTATTAGTGTCACAGGTGATGCTAGTTAGCCAGTTGGTTATTTTAGGTTCACCGTCAGCTTTTTATAGCCTTTGTTCTCTGCCTCCATGGCCAGGGCACGATACGAGCAGATCTTGCGGTTCATGTGCTTCGACGACAATGAACTCTGTCATCCTCGTGGAGACCCTGGATACGATCGGCTCTACAAAATTCGGCCACTTCAACGAACGTTTTGCAGCCTTGTTTACTCCCGATCAAGTTCTCTGCGCTGATGAGTCCCTGATTAAATTTTCTGGCTGCTTGTCTTTCAAACAGTATCTTCCCAGCAAGCGTGCCATATATGGGGTCAAGGTGTATAAGCTCTGTGACAGGGCAAAAGGCTATACATATAGTTTTATGGTTTACGAGGAAAGAGCTAGTCACATAGAGCCGGAGAACTGCCCAGATTACATAGGGAGCAGTGGCAAAATTGTGTGGGACTTGGTGTCACCCTTATTCGGAAAGGGGTACCATTTGTATGTGGACAATTATTACACGAGCGCGCCACTTTTTAGTCACTTGTTTGCTCATCAGATTGGCGGATGTGGCACTGTGTGACCTAATCGCCTTAGCTTACCCCAGAGGCTTGTAGATTCTCGTCTTAGGCTGGGGAGAGAGCCTGCTTCAAGTGTAATAATTTGCTCGCTGTGAAGTGGAGGCATAATAAGAATGTTTTTGTTCTGTCCTCCCTTCACGCAGACACGACGGTCCAAATTCCTACGGCAACTGGTGTTGTGGAGAAACACCTCTGTGTCCACGAATATAACCAAAATATGGGAGGGGAAGACCTCAACGACCAGTTGTTGGCGCCGTACCTAGTTGCCTGTAAGGCCAGACGCTGGTACAAAAAAGTATCTGTATACTTATTTCAATTGGCTTTGCTGAACGCTCATGTCCTATACAGAGCTTCAGGACGGACTGGATCCTTCCTTAAATTCCAGGAAGAGATCGTCAGAGCCCTTCTGTTTCCAGACGGTGCTTCACCTCACCAACCCAATCCAAATGCAGTAAGCCGGCTGCATAAGAGGCATTTTCTGTATGTCCTCCCTAGTACCCCCTACCCAACGAGCCACCCAAAGAAAATGTGTCTGTAGAAAGTGCAGATATAGGCGTGACACCCGCTATTATTGTCCCTCCTGTCCTGACAATCCTGGTCTTTGCATTGGTGAATGTTTTAAACGCTACCATACACTAGTGGAGTTTTAGCATAGGGTACAGCACTGCACAGACTAGGACACA
The DNA here is from genome assembly GCA_029206835.1 of Rana muscosa. Taxonomy (NCBI): domain Eukaryota; kingdom Metazoa; phylum Chordata; class Amphibia; order Anura; family Ranidae; genus Rana; species Rana muscosa. Next base: position 131,357,743 of record CM055126.1, read on the forward strand.
CTTTCACAGGGTCTCCCAAGATGCCATCGAAGTTTGAGAGACCCGAACCTGGAACCGAACAGTTAGACCCCTTTCACACTGGGGCACTTTGCAGGCGATATAACGCTAAAAATAGCGCCTGCAAAGCGCCCCGAAACAGCCACTGCTGTCTCTCCAGTGTGAAAGCCCCAAGGCCCCCCTCTCTCTTTCTCTCCATCCCCCTGCAGCACGGATTTATTTATCTTGACAGCGTTTGCTCCCACGATACATAATGCCGTAACCCGCGCTGTAGGGGGTGATTTTACCACCAGAGTTAAAAAAAAAAGAGCATATATGCCAAAGCATTGGGGCAAGAAGGGGTGGAGGAGCGATTTTTCTCCTAACTTTTGGGGCGGGTTGCCCCCATGCTTCGGTGTGTGTATATGTGTGTATATATATATATATATATATATATATATATATATATATATATATATATATTAGGCACAGATTGCGTTCAATGTTTTATTTTTTACCTTTTTCTTTTGTAATTGCTTTGCAGGTATGGTATGTCTTACTGTTAAACTGTAATGTTACTTTGTTTTATTGTTGACCATCATTTGCTTAGCAGGTACGCCATTCAGCTGCAGCACTGATTTATTTATCTTGACAGCAACAGCGTTTGCTCCCACTATACGTAAATCGGCGACTCCAGCGCTGTAGGAGGTGATTTCACACCACAGTTAAAAACAAAATGGTGCATGTATGCCCATCATTAGAAGTGGGTGGATGAAGGGGGGGTATTCTAATGGTGAACATACCCACCGATCAATCTTTTTTCGTTCAGCCCACAGGCTGCATGAAAAAAAATTACAATATATGCCCAACAAGGACCAGCAACGTACTGGTATGCTGCTGGACTTTGAGTGGTTATACCAGAATAATGCCTGCGGGTTTAGGTATCATCTTGGTATCATTCTTTTCAGCCATCGGTCGGCTTTCATGTAAAAGCAATCCTAGCAGCTAATTAGCCTCTAGACTGCTTTTACGAGCAGTGGGAGGGAATGTCATCCCCCTCCAACTGTCTTCCATGGTTTTCTCTGGCTCTCGTGTCCCAACAGGGAATCTCAGAATGAAGCCGGGGGTTCCGCCAGCTGATCAGAGACCAGAACGGCTCCAGTCAACTCTATGGCCTAAGAAACCGGAAGCTACGAGCATTTCATAACTGATTTCGCCGGAAACAGCGCCATTGGGAAAGCATTTTATCACACCGATCTTGGTGTGGTCAGATGCTTTGAAGGCCGAGGAGAGATCTAGGGTCTAATAGACCCCAATTTTTAAAAAGCGTATCTGTCGCTACCTATTGCTATCATAGGGGATATTTACATTCCCTGAGATAATAAATAAAAATTAAAGGAACAGTTTAAAAATAAAATAAAAAAGCAAAATCAATGATAAAAAAAAAGCGCACTGCTGCTCCCCCCTCCCCCTGCTCTTGCGCAAAGGCGAACGCAAGCTTCGGTCTGGCATCATATGTAAACAGCAATTGCACCATGCATGTGAGGTATCACCGCGGAGGTCAGATCAAGGGCAGTCATTTTAGCAGTAGACCTCCTCTGTAAATCTAAAGTGGTAACCTGTAAAATTAAATAAAGTTTTTCCCAAAAAAATGCGTTTGAAAAATGCAACACCCACCATTTTAATCTGTAGGGCCTTTGCTTTTTAAAAAATATGTTTGGGGGTTCAAAGTAATTTTCTTGCAAAAAAATATATTTTTTCATGTAAACAAAGTGACAGAAAGGGCTTTTTCTTCAAGTGGTTAGAAGAGTGGGTGATGTGTGACATAAGCTTCTAAATGTTGTGCATAAAATACCAGGACAGTTCAAACCCCCCCCCCCAAAATGACTCCATTTTGGAAAGTACACACCCCAAACTATTTGCTGAGAGGCATGTCGAGTCCATGGAATATTTTATATTTTGACAAGTTGCAGGAATAATAGGCTTTTTAATAACGGCTTACCTGTAAAATCATTTTTCGTTTTCGTACACCACGGGACACAGGCTTAATCATTAGACAATGGGACGTCCCAGAGCAATGCTCAACTTGAGGGGAGGAGAGACACTAAACAAAGCAGACCGCCATCAGACGTGAGGACCTATACTGCTGCCTGCAGCGCATTGCGCCCGAAGGCGGTATCCTCATGCCCTCTTACATCTACTTGATAGAATTTGGTGAATGTATGGACTGAAGACCAGGTTGCAGCCTTACAGATCTGAGCCATGGCGGCCTGGTGATGCACCGCCCAGGAAGCACCTATTGCTCTTGTCGAGTGCGCACTTACCCGAAAAGAAGGAATCTCTTGTTTTTCAAACCATAGGCTTGAATAATAACTTGTCTGATCCACTTAGAAATAGTAGATTTCGACGCTGCTTGGTCCTTTCTGGGGCCTTCTGGCAGAATAAACAAAACCTCAGTTTTCTGTATCTGAGCAGTCGTTTTCAGATAGACCTTTATTGCTCTCACTATGTCTAGAGAATGCAATAACTTTTCCTCCGCAGACTGCGGATCTGAGAAAAAGGAAGGTAAGACAATATCTTGATTTAGATGAAAACCCAACACCACCTTAGGAAGAAAGGATGGGGACGCAACACAACCTTGTCCTTGTGGATAATCAAGTAAGGCTCTTTGTATGAAAGAGCTGCCAATTCCGATGCTCTCGTAGCAGAGGAGATAGCGACCAAAAAGGCCAATTTCCTACTCAAAAGGAGCACGGAAGAAGGCTAATAGGTTAAAATGGCTGTTTTTGTAAAACAGACAAGACTAGATTTAAATCCCATGGGCATAAGGGAGATCTGACTAGTGGGTTTTCCTGCAAAACCCCCTGGATAAATGCCCGGACTAGGGAATGAGATGCAAGTGGCCTTTGAAAAAACACTGATAGAGCTGAGACTTGGCCCTTGATGGTACTCAGGGCCAGTTTCATTTCCACCCCAAACTGAAAGAAGGCCAGAATCCTTACAATGACCTATTTTTAAGGGTGCCACCTTTGGGCTTACACCAAGAAACCCATATGCCTTCCAGATTCTATAATAGATGAGCCTGGAGGCCGGCTTCCTAGCATTTAATTAGAGTGGAGCGAACTGGACCTGAGAGTCCACGTTTCCTCAATATGTAGGTTTCAATAGCCAAACCGTCAAATTTAGACTTTGTAAGGAAGGATGGAATACTGGTCCCTGCGTGAGGAGGTCTGGGCGTAGTGGAAGAACCCAAGGTTTCCCCACTGCCATCCTTATGATCTCTGCATACCAGGACCTTCTGGGCCAATTTGGAGCCACCAGGATTACTGGTTATCTCTCTTTTCTGATCCTGCAAAGCAGTCTCGGTAAGAGCGGAACCGGAGGGAACGCATAGATCAGTGAAAACTGATCCCAGGGAATCATTAGCGCATCTGCCCCGTATGCTAGAGGATTCCTTGTCCTTGATACAAAGTTGTCTAACTTCTTTTTGAATCTGGAAGCTAGCAAGTCTACATCCGAGGTTCCCCATTTTCGGCATATGGCCTGAAATATCTTGGGGTGTAGAGCCCATTCTCCTGGTAACAGTTGCTGGCGGCTGAGATAATCCGCTCGCCAATTCTCTACCCCCCGATGAAAACTGCAGAAAGACAGGGAATATGTTTCTCTGTCCAAACCAGAATCTTGTTCACCTCCCTCTAGGCATCCCGACTCCGGGTTCCCCCTTGATGATTGATGTAAGCTACAATAGTAGCATTGTCGGACTAAATCCGAACAGGATGGCCCTGTAACCTGTGTGCCCAGGTCTTGAGGGCTAGGTGCATTGCCCAGATTTACAAAATATTGATAGGCAGGCTCTTTTCGGCTTTGAGCTATATCTCTTGGGCCGAAGCCTCTTCCAGAATTGCCCCCCAGCCTATCAGGCTGGCATCTGCTGATACCACCTTCCAGGTGACTGGGATGAAGGACTTTCCCTTTTGCAAGTTTCTGGTTCCTAACCACCAACTGAAACTTTGACGAACCTCTGAAGACAGGCACATTGGCAAGTCCAGGGCTTGGACTTTCCTGTTCCAGGCGGACAGGATGCTGTTCTAAAGCAGTCTTGAATGGAACTGGGGGTAAGGGACGGCCTCGAGAAATGCCACCATCTTCCCTAACAATCTCATGCAGAGACGAACGGATGGTTTCTCCTTCGCCTTGACCATACGGATCTATTCCCTTATGGACTTGATCTTTGCTTAGGGTAGGAATACCCTGCTTTGGGCCGTGTCTATGATCATGCCCAAATACTCTACCCTCCTTTAAGGGCTGCAAGGAAAACTTTTCCAGGTTTAGGATCCAACCTAAGTGCTCTATGTATCTTACCGTGCTGAGCACACTCAGGTTTAACCGTGCTACTGACTGCTCTACCAGTAGCGGGTCGTCCAGATATGCTGTCACCGATATGCCCTGCGCCCTTAGATATGCTAGAAGCGGGGCCAGGACCTTTGTAAATACCCAGGGTGCAGTAGCCAAACCAAAGGGCAGAGCCACAAACTTGAAGTGGTGCTGTTCTACTTCGAAACTCGGGTACCTTTTTGGTGAGCGGGAAAGATAGGCACATGTAGGTATGCCTCCTTTTGATATCTATTGACACCAAGAATTCTCCCCCAGGTAGGGTGGAGACCACAGAGCGGATTGACTTGCGAAAAGGGCGGATGTTTAGGAACTGATTCAGGTCCTTTTAGATCTAAAATAGGTCTGACATCTCCATTTGGTTTTGGAACCACAAAGAGGTTTGAATAAAACCGCGACCCTTGCTCTTTTAGGGGAACTTCTATGATTACCCCTTAGGACAGGAAGTGATCCAAAGCTTGGAAGAAGGGTTTTCTCTTTACTGGATCTTTGGAGATGTTTGAGCTTAGGAACCGATAAGGCGGGAACTCCTGGAACTCCAGCTTGTACCCTAGGGACACTGGAAACTACCCACTTGTCCCGGATTTTCGTCTGCCAGGCCCCTGAAAATCTCAGAAGTCACCCCCCCCCCACCCTGCCGAGCGGGGTTTTGCTTGGTAGACCTCTGAGCCCAAGGCTTTTTGTGACCCTGGGCCTTACCTCTTGTATTTGACTGAGGCTGCCGTCGCCACTGCCTGGAGGTAGTGGCCTCAGGAGCTGGAGAGTGAAAACAATTGAAGAAAAGAACATTTACTCTTGTTCTTGGCTGGTAAAAGGGTAGTTTTACCACTAGAAATCTTCTGGATGTATTTATCCAGGTCCTCCCCGAACAGCCTTTCCCCATGGAAGGGAAAACTGGTTAAATGCTTTTTACACAGGGCTTCAGCTTCCCAATGCTTTAACCACAGAATACTGCGCATATGTACCAGCAGGAGATTAAGGCGGGATACCTGACACCTACCAATCGCTGCCACAGCAAGTTGTGTTACAGTGCCAGCCATACTAAAGGAGGCCTTGAGCAAAGATTCCATCCTTTTCTCAGTTGGATCTTTAAACACCTGAGCATTGTCTACCGGGCAAGTCGAGTTTTTATTCACGCAAGAAATAGCTGCATCTATTGCTTGCAGACTCCATTTCTTGGTAAAATTTTCCTCCATTGGATAAAGAGAGGCAAATTTCTTGGGAGGAGAAAACCGCTTGTCTGGATGTTCCCAGTCAGCATAAATAAGTTTTTCCAATAAAGGATGGACCGAGAAGGTACATGCAGCCTGCTGGGATTTTAATGACCCCAAGAAGGAAACGGAGGACTCGGGTAACTCAGAGGGCAACTTGTACGTAGCATGCACAGCTTCTGCATAGCATTGCACCTGCAACTTGAGAACCTGAGAGGCAGAAAAAGGTTCTTCTGATACCCCTGATTTTTTTATTTATTTTTTACAAAAAGTTGTCACTAAATGATATATTGCTCAAACATGCCATGGGTATATGTGAAATTACACCCCAAAATACATTCTGTTGCTTCTCCCGAGTATGGGGATACCACATGTGTGAGACTTTTTGTGAGCCTAGCCGCGTACGGGACCCTGAAAACGAAGCACCGCCTTCAGGTTTTCTAAGGGTGTAAATTTTTGATTTCACTACTTACTGCTTATCACAGTTTTGGAGGCCATGGAATGCCCAGATGGCACAAACCCCCCCCTCCCCCCCCCAAATGACCCCATTTTGGAAAGTTGACACCCCAAGCTATTTGCTGAGAGGTATAGTGAGTATTTTTCAGATCTCGCTTTTTGTCACAAAGTTTTGAAAATGTGAAAAAATAAAAATTTTCTTTTCTTTTCTTCATTTTCAAAAACAAATGAGAGCTGCAAAATACTCACCATGCCTCTCTGCAAATAGCTTGGGGTGATTACTTTTCAAAATGGGGTCATTTGGGGGGGGGGGTTGCTATATTGGCATTTTATGGCCTTCGAAACTGTGATAGGTAGTGAGGAGTGAAATCAAAAATTTACGCCTTTAGAATTCCTGAAGGCGGCGATTGGTTTTCGGGGCCCGTACGCGGATAGGCTCCCAAAAAGTCCCACACGTGGTATCCCCGTACTCAGGAGAAGCAGCAGAATGTATTTAGGGGTGTAATTCCACATATGCCCATGGCATGTGTGAGCAATATATCATTTAGTGACAACTTTTTGTAATTTAAAAAAAAATAAAAATTTTGTCATTCAATCACTTAGGACAAAATAATTAAATATTCAATAGGCTCGACATGCCTCTCAGCAATTTCCTCGGGGTGTCTACTTTCCAAAATAGGGACATTTGGGTGGGTTTTGTACTACCCTGCCGTTTTAGCACCTCAAGATCGGCAGTCCTAAACTAAAAGCTGCGTAAATTCCAGAAAATGTACCCTAGTTTGTAGACGCTATAACTTTTGCGCAAACCAATAAATATACTTATTGACTTTTTTTTTTTTTTACCAAAGACGTGGCTGAATACATTTTGGCCTAAATGTATGACTAAAATTGAGTTTATTGAATTTTTCTCATAACAAAAAGTAGAAAATATAATTTTTTTTTTTCAAAATTTTCAGTCTTTTTCCGTTTATCGCAAAAAAAAATAATAATTGCTGAGGTAATCAAATACCATCAGAAGGAAGCTCTATTTGTAGGAAAAAAAAAGATGCAAATTTTGTTTGGGTACAACATTGCATGACCGCGCAATTGCCAGTTAAAGCGGCGCAGTGCCAAATTGTAAAAAGTCCTCTGGTCTTTAGGCAGCCAAATGGTCTGGGGCTTAAGTGGTTAAAGTGTTTTACTGCCCTTAGAAGCGCCTTATTCTCTGCTTTTGTTTTTCCAGTTTTTGCTGCTAACCCCTCATTGAGGCACTGCTTTGGGACTTCCCTCTGATCAAGATTGAAGAGAAGCTGTGTCCTCCAATGAACGGAAGAGAAAACTGGATTTTTTGTTACTCGTAAAATCTTTCTCTGCGCTCATTGATGGACAACACACACACACCTATATTTTTTTGGTACTGGTTTGTGACTGACTGGCTTGCCTAGAGTAGAGAGGGGGTTTATACCAGATAGGACTGCCCATAGGCGGTGCAGTGTTATTTTCTGTGCGGTGTACTACTCCTGTAGTTGGCTCTATAAACCCTATGGTCTAAAATGAAAAGAAGCGGGATTTTACAGTGAATAACAAAAAAGAAGTCCCCATTTTTCCTCAGGATGCTCTTGTCTGAAAGTGCCTAACAATACAGCTCTTTACAAGAGACGGTCTGATGTAGATTTAGTGACCGTGAGGAAGAATACCATGACAGATGCCACAAGTAAATGGAGGAATCTGGGAAAAGAACACTGTCACTAAAGTGTTAAATAACCCAACTCATTAAAAAAAAAAAAAGCACAAAACTAGTATTTACATTTACTGGTTTTCTACTATACTGTTTCTTAGTGCCATATGATAAGCTGTACATGCCGTCTAAAAGATTGCTGCAGTCTACTTCCATTTTCCAGTGTTTCCAATCACTCGTGCGGTCCCTATTGACCCAGTGCAACTTTTACACTCCTCCTAGAGACAACATACTGGTGTGCAGGCTGCATCATCTTTTATTTTTATTTTCCCCTCTTTCCAACAAAAAGTTTCCTCCCTGAAAGACCACCATAAATCACTGGTATAACTTTATTAAATAATTGTTTCGACCCTTCGATAAACTATTGGTTCATATTGCTTTTGCTGGGAAAGATTTCCACAAAGTAAGTTTTTTTAAAAGTTTACAACTGGATCAAAGGCAACAAAAAAAAAAGATTAAGAAAGATGTTGCCAATTTAAAGTGAGTTCTTTCCCCTTAGTTTAGACCAGGTATATGCAATTAGTGGACCTCCAGCTGTTGCAAAACTACAAGTCCCATCATGCCTCTGCCTCTGGGTGTCATGTTTGTGGCTGTCAGATTCTTGCTATGCCTCATGGGACTTGTAGTTCTGCAACAGCTGGAGGTCCGCTAATTGCATATCCCTGGTTTAGACCAAAGGGTCTCTAAACTGTGCCCTTGGGGCCGGATGCTGCCCTTTGCTTGCCTTTATCTGGCCCTTGGGACACCTTTCCTCCCACTGACACTGATGGGGAACTGTTTCTCCCACTGACACCAATGATGAAGAAGTATTTCTCCCCCTAATACTAAAGATGGGGCATTGTTAACCCCCCCCCCCCCAATGATGCCAGGAGATTTTCTACTCCCACTGGCCACACTCCAGCCTCCCTATTTTGCTACATTTATTTGGCAAAACAAATACAAATCGGTATTTCTTTTTCGTACATCACGGGACACAGAGCGACTTAGTCATTACTAATGGGTTATATAGATTACCTTCAGGTGTTGGCACTGGCCAATTCCAAACCGGAAGTACCCTCCCCTATATAAGCCCCTCCCACCCGGGAGCACCTCAGTTTTTTGCCAGTGTCTAAGGTGTTGGCCAAAGAGTAACATGTGTTTTCACTGGGCTTGCGTACAGGTTCTTTTGGGCCTTAGTAAGCTGTTCCGGATCCCACCAAAAAAGCTTCATAGCTAAACGGTCGGTACCCGGGCCTTGCAGCAGAAGAGCAAGGTTTTGCCTGTAATGCTTCTCTTAGGAGGGCTGGACCCTGGGATCCAGAGCTCTGGTCATACCCACGACCAAGATGTTGTCTGTGCAGGGTGCTATACAGGTCCAGGGGAGTGGAATCCTTGGGAACCCGGTCCCTGAAGGTTTAATTACAATGCCTGCCGTGATAGGTGAAGTTTGGACTTCTGTGGACCAAACAAAGTCCTGCGGCGGGGATCAGGTAAGTGGGGGCCCCCAGGAACTTGGTTCTATTGGGGGACCCCCAAGCCTAATTTGTCTTTCTGTCTGTTACCTAACGGTATTCCCGCTAAATATCTGTGTTTGCCTGTAACTACTGAAAATGTAAAATTTTAATAGTAGTCAAGAAAAAAAAAAAAAGGGACCGCGGTACCTGTGTTAAACCACTAGAGGCCGCTGTAGTCCATTTTTCTTGTCATGTGGATCTTTGGTTTTCTCAAGTCAAAAGATCCAGGCAGCTGGTAAGTTTCTCTGTGGGAATCCACTTCCTCTGCCCTGTTGCTGCGCTCATCCACCGCACAGGCCCTCCGGCAAAAAGGGCCCTGGCTCCTAGTCCCCTGTTTGATTTCGAAAAGGGCGCCAATGGCGCACGGGCGCGCGCGCGGGCGCGTGCACGCGCCTCCTACGAAAAAAAGGGGCGGGGCGGGTGGATGACGCTCGATGCGCGCCGCGGCGCTTCTGCGCATGTGCGGGCGTCCCAGCATAGTTAAAAGACACAGTACAAGTGTCAGCTGGATGCAAACAGAGCTAGCAACAAACAGTGGCACACAGAGGCGGTTGATGCAGGCATCCCCATAGAAAGGCACTTTAGTGGACACCAGCTGGTATATAGCAGCACCTGTGTTAGATTATTACCAGCAAAATTGGTGTATGACGACGGGAATACCTCAGCTTTGTGCTTAAAGGATATGTCGTCCAGACGCTCCGGAAATAGATCTTCCAGGAAGCCAAAGGGGTCTCCATCGGGCTCTGAGGATATTGGGCATGCTTGTACTGCACCAATCTCCCCTGAGAATTCAGAGGTCAGTAGCCGTAGAAACCCCGCAGGAATGCCTGGTGCTGCGGCTGTCCCCAGTCCACCTGCTCCTGTATATATAACAGAGGAGGTTTTATCCTCAACTCTGGGAGGATTGGAAGAGAGATTAACAGCATTGATCGCTGCTTCCCTGTCTCAGGAAAAGCGCGTCCGATCTCCGTCTCCTCCTTCAGAGTGCCTGTTAGTGGAGGAACAGCCCCACACAGAGATCGACCTACCTGAAGGGGATCAGGATGAGGTTGATTCAGTTATGGAGGAATCAACAGTGGAAGAACCTTTCTCAGCATCTCAGGCTGAAAGATTATGGGTTCAGTCTCTGACTAATATGGTCCGATCAGCATTTAAAATGCCTCTGGCGGAACCACCATCCACTACGGTTTCCTCGCTGGGGTCGCTAAAAGCTCCCCAGGCTGTCTGTTCCTTCCCAATCCACCCTTTATTAGAAGGGCTTATTTACCAGGATTGGGAGCATCCTGATAAAATATTTGCTCCCCCCAAGAGATTTCCGGTGATCTATCCCATGGAGGATAAGTTCATAAAAAAATGGAGGGTCCCTACAGTGGACGCAGCCATCTCTTCTGTTAACAAATCACTGACATGTCCAGTAGATAATGTTCCAATGTCAAAGACCCAATAGATAAAAAATTGGAGTCTTTACTAAAATCTGCTTTCTCTACAGCAAGCATGGTGACACAACCTGCGGTAGCAGCGATTGGAGTCTGCCAAGCAGTGAAAGATCAGTTGAAACAAGTCTTAAGGGACTTACCAGATCAGCAGGCTCTTGCCCTAGCTGACCTGCCTAGAGCCTTGTGTTTTGCGGTGGACGCCATAAAGGATACAATTCAACAGGCCTCCCGCTTTACGCTGTCTATAGTACATATGCGTAGGCTTCTGTGGCTCAAAAACTGGTCTGCTGAAGCTCCCTGTAAAAAACTGCTGGTTAGCTTCCCATTTCATGGAGAACGCTTATTTGGAGAAGATCTGGACAAATATATCCAGAAAATTTCTGCCGGTAAAAGTTCACTCTTACCGGTTAAGAACAAGGGTAGAAGTCCTTCTTTTAAGAGGCCTACTTCTCCAGTCCCTGGCACATCGGCTGTGAAACAGTTCCGACGGCCTCCGCGGTCAAATCCAGGGGGCAGAAATCAGGGACAATCACAGGGTATCAAGAAACCCTGGGTCAAGAGAGGTACAAAACCTCCCCCTAAGTCATGAAGGGTTGCCCCCACTCAGTCGGGTGAGGGGAAGACTTCAGTTGTTCAGAGACCTGGCGGGACACCATCAGAGATGGGTGATCCCCGCAGTAAGTCTGGGATACAGGCTGGAGTTAAAAGACATTCCTCCTGCCCATTTTATAAGGTCAAACGTGCCAAGCGATCCCCAGAAGAGTGGATCCCTCCTTCTGGCACTAGAGCAACTATTGCCCCAAGGGTAATCATGAAGATTGAAAGAAAACGGGTTCGGGTTTTACTCGAACCTTGTCACAGTCCCCAAACCAAATGGGGACATGAGGCCCATATTGAATATAAAAGGGCTAAACAAGTTCCTACATATCAGGATTTTTTTCGGATGGAGTCGATCCGATCGGTGGCCACCGCCCTACAAGGGCAGGAATGGTTAGCCTCGATCGACATAAGGGATGCTTATTTGCATATTCCCATCTGTCCGGCCCACCAGAAATTTCTACGCCTTGCAGTAGAAGGGCGCCATTTTCAGTTCAGAGCCTTACCTTTCGGTCTGGCCACGGCACCACGAGTGTTCACAAAAATTCTGGCCCTACGATTGGCCAAACTAGGAACACAAGGTGTAACGATAATGGCATATCTAGACGACTTGTTGCTGATAGACCACTCAGTGAAAAAAACTAGAAGTGGTCGTTCACAAGATAATCAAGTATCTGGAATCTCACGGTTGCATTATCAACCGAGACAAGTCAGCCCTAAAACCAGTCAAAAGCCTGGAATACTTGGGGGCTAAGACTGGATTCAAATCAGAGAAAGATTTTCTTACCTCCAGAGAAGGTGTCGTCTTTGAAAGATTTGACCCACTTAGTGGGTACAAAAAAGAAAAACCATCCATACGCCTGTGTATAAGGCTGCTGGGAAAAATGGTGGCTTCATTCGAAGCGGTACCCTACGGTCAATTCCATTCAAGGAACTTGCAGAGGGCCATACTGTCAGCCTGGAACAAAAAAGTTCAGGCTTTAGACTTACCAATGTCCCTGTCCCCTTCCGTTCGCAAGAGCCTCCATTGGTGGTTGGTGCCCCAGAATCTGGGAAGGGAAACCCTTCAGTCCGGTTTCTTGGAAGGTGGTCACTACAGTTGCCAGCCTCATAGGCTGGGGGGCAGTACTGGAGCAATGGTCTCTCCAGGGCAAGTGGTCAGAAGCAGAGAAGGCCCTGCCCACCAATCTCTTAGAGATACGAGCAGCCCGGTATGCCCTAGTAGCATGGACATCCAAACTCCAAGGGTCACCTGTCAGAATTCAATCAGACAATGCCACAGCAGTGGCATATATCAATCTCCAGGGTGGCACCAGGAGTCGTGCAGCCCAGAGGGAAGCGAAATGCATCCTGGAATGGGCAGAAAGGTATGTCACAGCCATATCCGCGGTTTTCATCCCAGGAGTGGAAAATTGGAGAGCAGACTTTTTTAAGTCGCCAGCAATTATGCCCGGGGGAATGGTCTCTTCACCCCGAGGTTTTCCAGGCAATATGCCAGCGGTGGGGAACACCGGATGTAGATCTGCTAGCATCCAGATTCAACGCAAAGGTGGACAGATTTGTGTCTCGCACAAAGGATCCCCCAGCTTGCGGTTCGGATGCCCTAGTGTTCCCTTGGGATCAGTTCAAGCTGATATATGCATTCCCACCGCGATTAATCCGCAGAATCAGGGTAGAAAAGAAACCAGTGATTCTGGTGGCTCCAGCGTGGCCCCAAAGGGCATGGTACGCGGAGATTGTAAAAATGTCAGTGGGAAGTCCTTGGACCCTCCCACATCGTCCGGACCTGCTTTCGCAAGGACCGATATACTACCCTTCCTTACCAGCCCTAGGTTGACGGCCTGGCTATAGAAGCCCACATTCTAAAAAAGAGAGGGCTCTCTAATCCTGTGGTATCTACCATGATCAATGCCAGGAAGCCGGTATCCAGACAGATCTATTATAGGATCTAGAAGGCGTACATCACGTGGGGTGAGGCCAGGAAATGGCATCCACGTAAGTACGTAATAGGTAGGATTCTGGACTTCCTACAGTGGGCTGTACAAAGGAAGCTTGCCTTGAGTACTATCAAGGGTCAGACGGCCTTGTCAATATTTTTTTTTCAAAGGCCCTTGGCTTTGCATTCATTAATCAAAGCTTTCATACAAGGAGTGATGCGTATTAGCCCTCCGGTTAGTATTCCCATATGTCCATGGGACTTAAACCTGGTTCTGTCGGTTCTACAGAAACAACCATTTGAACCATTGCAGCACATTTTCTTGGTTCTTTTCACCAGGAAATTGATTTTCTTAGTAGCCATTTGTTCGGCTAAAAGAGTATCGGAATTAGCCGCCTTGTCCTGTAAGGAGCCATATCTGGTTATCCATAAGGACAGAGTAGTATTACGTCCTCATCCAGCCTTCTTCCTAAGGTGGTATCGAGGTTCCATTTGAACCAAGATGTGGTTCTTCCTTCCTTTTTCCCCAAACCTAGTTCGGTAGAGGAAAAGTTATTGCATTCTTTGGATGTAGTAAGAGCAGTTAAAGCTTATCTTAAAGCCACTGCTCAGATTCGTAGAACGGATACTTTGTTTGTTCTGCCGGAAGGCCCCAGAAAGGGTCAGGCAGCATCAAAAATCTACTTTAGCCAAGTGGATTCGACAGGTCATAATACAAGCCTATGGCTTGAAAAGGAGACCGCCTCCGTTCAAAGTTAGGGCGCACTCCACAAGAGCAGTTGGAACTTCATGGGCAGTGCATCACCAAGCCTCCCTGGCTCAAGTACTGTAAGGCCACAACATGGTCCTTAGTACACACGTTTACTAGATTCTACCAGGTAGACGTCAGAAGTCAGGAGGATGTCGCCTTTGGGCGCAGTGTGTTGCAGGCCGCAAAAGAGCCTCATGCCTGATGGCGCCCAGCTTATGTATCCCTCCCCTCATTTGGCATTGCTTTGGGACGTCCCATTAGTAATGACTAAGTCGCTCTGTGTCCCGTGATGTACGAAAAAGAAAAAGGGATTTTTATAACAGCTTACCTGTAAAATCCTTTTCTTGGAGTACATCACGGGACACAGAGCTCCCACCCCTCTTTTTGGGACACTTATTGCTTGGCTACAAAACTGAGGTGCTCCCGGGTGGGAGGGGCTTATATAGGGGAGGGTACTTCCGGTTTGGAATTGGCCAGTGCCAACACCTGAAGGTAATCTATATAACCCATTAGTAATGACTAAGTCGCTCTGTGTCCCGTGATGTACTCCAAGAAAAGGATTTTACAGGTAAGCTGTTATAAAAATCCCTTTATAATATTTAGTTTGAAGAACACTGGTCCTTTGTAAGTTTTTGGAGATTTTAGACAAAAGCAAACCCCATTTCAGGAAAATATGTGGTATTATCTTATCTTCATTGTCACTATGAAAGGATAAGATGCCAAATTGAAGAATTCACAAAGTTCCAACCTTGGTGTCATGCTGCTCTTGTGGAAGTGTTGCTTTCAACTCAGTGGGGATTATTTTACTAAAGGCCAATCCACTTTGCACTACAAATGCAAAGTGCACTTGAAATTGCACTGTAAGTGCGCTTGGAAGTGCAGTCGCCGTATATCCGAGGGGGACATGCAAGGAAAATAAGAAACAGCATTTTAGCTTGCACATGATTGAATAATAAAATCAGCAGAGCTTCCTCTCATTTCAGATCTACCCCTCCGATTTACAGCGACTGCACTTCCAGTGCGATTTCAAGTGCACTTTGCACTTGTAGTGCAAAGTGGATTTGCCTTTCGTAAATAACCCTGTGTGTGTGTGTGTGTAAGTAATATATATACATACATAATAAAGGGTAAAAAACTGCGCTTAAAGAAAAAAAAAAAAAAGGATGGACCAGTCGCCACCTCCAGGATTTGTTTTGCTGCTCCCTCCCTGTCTGCTGCCAACATCAGTCGCAGCACCTGAGAGGAGCAGGTACAGTCAGTGGATACAGATCACTCCGCCAGGCGCCGGGGAAGGGAGAGCAGCCGGCCGAACTATAGAGAATGCAGCGCGGTGCAGGATGATGTACCTGCACCTGAAATTGAGAGAAAAAAAGTCCCTTCAATGCTCCCACCTCCTGGGCCCCTCTGGTTACCTGATGGGGCCCAGTAAAATGTAATTGAATTTGTAACCCCCAAGCAAGTAGGAGAGAGGGTGATTTTAGTAAACCCTATTGTTTTTATTTACAGGAAAACAAAACTGTAACGACACCCCAAGTATGAAAGGGGTTAACGCCGCTAGGATATTCCCTTTCCAACCACACGACAGCCACCAGGCACTCCAACCAGCCGAATAAGACCCCATACAAATACTTCTCCCTCCACAGACGAGACAACCACTCTGAGGTTCAAGCAGAGAAAAGACAATGTTTATTGAAAAGACCACAAGCTTTATACGCAGTTAAAAGAGGAGGTGCATCATATTTCTCTGGAAATACACCTGTGACCAGACCTAATTAACATGCTAATTACCTAATCCTTTTAAGCAGCCTGGCTCAGAGACATTTAGGCTAGACATGCCGCCTTGTAGCTCAGAAGACACAATCAACATTAAGGCCTCATGCCCACTGGCGTTTTTACAGCTGCGTTTTTTGCAGCTTAAAAACGCCTGTCCATGTTATTGTAAATATTTTTTTTTTTTTTTTTTGAAAAAAAAAAAAAAACGTCGGAGCTAAAAACGCGACCGCGCGTTAGTGCGCGTTTTTTGACGCTCGCGTTTTTTCCTGCCTAATTCTGACGCTGAGGAACGCACTGGCCCTGGGTTTTTTTTACAGCTTACAAACGCCTATGCTCTTTACAGCTCAAAAACGCCTAGGTGGACATGAAGCTATAGACTAACATGGACAGGCGTTTTTAAGCTGTAAAAAACGCGGCTGAAAAAACGCCCGTGGGCATGAGGCCTAACACACAGAACTCCCAATAGCAGAGTTAATTGCCACAATGAAAAGACCCTTAGAAACTATCCTAGAACCATTTGCATTACAACAGACAGGTGGCTGGGGTGATGACATTAGCATTGTTAAGCAATAGATGGTCGGCCTGTTACATTGAACTTCCTGGAATGCCCAAATAACATCTTCATATTTCTTGAGATATATTGTTAATGAATATTACTGTCCCATTTTAAGTAATCCCACGATATATTTCCTCAGTCGCCCTGTGCCCAAAGTGACCCCTGTCACAAAAACTACAAAGATGCTTGGGCCCCCCATGCTGGTTGGGCCCGGTACAACAGGGCTGGTTGTACTGCCCCATCAGCCGCCCTGCCTGTCTGTGCGGTGAGACAACGCCTCTGTAACAGGGAGATAGGTGCTGGGGACAGCACAAGGCTGCACCTAGCTGATAGCCAGGGAAACCTGGAAACCTGTGTGTAGTAAGTGGCCAAGTTGGCATGGATTTATTTTCATGTTTCTTTTTGTTTTGCTGTTTTTGGACCATTGTAAATAGTGTAAATAAACCGCACCTTTTTTTCACCTTCACTGTTGTTTGCTGTGCCTAATTTTTGTGTAGTGAACCCATCCAGGGGGTCACACACACCCACTGCCAAGCTAACCCCCTCACAGTTGGTGCAAAATGTAATAGTTTAAGTGATACATATTTTGTCTAACTTGTGTTGCAAGTTTTGAGGATGATTTAGAATCTTTTGTTTGGCCTTATTCATATATAAAGCATGGCAAAGGGACCTGAGTTCTCCCTAAATAATTGCAGTTGGCAATTAATATCAGCAGCTTAGACTCTGACTACTGACCGTAGTACCTTGCTTTCACAGGAGGCTGACAGGTTCTCGGTTGTACAGATTTTCTTAACAAATTAAGATATTTCCAGACTCCCTTGCATAAATCATGCCATCAAATAGCATTTATTATTTGTTCTGGTAAACCGCATAACTTATATAGTGGCTCACAAAAAAATCATAGGAAATGCATTGTTAGCAGCTAGCAAGCCTTTAGAATTATGTCTGCGTTTCTTGTATTGAATTAGCTCTGTTGGCTTTTCCTTTTATCTTTACTGCTGGAAATATGGATTCTGTTTACATGCATGCTAACGTGAAAGCCAATGCACCTGAACTATGGTGTACTGTTAACACCTCTGTCCAATCTTGTACGTATTTGGAATAATAAAATGTAAAACACATTGGAAGGGAGAATGCAGAAATTAAGAAATCGGTTAATCTATTGTTTAGCTACTTTTTATATTTTAACTTAGGAGCTTTTTCTTCTTCCGAACAGCGGCTTAACCTGTAAGCTATAATTTTCTTCTAACACATTGGCTCTAGATACGTAATACTGTTCAGACATGGTTAATGTGTGACTGGACCATCTGCCCTCTCTGCTGATATTTTTTTGCAATTAGTCTTGCTGTATACAGAAGTAATTCAGCTGGAATTTGATATTCAGGAGATGTTCTTTGTTCTGCATTTACTTGAATTATATGTAAAGTGTTACTAAACCCAGGACCCTGCATTCACTATATCTGGTCTCCCACAGTACACAGAATATGGAAATGTAATTTATTTTAGTAAATATAAACTGCTAAATATCTTTTCTCATCAGCAGTTGGAGTAGTCTTGTGACTTCTATCGGTGTCCAGCTAAGCACTGGTTGAAGCTTGTAGGTTTTCTGAATGTCCTATGAAACTTCAGAACTCCTGATCCTCTGTCTGGACAGTGCTAATTGGCCCTGTGCTTATCACATGCACCTTTCCAAGGTAAAAAAAAAAAAAAAACCTCTCTAGCAATACACACCAAACTGAGCATGTGCAGCCTGACTCCATAGACTCTGTGTTATCAGGAAATTATTAGGGGAAAGTGGAAGGAGGGGAGGATCAGAAAAGCCAGGATCAAACAGCCTTTTTACACAATGCAGATGATTAACCCCTTAGGTTCCACAGTGAGTATAACAAGCATGCTTTACTGCATATACAGACTGATTTTACGGTTGTGGGTTTAGTAACACTTCAACTGCAAGTATACTATTTTTAAACAGTAACTGGCTCAAGGTAACCTCATACATGGGCTGTTCTTGCAGTAAAGTTTCCATAGGCGTGCGCAGGGGGTGTGCCTGGGCACACCCTAATCATTTACTGCTGTCCTTATTCCCCCTACTGCCAGGGCTTTCCCTGTGTTGGCCCCCCTGCCCCGCAGTGCGAATGGCTTCCCTCCTCTCTCCCCAGTTGATGTAGGGGATGTTTCAGGATAGAGAGTGGGGGAAGAGGGTAATAAAATTGTCATTTACCAGTGCCGTCCTTGTTCATTCCTAACTGAAGATAGTAAACTGTGTTTACCATGCTTCAGTTTGTGAATAAACAGAAAGACGCTCAGCACAGGGCACTTTCCATTCATTTACTGTCCCGTGCAACTGAGGCTGTGGAGAAAGGCATGTGTGTTTGACCTTTGGGGTGCACACCCTAATGCAATAGGCTGCGCACACCTATGAAAGTTTCCATTATACTGGGTACATTTTATGGTGAAGGCTATAAAGCCATTAATTTCCTGAAAATCTTGGTAAGGTGGTGCACAGCCATTTTGCTTCTCGTGCCATTATCTTTTGCCACATTTTTTATCTCCCTGTTATCAACAAGTTCCCACCTTTCTCTATCATATGGTGCTTTAAAGCTGAATATCTACAGTGTGAGATCTTCTAGGGCAAATATAACCAATTCTGTCTCTCATGACCGCTATTATCATGAGAGTTGGTCTGTGACTTTTGAGGACATGCTGGAGATGAAGCTGTACTTGTGGACATGCAGTATATGTGTGACATTTGGGTTTTTAGTCTGCTGCCACCCTTGCTATCATGCAACTATTTCAATTTTTTCCTCGAGGTCCTTTTTTCTTTGTATTTGCATCCATTTATGTTGCATGTACCAATTTTCACCATGATGATATGCCAATAAAGGCTATACTTTTCTACACCATACCCTGGTTTTACTTACACTATATGGAGCCATCCATTTTTTTCTTTTTATGACACCGTGGTTCAAAGCGTTGCCTCCAACGGATAGTCCGTAAAGAGTTACACCTTTTTGGATAACCACCTACCATCGCAGCTGTGATACCGGGAGGAGAGGTTCGCGATATCCACATTGGAGCATCTACCTTGGAGTTCCCGTCCAGGCCTATTGACTTCAGATTCACGGTAAGAGTATTCATTACTGTAACGGGAAGGCCCGGGGGACTCAGAATCGCTTAGAAAGTATGAGATACCCTTGCTTCAGCTCCCCCAATGGCTCTTATGTGTCAATCACCCTGTGTCTCTATTAGGGGCACAGGGTGAATGAAAACCCCAATATGGCCTATGATGGCCATATTCAAGCTGCACATACATTGTATCTAGATTGAATGTGTACTGTGAGGGGGGGGGGGGGGGTTGTTCTAATCATTGCGGTGAGGAGTTAAGGTTATTTGCATTCTATTGTCTATTATGAATTAAGTCTGCTACTGTGACAATGTGGATTGGAGCTGGTCAACCGTCTGGCTGCATATTATAGGATGTTGAAGTGTCTTCTGTGAGGAGGGGGGGAATCACTCCTCCTGCCTAAGACTGTTTATCAAAGGAGAAGTTTGAACACACCTGACCTGTATCACCATTGTCATTGGACAGTTTAACCCGCCCTGTTCCCCAAAGGATGGGAGGGGAGGGTTTTGAAGAGAAATGTGTTACCATGTGTTTTGAAAATAAAGTCCTTCCCTGTTTTGGAACTTGAATACAGAGCGTTGTCTCGTATCTGGGGGGAGAACCATTCGTATGGGGTCTTTTTCGGCTGGTTGGAGTGTCTGGTGGCTGTCGTGTGGTTGGAAAGGGAATATCCTAACGGTGTTAACCCCTTTCATACTTGGGGTGCCGTTACAATTGGTGGCAAGCAGTGGGATTGATCCCCACAGCCAGAAGGACAGCTACAAGAGGACACAGGACAATGGAGGCACAGTATGAACGGCTAAAGCTCTCCACCCTCAAAGATTTACTGGAGAACCGGGGAAGACCGGCCAACAACCGTAAGAAGAGCGACATTATCAGAGAACTAGTCGAAATGGATGGAACCGAAAGGCCCAGTGTAACAGACAGGACACCCGAAGAGGCAAGTTTTGATCGGGCTGTTAAACTAAGACTGGAACATTATGGTCCTAACCCTCCAGCGGAGATCATAGACCTAGTTATAGCAGCTGTGGAGGCAAATTTGCTACAGCAAAGAGGTGCTGCAGCAGCAGAAGTCACAGCAGCACCAACTGCAAGGAGAGGAGAGGTACAGATACCAGCCGCCATGGAAGAGGAAGTCAGAAGGAGGTTACAAGAGAGGCAGATACAGCATAGAGGACCAGTATCAGAGGAGGTCCTGCTGGGATGGTCGGATTCGATCCGCTGCGAACTCTGGAAGAAAGCGCTAGCTCTCGAGCAGCAACACCAGGGAAAGGTTCTCCCCTCCATCTATGTAAGGTACTGGTGGCAGTATGATGTACGAATGCCGTTATTGGGGGAACAACCAAAGCAGGAGTGGACAACTGAGTTAAGCAGGCTGATCCGGGCAGAGATGCGGTTGGACGAGAGCTACAGAGCCCTCCGGTGGTATGTAGCCCAAGAGTGCCCATGGTCAGCGGATGACAGCCCCACGGAAGGCTTTGACTATAATGGCCTGGGATTGTTGTATTGGAGGCTGTCCAGTGACCCTGAATTTGGGAGTGATCGGGAGTCGCGTTTGGAGGAAATAATGGAGCACAGAGAGCGAAAACTGAATGTCTCGGAAGGGCACTGGGCAGAGGAAGATTTGGAGTTTCTGGCCATTCAGGAATGGGAGCTGGAGATCGCTTACAGACAGCTGCTAGAATCTGTTCAGCAGCAGGGTGGGGCTACCTGTGCCTGGGACTATCAGGAAATACCAGTTGACAACTATGAAATCCTGGCTGAAGAATCGGCAGTGGAAAAGCTGAAGATTGCCATCCCTAAAGCCGAAGTGGATGATGTGGAGTTCCAGGGAGCTAGGGCAGTTGGCTCATCTCCCCAGCCACTGATTACAGAAGGTATGGACTTAAGGGACTGTTCAGAGGATGTTATAGATTATGCATCGCCTGCCCAAGTACTGGCAGCAGGACAAAGTATTACAGACCCCTGCTCTACACCCGTGGCAGTTTTGGAGGCCCGAGTTGAGATGGTGATGGTTCCTCTTTCCGAGTGGATTTCGGAGATGCAGGGAGGAGAAGCAGCCATTTTCCCTCCCCAACAGTTAACCAGAGCAGATGGTGTGGAGTCCCCAGCAGAAGTGCTGGCAACCGGGCAGAGTGATAGCAACCTCTGCCCAGCACTGGAAACAACTGTGGAGTTTCAGGGAGCCGGGGCAGTTGGCCCCTCTCTCCAGCAACAAGCTGAGGTGGTAAAGCTTTTACCCCCAGCTGAATCACTGGCAGCAGGGCAGAATGCTACTGGCCGCTGCACACAACTGCCACTTGAGCGGATATCGGTGGATGGGACTGCGGTCTCCACTCACAGCAACCCAGCAGAAGAGCTGGCAACAGAGCCGAGTGCCACGGGCCTCTGCTCTCAACTAACAGAAGAGGGAGTTCCTGTGGTACTGGATGGGACTTCGGTCCTCACTGACACAACCCCAGAAAATGGTGTGACACTGGGACAGGAGGATGTCAGCCTTGCTTTGCAAGCACTCTGGGATTTTCACCTACCACAAGTGGATGGGACTTCAGTCTCCACTTGTATACCCCAGGGATGCCGGGCAGTCGACCCAGATCCCCAACAGCATGATGGACTGAGCCCAGTCACCCTGTCTTCTCTCCAGCGGCTGAAAGGACTCCAGGGAGAAGGGCCAGTCCAGGCCTCTCCCCAGCGGCGGGTATATTCTCTGAGAGAGGCAGAGGTTGGCTGGGTAAGTAATGCTCTGTTTGGAGCAATTTATTTGGGGTACTGTGTGGATACCGGCATTAGAAGAAGGGACCTATGGACTAACTTCGGAGTCAACCCGTCTGGGGTCGCCTCCTGTGTTAGTCTCCTGCCGAAAGGGGAGAGATGTAACCGGAAGGCCCGGGGGACTCAGAATCGCTTAGAAAGTATGAGATACCCTTGCTTCAGCTCCCCCAATGGCTCTTATGTGTCAATCACCCTGTGCCTCTATTAGGGGCACAGGGTGAATGAAAACCCCAATATGGCCTATGATGGCCATATTCAAGCTGCACATACATTGTATCTAGATTGAATGTGTACTGTGAGGGGGGGGGGGGGGGTTGTGTAATCATTGCGGTGAGGAGTTAAGGTTATTTGCATTCTATTGTCTATTATGAATTAAGTCTGCTACTATGACAATGTGGATTGGAGCTGGTCAACCGTCTGGCTGCATATTATGGGATGTTGAAGTGTCTTCTGTGAGGAGGGGGGGAATCACCCCTCCTGCCTAAGACTGTTTATCAAAGGAGAAGTTTGAACACACCTGACCTGTATCACCATTGTCATTGGACAGTTTAACCTGCCCTGTTCCCCAAAGGATGGGAGGGGAGGGTTTTGAAGAGAAATGTGTTACCATGTGTTTTGAAAATAAAGTCATTCCCTGTTTTGGAACTTGAATACAGAGCGTTGTCTCGTATCTGGGGGGAGAATCATTCGTATGGGGTCTTATTCGGCTGGTTGGAGTGTCTGGTGGCTGTCGTGTGGTTGGAAAGGGAATATCCTAACGGTGTTAACCCCTTTCATACTTGGGTTGCCGTTACAATTACCTACCTGTGTACAGGAGACGTTGGAACGCATCTTTACACCTACCCCTGTTTGTTTTCAACACAACTTACAACGTGAACACCTTTAAAATCTCATAGTGGATTCAGTATGTCCATCACGGATTAAACACAGACTTCACTTTTTGTTTGAGTTATACATGGGACACTTTATTGGAAGATTCAGGTGTTTTTGGTGTATTATTATTTTTTCACATGTTTACATGTATCATACATGTTTTTCGTTTATCACAATTTGAATATCTGGGTAGAGCACATCCATGTACCTATCCCTTAAGGTTTATTTCTGTCACTGATATTCACTTTATCTAGGTTAGCGCTGCATTTGTTTTATTTTTATATGTTTGACAGACCTAGCCGAGACAGGGTCTTTTGAAGAGGACTGAGAGCAAGCTTCTTACCCACTGACTATGGCCCCTGGCATTTAAGGGAAGCTTTGGAAGGTGTATGCCTGAGGGATTTGGGGAACGGTCTTGTTACTTTGGCTTCAAGTCTGTCTCCCCAAGACACACAGACTCTGGGACTCTAAGCCCGGGGTCCATGTTAAGGGCATAGATGCCACATTTCCAGCAAGGACTGCTCCACACTATGGGACTCCTAGCAGATGTTGATGTCATCAGCAAACCACCTGTCTGGTGCAGACAGGAAGCAGGAATATACACAATATAACACAATAAGTACGGTACTTCCTCTTATTACCTTACCATAGATAACACACTATTATACTACAGCGCCACATGCTGGTAGATAGGTATAATGCATATACACAGTCACAGTATGTAAGCAGATTGCTGTTGTTCTTCCAACAATTAACTCACCTTTTTTCTGTCTGCTAAGCAAACCATTGTGAGTTGTGTTTATACTTGTAATAATGTGTTTTATCCAGTACACTGTATTCAGCAATTGTAGAAGTCAGCAAGTCTGACCTGGAATGAAACCTCTGAGTCATCCAGGTGGCTAATTAACGTAATGTTTATAGTATACGTCTGTTCTAATTATATTCCCGTTTTGTATTGTGAGGGTAATATGATCAGGAGGGGGATGTTCTCCTATGGGGCATATATTTTGTGTGAGTTTGTTCAAATAAATGTGTTCCAGCTTTGCAGCCAAACAAGTCCTGCCTAGTTCTTGGTTGCAATATGCAGCTATAATATATGATATCTATCTTCAGACTGGAGGAAGCGCTGTATGAGGGAAGCACTCTAGCGAAATGTGCGACTGGGTTCCGTTACAATATGGGTCTGGGTCAACAGGCTTTGAGCTTGTGTTGATGCCATCTATTTGACGTCAGTCTGAGATGCTTCTGAGATCATTCAGAATTAACTAATGGGTCTATTTGACCTGCGAATAACCCCTGCAATGTGTCTAATATATTTAATTCCCATGATTGTCAGCTGCATCTAATGGACATAATGTGGTGTTTTTCTGAAATACGTTGCACCTCATTTAGGAAAATACCACATTATGGCCACTAATGGAGCTAATGATCATTAGACAAACATATTAGACATCATGTGATTACTCGCGACAGCTGTGCAAATGCTGTGATGTTCGCACAGCATTTTTAATTTTTTTTGTTAAACAGACCCTAGTTTGCTCCTCTTCTATTTAGTATCTCTTGAAAATAACAGGCTTAGAAAGCACAAACAGTGCTTTTGTGGGGGAACATTGTTCTTCATACAGGAAAACTATGTTCTATTTTAAGCTGACATTACATTTTTCCTCCTAGTATTTTGTTACATAGTTACTAAAATGTTTCATGTTCTAGAGGAAATTGTACATGGTATTCATGGAGCTTAAATGTAGAGGAAGTATTGGCACGAGTTCGTTTTTGCACTGAATAACTAAATGATTATTTACCAGTTAGGCCTCTTTATCCGTGAAGATCCGCCCCGTGAAGCTCCGCTTGCTCAGCGGGGATAGCTCCGTTGATCCCCGCTGAGCCGACGGATGACTGGGCGGTCCCCGCACACTGTGCAGGGACCGCCCTGTCAGAGCGCCGCTCTCCCCTATGGGGAATCGGATGACGACGGACCGTAGAGTCCGTTGTCATCCGATCCGCTCCGCAGACGGAAGGAAAAATAGGGTTTTCCTCCGTCACACTTTTTCGGAGCGGAGCGGATGTCAGCGGACATGTCACCGCTGACATCCGTGCTTCCATAGGGGTGCATGGAGGATCCGTTTCAGGTCCGCCTAAAAAACTGACAGGCGGACCTGAACGGACCTCCGTGTGAAAGAGCCCTTAAAGTGTTACCAAACCCACAACAGTAAAATAAGTCTCTTTAATGTAGTAAAGTATGCTTGTTATACTCAGTTTGGTGTGTGTTGCTAGAGAGTTTTTTTTATTTCCCGGGAGAGTGCATATGATCAGCACAGGGCCAATTGGCACTGTCCAGACAGAGGGTCAGGGGTCCTGCAGTCTGATAAGACAGTCAGAGCAGAATGAAAACTCCTACAAGCTTTAACCAGACATTGATAGAAGTCCCAAGACTGCTCCTAACTGCTGATGAAAAACTGTTTTTAGCAGTTTATGTTTACTAAAACTATTGTATTTCTATGTTCTGTGTACTGTAGGAGACCAGATGTTGTGAATGCAGGGTTCTGGGTTTAGTAACACTTTAAGTAAATATTACTCAGTGTCAGTGATATATATTAGATAAGAGATTTGCTTGATTTCTTTTTTGTCATTCATGGCAATCCTGTATAAAATTTCTCTGTTGTGAGTTGGAAATAAAGTGGAGATGTTTAGGAGAGTGGTGTTAAATAAATAAATAGAAACAGAAATACTGATACAAATCATTTCCATGATTATATTAGAACATCCTATGATCTGAGAGCCCACGGTGGGAATTTAGAGTGTTTAAAATACTCCTCAGAAACATATACAGAAAAAGGTATCAGTATGACCGTTCTTTTTATATACTGTATAGGAAGGGAATTGTCCTGTGCCATTATAGAGGGATCACAAAAGGGCAAGCAATGGTAAAAGTAATTTAAGTTTTCCATTTCATCCTCCACTATAGCCCATGGCCTGAAATGCAGGGAAGTTCTCAGGAAAGAACATGGCATGAATAAGGTTCCCAGCCAAGATGTGGAATCTGCTAACCTGTATTTAAGTATTCGACTAAGAAATGGACAAAGAAATTAATGAACTGGCTTTTTTTTGATCAGAGGTATCAACCAAGCCAACATAACACAATATTGCATAGGTAAGATGCATGTGTAAACGCATCACAGAATGTATTTACTTTCGCTCAGAGAAAAAATGCTACGCACCCTTTCAGGGTGCACATAAGAATCAGAACTGGTCCACGGAGCAATGGAAGAAGGTGGCCTGGTCTGATGAATTCAAGAATGGTTTGAGAAGCACAACAATGAGTTTGAGGTGTTGACTTGCTCTCCAGATCTCAACCTAATTGAGTTTCTAAGGGATGAGCTGAAAAAAGAAGCCTGATTCATGGATGCCCCACCTTGTAACTTAAAGTGGTTTTAAAGCCTAAACATTTTTTATCTTAATGCATTCTTTGCTCCGAGCGATCTGAGTATTTCCGAGTCTCTCCGGCGCCCCCCCCCACCTCTGGCCACATGCTGTACTGCATACAATAGAAGTCAATGTGGAATTAATTATCTTTGTTTCCATTGACTTCTTTGGGGAAACTCGCTTTGATATGGGAGTGCTTTGGATTACAAGCATTCTCCTGGAACGGATTATGCTTCTAATCCAAGGTTCCACTGTATAACTAGATGCAGAAATTCACAATTGTATAGTGAGAATTATGTAGTCCCTGAAAATAGTCAATATTTTCATATCCTAACTCAAGATTCTTGTATGTAATTGTTATTGCCAGGAACTCAGCACTGGTAATTTTTGCAACAGCGCTTTTGGTGCCGAAAGCAAGGGAGTAAAATTGTCCTTTTTGTGTACTTTAATCCCCAACTCTTAACCACTTAACAACCGCTCACTGTATATATACGTCGGCAGAATGGCACGGACAGGCACAATCACGTACCTGTACGTGCCTGCCTTCGTATAGTTGGGGGGTCCCATCAGACCCCCCTTCTATACAGTGAGCGGTCGGCATCGTTCCGGGAGCGATCCGTAATGAGGGGACGGCCATTCGTTTCCGGCCACCCCCTCGCGATCGCTCCTCGCGATCGCTCCTGGCGAATGAAAAGCTTCCTCTGCCTGTGTAATGTTTACACAGGCAGAGGAAGTGATGTCATCTCTCATGCGCCGCTCACATATACCAAGCGCCGCATGAGAGAAGACATCAGGTTAGTGCACTAAACAGCACACTGACACCAGGACACATAGGCACATGATCGTCACCCCCAGATCACCCCCCAGTCACAGTGTCACTGATTGCAGTGACCATTTATTTACTGATCACTGCAATCCGTGACATTTGTGACTGTAAAAGTGTCAGGGCAGTTAGTGTTAGGTCCAGTGTAGCCCCCTAACCCCCCTAATAAAGGTTTAACCCCTTGATCCCCCCCCCAGGTAACCCTTTCACCCCCTAGCACCGCTGTCACTAAGCGACTGTTTTTCTGATCGCTGTATTAGTGTCGGTGATGCCGATAGGTAGCCAGTTATTTTTTTAGGTTCGCCGCAGGTTTTTATAGCGTCTGGTACCCCCATATATTACCTAATAAAGGTTTAACCCCTTGATCGCCCCCCCAGGTAACCCTTTCACCCCATTTTGCCAGTGTCACTAAGCAATCGTTTTTCTGATCGCTGTATTAGTTATGCTGGTGCCGATAGGTAGCCAGTTATTTTTTTTAGGTTCGCCGCAGGTTTTTATAGCGTCAGGTACCCCCATATATTACCTAATAAAAGTTTAACCCCTTGATCGCCCCCCCCCCCCAGCTAACCCTTTCACCCCCTTTTGCCAGTGTCACTAAGCGATCGTTTTTCTGATCGCTGTATTAGTTATGCTGGTGCCGATAGGTAGCCAGTTATTTTTTTTAGGTTCGCCGCAGGTTTTTATAGCGTCAGGTACCCCCATATATTACCTAATAAAAGTTTAACCCCTTGATCGCCCCCCCCCCCAGCTAACCCTTTCACCCCCTTTTGCCAGTGTCACTAAGCAATCGTTTTTCTGATCGCTGTCTTAGTGTCAGTGATGCCGATAGGTAGCCAGTTATTTTTTTTTTAGGTTCACCGCAGGTTTTTATGGCGTCACATACCCCCATATATTATCTAATAAAGGTTTTAACCCACTAATTGCCCCTAGTTAACCTTTCACCAGTGATCACCGTATAAGTGTTACCGGTGACACTGGTTAGCCAGTTCGTTATTTTGTTATTTAGGTTCCCCGTCAGGTTTTTATATAGCGTCAGGTACCCCCATATATTGCCTAATATAAAGGTTTAACCCCCTGATTGCCCCTAGTTAACCCTTTCACCAGTGATCACCATATAAGTGTTACGGGTGACGCTGGTTAGTTTGCTTTTTATAGTGTCGGGGCACCCGCCGTATATAACCCAATAAAGGTTTAACCCCCTGATCGCCCGGCGGGTGATATCAATTAGGTTTTAGCGTCAGAGAGGGTCTGTGTCGCCCCAGGCAGCGTCGGGTTAGTGCCAGTAACGCTAACACCCACGCGTGAAGCCTACACCTCCCTTAGTGGTATAGTATCTGATCAGATCTATACTAGCGTCCCCAGCAGTTTAGGGTTCCCAAAAACACAGTGTTAGCGGGATCAGCCCAGATACCTGCTAGCACCTGCGTTTTGCCCCTCCGTCCAGCCCAGGCCACCCAAGTGCAGTATCGATCGATCACTGTCACTTACAAAACACAACACACATAACGGCAGCGTTCGCAGAGACAGGCCTGATCCCTGCGACTCCAGTGCTCCTAATGCCGCGTAAACATACGGTCAAAATTCCGACGGAGGCATGCCAGAGGAAAAGTCAGACCATGTGTTTGCGGCATAACTTTTGCGGGAGGATGCCCCCATGCTTCGGCATATATAAATGGTGCATGTATGCCCATCATTAGAAGTCGGTGAATGAAGCAAGGTATTCTAATGGTGGGCATGCCCCCACGATCAATCTCCTTTTTTTCGTTCAGCCAACAGGCTCCCCCCCCCCCGGCTATAAAAAGCGCCATTGGGAAAGCATTTTATCACACTGATCTTGGTTTGGTCAGATGCTTTGAGGGCAGAGGAAAGATCTAGGGTCCAATAGACCCCAGTTTTTTTCAAAAAAAGAGTACCTGTCACATTCACTGAGAGAACAATAAAAAATGATAAAAAAAAAAATATGGAAGGAACAGTTTAAAAATAAAATAAAAAAGCAAAATTAATAATAATATATAAAAAAAAAGCACCCCTGTCCCGCCCTGCTCTTGCGCAATGGCGAATGTAAACAGCAATTTCATCATGCATGTGAGGTATCACCGCGAAGGTCAGATCGAGGGCAGTAATTTTAGCAGTAGACCTCCTCTGTAAATCTAACGTGGTAACCTGTAAAGGCTTTTAAAGGCTTTTAAAAATGTATGTAGTTTGTCGCCACTGCGCGTTTGTGCGAAATTTTAAAGCATGTCGTGTTTGGTATCTATGTACTCGGCCTAAGATCTTCTTTTTTATTTCATCAAACATTTGGGCAATATAGTGTGTTTTAGTGCATTAAAATGAATTTTTTTTTTATTTTTTCCCCAAAAAATGTGTTTGAAAAATCGCTGCGCAAATACTGTGTGGAGAAAAAAAAAGCAACACCCACCATTTTAATCTGTAGGGCCTTTGCTTTAAAAAAAGATCTAATGTTTGGGGGTTCAACATAATTTTCTTGCAAAAAAAAAAATGTTTTCATGTAAACTAAAAGTGTCAGAAAGGGCTTTGTCTTCTCAAGTGGTTAGAAGAGTGGATGTAAGCTTCCTTATGTTGTGTATAAAATGCCAGGACAGTTCAAAACCCCCCAAATGACCCAATTTTGGAAAGTAGACACCCCAAGCTATATACTGAGGCATGTCGAGTCCATGGAATATTTTATATGTTGACACAAGTTGCGGAAAAAAGACAATTTATTTATTTTATTTTTTTGCACAAAGTTGTCACTAATTGATATATTGCTCAAACATGCCATGGGCATATGTGGAATTACACCCCAAAATACATTCTGTTGCTTCTCCTGAGTACGGGGATACCACATGTGTGAGCCTTTTTGGGAGCCTAGCCGCGTACGGGACCCCAAAAATCAAGCACCGCCTTCAGGCTTTCTAAGGGTATAAATTTTTGATTTCACTCCTCACTGCCTATCACAGTTTCAGAGGCCATGGAATGTCCAGATGGCACAAACCCCCCCCCCCCCAAATGACCCCATTTTGGAAAGTAGACACCCCAAGCTATTTGCTGAGAGGTATGGTGAGTATTTTGCAGATCTCGCTTTTTGTCACAAAGTTTAGAAATTTTTTTTAAAAAAATGTTCTTTCTTCATTTTCCAAAACAAATGAGAGCTGTAAAATACTCACCATGCCTCTCAGCAATTTCCTTGGGGTGTCTACTTTCTAAAATGGGGTCATTTGGGGGGGTTTTGTGCTATTTTGGCATTTTATGGCCTTCGAAACTGTGATAGGTAGTGAGGAGTGAAATCAAAAATTTGCGCCCTTAGAAATCCTGAAGGCGGTGCTTGGTTTTCGGGGTCCCGTACGCGGCTAGGCTCCTAAAAAGTCCCACACATGTGGTATCCCCGTACTCGGGAGAAGCAGCAAAATGTATTTTGGGGTGCAATTCCACATATAACCATGGCATGTGTGAGCAATATATCATTTAGTGACAACTTTTTGTAATTTTTTTATTCAATATTCAATCACTTGAGACAAAAAAAAAAATATTCAATGGGCTCAACATGCCTCTCAGCAATTTTCTTGGGATGTCTACTTTCCAAAATGGGGTCATTTGGGGGGGGGGGGGGGGTTTGTACTGCCCTGCCATTTTAGCACCTCAAGAAATGAGATAGGCAGTCATAAATTAAAAGCTGTGCAAATTTCAGAAAATGTACCCTAGTTTGTAGACGCTATAACTTTTGCGCAAACCAATAAATATACGCTTATTGACATTTTTTTTACTAAAGACATGTGGCTGAATACATTTTGGCCTAAATGTATGACTAAAATTGAGTTTATTCGATTTTTCTTATAACAAAAAGTAGAAAATATCATTTTTTTTCAAAATTTTCAGTCTTTTTCCGTTTATATTGCAAAAATAAATAAATCGCAGAGGCAATCAAATACCATTAAAAGAAAGCTCTATTTGTGGGAAGAAAAGGACACAAATTTCGTTTGGGTACAACATTGCATGTTCGCACAATTTCCAGTTAAAGCAGCGCAGTGCCAAATTCTGAAAACACCTCTGGTCCTTAAGCCCCGGACCATTATGCAGGTTAAGTGGTTAAACTGAGCCTAATACCTAGAAGGAAAACTGGCACACTACAGCTAACAATTGAGCGTTGTTTCTCGTAATCACTGTATCCTTCCCACATGATGCTATACTCTTCTCCATTTGGCTATAGAGGTCCATTTTCACCTAAATATACTCCTGGTATTACAGGATGTTAAAAGAATATGTGATAAGCCTATTTTCACAATGTAAATGCATTCTTTTTATAGGATTTATTTATGACATTATTTTCCTTGTAATTCAGTGTGTTTTGTATTATGTTTTTATTTCCATCAAACCAGCTGGGGGTGAAGAAGCGACATAGTATGCTATAATGCAAAACCAGACAATACATGTAATCTGCCTATGCAATGGGGAAGGTATGAGGAAATAACAGGACTGGCTGAATGGATTTTTAAAACCTTTTGAAGGGTAAGGCCTGTGCACAGGATCACAGCACACAGTTTCATTTTATGCCATCGACATTTTCATGTTGTGAGCGCTGCTGTCTGCGGTCTGCTGTCCATCTCTTTCCACAACTTCTTGGATTTCCTGCAAGCTTTGCAGCTTCTCATCCGATGTTTAACCACTTCCTACCGGGTCATAGACATATGACGCCGGCAGGAACCCTCCCTCCCTTCGGGCGGACGTCATATGACGTCCTTTTTTCCCGGCCGTCTATGGGGCGCGCGCACCCGCGGCAACGCTCGTGACCCGGTGAGTGTGCCCGGCGGTCGCGATGTCCGCTGGGCACCCGCGATTGCCCACGATCACGGCAGAAGTGTGGATCTGTGTGTGTAAACACACAGATCCACCTCCTGTCAGAGGTGAGGAGACCGATGTGTGTTCCCAGTACAGAGGAACACAGATCGGTCTCCTCCCCTTGTGAGTCCCCTCCCCCTACAGTTACAATCACTCAATAGGGAACATATTAACCCCTTGATCGCCCCCTAGTGTTAACCCTTTCCCTGCCAGTCACATTTACACAGTAATTAGTGCAGTTTTATAGCACTAATCGCTGTATAAATGTGAATGGTCCCAAAAACGCGCCAATAGTGTCCGATGTGTCTGCCGCAATGTCACGGTCACAATAAAAATCGCAGATCGCCGCTATTACTAGTAAAAAAAATAAAAAAAAATAAAAATGCCATAAATCTATCCCCTATTATGTAGACGCTTTAACTTTTGCGCAAACCAATCAATATACGCTTATTGCAAAAAAAAATTACCAAAAATATGTAGAATACGTATCGGTCTAAACTTAGAAAAAAAATTGTTTTAAAAAAAAAAAAATTGTGATATTTATTAAATCAAAAAGTAAAAAATATTGCATTTTTTTCAAATATGTCGCTCTTCTTTTGTTTATAGCACAAAAAATAAAAACCGCAGAGGTGATCAAATACCACCAAAAGAAAGCTCTATTTGTGGGGGAAAAAGGACGTCAATTTTGGTTAGGTTCAACGTCGCACGACCGCGCAATTGTCAGTTAAAGCGACGCAGTGCTGCATCGCAAAAAGTGCTCTGGTCAGGAAGGGGGTAAATTCTTCCAGGGCTGAAGTGGTTAAAGTAATAATAGTAAAGGTTTATTTTTTTAAATGATAAACATGTTATACTTACCTACTCTGTGCAATGGTTTTGCACGCACCAGCCCTGATCCTCCTCTTCTTAGGTCCCCTGCTGGTGCTCTGGGCTTCTCCTCTTCTCCATGTGCCACCATAGGAAGCCACTTCCTATCGTGACACCCGTCTGAGCTCGATCCCAAGCCAGGCTATGTGTGTTTTCTAAGGACTACATATCCAAAGGTACCTTGCCTACAAGCAGTGATTGTTGCACTGACTCCACCTTCAGAAACTCTGCACCTCTGTAAATCTGTTACACAACAATGCCAACTGTGACCAAAAACAAAATGATGGGTGCCACTCAAGGCTCCAGCTAGGTCCTCTCCTGTGCTACACCACTGGGAGTGCTGACAAAGACGGAGCTCATTCCAGCTCTAGTAATGCAACTAAAGCCCCATACACACGGTCGGACTTTTGGCCAGCAAGTTGGACCAACAATCCGATCGTGTGTACGCTCCATCAGACAAACTTTTTTTTTTTTTTTTTGTTTTCATCGGACAAAAGTTGGGTCTGCAAACGGACAAACTTTTGGCCAACAAAAGTCCGATGGAGCAAAGTCCGACCGTGTGTACAGAAAACCATAGGACTTTTGTCCGATGGACAAAACAACTAATGTTAAAATCAACCAAATCAACCAACAATAGCAACAATAGCAGAAGTTGACCAAAGGGTGGCGGTAAAGGGTGGCAGTAAAGAGCAGAAAAGAGCAGAAAACCCACGTGATGTTATTACACTTATTACACTTTCACGGGGTCCTGCAGCGATGTGCGGTGCGTAAGACTTTTTTGCTCTTGCAAAACAGTGCCAACTCACAGGGCACAGTGAATATGTCACAGAATTCAAGGAAGTAAATGAGTGAGGATCTTCACAAAGTAAGTTTACTTGAAGATTATTCAGATTAACCACTTCCCGCCCAGTCAATAGCGAATTGACGTCCGGGAAGTGGTTGCAATATCGATACTGGACGTCATATGACGTCCTGCAGGATAATGCCTTGCCCGCGGGGGCGCGCAGCGCGGTGATCGGGGACGGCATGTGTCCCTCGGACACAGCGCTTCCCCGATCACGGTAAACAGACAATTTCAAATTTCAAAGTCACAGCCGATCACCTGTCAAAACAAACTCGGCGGCGCGCTCCGTGCGCGCCGCCACAGGCTTACAGAGCGGGGATCGGGGAAGGCGAGTGTCCCTTGGACACAGCGCGTCCCCGATCAGAGTAAACAGCCAATGAATAGGCCGTTTACCACGTGACCGGCTGTGTCCAATCACAGCCGGTCACAAATGTAAACAAACTCCACAGGAGTTACTACCTGATCCCTGCTCTCTCCTCACACACCGATCTGTGAGGAGAGAGAAGAGATCAGTAAGTTAGCTCAGTGTAGTTTGTCTACATAAGTTTACAGTGCACAACACGCCCCCCCCCCCATAAAGAGGACCTGTCACACAGCCCAGCACATCAATCAGCCCAGCCAATCAGCCCATCTGTCAATCAATCAGCCCATCTGTCAATCAATCAGCCCATCTGTCAATCAATCACCCCACCTGTCAATCAATCACCCCACCTGTCAATCAATCACCCCACCTGTCAATCAATCAATCACCCCACCTGTCAATCAATCAATCACCCCACCTGTCAATCAATCAATCACCCCACCTGTCAATCAATCAGCCCATCTGTCAATCATCTGTCACAGGCCCACCTCCATCGGTACCGCCATTGGCACCGCCACACAGGCTACCAGTACCGCCATCGGTACCAGTACCACCACCAGTACCGCCACCAGGCCCAGCATCTATACTGCCACACAGGCCCGCTACCAGTATCACCACTAGTGCTGCCATCGGTACCACCACCCGTACCACCGTCGGTAGTGCCACCACCACCTGTACCACCACCTGTACCGCCATCGGTACCATCACCACTCGTACCACCACCACCTGTACCGCCATCGGTACCACCACCACCTGTACCGCCATCGGTACCACCACCACCCGTACCGCCATCGCTACCACCACCACCCGTACCGCCACCTGTACCACCATCGGTACCGCCGCCACCACCACCACCTGTACCGCCATTGGTACCACCACCACCTGTACCGCCATTGGTACCACCACCACCCATACCGCCATCGGTACCACCACACAGGCCCACCACTAATACCTCCATCGGTACTACCACCAGCAGTACCATTACACAGGCCCACCAATAAGCACTGCCATAATGTCCCAAAGGGTTTACACACCTGAGGAGGCATATGCCATTCTTGCCATGTCGGATGATGAGAGCAGCGGGGAGCTCCCATTATCCGATTCTGGTTCGGAATACGAGCCAGTGGAGGATAGTGGCTCAGAGTCCGAGTCCCCGGAGGAAACCGTCCCTCCCAAAAGAATGCGATCGGCACCAAGATCAGCACCAAGATCAGCACCAAGATCAGGAGAACTGCCCACCACCAGCAGCGCCATACCCCAGGAAGAGGAGCCCAGTACAAGCAATGGAAATGCACGCTCAACCCGAAGAATCCAGCCCCAATCCTACCTTCCCAATGCCCTGGCAAACCCCTTATGGTTGCCTGCCAACTCAGGATCCGCTATCATCCCCCCTTTCACCGCACAGCCAGGTGTGCAGCCCGACACTACAAATTTTTCTAAATTTGATTATTTTTGTTTCTTTTTCCCACAAGATTTGCTGCAGAATATAGTGGATCAAACAAATCTGTATGCATCCCAATTTATTGCTGCCAACCCCGATTCTTCCTACGCCCGCATGTTCCAGTGGCGGCGTCTAACATTGGAGGAATTTAAATTATTTTTGGGCCTTATGTTCAATATGGGGCTTACAAAAAAGAACGAAGTCCATTCATATTGGTCCAAACGCCCCATCCAACACATGCCCATATATTCCGCTGTCATGTCCAGGAAAAGATACAACATGATTATGCGCTTTCTCCACTTCAATGACAATTCACAGTGCCCTCCCCGAGATCATCCCAACTACGACAAATTGTACAAGATACGCCCCCTAATCAATGCCTTTTCCCCACGATTTGAAGAAGTTTTCATCCCAGACCAAAAAATTCGTGTGGACGAGTCCCTCGTACATTTCACCGGCCGACTGCAGTTCAAGCAGTACATACCAAGCAAGAGAGCCAGGTATGGGTTAAAATTAAATAAATTATGTGATCGAGCCACTGGATACGTCTGCAAATTCAGGATCTACGAAGGCAAAGACTCCCAGCTCCAGCCCCGTGATTGCCCCACATATATTGGAACCAGTGGGAAAATTGTCTGGGAGTTGGCATACCCCCTGTTCGGAAAAGGTTACCATTTATATGTTGATAATTATTATACCAGCCTGCCCCTTTTTCGCCACCTTTACAGTAAACAAACCCCGGCCTGCGGTACCTTAAAAAAAAAACGGAAGGGATTCCCACAAAATTTATTGACAAAAAAATTGCGACCTGGAGAATCGGCATCCATGAGGAACGTGGAGGAGTTGGCCATGAAGTGGAGGGACAAGAAAGATGTCCACATCCTCTCTACGATCCACAATGACACCATGGTGGAGATCCCAAGAAGACGCGGCTCCATTGTAAAGCCTGAATGTGTCCACGACTACAATTTGTACATGGGGGGGGGGGGGGTGGATTTAAACGACCAGATGCTACAGCCCTACTTATCAACCAGAAAGTCCCATTATTGGCACAAAAAAGTTGCGTTTCACCTGTTTCACATGGCCCTTTTTAATTTGTTTGTCTGCTACCAAAAAGCAACTCAAAATCACCGACTCCACTACCTCCAATATATCGAAGATATCATCGATAGGATAGGACACCTCTGCCTGCTACCTGGACCTGTGCTTTGGCTGTGCTGACAGTATCTCTGCCTGTGCGAACTATGGACAGTATTCCTGCCCGCTGCCTGGATGATTGCTTTTGCTGTCGCTGACCTCATCCCTGCCTGCTGCCTGGACCGATGCTCTCCTCTGTGGACCACTGCACTTCTAAAACCACAGGTAATCTTTTGTTATTTGGTATGTACCTGCTATGTGTTAGATATATGAAGGGCCTTCAAAAATGTGATCGGTAGTCAGAAAATGATATGTGCAATTAATGCTGCTAGAATGCCTGGAGGTGCTACTTGGATGTTGGGCCTCTGTATGTGGCCAGGCTGTGTAAAAGTCTCAAACATGTGGTATCGCCATACTCAGGAGGAGTAGCAGAATGCATTTTGGGGTGTAATTTTTGCTATGTACATATTATGTGTTAGAAATATCTTATAAATTGACAACTTTGTGTAAAAAAAAATGCATTTTAATTTTTTCTCCATTTTCCAAAACCTTCTGGAAAAAAATGAACCGTTCAAAAGACTCATAATGCTTCATAGATTATACATTGGGGTGTGTGCTTTCCAAAATGGGGTCATTTTGTGGAAAATTCCATTGTCCTGGTGCTCCAGGGCCTTCAAAAGTGTAATAGGTGGTTGAGAAAGGATATGTGCGATTTATGCTTGTAGAACGCCTGAAAGTGCTACTTCAATGTTGGGCCTCTGTATATGGCCAGGCTGTGTAAAAGTCTCACACATGTGGTATCGCTATACTCAGGAGGAGTAGCAGAATGTATTTTGGGGTGTAGTTGCAATTATGCATATGCTGTGTGAGAGAAAAAAACTGTTAATATGACCAGTTTGTGTAAAAAAATAAAAAAATAAAAAAATTAAAATTTCCCAAGAATTGTGGGAAAAAAATACAACTTCAAAAAACTCACCACGCCTCTTAGTAAATACCTTGGACTGTCTACTTTCCAAAAAGGGGTAATTTTGGGGTATTTGTACTTTCCTCGCTTGTTAGTGTCTCAAGAAATGAGATATCCCTTCAGTACATCAGGCGTGATCAGATGTGATAAATTTTCAGTGATTGCCACCATAGTTTGTAGACTCTATAACTTTCACAAAGACCAAATAATATACACTAATTTGGGTTCATTTTACCAAAGATATGTAGCAGTATACATTTTGGCACAAATTTATGAAGAAAAATTACTTATTTGCAAAATTTTACAATAGAAACTAAAAAAAAGTGTGTTTTTTTTTAAAAAAATTGCTGTTTTTTTGCTTATATCGCAAAAAATAAAAAACCCAGTGGCGATTAAATACCACCAAAAGAAAGCTCTATTTGTGAGAAGAAAATGATAAAAATTTTGTTTGGATACAGTGTAGCATGACTAAGTAATTGTCATTCAAAGTGTGAGAGTACTGAAAGCTGAAAATTGGTCTGGGCGGGAAGGTGCATAAGTGCATGGTATTGAAGTGGTTAAAAGAAGTAGGCTAGAAATGTATTCAATGTGGAAATGTAATTATTATATGATTTTACATTACTGACCAAGTGTATCTACTTTTTAAAGTATAGGTTTACCTTTTCGCATAAAATGAAACCTACACCATTCCGCCAACCCTTCTGCTCCAGTCCCTGCTGTACTTACCTCCGTGAGTAATTAGCTGCCACTGCACATGCAGCCAACGTAGCAGTCTGGGGATTTAAAAGCCATGCTCTTCTTCCCCATCTGTCCTTAGGGCTTCTGGGATGGATCTGAGTGATTGTGATTGGTCTCATGGTGGCACATGGCCACTTTGAACAAATGGTATTGCTCTGATCTGTCCTGGAAGGCCTTAAGAAAGAAGGGTAAAAAGACTGGAGCTTTCAAATCTCGAGACTACTGCACCGGCTGCATGGGCAGCGACAACCAATCACCCACAGAAGTAAAAGCAGCAGAAATAGGGGGGGGGGCAAAAGGTGTTAGTTCACCTTTTCATCTTTTGTAAAAAGATAAACTAGCAATCCAAATGTATGTTTAACTGGAGTTTTACTTAAAAATCTCCCATGCAGGTCTAGACCTAGAGCTCATTTACACCACATTCCTCACATTCATGATGCAGTTCCGCATGAGCGTTTACGTACCTTTTTGTAAAGTGTTTGTGGAGCATTTTTGTCCCTTTTTTAGTTTGTGGTGTGTTTAAGCATCATTTATGCTTTTATGTTTCATGAGTTGCAATTATGGCGTGTTCCGACATGTTTACATGCGAAAAAAATGCAGCATGCCTGGACTTTTTTTAAATGCTCAAGAAAGTGTGGCAATGGTGTGCACTAGGCATTTTTCTTGCATATGCATTCCTACTGCATTTACAAACGCGTTTAACTGCATCTGGTATAAACAAGCCTGTGATTGATTTCTGAAAGGAACAAATGTTCTTTGATACAGTCACTATATTGAAATATATGGTATTGTTACATGTATGGCCATCCAGATTTAGGTATCTGAGGGACTCAGGACTGGTTTATTGGTGTGCAGCACTTGCCAGCCCATTTCTATGTGTTTCTAAACTAATCCCATCTCTATGAATGTATTAGCCATGGTGTCTGCAATACAGCAAACACAATTGTACATCTTCTAACAGCACTGCAGACACAAAGCAGGGTGGTTTTGTTTCCTCGGCCATTAGCATTAATATTTATAGAAGCTACAAGGAGAGGTCATAGTAATTGACTGAAACAAAGGCGGCCATGAGCAGAAAGCCCCATAGAGAAGGGTAAGATCTGCTACAGTGTGCGTTGCTCTCCATCCTTCCTTTTCACCTGTCATAGCTCTCCGCCCACATCCCTGTTCCATCTGCATCCATCCTCTCCCTCCTCCCAGCTGCTTTCACTTCA
This sequence comes from Rana muscosa, assembly GCA_029206835.1. Taxonomy (NCBI): domain Eukaryota; kingdom Metazoa; phylum Chordata; class Amphibia; order Anura; family Ranidae; genus Rana; species Rana muscosa. The sequence continues at coordinate 131,397,451 of CM055126.1, forward strand.
CATTTTGCATCTCGCAGCTGTCATCCTCCATGTTTGTAAGTCTCTGCATTGGTTCCCTATGCATGTTGTTTTTATTCCTATGTAACAAACTAGATATTGTTTTCTTAGAAGCTCTATGTCGCTGACAATATCAAAGCTATAGGGTCAGATTTGTTTTTTATTCTTCTGCAGGAGACTGATATCTGATTTATATGTCTGCACACAGAACAAAGCATTTCCCAAGCACAGATGCCAGTTAGGTTCTTAATGTCTATTGTTCTAATGCACTGAAATCTGTCTAATGAATAATTGGTTCAAATGCAGTCACTGTTTTTGCTAGAACTGTGAAAGAGAATGCAGTACGTCGCTTTGCTTGTGTCCTTTCACTGGACAAAACCGGCGCTGTTGGTGGTGCTGTAAAACGAAAGGTGTTGCGTTGTCACTCTGTTTCTTCTAATAATATATATTCAAACTGTGGTATGCATATATTACATGTATGTATAGATTGGTTCTTTGTATTACCTTTTATGTCATCTTCATTGAACTCTGCTCTCCAGTGGAGTTTTCAATCTTTTTACCCAAGAGCAACATTTGAAATAATTTTCGGGTTTCGAAGAACCCCTGCTAAAACCAATTCATTGGTAGTCAGTGAGAAAAATTCCCCTTACATTTGGTGGTCGGTGGGGAAAAAATGGTCAGAATGCAAGCCCTACAGACAGCTAAAAAAGATTTTTGGCGTCACGCAATGGGCTCTGCAAAGTGTTGTTGACCTAGAACTATGCAGGCACATCAAATGGAAGGTTAATCAGCCACAGCTCAAGGAACCCCTAGTAACCTACAGAATAACTGTAAGGTTACACAGAATACATTGAGAATGGGTGATCTAGACTTTTGCTGACTGCATATAAATTTGTTTGTGTAACATAGTAAATCCTTAGGGTAGCCATTGACAGGCAGAATACCGTATATACTCGAGTATAAGCTGACCCGAATATAAGCCGAGGCACCTAATGTTACAACAAAAAACTGGGAAAACTTATTGACTTGAGTATAAGCCTAGGGTGTCCATCTGCATGCCTCACTGTGTCCATGCCTTAGTATGCCTCACTGTGCCCATGCCTCACTGTGCCCAATCTCCCTACCTGATCTTCTGCGCTGTGTGACTAGACTGACGTTTAACATGGGAGCCTAGGGCCGGCCGGTACCGGGTCCCCAAAATCACTGGAGAAATTACCGTTTAACATGAAAGTCTATGGAAGGGGTGCCCGGCTTTGAAAAATTGGTGCTCCCCGGCCGTAGGTTCCCCGGACAAAAAACTTTGCACACTTGTAGATGAAGAGTGGGGCTACATGTGCCGGCAGTTGGCTCTGGGACTCGCGGAATACAACTCTATGAGTTTAAACAGCACAGAGCTGTGTTCAGTGACGGGGATCTAGTTGGTTTTTCATTCCCCGCTAAGCAGGGAAGGAAAACCACTAGATTCCCAGTAAAAGCAGCACACAGTACACACAAACACTTGTTAGGCACATATTTAACCCCTAAATGTTAACTCCTTCCTGAACAGTGTCATTAGTACAGTGACAGTGCATATTATTAGCACTGATCACTGTAATAATGACACTGGTGATGTCCCACAAAGTGTCAGTTAGTGTCAGATTGGCCACTTCACTATCACAGTCCCATTTATAAGTCGATGATCACCATCATTACTAGTATAAAATAAATAAAAATTCCAGTATATAATGTATCCCCTATTTTGTAGACGCTATAACTTTCACACAAACCAATCAATATAACTTATTGGGATTTTTTTTTTCCAAAGACATGTAGCAGAATACATTTTGGGCAAAACTTATTAAGAGATTTTTTTATTTTTTTTATAGGATATCTTTTATAACAAAGGTAAAAAATCTTTTTTTTTTTTTTTTTAATTCGTGGTCTTTTTTCTTTTATATAATAAAAAAACCCAGAGGTGATCAAATACCACCAAAAGAAAGCTCTATTTGTGTGAAAAAACATTTTGTTTGGGCACAGTATTGCAGGACCGTGCAATCGTGAGGTAAAATAGAGCCGCATAGCAAAAAATGGCCTGTCATGACGGGGGGTAAATCTTCCAGAGGGCAAGTGGTTAACATGCCATTTTTCTCCAAGTCTATGCCAATGCACCTATTTATGTGATTGTTTAAAACAAACAAAAAAAATAATGTTTTCAATATTATTATCTAATCCAGCAAACTGACTGCTCGGGAATAAGAGTCAGCCACTGCTGATGTGTTTTAAAAAAAAATGCTAGCTATCTGGCTGCTATGCTGATCCACTGGCCACAATTCTTCACTAACTACTGATTTGAAACAAGCATTAAAAAAATTTAAAAAGAGAATTTTTGGTTGCACTTGATCATTCACTTTACAAACTAAACATTATCTACCACTTTAGTAAATCTAACCCACTGTCATAGAGAAATATTTCTAATAAATCAAAGGCAGCATCTCTTATAACCCTTCTTATGATGTAAGGTAGGAGAATACTTTTAAAGAACCCTATTCTTGAAGTATTTTTTAAAAACATTGGCATAGACAGAACCTGTTTCCTTAAGTAGCATTATCTACAATAGAACTGTAATCTGGGCTCAATAACCAATGCATGTGGGCAGAAAGCAGAATATTTTGAATTGTTTAGAACCAGGCTCCTAAATATCATGTACTATATTTTATATCTTCCAAAGTTTATATTCTGAGGTAGCAATATTTTTTCCCTCATCACCTGTTGCCTTTGCTACAGTAGATTAAAAATGAATATCGACATTGATTGGGACCAATGACGAATATAATATCTATAAATTAATTGTAATGTAACTGTAATGTCTGCCTTTATTTTGTTAAGTGCTGCGCTAACTGTTGCTGCTATATAAATCCTGAATAATAATAATAATCATTTTACATTTCCGGAGTGACTGATCATAGGATATACTATTTGATTCATAAGACAGCCCCTCCAAAAGTAATATTTTGGTTATTGGTGAAACATGATGATTTCACCTTTTTATCCTTTGCTGTATCTGCCTTGCTGATTTCCTTCAGTGTTTTTCATTCACTTCCTTTCTATATGCACTCACTTCAGTGCTAGCTGCACATCATTGTTCCTAATAGTGACACTGGTGTAGCATGTCAGAGTACTTGTAGGGATGCTATGACAGGGTGACAACATAGGAGTGCAATATTGAAAACAGTTGACATCCCATAAGATGAAGTCCCTGAATAATGACCTTCATGGCAAGATCACCAGGTATTTTATTAAAAGCTGCTGATTTAAAATGGCTGTTTTTTTTTTCATATTACATTAACCTTGTTAGCCCCATAGGGGCTAAAGTCAGTGGAGTAACAGGGTGGGGGTGGTCCGCCCTGGGTGCCAGGCCGGTGCCACACTCGGGTGACACCCGCCAGAGGGGTGACACCCAAGGCCGTCCAATGGATTGCCTCCACTTGTCAAGTCTCTGGTGTGAGGCCGGATTGCTGAGAGGGCGCCCCCTGCGGCTAAGTGCACCGCAGCCCTGGGGATGAGACAGGGAGTGCGGGGCCCAAAGGTGCACGGATTGCCGGTACTGCTGCTTACTGGGTAGATGCAGGCAGAAGGTAGCTGGGGTGCGCTGGAAGAGCGGAATCAGTAGCTGTGCAAGGAAGGGTTCTGGTGTGGAACAGTAGGTAAACCAAGAACAGAGTCTGTAGCCAGGCCAGGGGTCAAACACAGGAATCAGTCCAAGAGGATTACAGGAACAAGCCGGGTCATACACAGAAGCAGAAGATAATAGAATAGTCAGCCAAGCCGGGGTCAGATGCGAGGAGATAAGCAGGGTCACAGGTCCAGCTGCAAGCCAATGGTCAAGCCAGAGATTCAGGATACACAAGATACAGGAGACACAGGAAGCTGATGATAATCCAGCAACTTGTATGTGCCAGTGACCAGTTTAAATAGGCCGGGGGGTGCGCCCACACAGTCACGGCGTGCGTGCGCGCCTGTGTGCATCTGTACGCGCTGTCCGGCGTGTACGGGCAGCTGCCGCGCATCTGCGTGCGCGCATGCGCATAGGGGTGAGTCTCGCGCGGCCATGATGGACACTGGCAGGAATGCCAATAACTTGGCTATTTCCCTGACACCACCACTCACTAACACAGGAGAGCGGAGCAGGAGACAGAACGGGAGAGAGAAACAGCGGCAATGAATAGACAGAGAGAGCCACCTAGCAAGCAATTGCCTGCTGGTTAACTTGGAAAGTTAACTCTGGAAGCTCCTGCTGTCTATTCAGTGTTGCTGTTTCTCTCTCCCATTCTGCCTCCTGCTCCCTGCTCTGCTCTCCTGTGTCTCCCGCTCTGCATGCCCGAATAAGGTAGGAAGGGGCAGAGCTGCGGGGGGTAGGGGCTATGTAATGCAAAAGGGTCCAGAGGTGTGTGAGGGGGCTGTGTAATGTAAAGGGGTTTAGAGGTGTGGAGGGCTGTGTAATGTAAAGGGGTCCAGAGGTGCAAGTGCCGTGTAATGTAAAGGAGTCCAGAGGTAAGGGGGCTGTGTAATGTAAAGGGGTCCAGAGGTACAGGAGCTGTGTATGTTGCCGTTTTTACAGAGGAGGGCCGCAGTGTGTGTGTAAGGGGGGGGGTGCGCTAGATATAGGATCTCCCCGGTTGCCAAATGCTGTAGAAATGCCCCTGGCTAAAGTATCCTGTTAAGGGCAGGAATGTCTTTCACTGAGAACACAGTGCCTACTGGCTCCAGGTGTGTAAATAGTTCCTTACTGTATTTCTGGTATTATGTAGTGCTAACATATTACACAGAGCTTTTCAGAGTACATAGAACCATTAACCTCACAGGCTGAAGCAGCTTAGAACCTAAAGTCTCTTTAACATTCATACAATCAACCTTATATATAGAAGGTCAACCTGTCAAACACAAGATCCCAGGCCTACTAGGCAAGGGTGCTAACCCTTGGCTACTATGCTGCCATAGTTACTTATTTTGTTTGTTCTTAGTCTTTTCTTTCTGGTATTCCAGTTTATTGTAGATGTGTACAGTTTACCAGGCATACTGTTAAGCTACCTTCCAAACAAATATATCAGTGTCGTAATTTTAATACATGTTACTATTTTTTATGTGAAGTTTGTGAGGACTAGTGTGCGTGGAATGACAGTTGATTCAAATATAATGTATATTTACATTATATGTCCATTCTTGTATAGCCGAGAGCGGACCACGGTTATCTGATTTTGCAGACTTGCCTTCTATTGTTCCAGCTTGCTCCTCTGTCCCCCTAGTGCTGGGCTCGAATCACTGACATCACATTTCTGAGCACAGAGGAAATCAATGTGGGAGCTGTAGTCTTCTGGATAGGCATTGCTGAATTGCAGAACTGACTAGGGACTATATCGCCCAGCAAACCATCTGCTCCATGGGAAAATGGTGGGAGAGACTATAAAGGATCTGCTGACCAGGCCCACGCTCTCTTGCTTCCTGGATGCCATCACATGAGCACCATCTTGCCGCTGTGTAAGGAGATCGTGGCCCACCATGCGATAGACAGCCTACAGCTCCAGCCCCAGGGAGTGCAGATGTTGCCGCTTGCAGAAGGCTGCCTTGCAGCAGCACTAAACACTGGAACCAGCCGGTTCACTGAGTCAGCAGACTGAACTCCATCTCTGCCCATGTGCAGCAAGAAGAATCGTTTGATCGTCCCTCTGGGAGGTTGCCGAGTTCTATCAGGATTGGTGAGGGGGCCTTTGCCCACAGATCCAATTACCTTTCAAAAGTACTACACTCTGAACACTGTGCACAGACAACATTCCCTTGGATTACATATAGGATTGCTATAAGGCAGAACCAGCTATCTTGTCCTGTTCATCATCACTTTGCTACATTAAGAAATTCTTGTTCTATAAGCTCCAACTTGCCAGGGAAGACAGTGAAAGGCCTTGCTTTTAGGACATTATTGCTTTTAAAGGGGACACTTTACTGGTAACTATTTTTTTAACAAGGTGCTTTATTCAAATAAAGATGTTACATACAAAATAACACAGATTAGACAATGTCAATACCATACAATTTACTAATAAGATGCAAAAATGGTAAAGAGCACACGTATAATCTCAAGACCTTTTAGCCTAGGTGACTTGTTGAATTGGACATTTAACTGACTATTGCAACTCTTTAAAGAGCAGGGCGACCATCGCAACCTACATAGGACAATATGCTATTTCTTAGCATGTCAGCATCTGGTGTACACTGGCGGCAGGAGAGAGGAGCAGAGGGCTGCTCCCTGAACCAGAAAACAACTTCACATCCTCTGCTGTCACCCAACGGGGGACATCATGTCTTTACTGGTAACTATAGTACGTTATCTCTCATTATGATTAAAAGGAATTATAGGCCAGCCTGGGGTTGTTCTTTTTAAAGCAGAAACATTTCCTTATATCCACCAATAGCTTTCACAATGTATCCAATTGTGATTGTACATATTGGCTGCACAGGAGAACATGCATTATCAAGCAACCCCCAAGGGGGCAGTGCTACACTTGCATAGTTGACTCGCTTAGTCTGCGGTGCAGAAAAATGTCAGCAGATGCTCTGAACTGATTCAAAATTTGAATTATTTGACTGTAGCAAAAGGCAGTTTGTTCGTGAAGGGCTGGAGTGTGTTACAATAATGAATGTCTGCAGGCAACAGTGCAGCATGCTGGAGGTACCTTGCAAGTTTGGGGCTGCATTTCTCTAAATGGAGCTGGATATTTAGTCAGGATCAATGGTGTCCTCAATGCTGAGAAATACAGGCAGTTACTTATCCACCATACCATACCATCACGGAGGCGTGTGATTGGCCCCAAATTTATTCTGCGGGGCAACTACTTCAAACATGTAGTCAATGTCATTAAGTACTATTTTCGGTGTAAAGAAGACCAAGGAGTCCTGGAAGTGATGGTTTGACCCCCACAAAGCCCTGATCTCAACATCATCGAGTCTGTCTGGGATTACATTAAAAGACAGAAGTTCTGTGGTTAGTTCTCCAAGAGGTTGTTCCAAACATACCTGCTAAGTTCCTTTAAAAACTGTGTGCAAATATACATAGAAAGATTGAAGAATTAATGCTGTTGTGAAGGCAAAGGGTGGTCACACCAAATATTTATTTAATTTGGATTTCTTTTCTTTTCATTTACTTTCTATTTTGTTAATTGTTAAAAATAAACCATTAACACTTCTATTCCTGAAAGCATTCTTTACTTTGAAGCATTTTTTTCACACTTGCCTAAAACTTTTGCACAGTACTGTATATACTATGTAGTCCCCTTTTTTTGGGGGGTTATGAGTAATGACCCTCCCCAAACAGGATATTGAATTAAGCCTGTAGGTAAATAAGAGAACCAGAACCTTCGCTAAGTGGAAGAGTGGGTTTGATAATAAAGTTGGCAGTGCCTCCATCCAGGACAGGACCTCTAAACAGAGGGTATGCCCTTCCTGGAAAATTAACCAGTAACCTACTCAAAGTGATTGATAGAAGATGAACTACTACAACCATCATATAAGATTAACCAGAAGTAAAGTATAAAGATGCATATGTGGTCATACTACGGAGGCTCTGGAAATTTAGAGGACCGCAGTATATACAGAGGTCCATTGGCAGGGGGAATGAGGTTTACGCATATATTTGCTTTAGGTGATTGTAGCCTTATTATGTATTTGCATATATTTTCAAATGTGTGCAAACAAAAACCTCTGTTTTTAACGTAAACTGTTAGGCAGGGCCAATTTGATTGTTTTGCAGGCTGGCTGGTAAGTGTGCTGAGAAATCCTTTGTTTGTGATGTGCATTGCCCTTCCATGTTCAACTTGCTGCAAATGCCAGTTATAGGTTAGAGTGGTTGCCCCTTTTTTGTAGTATCTCACAAAAGTGAGTACACCCCTCACATTTTTGTAAATATTTTATTATACCTTTTCATGTGACAACCACTGAAGAAATGACACTTTGCTACAATGTAAATTAGTGAGTGTACAGCTTGTATAACAGTGTAAATTTGCTGTCCCCTCAAAATATCTCAACACACAGCCATTAATGTCTAAACCGCTGGCAACAAAAGTGAGTACACCCCTAAGTGAAAATGTCCAAATTGGGCCCAATTAGCCATTTTCCCTCTCGGGTGTCATGTGACTCATTAGTGTTACAATGTCTCAGGTGTGAATGGGGAGCAGGTGTGTTAAATTTGGGGTTATCGCTCTCACTCTCTCATACTAGTCACTGGAAGTTCAACATGGCACCTCATGGCAAAGAACTCTCTGAGGATCTGAAAAAAAGAATTGTTGCTCTACATAAAGATGGCCTAGGCTATAAGAAGATTGCCAAGACCCTGAAACTAAGCAGCTGCACGGTGACCAAGGCCATACAGCGGTTTACCAGGAAAAGTTCCACTCCGAACAGGCCTCACCATGGTTGACCAAAGAAGTTGAGTGCACATGCTCAGCATCATATCCCGAGGTTGTCTTTGGGAAATAGACATTTGAGTGTTGCCAGCATTGCTGCAGAGGTTGAAGGGGTGGGGGGTCAGCCCGTCAGTGCTCAGACCATACGCCGCACACTGCATCAATTTGGTCTGTATGGCTGAAGTCCCAGAAGGAAACCTCTTTTAAAGATGATGCACAAGAAAGCCTGCAAACAGTTTGCTGAAGACAAGCAGACTAAACATGGATTACTGGAATCATGTCCATGTCATGTAAGATAAACTTATTTGGTTCAGATGGTGTCAAGAGTATGTGGTGGCAACCAGGTGAGGAGTACAAAGACGTGTCTTGCCTACAGTCAGGCATGGTGGTGGGAGAGTCATGGTCTGGGGCTGCTGGCACTGGGGACCTACAGTTCATTGACGGAACCATGAATGCCAACATGTACTGTGACATACTGAAGCAGAGCATGATCCCTTTCTTCTGAGACTGGGCCACAGGGCAGTATTCCAACATAACGACCCCAAACACACCTCCAAGATGACCACTGCCTTGCTAACGAAGCTGATGGTAAAGGTGATGGACTGGCCAAGCATGTCTCCAGACCTAAAAACTATTGAGCATCTGTGGGGCATCCTCAAACAAAAGGTGGAGGAGCACAAGGTCTGTAACATTCACCAGCTCCGTTAGGTCATCATGGAGGGGTGGAAAAGGACTCCAGTGGCAACCTGTCAAGCTCTTGTGAACTCCATACCCTCTAGTGTGTGCTACTAGAAGTGAGAGTAGGTAAAAGCTTTTTTTTTTGGCCAGGAATAAACATAAGTCACTAAATTGGATTAGGGTTACCAGAGGGCAGGGCTGGATGACTCATCCTGGCAGCTCTCTGGTGCCTCTCTTTGGTATCTAGAAGGTTGGAGAACCTTCTAGAACTAGTGTGAAGAGGTGTGAAGGGGCTGCCTTGAATATTTATGGGCTCTCAGCCAATATCCAGAAGTGGGCTGGCAGGGAACTGGGATAACTCATAAATAGACATGGGCCATGCCAGCAAGGGTAGTTTGGTGGAAGATGGAGACGCAGTGCTGAGGAGAGGCTGTCCGTGGCCCTTGAATGACCCCTGCTGGGGAGAAGATTTTCCTCCGGCCGGGAGCTCAGGAAAGCTGGTCTGGAAGGATACTCCCTAACACAGGAGGCAGTGGAAGGATTCATGCTGGAGAGGCAGCGGGAAGGAGCAAACAAACAGTGAGTAGATCAGCACGCGGTGCAGGCACAAAACAAGGGGAAGGAATGCCAGCTGTAACAGTGCTTTCTTGAAGACCGCGTGTCTTCATCTAACCTTGCCTTGGGATATCTCCATGTATGTGTGCCAGTCGGGCAGGACTGGGAGGATGAGCAGCCAGACGTGGCTGGTGGCAGCTAGGTGGGCTAGTATTCTGCAGAAAAGTGGAGTTGGGATCAGTGGCCACAGGAAAGCAGAAGGAGAGAAGATGTAATGCTGTTCACTTCATCTGTGCGATTTTGTCAAGGGACTGAGAGTTCTTGCCTGTAATGGGCCTTTGCTGAACTAGCAATAGTACTGCTAGTTCCAACAGGAGTGAGCAGCAGGTGCTGTACATAAGAAACCAAGTTTGTGCAGGTGGAGGGAAGAAGTGGACTTTTTGTAAATCTGGAGGAAGTTGTCCCTGGTTCAGTGTTTTGGACATTTTCAAGTTGGGCATCCCATAATTCCCTACCCCCATCCACGTTATCATCCCCTAATAAAAACAACATAAACAAGTCAGGGACTGTTTTCTGAGTTGGAGTGAATGAAGGAAATGTTATGTGACTGGCTGCGCAGCAGTGGGGACCCGGGACATCAGTGAATCCTATGGGGATAGTGCTACATTTGGGGACATGTCCTTGGGACTCGCCCATGGTAAACTGCATGGCCGTTGCCCCCTAGCAACCGGAAACCATTGAGCCAGACAGAAACTGTTCTTTGCCATCCAAGTCTGCAAGGAGATGATGATGGGAGGCCAGAATTATACATTGATAAACTATAAATGTCAAGTTGATGTTCAGATCCCATTGTCCATAGCAACCACAGGGAGGTTTCTGTCAACCAGCTATACTGCATACCCAGTTGCCTTAAGTAGCTGGGACAGCTACTTGTAATGCAACAGGGCCTGCCTTTAATCAGTAAGGACTGTTTTGTGTGCTGTTGCCCGTGGCAACCATGGCGGGAGATCGCGCCCATGAATTACAAAATGTCCGGTTGTCTCATCATGGCTGGGGAAAGTGACTGCGTTTCAGAGCATCCTGCTGAAGTCAGTGAAAAGTGCATGGATGTGTCCGTTGTTACCCATGGAACCCGGAGTGAACCCGTGGGAACCGGTGGGATTGTGCCCATCGGCTATGTAACTACAGCTGAAATGACGGACTGTCAAGATCCTGCTAAAACCAGTATGGTATGCACTGTTGCCCTTAGCAACCACTACAGACTGTTATTGCCACCTGCGCTCAGCTATCCAGCCCTGGCTGAGGTTGAGGGGCATATTGCAACTAATCCTGCGTATAGTAGTGTATGTCTGTGCCTGCAAAGTTCAGTTTGTTCAGGAAGGAGTTAGAGTGTGCGGGAAGCCTGCTTATCAGAGCTGCTGGCACCAACTTGTCTGGAAGCTTGGGGGTGGAGTCACGCCCTAGAGAAAACCCAGTGTACCCAGCACCTGAGAGCAGAGGAGGAGTGCATCATGGTGGGTTACCTACAGCCCTGCGTCTCTTTTGTAAGCCTTCCTGACATGCAGGTACCGGATGGGCGGTACGTACTGGATGGTGGACATCGGGGTGCAGCTAGAGCACAGAGGGAAATTTGTTCTCGGCATGATCAACGGCATGGAGAAGTTGTGCCTGTTGTGTCCTGGGTGCAGGAAACTTACAACAGTGGTCGAAGCTTGGCTGAAGTGTGGGCACTGTGAAGAGCCTTTAACCATGCTAATGTCCAGCGACCTGCCACCAGTGACTTATGCTGTGAACCTGTCATCAGGACTGTGCATGGAGTGGAGAGCTGAGTCCCAGCCGGCTGGGGGAAGTTTAGGGGTGACTGGCATGCAGGCCTGCAGCCTGCTAAGTGTCCACCACTACTCCTGTGGGAGAGGCCAGGGAATCGCAGTGGTTCAGAGCGCAAGGGAGGAAGAGCCACGGTAGGAGTTGAGAGATCTAAGCCCAGCTCAGGATGTTCTAGTGGAGAAGCCGGCTGCTGAAGTCCACCCTGTCAGCCCTGCCTGGAAGGAGCCAGCTATCGAGGACCATGCATCTTCAGGGGAGCCAGAGTTTGGGCCCCTAGAAGTGGAGGATAATTGGTCCCCAGAGAGCGAGTCAGAGGAAGAGGGGACTTGGAAGAATGCTCAGGAAGCTGAAGATCTGCCAGCAGGAATTCCAGGGAGGAGGTCCGCTACCCCTGAAGGAGCAGAGTGGACGGCAGAGGAACAGCAACCTACATCTACCGACACAAATGAACAGCTACCAACTTCACAACAACCCCATTGTGCCTCTGCCCCATCCCCCCCCCCCGTCAGGACAGAGCCAGCTGTCACCAGGGGCAGGTTACAGGCACGAGAAACCTACAAGAATTTGGATCACCCAGTCCCCTTGCTGAACTAGCAATAGTACTGCTATTTCCAACAGGAGTGAGCAGCAGGTGCTGTACATAGGAAACCAAGTTTGTGCAGGTGGAAGGAAGAAGTGGACTTTTCTTTCTCGTACATCACGGGACACAGAGCGGCATAGTCATTACTATGTGGGTTATATAGTTTACCTTCAGGTGCTGGCACTGGCAACTTCCAAACCGGAAGTACCCTCCCCTATATAAGCCCCTCCCATCCGGGAGCACCTCAGTTTTTTGCCAGTGTCTAAGGTGTTGGCCAAGAAGTAACGTGTTTTTTTCACTGAGCTTGCGTACAGGTTCTTTTGGGCCTCAGTAAGCTATTCCGGATCCGACCAAAAAAGCTTCATAGCTAAACGGTCGGTACCCGGGCCTTGCAGAGAAGAGCAAGGTTTTGCCTGTAATGCTTCTCTTAGGAGGGCTGGACCCTGGGATCCAGAGCTCTGGTCATACCCACGACCAAGATGTTGTCTGTGCAGGGTGCTATACAGGTCCAGGGGAGTGGAATCCTTGGGAACCCGGTCCCTGAAGGTTTAATTACAATGCCTGCCGTGAGAGGTGAAGTTTGGGCTTCTGTGGACCAAACAGAGTCCTGCGGCGGGGAAAAGGTAAGTGGGGGCCCCTCAGGAACTTGGTTCTATTGGGGGACCCCAAGCCTAATATGTCTTTCTGCCTGTTACCTAACTGTATTCCCGCTAAATATCTGTGCATGCCTGTAACTACTAAAAAATGTAATAATTTTAAGAGTGGTCAAGAAAAAAAAAAAAGGTTAAACCGCGGTACCTGTGTTAAACCACTAGAGGCCGCTGTGGAATGTTGTTTTCTTGTCATGTGGATTTTTTCTTTCCAAGTCAAAATCCAGGCAGATGGTGAGTTCTCTGGATGGGAAACTGTTTCCTCTGCCATGTTGCAATGCTCGTCCATCCCCCGGCCCTGTGGCAAACAGGGCCCTGGCTTCTGTCCCTAGTTCCTTTTCAAAAAGAGCGCCGAAGGCGCACGTGCCCCTCTATTTATAGAGGTGAGCTGGAAAAAGGGGCGGAGCTTGGTGGATGACGCTCTGTGCGCGCCGCAGCGCTTCTGCGCATGTGCGGGCGTCCCAGCATGCTAAAAAGCACAATTAGGTGTTGTCAGCTGGTTATGGAATGCAGAAACAGAGCTGGCAACATTTAGTAAGGCATACAGCAGGCGGTTGATGCAGGCATCCCCATAGAAAGGCACACTAGTAGACACCAACTGTTTATATAGCAGCAATTGTGCTAGACTATTGTCAGTAAGTGGTGTATTATGGCTGGAATACCTCAGCTTTGGGCTTAGGAATATGCCGTCTAAAGTCTCCGGGACTAAGAATCCCAGGAAGCAAAGGGGGTCTCCATCGGGCTCTGAGGATCTTGGGCATGCTTCGGCTGCACCAATCTCCCCTGAAAAATCAGAGGTTAGTGACCGTAGAGCACCCTCAGGAGTACCTGGTACTGTGGCTGTCCTCAGTTCACCTGCTCCTGTGTATATAACAGAGGAGGTTTTTTCCTCGGCTCTGGGAGGACTGAAAGAGAGATTGACAACATTGATCGCTGCTTCCCTGTCAGAGGGAAAGCGCGCCCGATCTCCATCTCCTCCCTCAGAGTACCTGTTAGCAGAGCAACAGTCCCATACAGGGATCGACCTACCTGTAGGGGATCAGGATGAGGTTGATTCTGTTGTAGAGGAATCAACAGTGGAAGAGCCATTCTCAGCATCACATGCTGAAAGATTATGGGTTCAGTCCCTGACTAACATGGTCCGATCAGCATTTAAAATGCCCCTTGCGGAGCCATCATCCACTTCTGTCTCCTCGTTGGGGTCGCTAAAAGCTCCCCAGACTGTTTGTTCCTTTCCAATCCATCCTTTACTGGAAGGGCTCATTTACCAGGATTGGGAACATCCTGATAAAATATTTACTCCTCCCAAGAGATTTCCGGTGGTCTATCCCATGGAGGATAAGTTCATCAAAAAATGGAGGGTCCCTACAGTGGACGCAGCCATCTCTTGTGTGAATATCTACTGGACATGTCAGTGATTTAATGTCCAAATGTTCAAGGACCCAATAGATAAAAAATTGGAGTCCTTATTAAAATCTGCTTTCTCTACAGCAGGCTTGGTGACACAACCAGCAGTGGCAGCTATTGGGGTCTGCCAAGCAGTGAAGGATCAGTTGAAACAGGTCTTAAGGGACTTGCCAGATCAGCAGGCCCTTGCCCTAGCTGATCTACCTAGAGCCTTATGCTTTGCGGTTGACGCCATAAAGGATTCAATCCATCAGGCCCTCCCGCCTTACACTGTCTGTAGTACATATGCGCAGGCTTCTATGGCTCAAAAACTGGTCTGCTGAAGCTCCCTGTAAAAAATTGCTGGTTAGCTTCCCATTTCATGGTGAACGCTTATTCGGGGAAGACCTGGACAAATATATCCAGAAAATTTCCAGCGGTAAAGGTACATTCTTGCCGGTTAAAAACAGAGTTAGAGGTCCCTCTTTTAAGAGGCCTGCTTCTCCAGTCCCTGGGACATCGGCTGTGAAACCGTTCCGACGGCCTCCTCGGTCAAATCCCGGGGGTAAAAATCAGGGACAATCGCAGGGTAACAAGAAACCCTGGGTCAGGAGAGGTACAAAACCTCCCCCAAAGTCAAATGCATGAAGGGTTGCCCCCACTCAATCGGGTGGGGGGAAGACTTCAGTTGTTCGCAGAGACCTGGCGGGACACGATCAGAGACAGATGGGTGCTCTCCGCAGTAAGTCTGGGATACAAATTGGAGTTAAAAGACTCCCCTCCTTCCCATTTTATAAGGTCGAACGTGCCAAGGGATCCCCGGAAGAGAGGATCCCTCCTGTTGGCACTAGAACAACTATTGCTCCAAGGAGTAATTATGGAGGTTCCCCTGGAAGAATGCGGGTTCGGGGTTTACTCAAACCTCTTTACAGTCCCGAAACCAAACGGGGACGTGAGGCCCATATTAAATCTAAAAGGGCTAAACAAATTCCTACATATCAGAACTTTCAGGATGGAGTCGATCCGATCGGTGGCCACTGCCCTACAAGGGGAGGAATGGGTAGCCTCGATCGACATCAAAGATGCTTATTTGCACATTCCCATCTTTCCAGTAAACCAAAAATTTCTACGCTTTGCAGTAGAAGGGCGCCATTTTCAGTTCAGAGCCTTACCCTTCGGTCTGGCCACAGCACCACGAGTGTTCACAAAAATTCTGGCCCCATTATTGGCCAATCTAAGAACACGAGGTGTAACGATAATGGCATATCTAGACGACCTGTTGCTGATAGACCACTCAGTGGAAAAACTAGAAGTGGTTGTTCACGAGACAATCAAGTATCTGGAATCTCACGGTTGGATTATCAACCGAGACAAGTCAGCCCTAAAACCAGTCAAATATCTGGAATACTTGGGGCTAAGGCTGGATTCAAGGCAGAGAAAAATTTTCTTGCCTCAAGAAAAGGTGTCATCTTTGAGAGATTTGATCCACCTAGTGGGTACAAAAAGACAGCCATCCATACGCCTGTGCATGAGGCTGCTGGGAAAAATGGTGGCATCATTCGAAGCGGTGCCCTACGGTCAATTCCATTCAAGGAATTTGCAAAGGGCCATATTGTCAGCCTGGAACAAAAAAGTTCAGGCCCTAGACTTACCAATGTCCTTGTCCCCTTCCGTTCGCAAGAGCCTCCATTGGTGGTTGGTTCCCCAGAATCTGGAAAAAGGGAAATCCTTCAGTCCGATTTCTTGGAAGGTGGTCACTACAGATGCCAGCCTTATAGGCTGGGGGGCAGTACTGGAGCAATGGTCTCTCCAGGGCAGATGGTCGGATGCAGAAAAGGCCCTGCCCATCAATCTCTTAGAGATACGAGCAGCCCGGTATGCCTAGTAGCATGGACATCCAGACTCCTAGGGTCCCCTGTCAGAATTCAATCAGACAATGCCACGGCAGTGGCATATATCAATCATCAGGGTGGCACCAGGAGCCGTGCAGCCCAGAGGGAAGTGAATTGCATCCTGAAATGGGCAGAAAGATATGTCCCAGCCATATCCGCTGTATTCATTCCAGGAGTGGAGAATTGGAAGGCGGACTTTCTAAGTCGCCAACAATTATGCCCAGGGGAATGGTCCCTTCACCCCGAGGTTTTCCGGGCAATATGTCAGTGGTGGGGAGCACCGGATGTAGGACAGATTTGTCTCTCGGACAAGGGATCCCCTAGCTTGTGGCACGGATGCTCTAGTGTTCCCTTGGGATCAGTTCAAGCTGATATATGCATTCCCACCGCCACAATTGTTACCTCGATTACTCCGCAGAATCAGGGTAGAAAAGAAACCAGTGATTCTGGTGGCTCCAGTGTGGCCCCGAAGAGCATGGTACGCAGAGATGGTAAAAATGTCTGTGGGGAGTCCTTGGACCCTCCCACAGCGTCCGGACCTGCTTTCACAAGGACCGATATACCACCCTTCCTTACTAGCCCTAGGTTTGACGGCCTGGCTATTGAATCCCACATTCTAAAAAAGAGAGGTCTCTAATCCTGTGGTATCTACCATGATCAATGCCAGGAAGCCGGTATCCAGGCAGATTTACTATAGAATCTGGAAGGCGTACATTGCGTGGTGTGAGGCCAAGAAATGGCATCCACGTAAGTACGTAATAGGTAGGATTCTGGACTTCCTACAGTGGGCTGTAGATAGGAAGTTTGCCTTGAGTACTATCAAGGGTCAGATTTCGGCCTCGTCAATATTTTTTCAAAGGCCCTTGGCTTCGCATTCACTAGTCAAAACTTTTATACAAGGAGTGATGCGTATTAGCCCTCCGGTTAATATTCCCATATGTCCATTGGACTTAAACCTGGTTCTATCGGTTCTACAGAAACAACCATTTGAACCATTACAGCACATTTCCTTGGTTCTTCTCACCAGGAAATTAATTTTTCTAGTAGCCATTTGTTCGGCTAAAAGAGTGTCGGAATTGGCCGCTATGTCCTGTAAGGAGCCATATCTGGTTATCCATAAGGACAGAGTAGTCTTACGTCCTCATCCAGCCTTTCTTCCTAAGGTGGTATCGAGGTTTCATTTGAACCAAGATGTGGTTCTTCCTTCTGTTTTCCCCAAACCTAGTTCAGTAGAGGAAAAGTTATTACATTCTTTGGATGTAGTAAGAGCAGTTAAAGCTTATCTAAAAGCCACTGCTCAGATTCGTAGAACGGATACTTTGTTTATTCTGCCGGAAGGCCCCAGAAAGGGTCAGGCAGCGTCAAAATCTACTTTAGCCAAGTGGATTCGACAGGTCATAATGCAAGCTTATGGCTTGAGAAGGAGACCGCCTCCGTCCAAAGTTAGGGCGCACTCCACGAGAGCAGTTGGAACTTCATGGGCAGTGCATCACCAGGCCTCCCTGGCTCAAATCTGTAAGGCCGCAACATGGTCTTCAGTACACACGTTTACTAGGTTCTACCAGGTGGACGTTAGAAGTCAGGAGGATGTCGCCTTTGGGCGCAGTGTGTTGCAGGCCGCAAAAGATCCTCATGTCTGATAGCGCCCAGCTTATGTATGGTGTATCCCCCCCCTCATTGGGCATTGCTTTGGGACGTCCCACATAGTAATGACTATGCCGCTCTGTGTCCCGTGATGTACGAGAAAGAAAATAGGATTTTTATAACAGCTTACCTGTAAAATCCTTTTCTTGGAGTACATCACGGGACACAGAGCTCCCACCCCTCTTTTTTGGGGACACTTATTGCTTTGCTACAAAACTGAGGTGCTCCCGGATGGGAGGGGCTTATATAGGGGAGGGTACTTCCGGTTTGGAAGTTGCCAGTGCCAGCACCTGAAGGTAAACTATATAACCCACATAGTGATGACTATGCCGCTGTGTCCCGTGATGTACTCCAAGAAAAGGATTTTACAGGTAAGCTGTTATAAAAATCCTATTTTTGTAAATAGGGAGGAAGTTGTCCCTGGTTTAGTGTTTTGGACATTTTCAAGTTGGGCATCCCATAATTCCCTACCCCATCCAAGGTATCCCCAATAAAAACAACAAAAACAAGCAAATTACTGTTTTCTGAGTTGGAGTAAATGAAGGAAATGCTATGTGACTGGCTATGCAGCAGTTGGGACCCGGAACATAAGCGACTCCTACGGGAGTAGTGCTACATTTATATGAACTATATTGCAATAAACCAGTTCACTTACTAATATACTGGAAGGTGACCGCTACACACATGCAGCAGCACAGACCTAGCGATCTGGCACTGTGCATGTGAGATAATAACAATAGGACAGAGCTACTCTGAAACACACTCAAGATGTTATGGGAAGCTGCAGCTTAACTATTGTAACATGGAGTACTTGCATGATAGTCTCTTCTAGTCTGGATTTAGCAGTGTGGACAGGACATGTTGCTGAGACTTTGGCGGCCCCTATATCAGTCAGTTTTTTTTTTTTTTTTGTACAGCCATTAGGTGGATGGGGCAATCTTCCCCACTGAGCTACTGTATTCTGACAGCAGGAAGACTTTGCCACTGTCAAACTACACTGATCAGTACTGCAGTCTATAGCCTGTGGCACTTTGCGATATTAGCATACAACAGGGGACCGCAGCAGATCCCTACACTACAACCCCATTTAAACACAAATACAAATTTCCAACCTGCCTGATCATGATCTGTCAAAATGTGTTTGGAAAAAACCGAATCAAAAGTGATTAAAAACTGCTAATAAATGCTTCCATTTTCTTTATGCATGATTGGAATGGTCAGACTGAAACAGATGGTGGTACTTTTAGTGCTACCTTGTATTCTCCCTTTTTTCTTGGGAATGCCTTATACTTTCCAAGCAAGAGCTTGAGCCCGTGACTGCATGAACAGAGGCTTTAATTTGACATGCACATTATAATACCTCTGCAATCCCCACTAAAAACAGCAAAGGTGAAAACAATAGTCCTGGATAAAACATGCATCTGTTTCCAAGTTCAGGTTTAATTTAAATGTATTCTATTTTCTGTCCATGTTCTCTATGCTAACACAGGTGATTTTCTGTTCTTGCAGGTGACAATGAAACACAATGCCATCATCTCTTTGGTCTATCCCTTGGTGGTATTGTTGGTGTGTGGGCTGAATCCATCCTTTGGTCACAGCCCACGAAGCCCTGATCGCGTGTCAGAAGCAGATATTCAACGTTTGCTTCATGGAGTAATGGAAGAGCTAGGCATCGCCAGGCCTAGAGTGGAGTATCCTGCGCATCAAGCCATGAACCTTGTTGGTCCACAGAGCATTGAAGGTAACTCATAAATGTATAAGCCAAAGGTAGAAAAAAATGAATAAGGCTCCAGTTAAGTGTACATTTGGGCCCCTTCATGTGAGTCTAGTAAGCTAAAAGCTGATAGAAGGCTCCTCTGTGGTCCTATTAAAGATCTCTCCATTTGAAATGAGATCACACTCTACCTGTACCTGCCATGAAATGTTTACACCCTGTACATTGCCTGTGCAGTGAAATGGCCATTACACTTTCTGGTACAAAGGGACAGAAAAGTTCAAAATCGTATTCACCAATACCATGCCCACAACTAGTGAAGATATGTTTTAAAGCGGAGCTCCGCCGGAAAAAAAAATATTAAAAGCCAGCAGCTACAGCAGCTGCTGGCTTTTAATATATGGACACTTACCTGTCCTGGAGTCCAGCGACGTCCGCAGCAGAGGACGAGCGACCGCTCGTCGCTCTGCTGCTCCCTCCGCCATCCTCGCTGAGGGAACCAGGAAGTGAAGCCCTGCGGCTTCATGCCCGGTTCCCTACGGCGCATGCGCGAGTCGCGCTGCGCCGTTCTGATTGGTGCTCCTGTGTTCTGGGAGCCGAGTGTCTCCCAGAACACCAAGGGAAGTCTGCGGGAAGTGACGTAACTCCCGCAGATTCCCGGAGAGAGGACTCCCGGATGTGGGTGAAAATACCTGTCTTAGACAGGTATCTTCACCCCCCCTCCCCCCTGAAAGGTGTAAATTGTGACACCGGAGGGGGGGAGGAATCTGATCCGCAGAAGTGAAAAATTAGGGTGGAGCTCCACTTTAAGTATTGCCTAATTGGTGCCCAGGCTGAGACTGCCACATACTTTACTATAGCGGGTTTGTTTTGATGTGGGGCCCATTGGATACATCTCTTGTTGCAATATTTGTGCTATGCATGATCAGACTAATTTTTCTCATTGTAATTCTTTCAACTATTTCTAATAAGGACATGCATTAACGAGAACCCTATTTAAAGTAAACTTATACCCTTGTTGGTATAGATAGGTATACCGTGTTTCTCCGAAAATAAGACCTACCCCGTAAATAAGACCTAGCGTTATTTTCCAGGAGGGCTGCAATATAAACCCTACCCTAAAAATAAGCTCTAGGTTAAAATGCTTGTAAAACCCGATAATCCACTCTATTACAGTAGTATATAATGTACAATGTGTGTGTGTTTCTGTAATATAAGTGCAGGGAAAAGAGCTCCGGCGGGCCACAGAAGCGCAGAGTGGCACTAAAATGAAGGTATTTGGCACAATTACATTACAGAAACACACATTGTACATTATATACTACTGTAATAGAGTGGATTATAGTATTTTACAAGAATGTTACCTCAGTTCACACTGGGGATTCCTGTCAGGAAGGGAGAGAGGGGGGAGAGAAGACGGCACATTACATGGTAAGATCTACCCCGAAAATGAGCCCCACTGTGTCTTTTGTTGCCAAAATTAACATAAGACCCGGGCTTATTTTCGGGTAAACACAGTATAAAAAGAAATACAGGAAATTAAATCCTGGAGACAATTTTGTTCTTCTACCTTTTCCTCTATTGCTTCTTGCTTGATCAAAAGCGTAGGCATTTGCAGCATTAATCTCTACTGAATGGGTCAGCTATTCTGATGATTTATGTGATTAAATGCTTAAACCCTCCACAAACCTTATTCAAATCATACATATACCAGCAAAATACATGTATTGAGGCTACCGTCAGAAAAAACTGGACATCAAAACTATCAGTCAGTTTCTACTTAGGTTGCATGCATTTTTTTTTTTTTTTTTGCTGAACGTTACCCTTCCCCCCTTTGCCTGATTTTCTCTATTGGTTCCATAATGTGATAGGCAGCTTCTTTGACCAATGGGGATGACTAGAAGTTGTGATGGATCGGGCCCAAGCTCCACCTTACTTTGCAGATATGACTATATTTGCACAGACCCTTTACTTCTTAAAGTATTTGAAACTATTTGTTTGTTGGACAACATACTTAAGTATTTTTTTGTCAACATATGCTCAGCCTGAATTGCCCATGTTTATGACAGATTTGATCAAGCACTGCAGGGAGCTTGGCGCATAATAATATTTTTTAAGAAAGGGAAGTATTTTAGTCCTTCTGGTAATCACTATCCATCCAAGCAAGACCTAAAGTGGATGTAAGCCCTCTCCTATACCAAGTGAAGTGAATAGCCTCAGATGATACAAATTTACCTACATAAGTTTTACATGTACATCTGCTGTCTTCAGTTTTCTACATTCTTTTGAATATGAACATTATGTTACAAATCATCCTTCCTGTTTCAGCAGTGGGTGTGGAGTCTGGGCATACACTGTGTAAGAGCTGATTGGAGGAAAGGGACCCCCCCCCCCCCACATAAGCAGAGGAACAAAGAAACTTGCAGAGCTGCAGTGTGAATATACAAGCGCTCTGCTTATTTAAGTTCCCTCCCCGACTCAAATTTCCAGCTGCTTTTATCTCCTGTGTCGGAGAGCTTGTCAGAAGTTATCAACAGAAGTTGATAACAGAGGAACAGAGCAGCAGAAAGACAAGGGACTTAGAGCTTTGGGGAGAGATAAGTAAACACTATTCAGTAATATAGTATGTGCCCAAGTCGGATTTCATGAATGGGGTTTACAACCACGTTGAAATAGCTTAAAAGAATAAGTGCAAGTTCATTAAACATACTCTATTGTCTATTCTATTGTCCCTTGCCTGCTGAGCCTATTTATACTTACTAATGCAGACTTCAGATAAAAACACACCTAAAAGTGGATCTTGCACTCCATGTAAGGCCCCCTTTTTAAATATGACTCCCTTCCCCCTTGCTGAAGTGCTAAAAAATGCATAGAATTTTTCTTTGAGATGCCTGTTGAAGGGGAGCAGGTGTGGCTTTTGCTTCAATACTAGGGATGAGCTTCGCGTTCGAGTCTAACCCATGTTAGACGCGAACATCGTCTGTTCAGCCGTTCGCTGAATTTAAAACATTATGGGCCGTTCGCGCCAAATTCGAGTGGCGCGTCAAGGCCCATAATTCACTGCGGCATCGCAGTGCATTGCTGGCTGATGATCGGCCAAGCATGCACTATGACCCGCATGCTTTGGCCAATCACAGCGCGGAAAAAACGGAGAGCCATAATTGGCCAAAGCCAGGGTGGCTTTGGTCAATTATGTCTCAGGGGGTTTAGTACACGCCCCACACTATATGTGTGCATGGCGGCCTTGTGTAGTGTGTTGCGGCGGTGGTTAAAGGCAGAGAGACCGAGAGACAGTGTCATTTAATTTGAGTTAGATAGAGCAGGCAGGCGAGTCAGTCAGCTTCAGTTAGTCAAGCTTACTTGAATACAATTGTGGGTGTTCTCATACAAATACAGGCAGGAAGCTGCAGTGTTTTGATTTAGTGTCCTTTGCACAGTGTGCACCTAAAGCTTACCTGAATACAATTGCTGGTGTTCTCATACAAATACAGGCAGGGAGCTGCAGTATTTTGATTTAGTGTCCCTTGCACAGTGTGCACCTAAAGCTTACCTCAATACTATTGCTGGTGTTCTCATACTAATACCACAGGCAGGGAGCTGCAGTATTTTCAGTTGGTGTACTGTGTCCTCTGCACAGTGTGCAACTAAAGCTAACGGAAGACAATTGCTGGTGTTCTCATACTAATAATACTACAGGCAGGCAGTTGATTCTGCTAGCTGCAGTATAATAAGTGTGTGTATATGTATATGTATGTGTGTGTGTGTGTGTATATGTGTGTGTGTGTATATATATATATATATATATATATAGATATATATCCCAGCTTTGTGCAGCTACATCTCCCTGCAGGCCATTAGTATGTCTGGAAGGACAACAAGGAGAGGCAGACAGTCACGAGCCAATAAAAGAGGGCAAGCAGGCTCTGTGTCTAGAGGCAACAGTGCTGGTTGTGAACACGGTGCATCCTCATCAGCTCTTGGCCGTGGGACACGCTTGTCCTTTTTTTCGGCAGCTGGCCGCGTTGAGCCGCAACATGCCGAAGACTTGGTAGAGTGGATGACCAAGCCATCCTCATCTTCCTCATCCTCTCTCACCCAGGCTCAGGGTACTGGGTACTGTCTGGCAAAGCAGCTGCTGAAGCGGCCTCTTCCCTCGGCTCAATGGCATCAGTCACTCCTTCCCTAGCCCCACCATGTCCTCCTGAGGAGTCCCCCGAACTATTTGACCACAGTGTTGGGTACATGCTCCAGGAGGATGCCCAGCGTTTTGAAGGCTCAGATGATGGTAGCCTAGAGGAAGGCAGTAACGTGAGCCCAGAGGGAGGGGGTGCCCAAGAAGAACAGCAATCTGGCAGTCATGTTCCCCCAGCTGCAGCATACTGCCAGGTTTGCTACAGTGATGAGGGAGGGGATGATGAGGTCATGGGCTCTACGTGGGTGCCTGATAGGAGAGAGGAGGAGGAGGCACATCTCCAACGAGGCAGGATGCCCTCCAGGGGCCAGCTTAAGGGCAGCACACCGACAGCATCACACCACAGAGCTCCGCATGTGCAGGCCGCTGCTGTCTCTGCGCGTTATTCCAAAAGTTTTTTGGTGTGGGCCTTTTTTGAGACAAGTGCATCAGATCGCAGCGCTGCTATTTTCAACATATGACTCAGGCGTTTTTCGTGTGGCCAAAACATCACCCGCTTGGGCACCACATGCTTGATCAGACATATGTCGACCTGCCATGCAGTTTGTTGGCAAGCACACCTAAAAGACCCACACCAAAGAACAAAGCGGACCTCTCCTTGCTCCTCATCAGCTGGGATCTCCAACCCCACTATACATTCAGTCCTCTCTGAAACCTGCACTGAGAGGAATGAAGTTGTAGAATTAGGTGTGTCACAGCCAAGTACTTGCGGGAAATCTGCTATTGGTACACCAACGTCAGATTGTACCAGGCACATTTCCCAACCCCAGCTGCTGCACCGCCGAAAGATGTTCGCTCCCAGCCATCCACATGCCCAGCGGTTGAATGCTAGCTTGGCTAAATTGTTAGCACTTCAACTGCTGCATTTTCTGTTGGTAGACTCTGCCCCCTTCCGTGAGTTTGTGGAATGTGCGGTTCCTCAGTCGCAGGTTCCCAAACGCCACTTTTTCTCATGAAGGCGATTCCTGATCTCTACCGGCATGTGGAAGGCAATGTCTTGGCCTCGCTGGACAGGGCGGTCAGCGGTAAGGTGCATATTACCGCTGACTCATGGTCCAGCAGGCATGGACAGGGACATTACCTATCTTTCACGGTGCATTGGGTGACTCTGCTGGCAGCTGGGAAGGATGCAGGACAAGGTGCAGTAGTGTTGGAGGTTGTTCCGCCACCACGCCTCCAAAATGCTACTACTGGTGATTCTGACACACCTCTCTCCTCCACCCCTCCTCTTCTTCTTCCTCCATGGCCTCTTCTTGTGCTTTGTCCTCGGAACCAGCGGTGCTCCGTAGGCATTAGAGGGGCTATGCAAGTACGCAGGCAAAGAGATGCCATGCGGTGCTTCAGCTGGTGTGCTTGGGCAACAGGAGCCACACTGGGGCAGAGATTGTCAGCTCTGCAGGGGCAGGCTCAGAGGTGGTTGACGCCACGCCAGCTTAAGCCAGGAATGGTGGTTTCCGACAATGGCACCAACCTCCTCTCCGCCCTCCGACAGGGACACCTGACCCATGTGCCCTGTTTGGCTCACATCCTTAACTTGGTGGTGCAGCGGTTCTTTGGCAGGTACCCGGGCTTACAGGATGTCCTGAGGCAGGCCAGGAAAGTCTGTGTGCATTTCCTCCAGTCATATAATGCCAGTGCTCAGCTGGCTGACCTGCAAAAGGAATTTAACCTGCCCAAGAACCACCTAATCTGTGACATGCCCACCAGGTGGAACTCAACGTTGGCCATGCTGCAGCGGCTGCACACGCAGCAGAGAGCCATCACCTGGCACCAGGACAGGGTCAGGAGAGCTTGTTTTTTTTTTCCACGCCAGTAAATCATGATCAGGGATGCATGCACTGTCCTGTCACCATTTGAGGAGGCCACGAGGATGGTGAGCAGAGACAGTGCATGCATTAGTGACACTGTCCCTCTTGTCCACCTGTTGGAGCACACGCTGCGTGGAATAATGGACAGGGCACTTGAGGCAGAACAGAGGGAGGAAGAGGAGGACTTCCTTACCCCTCAAGGCCCCCTTTATCCAGACAGTGTTCCTGCTGGCCCGCCTATCACACAGGAAGAGGAGGAGGATTGTGTCAGCATGGATTTGGAGCCTAGCACTCAGCAGCAGTCTTCAAGGGATCAAGTACAGTCCCAAGACACCCATGGACTTGTACGTGGCTGGGAGGAGGTGGTTGCGGATCATGTCGTCCTCAGTGACCCAGAGGACTACGGACCGAATGCCTCAGCAAACCTACGCTGCATGGCCTCCCTGATCCTGCAAAGCCTGCAGAAGGATCCTCGTATTCCTGCTATCAAGGATAGGGATCATTACTGGCTGGCAACCCTCCTTGATCCACGTTACAAGGGTAAGGTTGCGGACCTTATCTTGCGGTCGCAGAGGGAGCAGAGGATGAAACCTCTTCGGGAGGCCTTGCAGAAAGGTCTGTGCAACGCGTTCCCAGAGACTGGGAGGTTACAAATTCCTGGTTCTGGACAACGTGTTGCTGAGGCTTCGGTCAGTCAAAGAAGGAGCGGTGGAGAAGGTGGCCGTCTGACCGATGCGTTCAGACAATTTTTTAGTCCGCAGCCCCAAGGTATGATTGGTTCCAGAAACCATTGCCAGCGTCTGGCTTACATAGTGCAGGAATACCTATGGGCAAGATCAGACTTGGACACCTTTCCCACCGAAAATCCTCTGGGTTAATGTGTCTTGAGGATGGATCACTGGCCAGAGCTTGCACAGTATGCAATTGAGGTACTGGCCTGTCCTGCATCCAGCGTTCTTTCGGAACGCACATTCAGTGCTGCTGGAGGCTTTGTAACCAATCACAGGGTGCACCTGTCCACCGACTCGGTCGATCGACTGACCTTCATAAAAATGAATCCGTCTTGGATCACCACCAGCTACCAAGCACCTGATGCTGATGTAACCGAATAATTTTTTTGACCTGTCCGATCCTTCAAGACTGCCTATGCTGATGCTGAGTGACTATCCTGTTATGCTGAGTGACTATCCTCTTCCTCCTCAATGATCATGCTGATAGCTTGTAAGAAAATTTTTGGTTCTGGGCCCAATTTTTCAGCCCCTGTTTAACAGGGGCGTGTAATTACAATTTTTGATGCAATACTTTGCAGCAGGGCTCATTTCTGCGCTCCAACTAGAGTATCTGTAAGAGTTTGCAGTGTTGTGGCACCAGTGCCGTAGGCTCATTTTTTATGCCCCTGTTCAACAGTGGCATGTAATTACAATTCTTGATCTAATATTTCACATCTGGGACCATTCCTGCACCTACCAAGGGTAACTGTGAGGACTTAGTGTTGTGGCACCAGCACCACCACCACCACCAAAGGCCCAATTTTTCCTACCACTGTTCAACAATGGCATGTAATTACAATTCTTGATACAATAGTTCACAGCAGGGCGTTCCAGCGCCCACCAAGAGTAACTGTGAGGGCCAAATTTCTGCAGAGTATATACGGCAGGCCCCTACTTTCAAACATCCAACTTACAAACAACTCCTATTTGCAAACGGAAGGAGACAACAGGAAGTGAGAAGAAATCTACCCCTAGGAAGGGAAATTCTCTCCTGTAAGAGTTAATATGGGAAAAACATATCTCCTCTCCACTGATGCTTTATCACCAATCCTTGTTTCACTAAAAACCCCAAATTTTCAAAAAACATTTGTCATTGGGATGGAAAGTGAGGTGAAATGTTCTGAACAGGCGCACAGACAGCAAAACAAATGTTACAGGGGTGATAACCCCTCCCTATGTTTTCCAAAAAGCTTAAAAATAGATTTTTTGGCTGGAACTACACTTTAAAAATGTACCAGTTCAAAATTACAAACAGATTCTACGTAACAACAAACCTACAGTCCGTCTTGTTTGCACCGCCTGTATACTGCTGTTCAGAGTATATAGGGCCTGAGGGCCCCACGCCTTTCCTTTTTTTAATTTGGGTGCAGGGTTCCCCTTAATATCCATACAAGACCCAAAGGGGTCATTTTGTGCAGGGACAGTTCTAAACACGGGAAACACGTGCCACTTCGCAGGCATACTATAGACACCCCCCAGGTACGATATTTAAAGGAATATTTCACTTTTTTTTTCACTTTATGCATCATTAAAATCACTGCTCCCGAAAAACAGACGTTTTTGAAACTTCTTTTAACTTGCATATTAGCCTTTAAAATGAGCACTTTTGATTCCGAACGCTCGAGTCCCGTAGACTTTAACGGGGTTCGATAGTTCGCACAAACTTTCGGTCCGTTCGCAGGTTCTGGTGCGAACCAAACTGGGGGGTGTTCGGCTCATCCCTATTCAATACAGCACTTGCATTTCATGAGCACTTTGCAAGGCGCTATTGTTAAATCTTCTGATAAACCTCTTTTTATAATGTCCTGTATAGCTTCTGGACTTCTGTGCCACAGCCGCCTGTGCCATAAGTGAATACATTTGTTTAAGGCTGCAACTAATGATTATTTTAATAATCGATTAGTTGGCCGACTATTGTTTAGATTAATTGATTAATCGGATAATAACAGGTACGTTAAATAACGGGTACGGATAAATGCAGGTACGTTGCTTTGAAACTCGCGGCCGCCCGCCGCGAGCTCCGTGCCCGCGGACTCGACGTCCGCCGGTGTCCCGCGATCGTGTCGCGGAGAGGCAGAACAGGGGGATGCCTGTGTAAACAAGGCATTTCCCTGTTCTGCCTTGTGACAGGACAGTGATCGGGAGCAGTGATCACTGCCGTGTCACATATAGCCCTGCCCCCCCACAGTTAGAATCACTCCCTAGGACACACTTAACCCCTTCCCCGCCCCCTAGTGGTTAACCTCTTCACTGCCAGTGTCATTTACAGTCAGTAATCAGTGCATCTTTATAGCACTGGTCGCTGTATAAATGACAATGGTCCCAAAATAGCATCAAAAGTGTTCGATGTGTCCGCCATAATGTCGCAGTCACGATAAAAATCGCAGATCGCCGCCATTTCTAATATAATTTTTTTTTAATAAAAATGCCATAAGACTATCCCCTATTTTGTAGACTCTATAACTTTTGCACAAACCAATCAATATACGCTTATTGCGATTTTTTTTTTTTTTTTTTTTTTACCAAAAATATGTAGAAGACTACATATCGGCCTAAACTGAGGAAAAAAATTCTTTTTTTAATTTATTTTTTGGGGATATTTATTATAGCAAAATGTAAAAAATATTGCTTTTTTTTCAAAATTGACGCTCTTTTTTTTGTTTATACTGCAAAAAATAAAAACCACAGAGGTGATCAAATACCACCAAAGGAAATCTCTATTTGTGGGAAAAAAGGATGTCAATTTTTTTTTGGGAGCCACGTCGCACGACCGCGCAATTGTCAGTTAAAGCGACGCAGTGGCGAATCGCAAAAAATGGCCCGGTCATTGGGCAGCCAAATCCTCCGGGGCTGAAGTGGTTAAAAAAAGTGTGATGTACAATTTAGTTAATATGTAAAGTTTAAAAGAAAAAGGCAATTTTATTCTTAAATATCTATGTAGCGGACCCTCAAATTTGGGGTCGCTATGCCTGAAATTTAGAGGGTGGCCTGGGCAATAGTTTGGCTCAGGCTGTTTAATTTCCTTAGATTGGACTCTGCTTTGCTGTGGTGTTGCCTGGATGTATAGTTCCCCTTTGACCTGTAGGTGGCATTGTTGCCCTGGTCTTGGGTTGAACTGCAGGTGACATTGTGGCATGATTGGGTGTCCTCTCCCGGAGGCTGTGCGGTGGACGTGGTCTGTCTGCTGTGCATGCCGGGAG
The DNA here is from genome assembly GCA_029206835.1 of Rana muscosa. NCBI lineage: Eukaryota > Metazoa > Chordata > Amphibia > Anura > Ranidae > Rana > Rana muscosa. The sequence goes on from CM055126.1 coordinate 131,426,776, forward strand.
GGGGTACATAAGGGGAAGATGCCATTAGGAGAAAAAGTTCCTGGGGGTGAAGTCACGCCTTTTGGCCCTGCTGGCCATGGGTGCGTGTGTTGATCGAGAAGTCTCGGGCACCTTTGGCCTGAGGCTGCAGCTTTCCAGGTAGGCCCAGTACCTTTAACTGGGTCTACAATCAGACCATCGGAATCCCAGGGTATTCGTGGGAGGGGGGCCCGCTCTGAGAGAGAGGAAACCAGGGGAGGACCTGTCCGGAGGACCGGTGAAGGAAGTCACTGTTCCTGGAGAGGCCTGGTTGCCTATCAGAGGTTAAGATTCTGTAAGTCACAAGATAGCTCCTGTAATGTGCCCCACTGGCACTTATGGTCTCCAAAAGTTACAGGTGCTAAGGAGTTTTGGATTCAGGAACTAAAGGATTTTGTGGCAGAGGATCTCCTGAACCTGTCCTTGGAGGGGACGAATCTAAAGTAATTGTTTGTGTTTCATTCCGTCTGCTGGAACCGTGAGGGGGGGTCTATCCGGGTGAGCAAAACCCACTCGGGCTTGAGTGACGACGAGGGTAATTAAGTGCTGCGTGCCTGAACCAACCTCCCTACTCAACTTTATCTTTATCTTCAACTTTCCTTACCAAGTTATGAGCAGAGAAAAAATAAACAAATAAACTCGTCTGTTGGAGTTTAACACTGTCAGGACATTGGCCTTCTTATTAGAGAACATAGACTAGACTTTTCCCTACACGCTGGGGACGAGAACCAACGGAAGGAGGTAACTTGCTGCAGGACCCAAAAACTGTTAACACCGCTCACCCTCTATACAACATGGAGGACATTGGGCATGTGGCATGGTGTGTCCTGTCCTGCAAGTGGAGGTAGGCAGGATAGGGATGGTGTGTGCTACATCTATATGCAGTGGTAGATATAAATAACCAACTATATGGTTAGGGAGCTAAATCTCTAATCCACTCTGAGAATAACAGACAGAAGAGATATACTGTATATACTGTGAGGGGGTTAGCTCGGCAGCGGGTGTGTGTGACCCCCGGGATGGGCTCCCCACACAAAAACAGGCCCAGCAAACGGAGGTTGTGGTTTTTCAAAATCAAAAAGGTGCGGTTTATTTTCTATTTACAGTGACAAAACACAGCAAAGCAAAAGAAACATAAATAAAATAAATCCTGGTCAACTTGACCTCTGACTAAACATACAGGTTTCCTAACTAACAACTGGGATCAGCCTAGTGCTGTCCTAGTCCCTAAGTCCCTGGTTTTAAATGTCCAAGCAAATAGCCACACAGGCTTTGTCTCACCGCACAGGGGTTCACTCTCCCTAGACAGTCCACACAGGTCTGGGTCCAGGCATGAGCAAACACCTAATGAATCTGGGAGTTCTTATAGAGGCCTAAATGAGCTGACAAGCTTCAGCTGGTCTCATCAACTCCCTGTCTGCACGACGCCCCACACTCTCCCTAGAGGTATGAGTCATCCATGAGCCCACTAGCCTCAGCTGGGCTTATACAACTCTCCACCTAGTTGTATAAGTCGGCGTAAAGCCTGAATCTGGGCGAAATATATCTACCCCCCTGGATGCAACCAGGTGACCCCACCTTCCTGCTGTCACAATACTATTAGAAGAGATGTACTGTATATACTATTAGAGGTTGAATCTGGTAAATACCATCAGACTCCGACTGTGAAACAGTGAAAATAATAATATAGATTACTTATATCATATGTAGCGGAGCCTCACTCTCCCTCTGTGTTTCCTCGTGTGAGGGACTTGTGTCTAGGGGTACCTGGGAGAGGAGAGTGCAGGAACACTACGCCAAGCTCTCCCCTCGTATGTGTATGAGGTTTGAGCAGAGTTAGTTCAATTACCTCTGGGTCTGTCCACTGCATACGAAGCCTCAGTTGTTCCATGGAGACGTGTCTGCCAATAATAGAGCCCCACACCAATCGAAAGTCCAACACTCCTTTATTTCTCGTACAATACGGTGAACATAATCAGTTGAACTTCCAATAACAGACGAACAAGGGGGTGTGGGTACGAGTAGGCCCAGGCACAACTGAACTCTCCTATTCCTTTGCTAGCGAATAGGCCTGGCACACGGTCTCTGCCACCGACCGTGAGTTTTGGTCGCTGCCACCGACCGGATGAACTGTTGAGGCCCCTGCCACAGGCCTAATAGCAGGTCTCTGCCACTGACCTGATTGGAATCGTTGGACCGCTGCCACCGGTCATTGAACATGGACTGAACTTCCTCTCTGAACTTGGCCACTGTTTGGAAGAGAGATCCCTCCGGGCGGTCTCCAGAGGTTCACCTGGCACTGGCAATCTGCTGCACCAGGTCTTCGGGTGAGTCCCTCCTCCGGTCCCTTACGCCTCTGGATTCGGGTGCCCCACTCCCGGGACCCCCTAGGACAATCCCTCCCTCGCGGGACCCAGCGGAAGGCACTGGGCCCCAGGCCTCCGGCTGAGCACCTCACCCCAGACTGAAGGTGTCTGGGGTGGAACACGAACTCCAAGTGTCCAGGCCTAGGCCGCCTGGACACCGATCGCACAGCAGCCCTCAGGCTGAAGGTGCCTGGGACTCCACCTCGTGGCGAAGATGTCCGCCCCCTTTATACCCTCTCCCAGCAAGCACCGGCGGGTTCCCCGCCCTGCCGTACAACCGCTGCGAGAGGTCACAAAGGGTACGGCACTGCAGTGATGGTTCAAACCCGGCCCAAATTGACAGCGCCACCTGCTGAGCCGCAGGGAACTATGCATCACTGGTGTCCTCACCAGATTTAAAAGTGCATACCCGCTACACACATATATATATAATAATACACCCAGACGTAGGATATATGGGCATTTTTAACTAGGGGTCAGACATGAAGCTATATGAAGGGTGATAGAAATCTTTTATATTAACCTCTTCAGGGCAACAGTATGGTTATCTCTTCCCGCCCATAGTCATATGATGTCCACAACAGGGATCTCCCATCCTGGGTGGACATCATATGACGTCCTGGGCTTCCCGGCTGTCTTGGGGGCGCGCGCTGCCAGTGGCGCACGCCCGCGGCATCCCTTGGGACCCGGTGCGCGTTCCCCGGTGGCCGCGATGTCCGCCGGGCACCCGCGTTTGTCCGCAATCACGGCAGGACCGTGGATCTGTGTGTGTAAACACACAGATCCATGTCCTGTCAGCGGTGAGGAGACCGATGTGTGTTCCCAGTACAGAGGAACACACATCGGTCTCCTCCCCTTGTGAGTCCCCTCCCCCTACAGTTAGAATCACTGAATAGGGAACATTTAACACTTTCAGCGCCCCCTAGTGTTAACCCCTTCCCTGCCAGTCACATTTACACAGTAATCGGTGCAGTTTTATAGCACTAATCGCTGTATAAATGTGAATGGTCCCAAAAATGTGTCAAAAGTGTCCGATATGTCCGTCGCAATGTCAGTCACAATAAAAATTGCAGATCGCCGCCATTACTAAAAAAAGGCATAAAACTATCCCCTATTTTGTAGACGCTATAACTTTTGCGCAAACCTATCAATATACGCTTATTGCGATTTTTTTTTTTTTTACCAAAAATATGTAGAAGAATACGTATTGGCCTAAACTGTGGAAAATTTTTATCTTTTTTTATAGATTTTTTGGGGATATTTATTATAGCAAAAAGTTAAAAATATTGAATTTTTTTCAAAATGTACGCTATATTTTTGTTTAATAGCGCAAAAAATAAAAACCGCAGAGGTGATCAAATACCACCAAAAGATATCTCTATTTGTGGGAAAAAAAGGACGCCAATTTGGTTTGGGAGCCATGACGCACGACTGCGCAATTGTCAGTTAAAGCGGCGCAGTGGCAAATCGCAAAAAGTGCTCTGGTAAGGAAGGGGGTACATTTTCATGAATTTGATCATTTTAAATACAATGCACAATACTGGTAAAAAATTACTTTAAATATAATTGTAATGCCTTCTATTACCTCCAGTCTATCAGCCTCCACCTTCTCTGGGTTCAGATGCTGATCTTCCCTGCACAAGTCTTTAAAGTGATTTGTTTTTTAAAACAACAAACATGTAGTACTTATCTGCTCTGTGTAATGGTTTTGCACAGAGCAGCCACAATCCTCTTCTTCTGGGGTCCACCACTGACGCTTCTGGCTCCTCCTGCCTTCGGAGTGCCCCAATAGCAAGCTGAAAAGTAGAGTATAGAGTGCCCCTATAGCAAGGTAAAAAAAAACTTCTTCCACTACATGTCCGATGAGGCATTGCTCCTTACACATTCTCAAGTTCTCAGGCACTTACTGACATGTATGGATGGTGTACTGAGCTGTATGTGTGCCGCACTGTATTTCCTGATATGTAAACAAAAAATGCATTCTGTATGCAAGCCAACTAATCGGCTGGCCGATTAATCGATAATGAAAATAGTTGTCGATTAATCTATTAGTAGTTTTGGCTCTACATTTGTTGTGTATGTCATTAGAGACTATATTGGCTTGCTGGTCTGTGGTGATCATCCAGTTTTTTTGCGAGGAATCGCCTATTATTGTGAATTGTGCATTCATCACCCTGGAACTTAACTCTGAGACCGTTGTTTGCAAGACTTTTCACTGATAGAAGGCTGCCTTCTAGTTCTGGAACATACAGCACTTTCTTTACAAGGATCCTCTGCTTGCCTTGTGGTGTAATGCAGTTCAGGAAGCCCTGGTCTTTACCTTTGGCAGTGATGCTTTTCCTGTTTGCTAGGAAAACTTTGTCTTTTGCACTGTAATCAATGTGTGTCAACAAGGTTTCATCGCTAGTCATGTGGCTTGTCGCACCTGAGTCTACTATGCACCAGCCACATGGCTTGCCATTTTGTGTTACTTTAAAGGTGCCACTCCATGATGTGTCTGCAGTTTCCTTTGTGACTGCTTTGACTCTTTCTTTTATGGATAGCTTTAGCTTTCGCTGCTCGGCTTTCCAGATAGAACAGTCCTTTTTTAAGTGACCGGTCCTTTGACAGCGAAGGCAGGCTTTGCTTTCTTTGTTGTGCTTTTATGCCTTTGTACATCTTAAGAGCTTTGTCATCATGCTGCATATTTTCTTTCCTTCTGTCATATTCATCAATTAATTTCCCTTTGACATATTCCAGTGTCAGCTCCTGCTCGGGTCTGGTTCCTAAAGCATCAATGAGAGCAGTATATGTCTCTGGAAGGCTGCAGAGGAGCAGGGCAACATTATGGTTATCTCTAAATGTCCTCTCCTATGGTGCGTAGTTACTCTATGATTACTAGCATAGCATTCACGTGGTCACATATTTCTTGTAGTCTCATCTTGTACAACTTTCTTAGCAGAACCAGTTTGCTGTTTAGACTTGAACGCTCATGCAGCTTTTGTAATGATGTCCACATACCTTTGGCCATTTTCTCTGTTCTTATGTGGATAAGCTGGTCATCTTCCACTAATAAGCTTATAATTGCTTTTGCCTGTCTGTCCTTTCTATCCCAGTCCTACGTCTCTCCGTCTGTGGGTCTGTCTGTATTCAGCACTTGCCACAAGTCATTCTTGGCAAGAAACACTTCCAGTTTAAACTTCCACAGCTGGTAATTGGCATTGTTCAGCTTTGCAATTGCAAACTTCACATCTGAAACGCTTGCCATCTTTCAGTAGCTTGTATACAGTACTCACTGACTCACTGTAGGTATTCTTTCCAGTGCCTCTGGGTGCTGCTGGGTTTGCTGAGTGCGCTAGGGTATCCTCTCCAATGTCTGTGTTCCTGGGATTCATAACCTATTGTGCATTTCTTACAGCATGGAGGAACATGAACAGGAAGCAGGAATATAAAAGTACATGCACTGAGATAGACAGTACATCCTGTTATATCATAGAAAACATGAACTTTACACTATAATACTACAGCGCCACCTGCTGCATAGATTGGTATAATGCATACAATATTGTCAGTTTATTAACAACTTTACATTACATGCTGCTGTTCTTTTCCAACACATAGATTATAGAATTTTCTTTCCTTCCACCATGGATGAAAGGAAAGAAAATCGCTTGAAACCCCCATCAACACAGTCAGTGGTAAAGGGGGGAATCCTTGATGGGGAGCCTTCCTTACCAGCAGAACACAATGATCACTGGTGGCTGTCCTAGCCGCCAGCAGTGATCACATGAAAACAATCCGACAGGCTGGTCGCACTGAAGTCGATCGATGGATCAACCAGTCTGCCCATAGATGGATCAAATTTTAGCAGGCCTCTGCTAAACCGAATGAGATTTAATCCATATATGGCCCGCTTAAGGCTTCATTCAGATGGGTGATGGCTCCAGTCTTGTGTGCAGGCTGCCTTTTGTTTTGGCACATGCATCTGCCCTGATCTGCCTGCTAACAGTCTGTAGAGGTGAATGTGGACACAGTAGCTGCATTGACACAGCAACATGTCAAAACTTGACAGCCTTGCAGGAGCTGCTGCATGACCTTGAATGCGCACTGTCTATGTTTGGTGCTGTGCAGCCACTCCTGCATGGCTGTCAAATTATGACATAAGGCTGTGTTTGTGCAGCCACTGTGTCGACATCCACCTCTATAGGCTGCCTGCATGCAACTGAGACCAGATACAGATGCCAAAACAAAGGCAGCCTGCACGCAGAATGGGTGCCAGCGTCTGTCTGAACGAAGCCTAACACATTTAATATTTCATGTTTTTCCATGCTGCATAATTTCAAAATGAAGTATATATCTTATTATACATACACACATACATAAACATTAACCACCTCGCGCCCGCCGTACGAGAATATACGGCCGCAAGGTGGTTGTCAAATGCCGGGAGGCCGTTATTATACGGCCTCCACTTTTTGGCCACTGGGGGGCGCGCGAGCGCCGCCGGCGGCACGCGCGCGCGCCCGGCGCATCACTGAGATGCCGATGCGCGTGCCTGGCGGCCGCGATGTCCGCCAGGCACCCGCGATCGGCGGTTACAGAGACAAGGACATGGATCTGTGTGTGTAAACACACAGATCCATGTCCTGTCAGGGAGAGGGGACCGATGCTGTGTCCCTTGTACATAGGGACACAGATCGGTCACCTCCCCCAGTCAGTCCCCTCCCCCCACAGTAACAATCACACATAGGTAACACATTTAACCCCTTCCTCGCCCCCTAGTGTTAACCCCTTCCCTGCCAGTCACATTTATACAGTAATCAGTGCATATTTATAGCACTGTTCGCTGTATAAATGTGAATGGTCCCAAATTAGTGTCAAAAGTGTCCGATGTGTCCGCCATAATGTCGCAGTCACGAAAAAAATCACTGTAGCGGGGTCCTCAAATTGATGGGATACACCTGGGCAATAGTGTAACCCAGGTGTATAATTGTGTTAGGATTCAGACCCCTTTTTTTGTTTCGTGGAGGATTGGAGGATGTAATATTCTCCTTTGCCTGTGGGTGGCGTAGTACCCACAGGCTTCAGGTAGAATCATCCCCTGCAGTGCTCCCTGTTTGGTCTCTTCCCGGAGATGGTATGGCTGGGGCGGGGAACCCGCCGGGCCGTTGAAGGGAGGAGATAAAAGGGGGAGACGCCCTGAGCACGAGGTCGTGTTCTTGCAGAGGAGGAGGGTTGCGGTCTGCACCCAGGGCCCTTAGGCCTGGGTGCGGGAGATCCAGGAGTCTGGTCCAGGTGCCCATGGCCTGGTCCGGAGTCATGTTGGCGTCCATCCCAGGCACCTTTAGCCTGGGGTGAGGTACTATCGAGGAGGCCTGGGGCCCAGTACCTTCGACTGGGTCCCGCTAGGGTGGACTGTCCGAGGGTCCCTGAGCGGAGGGACTCGTACCTGAGGTGAGGAGGCCGGGGAGGTTACCCACTGGAGACCCGGAGCAGCACCAACCCGGTGACAGTGGGCCTCTGGGAACTCTCTTGGGAGGACACATCCCCCTGATAGGGGCCACAGCGTATCGAAGAGGGCTCCATTGCTGTTCATAGGGGTTGCTGGAAGAGACCCCATCCTTCCTGTTCTGTAACAGCCGGATTGGCTTAGGCGCCGCTGGTCATAGTACAGTGGCATAGAACTCAAACTTTAGGAAGTGCCTCGATCTGCTCGCCCCACCGTTGGCAAGGTTATAGGTCCCAACCAGTTTGCTGCAAAAGAACTGTTTATTGTGCTTTGCGTATTGGAGTGTCAAATAAACAAGTGTTGGACCTTTCTCCGGTGTGTGAACTCCAGTTACTGGAAGCAAAGGGGAGGCTGGTGAGCTGGCAATTACAGACTCAGTGCATTCACAGAACACACCGGCCCGAGGAAACATCAGTAAGTGGCCTTCACCTCCCTACTACAATGGGGAGGACATGGGCCGTGGCGCATCTCACTCTCACAACCCAGGAACCCCTAGACATGAGTTGGTGTGTAACCGATAAAGATGGAGAGAGGGTGAGGCCGCTACATCACTGATCGCCGCCATTACTAATAAAAAAAAAAAATATATAAAAATGCCATAAAACTACCCCCTATTTTGGTTTGCGCAAAAGTTATAGCGTTTACAATCAATAAACGCTGATTGTGATTTTTTTTTTTTACCAAAAATATGTAGAAGAATACGTATCAGCCTAAACTGAGGAAAAAAAAATATAAAAATAAAAAATTGGGATATTTATTATAGCAAAAATCAAAAAATATTGCTTTTTTTTCAAAATTGTCGCTCTATTTTTGTTTATAGCGCAAAAAATAAAAACCGCCGAGGTGATCAAATACCACCAAAAGAAAGCTCTATTTATGCGAAAAAAAGGACGTCAATTTTGTTTGGGAGCCACGTCGCACGACCGCGCAATTGTCATTCAAAGCGTGACAGTGCTGAAAGCTGAAATTTCGCCTGGGCAGGAAGGGGGTATATGTGCCCAGTAAGGAAGGGGTTAAAGCCTAATACACACGATCGGATTATCCGTTGGGAATTGTGTGATGACAGGCTGTTGTCGGAAAATCTGACCGTTTGTACGCTCCATCGGACAATTGTTGCCGGATTTTCCACGGACAAATGTGGGATAGCATGCTTTAAAATTGTCCGCCAACAATTGTGTGTTGTTGGATTTTCCAATCGTGTGTACACAAGTCCGTCGGACAAAACACCAAAGTACAAACACGCATGCTCAGAAGAAATGCTCACCATAACACAAGATTAGCAGAAGTTGCCCAAAGGGTGGCGCTAAAGAGCTGAAAAAACACATAGTTTCGTGTTTGTTGGCCGACAATTCTTTGCCGTTTTGTATGCAATACAAGTTCCTGACAAACGTCCTACGCTTTGTCCAATGAAAATGCGATCGTGAATACGAGGCTTAAGGCTGTTGTTGAGACTGTGATTGTTATGAGTTCAGTTTCACTTGCAAATTGGAGAGCCAGTTACAGCGGAGAAGGTAGGATCGGCAAGCTTAAAGGATAAAGCCACTTTTGTGGGGAAAGAAAATTGCAAATAAAGAAAAAATAATATAACGTATATAATTGCGACTCGTCATATTGTAATTGAATGTTATTAAAAATTACCTTTCCTTTTCAATCTGCAGCCCTGTTATTTTCTGAAAATGCAATATGGCTACCTGGAGGTTTTCTGTACACAGAATGCCCACCAGAAACATAATTTTTTGCTTGTGTGATTGGCTCACCAATTTTCCCAGAAGTCTGCACTAAGATACAAGTCAAGATTTCAGGCATCTCCTGAAACAAAATGTAAAAATATGTCTATAACAAACATAAGCTTTACCTGTTGTGCGTTCTGACCTGAAAGACTTAGAATTCTTTTTAGAAAATAAGCTGAAGGGATATTATATAGGTTGGGCTGGATTTGTTTGTAGCTGAGACAGGCCATGGCTGTTAGGGATAGCTTATAGCCTTGCACACATGAAGTTGGTGACCCTCAGGAAATATTTCCATTTATTACAAAATGGTATAAAGTTATGCCAAATCTGCAAGTGTGCAGTCCTCATTGCTGCTGTTTGGGTTGTTGGGGATTCCTTAGTAAGTTAGAATTGAACCCAGGCAAATTTGCCTATCCTTGCTCTTGTCTTCTCGGTTCAAGAATGCACTGACCTCATGAACATTAAATTGAATGTTTGGGCAGACATAAGTGCGAATATAAGTGATCTTTGCTAATAGGTTGTCCTTTACTAAAAAAAAACAAAAACAATCAGGTATTCAGGAATTTTAGAAAATCGTAATTTCCTTTCTCTATTCGTGACTCACTTATGATAAACCAACCATCAATTCCACTTACGGGAAAGGCCTGTAGCCAAGGGTTGTTGATGTGAATTGTCATTCACGCCATGTCTGCCATAAATACTCATCAACTAGCTCAAATAATTACTTGGGATAATCAGCCATTACTATGTTCACTAATCAGAAGACCTGAGGGGAACTGAATTCTGTACTTTCCCCAACTGTTTACATTATAGCAAATGTGCTCAGCTAATGCATAGTGGAAAAAATAACTTGTCCCATAACAATGGTTGTTAGGTTCTCCAAATCCTAATTACAGTTCGGAAAGATGTATTATTATGTAAAGTGAACCTTACTAATCTACCTAATGACTAGCTTTTGAACATTACTAAAGTCCCAATACTGGGTTAGAATTATACGAATCTGCCAAAAACTGTACCATCTATTGGCCAAAGATTACTTCACGGTTTCTAGATATTGCCCAGCATCCTAAATAGCTCAGATAACACTTAAGAACTGATTTGTTTGTTGTTATTAGCATCTACTTCAATGTAATTCTAAAGCTTTGTGTACCAATATGGCATCCTTACCTAAAATCACAACTTCCTAATATCCTAAACCCTTATTAAGAAAATTTTGGATCAGATACATGTTATATTTTAAAGTTGACCTAAAAACTAAGAGTTAACATGTATAATCCAATCAATGACCCCACAACAAAGAACAATGGTTTAGAAAAATGTTACATTGTGAACATAAATACAGAATCATTTGTTACCTGGCTTTTATTGTGTGAAATAGTCCAAACATTCCAGATGCTTTTGTTAGGAGTTTAATGTTGTCAGGACATGTACAACCTTTTGGATTGGTCGAACATATAAGGGGATGGCAGCCTGATTACACCGTTCTCTCAGGAGCAATAAAAAGATGAAATGTAAACACCTGTTGTCCTCTGCAATGGTTACTTCCTAAACAGCACTCCCTGGGGTAACAAGCCACCCACAAGCCAAAGTAGCCAGCACAAAGAACATCCGTTGATGTAGAAAATTCCTGTAAAACAGTGACATGAGATTTCTCCATTTTTACCAGCTACATTTGATTTGGTAAATCTAGAAAAAAGTTTATTAGTTATTCAAAAATAAATCCCATAGTTCAGTGACGTATCAAACCAGGTGGGAGTTTAAACTGGGCCTAACACTGCAGTCGGTGGATTGTCAGAAAATGTGAGAAGCCACTATGAATAGCTCTAGAAATATATTGGGCCTATTGGGTGGTGTTATCCTTTGGCACACCTGGCTAAGTATATTCCTACTTACCCACCCACTTCCTTCAGAGATTGTGCTAAGCCTGGCATGATGGTACATATTTGGTAGACCCACCCTTGCATAAGCAGATTGTGGATACAACTCTACAACCTGATCTGTTTTCTTCTCAACACCAACTTGCATTAAAAGCCAGGAGAAGCTTTGCTTCTTAAGCCTATCCCAGCACTCTTTTGGGCTGAAAAAAAACCTTGTTACTCATATTTTTAGGGCCACCAAAATGACCAGTGCCAGAGCTTTGAAAACTCCCTCCTTGAAATTTGAGAAACTGAAAGTGTATGTTGCCCCACCATTTCATATACCCGATATGTGTCTGTTGTACCATGTACTTGTGTTTAAAAGTATCCTATTCTCTTTGTATTTCTTTCTTTGTGTGAAATACCTGGTGATCCAGCCAGTCTCCCTACTTTTCTATTTTAGACTGACAACGCTAGGCATGAGAGCACATACATCTCATCGTGCTTTCTGGCTGTGCTGGGAAGCACAGAGTGCCTGTCCTCCAATGGACTCGCTTGTGCTGACTCACCTCCTGCACAGACATTCACTGGGAACATCGTGCTGCTGTTTCTCTGCTGACATACTCCCCCGTAGTCTCCACCACCACCCCTCCAAGCCCCTGATCACTTCTAAAAAAGTTCCCATCAGCACACCCTCACCAGTGGCCATCAATGCAGCCTCACCAGTGCTCATCAGCACACTCTCTCACCAATGCAGCCTCACCAGTGGCCATCAATGCAGACTCACCAGTGCATGGGGATCAGAGAGAGGATAGCCGGCCGGATCACACAGAGCGGGAATCTCCCGCTGTGACAAAGCTTTGATTTAAATTGCCCGGCGGCGGCAGTCAAACGAAGTCCTGTCTCCTGGACCAGCTCCTATGATAGACTTCACACGTCCCCGGAATTGGACCAGTGTGCTCTATATCATAGGATCTGGTCCAGGAGGTGGGACTTTGACGTTTGACTGTGGCCACCGGGCAATTCAAATCAAAGCTGTGTCACAGCAGGAGATCACCGCTCTGTGTGATTCGGCTGGCTCTCCTCTTTCTTTCCCAAGTTTCTTGCCGATCGATGGGAGAACGGCTCCCATTCAACCCCGCCTGCCGGTGGCATCCCTCCATTTCGAGGCAGCCCCACAACCGCCCTCAAGTTTTTTCCACTTGCTAAATGTGAGCAGGCGAGTGGAAATATTGAGGACTGTATATATAATGCTTTACCTTGAACTTCTATTTTTAACTGAATAGGTTGTCTTACAAGGTGAAGATTCAAATATACTATACACTTGGATTAATGGCACAATAGTCAATAAGAAATTAACGTCTCTCTTAAATGATATACATGTGCAATTCCTGAAAGTTTGGCAACCCTGGATAACCTGTAGACAACCTACCAAATGACAAATATCATTTCTATTTATCTAAATGCCGGGTCTCCAGGCTCTCATATTTGCTAACTTTCCACATTTACTCCCCCTTTTTTTCCTTTCTCTTTGTTTTTGCTCTCTTCTTCCTTTCCCTCCCCTTACCCGCTTTTCCCCCTGACATAGCTAAAAAGCCCAACATACTTTGTAGTTTGATATGAAAGCAGCCTGTAATACATGTATATGTATAATGTATAAAAAATACTTTATATACTGTAAATAGTGTAAAAAGGAAATAAAATACTACCTTTTAAAATTCAAATTACATTTCTTAAGTTTTTAAAGAATATCTAAACCCAAAAACACATTTATATTACAGCTTATCAATCCTTATATGTGGTAAATGCATTCTTTTAATTTTTTTAATCTACCCCCCCCCCCCCCCCAATTTTCACTTTTTGTTTCTTCCAGGAAGTCTGTTGTTAGGGATGGGGGAACGGTTTGGTCGAACACCCAAATTTGCAGGTTGTTCGCTGGGTGCTCGCCCAGACGAACACCCTGCAATGCACTGAGCTCTGCATTGCAGCGCAGCGTCCTTAACCACTTCCTGCCCAGCCTATAGCAAAATGATGGCCAGGCGGTGGTTTAGTTATCCTGACTGGGCGTCATATGATGTCCAGCAGGATAAGCCGCAATTGCACACTCTAGGGGGCGTGCAGTGGGGCAGCGTGTCAGTCTGACACACCGCATCACCGATCTCGGCAAAGAGTCTCTGGTGGAGGCTCTTTACCATGTGACAGATGCGAGTAGAGGAGAGCCGATCGGCGGCTCTCCTGACAGAAGGGGTCTGTGCTGACTATCAGCGCAGCCCCCCCATTGATGCCCACCCAGGACCACCAGGAATGCCGCCAGGACCACCAGGGATTGCCATAAAGGACGCCCACCAGCAGGGGGGTACAGGCAGTACACCTGTAAGGGGCCCGGATGGCCCCACCTTCTTTTTTTTGTAAGAGGCCCAGAGTCCCGGAGGTCCCCAGGGCCCCAGATGGAAACCTCCTTTTTTTTATAATTTTTTTTATTATTAATTTTTTTATTTAATTTTTTAATTTTTATTTTTTTTGTAAGGGGCCCGGAGGCCCGGAGGCCCCCAGGGCCCTGGATGGCAGCCACCTTTTTTTTGTTTTTCTATTAAGCCATTTTTTTTGTGTTCGTCAGCACCCAAACCCCCCTGCTTCTCAATTCGTGGCACCCCCCCCCGCTTCTCAATTTGCAGTGGCAGCACCCCCCCCGGTTCTCCTCGGCTCCAGGGGGCCCATGCCTGAAGCTGTGTAAGGGGCCTCAAAATTCCTGATGGTGGCCCTGCCCACCAGGTATGCCACCCTAGACCACCAGGGATATGCCAATCCGTGCCCAGGCAGCTGCCAATCAGTGCCCATTAACAATGCCTGCCAGTGCCATCAGTGATGCCTATCAGTGCCAGCCATCAGTGCCTCCTATCAATCTTCCAGATTCCGATAAGCCCCCCCACCTGAAGACCCCAATAACCACAGCCCAGGGTTGTCGGGAAAAGACCCTTGTCCCCATCAACATAGGAAAAAGGTGCTTTGGGATGGGCACTGCCCCAAAGAACCCACCCCCCCCATATCCCCATGTTGAGGGCATGTGGCCTAGTATGGTTCATGGGGGGGGGGGCGATCGCTCTTCCCCCTCCCCTTTTCTAACCTGCCACGCTGCATGCTTGGAAAAGGGTCTGGTATGGATTTTGGGGGGAAACCCATGCTTGATTGGGGTACTTAAAATGGTCAGATTTTATTCATTTAAATAAAACCTTTATCACAAAAGGAAAATCTGTTTCTCTAACTGTTTAAAGTTAGATATTTACCCAGGTGGTAAAAACAGATGGTTCAGTCGCATTTTTACCACCCTTGACTACCCACTGAAAGCCTAATATAGCAGCCAGAGGGTATTGTACACATGCCTTAAGAAATTTAACTTAACTGTCAAACATACCCTTGCAGTCAATGAAACAGCACTGTAACAATGAGCCTAATGCTTGGCTTGCGGTTGCGGCTTGTTTTTCTCAATGAACTACAAGGACGCTGTTGAGCACTCTAATGTCGCGTACACACGATCGGTTTTTCTGATGAAAAAAGATATCGGTCTTTTTTCCATCGGTATAAAAAAATAGAACATGTTTTAAATTTTACCGATGGGAAAAAAAACTGATAGCAAATTCCGATCGTCTGTGGGGAACTCCATCGGAGAAAAAACCCACGCATGCTCAGAATCAAGTCGACGCATGCTCAGAAGCATTAAACTTCGTTTTTCTCGGCTCTTCGGAGTGTTTTACGTCACGGCGCTTGGGACGGTCGGATTTTTGACTGATGGTGTGTAGGCAAGACTGATGGAAGTCAGCTTCATCGGATTTCCGTTGGAAAAATCCATTGGATTTTATTCCATCGGAAATCCGATCGTGTGTACGCGGCATAATAGTTCATTAAGTCTACCTTTTAGACTGTAACAGTCTGCAGGACTGTGGCATTATACCAACGATCTTCTGATCATGGGTGCAATTCTTTACAGGTGCCTAACAAAAAAAATAATAAATGCATTTTTTTTTTGTATATTTTTTTACCTGCAAAAATATGTACATTTATTATTTCTTTATAAAAGGGAACTTATCCTTTAAAGTGGCACTGACCAATATAGATTAAGGGATTTTTTTTAAAGATGTGTGTGTGTGTGTGTGTGTGTGTGTGTGTGTTCATGTAGGGAGGATAAACTACCACTAACGCTTCTGGGATTGTTTCTTTTTTTTTTTTTGTGGTGGTGGGGTAAAGTGTCACTTGGCACCAATGATTATGGGATTATTTTTTTTTAATGGTAAATATTTGAAAGGTAAATGTAAGCAATGTATGGTAAAAAAAAAAAAAAAAAGGTAAATAAATAGAAGGCTCTATCTGTCTAAAAAAAAAAAAAAATGTTTAGAATTATTTTGGGTACAGTGTTGCGTGACCAAGTAGTTGTCAATCAAACTATCACAGCACTAAAACTGAAAAATGGCATGGTAATGAAGGTATATACTGTATACAGGCACTAGGTACTCTAGTGGTTAAAGAAAGATAACTTTAACAAAAATGCTACTGACGATGCTTGTTTTGATTATTATATTTATTGCGCCACAAGATCACTGTTGTAGAACTATCCATGAAGCTCATGAATGTTTAACTACTATTAACTTTTAAATGTTGTCAGTACTGTGTTTTTTTTTTTGTGCTGTGATCTAAAGACTAAAATCAAGAGGACCTGATGAATAGGATTCCTGGAAACCAGGCGACCCTGACTCCACACTAAAGAATCCAGTGCGTGAGGGACCCTCTGATCCCTTCTTATCTCCTGGGGTCTGCAAATCATTGCAGACATAGGAGAGAAGGTTTATATACACACTTCTCACATGACATAGTGTTTTGATGAAATGCGTAAGAATAGGAACCCGTCTGCTTTGTATTATTCACCATCACGCAGGGAACACATTTGCATATGATCAGCATGAATATCTCATTAACTGTTATCATATGCATTGCACAGGTTGCAGTGTTTGACTTTGGACAAAAGGTGGCGACGCAGCAACTTCATAATAATGGGTCTCAATGAGTAATATATGGCTGGGATCCTACCAGGCTCTTTTTTTATGTATTCAAATGATATAACTATATAGCCATTTGTCAGAAAAATCAAAGACGATACTGGATTCATAAGAAATACAGAAACTAAAACAATTGGTTTGCATCATAGAACTAACAGGATATAAAATAATTTACAGGGAAATGTTCACAGCTTCTGTTCCAATTTCCTCCTCAGGTGTCCCCATTTTAGTCAAGTATATAAACCTTTATGAACAAATGTATTATTTAAAAATATTATTCCACGTAACCTATCTTCAAACCTTTAAGTGATTGTATATGTTGTATTGAAAAGCAGTAGGGTCCATGCACACTGGCCTCTAGCCCAGGTGCATAGAGCTCCAGCATTAGCTGTGGGCAGAGGGTACAGGTGCGCCATCAAGTTCTGCTGCCAGC
The DNA here is from genome assembly GCA_029206835.1 of Rana muscosa. Taxonomy (NCBI): domain Eukaryota; kingdom Metazoa; phylum Chordata; class Amphibia; order Anura; family Ranidae; genus Rana; species Rana muscosa. Next base: position 131,443,715 of record CM055126.1, read on the forward strand.
AGTCTGCCAAAGTCCTTGAAAGTTTAACAACTACTGCAGCTAGACGGAGCTAGGTGGTACACCAAATGGTACATACATTTAAAGTGATTGTAAAGCTATTTTTTTCGAATTAAAATAACATATGTTACTTGCCTGCTCTGTACAATAGTACTGCACAGACTGGCCCCGAAACCTCCTCTTCTGGGGTGCCCACTAGCACTGTAGACTTCTCCTCTTCTCTGAGTCTCTCCATAACAAGCCGTTTGCTATGGGGGCACTCATGTAGGCTTGATCCCGAGCGGGGCTGTGTGCGTATATAGACACATACAGTGTGGCTCAGCATGGTCCCTGCTCCCTCCTCATGAGATTTGACTGACAGCAGCAGGAGCCAATGGCTCCTACTGCTCTTAGTCAAGCCTGGGAATACAGGAAGAGAGAGCAGTGTGGGGCTGCTAGTGGGAACAGCGTCAGGTAAGTGTTTAGGGAGGGGAACAGACACAAACATTGGTAGTTTTTTCACCTTAATGTATAGAATTCAATAAGGTAAGGAATCTTCTGCCTTTAAAACCACTTTAAGTGACTGTGCACCTGGGAATGAATGCCTGGAATGCAAGAAGCCTCTGTACTGGGCATTTGCTCCTAGGTGCACACTGTCCTAAACAGACATACTGTTGAGTGCACCGTCCATTTGTAGCAGCTGTCAGACTCTCATAGAGTTTAATAGGTCGCCGGCATTGGGGTTGGATGGTGCACCTGTGCCCTCCGCCCTTGAATAAACATCCAATATGCATGGGACCTTCGAGAGAAAAGCATTGTCGGTTTAATTATTCACTGTTTGCATATTAACTCTTTGTGGACTATAACAGGAGCATGGCAGGGGTGTTGTCTTTGTCCACGTACTTTGAGCCATTGGGGGTGATTTACTAAAGACCTGTGCCTGTGGTGCAGTGGAGAAATTGGAGCAATTGCACAAAAAAAGGGACTCAAAACATTTATCAAAAATTATGGTGCACTTATATGCACCAAACCATATTTACATAGCAAGCGCTGTTGCGCACTTGCGCAATCTTTCGCGCCTACCATTAGCAAGCGCAGCCAATGTAATCTTCAACATTTTTGTCTGAATACTGTAGATAACTTTACTAGTTTACCATCTTCTGTTACCAGGCTAAAAAGTATGTATATAATATTGTGTAAATGCACAAATTCTGTCCAGAACATGTAGATCTGTCTTACAACTAATCAAGCCTTTTTACACCCTTCTTTCAGCTTACTCAACTGCACATGTGCATTGACAAGCCACATCATTTTATGCTCGCCTGACACACCGCACACATTTTAGCTTGTTAAATATGTGTGTTGCACACGGGCGTATCTGCGTTCTCCAGAGTGCACAACTGCTTATACATTGAGCTTGTGCTCATTGTAATGCTGATCATGTTAATGAGCTTTTCCTTATCACATGGAGAATATTGCTTCCACTTTTATTCCTTTCATTCATTTCTTTTTGAAACAACTCAATAATCATTCTAGAGATCTTCCTCCTATCAACAACTGTGCAGATGTTTACTGGACTTGTAATTGTGCATTTTATGGTGATAGTCTATAATCATTGGTGGAGCCAAAACTTCCATGAAAACATCTTCTCAACACATGTCTGTGTATTGTGCATTCTGGACAATTCTTTCCCCATACACTGTGCAATCTGATTGCACAGTGTATGGGGAAATTAATTGCTCAGAAAAATGAGTGGATGTAAATATCCAATCAGATTGCACAGTGTATGGGGAAAGAATTGTCCAGAATGCACAATACACAGACATGTGTTGAGAAGATGTTTTCATGGAAGTTTTGGCTCCACCAATGATTATAGACTATCACCATAAAATGCACAATTACAAGTCCAGTAAACATCTGCACAGTTGTTGATAGGAGGAAGATCTCTAGAATGATTATTGAGTTGTTTCAAAAAGAAATGAATGAAAGGAATAAAAGTGGAAGCAATATTCTCCATGTGATAAGGAAAAGCTCATTAACATGATCAGCATTACAATGAGCAAGTGCCCGATGTCTATTTCATATTTAAGAATGTGTATTTGCCCGTACGCGCAACGATTCCGCAAATCCGGCGCAAGTCGACAGCATGCGCCATGTCGCAATAATTATTCCTGCCCGCGCCATTTTTTTTTTATTTTGGTGCAGGGTTCCCCTTAAAATCCATACCAGACCTGAAGGGCCTGTTAATGGAATTTTAGGGGACCCCCACGCACTTTTTATTTTTATTTATCAATGACTTTTAATGACTTTTCTCTGTATTGCCGGGACCCGACAATTCATTATAGCCGCGAGTAGTTTTAAATTACTTTTTTTCCTTCAGAAATTATATTTTGTGCAGGGACAGTTCTAAACACGGGAAACATGCGCTACTTTACAGGCATACTTTAGAGACCCCCCAGGTACGAAGTTTAAAGTAATATTTTACTTTTATTGTTTCACTTTAAGCATTATTAAAATCACTGCTCCCGAAAAAACAGCTGTTTTTAAAACTTTTTTTGCATTGATACATGTCCCCTGGGACAGGACCCGGGTCCCCAAACACTTTTTATGACAATAACTTGCATATAAGCCTTTATAATTAACACTTTAGATTTCTCCCATAGACTTTTAAAGGGTGTTCTGTGGCTTTTCGAATTTGCTGCGAACACCCCAAATTGTTCGCTGTTCGTCGAACGAGTGAACAGCCAATGTTCGAGTCGAACTCATGTAGTATTGACCAGCCTGATTCCTACACTGACTACTACACTACACTGACCTACCTGATTCCTATACTGACCACTATACTACACTGACCACTATACTACACTGACCACTATACTGACCACTACACTACCCTGACCTACCTGATTCCTATACTGACCACTACACTATACTGACCACTATACTGACCACGATACTGACCACTATACTACACTGACCACTACACTGACCACTATACTGACCACTACACTACCCTGACCTACCTGATTCCTATACTGACCACTACACTATACTGACCACTATACTGACCACGATACTGACCACTATACTACACTGACCACTACACTGACCACTATACTGACCACTACACTACCCTGACCTACCTGATTCCTATACTGACCACTATACTACACTGACCACTATACTACACTGACCACTATACTGACCACTACACTACCCTGACCTACCTGATTCCTATACTGACCACTACACTATACTGACCACTATACTGACCACGATACTGACCACTATACTACACTGACCACTACACTGACCACTATACTGACCACTACACTACCCTGACCTACCTGATTCCTATACTGACCACTACACTATACTGACCACTATACTGACCACGATACTGACCACTATACTACACTGACCACTACACTGACCACTATACTGACCACTACACTACCCTGACCTACCTGATTCCTATACTGACCACTACACTATACTGACCACGATACTGACCACGATACTGACCACTATACTACACTGACCACTACACTGACCACTATACTGACCACTACACTACCCTGACCTACCTGATTCCTATACTGACCACTATACTACACTGACCACTATACTACACTGACCACTATACTGACCACTACACTACCCTGACCTACCTGATTCCTATACTGACCACTACACTATACTGACCACTATACTGACCACGATACTGACCACTATACTACACTGACCACTACACTGACCACTATACTGACCACTACACTACCCTGACCTACCTGATTCCTATACTGACCACTACACTATACTGACCACTATACTGACCACGATACTGACCACTATACTACACTGACCACTACACTGACCACTATACTGACCACTACACTACCCTGACCTACCTGATTCCTATACTGACCACTACACTATACTAACCACGATACTGACCACTATACTACACTGACCACTACACTGACCACTATACTACACTAACCACTAAACTACACTGACCTATCTGATTCCTATACTGACCACTACACTGACCACTAGGCTACACTGACCACTAGGCTACACTGACCACTAGGCTACACTGACCACTAGGCTACACTGACCACTAGACTACACTGACCACTAGACTACACTGACCACTAGACTAGACTAGACTACACTGACCACTAGACTAGACTAGACTACACTGACCACTAGACTAGACTAGACTACACTGACCACTAGACTAGACTAGACTACACTGACCACTAGACTAGACTAGACTACACTGACCACTAGACTAGACTAGACTAGACTACACTGACCACTAGACTAGACTAGACTACACTGACCACTAGACTAGACTAGACTAGACTAGACTACACTGACCACTAGACTAGACTAGACTAGACTACACTGACCACTAGACTAGACTAGACTAGACTACACTGACCACTAGACTAGACTAGACTACACTGACCACTAGACTAGACTAGACTACACTGACCACTAGACTAGACTAGACTACACTGACCACTAGACTAGACTAGACTACACTGACCACTAGACTAGACTAGACTAGACTAGACTACACTGACCACTAGACTAGACTAGACTAGACTACACTGACCACTAGACTAGACTAGACTAGACTACACTGACCACTAGACTAGACTAGACTACACTGACCACTAGACTAGACTAGACTAGACTACACTGACCACTAGACTAGACTAGACTACACTGACCACTAGACTAGACTAGACTAGACTGACCACTAGACTAGACTAGACTGACCACTAGACTAGACTAGACTAGACTGACCACTAGACTAGACTAGACTGACCACTAGACTAGACTACACTGACCACTAGACTAGACTAGACTAGACTACACTGACCACTAGACTAGACTAGACTACACTGACCACTAGACTAGACTAGACTACACTGACCACTAGACTAGACTAGACTACACTGACCACTAGACTAGACTAGACTACACTGACCACTAGACTAGACTAGACTACACTGACCACTAGACTAGACTAAACTAGACTACACTGACCACTAGACTAGACTAGACTAGACTACACTGACCACTAGACTAGACTACACTGACCACTAGACTAGACTAGACTACACTGACCACTAGACTACACTGACCACTAGACTAGACTAGACTAGACTACACTGACCACTAGACTAGACTAGACTACACTGACCACTAGACTAGACTAGACTAGACTAGACTACACTGACCACTAGACTAGACTAGACTAGACTACACTGACCACTAGACTAGACTAGACTACACTGACCACTAGACTAGACTAGACTAGACTACACTGACCACTAGACTAGACTACACTGACCACTAGACTAGACTACACTGACCACTAGACTAGACTAGACTAGACTACACTGACCACTAGACTAGACTAGACTACACTGACCACTAGACTAGACTAGACTAGACTACACTGACCACTAGACTAGACTACACTGACCACTAGACTAGACTAGACTAGACTACACTGACCACTAGACTAGACTACACTGGCCACTAGACTAGACTACACTGGCCACTAGACTAGACTACACTGGCCACTAGACTAGACTACACTGGCCACTAGACTAGACTACACTGGCCACTAGACTAGACTACACTGGCCACTAGACTAGACTACACTGGCCACTAGACTAGACTACACTGGCCACTAGACTAGACTACACTGGCCACTAGACTAGACTACACTGACCACTAGACTAGACTAGACTACACTGACCACTAGACTAGACTAGACTACACTGACCACTAGACTAGACTAGACTACACTGACCACTAGACTAGACTAGACTAGACTACACTGACCACTAGACTAGACTAGACTAGACTACACTGACCACTAGACTAGACTAGACTAGACTACACTGACCACTAGACTAGACTAGACTACACTGACCACTATACTACACTGACCACTACACTGACCACTATACTGACCACTACACTACCCTGACCTACCTGATTCCTATACTGACCACTACACTATACTGACCACTATACTGACCACTAAACTACACTGACCACTACACTGACCACTAGACTATACTACACTAACCACTAAACTACACTGACCTATCTGATTCCTATACTGACCACTACACTGACCACTAGACTATACTACACTAACCACTAAACTACACTGACCTATCTGATTCCTATACTGACCACTACACTGACCACTAGACTACACTGACCACTAGGCTACACTGACCACTAGACTACACTGACCACTAGGCTACACTGACCACTAGGCTACACTGACCACTAGACTACACTGACCACTAGACTACACTGACCACTAGACTACACTGACCACTAGACTAGACTAGACTACACTGACCACTAGACTAGACTAGACTACACTGACCACTAGACTAGACTAGACTACACTGACCACTAGACTAGACTAAACTAGACTACACTGACCACTAGACTAGACTAGACTAGACTACACTGACCACTAGACTAGACTAGACTACACTGACCACTAGACTAGACTAGACTAGACTACACTGACCACTAGACTAGACTAGACTACACTGACCACTAGACTAGACTAGACTAGACTGACCACTAGACTAGACTAGACTGACCACTAGACTAGACTAGACTGACCACTAGACTAGACTAGACTAGACTGACCACTAGACTAGACTACACTGACCACTAGACTAGACTAGACTAGACTACACTGACCACTAGACTAGACTAGACTAGACTACACTGACCACTAGACTAGACTAGACTACACTGACCACTAGACTAGACTACACTGACCACTAGACTAGACTACACTGACCACTAGACTAGACTACACTGACCACTAGACTAGACTAGACTAGACTACACTGACCACTAGACTAGACTAGACTACACTGACCACTAGACTAGACTAGACTACACTGACCACTAGACTAGACTAGACTAGACTACACTGACCACTAGACTAGACTAGACTACACTGACCACTAGACTAGACTACACTGACCACTAGACTAGACTAGACTACACTGGCCACTAGACTAGACTACACTGGCCACTAGACTAGACTACACTGACCACTAGACTAGACTACACTGACCACTAGACTAGACTAGACTACACTGACCACTAGACTAGACTAAACTAGACTACACTGACCACTAGACTAGACTAGACTACACTGACCACTAGACTAGACTACACTGACCACTAGACTAGACTAGACTACACTGACCACTAGACTACACTGACCACTAGACTAGACTAGACTACACTGACCACTAGACTAGACTAGACTAGACTACACTGACCACTAGACTAGACTAGACTAGACTAGACTACACTGACCACTAGACTAGACTAGACTAGACTACACTGACCACTAGACTAGACTAGACTAGACTACACTGACCACTAGACTAGACTAGACTAGACTACACTGACCACTAGACTAGACTAGACTAGACTACACTGACCACTAGACTAGACTAGACTACACTGACCACTAGACTAGACTAGACTAGACTACACTGACCACTAGACTAGACTAGACTAGACTACACTGACCACTAGACTAGACTAGACTACACTGACCACTAGACTAGACTACACTGGCCACTAGACTAGACTACACTGGCCACTAGACTAGACTACACTGGCCACTAGACTAGACTACACTGGCCACTAGACTAGACTACACTGGCCACTAGACTAGACTACACTGGCCACTAGACTAGACTACACTGGCCACTAGACTAGACTACACTGGCCACTAGACTAGACTACACTGGCCACTAGACTAGACTACACTGACCACTAGACTAGACTAGACTACACTGACCACTAGACTAGACTAGACTACACTGACCACTAGACTAGACTAGACTAGACTGACCACTAGACTAGACTAGACTAGACTACACTGGCCACTAGACTAGACTACACTGGCCACTAGACTAGACTACACTGGCCACTAGACTAGACTACACTGGCCACTAGACTAGACTACACTGGCCACTAGACTAGACTACACTGGCCACTAGACTAGACTACACTGGCCACTAGACTAGACTACACTGGCCACTAGACTAGACTACACTGGCCACTAGACTAGACTACACTGGCCACTAGACTAGACTACACTGACCACTAGACTAGACTACACTGACCACTAGACTAGACTACACTGACCACTAGACTAGACTACACTGACCACTAGACTAGACTACACTGACCACTAGACTAGACTACACTGACCACTAGACTAGACTACACTGACCACTAGACTAGACTACACTGACCACTAGACTAGACTACACTGACCACTAGACTAGACTACACTGACCACTAGACTAGACTACACTGACCACTAGACTAGACTACACTGACCACTAGACTAGACTACACTGACCACTAGACTAGACTACACTGACCACTAGACTAGACTACACTGACCACTAGACTAGACTACACTGACCACTAGACTAGACTAGACTAGACTACACTGACCACTAGACTAGACTAGACTAGACTACACTGACCACTAGACTAGACTAGACTAGACTACACTGACCACTAGACTAGACTAGACTACACTGACCACTAGACTAGACTAGACTAGACTACACTGACCACTAGACTAGACTAGACTAGACTACACTGACCACTAGACTAGACTAGACTAGACTACACTGACCACTAGACTAGACTAGACTAGACTACACTGACCACTAGACTAGACTAGACTAGACTACACTGACCACTAGACTAGACTAGACTAGACTACACTGACCACTAGACTAGACTAGACTACACTGACCACTAGACTAGACTAGACTACACTGACCACTAGACTAGACTAGACTACACTGACCACTAGACTAGACTAGACTACACTGACCACTAGACTAGACTAGACTACACTGACCACTAGACTAGACTAGACTACACTGACCACTAGACTAGACTAGACTAGACTAGACTACACTGACCACTAGACTAGACTAAACTAGACTACACTGACCACTAGACTAGACTACACTGACCACTAGACTAGACTAGACTACACTGACCACTAGACTACACTGACCACTAGACTAGACTAGACTAGACTACACTGACCACTAGACTAGACTAGACTACACTGACCACTAGACTAGACTAGACTAGACTAGACTACACTGACCACTAGACTAGACTAGACTAGACTAGACTACACTGACCACTAGACTAGACTAGACTACACTGACCACTAGACTAGACTAGACTAGACTAGACTACACTGACCACTAGACTAGACTAGACTACACTGACCACTAGACTAGACTAGACTAGACTACACTGACCACTAGACTAGACTAGACTAGACTACACTGACCACTAGACTAGACTAGACTAGACTACACTGACCACTAGACTAGACTAGACTAGACTAGACTACACTGACCACTAGACTAGACTAGACTACACTGACCACTAGACTAGACTAGACTACACTGACCACTAGACTAGACTAGACTAGACTAGACTACACTGACCACTAGACTAGACTAGACTAGACTACACTGACCACTAGACTAGACTACACTGGCCACTAGACTAGACTACACTGACCACTAGACTAGACTACACTGACCACTAGACTAGACTACACTGACCACTAGACTAGACTACACTGACCACTAGACTAGACTACACTGACCCCTAGACTAGACTACACTGGCCACTAGACTAGACTACACTGGCCACTAGACTAGACTACACTGGCCACTAGACTAGACTACACTGGCCACTAGACTAGACTACACTGGCCACTAGACTAGACTACACTGGCCACTAAACTAGACTACACTGGCCACTAGACTACACTGGCCACTAGACTACACTGGCCACTAGACTAGACTACACTGGCCACTAGACTAGACTACACTGACCACTAGACTAGACTAGACTACACTGACCACTAGACTAGACTAGACTACACTGACCACTAGACTAGACTAGACTACACTGACCACTAGACTAGACTAGACTACACTGACCACTAGACTAGACTAGACTACACTGACCACTAGACTAGACTAGACTAGACTACACTGACCACTAGACTAGACTAGACTAGACTAGACTACACTGACCACTAGACTAGACTACACTGACCACTAGACTAGACTACACTGACCACTAGACTAGACTACACTGACCACTAGACTAGACTACACTGGCCACTAGACTAGACTACACTGGCCACTAGACTAGACTACACTGACCACTAGACTAGACTAGACTACACTGACCACTAGACTAGACTAGACTACACTGACCACTAGACTAGACTAGACTAGACTACACTGACCACTAGACTAGACTAGACTAGACTACACTGACCACTAGACTAGACTAGACTACACTGACCACTATACTACACTGACCACTACACTGACCACTATACTGACCACTACACTACCCTGACCTACCTGATTCCTATACTGACCATGACCACTACACTACCCTGACCTACCTGATTCCTATACTGACCACTACACTATACTAACCACGATACTGACCACTATACTACACTGACCACTACACTGACCACTAGACTATACTACACTAACCACTAAACTACACTGACCTATCTGATTCCTATACTGACCACTACACTGACCACTAGACTACACTGACCACTAGGCTACACTGACCACTAGGCTACACTGACCACTAGACTACACTGACCACTAGACTAGACTAGACTACACTGACCACTAGACTAGACTACACTGGCCACTAGACTAGACTACACTGGCCACTAGACTAGACTAGACTACACTGGCCACTAGACTAGACTAGACTACACTGACCACTAGACTAGACTAGACTAGACTGACCACTAGACTAGACTAGACTAGACTGACCACTAGACTATACTACACTAACCACTAAACTACACTGACCTATCTGATTCCTATACTGACCACTACACTGACCACTACACTGACCACTAGACTACACTGACCACTAGGCTACACTGACCACTAGGCTACACTGACCACTAGGCTACACTGACCACTAGGCTACACTGACCACTAGGCTACACTGACCACTAGACTACACTGACCACTAGACTAGACTAGACTACACTGACCACTAGACTAGACTAGACTACACTGACCACTAGACTAGACTAGACTACACTGACCACTAGACTAGACTAGACTACACTGACCACTAGACTAGACTAGACTACACTGACCACTAGACTAGACTAGACTACACTGACCACTAGACTAGACTAGACTAGACTGACCACTAGACTAGACTAGACTAGACTGACCACTAGACTAGACTAGACTAGACTGACCACTAGACTAGACTACACTGACCACTAGACTAGACTAGACTAGACTACACTGACCACTAGACTAGACTAGACTAGACTACACTGACCACTAGACTAGACTAGACTAGACTACACTGACCACTAGACTAGACTAGACTAGACTACACTGACCACTAGACTAGACTAGACTAGACTACACTGACCACTAGACTAGACTAGACTAGACTACACTGACCACTAGACTAGACTAGACTAGACTACACTGACCACTAGACTAGACTAGACTACACTGACCACTAGACTAGACTACACTGACCACTAGACTAGACTAGACTAGACTACACTGACCACTAGACTAGACTAAACTAGACTACACTGACCACTAGACTAGACTAGACTAGACTACACTGACCACTAGACTAGACTACACTGACCACTAGACTAGACTAGACTACACTGACCACTAGACTACACTGACCACTAGACTAGACTAGACTAGACTACACTGACCACTAGACTAGACTAGACTACACTGACCACTAGACTAGACTAGACTAGACTAGACTACACTGACCACTAGACTAGACTAGACTACACTGACCACTAGACTAGACTAGACTACACTGACCACTAGACTAGACTAGACTACACTGACCACTAGACTAGACTAGACTACACTGACCACTAGACTAGACTAGACTAGACTACACTGACCACTAGACTAGACTAGACTACACTGACCACTAGACTAGACTAGACTACACTGACCACTAGACTAGACTAGACTAGACTACACTGACCACTAGACTAGACTACACTGACCACTAGACTAGACTACACTGGCCACTAGACTAGACTACACTGACCACTAGACTAGACTACACTGACCACTAGACTAGACTACACTGGCCACTAGACTAGACTACACTGGCCACTAGACTAGACTACACTGGCCACTAGACTAGACTACACTGGCCACTAGACTAGACTACACTGGCCACTAGACTAGACTACACTGGCCACTAGACTAGACTACACTGGCCACTAGACTAGACTACACTGGCCACTAGACTAGACTACACTGACCACTAGACTAGACTACACTGACCACTAGACTAGACTACACTGACCACTAGACTAGACTACACTGGCCACTAGACTAGACTACACTGGCCACTAGACTAGACTACACTGGCCACTAGACTAGACTACACTGACCACTAGACTAGACTACACTGACCACTAGACTAGACTACACTGGCCACTAGACTAGACTACACTGGCCACTAGACTAGACTACACTGACCACTAGACTAGACTACACTGACCACTAGACTAGACTAGACTACACTGACCACTAGACTAGACTAGACTACACTGACCACTAGACTAGACTAGACTAGACTAGACTACACTGACCACTAGACTAGACTAGACTAGACTACACTGACCACTAGACTAGACTAGACTAGACTAGACTACACTGACCACTAGACTAGACTAGACTAGACTACACTGACCACTAGACTAGACTACACTGGCCACTAGACTAGACTACACTGACCACTAGACTAGACTACACTGGCCACTAGACTAGACTAGACTACACTGACCACTAGACTAGACTAGACTAGACTACACTGACCACTAGACTAGACTAGACTAGACTACACTGACCACTAGACTAGACTAGACTAGACTACACTGACCACTAGACTAGACTAGACTAGACTACACTGACCACTAGACTAGACTAGACTAGACTACACTGACCACTAGACTAGACTAGACTAGACTACACTGACCACTAGACTAGACTAGACTAGACTACACTGACCACTAGACTAGACTAGACTACACTGACCACTAGACTAGACTAGACTAGACTACACTGACCACTAGACTAGACTACACTGACCACTAGACTAGACTAGACTAGACTACACTGACCACTAGACTAGACTAGACTAGACTACACTGACCACTAGACTAGACTAGACTAGACTACACTGACCACTAGACTAGACTAGACTAGACTACACTGGCCACTAGACTAGACTACACTGGCCACTAGACTAGACTACACTGGCCACTAGACTAGACTACACTGGCCACTAGACTAGACTACACTGGCCACTAGACTAGACTACACTGACCACTAGACTAGACTACACTGACCACTAGACTAGACTACACTGGCCACTAGACTAGACTACACTGGCCACTAGACTAGACTACACTGGCCACTAGACTAGACTAGACTACACTGACCACTAGACTAGACTACACTGACCACTAGACTAGACTACACTGACCACTAGACTAGACTACACTGACCACTAGACTAGACTACACTGACCACTAGACTAGACTACACTGACCACTAGACTAGACTACACTGACCACTAGACTAGACTACACTGACCACTAGACTAGACTACACTGACCACTAGACTAGACTACACTGACCACTAGACTAGACTACACTGACCACTAGACTAGACTACACTGACCACTAGACTAGACTACACTGACCACTAGACTAGACTACACTGACCACTAGACTAGACTACACTGACCACTAGACTAGACTAGACTAGACTACACTGACCACTAGACTAGACTAGACTACACTGACCACTAGACTAGACTAGACTACACTGACCACTAGACTAGACTAGACTACACTGACCACTAGACTAGACTAGACTACACTGACCACTAGACTAGACTAGACTACACTGACCACTAGACTAGACTAGACTAGACTACACTGACCACTAGACTAGACTAGACTACACTGACCACTAGACTAGACTAGACTACACTGACCACTAGACTAGACTAGACTACACTGACCACTAGACTAGACTAAACTAGACTACACTGACCACTAGACTAGACTAGACTAGACTACACTGACCACTAGACTAGACTAGACTGACCACTAGACTAGACTAGACTAGACTGACCACTAGACTAGACTAGACTAGACTGACCACTAGACTAGACTAGACTAGACTGACCACTAGACTAGACTAGACTACACTGACCACTAGACTAGACTAGACTAGACTAGACTACACTGACCACTAGACTAGACTAAACTAGACTGACCACTAGACTAGACTACACTGACCACTAGACTAGACTAGACTACACTGACCACTAGACTACACTGACCACTAGACTAGACTAGACTAGACTACACTGACCACTAGACTAGACTAGACTACACTGACCACTAGACTAGACTAGACTAGACTAGACTAGACTACACTGACCACTAGACTAGACTAGACTAGACTACACTGACCACTAGACTAGACTAGACTAGACTACACTGACCACTAGACTAGACTAGACTAGACTACACTGACCACTAGACTAGACTACACTGACCACTAGACTAGACTACACTGACCACTAGACTAGACTACACTGACCACTAGACTAGACTAGACTACACTGACCACTAGACTACACTGACCACTAGACTACACTGACCACTAGACTACACTGACCACTAGACTAGACTAGACTAGACTACACTGACCACTAGACTAGACTAGACTACACTGACCACTAGACTAGACTAGACTACACTGACCACTAGACTAGACTAGACTAGACTACACTGACCACTAGACTAGACTACACTGGCCACTAGACTAGACTACACTGACCACTAGACTAGACTACACTGACCACTAGACTAGACTACACTGACCACTAGACTAGACTACACTGACCACTAGACTAGACTACACTGACCACTAGACTAGACTACACTGACCACTAGACTAGACTACACTGACCACTAGACTAGACTACACTGGCCACTAGACTAGACTACACTGGCCACTAGACTAGACTACACTGGCCACTAGACTAGACTACACTGGCCACTAGACTAGACTACACTGGCCACTAGACTAGACTACACTGGCCACTAGACTAGACTACACTCGCCACTAGACTAGACTACACTGGCCACTAGACTAGACTACACTGGCCACTAGACTAGACTACACTGGCCACTAGACTAGACTACACTGGCCACTAGACTAGACTACACTGACCACTAGACTAGACTAGACTACACTGACCACTAGACTAGACTAGACTACACTGACCACTAGACTAGACTAGACTAGACTACACTGACCACTAGACTAGACTAGACTAGACTACACTGACCACTAGACTAGACTAGACTAGACTACACTGACCACTAGACTAGACTAGACTAGACTACACTGACCACTAGACTAGACTAGACTACACTGACCACTAGACTAGACTAGACTATACTACACTGACCACTACACTGACCACTATACTGACCACTACACTACCCTGACCTACCTGATTCCTATACTGACCACTACACTATACTAACCACGATACTGACCACTATACTACACTGACCACTACACTGACCACTAGACTATACTACACTAACCACTAAACTACACTGACCTATCTGATTCCTATACTGACCACTACACTGACCACTAGACTACACTGACCACTAGGCTACACTGACCACTAGGCTACACTGACCACTAGACTACACTGATCACTAGACTACACTGATCACTAGACTACACTGACCACTAGACTACACTGACCACTAGACTAGACTAGACTACACTGACCACTAGACTAGACTAGACTACACTGACCACTAGACTAGACTAGACTACACTGACCACTAGACTAGACTAGACTACACTGACCACTAGACTAGACTAGACTACACTGACCACTAGGCTACACTGACCACTAGACTACACTGACCACTAGACTACACTGACCACTAGACTAGACTAGACTACACTGACCACTAGACTAGACTAGACTACACTGACCACTAGACTAGACTAGACTACACTGACCACTAGACTAGACTAGACTACACTGACCACTAGACTAGACTAGACTACACTGACCACTAGACTAGACTAGACTACACTGACCACTAGACTAGACTAGACTACACTGACCACTAGACTAGACTAGACTACACTGACCACTAGACTAGACTAGACTACACTGACCACTAGACTAGACTAGACTGACCACTAGACTAGACTAGACTAGACTGACCACTAGACTATACTACACTAACCACTAAACTACACTGACCTATCTGATTCCTATACTGACCACTACACTGACCACTAGGCTACACTGACCACTAGGCTACACTGACCACTAGACTACACTGACCACTAGGCTACACTGACCACTAGGCTACACTGACCACTAGACTACACTGACCACTAGACTAGACTAGACTAGACTACACTGACCACTAGACTAGACTACACTGACCACTAGACTAGACTAGACTACACTGACCACTAGACTAGACTAGACTACACTGACCACTAGACTAGACTAGACTACACTGACCACTAGACTAGACTAGACTACACTGACCACTAGACTAGACTAGACTACACTGACCACTAGACTAGACTAGACTAGACTAGACTGACCACTAGATTAGACTAGACTAGACTGACCACTAGACTATACTACACTAACCACTAAACTACACTGACCTATCTGATTCCTATACTGACCACTACACTGACCACTAGACTACACTGACCACTAGGCTACACTGACCACTAGGCTACACTGACCACTAGGCTACACTGACCACTAGGCTACACTGACCACTAGGCTACACTGACCACTAGACTACACTGACCACTAGACTACACTGACCACTAGACTACACTGACCACTAGACTAGACTAGACTACACTGACCACTAGACTAGACTAGACTACACTGACCACTAGACTAGACTAGACTACACTGACCACTAGACTAGACTAGACTACACTGACCACTAGACTAGACTAGACTACACTGACCACTAGACTAGACTAGACTAGACTGACCACTAGACTAGACTAGACTGACCACTAGACTAGACTAGACTGACCACTAGACTAGACTAGACTAGACTGACCACTAGACTAGACTAGACTGACCACTAGACTAGACTAGACTGACCACTAGACTAGACTAGACTGACCACTAGACTAGACTAGACTACACTGACCACTAGACTAGACTACACTGACCACTAGACTAGACTACACTGACCACTAGACTAGACTACACTGACCACTAGACTAGACTACACTGACCACTAGACTAGACTACACTGACCACTAGACTAGACTAGACTACACTGACCACTAGACTACACTGACCACTAGACTACACTGACCACTAGACTACACTGACCACTAGACTAGACTAGACTAGACTACACTGACCACTAGACTAGACTAGACTACACTGACCACTAGACTAGACTAGACTACACTGACCACTAGACTAGACTAGACTAGACTACACTGACCACTAGACTAGACTACACTGGCCACTAGACTAGACTACACTGGCCACTAGACTAGACTACACTGACCACTAGACTAGACTACACTGACCACTAGACTAGACTACACTGGCCACTAGACTAGACTACACTGGCCACTAGACTAGACTACACTGGCCACTAGACTAGACTACACTGGCCACTAGACTAGACTACACTGGCCACTAGACTAGACTACACTGGCCACTAGACTAGACTACACTGACCACTAGACTAGACTAGACTACACTGACCACTAGACTAGACTAGACTACACTGACCACTAGACTAGACTAGACTAGACTACACTGACCACTAGACTAGACTAGACTAGACTACACTGACCACTAGACTAGACTAGACTAGACTACACTGACCACTAGACTAGACTAGACTAGACTACACTGACCACTAGACTAGACTAGACTACACTGACCACTATACTACACTGACCACTACACTGACCACTATACTGACCACTACACTACCCTGACCTACCTGATTCCTATACTGACCACTACACTATACTAACCACGATACTGACCACTATACTACACTGACCACTACACTGACCACTAGACTATACTACACTAACCACTAAACTACACTGACCTATCTGATTCCTATACTGACCACTACACTGACCACTAGACTATACTACACTAACCACTAAACTACACTGACCACTAGGCTACACTGACCACTAGACTACACTGATCACTAGACTACACTGACCACTAGACTACACTGACCACTAGACTAGACTAGACTACACTGACCACTAGACTAGACTAGACTACACTGACCACTAGACTAGACTAGACTACACTGACCACTAGACTAGACTAGACTACACTGACCACTAGACTAGACTAGACTACACTGACCACTAGACTAGACTAGACTACACTGACCACTAGGCTACACTGACCACTAGACTACACTGACCACTAGACTACACTGACCACTAGACTAGACTAGACTACACTGACCACTAGACTAGACTAGACTACACTGACCACTAGACTAGACTAGACTACACTGACCACTAGACTAGACTAGACTACACTGACCACTAGACTAGACTAGACTACACTGACCACTAGACTAGACTAGACTACACTGACCACTAGACTAGACTAGACTACACTGACCACTAGACTAGACTAGACTACACTGACCACTAGACTAGACTAGACTACACTGACCACTAGACTAGACTAGACTACACTGACCACTAGACTAGACTAGACTGACCACTAGACTAGACTAGACTAGACTGACCACTAGACTATACTACACTAACCACTAAACTACACTGACCTATCTGATTCCTATACTGACCACTACACTGACCACTAGACTACACTGACCACTAGGCTACACTGACCACTAGACTACACTGACCACTAGGCTACACTGACCACTAGGCTACACTGACCACTAGACTACACTGACCACTAGACTAGACTAGACTAGACTAGACTACACTGACCACTAGACTAGACTACACTGACCACTAGACTAGACTACACTGACCACTAGACTAGACTAGACTACACTGACCACTAGACTAGACTAGACTACACTGACCACTAGACTAGACTAGACTACACTGACCACTAGACTAGACTAGACTACACTGACCACTAGACTAGACTAGACTACACTGACCACTAGACTAGACTAGACTAGACTAGACTGACCACTAGATTAGACTAGACTAGACTGACCACTAGACTATACTACACTAACCACTAAACTACACTGACCTATCTGATTCCTATACTGACCACTACACTGACCACTAGACTACACTGACCACTAGGCTACACTGACCACTAGGCTACACTGACCACTAGGCTACACTGACCACTAGGCTACACTGACCACTAGGCTACACTGACCACTAGACTACACTGACCACTAGACTACACTGACCACTAGACTACACTGACCACTAGACTAGACTAGACTACACTGACCACTAGACTAGACTAGACTACACTGACCACTAGACTAGACTAGACTACACTGACCACTAGACTAGACTAGACTACACTGACCACTAGACTAGACTAGACTAGACTGACCACTAGACTAGACTAGACTAGACTGACCACTAGACTAGACTAGACTGACCACTAGACTAGACTAGACTAGACTGACCACTAGACTAGACTAGACTGACCACTAGACTAGACTAGACTGACCACTAGACTAGACTAGACTGACCACTAGACTAGACTAGACTGACCACTAGACTAGACTAGACTGACCACTAGACTAGACTAGACTACACTGACCACTAGACTAGACTACACTGACCACTAGACTAGACTACACTGACCACTAGACTAGACTACACTGACCACTAGACTAGACTACACTGACCACTAGACTAGACTACACTGACCACTAGACTAGACTAGACTACACTGACCACTAGACTACACTGACCACTAGACTACACTGACCACTAGACTACACTGACCACTAGACTACACTGACCACTAGACTAGACTAGACTACACTGACCACTAGACTAGACTAGACTACACTGACCACTAGACTAGACTAGACTAGACTACACTGACCACTAGACTAGACTACACTGGCCACTAGACTAGACTACACTGGCCACTAGACTAGACTACACTGACCACTAGACTAGACTACACTGACCACTAGACTAGACTACACTGGCCACTAGACTAGACTACACTGGCCACTAGACTAGACTACACTGGCCACTAGACTAGACTACACTGGCCACTAGACTAGACTACACTGGCCACTAGACTAGACTACACTGGCCACTAGACTAGACTACACTGGCCACTAGACTAGACTACACTGGCCACTAGACTAGACTACACTGGCCACTAGACTAGACTACACTGACCACTAGACTAGACTAGACTACACTGACCACTAGACTAGACTAGACTACACTGACCACTAGACTAGACTAGACTAGACTACACTGACCACTAGACTAGACTAGACTAGACTACACTGACCACTAGACTAGACTAGACTAGACTACACTGACCACTAGACTAGACTAGACTAGACTACACTGACCACTAGACTAGACTAGACTACACTGACCACTATACTACACTGACCACTACACTGACCACTATACTGACCACTACACTACCCTGACCTACCTGATTCCTATACTGACCACTACACTATACTAACCACGATACTGACCACTATACTACACTGACCACTACACTGACCACTAGACTATACTACACTAACCACTAAACTACACTGACCTATCTGATTCCTATACTGACACTGACCTATCTGATTCCTATACTGACCACTACACTGACCACTAGACTATACTACACTAACCACTAAACTACACTGACCACTAGGCTACACTGACCACTAGACTACACTGATCACTAGACTACACTGACCACTAGACTACACTGACCACTAGACTAGACTAGACTACACTGACCACTAGACTAGACTAGACTACACTGACCACTAGACTAGACTAGACTACACTGACCACTAGACTAGACTAGACTACACTGACCACTAGACTAGACTAGACTACACTGACCACTAGACTAGACTAGACTACACTGACCACTAGGCTACACTGACCACTAGACTACACTGACCACTAGACTACACTGACCACTAGACTAGACTAGACTACACTGACCACTAGACTAGACTAGACTACACTGACCACTAGACTAGACTAGACTACACTGACCACTAGACTAGACTAGACTACACTGACCACTAGACTAGACTAGACTACACTGACCACTAGACTAGACTAGACTACACTGACCACTAGACTAGACTAGACTACACTGACCACTAGACTAGACTAGACTACACTGACCACTAGACTAGACTAGACTGACCACTAGACTAGACTAGACTAGACTGACCACTAGACTATACTACACTAACCACTAAACTACACTGACCTATCTGATTCCTATACTGACCACTACACTGACCACTAGACTACACTGACCACTAGGCTACACTGACCACTAGACTACACTGACCACTAGGCTACACTGACCACTAGGCTACACTGACCACTAGACTACACTGACCACTAGACTAGACTAGACTAGACTAGACTACACTGACCACTAGACTAGACTACACTGACCACTAGACTAGACTACACTGACCACTAGACTAGACTAGACTACACTGACCACTAGACTAGACTAGACTACACTGACCACTAGACTAGACTAGACTACACTGACCACTAGACTAGACTAGACTACACTGACCACTAGACTAGACTAGACTACACTGACCACTAGACTAGACTAGACTAGACTAGACTGACCACTAGATTAGACTAGACTAGACTGACCACTAGACTATACTACACTAACCACTAAACTACACTGACCTATCTGATTCCTATACTGACCACTACACTGACCACTAGACTACACTGACCACTAGGCTACACTGACCACTAGGCTACACTGACCACTAGGCTACACTGACCACTAGGCTACACTGACCACTAGGCTACACTGACCACTAGACTACACTGACCACTAGACTACACTGACCACTAGACTAGACTAGACTACACTGACCACTAGACTAGACTAGACTACACTGACCACTAGACTAGACTAGACTACACTGACCACTAGACTAGACTAGACTACACTGACCACTAGACTAGACTAGACTAGACTGACCACTAGACTAGACTAGACTAGACTGACCACTAGACTAGACTAGACTGACCACTAGACTAGACTAGACTAGACTGACCACTAGACTAGACTAGACTGACCACTAGACTAGACTAGACTGACCACTAGACTAGACTAGACTGACCACTAGACTAGACTAGACTGACCACTAGACTAGACTAGACTACACTGACCACTAGACTAGACTACACTGACCACTAGACTAGACTACACTGACCACTAGACTAGACTAGACTACACTGACCACTAGACTAGACTAGACTACACTGACCACTAGACTAGACTAGACTACACTGACCACTAGACTAGACTAGACTACACTGACCACTAGACTAGACTAGACTAGACTAGACTGACCACTAGATTAGACTAGACTAGACTGACCACTAGACTATACTACACTAACCACTAAACTACACTGACCACTACACTGACCACTAGACTACACTGACCACTAGGCTACACTGACCACTAGGCTACACTGACCACTAGGCTACACTGACCACTAGGCTACACTGACCACTAGGCTACACTGACCACTAGACTACACTGACCACTAGACTACACTGACCACTAGACTAGACTAGACTACACTGACCACTAGACTAGACTAGACTACACTGACCACTAGACTAGACTAGACTACACTGACCACTAGACTAGACTAGACTGACCACTAGACTAGACTAGACTGACCACTAGACTAGACTAGACTGACCACTAGACTAGACTAGACTGACCACTAGACTAGACTAGACTGACCACTAGACTAGACTAGACTGACCACTAGACTAGACTAGACTGACCACTAGACTAGACTAGACTGACCACTAGACTAGACTAGACTGACCACTAGACTAGACTAGACTGACCACTAGACTAGACTAGACTGACCACTAGACTAGACTAGACTACACTGACCACTAGACTAGACTAGACTAGACTACACTGACCACTAGACTAGACTAGACTACACTGACCACTAGACTAGACTAGACTAGACTACACTGACCACTAGACTAGACTAGACTACACTGACCACTAGACTAGACTAGACTACACTGACCACTAGACTAGACTAGACTAGACTACACTGACCACTAGACTAGACTAAACTAGACTACACTGACCACTAGACTAGACTAAACTAGACTACACTGACCACTAGACTAGACTAAACTAGACTACACTGACCACTAGACTAGACTAGACTAGACTACACTGACCACTAGACTAGACTACACTGACCACTAGACTAGACTACACTGACCACTAGACTAGACTACACTGACCACTAGACTAGACTAGACTACACTGACCACTAGACTACACTGACCACTAGACTAGACTAGACTAGACTACACTGACCACTAGACTAGACTACACTGACCACTAGACTAGACTAGACTACACTGACCACTAGACTACACTGACCACTAGACTAGACTAGACTAGACTACACTGACCACTAGACTAGACTAGACTAGACTACACTGACCACTAGACTAGACTAGACTACACTGACCACTAGACTAGACTAGACTACACTGACCACTAGACTAGACTAGACTAGACTACACTGACCACTAGACTAGACTAGACTAGACTACACTGACCACTAGACTAGACTAGACTAGACTACACTGACCACTAGACTAGACTAGACTACACTGACCACTAGACTAGACTAGACTACACTGACCACTAGACTAGACTAGACTAGACTACACTGACCACTAGACTAGACTAGACTAGACTACACTGACCACTAGACTAGACTAGACTACACTGACCACTAGACTAGACTAGACTACACTGACCACTAGACTAGACTAGACTACACTGACCACTAGACTAGACTAGACTACACTGACCACTAGACTAGACTAGACTACACTGACCACTAGACTAGACTAGACTAGACTACACTGACCACTAGACTAGACTAGACTAGACTACACTGACCACTAGGCTACACTGACCACTAGGCTACACTGACCACTAGACTACACTGACCACTAGACTACACTGACCACTAGACTAGACTAGACTACACTGACCACTAGACTAGACTAGACTACACTGACCACTAGACTAGACTAGACTAGACTGACCACTAGACTAGACTAGACTAGACTGACCACTAGACTAGACTAGACTAGACTGACCACTAGACTAGACTGACCACTAGACTAGACTAGACTGACCACTAGACTAGACTAGACTAGACTGACCACTAGACTAGACTAGACTGACCACTAGACTAGACTAGACTGACCACTAGACTAGACTAGACTGACCACTAGACTAGACTAGACTACACTGACCACTAGACTAGACTACACTGACCACTAGACTAGACTACACTGACCACTAGACTAGACTAGACTACACTGACCACTAGACTAGACTAGACTACACTGACCACTAGACTAGACTAGACTACACTGACCACTAGACTAGACTAGACTAGACTGACCACTAGATTAGACTAGACTAGACTGACCACTAGACTATACTACACTAACCACTAAACTACACTGACCTATCTGATTCCTATACTGACCACTACACTGACCACTAGACTACACTGACCACTAGGCTACACTGACCACTAGGCTACACTGACCACTAGGCTACACTGACCACTAGGCTACACTGACCACTAGACTACACTGACCACTAGACTACACTGACCACTAGACTAGACTAGACTACACTGACCACTAGACTAGACTAGACTACACTGACCACTAGACTAGACTAGACTACACTGACCACTAGACTAGACTAGACTAGACTGACCACTAGACTAGACTAGACTAGACTGACCACTAGACTAGACTAGACTGACCACTAGACTAGACTAGACTGACCACTAGACTAGACTAGACTAGACTGACCACTAGACTAGACTAGACTAGACTGACCACTAGACTAGACTAGACTGACCACTAGACTAGACTAGACTACACTGACCACTAGACTAGACTAGACTACACTGACCACTAGACTAGACTACACTGACCACTAGACTAGACTAGACTAGACTGACCACTAGACTAGACTAGACTAGACTGACCACTAGACTAGACTAGACTAGACTGACCACTAGACTAGACTAGACTGACCACTAGACTAGACTAGACTACACTGACCACTAGACTAGACTAGACTACACTGACCACTAGACTAGACTAGACTAGACTACACTGACCACTAGACTAGACTAGACTAGACTACACTGACCACTAGACTAGACTAGACTACACTGACCACTAGACTAGACTAGACTACACTGACCACTAGACTAGACTAGACTACACTGACCACTAGACTAGACTAGACTACACTGACCACTAGACTAGACTACACTGACCACTAGACTAGACTACACTGACCACTAGACTAGACTAAACTAGACTACACTGACCACTAGACTAGACTAAACTAGACTACACTGACCACTAGACTAGACTAGACTAGACTACACTGACCACTAGACTAGACTACACTGACCACTAGACTAGACTACACTGACCACTAGACTAGACTAGACTACACTGACCACTAGACTACACTGACCACTAGACTAGACTAGACTAGACTACACTGACCACTAGACTAGACTAGACTACACTGACCACTAGACTAGACTAGACTACACTGACCACTAGACTAGACTAAACTAGACTACACTGACCACTAGACTAGACTAGACTAGACTACACTGACCACTAGACTAGACTACACTGACCACTAGACTAGACTAGACTACACTGACCACTAGACTACACTGACCACTAGACTAGACTAGACTACACTGACCACTAGACTACACTGACCACTAGACTAGACTAGACTAGACTACACTGACCACTAGACTAGACTAGACTAGACTACACTGACCACTAGACTAGACTAGACTACACTGACCACTAGACTAGACTAGACTAGACTACACTGACCACTAGACTAGACTAGACTAGACTACACTGACCACTAGACTAGACTAGACTAGACTACACTGACCACTAGACTAGACTAGACTACACTGACCACTAGACTAGACTAGACTACACTGACCACTAGACTAGACTAGACTACACTGACCACTAGACTACACTGACCACTAGACTAGACTAGACTAGACTACACTGACCACTAGACTAGACTAGACTAGACTACACTGACCACTAGACTAGACTAGACTACACTGACCACTAGACTAGACTAGACTACACTGACCACTAGACTAGACTAGACTACACTGACCACTAGACTAGACTAGACTAGACTACACTGACCACTAGACTAGACTAGACTAGACTACACTGACCACTAGACTAGACTACACTGACCACTAGACTAGACTACACTGGCCACTAGACTAGACTACACTGACCACTAGACTAGACTACACTGACCACTAGACTAGACTACACTGACCACTAGACTAGACTACACTGGCCACTAGACTAGACTACACTGGCCACTAGACTAGACTACACTGGCCACTAGACTAGACTACACTGGCCACTAGACTAGACTACACTGACCACTAGACTAGACTAGACTACACTGACCACTAGACTAGACTAGACTAGACTACACTGACCACTAGACTAGACTAGACTAGACTACACTGACCACTAGACTAGACTAGACTAGACTACACTGACCACTAGACTAGACTAGACTACACTGACCACTAGACTAGACTAGACTACACTGACCACTAGACTAGACTAGACTAGACTACACTGACCACTAGACTAGACTACACTGACCACTAGACTAGACTACACTGGCCACTAGACTAGACTACACTGGCCACTAGACTAGACTACACTGGCCACTAGACTAGACTACACTGGCCACTAGACTAGACTACACTGGCCACTAGACTAGACTACACTGGCCACTAGACTAGACTACACTGACCACTAGACTAGACTACACTGACCACTAGACTAGACTACACTGACCACTAGACTAGACTACACTGACCACTAGACTAGACTACACTGACCACTAGACTAGACTACACTGACCACTAGACTAGACTACACTGACCACTAGACTAGACTACACTGACCACTAGACTAGACTACACTGACCACTAGACTAGACTACACTGACCACTAGACTAGACTACACTGACCACTAGACTAGACTACACTGACCACTAGACTAGACTACACTGACCACTACACTGACCACTAGACTAGACTACACTGACCACTAGACTAGACTACACTGACCACTAGACTAGACTACACTGACCACTAGACTAGACTAGACTAGACTACACTGACCACTAGACTAGACTAGACTAGACTACACTGACCACTAGACTAGACTAAACTAGACTACACTGACCACTAGACTAGACTAGACTACACTGACCACTAGACTAGACTACACTGACCACTAGACTAGACTAGACTACACTGACCACTAGACTAGACTAGACTACACTGACCACTAGACTAGACTAGACTACACTGACCACTAGACTACACTGACCACTAGACTAGACTAGACTAGACTACACTGACCACTAGACTAGACTAGACTACACTGACCACTAGACTAGACTAGACTAGACTACACTGACCACTAGACTAGACTACACTGACCACTAGACTAGACTAGACTACACTGACCACTAGACTAGACTAGACTACACTGACCACTAGACTAGACTAGACTACACTGACCACTAGACTAGACTAGACTACACTGACCACTAGACTAGACTAGACTAGACTACACTGACCACTAGACTAGACTAGACTAGACTACACTGACCACTAGACTAGACTACACTGACCACTAGACTAGACTACACTGGCCACTAGACTAGACTACACTGACCACTAGACTAGACTACACTGACCACTAGACTAGACTACACTGACCACTAGACTAGACTACACTGGCCACTAGACTAGACTACACTGGCCACTAGACTAGACTACACTGGCCACTAGACTAGACTACACTGACCACTAGACTAGACTACACTGACCACTAGACTAGACTACACTGACCACTAGACTAGACTACACTGACCACTAGACTAGACTACACTGACCACTAGACTAGACTACACTGACCACTAGACTAGACTACACTGACCACTAGACTAGACTACACTGACCACTACACTGACCACTAGACTAGACTACACTGACCACTAGACTAGACTACACTGACCACTAGACTAGACTACACTGACCACTAGACTAGACTAGACTAGACTACACTGACCACTAGACTAGACTAGACTAGACTACACTGACCACTAGACTAGACTAGACTAGACTACACTGACCACTAGACTAGACTAAACTAGACTACACTGACCACTAGACTAGACTAGACTAGACTACACTGACCACTAGACTAGACTACACTGACCACTAGACTAGACTAGACTACACTGACCACTAGACTAGACTAGACTACACTGACCACTAGACTACACTGACCACTAGACTAGACTAGACTAGACTACACTGACCACTAGACTAGACTAGACTAGACTACACTGACCACTAGACTAGACTAAACTAGACTACACTGACCACTAGACTAGACTAGACTAGACTACACTGACCACTAGACTAGACTACACTGACCACTAGACTAGACTACACTGACCACTAGACTAGACTAGACTACACTGACCACTAGACTACACTGACCACTAGACTAGACTAGACTAGACTACACTGACCACTAGACTAGACTAGACTAGACTAGACTACACTGACCACTAGACTAGACTAGACTAGACTACACTGACCACTAGACTAGACTACACTGACCACTAGACTAGACTAGACTACACTGACCACTAGACTAGACTAGACTACACTGACCACTAGACTAGACTAGACTACACTGACCACTAGACTAGACTAGACTACACTGACCACTAGACTAGACTAGACTAGACTACACTGACCACTAGACTAGACTAAACTAGACTACACTGACCACTAGACTAGACTAGACTAGACTACACTGACCACTAGACTAGACTACACTGACCACTAGACTAGACTAGACTACACTGACCACTAGACTACACTGACCACTAGACTAGACTAGACTAGACTACACTGACCACTAGACTAGACTAGACTAGACTAGACTACACTGACCACTAGACTAGACTAGACTAGACTACACTGACCACTAGACTAGACTAAACTAGACTACACTGACCACTAGACTAGACTAGACTACACTGACCACTAGACTAGACTACACTGACCACTAGACTAGACTAGACTACACTGACCACTAGACTACACTGACCACTAGACTAGTCTAGTCTAGTGGTCAGTGTAGTCTAGTCTAGTCTAGTCTAGTGGTCAGTGTAGTCTAGTCTAGTCTAGTCTAGTGGTCAGTGTAGTCTAGTGGCCAGTGTAGTCTAGTCTAGTGGTCAGTGTAGTCTAGTCTAGTGGTCAGTGTAGTCTAGTCTAGTCTAGTCTAGTGGTCAGTGTAGTCTAGTCTAGTCTAGTCTAGTGGTCAGTGTAGTCTAGTCTAGTCTAGTGGTCAGTGTAGTCTAGTCTAGTCTAGTCTAGTGGTCAGTGTAGTCTAGTCTAGTCTAGTCTAGTCTAGTGGTCAGTGTAGTCTAGTCTAGTCTAGTCTAGTGGTCAGTGTAGTCTAGTCTAGTCTAGTGGTCAGTGTAGTCTAGTCTAGTCTAGTCTAGTCTAGTGGTCAGTGTAGTCTAGTCTAGTCTAGTCTAGTCTAGTGGTCAGTGTAGTCTAGTGGTCAGTGTAGTCTAGTGGTCAGTGTAGTCTAGTCTAGTCTAGTGGTCAGTGTAGTCTAGTCTAGTCTAGTCTAGTGGTCAGTGTAGTCTAGTGGTCAGTGTAGTCTAGTCTAGTCTAGTGGTCAGTGTAGTCTAGTCTAGTGGTCAGTGTAGTCTAGTCTAGTCTAGTCTAGTGGTCAGTGTAGTCTAGTTTAGTCTAGTCTAGTGGTCAGTGTAGTCTAGTCTAGTCTAGTCTAGTGGTCAGTGTAGTCTAGTCTAGTCTAGTCTAGTGGTCAGTGTAGTCTAGTCTAGTCTAGTGGTCAGTGTAGTCTAGTCTAGTCTAGTGGTCAGTGTAGTCTAGTCTAGTCTAGTCTAGTGGTCAGTGTAGTCTAGTCTAGTCTAGTCTAGTCTAGTGGTCAGTGTAGTCTAGTCTAGTCTAGTCTAGTCTAGTGGTCAGTGTAGTCTAGTCTAGTCTAGTCTAGTCTAGTGGTCAGTGTAGTCTAGTCTAGTCTAGTCTAGTCTAGTGGTCAGTGTAGTCTAGTCTAGTCTAGTCTAGACTAGACTAGACTACACTGACCACTAGACTAGACTAGACTAGACTAGACTACACTGACCACTAGACTAGACTAGACTAGACTACACTGACCACTAGACTAGACTAGACTACACTGACCACTAGACTAGACTAGACTACACTGACCACTAGACTAGACTAGACTACACTGACCACTAGACTAGACTAGACTAGACTACACTGACCACTAGACTAGACTAAACTAGACTACACTGACCACTAGACTAGACTACACTGGCCACTAGACTAGACTACACTGGCCACTAGACTAGACTACACTGGCCACTAGACTAGACTACACTGACCACTAGACTAGACTACACTGACCACTAGACTAGACTAGACTACACTGACCACTAGACTACACTGACCACTAGACTAGACTAGACTAGACTACACTGACCACTAGACTAGACTAGACTAGACTACACTGACCACTAGACTAGACTAGACTAGACTACACTGACCACTAGACTAGACTAAACTAGACTACACTGACCACTAGACTAGACTAGACTAGACTACACTGACCACTAGACTAGACTACACTGACCACTAGACTAGACTAGACTACACTGACCACTAGACTACACTGACCACTAGACTACACTGACCACTAGACTACACTGACCACTAGACTAGACTAGACTAGACTAGACTAGACTACACTGACCACTAGACTAGACTAGACTAGACTACACTGACCACTAGACTAGACTAGACTAGACTACACTGACCACTAGACTAGACTAGACTAGACTACACTGACCACTAGACTAGACTAGACTACACTGACCACTAGACTAGACTAGACTAGACTACACTGACCACTAGACTAGACTAGACTAGACTACACTGACCACTAGACTAGACTAGACTAGACTACACTGACCACTAGACTAGACTACACTGACCACTAGACTAGACTACACTGGCCACTAGACTACACTGACCACTAGACTAGACTAGACTAGACTACACTGACCACTAGACTAGACTAGACTAGACTACACTGACCACTAGACTAGACTAAACTAGACTACACTGACCACTAGACTAGACTAGACTAGACTACACTGACCACTAGACTAGACTACACTGACCACTAGACTAGACTAGACTACACTGACCACTAGACTAGACTAGACTAGACTACACTGACCACTAGACTAGACTACACTGACCACTAGACTAGACTACACTGACCACTAGACTAGACTAGACTACACTGACCACTAGACTAGACTAGACTAGACTACACTGACCACTAGACTAGACTAGACTAGACTAGACTACACTGACCACTAGACTAGACTAGACTACACTGACCACTAGACTAGACTAGACTACACTGACCACTAGACTAGACTACACTGGCCACTAGACTAGACTACACTGGCCACTAGACTAGACTACACTGGCCACTAGACTAGACTACACTGGCCACTAGACTAGACTACACTGACCACTAGACTAGACTACACTGACCACTAGACTAGACTACACTGACCACTAGACTAGACTACACTGACCACTAGACTAGACTACACTGACCACTAGACTAGACTACACTGGCCACTAGACTAGACTACACTGACCACTAGACTAGACTACACTGACCACTAGACTAGACTACACTGACCACTAGACTAGACTACACTGACCACTAGACTAGACTACACTGACCACTAGACTAGACTACACTGACCACTAGACTAGACTACACTGACCACTAGACTAGACTACACTGACCACTAGACTAGACTAGACTACACTGACCACTAGACTAGACTACACTGACCACTAGACTAGACTAGACTACACTGACCACTAGACTAGACTACACTGACCACTAGACTAGACTACACTGACCACTAGACTAGACTACACTGACCACTAGACTAGACTACACTGACCACTAGACTAGACTACACTGACCACTAGACTAGACTACACTGACCACTAGACTAGACTACACTGACCACTAGACTAGACTAGACTACACTGACCACTAGACTAGACTAGACTACACTGACCACTAGACTAGACTAGACTACACTGACCACTAGACTAGACTAGACTACACTGACCACTAGACTAGACTAGACTACACTGACCACTAGACTAGACTAGACTACACTGACCACTAGACTAGACTAGACTACACTGACCACTAGACTAGACTAGACTACACTGACCACTAGACTAGACTAGACTACACTGACCACTAGACTAGACTACACTAGACTACACTGACCACTAGACTAGACTAGACTAGACTACACTGACCACTAGACTAGACTACACTGACCACTAGACTAGACTACACTGACCACTAGACTAGACTACACTGACCACTAGACTAGACTACACTGACCACTAGACTAGACTACACTGACCACTAGACTAGACTACACTGACCACTAGACTAGACTAGACTAGACTACACTGACCACTAGACTAGACTACACTGACCACTAGACTACACTGACCACTAGACTAGACTACACTGGCCACTAGACTAGACTAGACTAGACTACACTGACCACTAGACTAGACTACACTGACCACTAGACTAGACTACACTGGCCACTAGACTAGACTACACTGGCCACTAGACTAGACTACACTGGCCACTAGACTAGACTACACTGACCACTAGACTAGACTACACTGACCACTAGACTAGACTACACTGACCACTAGACTAGACTACACTGACCACTAGACTAGACTACACTGACCACTAGACTAGACTACACTGACCACTAGACTAGACTACACTGACCACTAGACTAGACTACACTGACCACTAGACTAGACTACACTGACCACTAGACTAGACTACACTGACCACTAGACTAGACTACACTGACCACTAGACTAGACTACACTGACCACTAGACTAGACTAGACTAGACTACACTGACCACTAGATTAGACTACACTGACCACTAGACTACACTGACCACTAGACTAGACTACACTGGCCACTAGACTAGACTACACTGGCCACTAGACTAGACTACACTGGCCACTAGACTAGACTACACTGGCCACTAGACTAGACTACACTGGCCACTAGACTAGACTACACTGGCCACTAGACTAGACTACACTGGCCACTAGACTAGACTACACTGGCCACTAGACTAGACTACACTGGCCACTAGACTAGACTACACTGACCACTAGACTAGACTACACTGACCACTAGACTAGACTACACTGACCACTAGACTAGACTACACTGACCACTAGACTAGACTACACTGACCACTAGACTAGACTACACTGACCACTAGACTAGACTACACTGACCACTAGACTAGACTACACTGACCACTAGACTAGACTACACTGACCACTAGACTAGACTAGACTACACTGACCACTAGACTAGACTAGACTACACTGACCACTAGACTAGACTAGACTACACTGACCACTAGACTAGACTAGACTACACTGACCACTAGACTAGACTACACTGACCACTAGACTAGACTAGACTACACTGACCACTAGACTAGACTAGACTACACTGACCACTAGACTAGACTAGACTACACTGACCACTAGACTAGACTAGACTACACTGACCACTAGACTAGACTAGACTACACTGACCACTAGACTAGACTAGACTAGACTACACTGACCACTAGACTAGACTAGACTAGACTACACTGACCACTAGACTAGACTAGACTAGACTACACTGACCACTAGACTAGACTACACTGACCACTAGACTAGACTACACTGACCACTAGACTAGACTACACTGACCACTAGACTAGACTACACTGACCACTAGACTAGACTAGACTAGACTACACTGGCCACTAGACTAGACTACACTGGCCACTAGACTAGACTACACTGGCCACTAGACTAGACTACACTGGCCACTAGACTAGACTACACTGGCCACTAGACTAGACTACACTGGCCACTAGACTAGACTACACTGGCCACTAGACTAGACTACACTGGCCACTAGACTAGACTACACTGGCCACTAGACTAGACTACACTGGCCACTAGACTAGACTACACTGACCACTAGACTAGACTACACTGACCACTAGACTAGACTACACTGACCACTAGACTAGACTACACTGACCACTAGACTAGACTACACTGACCACTAGACTACACTGACCACTAGACTAGACTACACTGACCACTAGACTAGACTACACTGACCACTAGACTAGACTACACTGACCACTAGACTAGACTACACTGACCACTAGACTAGACTAGACTAGACTAGACTACACTGACCACTAGACTAGACTAGACTAGACTAGACTACACTGACCACTAGACTAGACTAGACTACACTGACCACTAGACTAGACTAGACTAGACTACACTGACCACTAGACTAGACTACACTAGACTACACTGACCACTAGACTAGACTACACTGACCACTAGACTAGACTAGACTAGACTACACTGACCACTAGACTAGACTAGACTAGACTACACTGACCACTAGACTAGACTAGACTACACTGACCACTAGACTAGACTAGACTAGACTACACTGACCACTAGACTAGACTACACTGACCACTAGACTAGACTAGACTAGACTACACTGACCACTAGACTAGACTACACTGACCACTAGACTAGACTAGACTAGACTACACTGACCACTAGACTAGACTAGACTACACTGACCACTAGACTAGACTAGACTAGACTACACTGACCACTAGACTAGACTAGACTACACTGACCACTAGACTACACTGACCACTAGACTACACTGACCACTAGACTACACTGACCACTAGACTACACTGACCACTAGACTACACTGACCACTAGACTAGACTACACTGACCACTAGACTAGACTACACTGACCACTAGACTAGACTAGACTAGACTACACTGACCACTAGACTAGACTAACCTAGACTACACTGACCACTAGACTAGACTACACTGACCACTAGACTAGACTAGACTACACTGACCACTAGACTACACTGACCACTAGACTAGACTACACTGACCACTAGACTAGACTACACTGACCACTAGACTACACTGACCACTAGACTACACTGACCACTAGACTACACTGACCACTAGACTACACTGACCACTAGACTACACTGACCACTAGACTACACTGACCACTAGACTACACTGACCACTAGACTAGACTACACTGACCACTAGACTAGACTACACTGACCACTAGACTAGACTACACTGACCACTAGACTACACTGACCACTAGACTAGACTACACTGACCACTAGACTAGACTAGACTACACTGACCACTAGACTACACTGACCACTAGACTACACTGACCACTAGACTACACTGACCACTAGACTACACTGACCACTAGACTAGACTACACTGACCACTAGACTAGACTACACTGACCACTAGACTAGACTACACTGACCACTAGACTAGACTACACTGACCACTAGACTAGACTACACTGACCACTAGACTAGACTACACTGACCACTAGACTAGACTACACTGACCACTAGACTAGACTAGACTAGACTACACTGACCACTAGACTAGACTACACTGACCACTAGACTAGACTACACTGACCACTAGACTAGACTAGACTAGACTACACTGACCACTAGACTAGACTAGACTACACTGACCACTAGACTACACTGACCACTAGACTACACTGACCACTAGACTACACTGACCACTAGACTACACTGACCACTAGACTACACTGACCACTAGACTACACTGACCACTAGACTACACTGACCACTAGACTAGACTACACTGACCACTAGACTAGACTAGACTAGACTACACTGACCACTAGACTAGACTAGACTAGACTACACTGACCACTAGACTAGACTAGACTAGACTACACTGACCACTAGACTAGACTAGACTAGACTACACTGACCACTAGACTAGACTAGACTAGACTACACTGACCACTAGACTAGACTAGACTAGACTACACTGACCACTAGACTAGACTAGACTAGACTACACTGACCACTAGACTAGACTACACTGACCACTAGACTAGACTACACTGACCACTAGACTAGACTAGACTAGACTAGACTACACTGACCACTAGACTAGACTAGACTACACTGACCACTAGACTAGACTAGACTAGACTACACTGACCACTAGACTAGACTAGACTACACTGACCACTAGACTAGACTAGACTAGACTACACTGACCACTAGACTAGACTAGACTAGACTAGACTACACTGACCACTAGACTAGACTAGACTAGACTACACTGACCACTAGACTAGACTAGACTAGACTAGACTACACTGACCACTAGACTACACTGACCACTAGACTACACTGACCACTAGACTACACTGACCACTAGACTAGACTAGACTACACTGACCACTAGACTACACTGACCACTAGACTACACTGACCACTAGACT
The DNA here is from genome assembly GCA_029206835.1 of Rana muscosa. Lineage (NCBI taxonomy): Eukaryota > Metazoa > Chordata > Amphibia > Anura > Ranidae > Rana > Rana muscosa. The sequence goes on from CM055126.1 coordinate 131,481,035, forward strand.
ACACTGACCACTAGACTACACTGACCACTAGACTACACTGACCACTAGACTAGACTAGACTAGACTACACTGACCACTAGACTAGACTAGACTAGACTACACTGACCACTAGACTAGACTAGACTAGACTACACTGACCACTAGACTAGACTAGACTACACTGACCACTAGACTAGACTAGACTACACTGACCACTAGACTAGACTAGACTACACTGACCACTAGACTAGACTAGACTACACTGACCACTAGACTAGACTAGACTACACTGACCACTAGACTACACTGACCACTAGACTAGACTAGACTACACTGACCACTAGACTAGACTAGACTACACTGACCACTAGACTAGACTAGACTAGACTAGACTACACTGACCACTAGACTAGACTAGACTAGACTACACTGACCACTAGACTAGACTAGACTAGACTACACTGACCACTAGACTAGACTAGACTAGACTACACTGACCACTAGACTAGACTAGACTACACTGACCACTAGACTAGACTAGACTAGACTACACTGACCACTAGACTAGACTAGACTAGACTACACTGACCACTAGACTAGACTAGACTAGACTACACTGACCACTAGACTAGACTAGACTAGACTACACTGACCACTAGACTAGACTGACCACTAGACTACACTGACCACTAGACTAGACTACACTGACCACTAGACTAGACTAGACTAGACTACACTGACCACTAGACTAGACTAGACTAGACTACACTGACCACTAGACTAGACTAGACTAGACTACACTGACCACTAGACTAGACTAGACTAGACTACACTGACCACTAGACTAGACTAGACTAGACTACACTGACCACTAGACTAGACTAGACTAGACTACACTGACCACTAGACTAGACTAGACTACACTGACCACTAGACTAGACTACACTGACCACTAGACTAGACTAGACTAGACTACACTGACCACTAGACTAGACTAGACTAGACTACACTGACCACTAGACTAGACTACACTGACCACTAGACTAGACTACACTGACCACTAGACTAGACTAGACTACACTGACCACTAGACTAGACTAGACTAGACTACACTGACCACTAGACTAGACTAGACTACACTGACCACTAGACTACACTGACCACTAGACTACACTGACCACTAGACTACACTGACCACTAGACTACACTGACCACTAGACTAGACTAGACTAGACTACACTGACCACTAGACTAGACTAGACTAGACTACACTGACCACTAGACTAGACTAGACTAGACTACACTGACCACTAGACTAGACTACACTGACCACTAGACTAGACTAGACTACACTGACCACTAGACTAGACTAGACTAGACTACACTGACCACTAGACTAGACTAGACTACACTGACCACTAGACTACACTGACCACTAGACTAGACTAGACTAGACTACACTGACCACTAGACTAGACTAGACTAGACTACACTGACCACTAGACTAGACTAGACTAGACTACACTGACCACTAGACTAGACTAGACTAGACTACACTGACCACTAGACTAGACTAGACTAGACTACACTGACCACTAGACTAGACTAGACTAGACTACACTGACCACTAGACTAGACTAGACTACACTGACCACTAGACTAGACTAGACTACACTGACCACTAGACTAGACTAGACTACACTGACCACTAGACTAGACTAGACTACACTGACCACTAGACTAGACTAGACTACACTGACCACTAGACTAGACTAGACTACACTGACCACTAGACTAGACTAGACTACACTGACCACTAGACTAGACTAGACTACACTGACCACTAGACTAGACTAGACTACACTGACCACTAGACTAGACTAGACTAGACTACACTGACCACTAGACTACACTGACCACTAGACTACACTGACCACTAGACTACACTGACCACTAGACTAGACTGACCACTAGACTAGACTACACTGACCACTAGACTAGACTACACTGACCACTAGACTAGACTACACTGACCACTAGACTAGACTACACTGACCACTAGACTAGACTAGACTAGACTACACTGACCACTAGACTAGACTAGACTAGACTACACTGACCACTAGACTAGACTACACTAGACTACACTGACCACTAGACTAGACTACACTAGACTACACTGACCACTAGACTAGACTAGACTAGACTAGACTACACTGACCACTAGACTAGACTACACTGACCACTAGACTAGACTAGACTAGACTACACTGACCACTAGACTAGACTAGACTAGACTACACTGACCACTAGACTAGACTAGACTAGACTACACTGACCACTAGACTAGACTACACTAGACTACACTGACCACTAGACTAGACTACACTAGACTACACTGACCACTAGACTAGACTAGACTAGACTACACTGACCACTAGACTAGACTACACTGACCACTAGACTAGACTAGACTAGACTACACTGACCACTAGACTAGACTACACTGACCACTAGACTAGACTAGACTAGACTACACTGACCACTAGACTAGACTAGACTAGACTACACTGACCACTAGACTAGACTAGACTACACTGACCACTAGACTACACTGACCACTAGACTACACTGACCACTAGACTACACTGACCACTAGACTAGACTACACTGACCACTAGACTAGACTACACTGACCACTAGACTAGACTACACTGACCACTAGACTAGACTACACTGACCACTAGACTAGACTACACTGACCACTAGACTAGACTACACTGACCACTAGACTAGACTAAACTAGACTACACTGACCACTAGACTAGACTAAACTAGACTACACTGACCACTAGACTAGACTACACTGACCACTAGACTACACTGACCACTAGACTAGACTAGACTAGACTACACTGACCACTAGACTACACTGACCACTAGACTACACTGACCACTAGACTACACTGACCACTAGACTAGACTACACTGACCACTAGACTACACTGACCACTAGACTACACTGACCACTAGACTACACTGACCACTAGACTACACTGACCACTAGACTACACTGACCACTAGACTACACTGACCACTAGACTACACTGACCACTAGACTAGACTACACTGACCACTAGACTAGACTACACTGACCACTAGACTAGACTACACTGACCACTAGACTAGACTACACTGACCACTAGACTAGACTACACTGACCACTAGACTAGACTAGACTAGACTACACTGACCACTAGACTAGACTAGACTAGACTACACTGACCACTAGACTAGACTAGACTAGACTACACTGACCACTAGACTAGACTACACTGACCACTAGACTAGACTACACTGACCACTAGACTAGACTACACTGACCACTAGACTACACTGACCACTAGACTAGACTAGACTAGACTAGACTAAACTAGACTACACTGACCACTAGACTAGACTACACTGACCACTAGACTACACTGACCACTAGACTAGACTAGACTAGACTACACTGACCACTAGACTACACTGACCACTAGACTACACTGACCACTAGACTACACTGACCACTAGACTACACTGACCACTAGACTAGACTACACTGACCACTAGACTACACTGACCACTAGACTACACTGACCACTAGACTACACTGACCACTAGACTACACTGACCACTAGACTACACTGACCACTAGACTACACTGACCACTAGACTACACTGACCACTAGACTAGACTACACTGACCACTAGACTAGACTACACTGACCACTAGACTAGACTACACTGACCACTAGACTAGACTACACTGACCACTAGACTAGACTACACTGACCACTAGACTAGACTAGACTAGACTACACTGACCACTAGACTAGACTAGACTAGACTACACTGACCACTAGACTAGACTAGACTAGACTACACTGACCACTAGACTAGACTACACTGACCACTAGACTAGACTACACTGACCACTAGACTAGACTACACTGACCACTAGACTACACTGACCACTAGACTAGACTAGACTACACTGACCACTAGACTAGACTAGACTAGACTACACTGACCACTAGACTAGACTAGACTAGACTACACTGACCACTAGACTACACTGACCACTAGACTACACTGACCACTAGACTAGACTACACTGACCACTAGACTAGACTAGACTAGACTACACTGACCACTAGACTAGACTAGACTAGACTACACTGACCACTAGACTAGACTAGACTAGACTACACTGACCACTAGACTACACTGACCACTAGACTACACTGACCACTAGACTAGACTACACTGACCACTAGACTAGACTAGACTAGACTACACTGACCACTAGACTAGACTAGACTAGACTACACTGACCACTAGACTAGACTAGACTAGACTACACTGACCACTAGACTACACTGACCACTAGACTACTCTGACCACTAGACTACACTGACCACTAGACTACACTGACCACTAGACTACACTGACCACTAGACTAGACTACACTGACCACTAGACTAGACTACACTGACCACTAGACTAGACTACACTGACCACTAGACTAGACTACACTGACCACTAGACTAGACTACACTGACCACTAGACTAGACTACACTGACCACTAGACTAGACTACACTAGACTACACTGACCACTAGACTAGACTAGACTAGACTACACTGACCACTAGACTAGACTAGACTAGACTACACTGACCACTAGACTAGACTAGACTAGACTAGACTAGACTACACTGACCACTAGACTAGACTACACTGACCACTAGACTAGACTACACTGACCACTAGACTACACTGACCACTAGACTACACTGACCACTAGACTACACTGACCACTAGACTACACTGACCACTAGACTACACTGACCACTAGACTAGACTAGACTAGACTACACTGACCACTAGACTACACTGACCACTAGACTACACTGACCACTAGACTACACTGACCACTAGACTAGACTAGACTAGACTACACTGACCACTAGACTAGACTAGACTACACTGACCACTAGACTAGACTACACTGACCACTAGACTAGACTACACTGACCACTAGACTAGACTACACTGACCACTAGACTAGACTACACTGACCACTAGACTAGACTACACTGACCACTAGACTAGACTACACTGACCACTAGACTAGACTACACTGACCACTAGACTAGACTACACTGACCACTAGACTAGACTACACTGACCACTAGACTAGACTACACTGACCACTAGACTAGACTAGACTAGACTACACTGACCACTAGACTAGACTAGACTAGACTACACTGACCACTAGACTAGACTAGACTAGACTACACTGACCACTAGACTAGACTAGACTAGACTACACTGACCACTAGACTAGACTAGACTAGACTACACTGACCACTAGACTAGACTAGACTACACTGACCACTAGACTAGACTACACTGACCACTAGACTAGACTACACTGACCACTAGACTAGACTACACTGACCACTAGACTAGACTACACTGACCACTAGACTAGACTACACTGACCACTAGACTAGACTACACTGACCACTAGACTACACTGACCACTAGACTAGACTACACTGACCACTAGACTAGACTACACTGACCACTAGACTAGACTACACTGACCACTAGACTAGACTACACTGACCACTAGACTAGACTACACTGACCACTAGACTAGACTACACTGACCACTAGACTAGACTAGACTAGACTACACTGACCACTAGACTAGACTAGACTAGACTACACTGACCACTAGACTAGACTAGACTAGACTACACTGACCACTAGACTAGACTAGACTAGACTACACTGACCACTAGACTAGACTAGACTAGACTACACTGACCACTAGACTAGACTAGACTAGACTACACTGACCACTAGACTAGACTAGACTAGACTACACTGACCACTAGACTAGACTAGACTAGACTACACTGACCACTAGACTAGACTAGACTAGACTACACTGACCACTAGACCAGACTAGACTAGACTACACTGACCACTAGACCAGACTAGACTAGACTACACTGACCACTAGACTAGACTACACTGACCACTAGACTAGACTACACTGACCACTAGACTAGACTACACTGACCACTAGACTAGACTACACTGACCACTAGACTAGACTACACTGACCACTAGACTAGACTAGACTAGACTACACTGACCACTAGACTAGACTAGACTAGACTACACTGACCACTAGACTAGACTAGACTAGACTACACTGACCACTAGACTACACTGACCACTAGACTACACTGACCACTAGACTACACTGACCACTAGACTACACTGACCACTAGACTACACTGACCACTAGACTACACTGACCACTAGACTACACTGACCACTAGACTACACTGACCACTAGACTACACTGACCACTAGACTAGACTACACTGACCACTAGACTAGACTAGACTAGACTACACTGACCACTAGACTAGACTAGACTAGACTACACTGACCACTAGACTAGACTAGACTAGACTACACTGACCACTAGACTAGACTAGACTACACTGACCACTAGACTACACTGACCACTAGACTACACTGGCCACTAGACTAGACTACACTGACCACTAGACTAGACTACACTGGCCACTAGACTAGACTACACTGACCACTAGACTAGACTAGACTACACTGACCACTAGACTAGACTAGACTAGACTACACTGACCACTAGACTAGACTAGACTAGACTACACTGACCACTAGACTAGACTAGACTAGACTACACTGACCACTAGACTAGACTAGACTAGACTACACTGACCACTAGACTAGACTAGACTAGACTACACTGACCACTAGACTAGACTAGACTAGACTACTCTGACCACTAGACTACTCTGACCACTAGACTACTCTGACCACTAGACTACACTGACCACTAGACTACACTGACCACTAGACTACACTGACCACTAGACTACACTGACCACTAGACTACACTGACCACTAGACTACACTGACCACTAGACTAGACTACACTGACCACTAGACTAGACTAGACTACACTGACCACTAGACTAGACTAGACTACACTGACCACTAGACTAGACTACACTGACCACTAGACTAGACTACACTGACCACTAGACTAGACTAGACTAGACTACACTGACCACTAGACTAGACTAGACTACACTGACCACTAGACTAGACTAGACTACACTGACCACTAGACTAGACTAGACTACACTGACCACTAGACTAGACTAGACTACACTGACCACTAGACTAGACTAGACTACACTGACCACTAGACTACACTGACCACTAGACTAGACTACACTGACCACTAGACTAGACTACACTGACCACTAGACTAGACTACACTGACCACTAGACTAGACTACACTGACCACTAGACTAGACTACACTGACCACTAGACTAGACTACACTGACCACTAGACTAGACTAGACTAGACTACACTGACCACTAGACTAGACTAGACTAGACTACACTGACCACTAGACTAGACTAGACTAGACTACACTGACCACTAGACTAGACTAGACTAGACTACACTGACCACTAGACTAGACTAGACTAGACTACACTGACCACTAGACTAGACTAGACTAGACTACACTGACCACTAGACTAGACTAGACTAGACTACACTGACCACTAGACTAGACTAGACTAGACTACACTGACCACTAGACCAGACTAGACTAGACTACACTGACCACTAGACCAGACTAGACTAGACTACACTGACCACTAGACTAGACTACACTGACCACTAGACTAGACTACACTGACCACTAGACTAGACTACACTGACCACTAGACTAGACTACACTGACCACTAGACTAGACTACACTGACCACTAGACTAGACTAGACTAGACTACACTGACCACTAGACTAGACTAGACTAGACTACACTGACCACTAGACTAGACTAGACTAGACTACACTGACCACTAGACTACACTGACCACTAGACTACACTGACCACTAGACTACACTGACCACTAGACTACACTGACCACTAGACTACACTGACCACTAGACTACACTGACCACTAGACTACACTGACCACTAGACTACACTGACCACTAGACTAGACTACACTGACCACTAGACTAGACTAGACTAGACTACACTGACCACTAGACTAGACTAGACTAGACTACACTGACCACTAGACTAGACTAGACTAGACTACACTGACCACTAGACTAGACTAGAATACACTGACCACTAGACTACACTGACCACTAGACTACACTGGCCACTAGACTAGACTACACTGACCACTAGACTAGACTACACTGGCCACTAGACTAGACTACACTGACCACTAGACTAGACTAGACTACACTGACCACTAGACTAGACTAGACTAGACTACACTGACCACTAGACTAGACTAGACTAGACTACACTGACCACTAGACTAGACTAGACTAGACTACACTGACCACTAGACTAGACTAGACTAGACTACACTGACCACTAGACTAGACTAGACTAGACTACACTGACCACTAGACTAGACTAGACTAGACTACTCTGACCACTAGACTACTCTGACCACTAGACTACACTGACCACTAGACTACACTGACCACTAGACTACACTGACCACTAGACTACACTGACCACTAGACTACACTGACCACTAGACTACACTGACCACTAGACTACACTGACCACTAGACTAGACTACACTGACCACTAGACTAGACTAGACTACACTGACCACTAGACTAGACTAGACTACACTGACCACTAGACTAGACTACACTGACCACTAGACTAGACTACACTGACCACTAGACTAGACTAGACTAGACTACACTGACCACTAGACTAGACTAGACTACACTGACCACTAGACTAGACTAGACTACACTGACCACTAGACTAGACTAGACTACACTGACCACTAGACTAGACTAGACTACACTGACCACTAGACTAGACTAGACTACACTGACCACTAGACTAGACTAGACTACACTGACCACTAGACTAGACTACACTGACCACTAGACTAGACTAGACTACACTGACCACTAGACTAGACTAGACTACACTGACCACTAGACTAGACTAGACTACACTGACCACTAGACTAGACTACACTGACCACTAGACTAGACTAGACTACACTGACCACTAGACTAGACTACACTGACCACTAGACTACACTGACCACTAGACTAGACTAGACTACACTGACCACTAGACTAGACTAGACTAGACTACACTGACCACTAGACTAGACTAGACTAGACTACACTGACCACTAGACTAGACTAGACTAGACTACACTGACCACTAGACTAGACTAGACTAGACTACTCTGACCACTAGACTACTCTGACCACTAGACTACACTGACCACTAGACTACACTGACCACTAGACTACACTGACCACTAGACTACACTGACCACTAGACTACACTGACCACTAGACTAGACTACACTGACCACTAGACTAGACTACACTGACCACTAGACTAGACTACACTGACCACTAGACTAGACTAGACTACACTGACCACTAGACTAGACTACACTGACCACTAGACTAGACTAGACTAGACTACACTGACCACTAGACTAGACTAGACTAGACTACACTGACCACTAGACTAGACTAGACTACACTGACCACTAGACTAGACTAGACTACACTGACCACTAGACTAGACTAGACTACACTGACCACTAGACTACACTGACCACTAGACTACACTGACCACTAGACTACACTGACCACTAGACTACACTGACCACTAGACTACACTGACCACTAGACTACACTGACCACTAGACTACACTGACCACTAGACTACACTGACCACTAGACTAGACTAGACTACACTGACCACTAGACTACACTGACCACTAGACTAGACTACACTGACCACTAGACTAGACTACACTGACCACTAGACTAGACTAGACTACACTGACCACTAGACTAGACTACACTGACCACTAGACTAGACTAGACTACACTGACCACTAGACTAGACTAGACTACACTGACCACTAGACTAGACTACACTGACCACTAGACTAGACTAGACTACACTGACCACTAGACTAGACTACACTGACCACTAGACTACACTGACCACTAGACTAGACTAGACTACACTGACCACTAGACTAGACTAGACTAGACTACACTGACCACTAGACTAGACTAGACTAGACTACACTGACCACTAGACTAGACTAGACTAGACTACACTGACCACTAGACTAGACTAGACTAGACTACTCTGACCACTAGACTACTCTGACCACTAGACTACACTGACCACTAGACTACACTGACCACTAGACTACACTGACCACTAGACTACACTGACCACTAGACTACACTGACCACTAGACTAGACTAGACTACACTGACCACTAGACTAGACTACACTGACCACTAGACTAGACTAGACTACACTGACCACTAGACTAGACTACACTGACCACTAGACTAGACTAGACTAGACTACACTGACCACTAGACTAGACTAGACTAGACTACACTGACCACTAGACTAGACTAGACTACACTGACCACTAGACTAGACTAGACTACACTGACCACTAGACTAGACTAGACTACACTGACCACTAGACTACACTGACCACTAGACTACACTGACCACTAGACTACACTGACCACTAGACTACACTGACCACTAGACTACACTGACCACTAGACTACACTGACCACTAGACTACACTGACCACTAGACTAGACTAGACTACACTGACCACTAGACTACACTGACCACTAGACTAGACTAGACTACACTGACCACTAGACTAGACTAGACTAGACTACACTGACCACTAGACTAGACTAGACTAGACTACACTGACCACTAGACTAGACTGACCACTAGACTACACTGACCACTAGACTAGACTACACTGACCACTAGACTAGACTAGACTAGACTACACTGACCACTAGACTAGACTAGACTAGACTACACTGACCACTAGACTAGACTAGACTAGACTACACTGACCACTAGACTAGACTAGACTAGACTACACTGACCACTAGACTAGACTAGACTAGACTACACTGACCACTAGACTAGACTAGACTAGACTACACTGACCACTAGACTAGACTAGACTAGACTACACTGACCACTAGACTAGACTAGACTAGACTACACTGACCACTAGACTAGACTACACTGACCACTAGACTACACTGACCACTAGACTAGACTAGACTAGACTACACTGACCACTAGACTAGACTAGACTAGACTACACTGACCACTAGACTAGACTAGACTAGACTACACTGACCACTAGACTAGACTAGACTAGACTAGACTAGACTACACTGACCACTAGACTAGACTAGACTAGACTACACTGACCACTAGACTAGACTAGACTAGACTACACTGACCACTAGACTAGACTACACTGACCACTAGACTAGACTACACTGACCACTAGACTACACTGACCACTAGACTAGACTACACTGACCACTAGACTAGACTACACTGACCACTAGACTAGACTAGACTAGACTACACTGACCACTAGACTACACTGACCACTAGACTACACTGACCACTAGACTACACTGACCACTAGACTACACTGACCACTAGACTACACTGACCACTAGACTACACTGACCACTAGACTAGACTACACTGACCACTAGACTAGACTACACTGACCACTAGACTAGACTACACTGGCCACTAGACTAGACTACACTGGCCACTAGACTAGACTACACTGGCCACTAGACTAGACTACACTGGCCACTAGACTAGACTACACTGGCCACTAGACTAGACTAGACTACACTGGCCACTAGACTAGACTAGACTACACTGACCACTAGACTAGACTAGACTACACTGACCACTAGACTAGACTAGACTACACTGACCACTAGACTAGACTAGACTAGACTACACTGACCACTAGACTAGACTAGACTAGACTACACTGACCACTAGACTAGACTAGACTAGACTACACTGACCACTAGACTAGACTAGACTAGACTACACTGACCACTAGACTAGACTAGACTACACTGACCACTAGACTAGACTAGACTACACTGACCACTAGACTAGACTAGACTACACTGACCACTAGACTAGACTAGACTAGACTACACTGACCACTAGACTAGACTACACTGACCACTAGACTAGACTACACTGACCACTAGACTAGACTACACTGACCACTAGACTAGACTACACTGACCACTAGACTAGACTACACTGACCACTAGACTAGACTACACTGGCCACTAGACTAGACTACACTGGCCACTAGACTAGACTACACTGGCCACTAGACTAGACTACACTGGCCACTAGACTAGACTACACTGGCCACTAGACTAGACTACACTGGCCACTAGACTAGACTACACTGACCACTAGACTAGACTACACTGACCACTAGACTAGACTAGACTACACTGACCACTAGACTAGACTAGACTACACTGACCACTAGACTAGACTAGACTAGACTACACTGACCACTAGACTAGACTAGACTAGACTACACTGACCACTAGACTAGACTAGACTACACTGACCACTAGACTAGACTACACTGACCACTAGACTAGACTAGACTACACTGACCACTAGACTAGACTAGACTACACTGACCACTAGACTAGACTAGACTACACTGACCACTAGACTAGACTAGACTACACTGACCACTAGACTAGACTACACTGGCCACTAGACTAGACTACACTGACCACTAGACTAGACTACACTGACCACTAGACTAGACTACACTGACCACTAGACTAGACTACACTGACCACTAGACTAGACTACACTGACCACTAGACTAGACTACACTGACCACTAGACTAGACTACACTGACCACTAGACTAGACTACACTGACCACTAGACTAGACTACACTGACCACTAGACTAGACTACACTGACCACTAGACTAGACTAGACTACACTGACCACTAGACTACACTGACCACTAGACTACACTGACCACTAGACTACACTGACCACTAGACTAGACTACACTGACCACTAGACTAGACTACACTGACCACTAGACTAGACTACACTGACCACTAGACTAGACTACACTGACCACTAGACTAGACTACACTGACCACTAGACTAGACTACACTGACCACTAGACTAGACTACACTGACCACTAGACTAGACTAGACTAGACTACACTGACCACTAGACTAGACTACACTGACCACTAGACTAGACTACACTGACCACTAGACTAGACTAGACTACACTGACCACTAGACTAGACTAGACTAGACTACACTGACCACTAGACTAGACTAGACTACACTGACCACTAGACTACACTGACCACTAGACTACACTGACCACTAGACTACACTGACCACTAGACTACACTGACCACTAGACTACACTGACCACTAGACTACACTGACCACTAGACTACACTGACCACTAGACTACACTGACCACTAGACTACACTGACCACTAGACTACACTGACCACTAGACTAGACTAGACTAGACTACACTGACCACTAGACTAGACTAGACTAGACTACACTGACCACTAGACTAGACTAGACTAGACTACACTGACCACTAGACTAGACTAGACTAGACTACACTGACCACTAGACTAGACTAGACTAGACTACACTGACCACTAGACTAGACTAGACTAGACTACACTGACCACTAGACTAGACTACACTGACCACTAGACTAGACTACACTGACCACTAGACTAGACTACACTGACCACTAGACTAGACTACACTGACCACTAGACTAGACTACACTGACCACTAGACTAGACTAGACTAGACTAGACTACACTGACCACTAGACTAGACTAGACTACACTGACCACTAGACTAGACTAGACTAGACTACACTGACCACTAGACTAGACTAGACTAGACTACACTGACCACTAGACTAGACTAGACTAGACTAGACTACACTGACCACTAGACTAGACTAGACTAGACTACACTGACCACTAGACTAGACTAGACTAGACTAGACTACACTGACCACTAGACTACACTGACCACTAGACTACACTGACCACTAGACTACACTGACCACTAGACTACACTGACCACTAGACTAGACTAGACTACACTGACCACTAGACTACACTGACCACTAGACTACACTGACCACTAGACTACACTGACCACTAGACTACACTGACCACTAGACTAGACTAGACTAGACTACACTGACCACTAGACTAGACTAGACTAGACTACACTGACCACTAGACTAGACTAGACTACACTGACCACTAGACTAGACTAGACTACACTGACCACTAGACTAGACTAGACTACACTGACCACTAGACTAGACTAGACTACACTGACCACTAGACTACACTGACCACTAGACTAGACTAGACTACACTGACCACTAGACTAGACTAGACTAGACTACACTGACCACTAGACTAGACTAGACTAGACTACACTGACCACTAGACTAGACTAGACTAGACTACACTGACCACTAGACTAGACTAGACTACACTGACCACTAGACTAGACTAGACTAGACTACACTGACCACTAGACTACACTGACCACTAGACTAGACTAGACTACACTGACCACTAGACTACACTGACCACTAGACTAGACTAGACTACACTGACCACTAGACTAGACTAGACTAGACTACACTGACCACTAGACTAGACTAGACTAGACTACACTGACCACTAGACTAGACTGACCACTAGACTACACTGACCACTAGACTAGACTACACTGACCACTAGACTAGACTAGACTAGACTACACTGACCACTAGACTAGACTAGACTAGACTACACTGACCACTAGACTAGACTAGACTAGACTACACTGACCACTAGACTAGACTAGACTAGACTACACTGACCACTAGACTAGACTACACTAGACTACACTGACCACTAGACTAGACTAGACTAGACTACACTGACCACTAGACTAGACTACACTGACCACTAGACTAGACTAGACTACACTGACCACTAGACTAGACTAGACTAGACTACACTGACCACTAGACTAGACTACACTGACCACTAGACTAGACTACACTGACCACTAGACTAGACTAGACTACACTGACCACTAGACTAGACTAGACTAGACTACACTGACCACTAGACTAGACTAGACTACACTGACCACTAGACTACACTGACCACTAGACTACACTGACCACTAGACTACACTGACCACTAGACTAGACTAGACTAGACTACACTGACCACTAGACTAGACTAGACTAGACTACACTGACCACTAGACTAGACTAGACTAGACTACACTGACCACTAGACTAGACTACACTGACCACTAGACTAGACTAGACTACACTGACCACTAGACTAGACTAGACTAGACTACACTGACCACTAGACTAGACTAGACTACACTGACCACTAGACTACACTGACCACTAGACTAGACTAGACTAGACTACACTGACCACTAGACTAGACTAGACTAGACTACACTGACCACTAGACTAGACTAGACTAGACTACACTGACCACTAGACTAGACTAGACTAGACTACACTGACCACTAGACTAGACTAGACTAGACTAGACTACACTGACCACTAGACTAGACTAGACTAGACTACACTGACCACTAGACTAGACTAGACTACACTGACCACTAGACTAGACTAGACTACACTGACCACTAGACTAGACTAGACTACACTGACCACTAGACTAGACTAGACTACACTGACCACTAGACTAGACTAGACTACACTGACCACTAGACTAGACTAGACTAGACTACACTGACCACTAGACTAGACTAGACTACACTGACCACTAGACTAGACTAGACTACACTGACCACTAGACTAGACTAGACTAGACTACACTGACCACTAGACTACACTGACCACTAGACTACACTGACCACTAGACTACACTGACCACTAGACTACACTGACCACTAGACTAGACTGACCACTAGACTACACTGACCACTAGACTAGACTACACTGACCACTAGACTAGACTACACTGACCACTAGACTAGACTACACTGACCACTAGACTAGACTAGACTAGACTACACTGACCACTAGACTAGACTAGACTAGACTACACTGACCACTAGACTAGACTAGACTAGACTACACTGACCACTAGACTAGACTACACTAGACTACACTGACCACTAGACTAGACTACACTAGACTACACTGACCACTAGACTAGACTAGACTAGACTAGACTACACTGACCACTAGACTAGACTACACTGACCACTAGACTAGACTAGACTAGACTACACTGACCACTAGACTAGACTAGACTAGACTACACTGACCACTAGACTAGACTACACTAGACTACACTGACCACTAGACTAGACTAGACTAGACTACACTGACCACTAGACTAGACTACACTGACCACTAGACTAGACTAGACTAGACTACACTGACCACTAGACTAGACTACACTGACCACTAGACTAGACTAGACTAGACTACACTGACCACTAGACTAGACTAGACTAGACTACACTGACCACTAGACTAGACTACACTGACCACTAGACTAGACTAGACTACACTGACCACTAGACTACACTGACCACTAGACTACACTGACCACTAGACTACACTGACCACTAGACTAGACTACACTGACCACTAGACTAGACTACACTGACCACTAGACTAGACTACACTGACCACTAGACTAGACTACACTGACCACTAGACTAGACTAGACTACACTGACCACTAGACTAGACTAGACTAGACTAGACTAAACTAGACTACACTGACCACTAGACTAGACTACACTGACCACTAGACTACACTGACCACTAGACTAGACTAGACTAGACTACACTGACCACTAGACTACACTGACCACTAGACTACACTGACCACTAGACTACACTGACCACTAGACTACACTGACCACTAGACTAGACTACACTGACCACTAGACTACACTGACCACTAGACTACACTGACCACTAGACTACACTGACCACTAGACTACACTGACCACTAGACTACACTGACCACTAGACTACACTGACCACTAGACTACACTGACCACTAGACTACACTGACCACTAGACTAGACTACACTGACCACTAGACTAGACTACACTGACCACTAGACTAGACTACACTGACCACTAGACTAGACTAGACTAGACTACACTGACCACTAGACTAGACTAGACTAGACTACACTGACCACTAGACTAGACTACACTGACCACTAGACTAGACTACACTGACCACTAGACTAGACTAGACTACACTGACCACTAGACTACACTGACCACTAGACTAGACTAGACTACACTGACCACTAGACTAGACTAGACTAGACTACACTGACCACTAGACTAGACTAGACTAGACTACACTGACCACTAGACTACACTGACCACTAGACTACACTGACCACTAGACTAGACTACACTGACCACTAGACTAGACTAGACTAGACTACACTGACCACTAGACTAGACTAGACTAGACTACACTGACCACTAGACTAGACTAGACTAGACTACACTGACCACTAGACTACACTGACCACTAGACTACACTGACCACTAGACTACACTGACCACTAGACTAGACTACACTGACCACTAGACTAGACTAGACTAGACTACACTGACCACTAGACTAGACTAGACTAGACTACACTGACCACTAGACTAGACTAGACTAGACTACACTGACCACTAGACTACACTGACCACTAGACTACACTGACCACTAGACTACTCTGACCACTAGACTACACTGACCACTAGACTACACTGACCACTAGACTACACTGACCACTAGACTACACTGACCACTAGACTACACTGACCACTAGACTAGACTACACTGACCACTAGACTAGACTACACTGACCACTAGACTAGACTACACTGACCACTAGACTAGACTACACTGACCACTAGACTAGACTACACTGACCACTAGACTAGACTACACTGACCACTAGACTAGACTAGACTAGACTACACTGACCACTAGACTAGACTAGACTACACTGACCACTAGACTAGACTAGACTAGACTACACTGACCACTAGACTAGACTAGACTAGACTAGACTACACTGACCACTAGACTAGACTAGACTAGACTACACTGACCACTAGACTAGACTAGACTAGACTACACTGACCACTAGACTACACTGACCACTAGACTACACTGACCACTAGACTACACTGACCACTAGACTACACTGACCACTAGACTAGACTACACTGACCACTAGACTAGACTAGACTAGACTACACTGACCACTAGACTAGACTAGACTAGACTACACTGACCACTAGACTAGACTAGACTAGACTACACTGACCACTAGACTAGACTAGACTAGACTACACTGACCACTAGACTAGACTAGAATACACTGACCACTAGACTACACTGACCACTAGACTACACTGGCCACTAGACTAGACTACACTGGCCACTAGACTAGACTACACTGACCACTAGACTAGACTACACTGGCCACTAGACTAGACTACACTGACCACTAGACTAGACTAGACTACACTGACCACTAGACTAGACTAGACTAGACTACACTGACCACTAGACTAGACTAGACTAGACTACACTGACCACTAGACTAGACTAGACTAGACTACACTGACCACTAGACTAGACTAGACTAGACTACACTGACCACTAGACTAGACTAGACTAGACTACACTGACCACTAGACTACACTGACCACTAGACTACACTGACCACTAGACTACACTGACCACTAGACTACACTGACCACTAGACTACACTGACCACTAGACTACACTGACCACTAGACTACACTGACCACTAGACTACACTGACCACTAGACTAGACTGACCACTAGACTAGACTAGACTACACTGACCACTAGACTAGACTAGACTACACTGACCACTAGACTAGACTACACTGACCACTAGACTAGACTAGACTAGACTACACTGACCACTAGACTAGACTAGACTAGACTACACTGACCACTAGACTAGACTAGACTACACTGACCACTAGACTAGACTAGACTACACTGACCACTAGACTAGACTAGACTACACTGACCACTAGACTAGACTAGACTACACTGACCACTAGACTAGACTAGACTACACTGACCACTAGACTAGACTACACTGACCACTAGACTACACTGACCACTAGACTAGACTAGACTACACTGACCACTAGACTAGACTAGACTACACTGACCACTAGACTAGACTAGACTAGACTACACTGACCACTAGACTAGACTAGACTAGACTACACTGACCACTAGACTAGACTAGACTAGACTACACTGACCACTAGACTAGACTAGACTAGACTACTCTGACCACTAGACTACTCTGACCACTAGACTACACTGACCACTAGACTACACTGACCACTAGACTACACTGACCACTAGACTACACTGACCACTAGACTACACTGACCACTAGACTAGACTACACTGACCACTAGACTAGACTACACTGACCACTAGACTAGACTACACTGACCACTAGACTAGACTAGACTACACTGACCACTAGACTAGACTACACTGACCACTAGACTAGACTAGACTAGACTACACTGACCACTAGACTAGACTAGACTAGACTACACTGACCACTAGACTAGACTACACTGACCACTAGACTAGACTAGACTACACTGACCACTAGACTAGACTACACTGACCACTAGACTAGACTAGACTACACTGACCACTAGACTAGACTAGACTAGACTACACTGACCACTAGACTAGACTAGACTAGACTACACTGACCACTAGACTAGACTAGACTAGACTACACTGACCACTAGACTAGACTAGACTAGACTACACTGACCACTAGACTAGACTAGACTAGACTACACTGACCACTAGACTAGACTAGACTAGACTACACTGACCACTAGACTAGACTAGACTAGACTACACTGACCACTAGACTAGACTAGACTAGACTACACTGACCACTAGACTAGACTACACTGACCACTAGACTACACTGACCACTAGACTAGACTAGACTAGACTACACTGACCACTAGACTAGACTAGACTAGACTACACTGACCACTAGACTAGACTAGACTAGACTACACTGACCACTAGACTAGACTAGACTAGACTAGACTAGACTACACTGACCACTAGACTAGACTAGACTAGACTACACTGACCACTAGACTAGACTAGACTAGACTACACTGACCACTAGACTAGACTACACTGACCACTAGACTAGACTACACTGACCACTAGACTACACTGACCACTAGACTAGACTACACTGACCACTAGACTAGACTACACTGACCACTAGACTAGACTAGACTAGACTACACTGACCACTAGACTACACTGACCACTAGACTACACTGACCACTAGACTACACTGACCACTAGACTACACTGACCACTAGACTACACTGACCACTAGACTACACTGACCACTAGACTACACTGACCACTAGACTACACTGACCACTAGACTACACTGACCACTAGACTAGACTACACTGACCACTAGACTAGACTACACTGACCACTAGACTAGACTACACTGACCACTAGACTAGACTACACTGGCCACTAGACTAGACTACACTGGCCACTAGACTAGACTACACTGGCCACTAGACTAGACTACACTGGCCACTGGACTAGACTACACTGGCCACTGGACTAGACTACACTGGCCACTGGACTAGACTACACTGGCCACTAGACTAGACTAGACTACACTGGCCACTAGACTAGACTAGACTACACTGACCACTAGACTAGACTAGACTACACTGACCACTAGACTAGACTAGACTACACTGACCACTAGACTAGACTAGACTAGACTACACTGACCACTAGACTAGACTAGACTAGACTACACTGACCACTAGACTAGACTAGACTAGACTACACTGACCACTAGACTAGACTAGACTAGACTACACTGACCACTAGACTAGACTAGACTACACTGACCACTAGACTAGACTAGACTACACTGACCACTAGACTAGACTAGACTACACTGACCACTAGACTAGACTAGACTAGACTACACTGACCACTAGACTAGACTACACTGACCACTAGACTAGACTACACTGACCACTAGACTAGACTACACTGACCACTAGACTAGACTACACTGGCCACTAGACTAGACTACACTGGCCACTAGACTAGACTACACTGGCCACTAGACTAGACTACACTGGCCACTAGACTAGACTACACTGGCCACTAGACTAGACTACACTGGCCACTAGACTAGACTACACTGGCCACTAGACTAGACTACACTGGCCACTAGACTAGACTACACTGGCCACTAGACTAGACTACACTGGCCACTAGACTAGACTACACTGGCCACTAGACTAGACTACACTGGCCACTAGACTAGACTACACTGGCCACTAGACTAGACTACACTGACCACTAGACTAGACTACACTGACCACTAGACTAGACTACACTGACCACTAGACTAGACTAGACTACACTGACCACTAGACTAGACTAGACTACACTGACCACTAGACTAGACTAGACTAGACTACACTGACCACTAGACTAGACTAGACTAGACTACACTGACCACTAGACTAGACTAGACTACACTGACCACTAGACTAGACTAGACTACACTGACCACTAGACTAGACTAGACTACACTGACCACTAGACTAGACTAGACTACACTGACCACTAGACTAGACTACACTGGCCACTAGACTAGACTACACTGACCACTAGACTAGACTACACTGGCCACTAGACTAGACTACACTGACCACTAGACTAGACTACACTGGCCACTAGACTAGACTACACTGGCCACTAGACTAGACTACACTGACCACTAGACTAGACTACACTGACCACTAGACTAGACTACACTGACCACTAGACTAGACTACACTGACCACTAGACTAGACTACACTGACCACTAGACTAGACTACACTGACCACTAGACTAGACTACACTGACCACTAGACTAGACTACACTGACCACTAGACTAGACTACACTGACCACTAGACTAGACTACACTGACCACTAGACTAGACTACACTGACCACTAGACTAGACTACACTGACCACTAGACTAGACTACACTGACCACTAGACTAGACTACACTGACCACTAGACTAGACTACACTGACCACTAGACTAGACTACACTGACCACTAGACTAGACTACACTGACCACTAGACTAGACTGCACTGACCACTAGACTAGACTGCACTGACCACTAGACTAGACTGCACTGACCACTAGACTAGACTGCACTGACCACTAGACTGCACTGACCACTAGACTACACTGACCACTAGACTACACTGACCACTATACAATACCTCCCTACCTACCATACCTATTTAAAAGTTGGGAGGTATGTTATACTGACCACTACACCACACTGCATGACTCTAGCTGCTCTTTTACTCTCTCTGACTGGCTGCTCCTACTCCCCAGACTGTGTCCACCCCCCCCCCCCTTCGGGCCAGCAACACGACTCTCACGAGGGAGTCTTACCTTCTCTTCTTTGGAGGAGAGGAGGAGGAGGAGAAGACAGCGGCGGCTCAAAATCTACATTTCTTGTGCCCCCCGCGCTTCGCCATGTTCAGACTCCGGCACCCTGTGATTGGGCGCATGGAGTCATGTGCGGCGGCAGGGCTGGCCTGTTAATGATCGCGGTTGCTCCTGAAGTCCCGCCTTTGCCCAATCACAGGGTGCAGGAGACTGAACATGGGCGGAGGCGGTACTCTAGGATCTACCGCGATCATGGACAGGCCAGCCCCACCGCCGCACATGACCTCATACGTCCAATCACAGGGCGCCTGAGACTTAACATGGCGGCAGAGCACGGGGACACAGGAAAGTACATTTAGGAGGAGGCAGCCACTGTGACACATACTGGCGGGCGCCCCCCTAAATGTTGCGCCCTGTGCCACGGCACCCCCCCATGCTACGCCACTGCCTGTTACTAATCAGAAATGCACAGCATTGAAATTTGCTAGTGACATTTCTGTTGGCTGTATGACTGTACACTGTTGCTATTCAAGATGCACAGCATTTAAAGTCTGTTAGCGACATTTCTGTTGATCAGATGACTGTACACTGTTGCTAATCTGAAATACACAACATTGAAGTGTTGGTAACATTTCTGTGGGTTATATAACTTTACCCTGTTGCTAATCGAAAATGCACAACATTTAAAGTTTGTTAGCGACATTTCTGTCAATCATATGACTGTACACTGTTGCTAATCAGAATTGAAGGTTGTCAGTGTATTTCTGTTATGATAGTATCTTTTTGCTAATCAGAAAAGCACAATGCTGAAATTTTGTACCTTTTTCTGGTTTCATATTGGTTATATGATTTTACATTGTCTAGCATCAGCAATACACAGCACTGAAGTTCGTGTCCTGCTGTCTATATATTAGTGTTAGATGGTTTATCTTGATACACTTCAGAAATACACAACATTGTAGTTTTTTGTCTTTTCTGTTTTTACATTTTGGCTGCGCATCAGAATACGCAACACTGAAGGCTGTTTGCGTCTTTTCTATTTATATTTATTATATAGCCATAGCTTGTTGCACTTTTGAAATACACGACTTTGAAGTTCATGTTGTGTCTTTTCTGTGTCGGTTTATCTAGCTGCACTTCAGAAATACACGGCATTGTAGTCTGTTTATTTCTACATCTATTTTTTGGTGCTGTGCGTCAGAAATGCACAATCTATGATCTTTTATATTTGTGATATTAGTTATACACGTATCACTTTTATTTCAGACCTTAATTTCCCGTTTACATGGAGGGGACAGGAGTTCTGGCTGCAGAAACTCGGAAGTCAGAAAATTCAGTCCGAACATTCAGGCATGCCAGAGGCATTTCCTGTGCTTGTAACCCGGTAGGGTTGTATGACACTGGAAGGTTATAAGATCACCTTTTTTTTTGTTGGAACTTCTGTTCATAGGAGTATTACAGTGGCGGCTGGTGCTCAAATTTTTTGGGGGGGGCGCAAACAAACTGAAAAAAAAAAGTTATCAATTGCCGCCACTGTGCCCATTAAACGCAGCCACTGTGCCCAAATGCAGCCAGTTTCCCCCCCATATGCAGCCAGTTTCCCCCCCATATGCAGCCAGTTTCCCCCCCATATGCAGCCAGTTTCCCCCCCATATGCAGCCAGTTTCCCCCCCCCCATATGCAGCCAGTTTCCCCCCCCCATATGCAGCCAGTTTCTCCCCCCCATATGCAGCCAGTTTCTCCCCCCCATATGCAGCCAGTTTCTCCCCCCCATATGCAGCCAGTTTCTCCCCCCCATATGCAGCCAGTTTCTCCCCCCCATATGCAGCCAGTTTCTCCCCCCATTATGCAGCCAGTTTCTCCCCCCATTATGCAGCCAGTTTCTCCCCCCATTATGCAGCCAGTTTCTCCCCCCATTATGCAGCCAGTTTCTCCCCCCATTATGCAGCCAGTTTCTCCCCCAATATGCAGCCAGTTTCTCCCCCTATTATGCAGCCAGTTTCTCCCCCTATTATGCAGCCAGTTTCTCCCCCCATTATGCAGCCAGTTTCTCCCCCCATTATGCAGCCAGTTTCTCCCCCCATTATGCAGCCAGTTTCTCCCCCCATTATGCAGCCAGTTTCTCCCCCCATTATGCAGCCAGTTTCTCCCCCCATTATGCAGCCAGTTTCTCCCCCCATTATGCAGCCAGTTTCTCCCCCCATTATGCAGCCAGTTTCTCCCCCCATTATGCAGCCAGTTTCTCCCCCCATTATGCAGCCAGTTTCTCCCCCCATTATGCAGCCAGTTTCTCCCCCCCCATATGCAGCCAGTTTCTCCCCCCATTATGCAGCCAGTTTCTCCCCCCATTATGCAGCCAGTTTCTCCCCCCATTATGCAGCCAGTTTCTCCCCCCATTATGCAGCCAGTTTCTCCCCCCATTATGCAGCCAGTTTCTCCCCCAATATGCAGCCAGTTTCTCCCCCAATATGCAGCCAGTTTCTCCCCCAATATGCAGCCAGTTTCTCCCCCAATATGCAGCCAGTTTCTCCCCCAATATGCAGCCAGTTTCTCCCCCAATATGCAGCCAGTTTCTCCCCCAATATGCAGCCAGTTTCTCCCCCAATATGCAGCCAGTTTCTCCCCCTATATGCAGCCAGTTTCTCCCCCTATATGCAGCCAGTTTCTCCCCCTATATGCAGCCAGTTTCTCCCCCTATATGCAGCCAGTTTCTCCCCCTATATGCAGCCAGTTTCTCCCCCTATATGCAGCCAGTTTCTCCCCCATATGCAGCCAGTTTGTCCTCATAATACAGCAAGTTTGTACCCCACAGCCCTGCACTTACCTTCCTCGAGTCAGCGCCGTCCTTCTTCCGTCCTCGATGTCTTCTCCCGCCCTCGATGTCACTTCAGCCAATCAGGTTACCGGTAACCAGACCCGGTGAACCTGATTGGCCAGGGAACGCACCCCTGTGCGTCCTCTCATTAGGTATTTAGAAGCCGATTTACAGCCCTCAGGCTGTAGTCGGGAAGCCTATCAGAGCCGCTGGCTCTGATAGGCACTTCTAAAGGCCAATCAGACGCTGTGACTCAGATGGCCGGCGCTCAAGGGGCTGGCCATCTGAATAGTGGGCGGCAGCAATACATAGGTTCATGCAATGCATGAACCTATGTATTGTTGTGGTGAGTGACGGCCGGGCGCAGAAGCGAGCGGTAGCGGCGCTTCTGCGCCCTCTATGGTCGCGCCGCCATGTGTAAAAAAAAGACATTAAGAAAAAAAAAAAAAAACTCTTAAAGGGCCCTTTTTTTTTGGTCACCACAGGAGGGGGGGGGGGCGGCGCCCGGGCGCCCCCTATGGATGGGCCGCCACTGGAGTATTACCTGAAGATGCAGTATCAGAACTTATCTGACCCGTATACCTAATTCAAATAGGGTTACAGTTCTATATGTATTCTTCATATCATCCTTTTAGCAGAACTGGTCGTAGCAAACCAATGTGAGTGTTCTGCTCCTGCTATTGACTTAAGCCGCGTACACACGATCGGTTTTACCGATAAAAACAGTCCGATGGATTTTTTTCATCGGACAAACCGATCGTGTATGGGCCCCATCAGTCTTTTTTCCATCGGTGTCAAAAAATAGAACATGTTTTAAATTTTTCCGATGGATAAAAAACAATAGCAAATTCCGATCGTCTATGGGCAAGTCCATCGGTTAAAAAACCTACGCATGCTCAGAATCAAGTCGACGCATGCTCAGAAGCATTGAACCTAATTTTTCTCGGCTCATCGGAGTGTTTTACGTCACGGCGTTTGGAACGGTCAGTTTTTTGACTGATGGTGTGTAGGCAAAACTGATGGAAGTCAGCTTCATCGGTTTTCCGATGGAAAAATCCATTGGTTTAAAAACTATAGGAAATCCGATCGTGTGTACAGGGCTTAAATTTCCTGAATTAGGTTTCTGCTTAATGTATCCCTCATTAATACCAAAAAGCACCCTAAGGTGTTGGAGTGGATTATGGTTTCAAACATCAGGTAAGACACCGGATATTTATGGAATAGGTACAATCTGGTGTTTACCAAGCTCCTTTCCACTTAATTTTAATGCATTTGCATGCAGGGGTATAGGGAGTCTGGATATACAGAGCTCTTTCACAGCTGGCATGCCAGCATTCAGATGTGAGGGAAGTCATAAGGTTGGTGTGCCTGGGCACATACCTGTCCAGCTTTCTGAGCCCAGGGAATAACCTTCCCTTATTCTATTACCCTTACGTGGGCTTTCTTTTACCCATCACTATGGAAAAGGAATAAATTAAAGGGGACCTGCAAGGTCTTTCTGTCAAGGAGCCCTTTATAAATCGTTCTCCTGAACGGAGTAATGTTTAAGTCAGATGCTCTTTGTTGATCAAAGTAGTATCCTTGTGTCAGAGAGCGAGTCTTTGATTTGTCCTTTTAGTGGTCGTTAAGTGTTACAGGCATGTTAGGCCACAATTGCTAGATGATTGAGACAGTCAAACTGTGCTAATCTACTAATTTCACAGGTTTTCTGATTCCATCTTTAAGAGCACTCCACATAGATCCTGCATCCAAAGTGGACAAGGCAGGGACATTGGTGGAGAAAACCTGCTGATCAGCCTCCTGATCCAGCTAAGATTCCTTCATCAGTCATAATGAAGTAGAGGTAAAACGTGCTGCAGAACCTGACATTTGGCAGGAAGATCTTGCAGCCAGTGGTCCCACCCTAAGGTAGACTTGCGGATTACTTGATTATCCTCTCATGTGTTGCCATCCTGGAAGATGAGAGGAGAAAACGGATGGTTAGACTTACCAGTAACAGTGTTTCTACGAATCTTCCAGGATGGCAGACCTACTTCCCGCACAGTAAGGATGGAAGAAAGAGTGTATACAATAGGTGGTAAGTGTCTAAAGACCCCTTGTGAATTAATTGGGAGAATTACTTTACAACAACTGAGGGACAAGGGGAAAGGTGGGGCCTTTTAATAGGCGTGAACTGATTGTTTCCTGGAAGGATCATGGAAACACTGTTACCGATAAGTGTAAACGTCGTTTTTTTTAATGAGTTTACATAAGTCCCTCCTCTGTTCTTTTTTATGAGTGGAGCTAACCCAGGTCTGTGAAGGAGAGGGAAAGTGTTTTTTGCCACCATAATGTGCTATTGTCACTTACAACTCTACTTTCTCCTCTCTGTCAGAGTCCCCAAGTTTCTGTTCTTGCACCTCTCCTATTCTCAATCTACACCTCCTCCCTGGGTCAGCTCATAGCCTCCCATGGCTTTCAATATCATTTCTATGC
The DNA here is from genome assembly GCA_029206835.1 of Rana muscosa. Taxonomy (NCBI): domain Eukaryota; kingdom Metazoa; phylum Chordata; class Amphibia; order Anura; family Ranidae; genus Rana; species Rana muscosa. Next base: position 131,509,014 of record CM055126.1, read on the forward strand.
TGACGACACCCAAATCTATGTCTCCACCCCTCAGCTTACTCCATCAGTTCCCTCACACATCACTAATTTACTAACGGACAGATCAGTCTGGATGTCACACCACTTTCTCAAACTCAACATGTCCAAGCTCATAATATTTCCTCCCCTCGTGCCCCTTCCCCTGACTTCTCTGTCAAGATCAATGGCACAACCATCAACCCGGCCCCGCATTCCAGGGTGCTAGGTGTTATCCTGAACTCTAAACTCTCCTTTCGGTCCCACATCCAATCACTTTCCAAAGCTTGCCGCCTCAACCTACGCAACATTTTCAAAATAAGCCCCTTCCTAACCGATGACACCACAAAGCTCCTATTTAACTCCCTGGTTATATCTCGCCTTGACTACTGCAACTCCCCCCTCATTGGCTTACCGTTAACCACTTAAGGATCAGGCCTATTTTTCAAACTTGTTATTTACAAGTTAAAATCATTTTTTTTTTTTTACTTTGTTTTCATATGCAGGCGCTACTCACATATGTGTTCGCTTCTGCACGTGAGCTTGTTGGGACGAGGCGTGTTAAAAAAAAAAATAGTTTATCTGGGTAACTTTGGTTTTCCTGGCTCACGTGAGAAAAGGATGGCATCAGGGTTCTCTGCTCACTACACAGACATGTGCTTGAGCAATAAGGGCTTGCATGCTTATTTACAGGTTATTAAATATACATTTTTCTTGTCTAATCAGATCACGTATGCACAATTCAGCTACCATCTGCAGCCTATGGCTAGAGTAACTGCTTGGGGTTTTACCATCTCTAATTATTGGCAGTAAATTGTATTATGGGCAAAGCACATAATTGCATAATGTTTATCATTTTGAACATAAATCTTTTTTTTTGTCTTTAACAAGCACATCCTATTGGACAATTCCTGCTGCTAAAATAACAGTACTGCCATTGCTACATATATTTTATCTGTCATCCCTTTAATTACAGAGAGGTAAATTACACTGTAGGACTAATTAAAACCAGGTAACATAGAGATGCAATCAGTTATAACTTGTGTATGGATTACATGTGTCTGAAACTAAAGGGATAATTTGTGGTCTTAGTTATTAGAAGTATTGTAATAGTGGACAAATTGTTTTATCTTACAGAGTTGTGTACTCCTTGAAAACTGCTAGTATGCCCTGATCACCAGGGGTCCCAGACTGTCAATGCTGCAGCCAATGGCGTCTTCAACATTTCTCTACTTCCTCCTGCATTTATGGGATTCCAATTTTAAATGTATTCTACTTTTGTCTGAAAGTTGTTCTTGTCTTCTAATCAGTTTCATAAAAAAAAAATTGGCTCCAGTGTAACGACCCGTGCACAACTACACTGAGCTCACAGAGCTGAGACAACTAACCCTTTCACACTGAAAGCGCCGGCCGTTAGCGCTAAAGTGCCGCTCATTTTAGTGGCGCTTTAGTGCTGTTTAAGCGGCACTTTTCGGCTGCTAGCAGGGTGCCTTTAACGCCAAAAAAAGAGGTTAAGAACTCAAGTTCTGCAGTGCTTTCAAAACGCTTTTCAGGCGCTTTGAAAGCAGAATCTTTGGAGCGGGTTGGGAGCTCTGTATTTAGCGCTTCCAAAATGCCCTGCCCATTGGAATGAATGGGCAGGGCATTTTGGAAGCACTAAATACAGAGCTCCCAACCCGCTCCAAAGATGCTGCTTGCAGGACTTTTCATAACGTCCCGCAAGCGCACCGCCCGAGTGTGAAAAGTCACACTGCAATGAATGGGAGGTGGTTTCTAGGCGCTTGGCAGAGGCTATTTCCAGCGTTAAAGCACCTGAAAACTTCCCCAGTGTGAAAGGGGTCTTAAAGTAACGCAAAAAATGGCCTGGTCATGAAGGGGGGTATTCTGGAGGTCCAGTGGTTAACCTTGAAAAATGTTAGTTTGTAAACTGCTCCCATCATCTTGTATTCCAATTTACTGACACCTCGATAAAAGAAAAAACATTAAAGATGGATATGTATGTGTAAAGTTACTATATTATGGGCAATTTGAATTTGTGTACAATCACTGGACACAAGATATTTGCATATTGTATTCATCTTGCATAGGCAGACAATGCAATTATCACTTTCATATAGCTAGAATTGCTTGAGCTTAGCCATGGTGTCTTGTATCTAAAAGCTTCCAAGGCAGAGATGTGTTTTCTCAGTGGAAGGAATGCTGTCACTTGGTTAATCTTTAACTGGATATGTGTTAGCACCCTGGAGCCTGTTAAGTACCTCTGTTTTCTTTATGGGCAGCTCACGGTGCCACAGGGTCTGTGATGTGTTCATGGTGGGGGTCCATGTATCAGGAGTGACACATGGTAGAACAAACTGCTTACAAGTGGCGCGCTGCATATTGATCAGCGAGCATCGCTCATACAAGGAGGCGGTTGCTTTTTCTATTTATGGAATCCTGACACTTCATCCCATGTACAGCCATAATGAGCATCCAGACAGACTCACGTTATTGCCAGGTGCGGCCTGCTTGCTATTGCCTTTGTAAAAAATCATTACATATAGTCCATATAGACATAGACGTATATGTCGCTAACTCTTAAGCCCTGTACACACTATCGGATTTCCTATGGTTTTTAAACCGATGGATTTTTCCATCGGAAAACCGATGAAGCTGACTTCCATCAGTCTTGCCTACACACCATCAGTCAAAAAACCGACCGTTCCAAACGCGGTGACGTAAAACACTCCGATGAGCCGAGAAAAATGAAGTTCAATGCTTCTGAGCATGCGTCGACTTGATTCTGAGCATGCGTCGTCCCATAGACGATCGGAATTTGCTATCGCTTTTTTATCCATCGTAAAAATTTAAAACATGTTCTATTTTTTGACACCGATGGAAAAAAGACCGATGGGGCCCATACACGATCGGTTTGTCCGATGAAAAAAATCCATCGGACTGTTTTCATCGGTAAAACCGATCGTGTACGCGGCTTTACTCTTAAATTTGAGCTGATAAAATCAAGAGTAAGCTATTTATATGTACAATTGGCAGCAGTGCCATATTATAAGCAGGCCGTTCTTGTCTCAGATAGATCTGTGTTAAAAGTAACTTGTACTGACAGAAGTATCCAAAGTCTCCTTATGCCCTGTACACACAATTGGAGTATCCGATGGTCTAAAATCTGATGGAATTTTTCATCGGAATTCCGTTCAAGCTGTCTTGCATACACACTGTCAGACTAAATTCCAACCGTTCAAAACGCGGTGACGTAAAACACTCAGACGAGCCGAGAAAAATGAAGTTCAATGCTTCCAAGCATGCGTCGACTTGATTCTGAGCATACGTGGGTTTTTTCTCCGTCGGAGTTCCACACAGACGATAGGAATTTCCTATCGTTTTTTTTTTTCCATCGGAAAAATGTAAAACATGTTCTATTTCTAAACACAGATGGAAAAAAGTCAGATGGGGCCCACACACAATCGGAATTTCCGATGAAACAAGTCCATCGGACTTGTTTCATCGGAAATTCCGATCCTGTGTACAAGGCATTAGAATGCAAGTTGTTTGGCCACCTGTTAGCTTCAATGCTTTCCGAGGCACTGACCAAAAACAGGCGTTTAGATCAGGAAAGTCAGGGCAAAGTCTGAATCACTGATTCAAAACAAGTATGCTGATCAGAGCTGAATTTCTGGACAAGAATTACACCCAAGGAACTAGTATTTTCAGAAGGGTTCACCCACTATGGCATTCTCCAGCAGTATGAATCTATATAACTCTTTAGTGAGTTATTATGCTTGTAAAGTTACCTGGAAGCACTTTTGATGTAGTTTGCATATGTTATATGTTTTTATTTATATTTATTTTTTCATTATCATTTATATACAGGTTTGAAGGCTAAGTGTATGCAGGGCCGATCCGCCCTATACGCTTGCTACGCAAGCTGCGTAGGGCCCCAAGTAATTACTAGGGGCCCCCGAATCTTCGCCGCCGCCGCAACCGCCGCTAGAGGTCCGCGGGCCGGGCGGAGACAATGTCTCCGCCGGCCGCCATTTTCTTGTAGACCAAGAGGAGGGTCAGGGTGGCTGCCAATAGGAATTGAGCTGCGGCACCGCCCACCTCCCGCCCCGCTGATGTCTGTCTGTGTGTGAGTGAAATGTGGGAAGGGGCGGGGGTGGGCGGTGGCGCCGCAGCTTAATTCCTATTGGCAGCCATCCGGCCGGCTCCTCCACTGTCCCCTCTGCGTAATGGCGGCGGAGAGAGTCTCTGCTGCAGGGGCATCACACCTGGTGTAAGGGGGGCCTCCACTGGGAATGCCTGGTGTAAGGGGGGCCTCCACTGGGAATGCCTGGTGTAAGGGGGGCCTCCGCTGGGAATGCCTGGTGTAAGGGGGGCCTCCGCTGGGAATGCCTGATGTAAGGGGGGCCTCCGCTGGGAATGCCTGATGTAAGGGGGGCCTCCGCTGGGAATGCCTGGTGTAAGGGGGGCCTCTGCTGGGAATGCCTGGTGTAAGGGGGGCCTCTGCTGGGAATGCCTGGTGTAAGGGGGGCCTCCGCTGGGAATGCCTGGTGTAAGGGGGGCCTCCGCTGGGGAGGCCTGGTGTAAGGGGGGGCCTCCGCTGGGAAGGCCTGGTGTAAGGGGGGGCCTCCGCTGGGAAGGCCTGGTGTAAGGGGGGCCTCCGCTGGGAAGGCCTGGTGTAAGGGGGGCCTCCGCTGGGAAGGCCTGGTGTAAGGGGGGCCTCCGCTGGGAAGGCCTGGTGTAAGGGGGGCCTCCGCTGGGAAGGCCTGGTGTAAGGGGGGCCTCCGCTGGGAAGGCCTGGTGTAAGGGGGGCCTCCGCTGGGAAGGCCTGATGTAAGGGGGGCCTCCGCTGGGAATGCCTGGTGTAAGGGGGCCTCCGCTGGGAATGCCTGATGTAAGGGGGGCCTCCGCTGGGGAGGCCTGGTGTAAGGGGGGCCTCCGCTGGGGAGGCCTGGTGTAAGGGGGGCCTCCGCTGGGGAGGCCTGGTGTAAGGGGGGCCTCCGCTGGGGAGGCCTGGTGTAAGGGGGGCCTCCGCTGGGAAGGCCTGGTGTAAGGGGGGCCTCCCCTGGGAAGGCCTGGTGTAAGGGGGCCTCCGCTGGGAAGGCCTGGTGTAAGGGGGGCCTCCGCTGGGAAGGCCTGGTGTAAGGGGGGCCTCCGCTGGGAAGGCCTGATGTAAGGGGGGCCTCCGCTGGGGAGGCCTGATGTAAGGGGGGCCTCCGCTGGGGAGGCCTGGTGTAAGGGGGGCCTCCGCTGGGAATGCCTGGTGTAAGGGGGGCCTCTGCTGGGAATGCCTGGTGTAAGGGGGGCCTCTGCTGGGAATGCCTGGTGTAAGGGGGGCCTCCGCTGGGAAGGCCTGGTGTAAGGGGGGCCTCCGCTGGGAAGGCCTGGTGTAAGGGGGGCCTCCGCTGGGAAGGCCTGGTGTAAGGGGGGCCTCCGCTGGGAAGGCCTGGTGTAAGGGGGGCCTCCGCTGGGAAGGCCTGGTGTAAGGGGGGCCTCCGCTGGGAAGGCCTGGTGTAAGGGGGGCCTCCGCTGGGAAGGCCTGGTGTAAGGGGGGCCTCCGCTGGGAAGGCCTGGTGTAAGGGGGGCCTCCGCTGGGAAGGCCTGGTGTAAGGGGGGCCTCCGCTGGGAAGGCCTGGTGTAAGGGGGGCCTCCGCTGGGAATGCCTGATGTAAGGGGGGCCTCCACTGTCCCCTCTGCGTAATGGCGGCGGAGAGAGTCTCTGCTGCAGGGGCATCACACCTGGTGTAAGGGGGGCCTCCACTGGGAATGCCTGGTGTAAGGGGGCCTCCGCTGGGAATGCCTGGTGAAAGGGGGGCCTCCACTGGGAATGCCTGATGTAAGGGGGCCTCCGCTGGGAATGCCTGGTGAAAGGGGGGCCTCTGCTGGGAATGCCTGGTGTAAGGGGGGCCTCTGCTGGGAATGCCTGGTGTAAGGGGGGCCTCCGCTGGGGAGGCCTGTGTAAGGGAGGCCTGTGTAAGGGGGGCCTCCGCTGGGAAGACCTGGTGTAAGGGGGGCCTCCGCTGGGAATGCCTGATGTAAGGGGGGCCTCCACTGGGAAGGCCTGGCGTAAGGGGGGCCTCCGCTGGGAAGGCCTGGTGTAAGGGGGACTCTGCTGGGAATGCCTGGTGTAAGGAGGGACTCGGGGCTTCCACTGATTCTGCATTATGGTGAGTTGAATAATTTCATTCTATATTACAATGTAATAATAGAAATAATGCGCTTCAGTCATCCTGACACCATAACAACCATGGTGCCGGGATGATTGAAGCGCTAACACCAGGTGTTTGGAGTATCTTTATCTGCTGATTTGTTAAACTTTCTGGAATACACATATTTCTATTGTGGTGTAGGATCTGGGCCTGCTGTCCCTCCACCCCTCTTTCTTTCTTTCTCTCCCTCTCTCTTTCTTTCTTTCTCCCTCCATCCCTCATTCATCTCCGACTCTAACCACACCCCTCCGAGCCACGCCCATGTAAGCCACGCCCACTATTCCACGTAAACCACACCCATTTTTGCCACCCTAAAGGGCCCCTTAGCAGAATTTTGCTTAGGGCCCCAGGGAGGTCAGGATCGGCACTGAGTGTATGTCAAACAGGGCATTTAGATTGCTTGCCATACCTGGGCCCTCCTGACCCTGTGAGGTGGAATACATTAGTAGCTCATTTATTGCTTTAACTTTTTGCCTGCAATTGCTCTTTAATAGCTGTAACAGTAAAGTAAATGACAAGTTCTTTTAGGTGGTTTTGCATTTCTATACAAGTCTAAAAGAAAACCCACTCAAAGCAGGTCAGAGGGTGGTCAACTGCAGGTGAAATGCACCTGTCAGTGAATTCTGAATGATCTCAGAAGGGTCTCATACTGATGGCAAGCTGATGCCATTATTTTAAATCCAAAGCCTATCATAAGTTGGTGAATTCCCTATTCTTTCATTGGAATAACCATATGATTGTAATCATACTGCTGAATACTGTTCTTATCTGCTTATGGATTCATTTATGACACAATTTTTTGGGGCAAGATTGTATCCAATATCTTTTTAATAAGTCATGAAAAATAAACAATGCAAACGATAACAAAATCCTCAATTATGATATCATGCGCTGGCCTTGGCATGTGCTGCTTTGCAGAAGTCTTTCTAAGTGGCTGGTGGAAATCGCACTCTAGTCTTCCTCTAAGCTGTTTTACTGTGCTGGCTGACTGAATCCCAAATGTCACAGATTCATAGGTGTCACCCGACAAAATTCAATTCAATTATTTAGACATTTGGTGAAGTATTTAGTTCAGTACATCAATAAATTTTTTGATAGAACTCTGAAAATTTAACCAAAAAGAGAGACAACTGAGGTGGAACGAGAGACAGGGTTTTGGCCCTAATGGAGAGATAGTCCCTCCAAATGAGCTATGGGGTCATATGATCAATTAAGACCACTACAGAAAGTCTTGAGCTGGAGGTAAAAAAATTCCACTAACAAGGTCCCAGAGTAGTACTGTATACATGGGTGTGTACATAGGTGCAGCCTATTGCATTAGGGTGTGCACCCAAAGCTTAAACACTCGTGTGTGTGTGTATGTATGCGTACATACATACATACATACATACATACATACATACATACATACACACTCTTATAAATAAATGTAAAAAACATTTTAAAATGTGTTAAAACATGGATGATGTCAGAAGGGCAGTGGACATGTCAGTAGGGCAGAGGTTGGTGTCAGTAGTTTTTTATTTTTATTTTATTTTCGTATTTCTTACAAATTTTCTTTTTTTTTTAGGAGCTCCATTGGGGGGCCTTTGGAGAAATATCAGCAGGGGGAATCTGCGCTGCATGCAGGGATTAGGGTGTGCCCAGGCACACCCCCTGCGCACGCCTATTACTGTATACAATAGAAGCATATCGTTTCAGTGAATAAAGACTATGAATACTGCAGGTGTTTTGTAAAAAAAATATTTTCATCCTCAGGTTGCAATAGGCCAAACTAAGCAAAGCTTCAGTGACTACCAGATGTCGTTATGGGGTTATTTACTAAAATTGCATGGTGCAAACTCTACATAGAAAACAATCAGCTTCCAAATTTTATTGTCAAAGCTCAATCTGAAGTTGGAAGCTGATTGGCTCCTATGCACAGCTGCACCAGATTCCGAGGGCACCCATTTTAGTAAATCTTCCCCTATGGGACATCACTGTCTCATCCATTTTTCTTTTTTGCCAATATCTGTTGTTTGTGTCTTACTCCACAAGATTAACAATAATGCAAGATTCAATGTGTGTGCTCTGTACTTTATCACCATTTTGATGAACTTTCTTTTCCCATCTACAGGTGGTGCTCATGAAGGTCTTCAGCACTTGGGTCCATATGGCAACATCCCAAATATAGTAGCTGAACTTACAGGGGACAACATTCCTAAAGACTTCAGGGAAGATAAAGGATATCCAAACCCTCCTAACCCATGCCCTGTTGGAAAGACTGGTAAGCTATCTTGGATTGAAGTATGTATTAAAAATTCAACATAATAGTAGTCTGCAAAATGAGATATGGGGAACATTCGGTATCAGAAAAAATATCTTGGATACATACTAGAATATAGAATGCCTGTCATTAACTTTGTCACTCTGTTGGTTCGTAAAATAGGTACCCATACCAGGCCACATACCCCCAACATGGTGGGGGGTGGGTGCTTTGGGGCAGGGGGGCTCTGCTACCCAATGTAAATCTGTCAATCACAATGCCCGCCGCATCGCCGGACCTGAAAAAGAAAAATTGCTCTGTCGTCAACTAATGCAAACTGCCAAATGCCTGGCTTACCATTTGACAGTTCTTATATAAGTAAGGGCGGGGCCACCTGGTGACATCACCTGGTGGCACCGCCCACTAGTGACATCACCAACCGAGCATGCACCGGCCTGTGACGTAACAAGGGGAGTGGTGCCACTAGGTGACGTTGCCAGGTGGCACCGCCCCTTACTTATATAAGAACTGTCAAATGGCAAGCCAGGCATTCAGCGGTTTGCCTTAGTTGACAGTGCATCTTCTCTCGTTTTTATGTCCGGTGGTGGTGTCGGCATCATGATTGATGATGGATCTCCACTCTTATTTTTTAATAAAGAAATTGTCAAAAACTGTCTGTGTTTTTATTACTTTTTGACCCTTTTTTTGGTGAATGTATGGGGGTACCCCATACTCATTCTCATTGGGGGGCGTGACCTGATTCCGATAACTCCCCTGCCTGCAGACCCCCACAACCACAGCCCAGGTTTGTGGGGATGAGGCCCTTGTTCCAGAGAGCCCCCGCCCCAAAGCACTCAATACCCCATGTTGAGGGCATGTGACCTGGTATAGTTTGGAAAGGAGGGTGACAGCGGGGAAGCCCATTGATAGCTGATGACTCGTTGGTTAAGGACACCATGGCTGGCTTTCCAGTCTGCTCCTAACCAGCTATTCACTACGCCCTGATTGGGCAAAGCTTTGCTCAATCAGGGCTCAGAATGCACTGTGCAGCATTGCAGGCGTTCGGCGAGGCGAACACCCACCGAACGCCCTGCAAATTCAGTTGTTCGCCAATTGGGTGAACAGGCAATATTCGGGTCAAACTTTTGCTCGGTCCAAACTGTTCGCCCAATTCTAGTGTCATACAAAGAAGATCTTTCAGGCAGGGTTATGCCTTCAATAAATCAAATATTGGTGGTGCAGGAAGTGGAAGCGGTAATATTGTTCTTTTACAAGAAATTCTTTGTTTATTATTTTCTTTTTTACTAGCAACAGATTCATTTTAAGGAACAAACTTGATTTTTTTTGTTGTCCTTCCTTAAAGGGGTTGTAAAGGTTTGTTTTTTATTTTCCAAATAGGTTCCTTTAAGCTAGTGCATTGTTGGTTCACTTACCTTTTCCTTTGATTTACCTTCTAAATGTTTTTTTTTCTTTGTCTGAATTTCTCACTTCCTGTTTCTCCTCACTAAACTTCACACCATCATCCGAGTGGTGTGGAGTCAGCCAGAACAGCTTACTGAACAGCTTACTGAGGAGGAACAGGAAATGAGAAATTCAGACAAAGAAAACAAATATTTAGAAGGGAAATCTAAGGAAAAGGTAAGTGAACCAACAATGCACTAGCTTAAAGGAACCTATTTAGAAAATAAAAAACGAACCTTTACAACACCTTTAACCCGTCTAGCGGTATTCCCGAGTCTGGCTCGGGGTAAGATTTCAGTACCTAAAGCGGCAACCCCGAGCCAGACTCGGGATCGCATCGCAGGATACAGGGGAAGTTACTTACCTTGTCCCTGGATCCTGAGATGTGTCCCCGCTGTGTGAGCGAGCTGTCATCTCGCTCGATCCACACTGCCGAGTGCTGCCGAGCTCCGTTCCCTGCGACGTTGCAGCGCACGGGGGCGGAGTTCGGCGCCAAATTCAAAAAGTGAAACACACAATACACATACAGTATACTGTAATCTTACAGATTACAGTACTGTATCAAATAATTACATATCCCCTTTGTCCCTAGTGGTCTGTCCAGTGCCCTGCACGCACTTTTATATTATAAAAACTGTTCTTTCTGCCTGGAGATTGTCCATAGCAACCAAAAAGTGTCCCTTTATGTCAAAAGTGGTTTTAGACCAGCTAGAAAACAGCGATAATAAATTAGAATCACTTGCAGAATTGAGCGATAGCGATTTGTGGGGAAATTCGTCATCAAACACTAAATCTAATGACAGCGACAATTCTGCAACTGAGCAAATTTCAGTGTTTTTGATTTGATTACATTATTGAATAATTTTTATTATTATTATATTATTATTTGTTATTATTTATAGTTATTTATTATATTATAATTTATGATTTTGTTTTTTGAACTTTATCATACCCGGGATGTCTACTAGACTCTGGTTTGGACAGATTTAAGTAAGTTATTCCTAAGAGTTACAGGCCTACAATATAAAACGCCAAATTTCCATGCAAAATAATGGTACCGCTTTCAGCACCTAAAATCTGACAGAATCATATCGCCAGGGAGGTTAAAGGGAACATTAAAAGCCAAGTCCACCTTTTGGAGCATGTTATATGTTACACCCGTATTTAAGATGTAACATGTGACATGCACCAGTCCTTGCATCCCCCCCAACCTCCCCCCTCGTTGTGACAGCAGGCGGGTGTTCCTCTCCCCACACCCACTGCCACATTTGAAAAAAGTGTGGCTTTGTGGGGCTCTGCCTGCACAGCCACATCATTCACAGAAATCTGTGAATAAGAAAAATATTATAATAGTCCCATCTGCCACCACGGCAAACTGCTTGTAGTTCTCAATGACCTGCGAGGACACTGATGAGAACTCTTGTAGTCCACTGACATGTCCCCCAACGTTCAAACAGCCTATACAGAGGTACAGCCAAGAAAGCTTAAGGATATGTCTGCAGGAGCCTGACATTGCACCTGCCATCCACTGATGGCAGGTTCAGTGCTCTGCAGGCTTCTGTGCAAGAAATTGTATTTTTTTTGCCTGCAAAAATATGTGCATTTATTATTTCTTGCAGAAAGTTGAACTTCTCCTTTAAAACCATTCACAATTGTATACTGACCCAGTTTTAATTCTGTGTGAATAAAATCCATTTACTAACAAAATTGCATACACATTGGAAAATATTAACCTTTTCTTGGTCTTGCATCTACCTGTTCCATCAATTCTGTCTAGCTGATTGCCTGCTCATTAAGTGGCGTCCATCAGTCTATAAGTAAATGAGAATAAGTGCAAGTCATTAGGGACCTGGCTGGCTGTTAATTTATTTTTTGCCGAAGGCACAAAAGTGGAACTGTTCTTGGTAAATAAGTTACCAAGAACTTTTTCTGTGTAAAAGGCACTGTACCACAATAAAAAAAAGCTTCATTTTATGCAAACTATTCATCTTAGAACAAATATGCTGAGTGGGTGATCCACTTACCTTTTATGATTACTTATAAGTAAATCTGTGGCTACGTCAAACTTTGTAAACTATCAACACTCAACAGCAATGTAAAGCAGGTGCCTTCAGTTTTATAGTGAGAAGACCTGAAATATGGGGATAAAATCAAGCTCTAAACCACTTCTCCCTCTGTATACTGTATGTATAATTGAGTGCCCTGGGTTTTCTGTTAACATACATAAGGCAAAATGCTCTAAATCTGAGAGATAATCTAGTTCTAGATGACAACGTCTGACATTCCTTCTTTTGCTAAAGTAATCGAACTCTGCTGGAACGTCTTCAAAGTCATTTCCAGGTATGAATAGAGAGGTGTCTAAAAATATGTATTTTACACCTCCTTTTTCATTAACCACTTCAGTACTAGACACTTCCACTCCCTTCTTGCCAAGGCCAATATTCAGCTTTCAGCGCTGTCACATTTTGAATGACAATTACTCAGTCATGCGACACCCAAATACATTTTTTTTTATCATTTTTAAATTCAGATAGAGCTTTATTTTGGTAGTATTTAATCACCATTTGTTTTTTGTTTTTCATTTTTTTGTTATATAAATTAAAAAGTTTTGAAAAAAAAATGTCATTACAGAATTGTGCAAATTAATAATCTTTCTTCATGAATTTAGGCCAAAATGTTCTGCTACATTTCTTTGTTAAAAAATAAACCAAATCGGTGTATATTATTTAGTCTGTGTGAAAGATACAGAGTCTACAAACTATGATGTGTATATATATTTGAAAATTGATCAGTCCTGATGTACTGATGGCCTATCTCAATTCTTGAGGCCCTAAAATGCCAGGACAGTACAAATACCCCCAATATAACCCATTTTTGGAAAGCAGACACCTGGAGGTATTTAGTAAGGGGCATGGTGAATTTATAAAAATAAAATGAAAAATTCACTTTCTTTTTACTTTACTTTTTACTCTATCAGAGCAGCACAGCGTCACCAATCACCATATGACTGGTGTGGTGGTGACAGTATGTAAAAAATATCTATATATATATATATATTTTATTTTTTCGAACTTCTTTATTTTCTATACTGTCACCAGAGCAAGTACAGTGGCACCGTAGTGACACATCTGAAAACATAATTGGGATTTTATTTACAGTAGGATTGCTTATTACAATGATGATCACTGTATATGCAATTATTTTTACTTTGTGAATGGCATCCATTCATGTGCCAATGTGTATTATTGTGATAGCTGTGATTTTCCACAGCTATCACATGATACAGGCTCTCTGCAATTAGCCCTGTACCATATGATGACTGTGATCGTTTACAGAGATCACAATAGTACAGAAGGAATGGTTGTGAATGAAAGCCATTGTGCATAACTGATGTGGGCGCTGTGAATGTTCACAGCGATCACATGGTACCAAGGTCCAACCGGGTACACTGATCTGTGTTCATATCATAGGACATCCACCCGGGATAACAGTGTGCCCACCCAGCCATATTATTATAATAGACCGGACGTTAGGTGGTTAAAAAAAGGGGTGGAGGACAGTGAATATAGGCTGTAGTTACATTTTGTTTTATATTGCTTTTATGACAACAGGTGATGGTTGTTTGGAGAATACACCAGACACAGCACAGTTCAGCAAAGAATACCAGCTGCACCAGAACCTATATGATCCAGAACACAACTATCCAGGAGTAAATAAGTGGGTAAGTGCAACATCCTACAACCCTATTTATTATACCTAACAGAGAAACTTCTAGACAGACCTGTATGGCATTCAAAGCTTTCTGAAGTCCACCTGTGCTTTCAGCCCTTGGCCTAGAAGAGCAAAGGCTATTGTAATCCTTCAAGCGTGCTGCAAATCCTTTTTGAAATTTAGCAAGCCCAAACTTAGAGGCAAATACCATTATTGACTATGGGGGGAAAATGTTGATTATAAATTCTACCCTTTTTAGGGCTATTAGACAAACTACTGTCAAAAAAGTCATTGAAAGCTGGGCACTGCTATGAGGCACATCTATTAATGCAACTTTTTTTTTTTAAGTTCTGTGCAATGGGAAGAGGGTCTTTTCCATGCAGCTTTGAGGGCAACATTGGAAACACATAAAATCTATAAATAACAATTGTTACAATTGTAAATAAATGCAGGATTGTTGGATATGTTGGATTGGTTTGTCAAGGTTTGAAGGATGAAGTGCAAAGGTTGGGGTCACCTCCTAGAATGAAGGTCACCTCCTTCATTCTAGGAGGTTACCCCAACCTTTCCCTTGTTCCTTAATGGATACATCATCTGGTGAACTGTGAAGTGAACCAGGAAATAAGAAATCATTTCTCAGATTGTGCTTGTGGGAATATTTTGTCATGTATGATGGGGCTATGATTAAGCGCTTACAGACCTCCTATGACTTAAAAGTCTAACTGTGAGGCAAGTATATATGAGTGAAAAGCACTAAAACAGTTTTTTTACAGTTGGTTAAAGGGATTGTGTTTGAAACAACATTTTGGAAGGCAGAAGCGTTCACCTGCTGCGTTCAATGATATTTTCACAGTGGACTTTTATGAATATTTTAAACATTTGGGGCACTGATTGGATTGTATATTTTGATTGCATACTTTTCTAATTTATTTTGTTTTTGAGACATAAATTTGATGTGTGATTATTACACATTTGCTGTTTCCACTAATTTAATGCATTGCTTTTTTCACTGTTTGGCACAATTTTAATATTTTCTTTAAATAACATGTTTGGGGGATGCCTTCAGTTTGTATGTGGTGTTGCAGAACAGTACAATTTTCATGGACAGCCTCCGCAACAAGCATGCATTAGCAGCACATATTTGGCTGTGGAATAGTTTTTTTCCTAAACTATTCGCTTTAATTTATTTCTGGCAAAAAAAAAAAAAAAACAGGTTGTCCGGCATGTCCTCCATGTTTCCCACTCTCGTTGGGCACCAGGCGAGGGTCAGACGAGAGGCTTCCCCTCAGTGTGGGTTCTTTGGGCGGGGCAAAACTTCACCCGAAGGTGTGCTCATCAGTGCCCAGGGGCCAGACAGGAGCCGCAGTCATGTGAAGATTCAAACATTAAGGCAGTCTCCCAACTTAGAGATGAGCGACGTGTGCAGTACCCAATATAAGGAGTTTTTAGTTGAGCTTCATCCCATGTCCTACACACTTGTACTGATGTATGTGTTGTATTCGGCAACAGGCTGAGTCGCTGCCCACTTCACCAGTCAGTGTACCTCTGTTACCTCACTCCCAGTAACAGAATGGGGTCCCCCCCGAGCACATAGCGCACGCTCACTTAACTCTTCTCTTTCTATACCAAGTGACCAGGTCATAGATCTCCGTAGCGCTAGTTCACTCCCGGTGACTGACAGGCAGACAGCTAAGAAAGGAGTCAGGACACCGACCCCCTCGTTACCGGAGAAACTATTACTTAGCCAGGTACCTTGGCAACGACTGGTTGCTGTTTCTACTTGCAGATACTCATGAACCTCTGCCATAGTGATGTTACACATACCCCATATTGTGGTTAAGGACCCAAGTTCTTTGATATGCCAAATCCTCACATGGCACCTCTTGAATAACTTCAGACCAGGCTCTGAGCAGTTGAATTAACATTTACTGTAAACTTACCAGAACATGTATATAACATTCCGTTCCTAACTGAATCTAACTGTGGCTGCCCCAGGTTACCTAACCAGGGAAAGTCTCTTAGAGGAAAGTCCATGCTTGGCAGTGCTCTAGCAGAGAAGTCCATGTTTCGGGGTTCTTCCAGCTAATCAGCATTCCAGAGCGGACCATAGGTCCCAGCAATTCTTTAGTGTAGGTTCCCCATGCATTTCCTCCAGTGTTCCCCGGAGCCCCCTTAGGATCCGGACCTCTTCCCTTTTATAGAACAAGGGAGGGAGGCTGGACCAAAGTGAAAGCCTGCGCACACACACACCAGGGGAAAATCTTCAAAACATTAACCCCTTCTGCCTGACTTGGGCAGCCAGTAGGCTAACTGCTTACAGGGGTACATGCTTTATTTTATCAGATGGTCAAAAACCCCATTATGTCCAGCAGACATAAATTGGCCATTAGTTCACCGTTCTCGCTGATGCAAGACTGTACAGCTGCTACCCAATTTTTAACAAATCAAAAGCCTGCAGATAAAACAGCAGTGTAATATTAGCTTGCAGCAGGACATTTTTAATGGGAGGTAATTAGCTAAAATGTACAAGAAAAAAAAAAAGAGTACAGGCAGATGTTTTACTACATAATGTAGGATACTGCAGAGGATACATCAGTGTAAAATTGGCCAGCAGCAGGACAGTTTTAAATGGCAAGGCTAGGCACAAATTTATTAGAGACAAAGAATACAGACTTAAGCCATACGTAGGGAGAATGTCATGGGTAATGATACACATTTTATAAAATATGGAGGGGTCAAACCTCTGCCCCTTCTTCCCTTTCTTAAAATGCAATGGCAAAGTGGTGTCATTTCCAGGCACAAGACTCCTCAGAGACAATCTGTACTTTTATATTGAACATTGATTGCCGTATCAGGTTTCTTAGTAGCACAGCGGGTGAACATAGTCTCTGCCAATAAATGTACTGTGTTCTTTACACTCTCATGGATATCTACACAAATGACAGCAACGTTATGCAGACATGTAAAAAGTTGAATATGGCAGGATTTAACCACTTCAGGTAAAAAGGTTTACCCCCTTTCATGACCAGGTACTTTTTTGCGATAGGGCACTGCATTATTTTAGGTGACAATGCGTCACTGTACCCAAAAAAAGAGCTTTCTTATGGTGGTTTTTGATTACCTCTGTGGTTTTTATTTTTTTGCACTATATACAAAAAAATATGAAAGATAAAAAAAAAAAAAATATTTTCTGCTATAAAACTTTCCCAATATATTTTTTTTTAAATGTATCCAATGTGTCCAATCACAGCGGGAGTGGGTCGCCGGCGACGCGCGCATGCACACCAGACCCAGATCTGTTAGATCACGCACCAGGTACGTGATCTGGGGCAGAGAGGCCACCGCGCCGCAGGAAATCTACAGTGGTCGGTCGCTAAGCGATTCAACAGTGTTGTCTGTTATATGCAGTGTCTGTGCATAAATGGACTCATATGCTAGGCCCAATGCACAAAGCTAACACCAGAATAAAGAGCCTTTTTCTTTTTTTTTTTAAAGTGACATTTATTCTCACATTTGAAAAATACAGTCGCACAGCTATAAATAAAGATCTTTATCTTTGTTTTAAAGCTTTGTGAATTTTGCAAAATAACTGCTCTGAAAAATTAAGCTGCTATCAATTTGCTATTGTTTGTTAGCCCATGACTTTAAAAATCCTGAAGAACAAGGATGCACTCCACTCACGCATCAAAAACCCACTTAGGCCTAAGACGTAACTTTTATTTACAGTGCCTTGAAAATGTATTCCTACCCCTTTAAATTTTTCTTAATTTTGTCACGTTACAACCAAAAACGTAAATGTATTTTTATTGGGATTTTATGTGATAGACCAACAAAAAGTGGCACATAATTGTGAAGTGGAAGGAAAATGAAAAATGTTTTTAAATTTTTTTTTTACAAATAAATATCTGAAAAGTGTGGCGTGTATTTGTATTCAGCCCCCCTGAGTCAATACTTTGTAAAATCACCTTTCACTGCAATTACAGTTGCAAGTCTTTTTTGGGGATGTCTCTACCAGTTTTGCACATCTAGAGAGTGAAATTTCTGCCCATTCTTCCTCTTCGCTCTGTCAGATTGGATGGAAAGCATCTGTGAACAGCAATTTTCAAGTCTTTTCACAGATTCTCAATTGGATTTAGGTCTGGACTTTGACTGGGCCTTTCTAACACATGAATATGCTTTGATCTAAACCATTCTATTGCAGGTCTGGTTTAGGGTTGTTGTCCTACTGGAAGATGAACCTCCGCCCCAGTCTCAAGTCTTTTGCAGACTCTAACAGGTTTTCTTCTAAGATTGCCCTGTATTTAGCTCCATCCATCTTCCCATCAACTCTGACCAGCTTTCCTGTCCCTGCTGAAGAAAAGCATCCCCACAACATGATGCTGCCACCACCATGTTTCACGGTGGGGATGGTGTTCAGGGTGATGTGCAGTATTGGTTTTTCGACACACATAGCGTTTTTTGCTTTTAGACCAAAAAGTTCAATTTTGGTCTCATCTGGCCAACACACCTTCCACATGTTTGCTGTGTCCCCCACATGGCTTCTCGCAAACTGCAAACTGGGCTTCTGGCTTTTTTCTTGCCACTTTTCCATAAAAGATAGATTTGTGGAGTGCACAACTAATAGTTGTCCTGTGGACAGATTCTCCCACCTGAGCTGTGGATCGCTGCAGCTCCTCCAGAGTTACCATGGGCCTCTTGGCTGCTTCTGATTAATGCTCTCCTTTCCCCGTCTGTTAGTTTAGGTGGATGACCATGTCTTGGTAGGTTTGCAGTTGTGCCATACTCTTTCCATTTTCGGATGATAGATTGAACAGTGCTCCGTGAGATGTTCAAAGCTTGGGATATTTTTTTTATTAACCTAACTCTGCTTTAAACTTCTCCAACTTTATCCCTGACCTGTCTGGTGTGTTCCTTGGTCTTCATGATGCTGTTTGTTCACTAAGGTTCTCTAACAAACCTCTGAGGACTTCACAAAACAGCTTTATTTATACTGAGTTTAAATTACATACAGCTGGACTCTATTTACTAATTTGATGACTTTTGAAGGCAATTGATTCCACTAGATTTGAGTTAGGAGTATCAAAGTAAAGGGGGCTGAATACAAATGCACGCCACACTTTTCACATATTTACTTGTAAAACATTTTGAAAACCATTTATCATTTTCCTTCCACTTCACAATTATGTGCCACTTTGTGTTTATCACATAAAATCCCAATAATATACATTTACGTTTTTGGTTGTAACATGACAAAATGTTGAAAATTTCAAGGGGTATGAATACTTTTTCAAGGCACTCTATATCTATATATGTTTTATTTAAAATAAAACATCTCAAAAACTAAAATCAGATTACTGTCAATACTACTTATAGGGAAGTTCAACGACCATATGAAGTTAGTTATGATGTTAGAGATAAAATTGGAGACATAATAAAAGGTTCAGCAAAGCACATGGCATCAAAATAACGTGCTTTGCTGGACACTTTATTATGTGACACTACCCAATTTGTGCACTGACAAACCTTTTTTCTATAACGTGAAACCAATTGGTTTTGGGAGAAAATTTTTCACCTTTTTCGTATTAATTAGGAATTCTTTGCCGTATGCATTTTGTGATAGCTATCTGGGGGTTAAACAATTTTTATAAATTATCTGTGGAAAAAAATACAGGAAAATGCAATTCTTTACATTTTTTTTCATAATGTCTTCCTAAATAAAACCTAAGAAGTAACATATATGCACCCAAATCTGTTACCAAGTTAAAATCCAATCTGTCCCTATAATAATTTACATTATGTTGGTAAAAGCTATAAAAGGTAAAAGGGAAGAAACAAAGACATCTCTATAACAAAGAAAATTATCCTGGACGCAGTGATGGTATAGGAAGGAAAGGACTCTGGGATCTAAGTGGTTGAACATGCATTTTACATTTTAGAAATATTAGATCTAATAAAGCACAAAACGTATCCCCCACATAGTCACGACATAACTTTAAAAGTATATTACAGATTGAAAAAAACGAAATGTCAATGTTCTATTTATTCCTTGTGTGGAGCTTTTTTTTTTCTATCAGTTTCTATGTAGTAATCTTTCTGTCCAGACATGACAGTGAGAATTGCACAGATCTGAATCCCAAAGGAGAAAAATACTTGTATCTTTAAAATGAAAATTGTTTTGAGCCCCTTCTAATGGTCCTAAATTATTGAAAGTATCCCCAGATTTAAACCGAGATCGAGATCAGACACAACATGAGCGATGAGATCAGTGTGACTGTCTCCAGATCATTCTGTCCTCTTGGGTATAATGAGAGAAAATTCTATCATCAAAACACTCTGTCAATTAATATCTGAAATCCATTTGCCTGGTAAAATACTGCCATTAAACTATTTAAACATACATCGGTTGTATATTGTTTCTATTAGCTATCAAAGACATGGGCTGGTCCCTTGTCCTTTCCTAATCAGAATCACGCAGTATATTTAATAAAATGGAAAAGCACTTGTGGTCTCTGGAAGTTTAGAAGCCATATTGCTGAGAAGTAGGAAAACTGTCCTTTATGCTACGTGCATGTAATTTAAAGGTTGCCACAGAACTTCCTCATGTAGCACCTTCCCCTCTTCTCTCTCCGTGCGACTCGCACTGTCTCTTGTCTAGGGGTATCTGATGGGGGAGAGAGAGAGAGCGGGTGGGCTACGCCTAGCTTCCACCACGTGGGAATACCTGTGGTATCAGTAATGTCTTGTTTACCTTCGGGTCTGTGCTGTGCACCCGGATCCTCCCTCCAAGAGTCACCGTGAACTTCGTCCACCAGGAAGTGAGCCTCACACCATTAAAGTCCAACACTCCTTTATTAGAACACACCATACAGGGACTTCCTTGATAGATAGAACAGAAAAGGAGGTGTGAGTGTGAATAGGCCCAGACACAAATTCGGTCCTCCACTCTCCTCCTGGAGAGTGGGCTATGGTCTCCGCACGAGGTGAAGGGGATCCTTCTGGACGGTCTCCGACAAGAGACTCACCCGTCACCGGCAGTCTGCTGCACCGGGTCTTCGAATGAGGAGCTCTCCCCGGTCCATTGCGTCTTACTCAGATTCAGGCCTCCATCCCGAAGTGCCTTAGGACCCTTCCCTCGCGGAACTCGGTGTTGGGCACTGAGCTCCGGACCTTCTTGTAAGTACCTCACCCCAGGACTGAAGGTGCCTGAGGTGGAACACGATCTCCGTTGGTCCCCTAGGCCGAGGCCTCCTAGGGGACGAGCACGAACCCAAGTCCGCAAGCTGAAGGTGCTTGGGACGAAGACCCCGTGACCAAGATGGCCGTCCCCCTTTATACCCTCCCCCAGCAAGCACGGCAGGTTCCCCGCCCCACCATACCGCTGCCGAGAGAGGACAAAAAGGGCCTCGGCACACAGTGATATTCGTCCCTCCGGTCACAGTGACAGCGCCACCTCGTGGACCACAGGGAACATAGCACTGATGTCACAGCCAGATTCAAAAAATGCACCCGGGAAATTAAGTACCCGCTACACTAGCATTGCTTCAGTATCAATGTAGAGGGAGTGCACGGTGGTAAGTTGGCAGACTACTGTCTGCCAATAACAATAAGCATGATAGAGTTATGTGGGGGGGGGGGAGAGGGGGCAAAGCCCAAGGCACAGATCAGTCCTGAAGGTGCCCAATTTATGGACCTGGGGCCACAGTACATGGAGTGCACATGGAGGGGAACTTACCAGTTCACTATGAAGCAAACCTTTTTTACCAACTTATTCATTTGTAATATGCCCTTTGCCTGCGTGGGTTTCCTCCGGGTACTCCGGTTTCCTCCCACACTCCAAAGACATGCTGGTAGGTTAATTGGCTTCTGTCCAAATTAGCCCTAGTATATGAATGTGAGTTAGGGACCTTAGATTGTAAGCTCCTTGAGGGTAGGGACCGATGTGCATGTACAATGTATATGTAAAAGCGCTGCGTAAATTGACGGCGCTATCTAAGTACCTTAAATAATAATGATAAATAATTACTGATGTTGTGGGTGCATTATTGCCCATAATAATGTAATTTGCATATTACATAATTATATTTTTGATAGTGCGTTTGTTCTAGTCCATTTGAAATGTTTGAATAATGACGGAGTGTGGCAAGGGCATGTCACACTGAAGGGTCCCCCTCTTTCATATTGCAATAAGATGTGATGTACGCTTCAATCCGCTAAGGCATCTCACACTGTCTAGTGCTGGGGTGTCCAAACTTTTTTCTTAGAGGGCCAGATTTGATTAAGTGAACATGTGTGAGGGCCAACATTCTTTGAACCATTAAAATTAAATGCAAATTCACTAATACACTGCCCAACAAGAATTCTCTTGCCTTTGTGGCTGTGTGTGGTGAAGAGTCTAAGGATGAGCTTTAAGGATGCAGCCTCACCATTGCCACGAACGCAGCCTCTGAATGCAGCCTCACCATTGCCATCAGTGCAGCCTGAACAATGCCCATCTGCAGCCTCAGAGGTGACAGGGAGGGGGGCGGGACGAGCGCCAACAGATTACATA
The DNA here is from genome assembly GCA_029206835.1 of Rana muscosa. Taxonomy (NCBI): domain Eukaryota; kingdom Metazoa; phylum Chordata; class Amphibia; order Anura; family Ranidae; genus Rana; species Rana muscosa. The sequence continues at coordinate 131,531,179 of CM055126.1, forward strand.
CAGGAGAATCTCCTGTTTACTCTGTGGCCTCTTTAATACAAAGTCCCGCCTCCTATGATAGACAGAACAGTCGTCCAATTCCAGCCCAGGAGACGGTACTTCCTTTTACAGAATCCACAGAGTAAACAGGAGATTCTCCTGTTTGTAATCTGACAGCACTTATCCTGCCCCTTCCCTATCCCCTCCAAAGCTGTCAGAATGATAAACATGGTATATATCTTTTTTGTGCCCCCCCCCCCCCCAACGAATCCCCGAGCTTGAGGGACTAATGCTCATATATGTACAGTGTGTGTGTATGTGTGTGTGTGTATATATGTATGTATGTATATATATATATATATATATATATAATTGCCCTATTCACCACTGATAAATTGTTAAGGGAATTAATATAAAATACTGCGCTATACACATAAGTAAACAATAGCAGCCAGCACTGCAATCTTAACAAAAATTGCGTGAATGAATAAAGTGTAAACAGTGCAGTGCTAGAAATCAAATGTTGAATATTGACATGTCAACATACCATAGTATACAAAATAAATTGTGATTAGCATATTCAAAAAACTAACACCATCATTTAATTGATAGTATCTCTAAATAAAGTGCACTGTGCAAATAGTAAATCCACATTAGTTGTAAAGTCCCCTTGGTGACTAAAACATTAATTTATTTATATATGTTGATGGGAAGGAATCCAGGAGTGTAGGACTGAAGGAGTCACTGCTGTGTGTGCATCCACCACCCAGGGGAGAACATTAAATATGCTTACCAGAAGGTAGCATCAATCGGGCATATGATATCAAAGCTCTGGATAGCGAGTGGTGCAATTCCTCCTCCTCAGCTGAACCACTTTTGGCAACCTCAACCCCGGCATGTGGGAATATGGATCAGGATTGTAATGTCGAAGATAGTGAAAACCTCCTTCTACCACAAAACCGTTTGGTAAGTTTAAGGTTAACAGCATCCATAAAAAACAACAAAAATCCTCCACATATTGGAAAACCGTATGGTTATGGGTTTATTTAGAATAATAGGCTTTACATAGATTCCAAGATGTATTGCATCAAGTAAAAAATCTCCCCTGTGATCACAAAAGCATAAAATTCAAAAAGGCGCAATGGCATGGAAAGGACCCAGCCGACGTGTTTCGTCTACAAAGACTTCCACTGATCCATATTCTCACATGCCGGGTCGAGGTTGCCTGAAGTGGCTCAACTGAGGAGGAGGAATTGCACCACTCGCTGTCCAGAGCTTTCATATCATATGCCTGATTGCTGCTACCTTCTGGTAATCTTATTTAATCTTCTCCCCTGGGTGGTAGATGCACACACAGCGGTGACTGCTTTAGTCCTACACTCCTGGATTCCTTCCCATCAATATATGTAAATGGCTTAATGTTTTAATCATCAAGGGGACAATACAACTTATATTGATTTACTATTTGCACTTTATTTAGAGATACTATCAATTAAATGATGGTGTTAGTTTTTTGAATATGCTAATCACAATTTATTTTGTATACCACGGTATGTTATGTCAATACTCAACATTTGATTTCTAGCACTGCACCGTTTCCAGTTCAATGATAAACTTTTAGCAGCTTCAATAAGGCTGGAACACTCTGGGCTGCTAAAGTTTCTCACTTGCAGAAAGAAAACTTCTGTAAAAAAAGCATTGTGGATCTATCTGAAATGTGATATGAGAATTGGGAAAACAGTGGGATTGATTATCAATCCCATGGCTACACACATAAAAAAAGTAAATTAGCTTTTTTTTAATCTACTTTCTTTTTTCTACTTTTTTTTTTCCTTTACTTTCTGAAGATGGTTAGTGAGCACCATCACCAAAAGAGAATTCCCATGAAACTAATTAGAAATCATGTCTTATTATACAGTAGTGGGGCTTCCAGATCAGAAGGTAATTGGTTAATATGTTGTTTTTATATTTGGCAATGCAGTTTTATCTGCTATGCAGGTGATGCAGCTGTAGGTTAAATAGTGTATATTATACAATTCAATTTTGCACACAATTTTAAAGGGGTTTTTCTTGTTATAATTGTTTCCGGGTCTTCCTTTTACCAAAGTAACGCATTGGGGTTTTCATTTAATCTTCCAGTGTTTGCATTATTCAGTAGTGTAACAAGCAGTACCATTACATGGATCTCTGCATAACATTACAGATAAACGATTTACCTTTGTAATGTAATATGTTGACTTAATAAGTCATACAAGTGGTGGCCTAGGGTGGTAGGACTGCCAGGGGTGGCACACCGTTATCCACACATCACGTGAATGAAGGTCAGCACCATATTCCTATGTATTAAAATTGGTCCAGATAACCACCAACGCCATCCAGCTTGGGCTTTATTTTTGCAGTTTGTGCATTTTTGTTGATGGAATAGTGTACTGTGTACATAACAAGAGATCTGCTAGCAGATTGCTACAGTAGCAGAGTAGGGTGGCAATATGCCCCAATGCCCTAGGTGTCTATTCCAAATTGTATTGCCAGAGTAAGCTTTGTGGGTAAGGCATTTGATCTTGTTAATGTGATACGAAGTCTAACTAGTCCACTGGGGTAAGATGGGGTGGCATAAGATAGTTGGCCTAGGGGGGCAGGAAATATAAATTCTGTCCTGTCTGTTTACTGTCTAGCACAGTGTTCTTGTCATTCAGATTGTGTAATAAATTATATTACTTAGATTTTTGTTCTGAAAATTGTTATCTAATTTATTAATAGTTGCAATACTTCTTCCTGTTGAAATTGTGAGCTGTTCCTGGAAGCTGGTAAACCATGCTTAATTGTTTGACAGTAAGCTTGACATTTCTAAATCTTTTTAAAATTACAGACACATCTAACCGGTGACTCAGTGCTCTTTTCACCTTAATAGCCCAAATAACATCTACAGTCTCATGAACTTTTGGTTGCATTCATTTCCTCTTATTTAGCGCTGGCATTTTGTATTCAAATTAATCACAGGCAACATAATAACAGTTCAGTAATAAAATAACACTAGAATTTACTATCGGATGCTATTTGGTCTGCCACCTTTGCCAGTCACGCTATTTTTCCTAAATTCTTCTTTATGAACAACAAATGAAAACTAAACATGGTAATTGCTTTCCTTCACTGGTATGAATGGAGAAGTCAAGGGGAAGAGAAATCAGAATGGGCAGAACGGTACCTGGGAGGATGGTATGACATTTTTGGATGGGATTATTCTTTGTATTATTGAATTGAATTCTTTGTGTGTTTAGCCATGTACAATTCAATAATGTGCTATTTTTACTTGTTATACAGAATAAGAAGTTATTGTTGGAGAAGATTAAAGGGACATCCCAGAGGAAGAAGAGGGTAACACTATTTACACTTCTTTCTGTAACTGAGCAAAATGTGCATAATGTTGTTCTATGTAACCATGTTCTACAAACTACCTATTGCAATTAAAGTAGAAGGAAAGGCTAAAATAAATCCTTGTTGCCTCCCTACTGCTTTTATATTTGCTGCATACAGTTAACAAGAATTCTCAGTGAAAATACCTTTTTTTTTTTTTTTTAATCTGTTTTCAACCCCTTCCTTACCGGGCCATAATAATATGACGCCGGCAGGAACCCTCCCTCCCTCCGTCTTTTCTTCCCGGCCGTCTAGGGGGCACGCTCGTAACCCGGTGCGCATGCCCGGTGGCCGCGATGGCCGCCGGGCACCCGCGATCATGGCAGGATTGTGGATCTGTGTGTGTAAACACACAGAGCCACCTCCTGTCAGAGATGAGGAGACCGTTGTGTCTCCTCCCCTTGTGAGTCCCCTCCCCCTACAGTTAGAATCACTCAATAGGGAACATATTAACCCCTTCAGCGCCCCCTAGTGTTAACCCCTTCCCTGCCAGTCACATTTACACAGAAATCAGTGCAGTTTTATAGCACTAATCGCTGTATAAATGTGAATGGTCCCAAAAACGTGTCAAAAGTGTCCGATATGTCCGCCGCAATGTCAAAAATCGCAGATCGCCGCCATTACTAGTAAAAAAAAATAAAAAAATATGCCATAAATCTATTCCCTATTTTGTAGACGCTATAACTTTTGCGCAAACCAATCAATATAGGCTTATTGCGATTTTTATTTTATTTTTTTTACCAAAAATATGTAGAAGAATACATATCGGTCTAAACTGAGGAAAAAAATTGTTTTAAAAAAATTGTGATATTTATTAAATCAAAAAGTAAAAATTATTGTGTTTTTTTCAAAATTGTCGCTCTTCTTTTGTTTATAGCGCAAAAAATAAGAACCGCAGAGATGATCAAATACCAACAAATGAAAGCTCTATTTGTGGGGGAAAAAACATAAAGATTTCATTTGGGTACAGTGTAGCATGACCGCTCAATTGTCATTCAAAGTGCAACAGCGCTGAAAACTAAAAATTGGTGTGGGCAGGAAGGGGGTGAAAATGCCCTGTATGGAAGTGGTTACGCATTATATGACCACAAAGCTTCAGCGAGGGTCTCAGTCTGGCAGCTGGTGGGCTTTAATGCTTTCAGGTCAGACAATGTCCTAAGCCTTGTACACGCTACTGTGCAATGTTAGTACAGAGATCTCCCCTCTATGCCCGCCTCCCCCCCCCCCCGCCAGAACACACTGGTCAGCACTCGCAGCCATTGGCTGCAAGCACTGATCATATACCAATCGGCTGCTGGTTTTCCAGCATGCCCATTTGACAGAGGCTGGACAGGCTGCTGTACACACTGGCCAAATGTCGACCGGTTTTTGTTCAACTAGCAAATATTCAGCCAGTGAGTACCAGCCTTTAGAGCTGTGACATTGTCCCAGCAGCATCCATTTTTTTTAAGGATTCAGCATCGTTGTTGCCCCTAGACACACCTATTGGAGCTCTGCAGTCACTTGGCTCCTTGGGAACATGTCAAAGGGTATTTTAATTGAAATTTCCTACAGACTGTATGCTACAAATATATAAGAGCAGTGGGGAAGCAACATTTAAAACATGAGTTACTTTAACCTTGCCTTCTGCTTTAAATATTTTATGTTTTCACTAATAGATATTTTTTTTCATTTTAAAGCTGAATAAATCCCAGTCTTTATCCGCTTGATGACCGCCGCACGAGTATTTATGTAGACAGAATGGCACGGCTGGGCAAATGGACGTGTATATATACATCCCCTTTAATTTGCCGGCCGTGTGGCCACGCGTGCGCGCCGGCGGCGGCGCGCTAACGACCCTGTCGCAAGCTCCAGGACCGTGCCCGCGGGACCCGCGGACTCTATGTCCGCCGGTGTCCCGCAATCGGGTCACAGAGCTGAAGAACGGGGAGATGTTAGTGTAAATCTAACATCTCTCCGTTCTTCCTATTGACATGTCACTGATCGTCTGTTCCCTGTCATCGGGAACAGCGATCAGTGACATGTCACGGCAAGCCACACCCCTAACAGTTAGAAGCACTCCCTAGGTCACACTTAACCCTTTCAGCGCCCCCTACAGGTTAACCCCCTCACTGCCAGTGTAATTTTTACAGTAATCAGTGCATTTTTATAGCACTGATCGCTGTAAAAATGACAATGGTCCTGAAATGGTGTCAAAAGTGTCTGATGTTTCCGCCATAATGTTGCAGTCATGATAAAAATCGCTGATCGCCGCCATTACTAGCAAAAAAAAAAAAATTATAATAAAAATGCCATAAAACTATCCCCTATTTTGTAGACGCTATAACTTTTGCGCAAACCAATCAATAAACGCTTATTGCGATTTTTTTTTATACCAAAAATATGTAGAAGAATACGTATCAGCCTAAACTGAGGAAAAAAAAAATTTTTATATATTTTTTGGGGATATTTATTATAACAAAAAGTTAAAAATATTGAATTTTTTCCTAAATTGTCACTCTATTTTTGTTTAAAGCGCAGAGGTGATCAAATACCACCAAAAGAAAGCTCTATTTGTGGGGAAAAAAGGATGTAAATTTTGTTTGGGAGCCACATCGCACGACCGCGCAATTGTCAGTTAAAGTGATGCAGTGCCGAATTGCAAAAGTGGCCCGGTCTTTGGCCGGCCAAATAATCCGGGGCTGAAGTGGTTAAAAAAAAAAAGTTAAAAGTGGCCCCCAGGAGCTTTATGCCATAATTTGCTAGAATGCATAGCATATTGGAACATTGTGGCAGACTTACTTTTCAAATGATCCCTTCCAGCACAGCTCTGTCGGTCCTTTTGGCTGTCATGGGTGCTTCCACCTTTTTCTGGTCTTCCTTCCAGTTTCAGATTCTTTAGCCGCTTGACTGGCCTGGCCATGATGATCACTGACCTGGCCATGATGTCATTCTCTCGCATGCGCACGGGAATCGCATAACTATGAAACGGAGCAGTGTCGTAAACCTACACTGAGCTGCGCATGCATGGCACATTGTACATTAATGCTGTTGGTCAGCGAGAAGCACTTATTACAGAAGAAAAAAATAGGGTCTCTTCCGTGATAAAAATCCACCTTGTCTGTTTGACCACTGTTACTGGAACAGAAAGGTACGAGGAACCAAAAATTTACTGTTGTCACGAGAACAGGAAGTAATACCGCATACACACAACCGTTTTTCTCGACATTAAAAATGCCATTATTTAAATTGGGCATTAAAAACGATTGTGTGTATGCTCCAGAGCATTTTTAACGACGTGAAAAATGGCCTAAAAAAATGAAAACCTGCTCTATTTTTTCACGTCATTTTTCACGTCGTTTTTTTTTAACGACGTGAAAAACGGTAGTGTGTATGCTTTTACGAGGGGAAAAAACCGCGCATGCTCAGAATCAAGTATGAGACGAGAGCGCTCGTTCTGGTAAAACTAGCGTTCGTAATGGTGATAGCACATTCGTCACGTTGTAACGGACTGAAAAGCACGAGGCTGAAAAGCGCGAATCGTCGCTCAACAAACTTTACTAACATGAAGGGTGGCGCCATCCAAATGGAACTTCCCCTTTATAGTGCCGTCGTACGTGTTGTATGTCACTGCGCTTTGCTCGAGCGTTTTTTTTTAATGAACGTGTGTATGCAAGACAGGCTTGAGAGGAAACAAGAAAATTCACGTCGAGAAAAACGTAGTTTTTAAAAATGACATTAAAAACAATCGTGTGTATAAGTGTTTATCATCCAATGAGGACACCTGTTTTTGTGACAGATATTTATGAGGGGAACACCCCTCGGTTTGTACAGACTTCTTCTTACTCTCTGTTGAATGTCTGGGACAGGAAGCAAAGAGAAAGCTTGCCAATGGGACATAGGTGGAAAAAATCAACCTAATATAAGTTTTAAGTTTCCCTATTCTATGCAAAACAAAATATTTTTTTTTTGCCTATGCATACACTGTAAGCGTAAAATTAAGTAAATTATCGTGGAGCATTAACATGATGTTAAGATCATTGATGCTTTTTTAAATGCTGTCAGCTGGATGGAATGTGACGCAGTGTAAACTATCCTATAATTTGTGTCTTTTGCAGTCACAGTATATTCTATATTTACCAGGGGCAGAAATGCAGAGCAAATTTAAGATGTATCTGTTCGCACTTGGTGAATAATCTAATTAGCTAGGTACGTTAGGAATTCAACATTGACATAGAAAAGCTATTATTGAATACCATTCGCTTACAAACCAATGGGGTTTGTTTACTAAAGCTGGAGAGTCTCAATTCTGCAGAGAAACCAATCAGCTTCTAAGCTCAGCTTGTTCAATTAAGCTTTGGCAATACAACCTGGAAGCTGATTGGTTTCTCTGCAGAAGTGAGACAGATTTCTTTCTCGTACATCACGGGACACAGAGCGACATAGTCATTACTATGTGGGTTATATAGATACCTTCAGGTGCTGGCACTGGCAACTTCCAAAACTGGAAGTACCCTCCCCTATATAAGCCCCTCCCATCCGGGAGTACCTCAGTTTTTTGCCAGTGTCTAAGGTGTTGGCCAAAGGTTAACATGTTTTTTCATCTGGGCTTGTGTACAGGTTCTTTTGGGCCTCAGCAAGCTAATCCGGATCCGACCAAAAAAGCTTCATAGCTAAACGGTCGGTACCCGGGCCTTGCAGAGAAGAGCGAGGTTTTGCCTGTAATGCCTCTCTTAGGAGGGCTGGACCCTGGGATCCAGAGCTCTGGTCATACCCACGACCAAGATGTTGTCTGTGCAGGGTGCTATACAGGTCCAGGGGAGTGGAATCCTTGGGAACCCGGTCCCTGAAGGTCTACGTACAATGCCTGCCGTGATAGGTGAAGTTTGGGCTCCTGTGGACCAAACAGAGTCCTGCGGCGGGGAAAAGGTAAGTGGGGGCCCCTCAGGAACTTGGTTCTATTGAGGGGACCCCCAAGCCTAATTTGTCTTTCTGCCTGTTACCTAACGGTATTCCCGCTAAATATCTGTGCATGCCTGAAACTGCTAGAAAATGTAATTTTTTTAATAGTGGTCAAGAAAAAAAAAAAAAAATGACAAACCGCGGTACCTGTGTTAAACCACTAGAGGCCGCTGTGGAACGTCGTTTTTTTCTATGGACTGTTTCCTTTGAGGTCAAGTCCAGGCAGATGGTGAGTTCTCTTTAGGGAAACTGCTCCCTCTGTCATGTTGCAAATGCTCGTCCATCCCCGGGCCCTGCTGAAAACAGGGACCCTGGCTCCTCTCCCTAATCTTCTTCAGAAAGAAGCGCCGAAGGCGCACGTGCCCGCGCCTCTATATATAGAGGTGAGCCTGAAAAGGGGGCGGAGCTTGGGCGGATGACGCTCTGTGCACGCCGCAGCGCTTCTGCGCATGTGCGGGCGTCCCAGCATGTCAAAAGGCACAATTTTTTGTTGTGAGCTGGCTATGGAGTGCAGAGACTGAGCTGGTAACATTTAAAAAAGGCATACAGCAGGCGGTTGATGCAGGCATCCCCATAGAAAGGCACATTAGTAGACACCAACTGTTTATATAGCAGCAATTGTGCTAGACTATTTTCAGTAAGTGGTGTATTACGGCTGGAATACCTCAGCTTTGGGCTTAGGAATATGCCGTCCAAAGTCTCCGGGACTAAGACTCCCAGGAAGCAAAGGGGGTCTCCGTCAGGCTTTGAGGATCTTGGGCATGCTTTGGCTGCACCAGTCTCCCCTGAAAAATCAGAGGTTGGTGCCCGTAGAGAACCCTCAGGAGTACCTGGTACTGTGGCTGTCCTCAGTTCACCTGCTCCTGTGTATGTAACAGAGGAGGTTTTTTCCTCAGCTCTGGGAGGACTGGAAGAGAGATTGACAACATTGATCGCTGCTTCCCTGTCAGAGGGAAAGCGCGCCCGATCTCCGTCTCCTCCCTCAGAGTACCTGTTAGCGGAGCAACAGTCCCATGCAGGGATCGACCTACCTGAAGGGGATCAGGATGAGGTTGATTCTGTTCTAGAGGAATCAACAGTGGAAGAGCCATTTTCAGCATCACATGCTGAAAGATTATGGGTTCAGTCCCTGACTGATATGGTCCGATCAGCATTTAAAATGCCCCTTGCGGAACCATCAACCACTTCTGTCTCCTCGTTGGGGTCGCTAAAAGCTCCCCAGACTGTTTGTTCCTTTCCAATCCATCCTTTACTGGAAGGACTCATTTACCAGGATTGGGAACATCCTGATAAAATATTTACTCCCCCTAAGAGATTTCCGGTGGTCTATCCCATGGAGGATAAGTTCATCCGAAAATGGAAGGTGCCTACAGTGGACGCAGCCATCTCTTGTGTGAACAAATCACTGACATGTCCAGTAGATAATGTTCAAATGTTCAAGGACCCAATAGATAAAAAATTGGAGTCCTTATTAAAATCTGCTTTTACTACAGCAAGCTTGGTGACACAACCAGCAGTAGCAGCTATTGGGGTCTGCCAAGCGGTGAAGGATCAGTTAAAACAGGTCTTAAGGGACTTGTCGGATCAGCAGGCCCTTGCCCTAGCTGATCTGCCTAGAGCCTTATGCTTTGCGGTTGACGCCATCAAGGATTCAATCCATCAGGCCTTACGCTGTCGGTAGTACATATGCGTAGGCTTCTATGGCTCAAGAACTGGTCTGCTGAAGCTCCCTGTAAAAGATTGCTGGTTGGCTTCCCATTTCATGGTGAACGCTTATTCGGGGAAGACCTGGACAAATATATCCAGAAAATTTCCAGCGGTAAAAGTACACTCTTGCCGGTTAAAAAGAGATTTAGAGGTCCCTCTTTTAAGAGGCCTGCCTCTCCAGTCCCTGGGACATCTGCTGTGAAGCAGTTCCGACGGCCTCCTCGGTCAAATCCCGGGGGTAAGAATCAGGGACAATCACAGGGTAACAAAAAACCCTGGGTCAGGAGAGGTACAAAACCTCTCCCCAAGTCAAATTTATGAAGGGTTGCCCCCACTCAATCGGGTGGGGGGAAGACTTCAGTTGTTCGCAGAGACCTGGCGGGACACGATCAGAGACAGATGGGTGCTCTCCGCAGTAAGTCTGGGATACAAGCTGGAGTTAAAAGACTCTCCTCCTTCCCATTTTATGTGGTCAAACGTGCCAAGAGATCCCCGGAAGAGAGGATCCCTCCTGTCGGCACTAGAACAACTATTGCTCCAAGGAGTAATTATGGAGGTTCCCCTGGAAGAATGCGGGTTCGGGTTTTACTCAAACCTCTTTACAGTCCCGAAGCCAAATGGGGACATAAGGCCCATATTAAATCTAAAAGGGCTAAACAAATTCCTACATATCAGGACTTTCCGGGTGGAGTTGATCCGATCAGTGGCCACTGCCCTACAAGGGGAGGAATGGTTAGCCTCGATCGACATCAAAGATGCTTATTTGCACATTCCCATCTTTCCAGTCCACCAAAAATGTCTACGCTTTGCAGTAGAAGGGCGCCATTTTCAGTTCAGAGCCTTACCCTTCGGTCTGGCCACAGCACCACGAGTGTTCACAAAAATTCTGGCCCCTCTATTGGCCAATCTAAGAACACGAGGTGTGACGATAATGGCATATCTAGACGACTTGTAGCTGATGGACCACTCAGTGGAAAAACTAGAAATGGTTGTTCACGAGACAATCAAGTATCTGGAATCTCACGGTTGGATCATCAACCGAGACAAGTCAGCCCTAAAACCAGTCAAAAGTCTGGAATACTTGGGGCTAAGGCTGGATTCAGACCAGAGGAAGATTTTCTTGCCTCAAGAAAAAGTGTCTTCTCTGAGAGATTTGATCCACCTGGTGGGTACAAAAAGACAGCCGTCCATATGCCTGTGCATGAGTCTGCTGGGAAAAATGGTGGCATCATTCGAAGCGGTGCCCTACAGTCAATTCCATTCAAGGAATTTGCAAAGGGCCATACTGTCAGCCTGGAACAAAAAAGTTCAGGCCCTAGACTTACCAATGTCCTTGTCCCCTTCCGTACGCAAAAGCCTCCGTTGGTGGTTGGTTCCCCAGAATCTGAAAAAAGGAAAATCCTTCAGTCCGATTTCTTGGAAGGTGGTCACTACAAATGCCAGCCTTAGAGGCTGGGGGGCAGTACTGGAGCAATGGTCTCTCCAGGGCAGATGGTCAGATGCAGAGAAGGCCCTGCCCATCAATCTCTTAGAGATACGCGCAGCCCGGTATGCCCTAGTAGCATGGACATCCAAACTCCAAGGGTCCCCTGTCAGAATTCAATCAGACAATGCCACGGCAGTGGCATATATCAATCATCAGGGGGGCACCAGGAGTCGTGCAGCCCAGAGGGAAGTAAATCGCATCCTGAAATGGGCAGAAAGATATGTCCCAGCCATATCCGCGGTCTTCATTCCAGGGGTGGAGAATTGGAAGGGGGACTTTCTAAGTCGCCAACAATTATGCCCAGGGAATGGTCCCTTCACCCCGAGGTTTTCCGGGCAATATGTCAGCGGTGGGGAGCACCGGATGTAGATCTGCTAGCATCCAGATTCAACGCAAAGGTGGACAGATTTGTCTCTCGGACAAGGGATCCCCTAGCTTGTGGCTCGGATGCTCTAGTGTTCCCTTGGGATCAGCTCAAGCTGATATATGCATTTCCACCGCCACAATTGTTGCCTCGATTACTCCACAGAATCAGGGTAGAAAAGAAACCAGTGATTCTGGTGGCTCCAGCGTGGCCCCGAAGAGCATGGTACGCGGAGATTGTAAAAATGTCTGTGGGGAGTCCTTGGACCCTTCCACATCGTCCGGACCTGCTTTCACAAGGACCGATATACCACCCTTCCTTACTAGCCCTAGGTTTGACGGCCTGGCTATTGAAGCCCACATTCTAAAAAAGAGAGGTCTCTCTAATCCTGTGATATCTACCATGATCAATGCCAGGAAGCCGGTATCCAGGCAGATTTACTATAGAATCTGGAAGGCGTACATCGCATGGTGTGAGGCCAAGAAATGGCATCCATGTAAGTACGTAATAGGTAGGATTCTGGACTTCCTACAGTGGGCTGTAGATAGGAAGTTTGACTTGAGTACTATCAAGGGTCAGATTTCGGCCTTGTCAATATTTTTTCAAAGGCCCCTGGCTTCGCATTCACTAGTCAAAACTTTTACACAAGGAGTGATGCGTATTAGCCCTCCGGTTAAAATTCCCATATGTCCATGGGACCTAAACCTGGTTCTATCGGTTCTACAGAAACAACCATTTGAACCATTACAGCACATTTCCTTGGTTCTTCTCACCAGGAAATAGATTTTTTTAGTAGCCATATGTTCGGCTAAAAGAGTGTCGGAATTGGCCGCTATGTCCTGTAAGGAGCCATATCTGGTTATCCATAAGGACAGATTAGTGTTACGTCCTCATCCAGACTTTCTTCCCAAGGTGGTATTGAGGTTTCATTTGAACCAAGATGTGGTTCTTCCTTCCTTTTTCCCCAAACCTAGCTCGGTAGAGGAAAAGTTATTACATTCTTTGGATGTAGTAAGAGCAGTTAAAGCTTATCTAAAAGCCACTGCTCAGATTCGTAGAATGGATACTTTGTTTATTCTGCCGGAAGGCCCCAGAAAGGGTCAGGCAGCGTCAAAATCTACTTTAGCCAAGTGGATTCGACAGGTCATAATACAAGCCTATGGCTTGAGAAGGAGACCGCCTCCGTTCAAAGTTAGGGCGCACTCCACGAGAGCAGTTAGAACTTCATGGGCAGTGCATCACCAGGCCTCCCTGGCTCAAATCTGTAAGGCTGCAACATGGTCTTCAGTACACACGTTAACTAGGTTTTACCAGGTGGACGTTAGAAGTCAGGAGGATGTCGCCTTTGGGCGCAGTGTGTTGCAGGCCGCAAAAGATCCTCATGTCTGATAGCGCCCAGCTTATGTATGGTGTATCCCCCCCCCTCATTTGGCATTGCTTTGGGACGTCCCACATAGTAATGACTATGTCGCTCTGTGTCCCGTGATGTACGAGAAAGAAAATAGGATTTTTATAACAGCTTACCTGTAAAATCCTTTTCTTGGAGTACATCACGGGACACAGAGCTCCCACCCCTCTTTTGGGGACACTTATTGCTTTGCTACAAAACTGAGGTACTCCCGGATGGGAGGGGCTTATATAGGGGAGGGTACTTCCGGTTTTGGAAGTTGCCAGTGCCAGCACCTGAAGGTATCTATATAACCCACATAGTAATGACTATGTCGCTCTGTGTCCCGTGATGTACTCCAAGAAAAGGATTTTACAGGTAAGCTGTTATAAAAATCCTATTTTTTGCACTCTCCAGCTTTAGGCTCCATGCACACTGGAGCTCAAAAACTCATTTTTTTCGTTTTTTTTTTTTTTCAAAAAGCCCATAAACTCCACTCTATGTTATCCTATGTGTCCATGCAGACATGGACTTTTTTGGACGTTTATCAGCAGTGGAGTTTATGGGCTGTTTTCTGTAGAGCAGTCCTAGAAACGCCAGATGCCGGTAAAAGGTGTTAAACGAGGGTTAACGCTGTAAAAAGAGAGTTAAGCCTTGTTAGGCATTTCTCTGGCTCTATTCAAAATCAATGGTTCCCTATGGGAGCCCATTGATTTGAATAGAAGTCACACCTTGCGGTGCGACTTGTGTGCTGAGGATGAAGGGGAACCCTGCCAAAAAATGAAAAAAAAAATTGGTGGGGGGTTCCCCCTCAGGCGATACCAGGCCCTTCGGTCTGGTATGGATTTTAAGGGGAACCCCCTACGTCGAAAAAACGGGGGGTCCCCCCAAAATCCATACCAGACCCTTATCCGAGCACGCAGCCCGGTCGGTCAGGAAAGGAGGTGGGGATGAGTGAGCGTCCCCCCCTCCTGAACCATACCAGGCCGCATGCCCTCTACATGGGGGTAGGTTCTTTGGGGCAGGGGGGCTCTGTGCCCCCCCAAAGCACCTTGTCCCCATGTTGATGAGGACAAGGGCCTCTTCCCGACAACCCTGGCCATTGGTTGTCGGGGTCTGCGGGCGGGGAGCTTATCAGAATCTGGGAGCCCCCTTTAATAAGGGGGCTCCAGATCCCGGCACCCCACCCTATGTGAATGAGTATGGGGTACATCGTACCCCTACCCATTCACCTGGGGAAAAATGTGTCAAAAATAAAACACACTACAAAGGTTTTTAAAATAATTTATTAGAAAGCTCCGGGGGTCTCTTCCGACTTCTCCGCGCTCTCCGGCCTCTTCTCCCGCTCCGGCCTCTTCTCTCCAATAAGCCCCCCGCCCACAGAGCCCGACAACCAACAGCCAGGGTTTTCGGGAAGAGGCCCTTGTCCTCATCAACATGGGGACAAGGTGCTTTGGGGTGGGGGTGCAGGGCCGCCCCCCTGCCCCAAACCACCTACCCCCATGTTGAGGGCATGCGGCCTGGTACGGTTCAGGGCCTGGTATCGAAGGGCCTGGTATCGTCCGAGGGGGAACCCCACGCCAATTTTTTTTTCATTTTTTGGCGGGGTTCCTCTTCACCCTCAGCACACAAGTCGCACCGCAAGTCGGATCATCATGATCCGACTTCAGGTGCAACTTCTACTCAAATCAATGGGCTCCCATAGGGAACCATTGATTTTGAGTAGAGCCAGAGAAACGCGGCTGAAAGCTAGCGCCGCTAGACGTGCATTGACGGCAATGCAAAATGCTGATAAAATCACGTTTTTAAAGCAGCGGTTTCCTGCCAGCAATCCGGCATTCAAAACGGCTGTTTTTGAGCTCCAGTGTGCATGGAGCCTTAGTAAATAAACCCTAGTGTCTTTTTTCTGGGTTAGGCTTACAAGCCTTTTCTGTAACAATGATTTTAACTCCCGTCACATATTTTTTTTTTTTTTCAAATACATCCTGCTTTTTATAAACATTTTATGGTAAAGTGATTTGCAAGAATATATTTACATTATATTAATATTTACCTGGCTAATTCCAAGATCCTAATCATTAGAAAAGTGTTTGTATTATATAGTATGTAACAAAGCAAAACTGCTTTGTTACATAATGTATATTAGAAACACTTTTTTCTTCATATTATATAGCAAAAACTGGTTAAAAACTAAAAAGGTACCAATATACAGTACATTTGTCCTGTGTTATAGTAAATTGTACTCTTTGGTACTTCAAGTTCACGTTTTTTTCTTCAAGAGACTCTGTCATGAGTGCCAAATACGTTTTCTCCTACATCAACAGTAATTACTATAACTAATAATCACATACCCTAGGGGGCATGCTCAACTTCTGGCATGCAAGCAGCTCTACTTCTCAGCTCTGTGCCCGCTGTGAGATCCTGTATCAGATCCTGATAAGCAATTGACACACTAGCTTCCTGTGTCTCTCCTATCACCACCTGAGATCCTCACTACCCAGCCGAAGATGGTAAAATCAGCAAAGAACTCCCTAAAGGGGGAGATTGGCATGCTTTGCCCATGCAGCAAGCAAAGATGGCAGATGGAGTACCCCAGCCAGTGGCCCTTGCCAAGGAAAAGGGGACCCAATCTGGGGTGAGGGTGGATTGGAGTGACTGGAGTCTCCTGATCTAGTTGCAGAGGGTTTTATATCATTGACTCTTCCAGAGGCCAGGTAAAAGAGCAGACATTAGCACAGATTATGGGCACTATTAAGCAATGCCAGGCCACACTCACAACTCAGCTGGAAAAACTTATTGTGGGCTTCTCACTGCTTAAAGATGATTTTCACAAAATCTGGTCAAATACTGAGCAGCGCATTAGCACCCTGGAAGATGATTTACACCCGCTATCAGCATCCTTTTGGGACATAATTGCTGAACATGAGTCTCAGGCTGCAAAGCTGGGGGATCTAGAGGATCGGCTATGCCAAAACAATCTGAGATTTGTGGGCTTCCTGGAGGGCGCAGGGGGTAGAAACCCGGAGGATTTTCCGATGGAGTGGTTAAAGCAATCATTGGGTACCAAGATCTTTTCACCCCTGATTGATATTGAATGATCACACAGGATCCCTCTCCGAGCACCTCCTCTGGGAGGGCCACATGGACCCCTTCTTGCCGGGATTCTCTCTTTTAAAGATAGAGAAGATGTCCTCAGGAAAACCAGGACCACACTAGATCTGAAATATAACAACAATATCATCACCATTTAGACTTTTCTACTACTACACAAAAGAAGAGAGCAGACTTTCAGAGTTTGAAAAAACATTTGAGGGAAAGATCTTCCCTACAGTATGCTATACCATGCCAGGCTATGTGAATAATGGCAGGATGAAATTCTTCTCCACACCAGCAGAGACCGACCATTGGATCGATTCTTTTAGAAGATCGAGAGATCCCTGAATTTTCATTCCTTTGTGTATTCTCCATCCAGGGTTCAGTTGTACAGGCTAGCAATGGCCCACTCCTTTTTTTCATTAATTTTCCTTTCTTTTCATTATCAATTTGATTTAATAGATGTGCTTTACTGTCTCCTTGCTAATGTGCTGGATACAGTTGGCTGTATAGTCTACATCAGGCTATTCCTTTCTTTTCTTGAAGCTTGTGGAGATGCAATATCTCCCTAAATTTAAATATTGAAGGAACATTTTCTGGGATTTTTGGGAAGTAAAGGCCTGGTAAGGTCAACTATTTCCATCCCAGGGGACTTTAAATGAGAGACATGGCATGGTAATGCCCTGTCTCTCCATCCCACATAATTTGAGGAGAGGAGCGAAGAGGGCGGGACTTTAAATGAAGCAGGTGTGAGCAAAAGCATAATAAGATAAACACATAGGAATTTATTTCATATTACAAATAAGCACACATATAAATTGATTACATGGACATCAGTTGGTCATGAAATATATATTACTGTAATTACAATGCAGTTAAGCATGGCAAGTTCATTCCACGACGTCATAGGGTCATGGAGTGTACAATGGGTAAGAAGGTAGCAATAGTTATGTCATGGTACATACTAATAAATTAATTAACTCCAAAATAAAGTGAATTTCCCCAGAAATATAAACAAGAAACACATCTTATTGGTTCCAAAGTGATGGCTCTAAAGTGGAAGTAAACCCTCCTACTGTTTTCAACCAAGGAAGCTGCCATCTTGGCCTCTGTTTAATCTTCAACTGCCATAATGCTCCACACGTGATCAGTGATACCAGCCAATAGGATGGTTTGACAATTTGGTTGAGAGCACAACCAATGTAACAGTTGCATTCCCGACACGTGCCGGAAATTTTAACTGTTTTTTAAATCAGTTAAATCAATGGGTTTACTTCTGCTTTAAGAGAGTATTTGTGGCTCATGCCACTCATTCCACATACTTAAATTTTGATTAATAGAGCTTTGTGCTTCCTATTAAAATATTTGCCATAGATCCCTTTGGTAGATTTGTGGTTGTTGTCCTTATATCAACAACTCTCCTTATACCTTTGTAGCAGTATACATTTACCCCAACATTTATGATTGCCATATGTGATGTAATGATGGCTAAAGTGTTCCAGGTAGCAGAATGTCCAATTATTATGGCGGGTGAACTTAATATGGTTCTTTTTCCTGATATTGATACATTTAAAACAGACTTGAAATGTACTTCTTCTTTATCCACCTTTATGTTAAAATATAATCTTGTAGATTAATTGAGATGGAAGTATCCAGGTAAACAAGTATATTCTTGTTTTTGCTCTACATATAACTCACTCTTTCTTATACTGTATAGGTGTCTTGTAACTTCCAACGTTCTCTTGAAGCTTGTGGAGATGCAATATCTCCCTAAGGTGATATTGGATCATTTCCCTACTGATGCTGACATTATCCTTGGGTGAAAAGTATGGGGGAAGGTTTGGGACTTTATATGAAGCATGCAGCTAGGGAGATGACACAACCAAATTGTGTCTGGTGGGTAGTATGAAAAAGATAGGACCACATATGTTACAAATACATAATACATGACAAAAAAGTAAAATACATAACATTTATTTCATACAGAATATAAAGTGATTATCTTGAAACACAACCGACCTATATACACTGGTATTTTTTCCAAACTTGAATAATGCTTCTGTGACTATGCAAGCTGCACTCATGCAGTCATTTGAGGCCCTGATTAATCTCCTATAAAGAAATGGTCCCTATCCCAGGGTAGCTGCATATTTCCGTGACTGGATGGGCTAGTCATCGGCTTCCCTCCAATTGCACTTTTTAATCATTTCAAACCATGAAGGAAGGATTTGGGTGCTGGATACCTATCGATTTCCGTATTTACACACAATTCAGACTGAGGAATATATCATTACAAACCTTTAAGGTTGAGAATTTTTTTATTAAGAAAAATCACTCCAAACTGGTCTATATTTATTAGCTTTATTATCCTTGTCCTCCTTGAGCATGGAGAAAAAGGCCCAGTGGCAAACTGATATCCCCTCACTAGATGATGCTATTTGGGAAGATGTAATAGAGAACCAAATCTCAACAGTCATTTAAGCTGGAGTCAAGTTAATCCAACACAAATATGTGCCTCAAATGTACTTTATTCCTTGTAGATGATATAAAATGGGATACATGTCTTCTCCGGGAATGTCCACAGTGTCATTATGACTCTCGGGATTTCTTTCATATGGTTTGGGCATGTCCACAAGTAAGACAGTTTTGGTTGGATATTACTAGATTTATGGAGGAGAAGCTGTCTCTTCCAAAATTTGTTCCCCTACCCGATGTCCTTTAGGAGATTTTTCTGAAGAGTAGCTGCGTGGTGCACAGAAAACATCAAGCGTTTTTTTTATTCTTTTGTGCAAAAAAGCTTTGTCTCTGAAATGGAAAGATCCTCCCACCATTCAATTCTGGATAGATCTTAAAAATAAGGCCTTACCCCTGTATAAAATATATTCCTCTAGAGCACAGGTGATGAACACAAGGCCTGCGGGCCGAATACGGCCCTCCAGGCCATTTCATGTGGCCCTCGCACCTCTCCTGCAGTTGCAGGAGAGCTCCAGCCCTCCTCTGGTCCTCCTCCAGACCCTTACTTTCTGCTTTTAAGCAATGCATCCAGCTTCTTCCCAGCAGCACTATAAGGAAAGGGGGGTGCACTGTGATAGTGGGTTGGCTCTTAACAGCTAATGTAAAGGGAGGGGATGCACTGGACATCTAATCTTACAGATACAACTGGCCCTTTTGAGGGCAATCCTAATTCTGATGCAGCCCACAATGAAATTGAGTTTGACACCCCTGCTCTAGAGGTTACCCATAGAAATGCAACAAAATTTGGTCAAGGTGGATGTCAACAATGTCCATTTCTATAGTGGAGTGATATATTCAATGTGTATTAACACTTAACTGATTGTATTATAAGTGAACTCTCATGTCACGTGCTACGATGGTCCTTTTACTCTGAACCTACTGGAGTTCATACCTATGCAGTATTGCTTATTTGCTGATTGCCACCATGTTCTTCATCTGTTCTTTCCTTTTTTCTTCATTGAATGTGCAAAGCACATTACCTGCGCTGGTTACAATATTAGTTGTGGACAATAATTCACAAATGTAATTTAATACATTGTGCTGTGAATTTTTTGGCTTTTTTATACTATATAGTAGGGCTGTGGAAATTAACTATTAATTCCTTGATTAATCGATTAATTGTTTTGATCGATCAAAATTCTTTTGATCGATCAAAATTCTTTGGGCTTGCCGTGTCCATCTGAAGGGCTCCTTTGCTGTGCCTTCATATCTGCATGCCGGCGGGACCTTACTATCTGCCACACGCAAGGGCTGTTACATTTCCCTCTATCACTTCCCTGTATCAACCTGGGATTCTACAGCCATCCACTGGGAGTTGTGATAGTTCCCTTCACGGGGCATCTACATACCGACGGACTGATGTTAACCCCTCCTTATCTGGAGTGGTATCGTTGTACACATTTTTATGCCAGTATCATACTTAGCTACATGTTTTTATGACTGCTTTTGCTACCGTTTGGTATTACTCGCACCATTTTTACAGTTTATGTAGCTACATCGATTTTATCTCCAGTGCAATTATTATTTTGTTACCTACTTGAAGACTATAAAAGTTTTAATGCTATTCCCATCGAGCGCTGCCTTTGTGTGTTTTTTGTATCCTGCTATCGATTTTTCCAGTGGTTGGTAGCTGCACTGGGACTCAGCCTGCAAGGAGATCAGCTAAAAGTAGTTGGATCTATGTGCGTTATAATTAATCGAAATTAGTCGATTAATCGATTAAAAAACTATTAATCGAACACGAAAATTTTAATCAGTAACAGCCCTACTATATAGATGACTGTGTATTTGTGCCTAACTAATAAAATGCTAATAAAATGACCCTTAAAAAAAAATCACATACCCTATTTTACATTTCTCTACTGTATAAGCACTGGTATGCTAGTTCTGATAAAGATCAATATATTTGCCAGGAATTTTCTACCATGGGAGAAAAAGAAACCCTGGACTGCCGCACTCTGTATAGACAGTTATTTATTCCAAAATTTCAGGTAAAAAATCCAAATTCTTTTGAGCTATGAGTAAGCGTCAATTTGTGACGTGAAACGCGTTAGCCACCCTTCCCTGCATGCACACTATCTGCATTTGTTGTTTTGGATTTATGGATTTATTTTGAATTTGGATTTTTTACCTGAAATTTTGGAATAAATAACTGTCTATACAGAGTGCGGCAGTCCAGGGTTTCTTTTTCTCCCATGCATCAGTGCAGAGCCAGCACCTGTGTGAGTGACCGGGCGGAAGCAGCTATTTGGTGAATTCTTAAGCTTTTGAGCGGTACGTTTTTCCTTTTTCTTTTCCTTTCCTCTGAATTTTCTACCATACAAGGAATTCTTCGTGACATGGTGTTTTTATATTTAGAAGGGTATAGCACTGTATATTTGCATTTACTTACTATACAAACGCTAAGTACAGACATTTTTGCAATACCATCTATACCAGCAGTAAACAAATGCAAATAGTAGCAATATAGTGTTGTTAGTAGCAATATAATATTTTTAGTAACAATATAATATATAGGACTCCACTGAGAACAAAAAAAACCTATACTTTAAGAAAACAACTTTTTTAACTTTGAAGCCACCAGTGTAACACTTGGGGTGATGATGTGGCCCCTCGTTTGACCAGTTAAAAATTATTATTTGTGTTGCAATTTTTTTAAATGGAGCCAATGACAATTGACACACATTTATCACATGCATCTTTCCTTATAGTATCGAATGTCTGATGTGAGGTCCTAGAAAAGGGGTAGGCAACCTTAGCGAGATAGAGATCTACTTGAACAACAATGATGAAGTCAAAGATCACCGGGCTCAGGGTCCTATTGTTAGGGCCGGTTCACACCAGAACGCAATGCCAGAAAGGCATGTTCCATGTGTGTTTCCTGTGTTCAAAACGCACTGCCTTTGTGATCTACCTTGGGTGATGATGCATTGTTAACACCAATTGTAGAGCGCAAACAAAGTGGTCACAAAAAAAAGTAGTACAAGAGCGTGCAGGGTTCTGGAGTGCGTTACGCTCAGAATGCAGGGTTCTGGAGTGCGTTACGCTCAGAATGCAGAGTTTAGGAGTGCGTTACACTCAGAATGCAGGGTTTAGTAGTGCGTTATGTTCAGAATGCAGAGTTTAGGAGTGCGTTACGCTTGTAATGCAGGGTTAAGGAGGGTATTATGCTCAGAATGCAGGTTTAAGGAGTGTGTTATGCTCAGAATGCATGGTTATGGAGTGTGTTATGCTCAGAATGCAGGGTTCAGGAGTGCACTGCTCTCAGAATGCAGGGTTCAGGAGTGTTACGCTGAGAATGCAGGGTCAAGGAGTGTGTTATGCTCAGAATGCGGGGATACGGAGTGCGTTGCGCTCAGAATGCAGGGATTAGGAATATGTTATGCTCAGAATGCAGGGATCAGGGGTGCATTACGCTCAGAGTGCAGGGATCAGGAGTGCGTTGCGCTCAGAATGCAGGGATCAGGAGTGCGTTGCGCTCAGAATGCAGGGATCAGGAGTGCGTTGCGCTCAGAATGCAGGGATCAGGAGTGCGTTGCGCTCAGAATGCAGGGATCAGGAGTGTGTTGCGCTCAGAATGCAGGGATCAGGAGTGTGTTGCGCTCAGAATGCAGGGATCAGGAGTGTGTTGCGCTCAGAATGCAGGGATCAGGAGTGTGTTGCGCTCAGAATGCAGGGATCAGGAGTGTGTTGCGCTCAGAATGCAGGGATCAGGAGTGTGTTGCGCTCAGAATGCAGGGATCAGGAGTGTGTTGCGCTCAGAATGCAGGGATCAGGAGTGTGTTGCGCTCAGAATGCAGGGATCAGGAGTGTGTTGCGCTCAGAATGCAGGGATCAGGAGTGTGTTGCGCTCAGAATGCAGGGATCAGGAGTGTGTTGCGCTCAGAATGCAGGGATCAGGAGTGTGTTGCGCTCAGAATGCAGGGATCAGGAGTGTGTTGCGCTCAGAATGCAGGGATCAGGAGTGTGTTGCGCTCAGAATGCAGGGATCAGGAGTGTGTTGCGCTCAGAATGCAGGGATCAGGAGTGTGTTGCGCTCAGAATGCAGGGATCAGGAGTGTGTTGCGCTCAGAATGCAGGGATCAGGAGTGTGTTGCGCTCAGAATGCAGGGATCAGGAGTGTGTTGCGCTCAGAATGCAGGGATCAGGAGTGTGTTGCGCTCAGAATGCAGGGATCAGGAGTGTGTTGCGCTCAGAATGCAGGGATCAGGAGTGTGTTGCGCTCAGAATGCAGGGATCAGGAGTGTGTTGCGCTCAGAATGCAGGGATCAGGAGTGTGTTGCGCTCAGAATGCAGGGATCAGGAGTGTGTTGCGCTCAGAATGCAGGGATCAGGAGTGTGTTGCGCTCAGAATGCAGGGATCAGGAGTGTGTTGCGCTCAGAATGCAGGGATCAGGAGTGTGTTGCGCTCAGAATGCAGGGATCAGGAGTGTGTTGCGCTCAGAATGCAGGGATCAGGAGTGTGTTGCGCTCAGAATGCAGGGATCAGGAGTGTGTTGCGCTCAGAATGCAGGGATCAGGAGTGTGTTGCGCTCAGAATGCAGGGATCAGGAGTGTGTTGCGCTCAGAATGCAGGGATCAGGAGTGTGTTGCGCTCAGAATGCAGGGATCAGGAGTGTGTTGCGCTCAGAATGCAGGGATCAGGAGTGTGTTGCGCTCAGAATGCAGGGATCAGGAGTGTGTTGCGCTCAGAATGCAGGGATCAGGAGTGTGTTGCGCTCAGAATGCAGGGATCAGGAGTGTGTTGCGCTCAGAATGCAGGGATCAGGAGTGTGTTGCGCTCAGAATGCAGGGATCAGGAGTGTGTTGCGCTCAGAATGCAGGGATCAGGAGTGTGTTGCGCTCAGAATGCAGGGATCAGGAGTGTGTTGCGCTCAGAATGCAGGGATCAGGAGTGTGTTGCGCTCAGAATGCAGGGATCAGGAGTGTGTTGCGCTCAGAATGCAGGGATCAGGAGTGTGTTGCGCTCAGAATGCAGGGATCAGGAGTGTGTTGCGCTCAGAATGCAGGGATCAGGAGTGTGTTGCGCTCAGAATGCAGGGATCAGGAGTGTGTTGCGCTCAGAATGCAGGGATCAGGAGTGTGTTGCGCTCAGAATGCAGGGATCAGGAGTGTGTTGCGCTCAGAATGCAGGGATCAGGAGTGTGTTGCGCTCAGAATGCAGGGATCAGGAGTGTGTTGCGCTCAGAATGCAGGGATCAGGAGTGAGGTTTGCTCAGAATGCAGGGATCAGGAGTGTGTTGCGCTCAGAATGCAGGGATCAGGAGTGAGGTTTGCTCAGAATGCAGAATTCAGGAGTGCGTTATGATGAGACTGCAGGGCCAAGTAGTGTGCTGTGCTCAGAATGCAGGGATTGGGAGAGGAGGGTGATGTGAAGGGTGGTAGAGGACACTGCTATGTGGTGGCCCTGCCCATAGCAGTGTCCACTGCCCCCTTCACATCACCCCCCCCCCCAACACACACACACACACACACACACACACACACACACACACACACACACACACACACAGTAGTGTCCTCTTCCCTCTCATAGCATCCTACATGGAGTCCGGGAGGCAGCACAGTTCTGGACAGGAGGTGGAAGCTGGCAGAGTAACTTTTCATATTGATAAGATAGTGATTGGTTGCTTAGGACCTAGCAACCTATCACATTCGGGTTAAGTTGAAAAGTTAACTTGGCCAACTCCTCCCTCCGCCCTGCTCACTGATGACAGTGGCGAAGGAGGCAGGGGTGGGGAAGAGAGGAGGACCGAAGGGGAGGGAGGCTGAGGGCAGAGAAAGAAGGCGGGGGTCGGCAGTGCAGACCCATTCCCGGTCTACCTGTCGCCTACCCGCGGTCCACAGGTAGCCCGCAATCGACGGGTTGCCGACCCAGGTCCTAGAGGGATACACTTTCCTAGGGAGAAACAGCACAGTAGCCAATCAGTTGTCAATGTGTCAAACAATTTGCTGGGTCTCTCACGCATACAATTAACCTAGGGATACATTATAGACTATGATATATTGAGGTTGAGCTTTAGTCTGGTTTTTAACAACTTTTTTTCCTTTTTCACATATATACATACCGACAGTTCCCTTGTGGTATATAAAAGTTTTTTTTATTTTGAGGGTGGGGCAGGACAGGGTCTGTAAAGCAGCCCATAGATGATTTGATTTTTCTTTCCTCCCACCATGGGTTTAAGGGAAGAAAATCGCTTGATCCCCCCAGTGTTGATGGGGGAATGGCTCCTGCAGTGCTATTGTGTTCTGCCAGCGGTAGGGGAGTCTTCCCAGCTGGCAGAACGCAGTGATCACATGTAAAAAATCAGGCAGGCTGGTTGTACCCAAGTCAATCCATATATAGCTGGCTTAAGTATTGCTGAACTGCAGCAGCGAACATTAGGTCGTCATCCCTGCCAGAACGTGTGTGTGGCAAAGCTGTGTTATTCCCAGGAATGAATGGGCACAGACAGATAAAAAAAAAATCCCAAAAAAGATATATACTACTGGACCACTGTGTCATACAAACTTTTTGAATCGTATTATAGCACAATAACAAGCTGAAGGACAAAGTGTTAGTGTAGTGTGACTCGACCGATTTCAGAAAAAATAGCTCTCATATATATATATATATCTTCTGTGTATTACATTTTTTTTTCCCGGAGCTCAGCTTTATTAATATGGCTTCACCACAATCGTTGCAAATATTGCACTGGGACCTTCTACCATCGCTGAGATACCCTTAATAAAATATTGTTGTTAGCCATGTCTTAGAATGCTGTAACTGGGTCACATACAATACATAAGTATGAGCAGATGCTCTTTTGTGATGGGACTGCAGTCTAAAGCTGGCCATATATGGATCAAAATGCAACCGGCTCAGCAGGGACCAGACAAATTTTGATCCATGTATGGGTACTCTGGTTGTACACAAGTCGATCCATCGATCGACATGTGTACAACAAGCCTGTCATGTTTTTCCCAAACAGTGCCGCATGCTATAGCCAGCAACACTAATGGTTGTGTTCTGCTGGCAGGGAAGGCTCCCCACAATAGTACTGCTGGAGGGATTCTCCAATCAACACCGACTGTGTTGATGTGGAATTAAAGAAAATTGTGCAATTCTCCCAAGTGGTGGAAACAAAGAAAATTGTATAATGTATGGCCTGCAAACAAAGATATTGTTATCTGTCAGATGCATCAAAATCAGATCATCTGTACATGTCTGCCTTTCCTCCAATGTCTGTAGGCAACCTAAATGGAAAGCATGGTAAATGATGGAGGCCATACAAAAAGGCAATTTGCTAGTAATCTCACTTCTAACTTGCTTTCAATCACAAAAATACAGTAATCAAACAAATCAAGGTGATCAACTTCTAACAAGTTATGTATTTGTACTTTATATGATGGATGTTTGTGGATTGATTTCATCCATTCAAACCTTAAACCGTAGAAATCCAGTTCAAAATGGCTAAAATTGCTAGAAAATTGTTTGCATGTATAGAAAGCTTAAATGGGACCCTGTGGTACAATGCAAGCTCCCCATTTAATATCTGGACCCCCTCCTTCTTTAAAATGCTGATGTTGGTAGGTGTAAAAGGTACCTGTAAATGTAAAAAGTTACTTTTATACTTCACCCTGATTTAATCACCGTCCTTCCAGGAAGATATCTGGGGAATGCAGAGCAGGCAAAATCTTGCAAGAAGACAACCCGGTCTACTGCAACAATGTCATGTTCTGAGATTTTAGCTGCTGTCTATTCCCCAGGATCTCATCAAGAGGAGTGTTATGCCCTCTCACCCAGGCACGCTGGGTGAAAGATGGGGATAAGGTAAGTATAAATATAACTTTTTTCTTTACGGGTGCATTTTATTTTTTTGTAAAATCTTTATTTATGAAAGACAGGGCAGTACATTTCAGGTTACAATTGCTAGAGATCAAGACATCAAGTAATGCACCAGTCATTCCATTTTTGTATTTCCATAGAAAGAAGATATAAAAACACAACTGACAAACATTCACAAGAGAGAAACTGTTAAATCAGCCAAAGGCATAAGGTATGCAATAATCAAGTAACGGGTCGGTGGCGAGGCCTCCACCCACACAACGAGTTGCGGAATATAAGACGAGATCATCCTCCATAGAGGAGTTATTAGGCGGGTGATCTGACCGACCGGCTCCTCGGACCAAACGAAAATGACTATGTATCGTATGAGTTTGAGGGGTGGGCCAGACGGGCGTGCACGAGGGGAGGCGGTGACAAAAGGCCTCCATCTGACCTCCTCCCACAACACACCTCCGCCTAGGCCCTCCCAATTCAAGGCCTCTGCACCATGGTGGCACAAAAGTGTCTATCCCCCAAACAGATCGGGGAATTGCATGATGGCAGACTGCCTAAGTCTGTTGAGCCAGCCGGCCATCTCGCACCGCACCCTACACCTAGTGTTGAACAGGTGGACCGCCTATAGACAGACGGTCCTGGCAGATTGAAACAAAAACAAAAAAAAGGGAGGGTAGTAGAATGAAAAATAGAGAGCAAGGAAAGGAGAGAGAGAGAAAAAGATAGACTAGAACATACCTGGAGTCCCACGTCCCACGTCCAACTCCTCCTCCACCCCGGGCCCTTTCAGCATATCAGCACATATTCAGTAGCTAGGAGAAGAAAAAAGAACCACTTGTCCCAGCTCCCGCTATCAGCTAAGCAACTGTGTGATTGTCTAGTATGTTTCAGCCCTCTGCTCACACCTGAGAATCCCGAGGTCGTCCTTTGAGGGACAGCTCCGCGAGCTCCGACAAGGCCACATCCAAGCTGGAGGACACGTGGCCTGGATCCAAGACATGTGCATCCCAAGTCGACCAAGTTGCGGAGAAACGGTCCCGGGTACCCCTGCAGATGGCAATCCAATCCTCCGCCTCCCTGATGTCACTCACCTTACGACACCACTCCTCCCTACCTGTGGTTTGCGGACGCTTCCAATATATGGGAAGCAGCCATTTAGCTGCGTTCGGTAAGTGAGGCAGCACATTTTTTTTGTACTGACTCACTGGCATGGGAGGAATGTGTAGCAGGAAGTGAACCGGAGAGAGAGGGATGTCTGTGCCCGTAATCTCTTTGATCTGGGACTTAATGTCCTCCCAGAAGGGTCTAATCATCGGGCAGTCCCACCAAATGTGCAGAAGGGTGCCCCTGTGACTGCAGCCCCTCCAGCATTGATCTGACATGGATGGGTAGATTCTGGCAAGGTTCGCCGGGAAAACGGCACCAGCGTAGCAGTATTTTGTAATTAGTTTCCTGCGTCTAGGAGTCAATAGAGCTAGATCGGGTAAGTTGGTAAAGAGAAGATAATTGGGTAGGTGAAAAAACGGTCTCCAAGTCCCTTTCCCAGGCCCTGACGTATGCAGGTTTCACTACTGAGGCAGTGGAGCCAAACAGGTGGTAAAGCTCAGAGATCATATGTGGGACCGGTTCCTCTGCTATGAAGAGGCGTTTGAAGGGCATAAGGGTGGAGATATCCCGTATGGTGCTTCCCTGTGTCTTAAAAAAAATGGTGGAGTTGCCTATAGCGCCAAAAGTCCATAGGAAAGCTCCCCATACGGTCTCGGAGGGCTGCCAAGAAGAGCAGCTTACCGTACGGCATAAGTTTACCACAACTGGCGCTACCTTCGTTGACCCAAGGGCCAAAAAATGCCATCTGTTCTCCAGGCGGGAACCATAGGTAGCCTCCCAGCGGGGGCCAGTAGGGAAACAGGGGGCGCCATTGGTCGAATGGCATTGAGGCAATCCCAGAATCTAAGAGTCTGGACCGTCAGTGGGGAAGTAAAATCAGACAGCCCCCTGTGTTCCCGGGACAGCCACAGGGCATAGGACAAGTTTCTGCCCACCATACATTTTTCTAGGGAGACCCAGAGTTTGGATGTAGTGTGGAAGCGCCAGTTAAGTATCCTCTGAAGGATGATGGCCCTATAATACCTTTTTGAATATCCAGGAGGCCTAGACCCCCTTCTTCTCTTGGGCGGCATAACAGTCTGAGCGCAATTCTCAGTCTCTTATTATTCCAGACAAAGGTTGAGATCAAATAGGACATTTGTGTGAAAAAACTCCTAGGCAAGGACATGGGTATCATTTGCATATGGAACAGTATGTGTGGGAGAATATTCATTTTTATGATATTGAGTCGTCCCATCCAAGTGAAAGCTGTCTTAGTCCACAGGGCCAAATCTTTCTTCACGGTTGTCAGCAGGGAAGGGAAGTTAGTTGCGTATAGGGTATCAAACCTATCAGTCAGCCGTATACCCAAATATTTCAGGGACGATTTGGCCCAGGTGAATGTTTGTAGCCTACCAGCCAAAGAGGGTGATAACTGGATGGGTAGTATCTCTGACTTTGCGTAATTGATTTTGAAATTGGAAAGTAACCCAATGTGTCGGAGTTCTCGCATCAGATTAGGCAGAGAGATCAGGGGGCCCGTCAGGTGGAAGAGCAAGCACATCATCGGCGTACGCCGAAAGTTTGTGCTCCGTATGACCCACCGTCAGTCCTTTTGATATCGGTGTTCGCCCGTACAGTGCGTAGAAACAGTTCCCGCACCAGGGCAAACAAAATTGGCGAAAGAGGGCATCCCTGCCTCGTGCCATTTCTGATCGAGAATCTAGGGGAGAGAAAACCGTTGACCTTAACCTGAGCACTCGGATCCGAGTACAAGGCCATGATCAAAGCTAACATATGCGTGCATAAGCCCAGAGCCTCCAGTACAGTGCGTAAAAAAGAGTCCAGTAAGTCCAGTCCACCCGATCGAAGGCTTTCTCTGCATCGGTGGACAGTATCAAGTAGGGGGAGGTCAGGAGAAGCACAAGCCCAGTGAATAAGGTGAATATCCCTGATGGAATTGTCCCTAGCCTCTTTGCCCGTGACGAACCCTGTCTGGTCTGGATGTACAATGAGTGGGATTAGGTGTTTTAGCCTAGACGCAAAGATCTTAGCTAGGATTTTTATATCCACATTAAGGAGGGATATGGGTCTGTAACTTTGGGGCACAGTGGGGTCCTTCCCTTCTTTGGGGATTACAGTGATATGGGCCAATAGGGCTTCACTAGGGATCGCGTTACCGTTTGCTATAGAGTTGAAGTAACTGCACATTGACTCCGATAGCAGGGGTAGGAACAGTTTGTAGTATGCTTTGGTAAACCCATCGGGACCAGGGCTCTTCCCGTTAGGCAAGCTCAACAGGCATAATAGGGGATTCTAGCATGGAACACCGGTCGTCCGTCAGCGAAGGAAGGCCAGCTGCAGTCAGGTAAGCTCTAATGTCATTCAGTCTCACAGTCTGGGCCTCTGGGGTCTGCATCGAGTCCAGGTTGTAGAGGGTGGCATAATATTCTCAGAACCCAGAGGCTATTTGGGAGGATCTGACCGTGAGTTCACCCGAGGAGAGGCGCAGCTTCTGTACATACATGAGCGCGCGTTTCTTCCTGAGGGCTCTGGCCAACATGCGGCCACATTTTTTGTCATGCTCATGGTATTTATTTGACAAGTAGCACAGTTGTTTACACACCTGTCGGTCCAATAAGCGTAAGAACAATTCTCTCAGTTCCGTCAGTTTCCCTAAAGCCTCTGGGTCCCCGCCTTGCTTGTGCCTAAGTTCCTCCTGCTGTAGCGCCTGGAGTACCCTGGTGACGTCTGCTTGTCGGGCCCTTTTAAGTCTAGCTCCCTGCAAAATTGGCTCGCCCCGCACCACAGCCTTATGACCTTCCCAGATAACCCCCTTACTCATACCCTCCGTGACATTTTCTTTGAAGTACTGGGATAGAACGTCCGTGACTCCAGAGACCGCAGCCACGTCGTCCAACAGGGATTAATTTAGGCGCCACAACCAGGCCCTACAGGTGCCCTGAGGCATCACCGGGGCATGGTCAGAGATAGTTATGTTCCCGATGGATGAGGCCTGCAGCAGCTCCAGAGCCAAGTGGTCCACACAAATCCGGTCTATACGGGTATAGACATCATGGACCTTTGAGTAATAACTATAATCCCTATCTGAGTGGTGAAGCACTCGCCAACTGTCCAGGAGGCGATGGCTCTGCAGGGATTTACGAAAGTGTTTAAGGAAGGCGTGAAAGTGTTAGGGGCATCGGTGCAAAGTGTCAAGTTGGGGGTCGGGGTTTACATTAAAGTCACCCCCTAGGATCAGAGGACCTTCTCTAAAGTCTGTCAGGCTGTCTAGAGTACTGTCTAGAAAGGTAAATTGATTGGAATTAGGGGCATAAATCGTAGCCACTGTAAGCTTCTGGGCCGCTACAACCCCCCTTTAGGAAAACATACCTCCCCTGAGGGTCAACCTTGCTCTCAATAACCTGGAGGGGGCATGATTTATGAATGGCGATAGCCGTGCCCCTGGATTTTGCAACCGGCTTTTGGCGTCGGCACCATCTTGGAGGCCTCGTGTCCCGGTCCGTGGGTCCCGCTGAAGAAGGCATCCAGCTGCTCCTGCCAGGTCCCGTCCGCCCTTGGTTGCTGGGAGAGCGCTCGCTGGCCCTGTGACATGCCTGCTGGTGTTCCAGGGGTGATATCTCCCCTCGTTAGTGCTGTGGATGCGGCAGTGGACGAGGAGCTGAGGAGACACATGTCTTCACTCCTCCATAGCTAGGCCATGCCCCAACCTACGGGTGCATTTTGGATAATTTTAAAGGTGTTTTTTTTTTTTTTTAAAGATCTGCTTATCACAGGAGCCACTACCTTGCCAGAACCCACTGCAATCTGCTACCTAACCCTGGTAACCAGACCCACAGAAAACTGGCTGCTATTGAGACAAATCTAAATTTTTCAGTATGCTGGGAAACATCTGTGCACCATGATTACTTTATCTAATACCTAAAATCATTTGTTATCTTTTGCCTTGTTAATATCTACAAACAATTCTCAGATCTTCTGTATCACTTTTTATTGGGTTGTATGTGCCCCCCCCCTCCCCCTCCTTGAAATATCAATTTCTGAAACGTATTTGAGGGTTCTTAGATATTTTTTATTTTATATATTTAGATACAATATTCTCATATGCCTAACATTGATGTAGCCTAAACTGTGTTTTCTATTTTTCCCTCTCACCACCCACTGTTCCCACTTCCAGATGGTGAATCCATACCTGCAGGGACAGAGACTGGACAATGTTGTAGCCAAGAAGTCTGTTCCACATTTCTCTGGTGAAGAAGAGGAATAAGCAGAACCAAATGAGTGAGCCGCCTTTGCTGTGATCCAGCGTGGCGTCCTATCTGCTGTTCCAGAGCCCCACTGACTGGCAGCATGTTTATTATTTATAGACCTGTGAATGGGAAACAGCTGGATTTATAACATTATGTTGTCATAGATAATAAAAAATATAGACTTCTGCTTTCTGTTAAATTAGGGGAACGGTATCTTTTCTTGTGTTTTTTTTTTTTTTTTTTCTCTCTGCGTCCTTAAGAGGAAGTTTAACCAATTGGTTACTGCCAAACACTGTCAGTGTTAAGACGTAGAGAAAATCGGTTCTCCTTTCCTTAAGTGAACCTGTGCCTGCCTGTAGAGATGGCTGACTACTGTATAGTATCAGCATTGTATATTAGAACTAAGTGCAATAAAGTCTTCACTCTTCATATATGGCTCTTTGTAATGTCTGTTAAAATTGGAATAATCTCAAGTAACTGTGAACACCTGACGTTCAGGACTGGCTGCTTTAAGTCCTTAAAGAGGATCTAAACTAAAAAAAATGAAGATTTACTATGGTATATAGAACATTTAAATATTTTTATAGCTGGACTCCGGGAATCAGACAAAACCTACCCTTGAAATGAACCCCCCCCCCCCCCCCCGTTACTTAAAAGGTTAAATGTTCATTTTGTTTAGGGTGCATGGAAAATAAGTAATATTGGTATTATTCCTTGTTCCAATAGGGTTCCTGCTGTGTCACTGGTCCTGCGAAGCCCCCTATCTAAGGTG
This sequence comes from Rana muscosa, assembly GCA_029206835.1. Classification (NCBI taxonomy): domain Eukaryota; kingdom Metazoa; phylum Chordata; class Amphibia; order Anura; family Ranidae; genus Rana; species Rana muscosa. Next base: position 131,564,015 of record CM055126.1, read on the forward strand.
CTTTGGTCCCTGGTCACAAGCTCATCCCCACACATGCAATGCAGGGTTAGAAGTACAAGATGACACCAAGGAGCCTCTCACACCTGGAGCTTTGGGCACATGAGAACAGTGCTGGAGCAAGGAATAGGGTAAGTAATGCACCTTATCCCTGCCCCCCCAAATTTAAGAAACATTTAACCCTTTCAGCGCAGGGGTACTATTTGATTACTGAAGTACAGCTTTAAAGGGGTTGTAAAGGCAGAAGGTTTTTTATCTTAAAGTGGTTGTAAACCCACTAATCGTTTTTTTTTTTTTTGTTACCCCACCTGCAAGAGAAAGGCATAATGAGCTAGTATGACTAGCATACTAGCTCACTATGTACCACTTACCTTAGACCGGGGCCCCCAAAGCCGTCCGTGTCCCTGTCTTGAGCCGCAGCCATCGCTGTGGCGATAGCCGGAATGTTACTTCCGGGTATCGCCGCACCAGCCAATCACAGCGCCGCTCCGGCGCTGTGATTGGCCGGAGCGGCGGAGACGTCACTCTGCGCATGCGCGCGGGAGCCGTCACATTCGGCTACGCCCAGCGATTGCTGGGAAGTAGCCGATTTTGTGAATGGGATTAACCCCATGAATGCGCCGTTGTCTACGGCGCGCATGCACCGTAGACAGCGGCGCCTGTCATTTAACTAAATATCTCCTAAACCGTGTAGGTTTAGGAGATATTTCTTGCACCTACAGGTAAGCCTTAATCTAGGCTTACCTGTAGGTGCAAGTTGAAAAAGTGGGTTTACAACCACTTTAATGCATTGTATGCATTAAGATAAAAAGCCTTCTGTGTGCAGAAGCCCCTCTCAGGCCCCCTAACACTTACCTGAGGTCCATTTCTTGAGTATCTCAGCTGTCCAGGTTCTCCTTTCTGGCTGAGACACAGCAGCAGCACCATTGGCTCCCTCTGCTGTCAATCAAAGTCAGCTAGCCAATCAGGGGGAGAGGGGGTGGGGCTATGTGTCTGAATGGACACAGGGAGCTGTGACTCAGCTTGGTGGCCCCATACCAGGCTGCTTGCTGTGGGGGCACTGAACAGGAGGGAGGTGCCAAGATCACAGAAGAGGGACCTGAGAAGAGGAGGATCCGGGTTGCTCTGTGCAAAACCACTGCAACAGAGGATGTAAGTATAATATGTTTTTTTATAGGGAAAAAAATTTGCCTTTACAATCACTTTAACTATGTCTTAGCAGTAACCTGAAAATTTACATTTTGTACATGAAAAATAGCAGTGCACTTCCTGCCATGTGAGGGAACCTATGCACTTCTATACCTACAGCCTCAGAGCTAAATATCTACAGTGTGAGACCCAAGACATTGCTGCCTCTGACTGAGATTTAGTGAAGTCACTACTGTGCTGCTCTCTGTTCTCTCTGTTGGAGGCTCTGACATGAGGAAGCAAAATCCTCCACACAGGAACACAGTGCAGAACAAGGCATGGTAAGTCAGTAATAGGTGAAGATCAATTGCAGGGACACCACACTGGTGTTGCACTTTGCCTGCTTTTTTTAGGAACAGCTTCTAGAGCTCAGTTCCTCATTAAGCTACCAGCAAATGTGTTGAATATTAGTCACCTAATTGGCTAGTACATGGACAGCAATCAACTCCACAGCCTTATTATTGTGATCCAGATAAAATTTGGACAGGACACAATGTTTGCCACATAATAATTCAATGTTGTATGAATGTCCAGTCAACAATAACCTAATCAATTAGTTCATTTTGAGGTCCTGTAACATTTCTTTTGTATATTACATAAGTCTATAGTTTGATATTGATGTGATTACTAAGGTCTGTACAATTTTGCCTTTGAATTTTTTATGGCCAGATCTTTTTTCTTTGCACTGCCTTATTTAAAGTATAACTGTACTGGACCAAATATAGGTAAGCGAATGACACTAGTGCATAGTAGGCTCTGTTAGGTGAAAGATGATTCCTGCAGCGTTGTTGCCATCGCCTCTAAATTGCCACCACTTCTTTTCCAAAACTGTCTTTATGAAAGTCAGCGTTTGCATATGCTGAGGCATGCTTCCAGGCTCTCATGTGACATAGATGGGGTTGATAACAGACCATTGCAGTGTGGGAAGGGGAGGGGGCGTGTCACGAGGCGTGCCTATTGCAAGGGGTCGTGCCTATTGCAAGTATTAGGTGCCTACTATATAGGACTGCTTTTAGTGTTCTTAGTATTTCTTTCATACTCGGTTGATTAAGCCTCATATATAGCCCCAACAGTATTGGAGTAAGGAGTTCCATAGGATTGGAGAGGCTCTGGAAACGTCTTGGAGGCGAGCATGGGAGGAGGTGATGGGGGAGCTAGAGCAGGAGGTCTTGAGAAGAACGAAGAGAACGATTAGGTTGGTATTTTGAGACTAGGTCAGTGATGTAGCTGGGGGAAGAGTTGTGGATGGCTTTGTAAGTAGTTGTTAGTATTTTGAATTAATTTGTTGGGTGAGCAGAAGCCAGTGGAGGGATTGACGGAGAGGAGTAGCAGACAAAGAGTGATTGGTAAGGTGGATGAGTCTGGCAGTAGCATTCATGATGGATTGAAGGGGGGATAGACTATGTAGAGGTAAGCCAATGAGGGGAGGAGTTGCAGTAGTCAAGGCGAGAGATGACCAGAGAGTGAATTAAGAGCTTTGTTGTGTCATTGGTTAGAAAGGGGCGTATTTTTGAGATTTTGCGGAGGTTGAGGCAGCAAGATTTGGACAGTGATTGGACGTGTGGCTTAAAGGAGAGTTTAGAGTCCAGGACTACTCCTAGGACCTTGGCATGCAGGGATGGGCTTATAGTTGTGCCATCGATTTTGACAGAAAGATCAGGGAAAGAGGCATGTGGGGGAGGAAAAATTATAAGTTTGGTTTGGATAGATTAAGTTTGAGGAAATGGTGTGACATCCAGAGTGATATATTTGATAGTAAATTAGTGATACGTAAGGAGACTGAAGGAGTGAGCTGAGGGGTAGAGAAATAGATTTGGGTGTTGTCAGCATAGAGGTGGTATTGGAAGCCATGGGAGGCTATCGGCTAGACAGAAGTGATTTAGGTCGGTGCAGGACAGGGGTGCGATTTTGTCATAGAGGTGGTCAGTAGCAGTGTAGAGAAAAGAAGGGTTGAGATGGTGTAGGTTTCTACAAATAACTGTTAGTTGGCTGGAGGGAGAGTAGGTGGAGGAGAGGGAGAGAGTGAAACTAATAAGGTAGTTGTAACGGCACCCCAAATATGAAAGGGGGTAACGCCGTTTAGATATCTTCCCTCTCCTGGACACACATCCACTACCGACACTCCACAGTCAGGCGACCACTTCCCATAGTATTAATCCTTCCAGAAGAACGAGACAATACGCTCTGTATCTTCCCAAGATATATATTGACTTTATTGAAAAACATTGCAAGCTTTATACACACAGAGGGGAGTTTCTTATTTTCTCTCCCCATACATCTTTGACCAGCTAATTTACATGGTCTACTTAACTACAGCTTGATGACTCAGACATATGACCTTTTAGGCTAGCTTTTGTCTCCCAATCCACATTATCAAAAGACATCACACAATGAAAGGATCTGTAGCATATTTGAGGTTCATTAACATTACACAAGCAGACAGGTGACACATCAGCATCTCTTCAATTAACCTGTCTGTCTGCTAGTTCCACAACCTATAATTACAGGCTTAATTCCCACCAGCCACAATAGAATGTAATCACACACCATCACAGCAAGTATTACATAAACAGCCCACACACAGTATATCCAATATGTGCCATGTATATACAGTATTGGATATGGCTATCACAGATCATGGTGGGGTTTTCATTCACCCTGTGCCCCTAATAGGGACACAGGGTGGTTTACACATAAGAGGCATTGGGGAAGCTGAAGCAAGGGTATCTCATACTCTCTAAGAGATTCTGGGTTCCCCGGGCCCTCCCGTTACAGTAGTGATCAGAGAGAGGGTAAGGATAGTTGGGAGAGATTACATGGAGTGCATATGTGGGAGAAAACAAGGTCAAGGGTATTGCCTTCAGAGTGAGTAGAAGCATGTATCCATTGCTTCAGGTCAAAGGAGAGGGGGTTAGACTGAGAAGTTTGGAAGTAGCAGGAGTGTTAGTATTAGTAGGGATATTGAAGTCCCCGAGAATGATAGTGGCGATTTCAGAAGAGAGAAAGTAGGGTAGCCAGGCAGAGAAGTCATCAAGAAAGGTTGATACTGGACCAGGGGGCCGGTAGATCACAGCTATCCTTAGAGAAACTGGGGAGAAGAGACAAATGCAGTGTGCCTCAAATGAGGAGAGTGGCAGAGGGGGAGGTGGGTGAAGTACCTGAAAGGTGCTATATGTGGCTAAAAGGATTCCAACACCCCCTCCTTTGTGTCCACTGGGTCTGGGGGAGTGAGTCCCAAGAAGACCACTGTGGGATAGGGCAGCAGAAGACGCAGTATCGGATTCATGAAGCCAGGTTTCGGTAATGGCGAGTGGATTAAATGCGTTGGCGATAAAGAGATCATGGAGAGAGGTGAGTTTGTTACAGACATAGGGGTTGATTTACTAAAGGCATATAGGCTATTCACTTTGCAAGTACATTTTTCTCAGAGCTTAGTGAACGAGGTGAAGCTCTGCTGACTTCCATAAACAAATCATGTGCAAACAATATATGTATTTTTAAATTTTCCTTGCATGTGATTGGGTTATCTTTCTAAAGTGAAATTTCACTAAGCTGTATGGGAAAATTCCCCTGCGCAGTGCAACTTCCCTTGCAACAGTCTATTTTCCTTTAGTAAATCAACCCCAAATTCTCTATAGGTTCTACAATGAGGTCACATGCACCATAGACTTATGGTTAACCTTGGCCTTTCAAGGTGTTAGTTAACCCATTTTTGACTGCATGTGTATAATGTTTTTCTGCAACTGACTCATTTTAACTACATACTATATATATTAACTATATAGTGCACCCTTTTCATTTTTTCATTGAACATTTCCAAGTAGCTCTGTTTTTACATTTTTAACACCACTAAATAGGATAAGGCTCCTCTACTTTACTTACCTACCAATAAGAGACCCTACAACATGACCCACTCCACAGGTTAGAAAACGTTTGTCAATTAATCTGTTAACTTTCAAGCAATTTAATGTCTTTCAATTAAATTTAAACAATAAAATTAAAGATAGCCTAGTAGAACACTATTCTCTACCTTGTGGAGGGCATCATGTTGGACATCTCCTGTCCAACATTTTTGGACGATTAAAAAAATCAATTAGTGGGATAGCTGGATGGACTGTTCCAGTTGACAGATATGGATTTATCCAAATGTATACCTCCTCCATAGACAAAAATATGCATGTTTGCTCAATGAGAATGTGCATTTGCACAACTCTCTATAATAAGAAACATTGTTCAGTGGTCAGATCATGCATTCATGGACATCCAACATCTAGTGTTAGTAGGTCATTTAAAGGCTTGTGTATAGGAATATTTGTTCTCATCAGAGCTACTTTTTCCACAGAAATAAGGAATAGGAATTGAAATGCAAAAGTGCCTAGATATAAGCCTTAAAGTAGGTCAGAAGGAGCAATATGGGAACCCAGGGGAATCTCATCTACAATCTAAATTCACCAGAAAGCATGCTGGTTTTGCCTATCTACATAAGACATAACAAATGTGCAGATCGGTATCTTAACTCAATGTCTAGCCCTAATCCACTGATTTATTTAGGGCTGATGTTACACTTCAGTTTCTCCTGTTGGCAGGTACTATAGAGAACACAGCAAGGAGTATAAACGCTAACTTGCTTGCTTTTGTTGGCTGGATCAGCAATATGTCACTGTCCTGCTGGTGACTTACATTCTGCAGTGTTTTATGAAGCAAGAGAGTGATCCTTTGATGATCTAGCCATTGATGAAGTGACACATACAGACAGGTGAGTGTTTTAAACATTGGCCAGCACAGCTTGAAAACTAGGTGTTTTGATTCTTTTTGGCACCTTGCATAACCTTATACTGGCTTTACTGTCACCCAAAGAGGAACTACATTCTGCTTATGGCAAATGGCTACTCAGAGTCAGCACTATTGATTGTACTCTCCCTGCAGATGAGCTTTTCTCCATTACTCACATTGCTGCATGCTGCATTCTGTCTGTGTGGAGGCAGCCATCTTGGTAGAGGTAGTGCTTTTTCTTCATGTCAGACTCTCCAGCAATATATTAATGTTAGTAATATTTTTTATAATATTTTAGATTTATAAATATTACATTTATACTTTATGCAGACAGTCTGCGTTTGGAGCTGCTCACCCGCACGGCTGTTAAATTGTAACTAGTTAACATGCAGCCGGTGCATCCCCATAGACATGCATGAAAGGGCTACCTGCATGTAGCACTTGGCAGCTGAAGCCACATACAATAAACAAGACAATTATTCAGGAACTATGGGTATTAGTGCTCATCTGAATTAGGCTGTAGCTACACTTGACATTGTATTTGTTTGTTAACAGAAATTTCAACTCCTTGTGAATTGAGGTAGTAGGTAGTACATTGGCTGATGCAATTGTTTTGCTTAAGTCAGTCATTCTACAGTCATGCAGCGATGAATACTTATTTTTCTATTCTTAACTCCCCACATAGACACAAGATGATATCAATGGGATCAAGCCATCATTGATTGGGACTCATGACCATCTCAGTCTGTGATTTCCACACATAACCTGTGCCTTACCACTTTCAGAGGTACTCATCAATTTTTCAGGTTGGGAAGCCACCCGGGGTCCACTATTGTTTCTCCCTGTATTAAGCTGTGGTAGCATCTGCCAGATACAACCAACCAACCCCCCCCCCCCATCATCCCATTGACATTAAAACTTTTTACCAAGATGTTCTGTCTGTGACAGAAGGTACAAGGCCTCAGATTATACCTTTTAAGGCTGACCACCTCCTATATCTGTGAACATTCTCTTTCTAAATGCAAATCTTTAAGCCTGCCGAATAGCAGACTTTGTGATCAAATTGAATCATATAAAATATAAAAGGCAAAACTTAAGTAAATGTTACAATAATAACTGAAAATTTCCTACTGACCATGGGCTAATTTAGATGTCCACACTGCAGTGTGGTGTGTTATCCCACTCGTTAATTAGCATTGGGTTTACACCACAATGGATAAAATAGAAGACTTTCTACAATATATCTTTCTGGCACAGTGGACGCACAATATTGCATTACCATGCATTGTGATGTGTTGCAAGGCAGCTGTGTTGAAGGTGCATCAGATGTGTGGGGTGCCATTTGAAATGAATAGCAATGCACCACAGTACATGTGTTGCCATGCAGAAACCAAAGACCCACGTTACATTTGAAAACCCACAAATGCAGGTGCTATTGTCACTGTTTGACTATGATACAAATATTAAAGTGTAAGATTCACTGAGACAGGGGCTGATTTTAGTGGTTCTGGGGATTAAGCATTGGTTCACACTGGTGCAGCTTTGAAAGTGTGCTACTTTAGCGTGATTTCAAAGTCGAAGATCAGTGCAATTTGCACCTCCGATTCTTGTGACTTTGTTTAACGGAAGTCTATGTAAGTCACAATGGAATCAGCAAGAAGTATACCCCTGGCCAAAAGTTTTGAGAATGACACAGATATTAATTTTCACAAAGTCTGCTGCCTCAGTTTTTATAATGGCAATTTGCATATACTCCAGAAGGTTATGAAGAGTGATCAGATGAATTGCAATTGATTGCAAAGTCCCTCTTTGCCATGAAAGTGAACTTAACCACTTGCTTACTGGGCACATATACCCCCTTCCTGCCCAGGCGAAATTTCAGCTTTCAGCACTGTCACGCTTTGAATGACAATTGCGCGGTCGTGCGACGTGGCTCCCAAACAAAATTTATGTCCTTTTTTTCCCACAAATAGAGCTTTCTTTCGGTGGTATTTGATCATCTCTACAGTCCTTTATTTTTTGGGCTATAAACAAAAAAAGACTGACAATTTTGAAAAAAAACACTATTTTTTAATTTTTGCTATAATAAATATCCCAATTTTTTTATCAAAAAAAATTTTTTTTCTCAGTTTAGGCCGATATGTATTCTTCTACATAAAAACTTTTGGCCAGGGCTGTAGTGCAGGAACCTTTTTCAAAGTCCCTGCGACATGAGTCCCGGCAATTTGAATGGTTCCATTGCCGACTATAGGCTGTCGATTTGTCATGCAACGGGGGGCTAAATGACTGTTTTTATAAAATGTATTAGTTATTGCTGGTGAAGCGGCTCAAGCTAAAAGTGTACCTTGGACCTTTCTAATGTGTTGTATACCATTTAGCTATAGATTAAAGAACACGGTTTAAAACACATCATATACTGTAAATCTATATGTAGGCCTACCAGAGGATGCATGGTGATGTACTTAGTACATTAATAAGCTAAAAATTATTTGGCCCATAATACAGGCACACACATGTTTTTATTATTTCCAAATGTTTTTATCATCTGTTTAATAAAAGACGTATCTTGTTTAGGTTTTAGAGTCCAGACGTTCACATGAATTTAACAAAATGAAGAGTAAACTGTAGTCAAGAATTTTCCAAAACAGATTATAGAATTATTTTGTATTCTGAATTAGCCAGGCAAACCTAATACAAAAATAAATAAGAAATACAACCAGGATTACAAAAGTATGATGTAAGCAGAGTCTTTACGGACAATGAGCCTGGCTGTAATTATAATCTTATTTCTAATCAGGTATTCTAGTAAATATTTATCATTTGGCTATTTCTTTATTAATAAATAAGCTTTTGTAATATCTGGGGAAAAAAAAGGTCATTTGTTTTGTTTAAATGTGTTGAATTTAAAGTGTTACTAAACCAAGGACCCTGCATTCACTATATCTGGTCTCCTACAGTACACAGAACATGGAAATGCAATTATTTTAGTAAAGATAAACTGCTAAATACCTTTTGTCATCAGCAGTATATAGCAGTCTTGTAACTTCTATCAGTGTCCAGCTAAGTACTGGTTAAAGCTTGTAGGAGGAGTTTTCATTCTCCTCTGACTGTCCTATGAGGCTGCATGACCCCTGACCCTCTGCCTGGACAGTGCTGATTGTCCCTGTGCTGATCACAATGCATTCTCCCCAAAAAAGAAAAGAAAAGAAAAACTCTCTAGCAATACACACAAAACTGAGCATATGCAGAGTGCCTCCAAGGCTCTGTACTCCCAGCAGATGGATTGGGGAGAATAAAAAAGGGGAGGATCAGAGAAGACAGAGTCAAACAGCCTTTTTACACAATGCAGGAATTAACCCCTTCCACAGTGAGTATAACTTGCTTTACTGCATATACAGACTCATTTTTACTGTTGTGGGCTTAGTAATAATTTAAAGATGACCATACACTAGTAGTTTGTCTGAAAATTCTTATCAGTACATTTAATGACTTGACAATAGTCATTCAAAAGTACTTCAAAATATGTTCGCTTTTAACATTAAATTTTGAAATTAATAGACTTTCCTGGACGAAAACCAAATATACTGTTACAAATCTGTTCGAGAAAAATCTTCCATCTTGCTACTTCTTCTTAGAACAAAAATTTTCAAACAAATTCTACTAGTATGGCCAGCTGAACTAATTTTTAATGTATGGACACTTTTTCCACAGGGCTTAACAGAGAATATTGATTATTGAAATGGTCTCATTTGTCTCATGTAGGAGCTTGCTATGTAATGTTCTTAACACAGTAATATACAAGCACTGCATGAGCAATCTTTAACAGGATAGGTAAAACCCAACTCCAGGCTATGGATTAACCTACCCCCTTATGTTCCCTTCACCCCAGTGGAGCACCTGCTGTACCTATTATACATGTATGACCCTGTCACTGGACCTAAGAAGCCCCATTTCTACTTGCCCTGTATTTTGTTATTTAACAGACTGAACTGAACACCGCTTGGGTAATGCATGTAGTACCTGAGGAATGTGAGAGTGAGAATTTTCTCTTGTGTCCACCAGCTATAGCTAATGTGTCTCCAGCAACTGCCTTAAAAGTGGAATGCTCAATAACTTTACACATCTGCATAATGATAATCATAATATATCAAATATACAGCAAAAGTATCTGTAGCGGGTGGTTACATTTAGGGGAAGTATCTCAGTGGTAACAAGGCTCAGGTACGCTAATTGTTAGGGTTGTGGACCATTTTTGTCGTGGAGGATATCAATGGTGTCCAGTTCCCTGTGGCCTATAGGTGTCACTGTCGCCATAGGCCGGGGTTGAACCACCATTGGAGGACTGTGCCTTTTTGTGTCCCCTCGCGGCAGTGGTACGGTGGGGCGGGGAACCTGCCGTGCTTGCCGGAGAGGGTATAAAAGGGGCAGACATCTTCCGGTCGAGGTCCGAGCCCCAGGCACCTTCAGCCTAGGGGCTGCTGTTCGTGACACCCAGGTGCCCTTGGCCTGGGTGTGTGTGAGGATGGTCTCCGGGTGCTCCTAGGCCTGGAGACTGAACTGCTGTTCCATCCCCAGACACCTTAGGTCTGGGGGTGAGGTACTTTTGAGAAGGCCAGCGACCTTCGGCTGGGTTCCGCGAGGGATTGAGGGCTCCCAGGGATCCGCCTCGCGAGGGGACCCATATGCAGGACGAGGAGGCCAGGGAGATGACCCTTTCTGAAGACCCAGCGCAGAGTCGTGGTGACAGAAGGGGCCTCTGGTAACTCTCCGGAGGGATGGTTTCTCCCTACAGCGGCCTAACTATTCAAGGAAGGAAAAGTGCATGTTCTGTAGGTCATAGTGGCAGTGACTCTACGCACACCAGGTCAGTGGCAGTGACTACAACTATTCATCAAGTCAGTGGCAGTGACTGTGCACCAAGCTGTTCATGCTAATCAGAACAGTGCTCCCCTAATCAACGCTGAGTTTGTGCCTGGACCTCTTCCCACCTTATCTGAACTGTTCTCGTCCAACCTGTCTGCTTTCACAGAGACTGTTTATTGTTCTCATAAAGAAAATTTAGTTGGCTTCTCAGTTGATGTGGACAGTTGTTTTACTGGGGAGAACTAAAGGACTTGTTTCTGGCTACCGCAGAAGCGAGATCAGCTCGGGAGGTTTTCAAACACTGGCTGCAGGAGGCCCGAAAAACTAACACCGCTCAACCTCCCAATCCAGGAGGGTACGGGCTTGTGGTGCGGTGTGCCTCAGTCTTTCCTGCGGAGGAGCCAAGAAGAGAAAAGCAGGTAAAGTCTGGGGTTGGTGCGCTACATATAATTTTTGAGAAAAGCTGTACCTTATGATTAAAAAGCTGGCCTTGACCTCCTTTGCCCAGGCTGAGGTGATGTTATCAGACTGCTGCAGGCAGGAGGAAGCATTTCTTCAGTCTCCTCTCCCCCAGTAGACAGAATATACAGTATCTCACAAAAGTGAGTACACCCCTCACATTTTCTATGATATTTTATTCTTTTTATGTGATAACACTGAATAAATTACACTTTGCTGAAATGTAAAGTAGTGACAGCCATTAATGTCTAAACGGCTGAGAACAAAAGTGAGTACAACCCTAAGTGAAAATGTCCAAGTTGGGCCCAATTTGCCATTTTCCCTCCCAGTGTCATGTGACTCGTTAGTGTTACAAGGTCTCAGGTGTGAATGGGGAACAGGTGTGTTAAATTTGGTGTTATCGCTCTCTCATACTGGTCACTGGAAGTTTAACATGGCACCTCATGACAAAGAACTCTCTGAGGATCTGAAAAAAGAATTGTTGCTCTACATAAAGATGGCCTAGGCTATAAGAAGATTGCCAAGACCATGAAGCTGAGCTGCAGCACGGTGGCCAAGACCATACAGTGGTTTAACAGGACAGGTTCCACTCAGAACACGCCTCGCCATGGTCGACCAAAGAAGTTGAGTGCACGTGCTCAGCGTCATATCCAGAGGTTGTCTTTTTGGAAATAGACTATGAATGCTGCCAGCATTGCTGCAGAGGTGGAAGGGGTGGGGGGTCAGCCTGTCAGTGCTCAGACCATACACCGCAGACTGCATCAAATTGGTCTGCATGCCTGTCGTCCCAGAAGGAAGCCTCTTCTAAAGATGATGCACAAGAAAGCCCACAAACAGTTTGCTGAAGACAAGCAGACTAAGGACAAGGATTACTGGAACCATGTCCTGTGGTCTAATGAGACCAAGATAAACGTATTTGGTTCAGATGGTGTCAAGAGTGGAAGAGGACTCCAGTGGCAACCTGTGAAGCTCGGGAGAACTCCATGCCCAAGACGGTTAAGGCAGTGCTGGAAAATAATGGTGGCCACACAAAATATTAACAGTTTGGGCCCAATTTGGACATTTTCACTTAGGGGTGTACTCAATTTTGTTGCCAGCGGTTTAGACATTAATGGCTGTGTGTTGAGTTATTTTGAGGGGACAGCAAATTTACACTGTTATACAAGCTGTACACTCACTACTTTACATTGTAGCCAAGTGTAATTTCTTCAGTGTTGTCACATGAAAAGATAGAATAGAATATTTACAAAAATGTGAGGGGTGTACTCACTTTTGTAAGATACTGTATGTAACTCTTACCCCCATTTAAGGGAGCGGCTGGTTTTGTTTTGGGTCATGCAAACTACCTCCAAGGCTTCCGTTGTCAGGGTATATAGAGTTTTTAGAAAAGCCAATGTCCACACAGATGTAAAACCTAAACAGTAAAGCCTCGTACACACGATCGGATATCCTATGGATTCTAATCCGATGGTTTTGTCCATCGGAAATCCGATGAAGCTGACTTACATCAGTCTTGCCTACACACCATCAGTCAAAAAACCGACCGTTCCAAACGCGGTGACGTAAAACACTCCGATGAGCCGAGAAAAATGAAGTTCAATACTTCTGAGCATGTGTCGACTTGATTCTGAGCATGCGTGGGTTTTTTATCTGATGGACTTGCCCATAGACGATCAATGTTTTCGATCGGTTTTTTATCCATCGGAAAAATTTAAAACATGTTCTATTTTTTAAAACCAATGGAAAAAAGACCGATGGGTCCCATACACGATCGGTTTGTCTGATGAAAACAATCCATCGGACGGTTTTCATCGGTAAAACCGATCATGTGTACAGGGCTTAAGGCTTTATTTTCCTTTTGCAGTGGAAACTTGAGGAGAAAGTAGGAAACGAGAGAAGTATAGGGGAAGGTTCAGGCACGCAACACTAAAGTCACACAAAGTCTTGTAAACGTCACCACTCAAGCCTGAGTGGGTATTGCTCATCCGGATAGTTCAGTTTTCTGGTCCTAACAGCCGGAATGACGCACGGATCTATTTCTAACGGTCTCTTTCACAGACCCTGAGGTGAATCTGAGGATGCCCACCACACGGCTGCCGAGAAAGGACACCCAATGTGGTGTGATACCCCTGTATTTCAACCTGGGCCGGTGGTGGCAGTGCCACCTACAGGCGAACAGGGAACAGTTATCGCACCCAGAGCAGAAGCAAAATTTTGAACAATCAGCTGGTCTGAGCCTAACTACTGACTCCGACTATCCCATAAATTTAACATAGCGTCCCAACTATTTGGAACTGTTGTACAATAACATATGTAACAGTGTAACAAGTCACAAGGTGAAAGGGGCTGAGAGACATATGTGAACAAAGCCAAGAACTTCATCGGCACCAGGTTTTACTTGATTATGTCATCTGTGAGCCAGCATTTCAGTCCACAAAGTAGATTCTGATCCTGGATGATACCTGAACATAGCTGGTTCTATCTTTCTGGAAGGAAAAGCAGATCAAGGCACTGCCATGGGGAGTACTTTGGTCCTTGTAAGAGGTGATAGATATCGGGAAATGTTAAACAAGCCATACACCTGAAGATGTACAGGCATACCCCGCTTTACGGACACTCACTTTACGTACACTCACTTTACGTACACTCGCGAGTACGGACATACCCGCGAGTGTACGTAGAGTGTCTCACAAGTAGGGACAGTGGTGTCGGAGGTGCAGTATGCATGTCCTAACAAGCAGGGTGCACTGCTAGGCACCGCTCAGGGCAGGCACCAGCACCCCTCGAGTCACCCCCATTCGTTTCTTTCCCCAGAGCCCTCCAGTGCATACTTCTGCTGGACAAACTTCCAGCACACTGGTGCAGCCTATGAGAGCCGGCTTCACGGAACAACAGAGGACACCACAGGCTTGTCTCCCAGCCCTGCCCCTTTTACAGAGATCTCCCTCGGAGAGCCCATGGAGTGGAGATGTGGCCTCCCATGCTGATTACTGTATACACTCTGTGCTGCTGCTGAAGGGAGCTGAAGCAACAACAAACAAGTGCTGGGAGGCCAGTCGGCCACAGCATTCTATGCTTTTTCACGAACTACAACAGCCAGGTGGACAAGTGCCATAGCCAGACCATGCTGGCCAGAATCTACATCAACCTGACCCTGCACCAATGGTCACGGTGAGTATGAAGTAAAGAAAAGGTATTGCTTCACTTTAAGTACATTTTCGTTTTAAATACATGCTCTGGTCCCATTGTGTACTTAAAAGTGGGGTATGCCTGTATTTAAGATATTGTTCGAAAGTTTCTACAGAAATTCTGATAAATTGATTGAACATTTGATCCTGCCATTATTGAGTCACCATTGCGCCAATGAAAATGGCCCTGTACCCTGTAATCACTGTGACCAATCACAGCGATAATTTGTGAGCGGAAACGAAGTGCATACTACAATCTTCGGGACTGTAGTTTGCACTCGGGGTGTAAAGAATAAACCTCCCTCCTCCCTATCAATTCAGTGTCACTATGATGACATAGTACTGCTCTGTCTATTGATCAGAGACACTGACAGCTACACTGATGACACTGTATGTCAGATAAGTAGCCACAGCTGTACAGTGACACTACACTGTTCTGGTGACAGTATATAAGAAAAAACACAATTGTTAATTGCTCTGATGACACAGTCTCTGATCACTGCCATAGCAGTACATGTCAGTGCACAGTGCAGCCAGTCAATGTCCCCAATCACTGTAATTCCACTACCAGTGTCACCATAACGACTCATTCACATGTGTGGTGCTCTCTAAAAAGCCATCCGGACCACTCTTTAAACAGTATATGACTGGCAGTTATGAAGCTCTGTATCGCCTCCTCACCACCTGCTTTAACCCCTTGGACCCCACAAAAGCACCCACATTCACTTGAATGGGTTGTAGTCAGTGGGTGCTATGCTTACTAAAATCAACAGAGGTTATAATTTCTGCCATGGCTGCGATATTTTGCATATGTACACCCTTGGCAGCTGCCTCTGCAGCTAAAGAAGTTAGTGTGAACAAGCCCTAACAGTACAGCCAATCACTGTGTCACCAGGAAAGTGTAGCTACAAACATTATTCCTGATTGCCATCACATCAGACCAGTGCAGCCAGCAACAGTGTACCTGTTTGTTGCTACACAAGTTCCAGTGTCACCAGAAGGTTGTAAGCCAGCAACAGTGTTCCTGATCACTGCCACACCAGTCTAGTGTTTCCTCTGCCTGCCATCTGTACTGACTCTGACCTGTTTCTTAACCACTTTTCTGCCTGCTGCCTGGACCAATTCTTTGCCTGTTTGCTGACCATGCCTCTGCCTGCCGCCTGAACTGACCCATTTGCATGTCCCACTGACTACGTTCTTGCAAGACACCAGTCCTACCTGCCCCCTGTGGACAACTGCACTTCTGGAACCACAGGAACTCTTTTGTTTTTCCCTTCTTCAGCTTTCTGTACTTCCTGGCCAGTGAACATGGCATACCTGGCTTCATTCATGTACCAGTAGGCCTGCTATATAGGGACTGCTATAGGTGAGCTAAACTAAGCTATATTCCCTGACCACTTATACAGAAGCGACCATTACAACACATTGTTTTCTATACAGTGTTGACTGATTTCTGTGATACTTAAGATGCACTGTTTGGCAGTGGCACGTATTTAGTCCAAACATTGAAAAAGTCTCACACATGTAGTATCTGTGTAGGGGCTGCTGTATGTAGTGGTTCACCTGTCACCCTGCCCAGCCAGACATCCATCTCTCAGTCACTCAGAGACATAGAACAGTCCATAGCTTTGTTTTGTTTTTGTTTTTTTATTGAGGGGATTAAACTTGGATGGGAAATTGGAAAATTTTGGGATGCCCAGGAATGTTCAGTGTAAACTTGCTTGGGACTTCTATATACATTCCAGTATATACACTCCAATCTTCTCTCCAGCACAAACACTTGATGCACACTGTTTCTCCTCCAGCACTTCACTTGCTGCAGACTGTTACTTTACCAGCACTTCCCTTGCTGCAGACCATTACTCCTCCAGACTAGCTAGCACCGCATGGGTAGGCCTGACACTGCTTCAGCCAGGCCTCAATTAACTGCCTTTTGTGGGTAAGGGACCTCGGGTCAATGTGGTGTAGAAATAGTTCAGGTGCTAGCTGTCCTCTATTCAGCTACCCCTCCCAGATAGCTCTCTTCAGGCCCTGCCAGCCAGCCTGGCTGCAATCAGTGCCGGCCTAAGACATTGTGCTGCCTGGTACCAAGAATTAAATGCTGCCCCCCCCCCCCCCAAAAAAAAAAATAACGCCCACCAAAAGGATATAATTTTATATCATGATAACTTAAGAGGATCTGTCATGGCTCTATACATGTATGTAGGAGTATAAAGAGGACCTGTCATGGCTCTATACATGTATGTAGGAGTATAAAGAGGACCTGTCATGGCTCTATACATGTATGTAGGAGTATAAAGAGGACCTGTCATGGCTCTATTCATGTATAGGAATATAAAGAGGACCTGTCATGGCTCTATTCATGTATAGGAATATAAAAAGGACCTGTTATGGCTGTATTCACGTATAGGAGTATAAAGAGGACCGGTCATAGCTCTATACATGTATATATAAGTATGAAGAGGACCGGTCATGGCTCTATACATGTGTATAGGGGTGTAAAAAGGACCTGTCATGGCTTTATACATGTATTTAGGAAAATAAAGAGGACCTGTCATGGCTCTATACATGTATGTAGGAGTATAAAAGGACCTGTGTGTGGCCCCGATGTCAGCCGGCCACCCGCGATCGCTCCACAGAGAGCCAGAACGGGGATTTGTCAATGTAAACAGACAGATCCCCATTCTGACAGGGGAGGAGAGACAGATCTGCTGTTCCTAGTGATTAGGAACAGAGATCTCTCTCCTCCTCCAGTCAGTCCCATCACCCCCAGTTAGAAACACCTCCCAGGTAACACATTTAACCCCTTCCACACCAGTGACATTTACACAGTAATCAGTGCATTTTTATAGCACAAATCGCTGTATAAATGTCACTGGTCCCAAAAATGTGTCAAAAGTGTCCGATCTGTTCACCGCAATGTCGCAGTCTCACTGAAAATCGCAAATCACCGCCATTACTAGTAAAAAATTTATAATAATAATAATAATAATAAAAATGCCATAAATCTATCCCCTATTTTGTAGACGCTATAACTTTTGCGCAAACTAATCAATATACACTTATTGCGTTTTTTTTTTTTACCAAACATATGTAGAAGAATACGTATTGGCCTAAACTGATGAAGAAATACCACCAACAGAAAGCTCTATTTGTGGGAAACAAAGGACGTAAATTTTGTTTGGGTACAGCGTCACACGACCGCACAATTGTCAGTTAAATCGACGCAGTGCCGTATCGCAAAACAAAATTAGTGAAGTGCGTAATTTCTATTATTACATTGTTATATAATATATAAAATAGTTCAACTCACCATAATGCAGAATCAGTGGGAGCCTGAGCGTGTCACTTGCCACCGTCACCTGCCACCAGTTGCGGATTGTCACTTGCCACGACGTCACACATTGCAGATTGTCACTTGCCACGACGCCACCTGCCACACATTGCGGGTTGTCACTTGCCACACATTGCGGGTTGTCACTTGCCACGACGCCACCTGCCACACATTGCGGGTTGTCACTTGCCACGACGCCACCTACCACACATTGCGGGTTGTCACTTGCCACACGTTGCGGATTGCCACTTGCCACAACGTCACCTGACACACGTAGCGGATTGTCACTTGCCACGACGTCACACATTGCGAATTGTCACTTGCCACACGTAGCGGATTGCCACTTGCCACAACGTCACCTGACACACGTAGCGGATTGTCACTTGCTACGACGCCACCTGCCACACATTGCAGATTGTCACTTGCCACACATTGCGGATTGTCACTTGCCACAACGTCACCTGCCACACGTAGCAGATTGTCACTTGCCACTTCACCTGCCACATGTAGTGAATTGCCATTTGCTGTGTCCCAGAGTGAAGGCAGGCAGGAGAGAGATGACAGAGAAGAGGGGGATCTGACAGAGAAGAGGGGGGTCTGCTGTCAGAGAAGAGGGGGGGGTCTGCTGACATAGAGGAGGGGGGGTCTTCTGACATTGAGGATGGGGAGGTGGCTGACATTGAGGACGGGGGGGGTGGCTGACATTGAGGAGGGGAGGCGGCTGACATTGAGGAGGGGGGGGCGGCTGACATTGAGGAGGGGGGGCGGCTGATATTGAGGAGGGGGGCGGCTGATATTGAGGAGGGGGGGCGGCTGACATTGAGGAGGGGGGGCGGCTGACATTGAGGAGGGGGGGCAGGTGACATTAAAGAGGGGGGGTGGCTGACATTGAGGAGGTGGGGGGGAGGCTGACATTGAGGATGGGGGGGGTGGCTGACATTGAGGACGGGGGGGTGGCTGACATTGAGGAGGGGGGGCGGCTGACATTGAGGAGGGGGTGGTGGCTGATATTGAGGAGGGGGGGCGGCTGATATTGAGGAGGGGGGGAGGTGATATTGAGGAGGGGGGGCAGGTGACATTGAGGAGGGGGCGTGGCTGACATTGAGGAGGGAGGGCAGCTGACACTGAGGAGGGGGGGCGGCTGACCTTGAGGGGGGGCAGTTGAGGAGGGGGGGCGGCTGACATTGAGGAGGGGGTGCAGGTGACATTGAGGAGGGGGGGCTGACATTAAAGAGAGGGGGGCTGACAGAGACGGACCTCAGGAGACAGTGACACACAGCGAGTTAGGAGCATGCAGGGCAGGCGCGATTATCCACAGACACAGTCCAGCTCCTCCAGGCTCCAGGAGAAGCAGTACTGGGGCGGGTCTTCACAGTTGTGATCACATGATTAGGAGCAGGCTCCCGTCCTGTGTTCACCATCAGGATACAAGGGAGCTCCTCCAGGCGAATCACAGAGCCTCATGTCCGCACATGACCTGCTTAGCCAATCACAGGACACCCGCCTCTGCCAATTGCTGAGCTGAGCTCGGCTCAAACACAGAGCGCACCGAGGCAGTAGTGTGATTATGAACTGGATGATCGTGCCCCTCTAGCCAGGGATTCGGCTGCCGCAGGACAGGTATGTGTGCCTGGGTTTCTGACGGGTGGAAACCCAGGCACATGTGCAGCGGAGCGGGCTGGCAGGCGGCAATTTGCCGCCCCCTGAAAGTGCCGCCTGGGACCGAGGTACCATCGGGTCCCATGGTAGGGCCGACCCTGGCTGCAATGACCTCTTTCCACTGCCCTTCCCACAGTCCTCTCTCTTCTGGTTCTGCTCCCATCTCAAACTGCAATCTCCCAGTTCTCTCAGGCATGCCTCCCCAGTCCTCCTGACTGTGCTCTTTCACCAGCCCTTGGGGGTTTGGTCAGGGCTCCCTAAATCACCCCAGGCAGATCCACCTCTCCTCTCCTCCACTCTTTTCAGATCTTTCAAGCAAGCTCTAGAAAGAAGGAGGTCTCAGTGATGCTGCCTGTGAGTCACCAGCTGCTGCCCTGAGCCACTTCCAGCCCAGAATGAAAAAAACAGGCCTAGCCACCAGCTAGGTCTGCCTAAATTTTTATACTTTGCCAGAAAATCCTCACTCTAGCACCTTCCTAACTAGAGGGTGCTACATCTGCATACTCGGGAGGAGAATGTGTTTTAGGGTGAAATTCTAAGTATGCCCATGCTATGAGTGAGAAATATCTTATTAAATTGACAACTTTGTGTAAAAAAATAATTTCCATTTTCTTTCTGCATTTTCCCAAAACTTACGGCAAAAAAAAAAAACCTTCAAAAAACTCACCATGATTCTTAAAAATACCTTGGTATTTACTCTCCAAAATGTGGTAATTTTGTGGGTGTTTCTAGCACTCCAGGTTGAGAACGGTAGTCAGAAAATTAAATGTGTAATTCATGCTCCTAGGAAGCCTGAAGGTGCTCCTTGGATTTTGGGCCTCTCTATGTGATTAGGCTGTAAAAAGGTTTCACACATGTTGTATCGCCATACTTGGGAGTAGCAAAATGTGTTTTGAGTTGTAATGCTAAGTATGCCTGTGCTGTGTGTTAGAAATAACTTATCAATTTACAATTTTGTTTAAAAAAATAAATCTTCATTTTTTTCCTGCTGTATTTTCCAAAAACTTTGAGGCAAAAAATACAATTTTCAGAAGACTCACTATGCCTTTCAGAAAATACTTTGGAGTGTTTGCTTTCTAAAATGTGACCATTTTGTAGGTGTTTCTACTTTATTGGCACTTCAGGGACTCAAGAAATAGTATAGGCAGTCAGGAAATTAGATGTGTAATTCATGCTCCTTATAAGCCCAATGGTGCTTCTTGGATTCTGGGCCCCTCTCTGCATCAAAGCTGAGAAAAAGTCTCACATATGTTGTATCCCCATACTCGGGAGGAGTAGCAAAATGTGTTTTGGGATGTAATTGTAAGTATGCCTATGCTATGAAATAGAAATAACTTGTTTAAATTATAATTTTGTGAAAAACACCCAACTTTTGTCTACTTTCTGAAAAGGGGTCGTCTTGGGGGTATTTATACTATCCTGGAATTTTAGGGTCTCAACAAATGAGATAGACAGTCAGTACATCAGGTTTTTCACCATTGTTTGTAGACTCTAACTTTCACACAAACTAAATAATATACACTGATTCTTTTTTCCACCAAAGAAATGTAGCATTTCTTTTGAGTACATTTTGACCCAAATTTATAAAGAAAGATGATTTATTTGCAAAGTATTATAACATTTTTTTTTCTGTCATTATTTCTTTATACATTAAAAAGTAAAAAACCCAGGGGTGATTAAATACCACCAAAAGAAAACTGTATTAGTTTCAGAAAAATTATATAAAAATAAATTGGGTACAGTGTTGCATTACTGAGTAATTGTCATTAAAGTGTGACAGAACTGAAAACTAAAAAATGGCCTGGACAGGGGTGAAACAGTGGTCAACAGGTTGCTTTTGTGCCTAGCCCATGTGCATTACAATATGTACGATTTTTCCCAAAGGAAAACCACATTCGTAGTTAAAATTTGGTTTATTCAAGAAAGATTTTCCATCCTGTTCCTTTGAATTTTCTTGTCGCTGATTGTTGATTTGACGCAATTAACCATTAGAAATTTGAATGGACGTTTCCAAAATTAAAATGTTTGAATGTTGAAAGTTCTACTGAAATATGACCAATTTACACGTCCGCATTACTTAGCTTGCATCTACTGCAGGTGATGAAATGCAGTATATCTGATGGTAGCTCCATTTTAGGAGCCAGTCACACTGGCCCGCATAGTAAAACAGGGTTTTGCTGTGCTGGCAGCTGTCAGTTGAAGATTAAGGTAAGGGCCAGTGTGATGAGTGTTTAAAGTGATATTGAAAGCAATTTTTTAAATTAAAATAGAAAAAAGGTATTACTTAACGCCTCTCTGCAACAATATTGCAAACAGCAGTCCCTTACCTCCACTTCTGGAATTCCAGCGCTGTCTGCTTCTACCTACTCCGGACGCCAGGTGCCCTCTTAACAAGCCGTGTGCTATGGGGGCACCCGTGCGGGCATGTTGCCGAGCCAAACTGTGTGTATCTACAGACACACACAGTGCCATAAGGCCACCCACACTCCCTCCTCACAGGAGTTTGATAGACAGCAGAAGGCGCCTCACTGCCCTCAGTGTCTCCTGTGGGACCAGGAAAAGAGGAGAGCAGTGCCGCAGCCAGGACAGCGCTGGATCAGGTAAGTGTTTAGGGATGGGGGGGGTGGATATTAATGGGTGTTTTTTTTTTACCTTAATGCAGGGTAAAAAACTGTTTGATATTAGAACCACTTTAAGCACATCGCACTGTGAATTTGTTTAAAAAAACCTTCTTCCCACTTTATTGAATGTCCAAATTATGCTTCATTGATTTCTATACACTGCAGTTGGGGTGTGTAGAAATGGGCAATCGATGGAGCTCCGGTTCGTTGTGTAAAAATGCATACAGTATGCATTTTACTGCCCTGTTTGACACTAGGGCCTACATTGCAGTGTGAATAGGGAACAAAGATAGCAATTATTTTGCAGTGACTGGCATTTATCTGATGAGGGAAAATGCCAGTCACTGTACTGTACTAGTGTAAATGAGCCCTAAACCCCCTTCGTATTTAAGATTCTAGACTATTCACAATTAACAAGAATTAATGAATTAGTGTACATCACAAAGACTTATTCACTTATAACAGAAAGACACACCAATATCAGAGTTGTTTCGCCATAATGAATCATGTCCTGCGCTCTACACTGACATCCTGTCTGTTCCTGTGCTCAGAAGACTGTCTAAGAATTCCCCTGTACTGCTCCCTAATTCAGCCTGAGCAGAGAGGATGTAGTGACTGATCATGTTCAGTTTATTTATGATATTAACTCCTCTGCCCTGACCCAAGGATGGCTGAGAAGATGGTGCTCATGTGTTAAACACATGTTTTGTCCCAGAACCTGTAGTAGAGATGCACAGAGTATGAATGGTATGGCTCTCCCAGGGGGAGTTAATAAGTATATGTTGCAGCATGAATTGGTTAATGAAAATCTCTGTCTTACAGTTCATATTCTGCTATAAAATACAGAATAATACATTAATACAATGAGTCATACCTGGACCCCCTGATGGTCCATACTGAGACTTGTCAGCAACCGCCAATTCATCCTCTGTGTCTGTATAGGGGTGACACTAGATTAATGTTTTTTCTGGAAATTACTAAATCCAGAATCAACATTGTGTAAATCTGAAAAGGGGCACCGGACCTCAAAGGTGCTTCATAATAGTCACAGAATACTCTAAAAGTAGTTACAACGTTAGATTTTCACATCCTATAGGATGTCCTGTAGGTCCATTTTACATTATATATCTGTTTGGTTGTATTATTTATTTTTTTGCAATTAATTTTCTGTAAGAATGAGTGTACAGAAACATTTACATCATGGAAATTAAACCATGACACCATAACCCATAGGTTTTGTAAAACCATTCTTGAAGACATATTAGTTCTATCATAGGGAGGAGTATTTACTGGTTTAGTGGTTTTCTTAGGTGGCTGTGATTTGTATACATGAAATATCTGCACACCTCCTTAAAAGATTTACTTAAAGTTCATGACAGGTATCTCCTCGCATATATAGATATATACAGTATATATATTTATCATATATATCCAAATTGTATTTCAATTATTTCTAGCCTACTCCTAATAATCTAAGCAGTCTTGAAGTATGAAAACTTACTCTGTCAAGATACATTTACTTCCGTGAATTCCTTGAATTATGTGACACATATTCACTATGCCATGTGAGTAGCTCCTGCTGTGTCACACATTTCACAGAGCCTGCCTTCTGAACTAGAGGTGCTGAGAGGTGGAGTTTCAGGAGGCGGAGTCAGTACAGGAATTGCTGCTTGCAGGCAGCAAGGTGCCATGGGATATGTTGTCCTTAGAAATGGAAAGTAAACAGCAGAGGAGAAGCTGCAAAGTATGCAGGGAATCCAGGAAGTTGTGAAAAGAGATGGCCAGCAGACCCTTACAATGTGAAAGAAGATTTTTCAAGTAAGCTTAGATTGGATTCTCAATAATAACTATTGTTTGTTACTATTACAATGGTGATGTTATAAAATGATAGCGTATGCAGTGACCATAGCTTTCCTTTAAACAAACAATGTTGTTAAGATCTTTTTAAAATAAATATCTAATACATACAGTACCAGTCACATTGCCAGTGACTTTAGACATTGTTCTCTGGAAGAATTAGAAGAGCTGCCAGCATCTTGAGGATCTGATATTTCCAGATGTGTTGGATGCGTATGTCTTCTTGCTCGATGTGGTTCTGATTTTGGCATGTGGAACCAAAGCATGCAGCAGGCATAAATCACACCCAGACATCCAGCATTGGTTTTGCACAGAGTGCCCGGAACCTCCTCTTCTTGCATTCCCCGCCAGCACTCTTAGCTCCTCCTCTTCTTTGTGTGCCCCCATAGCAAGCTGCTTGCCATGGGGACACAACTATAGAATCAACCCTGAGCCAGGCTGTGATTGTCTATTGGCAGACACAGCCCGGCTCAGCCCCGCCCCCTGCTATCTGCTCACAGGGTTTGAATGACAGCAGCAGGAGCAAATGGCTTCCACTGCTGCTTCTGTGAGCAGAGGAGAGTGCCGCTGCAGATGGGCACACCACTAGATCGAGATAGGACTCAAATAAGTATAAAGGGAGGTTAGGCTGGGTTCACACTGGTACGACACGACAGTCATACAACTTTCGTCCTACTTTGCTCTGCGACATCAGTCCTACATTGATCCTACATTGGTCCGACATCCATCCGACTTTCATGAACAGGATACTACTTTGATCCGACTTTGTGATAGTCTGACTTGTCCTTTGACCAATCAAAACAATCCCAGGGTGAGATAAATTCCTTTTACTGCTGCTGTAATCACCATGTCGGATGTAAAATGTCGGATGGTTAGGACAAGGATCCTACTTTGATCCGACTTTGATCCGACTTCAATGATATTCAATGGGCTGAAGTCGGATCAAAGTCGGACAGAAGTAGTACAGGGAGCATTTTCAAAGTCGGACCGACTTGTGTCAGACCAGTTAAGACGGCTCTCATAGAGAAACAATGATTTTCACACGTCATGCGACATGAGCTCCCAATGTCGGAGCGTTTGTCGGACCAGTGTGAACCCAGCCTGAGGGAACGATATAAACACCAGGACATTTTTTAACTTAATGCAGGGCGCATGCATTAAGGTAAAAAATGTCCAGACTTTAGAACCACTTTAAGGCCTCATGCACACTGTTGTATAGCATGCAAAGCCTGCGTAATCTCTCTCTCTCTTGAGACCTGCAGCTGCTGCAGATAACTGCCCAATGAGATTAATTAGAATATTTGGCTGTACGCAGGTATGCACCGGGAGTGAAACACGCACATGAACATATGCTCAAAATACAGATAGTGTGTATTCAGAGCATACATCTGTGCATGTGGGGGCAGCATAGAGGGGAACTTAATCGGGAAATCCTTGCCACAATGTACAAAAATGCACACTTGCATATTATGGCAGCCTTATCTTCGTTTGTCCTCCTCCAGTGATGAGAGGTCCATGTTCTGTGGTGCTGATCTATTGCCATGGCTGCAACCAACTTTTCCTCTTCCACATCAGTGTCTTCCTTCCTCAGCACCCAACGCCTGTGCATAACTGAGCCTTGGTTAAAATAAAAAATAAAAATGGGGCTACATGAAGTAAAATAGATACCAAACATGCCAAACCTTAACCACTTCCATACAGGGCTTTTTATATCACTTCCATACCGGGCCTGTTCTGGCACTTCTCTCCTACATGTACAAATCATCATTCTTTTGCTAGAAAATTACTCAGAACCCCCAAACATTATATATGTTTTTTTAGCAGACACCCTAGGGAATAAAATGACGGTCATTGCAACTTTTTTCTTGCACGATATTTGCGCAATAATTTTTCAAACGCCTTTTTAAAAAAAAAAAAAATGGTTTTGTGAATTAAAAAATAACAAAACAGTAAAGTTAGCCCAATTTTTGGGGAAAATATGAAAGATGATGTTACGCCGAGTAAATAGATACCTAACATGTCACGCTTTAAAATTCGGTACTTAAAAATCTCCATAGGCGACGCTTAATTTTTTTTTACAGGTTACCAGGTTAGAATTACAGAGGAGGTCTAGTGCTAGAATTGTTGCACGCACTCTAACGCACACAGTGATACCTCACATATGTGGTTTGAACGGCGTTTACATATGTGGGCGACTTACGTGTTCATTCGCTTCTGATCGCGAGCTACCGGGAACAGGGGCGTTTTAATTTTTTTTATTTTTACTTATTTATTAATTTTTTTACAATTATTTTACTTTTTTATTTTTTTTGATCACTTTTATTCCTATTACAAGGAATGTAAACATCCCTTGTAATAGGAATGTGTGTGACAGGTCCTCTTTATTGAGAGATGCGGGGTCAATAAGACCCCACATCTCTCCTCCAGGCTGGAAAGCATGAGATCAGTGAATTTTTTTTCACTGATCTCATATTTACTAGCCGCAATGGCGGCTTTGTTTACATTCGAGGACCCGGGCGTGACGTCATCACATCGTACCCGGGCCTCCGACGATCATAGAGATGACTGGTGACCATCTGGTCACCAGTCATCTCTATGCTCGTCACGTGACCCACCAACGGCACCGGAAGATTCGCTCTGGGTCCCCGATCGCACGGGAGAGCCTGGAGAAGCACCGGATGGCGGCGGGAGGGGGGGATGTCCCCTCCCGCCGCCTATAAGAACGATCAAGCGGCGGGACGGCCGCTATGATCATTCTTATGGTGCACAGAATCGCCGGCACTTCAAAAGGATATCTGAATGATGCCTGTAGCCCAGTGTTTCTCAACTCCAGTCCTCAAGGCGCCCCAACAGGTCATGTTTTCAGGCTTTCCATTATTTTGCACAGGTGATTTGATCGGTTTCACTGCCTTAGTAATTACCACAGCCATATCATCTGAGGGAAATCCTGAAAACATGACCTGTTGGGGCGCCTTGAGGACTGGAGTTGAGAAACACTGCTCTAGCTGCAGGCATCATTCAGATATCCCCCTACAAAGCCAGGACGTCATATGACGTCCACCCAGGATGGGAGATCCCATCTGTGGACGTCATTTGACTATGGCTGGGTAAGGAAGTGGATAAAAATGCGCATGCCTGTGAAATCACAAAAATTTATGGTACCTAAATATCTCTATAGGTGATGCTTTTAAAAGCCTTTACAGGTTATCATTTTAGAATTAACAATTAATTATGGCCCCAGAGTTATTGCTCCCACTCTGTTTGTGGCAATACCTTACATGTGGCACAATTTATGTTTACATACATATGTGTGCCTTACACTGTGCATTTGCATTGGGGTGTGCTTTATGCGGTGACGGGGGGCTTTTAATTAAATTTTTACATTTTATTATATTATAATTTTTTTAACACTTTATTTTTTTCTTCCTTTTAAAATTGTATTGCTATTATAAGGAGCCTAACAGCGTACATATAATAGCAATAGCATGGGCAGGTGACAGGTCCTCTTTATTTGAGACATCAGGGGTCTGTTAGACTCCCAAAGTCTCCCCTGTCCTTCACTGCAGCTAATAAAACACAGATTGTACGTGATTAGATGTTTTTTCATCTACAGCAATAGCCATGAGCTAGGTTTAACCTCTTGAATACCTTGGTAGACCAGGGGTTAAAAAGAGGCAAAGTAATTTTTTTTAGTTAAGACACATGCACAGAGGTTGATTTACTAAAGTAAAATAGACTGTTCACTTTGCAAGGGAAGTTGCACTTTGCAAGGGTGAATGAGGTGAAGCATTGCTGACTTTCATCATCCAATCAGGTGCAAGCATAATTTTTTTTTATTTTCCTTGTACGTGATTGGGTAATCTTTGCAAAGAGAAAATTCCCCTGCAAAGTGCAATTTCCCCTGCAAAAGTGAAGTCTCTTTTTGCAAAAAAAACTCCTACCCTAATTTTCGAACACTATTGATGATGTCATTTATACTCCAGTGTTCCTGCAGCCATAAAATGCTCATACTGCAGTTTGGCAAAACATACTTTAGTGCAATTTTATATACGTTCTCTGAATTACATTTTTACTATGGGCACTATATGCTCCATTACACTTTTTTTTAATATTTATTTAGGTTTTCAAATAACATAACTATGTAAATAAAGAATTGACAGATATGAGCTATCCTGAAAGCATGTTGTTATAAATGCTGACAAACCAGAAAATGAGTGTACAATTCCATTAAAGTTTATATGGATCTTAGAAGTTTTAGAAACCGAGTTGTCCACTAAGCTGA
Source organism: Rana muscosa (assembly GCA_029206835.1). NCBI lineage: Eukaryota > Metazoa > Chordata > Amphibia > Anura > Ranidae > Rana > Rana muscosa. Next base: position 131,592,236 of record CM055126.1, read on the forward strand.
TGCTGTGGGTTTAGTAGCATTCAATGATTCATAAGAACCATAATCAGTTCTCAGTAAGTAGCATTACCCACTTCCGTACCGCACGCCGTCATATGACGTCCTGGACTTTAGTGGGGGATATCTGAATGATGCCTGCAGCTACATATCCTTCTTTTCAGGCGGCGATTCTGTGCACCCTAAGAACGATCATAGCGGCGGTTCCGCCGCTTGATCATTCTTATAGGTGGAGGGAGGGGACATCCCCCCTCCCGCCACCATCCGGTGCTTCTCAGGGCTCTCCCGTGCCATCGTAGGCCCAGAGAATGAATCGGCCACCGCCGGATGAAGAGCATAGAGATTTCTCTATGACCGTCGGAGGCCCGGGCACGATGTTATGACGTCACGCTCGGGTACCCGGAAGTAAACAAAGCCGCAATCGCGGCTGAAAGCATGAGATCAGTGAATTTTTTTTTTCCCGATATCATGCTTTCCAGCCTGGAGGAGAGATGTGGGGTCTTATGCTGGCCATACGTTATACGAAAAATCGTCCGAACGAACTTTTGAAAAATCAACGTTCGGCCGTGAGCGTAAACAATAGTGCCATCATGTAATGACCGATAAAACGTTCAGTGGAGATAAATAAAAAAATTTGGTTAGTTTTTTTTACATATACCTAGTGCAGAAAGTTCGGACGGGAAACGCATTAACCTTTTAATTTGTAGTTCGTTCGGCAGAAAATTTCCAAACTTGTCCTTCGTTTTTTCGGCTCAAAAACGTCCCAACGATTATCGATTTTGTGCCCATTAACTGTTCGAAAAACGAACGAACTGTCTGAACGACCGATTTTCGGAAGATTTTTCGTATAGTGTATGGCCAGCATTATTGACTCCGCATCTCTCCATAAAGAGGACCTGTCACACACTATTCCTATTACAAGGGATGTTTACATTCCTTGTAACAGGAATAAAAGTAATCAAAAAAAAAAAATGTAAAAAAAATGAAGTAGAATAAAAAAAATATATATAAAAACGTTTTTTTTAAACGCCTCTGTCCCCAGTAGCTCGTGCTCAGAAGCGAACGCGCACGTAAGTCCCGCCCACATATGTAAACGCCGTTCAAACCACACATGTGAGGTATCGCCGTGTGCGTTAGAGCGAGAGCAATAATTCTAGCACAAGACCTCCTCTGTAACTCGAAACTGGTAACCTGTAAAAAAAAATTAAGCATTGCCTATGGAGATTTTTAAGTACCGAAGTTTGGTGCCATTCCATGAGTGTGTGCAATTTTAAAGCGTGACAAGTTAGGTATCTATTTACTCGGCTTAACATCATCTTTTACATTATACAAAAAAATTGGGCTAACTTTACTGTTTTGTTATTTTTTAATTCATGAAACCGTTTTTTTTTTCCAAAAAAAGGCGCTTGAAAAATTATTGTTCAAATACCGTGTGAGATAAACAGTTGCAATGACTGCCAATTTATTCCCTATGGTGTCTGCTAAAAAAATATATATAATGTTTGGGGGTTGTGAGTAATTTTCTAGCAAAAAAATTATGATTTTTACATGAAGGAGAGAAGTGGCAGAATAGGCGTGGTATGGAAGTGGTTAGGATCTTGGGAGGTGTGGAGCAAATCAATAGATTGGAAAGACATAAGAGGAAAACAGTGGTGGTTAGGAGCCACTCGACAAGTATGAAGGCAATTGAGTCGTTAATAGAGTTTAGAGCTTAGTTTGGATCAAATCGATGCCCCTAGTGCCCTATACTGCATTACTTTTATGCTGTGAATTCTTGAGAACAGTTTCTCCATCAGTTGTTCGGCGGTGATTTGGCCAAGAAGTTCAGTTTTTTTTGTTCACATTTGAGGGAAATCAAGCAGCAGAATGCTATGAGGACATGATAGAGGAGTCTCTAAAGCCTCGTATACATGATTGGATTTTCCGGAGACAAAGTCTCTGACTTTTTTCCGAAGGGCGTTGGCCAGGAACTTGTCTTTCAACGGTCCACAATTGTCGGCCAACAAACACAAACATAATTACGTACTACGTGGTTTTTCAGCTCTTTAGCGCCATCCTTTGGGCACCTTCTGCTAATGTTGTGTTTGGTGAGCATTGCTTCCGAGCATGCATGTTTGTACTTTGGACTTTTGTCCGACGGACTTGTGTACACATGATCGGAAAATCCGACAACAGACCGTTGTCCACGGAAATTTTTAAAACCTACCATCTAACATTTGTCTGCGTAAAATCCGACAACAATTGTCCGATGGAGCGTGCAAACGGTCAGATTTTCCGCCAACAGGCTGTCAACACACAAACAGAGCAAATTCAACATAAAGTGCGTTTGGTGGGAGTGCCCACTAACATGACATGAGAGCAAAAAAAAAATCCTATTTTTCCGGATGTTAAATCATTCATTGTATAGGCAAAAAAATAAACAAATACATCCCTGATCGACTAGGGACCGGGTGTAGGTTGTCCCATCAAGCTACGTTAATGTAGAGCATTAGGAACGACTTGCACAGGGAGAAAGATGCATGTTGTAAAGAGCAGAGGAGGGAGAGGGAAAAAAAAAAGAGGGGGGGAATTGGAAAGGGTAGGGAAGGGGAGGGAAAAGGGGAACCCCTGTGTACATTTCTACTAATATCGTATCAGCATAGAAATATAAATTCTGTTAGCAACAATAACCAAATCAACATCATTTTTTTTTTAGAAAGAAAAAAAAAAGGAAAGAAGAAAAAGAAAAGAAAAAAAAAAGGGGAGAGAATAAAGAAGAGATAGGAAAGTTAAGGAGAGGGTCAGCCAGAAGCACTTTAAGGTGTATATAGATAATGTATCCATGGATCCCATGTAACATCGAATTTCTTAGTAGAATTTCGGAGGACACAGGTAAGTCTGTCATTAACCATGATCCAGCCAAGTTTATTCTTCACATAAGCAAGGGGAACCACTGACTGCTTCCAGTATCTAGCAATAGTTATTCTAGCTGCCAAAAGTATATATGTGATTAGTTTTGTCGATTTTTTTGGGGACCTCATCAGGTAGCTTTTGAAAAAGCGCTACTTCCGGGGATCTACGTATATTAACCCCCGTTACAGAATATATCAAATTAAATATACGAATCCAAAATCTAGTGACCCTGGGGCACTGCCACCAAACATGAAACATTGTACCCATCTGACCACAAGGTCTAAAGCACGTGGGTGACGCGGACGGGTGCATCTTTGCGACTCTGGTCGGGACCAAATACCATCGTAGAAGAGTTTTATAATTTGCCTCAATTAATGTTATATTGATCGATATTTTGGATAAAGCATAGGCAATATCTTGCCAGTCTGATAATTCCAACGTGGTATTCAAGTCCCGTTCCCATTGATTCATGTAAGGGAGCTTAGTATTCGGGTCGGTAAGGATAGTGTAAATTGTAGATATCCTACCCCGTAAAAGGCCCTTTGTTTGGCAAGATAATTCAAAATTTGTAAGAACAAGGGGTCCATCCAACCGGTTAAGTATAGATCTTATAAAAGAAATGATCTGATTATATCGAAATAGTTCCCCGGAATGCATCTGAAATGTGTCCTTAAAATGTTGCAACGAGTGCGGTTGACCCCCATTAAGGTAGTGTCTCCTATCCTAAGAAGCCCTTTGTTTAGCCACCACAAGAATAGTCATTTCTGGAGAGAATTCAGGATTAAAAAATATGGGACCTAATGGAGTATGTGGGGAGCACAGAGGCTTACGATGTTGTACCCTGTCCCAGACCGCTAGTGAATGGGACAGGGTAGGGCACAAGATAGGAGGGCGGAGATGGCTAGGGAGCCACATTAGAGAACCTATAGTGAAGGGGTGGCAAGAGATGGCCTCAATAGAGACCCAGAGGGGTGTAGATCCTTTGGCAGTTGTGTAAGAAAGCTGGGTTATTTGAGCCGCTAGATAATAAGCTTGTAGATTGGGGAGGCCAAGCCCACCAGACTGTTTCGAGACATACAGTGTCAGCTTTTTGCCAGCTTAGATCGTAGAGTTACATAGTTAGTCAGGTTGAAAAAAGACACAAGTATATCCAGTTCAACCATAAAAAAAAAAAAAAAAAAATATCGTACAATCCCGTATACCCAATTCTATACCCACAGTTGATCCAGAAGGCAAAAAACCCCAGCAGAGCATGATCCAATTTGCTACAGCTGGGGGGAAAAATTCCTTCCTTATCCCCCAAGAGGCAATCGGATTTTCCCTGGATCAACTTTACCTATAAATGTTAGTACCCAGTTATATTCTGTACATCTAGGAAAGTATCCAGACCCTTCTTAAAGCAATCTACTGAGCTGGCCAGAACCACCTCTGGAGGGCGTCTATTCCGCATTTTCACAGCTCTCACTGTGAAGAAACATTTCCCTATTTGGAGATGAAATCTCTTTTCCTCTAGACGTAAAGAGTGCCCCCGTATCCTCTGTATTGACCGTAAAGTGAATAACTCAACGCCAAGTTCACTATATGGACCCCTTATATATTTGTACATGTTGATCATATCCCCCCTTAATCTCCTTTTCTCAAGAGTGAATACATTCAGTTCTTCTAATCTTTCCTCATAGCTGAGCTCCTCCATGCCTCTTATCAGTTTGGTTGCCCTTATCTGCACTTTCTCCAGTTCCCCGATATCCTTTTTGAGAACTGGTGCCCAAAACTGAACTGCATATTCCAGATGAGGTCTTACTAATGATTTGAACAGGGGCAAAATTATATCTCTCTCTCTGGACCAGTGGCGTAGCGTGGGGGGTGCGAGGATGGCTTAGGCCCCGGGCGCAACATTTGGGGGGGGCGCAATCCCACGCCGGTGTCACCCTAGCTCCATAAATCAATTTTTTTTTGTGACCGCCGCTCCGGCCGCCATCTTTATTCTCAGGCCGGCCCCTGGCGCCCTGTGATTGGGCGAAAGGGGTCATGTGGCCTGTCCTTAATCGCGGGGGAGCGGGGCTGTCTTCTCCTCCTCCTCTCCGGTCCAGGTCACCAGGTCCGCGGCGCAGTGGCAGGCAGGCAAGGCAGTCTGTGGCCAGCCGCCGCCGCCATCATCACCATCTCCTCCTCCTCCCTCTCCGATCATGTCCCCGGCGCAGCGGCAGGCAGTCTGTGGCTGCCATCATCATCTCCTCCTCCTCTCTGGCCGGGTCTCCCAATCATGTCCCCGTCAGGACAGGCAGTCCAGCGAGCAGTGTGACAGGCGGCAAAGCAGATGGAAGAAAAAAAAGGTAAGAGACTCACTCGGCCTGGGGGGAGTAGATATGGTCTGGGGAGAGGGAGCAGCCAAAAAGTTTGTGTATAGTGTATTGTGTATAATGTATTGTGTATAGTTATAATGTGTTGTGTAGCGGTCAGTATGTAGTGTATTGAATAGCGTAGCGGTCAGTATGTAGTGTATAGTGTATTGGTCTGTGGGTAGAGTATTGTGTAGCGGTCAGTATGTAGTGTATTGTGTAGCGGTCAGTATGTAGTGTATTGAATAGTGTATTGTGTAGCGGTCAGTATGTAGTGTATTGTGTATTGGTCTGTGGGTAGAGTATTGTGTAGCGGTCAGTATGTAGTGTGTTGTGTAGCGGTCAGTATGTAGTGTGTTGTGTAGCGGTAAGTATGTAGTGTATTGTATTGTGTAGCGGTCAGTATGTAGTGTATTGTGTAGCGGTCAGTATGTAGTGTATTGTATTGTGTAGCAGTCAGTATGTAGTGTATTGTGTAGCGGTCAGTATGTAGTGTATTGTGTAGCGGTCAGTATGTAGTGTTTTGAATAGTGTATTGTGTAGCGGTCAGTATGTAGTGTATGTAGTGTATTGAGTAGTGGTCTGTGGGTAGTGTATAGTGTATTATGTAGTGGTCAGTATAGGAATCAGGTAGGTCAGTGTGTAGTGTAGTGGTCGATGTAGGTTGGTGTGTAGTGTAGTGGTCAGTATAGGAATCAGGTAGGTCAGTGTGTAGTGGGCGATGTAGGAATCAGGTAGGTTAGTATAGGAATCAGGTAGGTCAGTACTATTGAAGGAAGGGAAGGGACTTGGAGAGTGCGAAAAGTCCGCAGGTTAGAGGGGCGCAAATTACTTGCCTTGCCCCGGGTGCTGACAACCCACGCTACGCCACTGCTCTGGACTCCATACTTCTCTTAATACAAGAAAGGACTTTGCTCGCTTTGGAAACCACAGCTTGGCATTGCATGCTATTATTAAGCCTATGATCTACCAAAACCCCCAGATCCTTCTCCACTACGGATTCCCCCAGTAGTACTCCCCCTAGAGTATTGACTTCTTGCCAGAAGGATGAAATATAAAGAATTTATCGGTGAGTTGCATCTTCAGCAGAGATGTGAAGATTAGTGATTGCCAGCCATAGGGAATAGAGAATGTAATATTTTTATTTGGATCTTGTATGCATTTTCTTTATATATCATATGAAGCTATACCCCCCGCAGATGACTGGGTTCCCCACTCCTGCATAGCCATGAAATAAGTATCTTCCACACTTTCTCCAGACACAAGGAACAGTCTTTGAGGTTGTTTTTTATGTTTTATTAGGGGTAATAACTTGGATGGGGAATAGGAATTATGGGATGCCCAACTTGATAGCAACAAAACCAGGAACAATTTCCTCCCTATGTACAACTCCAGATTTGTCTCCTCTTCTTCTCTATGTACAACTCCAGATTGATCTCACTCCTGACTGTTGACAGTCTCTGAAATTATGCAAAGCCCCTTAAAGACTAGGAACTCTTAGTCCTTTAGAAAGTAGCAAAAAGTGTTGTAGACTGCATCCCGGAGTACCTCCAACTCCATTGTAGACACTAGTGCCAACTCTACCAACCGCAGGAAATGCCAGCCCACCTGGCTGCTTCTTCACCAGCCTGCCTGACTGATCCAGAGATCTAAGACAAGGTTAATGAAAGATTTAAAGTGAATGTAAACCCTCCATACGCCCAGTGAAGTGAACAGCCTCAGATGACACACAGGGATGAACCAAATCTCCCTACATAGGTTTTACATGTATATACAAGAAAAAGTCGCAAGTATCTAATACAAGGTTATCCTATAGATCAGGGATAAGCAATTAGCGGACCTCCAGCTGTTGCAAAACTACAAGTCCCATCATGCTTCTGCCTCTGGGTGTCTTGCTTGTAGCTGTCAGAGTCTTGCGATGCCTCATGGGACTTGTAGTTCTGTAACAGATGGAGGTCCGCTAATTGCAAATCCCTGCTCTAGATGTATTGTTTTGTGCTGGATGCATAAATGAACCACGTATACACAGTATGGTACTGAGTCCACAGTCTCCTTAATAGGTGTCCACAAGGACTTGAGTTTTTCAATGATAGTTCATAAAGAGTAAAAATTGGAGGGGGGGGGGAGGAGGGGAAATAAACAATAAAAAAGTAAAATAGGATAAAATGGCAAAATAGGATGAATGGAATGGGAATAGACCACACTCAGGGCTGCCATCAAGGTGGAACAGAGACCATGTTCCCAGCGCTGAAAAGACAAAGACAAACTTGCTGCACTCCATCCAGCGGTGTAGAGCCTCCATCACAATTGCAGGACGCACAGCCTAGGAGATCAAGGAGAGGGATCGACTCTACCGAGGACAGCCTCACACCTTGGGACATGACTCAATGCCTGCTTTTAACTACTTAAATGTGAGTGCACTATATGGAAATCTAATTGTATATTAAACTTGTTGAAATATCTGCACCCAGAGGCGCCTCTTCTCTCCCCTTTTGGTTTTACATGTATATCTGCTGTCTTCACATTTATATACTGTTTAGAAAGTTGAGATCATGTTAGGAGATTTTCTCTTCTTGGTTAACACAGAGTGTGATGTCTGGGCATACAGCCAAGATGGCTAACATTGCTGATTGGAGGAAAGGCACACATCCCCTCTCATCATAGGCAGAGACTCTCAGAGGGGTTTTGTAATAGGACCTGCTCCCTGCTAATCTATTTTAGCAACCTCCCCGGACTAAAGATTCGGGCTGCTTTTGTCTAAAGTGTCTGAGAATTTGTCAGTAGTTATCAGGCTGATAACAGAGGAACAGTTCAAGAGAGAACTATGGGACTTAGCTTATTAAAGAGAGATAACAAAATACTGCAGATATATATGCCCAGCTCAAATTTCATGAATCAGGTTTACATCCACTTTAAGCACAACGCTGTCTTTAAGAAAGACCTGCTACATGTGGCAGTCTTTCCCCTTGTCAGTCCCTAACCGTGCTGATGTACTCACACTATCCTCCTTGCTGCCGCTTAGGAAAAGATTCCTTTCAAACTGCAATACTGTCAGGATCCTCCCAGGCCAGACGGAGCTCTGGCCTGAGGTAGAGCCCCAACCCCCACCCTGGTTCCTCTCAAGGGCCGCCTCCACTGCCAGCATGACTCATGACCTGGGGATTGGCTGAGCTCCCCTAAGTATGCAGATTAACCCTCCTGGCCTCTGCCCTCCAGTTTCCAGAAGTTTCTCCAAATTCCCAGAACCAGGGAGAGGCACCAGAGATCTGCCTTTGAGTCATCCAGCCCTAACCTGCAATAATCGCTTAACCCAGATTCAAGACTCAAAAGTTAAACATGAGCCAGAATTTGCTACAGGATGCTACACATACATATGGAGCTTTTGTGGGCCTAAAACAAAATCATTCTCCATAAATCTGACAGCAGTTTCCATCCCAGAATCCTCTCCCATTGCACTATTATATACACCAAAGCTAAAAGTGCACTTGTGCCTAGACTATGCATATTAAAGTTTGTGCATATTATTAACAGGATGCAAAAGTGCTATAAAAAAGAACTCATGCATGCAGCTGGAGAGGTCAATACCAAGTAATAAATCCTCAAAAGTCACAACAAAGACTCTTGGGTTTCTGTCAGTTTTTAACAACTTAGAAGCACCTATTCTGTGTTTACAGTACAGGGCTGACAGGTTACCAAGATTCTGCTGCAATAGAAAGTAATAGAGGAACAGTTAAGATTTCAGTGCCTCTTTTGTGAAATTTCAAGATAAATTTATCCACAAGGCATATAGCTACAGAGGAGAATGAGGGCGTGTTTTAAAATCTTTTACTGCTTATTCAGAATATGCAAATATCTGATTGTGAATAGTATGTGTGCCCCAAGCCTACCCTTTTTTGAAGCCAATTAGAGCCTCAGGCTCCAATCATGTAAGAAATAAAAACATATACCGTATTTATCGGCGTATAACACGCACTTTTTTCCCCTTAAAATCAGGGGAAAATCGTGGGTGCGTGTTATACGCCAATACTCCGTCGAATTCCCCTGCTGAAAACGAGCGAGAGGAGCGAGCGGAGCCGAAGCCGAAGTACAATCGGCTTTACTCGGCTCCTCTCGCAGTCCCGCCCATCTCTGACTGCGCCGCTGACATAGAGAAAGCCGAGTGTACTTCGCCTAGTCTCGGCTCCTCTCGCAGTCCTGCCTGTGACTGTGAGCAGACACGAGTCTAGCCGAAGTACACTCGGCTTTCTCCGTCAGCGGCGCAGTCAGTGGAGATGGGCGGAACTGCGAGAGGAGCCGAGTCCAGCCGAAGTACACTCGGCCCCGCTCGCTCCCCTCCACAGAAATCGGCGCCAAATTTTGAAAACCGCCGGGACTGACACGATCGCAAAGGCACTGGGCAAGGCTGCAGATGGACAGATGAACACTGGGCACGGCTGCAGATGGACAGATGGACACTGGGCACGGCTGCAGATGGACACTGGGCAAGGCTGCAGATGGACAGATGGACACTGGGCACGGCTGCAGATGGACAGATGGACACTGGGCACGGCTGCAGATGGACAGATGGACACTGGGCAAGGCTGCAGATGGACACTGGGCAAGGCTGCATGCTGCATTTAAATGTAAGTTTTTTTTCCTTGAATTTCCCTCCTAAAAGTTTTTTTCCTTAAAATTCCCTCCTAAACTTGGGGTGCGTGTTATACGCCGGTGCGTGTTATACGCCGATAAATACGGTAGGTTGCGCTAAGCAATTGTGTACACAAAACAAATATAATGCAAAAAATTGAAAAAAGACCAAAGAAAATGTGATATATAGATCCTGGTGTCACTCTACACCGTCCACCACCATAGTGATCCTTAAAAATCGGTGCCTTCACCAATCAGCAGAATTGCTCGCTTACCAACTTCAATTGATCCCTCATTACAAGGGATCAAATGCGCTTGTGGCTTTAACTCAGCCCAGGACTTTCTCCTGATACAGATGGTCTCCTGCACGGGATTACTCCTTGGCACCAAACAAATGTGACGATTTCTCAAAGAAATCCCATTGAAATCCATGCATCCGGTGCCCTGCATGTAGATTAGGTGCCGGGCGCATGGTTTGGGGGGCGACACCCCTGCACTGCTAACCGACTGGCCGCCACTGTTACTGACAGTCATCTAATGAGACTGTATGAGGAGTTGACTGTCAATAACTGATTAAAGGTCTGTTGTGTGAAAAATATATATTTTTAAAATAAGATTAAGATTAATTAGATTTACCAATCCAGTAGGCAGTGAATTCTATCTTCATTCTCCTATAGTTATACAGCTACCAACAAATCTTCAGCATTCACCACCCTTTTAGATACCTGGTCCACCACTGAGAACTGTGGTTTCACCCTTTGACAACTACCATACTTTAAAATCTCTCAGTAGCAAATAAATGTGATTACCAGTGTAGCCCTAATCCAGGAGTGTCCAAACTTTTTTCAAAGAGGGCCAGATTTTATGAAGTGAACATGCTTGAGGGACAGAAATTGCCGCTCCAGGCAGGTCTAGCTTGGTAACAGTCTTTCTCTCAGGAACCGAGGGTGCTGGCAATGCACATGACAATTAAAAGCAAAAGATGATTAGGACAGCCGCACTCCAATCCAACGTAGCTTTATTGTAAAAATGGAAACAGGCACTACAAGTCACAGCAACAAACCTAGGACAGCTGACGCGTTTCACACTACACTTAGTGTTTACTCATAGCTTGCACATGCTTGAGGGCCGACCATTTTGCCTGACATTCTTTAAACCATTAAAATTTGGTCTAAGTGTGTTCCTCCGAGCACTAATACACTGCCCAACAAGAATTATCTTGCCTTTGTGGCTGTGTGTGGTGAAGAGATGAGCTTGGGCGTGTTATTTGGATATACGATATTTATCGGCTTATAACACGCACATTCACTTTAAAAAAGGAAGTTTCAGGGAAAAAAATCTTAAATTTTAAATAAAGAACTGTGAAGCAAAATAAGGGTCAGTGCCCATTTGACGCCTCACCATTTTGCCATGAATGCAGCACCCACCGTATTGCCATGAATGAAGCACCCACCATATTGCCATGAATGCAGCACCCTCTACATTGCCATGAATGCAGCACCCTCTACATTGCCATAAATATAGCACCCACTAAATTTCCATGAATGCAACACCCATTGTATTGCCATGAATGCAGACTCACCATTATCGTCAGTGCAGCCTGCAGAGGAGACAGGGAGGGGGCAGGTCGAGCACCAACAGACAAACAAGAGAAACTCCTGTTTTCTCGACGGGCCTCTTTAATTTAAAGTCCCGCCTCCTGTTATGGACAGAACAGTTGTACAATGGCAGCGCAGGAGACGGGACTTCCTTTTACACAGGACGCCGTGTAAACAGGAAATACGCTCCTGTATGCACGGCACTCGTCCCGTCCCCTCCAATGCAGCCAGCATACTATCTTTTGTGGCCCCCGGTGCTCGGGGATTCGTTGGGGGCCACAAAAGACATATATGTCAAGATCACCAGGCGGGCTGTCCGAAACTGGAACGTGGGCCGTGATTGGCCCGCGGGCTGGACTTTGGACATGCCTGCCCTAGTCTAATGCATAAACTTAACAAAAAATGTATTAGGATTTACATGGGCGATGCTGCTGAGCACCAACATTCTCAGCCTACCTGCTTTGGCCCCCACAAAGGACATCACTGTTAGATGTTGGATTACCTTCAGTTTTTATAAACCTTGAATGATTTTTAGATGTTTTTAAATATCTCTAATAAAGTAAAAATCTTGTTTCTTGTCATAAAGTTTTGGTAAGTTGTCACCCTTTAAGATAAAATATGCACGTTGTTTAGCATAGTGTGTTCGAGGAGCATACTTTTATTTTCTAATCTGCATTAAAAAAAAAGCTACCTGTGTTATATAAAGATTAAGTATTGGGATCCCAGTCTGTCCGTAGGGTTCAATATTGAGTCCGCCTACCCTTTGCAGCTGTAACAGCTTCAACTCTTCTGGGAAGGCTGTCCACAAGGTTTAGGAGTGTGTCTATGGGAATGTTTGATCATTCTTCCAGAAGTGCATTTGTGAGGTCAGGCACTGATATGGACCAGAAGGCCTGGCTTGAAGTCTCCGCTCTAATTCATCCCAAAGGTGTTCTATTGGGTTGAGGTCAGGACTTTGTGCAGGCCAGTCAAATTCCCCAACCTCAAACTCGCTTATCCATGTCTTTATGGACCTTACTTTGTGCACTGGTGCGCAGTCATGTTGGAACAGGAAGGGTCCATCCCCAAACTGTTCCAAAAAAGTCAGGAGCATTAAATTGTCCTAAATGTCTTGGTATGCTGATGCCTTAAAGGGGTTGTAAAGGTTTGTTTTTTATTTTCTAAATAGGTTCCTTTAAGCTAGTGCATTGTTGGTTCACTTACCTTTTCCTTTGATTTACCTTCTAAAAGGAACCTATTTAGAAAATAAAAAACAAACCTTTACAACCCCTTTAAGTGTTCTTTTCACTGGAACTAAGGGGCCAAGCCCAACACCTGAAAAACAATCCCACACCATAATTCACCCTAAACCAAACTTTACACTTGGCACAGTGCAATCAGGCAAGTACTGTTCTCCTGACAACCACCAAACCCAGACATGTCCATTGGATTGTCAGACAAAGAAGTGTGATTCGTCACTCCAGAGAACATGTCTCCACTGCTCTAGAATCCAGTGATGGCGCACTTTACTCCACGCATCTGCACTTGGGTGCAGCTGATTGGCCATGGAAACCCATTCTATGAAGCTCTGTACACACTGTTGTTGTGCTAATCTGAAGGCCACATGAAGTTTGGAGGTCTGTAGCTATTGACTCTGCAGACACTTTGCGACTTCTGCACACTGTGAGCTTCAGCATGTGCTGACCCTGCTCTGTCATTTTACATGGCCTACCACTTTGTGGCTGCGTTGCTGTGGTTCCCAGGTGCTTCCAATTTGTTATAATACCACTAACAGTTGACTGTGGAATATTTAGTGGCAAGGAAATTTTACGGATGGACCTATTGCACAGGTGGCAACCTATCACGGTACCACGCTTGAATTCACTGAGCTCCTGATGTATTTCACAAATGTTTGTAGAAGCAGTCTGCATGCCTAGGTCCTTGATTTTATACACATTTGGCCATGGAAGTGATTGGAACACCTGCATCCAATGATTTGGAGGGGTGTCCCAATACTTTTGGCAATATAGCGTATGTTCCATACAATCTAGTATACTCATAAGACTTCTCCAAACTGCCAAGTGTCACCCTAAGCATGGCTACTACAATTTAGCAGGCCCTCTATAATTCAATTTGGAATACACATAGCTCTTGTATTTAGGCATTATGTTTTTTTTTTGCAATTTCAGGTTAAGGCTGAGTTCACACTTATGCGTATTGGATGCAGGTTCCCTGCATCCAATTTGCATGACAGGAGACTGTGACCGACTCTCAATAGAAGCAGCTGCGGAGTGGATTGCACAGGGGTCCTGTGCGTCTTTGGCTCCATTTCTGAAACGGAGAACAGGGACGCACCGGACCCCTGCTGTGAGCCACATGCGATTTCAATGTGAACCCAGCCTAAGGGTGGCCATAGAAGGAGCGATAAGTGAGCTTTTATTGGTAGATAATCATTCTGCTTATTATACGGTTACAGATGAAATAAATGTACTGCTGATTTAATAATAAATGGCAATGCGCATGTATGATTGTCAAATTATACATACAAATGATTACTAAGGAAATGCCCATAAAGTAGCATGTATAATCTATGGGTTACTGGAAAAGGAAAGCTATAAAAAAGAAATAAAAAAAATTGTAAGGCACCATTGCTGAACTTTCCTGTAAATTCTTGTTGCGCGGATGTTAAGCTGATTCTAAGGACTCCATGTTTACAAAGTCACTGACCTGGAACAAGTATCAAGGGTTTTGAAATCTCTGGCTGCATGCTTGTTCCAGCTGAATGAGTCACAAAGTACTAAGGCCAGAGACAGCCAAGACATTGCAAAGGCTGACACTTTTTCTCTCAGTACAGGTTTCTCTTAACGTAAAATGTTTGATGCTTTACCTAATAACTCTACTTGCAACACTATCAAGATACAACCAAATGGATATAGGAAATATAATTATGTCTTTCTATACAGCTACTATACAAGGCACAGCTCAGCTGGCAATATTGGATCCACATAGCTCATGGGCTAGGGGGTCCTATTCTGTGCACTTACATTCTAGAACACATTCAATATGGTGTATTTTATTCTTTCTGGCCTGGTGATTGTACTGAGGACACATAAAAGGGTGTGACGCTGTTCGATCACAAGATCTAAAAGTAGGTGCATTGCATGCTTTATATCCTAATGCCCTCTAACCACTCCTAAACTTCAGATGTCTAAAGGTGCATTGACTTGGATAAAGCAGCATTCTGCAAAGCGTTCACTTTGTGCGTGTGTGCTACAGCATTACACTAGACATTGGCTCCATATTGATTGATTCTGCAATTCTATTGATCTTCTTCTCTAGGAGAGCTAGAAGATGCTAGGAGAGCTTTTAAAACCCGGGGAAGAAGGACTTACAGGGCCTTCAGACATAAAAGATTGATTGCCCAATCCAGATGTTTGCAATCCTCTAATAAAGTCTTTCAGATGTAATGTGTAAGGCGGAGTCTCTGCTGTTGACATCATCACACTCGGTGGGAGGGTACACTGTCCCACCTGATTCTTGTTACTTGTTTACTTGATGATACTTGTTATCTGTGAGCAATTTTACTCTGCTGTAAAATGGAATTGCATTAATTACTTTACCTTTCAATAAACAATGAATTTCAGTAATATGATTTTTAATTTTGTTTCTATGAGCATTGCTGGTGGTAAAATGGAAGAAGTTAAGCCTTAAGGTCCTGAGAGCTACTGGTAATCTAAGATTGACATAGGGGCATGAAGGGGGAACAGTGGAAGATAATTACCCTTTTGGGTTACTTGTGATAGATGACCTCTTATAATTAAGGGGTCCTCTTTCTCAGGAGAGCAGGCACCTATTATCACAGCGGTGTGTGGTTAAGGAGGGTGTGATCACACATGAAGATCATTTGTGTTGTGAAGCCCATGAGCACAAGATTGAAATCCTATTTGAGCATATTATGAAAGTTTTTTTTAATGGACATTGTGTTTGAGTTATTATATTCTTTGACAATGTTATTAATTTTTATATACCTATATTTTGATGTAAGCACTGATTGGTTTGACACTGATGCCCTCCAAACCATTCCCGAACATCAGATGTCCAATGTTGCATTAGGTTGGTAAAAGCAGCACCCTGCAAACCATTCACTTTGTGCAGCGTGGTACAGCATTGCACTGGAAATTGCCTCCATATTGATTAATGGTGCAAGCCCATTGATTTTCATTGTTCGCTCACTAGGAAAAATTTGAAAGCAAGAGAAGCAAGCCTTCCAGTACCTCCATACATAAAAGAATGATCACCCAATCCAGATGTTTGCAGTCTGTGGGCACTTCCCAACTAAATCTGGACAAGCACATTCAGGTAGCAAAGCGACCAGCCTGGATGGATTCATCAAGAGGCACAAACAGTAAAACACCCGGATTTACCATTAGGAACAGTAGGCTTGTGAGTAATTGTGGCAGATGAAAGAGGTGGCTTTTCACTCTACAGTCATTGGCCACACATTTTTTTTTCCATCACCATTAGTAGTGATGTAATGGAAGCTTATTTATACAGTAACACAAATTTTATTTGGGTAAAAAATAAAATATGCTGTGCAAGAGAGGTAACATTAGCAGATGGTGTTGTTCTGTGGCACCAGGGCACCAAGTGTGTGTACCTACAGACTCCAGTGATACAATTCCAGTGGCATTTGCCCAATGTCAATGTTGATGTTCCTAATGTAATGCCCATTTATACATAATGCAGGGGCAGTTCTTTTTAGACTGCATTCACGCTGGTGTAGTGCATGAACGTGCGCATAATTTACATGATTTTGTGCCCATTTACAAAAAGCGCATGTCGCACTTGATGTGCCATTCACATTCACTGTGAAGCTTGAGGCTCAAAAAGGTGCATGAGCATCATTTGCTGCATTTGTAGTGCTTAGGGCAGCCCAGTAAAATGGGGTCCGTTGGCAGCTGTTAAATTGCAGAACAGTGGCATGCCTCTATTATGCAATTTGACAGCTGCCAACGTGCCTCATCTTTTTTTTTTATCAAATATTTTTTATTGAAAGTTTTTATATATATATATATATATAGCAGTAGGGCAATGGCCAGTGTCAGTAGAGCAGTGGATGGTGTCAGTAGAACAGGGATTGGTGTCAGTATTTTTTTTATTTTTATTTTTACAATTGTTTTTTTTTACAATTTTATTCTAATAAAAACTTTTTATTATTATTTTTTTTAAAAATTTTTTAGCTTCTTTGGAAGACTTGGCTGCTGTGGAAAGCTCCTGCTCAATTCCAACCATAGTACTCTAGTTCCAGTGGGGTGATGCTTTATCCTTGGATCTCTGTGTTTCAAGGGCTACCCTGGACCTTACTGAGAGGGATGCTCTCTAGGAGAATAATCATAAGTAGCTGTTTATGTTGTCAACTGTTTTCCTTAGGTAGTGCTTCTCAGCTGGACCTATTGATTAATAGAGACAATGCTGTGAAGAGTCCATGTTTGTGCAGCTTTCATAATCTGTTTTGTATTATTCTACAGTGTATTATGTTCTTTGCCATTCTGAACCTGCTTTGCGTTATTGTTTCTAACTTTGCACCTGTTTAGTAAACTTCAAGTTACAGTTACTCCCTGTCCGATCACTCGGCAGATTGCATATTCAAGGTTTTTAAAAATATCGCTTAATGGCCAGATTGTGCACACACGACTAGCTTATAGTAGATGTCTGCGGATACCGCTCTGTGCTGTCTGAGACGTAGGCTGTGTGATAAAACACAATCTTCTGTACTGAGGGACACATTACAGTGGGCTTCTCTGCTCAGAAGTCTCTCACTCACTCAGTTCTCTTTAGAAGAGGTCAGGCGAAGTGTTAAAAGGGGCGGATAAGACATCACACAGCCTGAGTGCAGTGCTGTCCATCAGCCAATGATGTGGGAGGTTTGCAGAGTAAACCTCAGCTGGCAGACATTTAAATGAGAGACAGCTCGGCGCTGCAGCAATTTGTAGCCTGGATCTGAAGGATTTCCTCCATCCTCTTGAATGGACAGCTCATATAGGACACTATTCCTGTGAGGCAGGACCAGCCAGGCACTTCACACAGGTAAGACTATCTGGACTGAGACCTCCATCCAGCCTTCACAATTGTACAGTCCATCCAATTAAATCCATAGTATATTCTTTCTCCCAAGATTACTATTATAACACAGGATTTATATAATGCAAACGGTTTGTGTAGAATACTTTAAAAAGTGTTGCTAAAACACACAGGTTTGTGGATTTGTCTCTGGAAATATATTGTCTTAGGTTTTCAACTCTAATCCTTGCGTTCCACAATGTTTTATATTCAGTTCTCGCCACAGTTTTATTTAGTAGGTTGAAATTTTGTAGAATATCTTCTAAGAGAAGTATATTGTTTTATACCATTTATCTACATGCCGGGCAGGAATAATTTGGCACTAGTTTAATTCACAATAATACAATGCTCAGAAGCAGGATTTTAACATTCTCGAAAAAGTATATATACATTATATATATTTAGGGAGCACGTTTCAAACTTACAATCTGTTTATCTGTTACGTCATGTGTGCATAGAATTCTGAAAAGGAAAATAATATTTTTAGTGTACCTGTGAACTAATTGTACCACAGTAATGTTTATTGTATATTGCAGTACTTTTACTTAAATATTAAATAAAGCAATTAATTTACTGATAACTGTTTCTAAGAACTTTGGTCATTCACAGGTGTAGTTTTACAAATCAGGGCTCGTAATTTTATTTTGTAAAGTTGCTAAAAAAAAATTAAATTGATTTGATTGTATTATATTGTCGCTTTTTAAATTTTATTCCCATTAAAGAACAGAAAAATGAAAGCAGCATACCATTCACTAGATAGAATATTGGAGCACAATATTACACTTTGTTCAGCCTTGTTGTTCTAGCACTGTCTCACAGTAATAATGTACCTAATACGAGGTAAGGCTGGCCATACATTATACAATTTTCTTCAACAACTTTCCTTTAGATTTACCAAAACCATATAATATGAGGTCAAACCTAAATACTTTAAATTTGTATGCAGACAGTCCCTTGTACTACACTGAAGGTGAATCTAAAGGACATTGAATAAGAAAATTGTATAATGTATGGTCAGCTTTACAATGGTATTCGTTTTCACTTTCTAGTTATACATGTACATGTTTTTTGCACCACCTATACTGTTCATTAACTTACAGAATCGTGCATTTGTGTGTGTGTGTGTGTGTTTTTTTTTTTGTTGTGTGTGCGCATCAATTTTTTGGTCATTAATGATGTCATTTAGGAAACTTTCACAAAAAAGAAAAAAAAAAAAACATACATTTCTTATACCTTGCTGTGCGTTACATGCACAAGGCTAGTATGATTTTATGAGTCTGATAGTATAATTTATATAGAGGACCAAAATTATTATTTCTTTTTCTTTTTTGCTCTGACTGTATTCCTTAATATCACACGCTATCAGTATACAAAGGAGTGAATGAATGAATGAGTGACTTGTATAGCGCTACACATGCGCACTGAATCGCCTCTAGGCGCTTTTTGCAGCCAGTGTCTGCTTGGCTGGTGCGGTCATTTTACCCCGTAGGATCTCGACACGCTTGGGACACACAGTCGTACACACATATATACATATATACTGGGCCAATTTGGACAAGATCCAATTAACCTACCAGCATGTCTTTGGAGTGATTAGGTGATCATTATGTGATTACAATAGAATTTCTTCCGTCACTTATGCCACATGACAATGTGGGGTGTTATTTTGTTTCTACAGGACACAGTGCAAATAGTGACTTTAAGCAACCATGCTTTGTACATAAATTGTTCATTTGAAAATAAACCAGAACATGTAGATAATTAATAAAAGCGTTTAGATGAAGCAAATCAAGTTCCTAGTTTCTGCAGTTTGGTTCTTGACCACAGTTACGAAATGTTGTTTATTATAAATGGCAGCACAGATGCTAAGTGGTTAGGCACTTAGCCTTGGGTTGATCAAGTCTTGATTGAATCACGCATTAATTTCACATACTATATGCACCATTTTTCCCAAAAACAAATTTTTTGGTTATGTCTCCCACACTCCCAACCCAAATTGTTCTTGGAGTGTCTC
Organism: Rana muscosa; assembly: GCA_029206835.1. Taxonomy (NCBI): domain Eukaryota; kingdom Metazoa; phylum Chordata; class Amphibia; order Anura; family Ranidae; genus Rana; species Rana muscosa. The sequence continues at coordinate 131,611,798 of CM055126.1, forward strand.
TTAAATGCTTTTATCCAATATTCACACAACTTTCACCCAGGAGTCACACATTTTCCAAATTAAATCCAAACATTGACCCCTGAGAGATTTTTATCTTCATTTGTTGCTCAAAAATAAATATCCGTGTTCTAGGAATGGTTTTAGTGACCATACTGTTTCTAAAGATATAGTCATGTGGATTATTTTTTTCTTTTTAAACCAATAGTTTCATTACCAAAAGATATTTATGAATAATAGACAAGAGCATATAGAATGAGCTTTGGAGCCCTGGATGTAGTGATGTTGCATTAAAACTGATTACCTATGGGCTTATATCAGTATAAAAAATAATCATTATAGGCAGAAATATGTTGTAATCGTACACAATATCATGAAACCTGGGGGGCTAAGTGCTGTTAAACCAATAGTTTATGAGCTACAATGCTCAAAAATATTGTTCATGGCAAATGTTCAGCGGGTCTTCAGCTTTGAAATACCTGTAAAATTTGAAGGTGTCTTATTATTGTGGATGTGAACACGGGTTATCCAATCTATATGATATCAATAACTTTGTTCATCTAGAGAGAATAGTTTTGGTAAATCATATATTTATAAGATATTTATTGGAACACAGGTTCTGCCCTACAGACCCTCAAGTAGGGCTACAACTGTTGATATATTTTATAACTATTATGACTATTGAATTTTGATCAGTGAAAGGTTGCATTTTTTTAAAGGTTTTGAATTATTTTTTTAATAAATGATTATTATATTATTTGCCTAACATTTTTGTGTGAAACAATATTAGAAATAATTATTGCATGCATCAACCATTGTAATACAAAAATTACCAGGATGCATGTCTAGCCCCTACTCAAAGTTGTTCACCTGTATATATTTACAAGGTGGAAAAGGATCAGGACTTCCGACTTACATCTTTTTTTTTTTTTTTGTTCTCAGTCTGTGGCTGATTTATAAAAGTTGAATACTATCACTTTTGTTGCCTTGTACATAAAGGTGGTTTATTTGATGGACCATCAGATTTTATTGGGTAAAAGCTTTTTAACAAATAAAATAACTGCATGGGCAGTAAAAAGGTTATGGATCTTGCCAGAGGTAATAGCATTGTCCCTGTAAATTAAAAGGAATATATTTGGGGAAGACAAAGCTGGATAAGGGTTTTGTATATTGATTAACAGTAAGCCAAGCAGCATCCAAACTACAGCTGCAAAAGCAAATAAATATTAGAGTTTTTCAAACATTTTTAAAAGGGAAATAAAAACATGATTATAAAAACTAGAGATAAAAAACACATGATGACTATTTAGTTTTTTCCCTAATATGGAATACACATCCAGGTTCTGAGTCGTAATAAGTTCATGGGAGGTATAGGGTAGGTTCAAAGGCAGATCACTAAATTAAAGAAAGTGAGAGAGGTCCTACAATAAAAGATTACAATAACATGAATTGTATGTTTTGGGCAAAAATTTCTTGGAGATAATCAAGTTTACATATATAAATATATTAAAGGTCAATAGCAGCATTTGGATTTATTTTTTCATTCCATGTCCCATACTAAGCATAAAGGGCATCAACTGCTCATGAGGAAAATCTATTTTATCATGCGTTTTGGGAGGGTTTATGGTAAGAGCTGCAGAATGCCTTACCAGATAAGGTAGCAATAACGAAATTTGGGAAAAAGACTGCATGATTATAACAGCAGGAATTATAATGTTTAAAGTATATGGTTCTATAGAAATATCCCTTTTACAGGGGAAAGATTTGACTGTTTCTGTGGGTTCGCGAAGAACAGTTTTTTCCTGTAATTATTAATTAAACGTTTTCTTTAGCAACGTGACCTAGCCTTGCGCAGAATGACCTTGCACAGTGTGTACACTATCTCAATTCTAATAACTTGTTAAAACCTTCTGCTACCATGGAGACATAATATGTAGCCAAGCTGAGAGGGTCTTGAGGATAATGTTTGACCATCTAAAGCTTGGTTTCCAGGGCTAAAGTTATTTACATAAATTAGCACAATACAGAAACTTCCAAATGTCAGACGCAATATATTATTTTATTAGAATGTGGCTTTTCATATTTTTGTAACAGGCGCTGACGATAAGATAAAATGGAATGTGGTCCTATGTTGGATCCACTAGTAGGATTATTAGATAATTATTACTATGTATGGGGACTTTAAGACATAATTTCCCATGTTATGCAGTTACTGTATGTACAGTATGTCAGAATGAACAGGATCCCATGCTGTGCTGCATTCTTTAAGTCACATTTTTACTTTTGATTATGGTGTCATTCTGGAATAAGTATAATGGTACAGAATTGATTTTGGTATTCTTATCATGGTTTGCTTTTCAATTTTTAGTATTGATTTCCTTTGTCTGGTTTCTTGCTGGGTACTGGTGCCACAGTCAGAGAAGAAACTCACCAACGCCCTACACTTACTGAAGCAGTATAGATAACAATATTGTGCAAAATGCAATAATGCAGCCATGCCAGTCTGTGGGAAAAGCTGGTTTGGTGTACAATGGGGGTATTGGGGTTGATATACTGAAAGCAAATACGCTAATCTATTTTCAAGGGAAATAATCCCTTAGCTCGGTGAATGTGGTGAAAATTCACTTTGCAAAAAATACTCAGTCATGTGTAAGGAAAATTAAAAATACTGTATTTTGGCTTGCACATGATTGGATGATGGAAGTCATCAGAGCTTCACCACATTCACTAAACCAAGACACCTTTCACACTGAGGTGCTTTACAGGCACTATAGCACTAAAAATAGCATCTTCAAATCACCTGTAAAGCGCCTCTCCTCTCACTCCAATGTGAAAGCTCGAGGGCTTTCACACTGGAGCGGTGCGCTGGCAGGATGCTCAAAAAAACAGCATCTTTGAGCGCCCCTGCCCATTAAAATCAATGCAGTGGCACTTTGCCGGCACTTTTAACCCTTGTTCGGCTGTTAGCGATGGTTAAAAAAAAGTGCACCGCTAGCGGCCGAAAAGCGCTGCAAAAACGACACCCGGAGCTCCTCAGTGTGAAAGTGCCCTAAGGGAGAATTCTCTTGAACATACCATGGAACAGTCTGAACAGTCTATGGAATACAGGCACACAAATGAACAAAAAAAATAACAAACAGGCTTTTACTTGCCTGCTCTGTGCAATGGAATTGCACAGAGTGGCCCCGAACCTCCTATTGACACAGACAGCAGGACTTGGGCCCCCCCCAGCTCCCTCATCACTGGATTTGATTGACAGAAACTGATGCCTCCCGCTGCCTCAGCAAAGCCATTGAGAGCAGACAGTGAGAGTAGAGAAGAGCTGCCGATGTGCACAGTGCTGGATTGAATGAGGGCTCAGTTAAGTATAAGGGGATGGGGTGAGGAGGGATATTTATGCCTAAACATTTTTTACACTATTGCAAGGAATGCTTTTAAGGTAAACAATGTTTAGGCTTTTTAACAAGAAAAAACATGTTTAGGCTTTAGAAACACTTTAACTAAAAAAGGCGAACACCTCTCCTGATCTCTAGGAGATCAATCAGCTAAGCTGTCACTGCAATCAGTCGCCGGTCCATACTGATAGATATATCATATTTTAATATTATTTTAATCCTAATTTGATTTCAACATCCCTATAATTGTTGGGATTGATAAATCCAAATCCACAGGCTGTTTTGTGTTCACTAATTCATGCACCTTCCCCTCTCTGAGGTCACTGCATCTTCACCCATACACCCATGTGTGGGGAGTTAGACAGTTAATTGCTCTATTATATTATAAAAATAAAGGGATATTAGAGGCAGCTATTTTTACAATAACAATCATGTCATACTTTGCACAGAGTAGCCCCGGATCTCCTCTTTTCAGGTCCCCTCCCTCCGGGAACCCAAGCAGGCTCGCTTCTGAGCCACTGCTCTGTATGTCCATTCACATATGGAGCGTGGCTTGGGCATGCCCCCGCTCTCTCCTCTATGGCTTATTGGATGTGATTTACAATAACGGGAGCCAATGGCTTCCGCTGCTGTCTCAGGCAATGAGGGGAAAGACACCAGGGAGAGCCACTGCATCGCTGGATCGAGATGGGGCTCAGGTATTATGGGGGACTAAGGGAGGCAGCTGCAATTATAGAATGCATGAAGGTAAAAAAAAACTTGAGCCTTTACAACCACTCTAACATAAATTTGAAAGAAAAAATATGTGTAAAAACCTTGTTTCTGTATATACATTTTAATTCTTTATGTACATGAGGGCAGCCAGATTTCCTTATTACATACACAGACCTCTTTTCCTGTTTTAGAGTGCTAGATAATGGTTGTAATTTGCTTTTCCTTTTTACAATTTACTGAAAACAATGTATGGCTGATACTAAATTAAGTAGTTAGGCAGACCCAGCTTTAACCACTTGCTGCCCGTAGGATGTCATATGATGTCCTAGAGCTGCTGCAGGCATCATTCTGGTATTCAATTTTTCTGCTGGAAATTCCCTTTAATGTAGAAAGGATCACTTCTGCATGTGGGTGGGAGAATGGGGTCCTCCCCCCTCTCCCCACTGACACATTTCCCAGGCTCTCCCATCCCATCAAGGAGCCCAAGACTGCTTAAACTGGTGGCATCTGATTTTGTCACTTATGGGTTTGGTTTGATGTTTACAAGCCATTCCTGGCTGGTCCAAGCATCTGATCCCACCAATGTCGGTTGGATTGGAGGCCAGAGGAAATATCTAGGGTTTATTAGACCCCAGATCTCTCCATAAAAGGGACTTCTCACAACCCATGCACTCACAAGGGATGTTGTTCATCCGTTGTGATAGCAAAAAAAGTGATAAAAATAAAATAAAGGTGCAGTATTAAAGTACATTTGAATAAAATGAATAATTAAACATTTTTTAAAGGTCCCGCACGCATATGTAAACTGCGAACGCACTACATATGAGATATTGCTGCGACCATCAGAGCAAGAGCAAAATGCTAGTGCTAGACCTTCTGTGTAACTTTAAACTGGTAACCTGTAAAGGCTTTTAAAGCATCACTGGATTTGGACAGCGAAGGGAATGATTAAGCCCTGTCAATATATCTTTTGCTATCTGTGTACTGTTGGGAAGAAAGTGAGAGGAAATATTAACAAAGTGAGGAAATTCTCCCTTTATCCAGATGTCACCAGAATAGGTGTCCCCAATGGAAGATTTCTCTTCACCCCGTTCTGGCCACAACTGTCAAATTTTAGATTTAACAATTACTTTCTAACTTGGCGAGAGGGCAAATCTCCCCAGCAGGGGCATAAACAGCAATACAGTTTTGACAGAGGCACAAATCCTTCTCTACTTTATCCAAAAACAAATAAAATTGCCTATAGATACACTTTAAAGTTAGAGGCCGCGAAAATGAAAGAATTAAATACCATTGATATTTCCAACTTTTTTTAACTTCAATCAAACATTCCAATTTTTAGGGACATGGGATAAAATTTGTTTTGCACTTCTCCTAAATCTTTGTAATTAAATTCATCCTGTTGGAAACCATCTCAAGGTCTGCTTGTTATGAATGTTTGCAGTTTTGTTGATTGGAATCAGCAGTCCTGGAAATAGATACAACATCCACTTGTACCATGGTGATTATGCTCACTTGTTTTTATTTAGAATCCGAAGGATGAAATGGGAGATAATTATGAGTTCTAGATTGCAATAATGATCGATAGACATTGTGGGCAGAAATCTCTGTGTGCTCCAAATATCACCTACACATTTTTATGTGTTTTTTTTTTTAATACTACTACACTACTACTTCTACTTACCCCTACTTACCCTGTCATAATACCAGCTTTAAGGTAAAAATCTAGCCAAAAATAGCCATACCTGCAATATTCTGTACTGATTACTTGTACAGCTTCTTTTTTTTTTTACACTCCATTTCTTCTGAACAGGGACTTCAAGAGGCCAACAGCAAGCTAATTCCAACTAGTTACACTGCTTGTATTTAGAAAATCCATTATTTAAATTGAGATGCATACGTTTGCGTATTTTATATCAACTTATAATCCACATTTAAAGAAGACACTAGAAATGGCAGCACGTACCTTGAGATCTCTATTCTTGGAGTACCCCAGAAATCCCAATACCTGGGAGCTCCAGATTTCAGACGGATTTATCATGAAAACACTAACTTCAGAAAAAAAGTCAAGCTGACCTTTCTATCTCATAAATATGGACCAGTAGGCATCCACCATACTGTAGGTATGGATCAGTAGCTAGGTAAAGCAGGAGAAATGGGGCACAAATGAGAAGGTACCAGGAATACTGTATTTCATACAATGTAATCTGACCTCAAGCTAGGTACATAGAGGGGAACATAGAGGACAGAAACCAAAAACTAGAGCTAAGCTGAATGATACTACCTTTTTAAATAAACGACAATAACACAATCCATACCTAGTGGGATATAATAGTCTAAAGGTATGAAGTCAGCTGGACTAACTACAAGACAATTAAAAAATCAGCTTACAAAGCATATGCACATTATTGAAACTGGTAAAATGCCATACTGTTTTTTTTGAAAGTAGAAGTAAAATATCTGCACTCAGGTGAATCTATGTATATATTAGCTGCCACCCCTATGCCTAGCTACTCGGCACAACAGATATAGGTATAGAACAAGTACAGCGCTCACAAACTCAAAACCAAAATGATAAAAATAAATAGTAATGAAAAATAATCCTATGAATCACCAAGATCTTACCCAAAATCACAGAAGGCAGAGGTTGAGAGAGTGAAGCCTCGTACACACGGCCGGTTTTCTCGGCAAGAAAACAGCTGGGAGAGCTTTTTGCAGAGAAAACCGGTCGTGTGTAGGGTTTCTCGTCTGGAAAACTGCCGGGAATCTCGACGAAAAATAGAGAACCTGCTCTCTATTTTCTCGTCGGGATTCTCGTCGGCCTGTTTCCCGACGAGAAAACCGTGAGTGTGTACGAGGCTTGTATGCTTACCTGTTCCCAGGTAAGCCCGCGCATGCTCGATGAGACTTCGACGCATGCGCGGTAGCTTACAAGGGTAGTGTAGGGTGAACCAAGATGGCGGCGAAGGCATCGAATGTGACGAGCGCATGCTCATCGTAGTCGATGACGTCACCGCGTTCTTGCCATTCAAAAGAATGGCGGTTCTTTTGAATGTGCCGTGTGTACACTCGGCGAGCAAGAAAAGCTTGTCGGGAATCTCGACGGGAAAACCAACGTTTTTTTTACCGACGAGATTCCCGCCCGTGTGTACAGGGTTTGAGAGTCTGAGACACATGTCCTGTCCGTGGTAGAGTTGTTGCTGAACCCAAACCAGAATACATGTATTACTAGGCAAGTGCTCCTATGTTTGGGTTTACTATTGTTGTCCATAGCTTCTGGGTGTATATGTATACCATATCTATCTAAAGACTGATGACAGAAAGCTAGGTCTGTGCTACTGTAGGTTTGTACACTTGCCTGTATATGAGTAGGTGAACCTGTTTATTGCAATAGCGCTTATATACAGTACACCCTGTTCCTTCTAATCTGGAATTCTATAGCTAGTTTTGGCTTAGGGCTCGATAACCAGGATAGCCTGGAGCCAAGTTAGACGTGATAGCCACTTCTGGTAGTTAGAGGTCTGGTTACATGAAAGATTAGAAACTACTAGGGACTAAGTTGCAGAGTTCCTGTGCCATACAACAGTATCTGCCTTTGAGAAGCAACGCTCCAGGTTCGTTGGAAAATGGTTGGAGGATCCCTCAGTCACTGCTGATCTTGGCTTCAGGTTTCTGACACAAAAACGGACGCCCTGCTCAGGGGCCCCTGCAACTTAACTTTTCTGCAACATTCATCTGGAGGTATCTTTATTGTTAACTATATATACCAGGGCAGGGCTCAAAATTTCAAGTCCTGAGCTACTAGCCAGTATTTAAGAATTACTTGCCACCAGTTGCCCCACCCAATCCCTACCCTGCACTGCCCCTAAACACGCTCTCATAAATTATCTCATGAAATGACACTTAAATGTTTTATGCAGAATTAAGTTACAAAAATAAATATTAACATCAACTTTATCAGTGCCCATCAATGCAGCCCCACCTGTGCCCATCAATGCAGCCTCGTCAGTGCCCATTAATGCAGCCTCACCTGTACCAATCGATTGCATATTGACCTGTGCAGAGGAAGAGAGGGTAGCCGGATCATTACAGGGGAAGAGAGAGTAGAGGAAGAGGTGAGTTGGCCGCATCATGTAACACCTTACATTAGAATTGCCTCCGCTCACGTTCACACACAGCCCCGCCTCCTGACCCGATGCCTGTGACAGACAAAACACATCCCAGCATTGGACCGACGTTTTGTCTGTCACAGGCATCAGGTCAGGGGGCAGGGTTGTGTTGAACCGTGAGCGGAGGCATTTCTAATGTAAGCTGTTACAGCGGGCTATCCCCGCTCTGTGATGATCCGGCCAGCTATCCTCTTCCTCCATGCTCTCTTCCCCCAGGGCAATCGCTGGGAGAACAGCTACTATTCAACCCCGCCTGCTGGCGGTGCTCGCCCCGAGGCGAGTGGAAAATTTGAGGGCTGTACCAGGGTATATGTGCACAATTACATCAAGACTCTTTTTGTACCCCCTGCTGATAATACCTGTTTGTACATTGAATGTATGTGCTATAAATTAACCTTTTAGTATATAAATCTTGTATTATTTCCATACTGGTGTGCATCTATACATTTATGGTTAATGTTATATGCTGGCTGCAGTAGTTCAGCTGCTCTCAATTACTTTGATTACTGGTTAATTTCCCAGGAAGGAAATTCTCTATGTTCACAACAGCCCTGTCGTGGTTGAAGGCACTGCCAACTTTATTCTCAAACCCAAACTTTCACTTTGCAAAAGTTCTAGTTGTCTTATTTACTTACAGGTTTAGCACAATATCCTCATACTGTATATTCTAATACGTTTTCATTTAGGCAATTCATCCTTTCAGATGATTGAGAGATGTAAATGGATTTGTTTTAGAACAGTATGAGTTAACAGATTAATACTGTCACTATTGTATGAAGGTAAGCTAAGGGGGATGTGAAAGATACTGCATGGTCCTGATTAAATTCTACTGGAACAAATGCATTAAGGAGAGATCAGAGCTTATAACACCAGACACCAAGACCAAACAACGGTAATGATGTTGTTATCTCTTGGGGTAAAAAAAACATAACGACTTATGGTAGAAAAAGGCAAAGTGGATTGTCGAGGTTTTTTTTTTTTCTTTTCTAACATTTTTGTCTGAGGATAGATCTCCTTTTATACCAAGCATGTTTCAATTCCCTTTCCATTGACTGACTCGTCTACTACAAATCTGTTCCAAGTATCCACTACTCTTTCAGTAAAATCACTTTCTTAATGTTACTTTTGAACTTCCTTCCTTCTAATTTGAGGTCATGTTCTTGAGCTCCATTTATTATTAAAAATACTGCCCTCCTGATCCTTATTTACACCCTAATGTATAAAGTATTCAGTCGTGTCTCTTTTACCTTCTTTCCTTAAGGCTGGATATATGTTCCTCCAGTGTCTCCTCATATGTTTTATTCCTCAGACCTTGCAACCTTTGTCTCTGGATTCACTCTGTCTCATCAGTATTAAATTTAAAAAGGGATTGATTATGTTTAATCCTATATTTTTTATTTTATTTTTTAAATAGAAATAAGGTACAAGCCACGTTGTATCAACTATACAAATATTCAATTCTTAAGATAATTGTATTTTCCATAAAATTTCCACAGAGGTTTGAGAACATAGGGTCACAAATGCGCAATGGATTACCAAATAATAGAAGAACAGTATACTGAAGGAGAAGAAAGAAAGGAAGGTGATACGAAAAGAGGGAATAGGATAAATGAAAGGGGGAGGTAGGAAAAAAGGAAACCAAGCTCCACCCCCAGGATTTCAATATCATTAGAGGAAGAATGACCAGTTAACGCTATAAAAAAAATTCACAAGTATGAAGCAAAGTCTAAAGATTGTCTGAAATTAGTCCATACTGACCACGTGATTTTATTTCATCAATATTATTTTTCCTAGTGAGACCTCCTGATCTGGACATAGTGTTCTAATTGAGGTCAAACGAAAGCTCTTTAGAGTGAATCCAGGACCTCCTTTCTCCCGTTGGTCATCCCTCAGTGATGCACCTTCAGAATTGTGTTTGCTTTCTCTGCTGCCTAGCTACGCTGATTTTGCCCCCAAATTTGTGTCTTCTGTTGTTCTGACCCACACTGTACCCCCAATATCATACTCTGGTAGGATTTCTTCCGCTAAGCGCATTTTTTTGCAGATAAAAGCATGGAACTACAGTTGCCCTTGCTTTGAACAATTTCCAATGAATGCTAAATCATGTTCTAAATTACAAACACCTCCAGAAATATCATTGCCACTACAGTGCATTCTTGAATTGAGGTACGTGATGACACTGGCACCTCCAGGAAGTAAATAGAAGCCAAGTCTGAGATGTTTTATTTTTTTTCTTTCATTACATGTTTTTATTTGGAGAAGGGGCTGTCACAAAGCAAGCCTTTCATTTTTATGCAAGGATGCTGTACCATGTTTGAAATTTTAGCAATTGGGTCTGCATACTTTATATGATAACCTGGAAGAACTACATGTACCCTACTTGTGATTCATTCATTTTGCACAAACCTGATTCATGAAATGTAATCAATACATGGATTTTCATTGCATTTGACAATTCCATAAAGTCAATTTGATGAATAATACTATTTATCGCTTGTTATTATTTTTGCCACATTTTCATTGCCTGAATTTATTCATTTTTGAAAGGAAATGCTAAAATACCTTTGCCAATCAATTTAGTCATGGTTCAGAATTCTGTCTTCCCATTATATTTGTTTCCAATGGGATGACTTGATGTGCTGCTTCAGAATGCCCAATGTGTAGCATCTATCTTATTATCCATCTCATCTACTTTTTTAATACCCATTGATTGCACTTTGACCACTTATTGATCATACTTCTATGACATTTGTATCTAGCAGTCAATCTGTATCTAGTGTATCTATCAGTCTGTCACTGACATCCAGACATTTAGCAATTACTGAAAAACTTTATAAAACCTGTTGACCTTCCCTAAAAATTCTGTCAATAGCCCATTTCTTCATTCCACAATGATTTTATGTTCCAAGGGGTCCTTCAAATCATATTTTTTTTTTTGCAGAGTTTTGCTAAATTTCTATATCATATTGTTGCATTGTATTATACAGACACAACATCTGAAATAATAAAGCAGTATTTTGATCATTAAGTTACAAAAAAACAATACAACTGAGTTAGAAAAGAATCCAGACAAGCAACTAAATTAGGCTTGTTTATTTTAGAAGTGGCGCCTACTAGGTGATTTAATTAACTTGTATAAATATATAAGAATCTCCGCAGACTAGTTCATCATCTGCACAATTCATCTATAATGGTTTTCGGGTTAATGCCTACTGTGTTGGTAATTCTCACTAATGTGAATGCTTTTGCAGAGATGTGCTATTATGTTCTTTGTCTGCAGAAGCAAAGTAAAGGTATCTATAGGTGCTAGATGCGCCTTGCCTAATAAAAGTGATTTTTCTGTTTGAATAGTATGCATTGTTTAGGGGCACAGATGATCACAGCAGTTAACCTAAAGGCACCAATATTAGGTTGAAATCCTGTTGGCTGTGTTGGCATTTTATTGCTCATTCCTCATGTTTACTCATGACTGGAGCATCTGTGCATGTCAACAAATCACCTTCTAACTTTCATTTTTAAAGCAACTAAATAAGCTGAAGCTGGAAGCTGATTGGTGGATTGATTACTATGTACAGCTGCTCCAGATTTTATTGACTCCATCTAGTGGCATAGCTGTAGAATATAATTAAGTGTGTGTGCGTCAAGGATAAGACTTATGTTTTGTTTGCAGACTTGTTTTAAAGAGGAAATGCCTGTTCTATATTTGATAAGTATTCTTGGTTAGAATATTAATAGAACTGCTTGTATTAGTCTTGGATTTATACTGCTGTCCTAGTACTGAGGTCTTGTTATGTTTCTTTTGTGTCGCCTGATTGCCAGGCTTTCATTAAGTGTTTTATGTGTACATGTTTATTGAAAAATAAAAAATAAAAAGAATTTCCCACAAAAAAAGAAAAAAGGAAATACCATATAATGATCTGGTCATAAAATGCTTAGATTGTCATCACTAATCTTACCTTTTTGTGCCAATTGGCACACAAAGTGACTAAGTGACTTATAAATAATAAAGCCACTGACAACCAGACAATTGGCATATTCAGAACAAGGTATTTAAAAAAAAAAAAAAAAAGGTTATTTTTCATTAAATTGTAAGCCAAAAATGGACCCCTATTCCAGACCCCCCTAGTGCAGCAAAACATAGGGATCAGGACACCCGCAGGTCATGATCCATTTATAAACACTATTTTGGCTGCATCAATAATTGACCTGTATATTACATAGTTACATAGTAGGTGAGGTTGAAAAAAGAAACAAGTCCAACCTATGTGTGTGATTATATGTCAGTATTACATTGTATACCCCTGTATGTTGTGGTCGTTCATGTGCTTATCTAATAATTTTTTGAAACTATTGATGCTCCCCGCTGAAACCACCACCTGCGGAAGGAAATTCAACATCCTTGCTGCTCTTACAGTAAAGAACCCTCTACGCAGTTTAAGGTTAAACCTTTTTTTTCAAATTTGAATGAGTGGCCACGTCTTATTAAACTCTGTTTGGTGGAAAAGTTTTATCCCTATTGTGGGGTCACCAGTATTGTATTTGTAAATTGAAATCATATCCCCTCTCAAGTGTCTCTCCTCCAGAGAGAATAAGTTCAGTGCTTGTATCCTTTCTTCATAACTAATGTACTCCAGTCCCTTTATTAGTTTTGTTGCCCTTCTCTGTACTCGCTCCATTTCCAGCACATCCTTCCTGAGGACTGGTGCCCAGAACTGGACAGCATACTCCATGTGCGGCCAGACCAGAATCTTGTAGAGCGGGAGAATTATCACTTTATCTCTCGAGTTAATCCCCTTTTAATGCATGCCAATATTCTGTTTGCTTTGTATGCCACAGCTTGGCACTGCATTTAATTGCTGAGCCTATCATCTACTAGGACCTTCAGGTCCTTTTCCATCCTTGATTCCCCCCAGAGGTTCTTCCCCCCAGTGAGTAGATTGCATTCATATTTTTGCCACCCGAATGCATTATTTTAAATTCTTCCACTATAAACCTCATTTGCCATGTAGTTGCCCACCCCATTAATTTGTTCAGATTCACTTGCAAGGTTTCCACATCCTGCGGAGAAGTTATTGCCATGCTCAGCTTAGTATTGTCTGCAAATACCAAGATTGAACTGTTTACCCTATTCTCCAGGTAGTTTATGAACAAATTAAATAGGATTGGTCCCAGCACAGAACCCTGGGGAACCCCACTTTCCACCCCTGACCATTCCGAGTACTCCCCACTTATCGCTACTCTCTGAACTCGCCCTTGTGAAGACTGAGGAGACGAATAAATTCAATACCTTCACCATCTCCCCATACTTGGTAACCAGATTCCCTGCCTCATTCTTCAAGGGGCCAATATGGTCTGTCCTCCCTGTTTTACCGTTTATATACTTAAAGAATTACTTGCGATTTTTTTTTGCTCTCCTTGGCTATGTGTCTTTCGTGTTCTATCTTAGCCGTCCTAATTGCACCCTTACATTTCTTGTTGCATTCTTTGTAATGTTTGAATGTTGATGATGATCCCTCAGCCTTGTATTTTTTGAAGACATTCTCCTTTGCTTTTATATGCATTTTTACATTGGAGTTAAGCCACCCAGGACTTCTATTCGCTCTTTTAAATTGATTTAATATGCCCTTATTTAATATGCTCTTAAAGAAAACCCATATCTCCTCCGTGTTCTTTATTCCTAAGATTTTATCCCAATTAATATCTTCCAGCAAAGTTCATAGTTTAGGTGAGTTGACTCTTTTGAAATTCAGTGTCTTTATATTCCCCTTATGTTTCCCATTTGTGTGATTTATACTGAAGCTAATTGACCTGAGATCGCCGTTTCCTAAATTGCCCCGTATTTCCACATCCGTGATTTGCTCTGTATTGTTGGTAATCAGTAGGTCTAGTAACACTTTGTTTCTAGTTGGTGCGTCTAGCATCTGACCCATGAAATTGTCCTGCAAGACATTTAGGAACTGGCGAGCCTTAGACAAATACACAGTTCCTTCCACCCAGTCTATGTCTGGATAATTAAAATCCCCCATTATGATGACACTTCTCATCCTTGCCGCTAATCCAAATTGGGATAGGAGGTCCGTCTCCCCCTCTTCCCTCAGGTTAGGAGGTCCGTCTCCCCCTCTTCCCTCAGGTTAGGAGGCTTATAGCATACTCCCAGTTTTACTTTCCCCTTAGTATCCTCCCTTTGCCGCTCTGCCCATAAGGATTTCACCTCCTCCCTTGCTCCCTTAGTGATATCATCTCTCACATTCACTTGTACATTATTCTTTATATACAGGCATACCCCACCCCCTTTTTTACCCTCTCTATGCCTGCGATAAAGGGAATACCCTTGAATGGTTGCCAGCCAATCATGAGAGCTGTTAAACCAAGTCTCTGAAATTCCCACAAAATCTAAATCCTCCTCGTACAACAGTATCTCTCTAGTTCTCCCATCTTGTCCGCCAGGCTCCTGGCATTGGTGAACATGCCACGTAGTTTAGGCCAGTCGCATACTGTCATATTATTGGGTGTTGCGAGGTTGCAAATAGGACTTTTGTTACTATACTTGCCTTGGGTTTATGTGCTTTAGTCAACCTACCACTAATGCCCCCAATACTACACTCTGGAATATGTTCCGCGCTGACTATCTCTACCTCTGGACCCTCCCCCTTCACCTAGTTTAAAAGCCCCTCTAACTTTTCGGCCATCTTCACTCCCAGCATATCTGCACCCTCCTCATTTAGGTGCAGTCCGTCCCTTCTATAGAGCTGGTTACCGACTGAGAATTCGGCCCAGTTCTCCAGGAACACAAACCTTTCCTTACTACACCAGCTCATCAGCCACTTGTTTACTTCCTTAATCATCCTCTGCCTTTCTGGTGGGGCTTGAGGTACCGGTAGTATTTCTGAGAATACTACCTTGGAGGTACTTTTCCTCAATTTAGCTCCTAAGTCCCTAAAATCGTTCTTTAGGACACTCCATCTTCCTCTGACTTTGTCATTGGTGCCAACTTGCACCATGACAGCCGGGTCTTCCCCAACCCCTCCCCAGCCTTATTTTTATAATTATAGATTTACTTGAAGTAGAATGCAAACTTCATTTTTTTTTTTTTTGAGAGAATGCATTTTTCTTGCTGTCCTGTGCCCATGTTGGTCATATTTTCTTTTATTTCCTCTCTCAGTGCGACAAAATTTCCAAAGACATACACAGAAAAGACTGTTTCTCATGATGAATAATGACTTCTCTACCATGATGCTGGTGCATGTTCTTAAATGTGCCTTGCTGAAGTTGAAATCAAACAATAAATTAATGCCAAATGAACTTCCAAGTACAGAGAGTCCCAGCACAGATGTAAAGAATATTCATTCCACCTTCTATCCTAGCGACAAGTATTCACTGGCACAGGAAATAAGGGTAAAGCTTTCGAAAAATGATTCTAACACTTCCCCATTCTATTCAAAACTAAGATAAAACATTTGACTGAAGGTCTTTTTTTATGTAATACAGGCAGTCCCCGAGTTACATATGACTCCTACTTACAGAGGGAGACAACAGCAAGTTCTTACCCCATGGAAGGAAAATTCACCCCTAGGAAAAGTAAAGGTGTCTCCACTGAAGCTTTACAGAATGTGCAGTGAAATCTTCTGAAAAGGGGCACAGACAGCAAAACAAACTGTGTTAACCCTTCCCTATGCTATCCAAAAAACATAAAAATATTTTTTTCATCTGGATTTACAAGCCCAACTCCAGACACAATTTTTTACTTTATTTTCAATAGAATTAGAAAGGATTCAAATGTCTGTCAGGTTTTTATTGCTGCCTGCCTCCTGCCTGTTATCCCAGTGTGAAAATGTTCCTCTACTTCCTTTGAGGGCCATGGTGAACAGAAGGAGTGAAGAGGAAACTAGCAATTTCAGTACAAATTAAATGTCACTTTTAATCTAGAAATTAAAAAATTCACACCCAAGTGTACAATATTTTTGAAAATCCCTTTTTTGTGGAATTTCTTTTTATTGTCATATACAACATTACTAGTACAAACAGTAAAAAAGTATAGCAGTATGAAAAGAAGTACAGCGCACAGGTGTATATTGTTCCCTCACATGAGAAATAGGACACAAGGCATTATATCTGGAAATTGCATTACAAAAGTCAGGGCCTCCATGTTTAACACCCAAACTTAGAGACTGGAAGTAGGGTGCAGGAGGACCCATGTCCTATTCCTCAGTCCCAGAGAACCTGCATCTTGGTAGGTTAAGAGTAAAGGGAAATTAATAAAGTAGGAGATCAGACTGAGGTGTGGAAGATACATAAGGTGAAAAGCGAAAAGGCCTGTATCCAAATGGAACATGAGGAAAGTAAGAAAAGAGAAAGAAAGAGAATTTACAATAATTAGGTAATTATAGCAACATATAACACAATATTAAAGGAAAAAGAGATGAGTCTGCAATCCCTTTTATGCATTGTTTAGGTTTGAAACATTGAAGAGTACACTTATTGGTATTGATACCATTATACCATGGTATACCATTGTACCATTATACCTCAGCAAAGGATTGTTTGGTATTTCGAGGGTTGTGGTCATAGGAGCCAAGAAGTCACAAACTAATGCAAGCCCAAATCTTAAAATATATATATCATATTAGAACCCACCTTCATCACTGCATCTACTTTTTTCCAATCAAGTAGTGTAGGACATGGAGCCTACCTCCAGAAACGTGAAATTAGTCCTTTTGTGGGAGTGCACAGTTTTGAATGGATTTAATAGCAGAGGGAGTATCGTGGAACAAAAGTTGCATTTGGTCAGGCCTAATTGAAAAGAGAAAGTGTGAGAGAGAGAGAGATTGTATTCTGACAGTGGTAAGACTTCCCCACCATCAGAATACAAGGATCAGTGTTGCAGGCTATAGCCCACAGCACTGATTGAACAGGGAAAATCTGACATGGCGGCTGTACAGAAATCTATCGGTAGATTGACTTCTGCACAACCACAGTGCCCATACATGGATTAAAATTTGACCAATCCCTGCTGAACCGGCTGAATTTCTATCCATGTATCTTACTTTCGAATTTGAAATGACGATCCAACAAAATATTTGGAATCTGGATTTCATTCTTTTCAGGTCAAATTGGTTTAGCTAGTCTGTCTACATGAAGAAAGTTAAGGAATCCAAGAAAAAACATGGAAGCAACAGAAAGAAAGCCTTCAAACATGAGAATCAGCATGTTTTTTGTCATCTTAAGTACGTCTCTATTTTGATGGACAGAAAAAAATACTTGAACTTCCAGTAACAGAGTTAATGTAACAATAATTACCAACGAAAACCGTGTGTAGAAAAATATACAATGAGGAAGCAAGTAGTCTTATATAACATAAATATTTACAAAACCATTTTGATCATTCTGTATTGTACTTCTAACAGCAATCTGAAGAGTGGATTTTATTCATACAGACCGCTAAAATAAGAACTGTGTATTGTTTACAGAAATCAGATTAATTCATTCTCCGACTGTCAATTTTAGGTCAGACTTAAAGTGTAATTAAGGGCAAAATCAAAAAGTTTGTCAAAAGCATCAACGTCTATCTCTGAGGACAGGATCTGTATCTCATTTCTTCCTTATTAAAGGCAAAGAATTGAATTGTTGATTGACATATTTTTCATTTAAACATTTGCTTGAACTGATTACCTGAATCACTCCTTAGCACTTTATCCTAAGGTAGAACTTTGACCTCCGATCCAAAATAAAATGTGGTATTGCACTTTATGATGCGTGCATTTACAGTTTTCTTGTAGTCCACTGCAACATCCCACAAATACCTGTTTAGCTTTGTCAGTGAATTTCATTTATGGCATCTTCCTGTGATGGGATGGCAACAATGCTACAATGCTCATGAATTTGGAGCTTAGTTGCAACTCTTCAGCACCTGGCCACACCTAGTCCTACCCACTGCTTTCTGGATTGGCAGCACTGCTCTCTGTTGCTGAGACCCTCCAACTGTGAGCATCAGGGGAGAGGGAGCATTTAAAGCACAAATGAGTTGTCTCAATCAGGGGAAGTAATTGAATGTTTTTCACTTTATCAGGTTTGAGTATCACATATAACTGGATTTGAGACTTTAGACTTTCATATGGGACCCTGGAGATGTACTGTAGGATAACCATACATAAGTCATGATTGCTGCTCGATACAAATTTTAAAAGTAAACCTGATCATAACATCCCTTTCTCTAACCTTACATAGTTAGTCTGGTTGAAAAAAAGACACAACTCCATCGAGTTTAACCAATAAAAGGGAAAAAAATTAAATATACAATCCTCTCCTCACAGAACAGGGATTTCTGTGTTTATACACACAAATCCCTGTTCTGGCTCTCGTGCCCGCCGGCCACGCGCATAGGTTTCCCCGCAGTGCAGCGGCCGCGCACGCGCCTGCTATCCCTATTTAAAGGGCCGAAGTACAGCTACGACGGCTCGCAGGAACGTGCCGACCTGCGGCAGTATGACAACGGCAGCTGGTCGGCAAGCGGTTAAAGTGGATGTAAACCCTCACATATACCCAGTGAAGTGAACAGCCTCAGATGATACAGAGATGAAACAAATTTCAGTACAAGTTTTACATGTATATCTCCTGTCTTCAGCTTTATATATTCTTTTGAAAGTGCACATTGTGTTAGAGATTTTCTCTTCCTGTTTAACACTGGGAGTGGATTCTTGGCAAAATGACCCTCTTTTGAAAATTCCAAAGTTGGGAGGGATCCTTCTGAGGACTGACATTAAAGCGTAGCTCAACCCAAAAGGGTAAGCTCCACTTGTTTGCAGGTATTTGGTTTTGACAGGTACCCGCTCCCACTTCTGGGTAAGCAGTTTACATTTCCAGCCCAATCTTTCTTTCCCCGCTGCCTTCTGGGACAAACAGAGGTCCCAGAAGATGGTGGGACCATTCAGAAAGCACAGTGAGACTTGCGCATGCGCAGTGGGAAACAGGCTGTGAAGCCGCAAAGGCTTCACTTCACGTTTCCCTTACTACAGATGCTGGTGCCTGCACCCAAAGCCGATTGACAAATTGGCTAGGAGTGCCGACATCGCGGGATCCCTGGACAGGTAAGTGTCCTTATATTAAAAGTCAGCAGCTACAGTATTTTATTTTTACAGACTAGAGCTCCTCTTTAGGGTGATGTTTGACCCTCACTTTGTTAGCACTTTAAGCAGCCTGTTTAATCAATTATGAATCATTCAGCTTCTTTGTCTTTTAATTCTAGCCTTTGCTCCAGTTTAAGCTGTTACCATGACCACTGCCACATGTTTTTTGTTTTAGGGTGCCTTCTTTCTCTTTCAGCATCCTATGGATTCATTCATGCATACAGGGACTAGAGTTGTGTCTCCCTGCTCTGTGTGTTTCAATGGAAACACACAGCAACTTAGCCTGGGATGACAAGGCACTTCCCTGCTCATCCTTCCTCCAAGACAACTGAATGACTGGAGACTGCATTGTCCTATGCATTAAGGTGAAAAAACACCTTGCAGTGTCCGGCCCCCCCGAGCCCCCGTTTTACTTACCTGAGCCTCAAATTTCCGAGGGCGCGATCCCGCATCATTCTCTCCATGGCTTATTGACTCCTTATTGGATAGATTGATAGCAGCGCAGCCATTGGCTCCCACTGCTGTCAATCAAATCCAATCACGCGGCCGCCGGGGCCGAGTCATACACTCTGCGGCTATGCACGCCGAGTGTATAACACAGGAAGGTAACCCCCTCAGGAGAGAGCTTCCCAGAGGGGGTTAGCTCTTGCGGGGAGGAGCCGAGAGAGCAGCCGTGGGACCCCAGAACAGGATGTTCAGGGCCACTCTGTGCAAAACGAACTGCACAGTGGAGGTAAGTATGACATGTTTGTTAATTAAAAAAAACAAAAACAAACCCATAGTATCACTTTAAGCTAAAAAATGCTGAGGGTTTAATACTACTATAAATTGGGCTCACTGGTACTGATAACACCGTGGGGTATGACACAAGCAAAGACAGACATATGAGCCCAAAAGGGCATTTCCACTTGCAGGCACAAGTGCAAGTGCATTTTGAGTTTGTGATGGACACAGGCACATTGACCTTATGGTATGAGAACACGCACATATAAGAAACAACAGTGATGATTAAAAAATTATAAAATGCAGCGCTAGCGAATATAAATGTGCTCAATACAAACGTATGTGTGAATGTCAACCATCTAAACCTTTCGGGATGATGGTACACACTATTAGTGAAAAGATTATGCACCAATGATTGGTGTCACCAGAAATGCAGTGGGTGTAATACTAAATGTTACCACTAAAAAGTGATCAACTAAGTAAAACCAGAAAATATACTGTGCAAAACATTAAATGAACTGAACAACCAGGCAAATAGCTCTAGGAGTAATTCACAGTACTACAGATGGTTTTCAACATCAAAGAAATAATGTCCCATTTGCAACAGTGGTTGTAATATAGAAGGAAGGGAAAAAAAATAAAAAATAAAAAATAAAAATGCTTTAAAATAAAATAAAAGTCACCCAACATCCAACTTCTAGGACCAATAATGTTCGGTGAAATTCAACAGTTGGCTCAATAGCAGCAGAGATCAGAGGACCATGTGGGGAATAAAAAGAAAAAGCAACTTGTGAAGTACCGCTTAGGAACAGATTAACAATACGCTGTTATTGGGAAAACTCACAAGCCTTCAATGATAACCGAGCGTCAGTGTGTTCCGGGTTCACAACGGCGTGCGTTCCACAAGAACCGGAAGCAGCGTCACTGGTTCTTAGTGTTGACCGGAAATTTGTCAATGCATTTCGCCCCTTCTCCAGGGCATCATCAAGGACATCATCTCCGGTCAAAGAAGATCCTTATATATGCGCGGAGGTCTCCGCATCACTTATTGTGAGCCAATTAGAAAAAAGGTAGAACCTCTCACCGCAATAAACCATTAGCTTCCTGAGTCACATCATTGCCCATCATTGATCAAAATGTGAGAACTTTATTGTTATATGACAATGACAGGGGTTAACAATGTGAACACATGAATAAATCAATGAATCTGAATACATGAATAAATTAGCATAGATAAAATAATCATTGACTAAATCAATGAAAATACAATAAAGTGCAATATAGTGGATATGCATCACGGAAAGGAATGGGGCAAAATAAAAAAAAAAAAAAAAAAATAAAATAAAAAAAAAAATATAAAAAATAAAATAGAAAAATAAATATATAAAACTAAAATTAAAATATAAAAAATAAAAATAAATAAATAAATAAAAAAAATATATAAAAAAAATATAAAAAAAATAAAATAAATACATACATATATATATATATATATATATATATATATATATATATATATATATATACACATACATACATATATATACACACACATACACATATACATACATATACCCAAAAAAATTTAATAAAAATTACTTTCCGTAATGCATAAACCTAAAAACTACCAATTAGATAAAAAACAATTTAGATCAAGTTCGATGTTGAGACCATGCGGACTTAAAGTACCCAACCTATGTATCCACTGGGTTTCATTACGTGAGATAGCTTGTTTAAGGTTGGACCCTCTCCAATGTGCCTCAACCCTATCGATTCCACAAAACCTAAGACCCCTAGGGTCACTGTTGTGGAATAACCTAAAATGATTAGACAAACTGTGATGCTTGAACCCTTTTCTAATCCTATTTACATGCTCTCTTAATCTAATACCCAATTTTCTGGTGGTTCTGCCCACATAGTGGAGCCCACAAGGGCAGGAAAGAAGATAAGTGACATGTGTGGTTCCACAGGTAATAAATTTTTTAATTTCATAAGTTTTCCCAGACACACTAAAATGGGTTGTTTTCCTAACCCTGTGTTTGGAGGTACGACAAATCATGCATTTACCACAGCTATAAAAACCTGTCTGGTCCAAAAATGTGAATAATCTCTTAGGGGGATTCACGACATTAGGGGCCAGTTTTAATCTTAATGTGGGGGGTTTGGTATAGATAAAATGAGGTGCAACTGGTAGGACACTGGTTAGATCTTTATCTTTACGTAACAGTGGCCAATGCTCCTTAATGATTCTTTCAAATTGCTTGTGTTGTCTGGTATATCCTGTAAGAAATGCGATTCCATAATCTTTCTTATCTCGGATTTTCTTTTCAAAGAGCTGTTTTCTATCTAAGCTCCGAATATCTTCCCTGGTCTTATTGAGAGCCTTGATGTCATATCCTTTCTCTTGAAATCTTTCCAAAATAATTTTTGATTGTACATCATAGTCTTCAATTTTGTTACAGTTGCGCCGCACTCGCAACATTTGGCTTTTCGGTATTCCACTTAACCATCTTGGGTGATGGCAACTTCCAAGTGGTATATATCCATTTCTGTCAACTTCCTTGAAATATGTGCGAGTAAGTAATTTATCATTTTCTTTGAAAATCACCAAATCTAGAAAATTAACAGAATCATAACTAACAACCTCCGAAAAGGAGATACCACACTGGTTGTTACCAATTTCTTCCAGGAACTTAAAAAAGGAATCTCTTGATCCTGCCCAAATAATAAAAATATCATCGATATAACGTTTGTAAAAGCTTAACTGGGGTATATTTCTTCCATAGATTGCTTTGGATTCCCACCAGCTCATGAAAAGATTTGCTACAGAAGGGGCATTTTTTTATTTTTTTTTATTTTGCCCCATTCCTTTCCGTGATGCATATCCACTATATTGCACTTTATTGTATTTTCATTGATTTAGTCAATGATTATTTTATCTATGCTAATTTATTCATGTATTCAGATTCATTGATTTATTCATGTGTTCACATTGTTAACCCCTGTCATTGTCATATAACAATAAAGTTCTCACATTTTGATCAATGATGGGCAATGATGTGACTCAGGAAGCTAATGGTTTATTGCGGTGAGAGGTTCTACCTTTTTTCTAATTGGCTCACAATAAGTGAGGCGGAGACCTCCGCGCATATATAAGGATCTTCTTTGACCGGAGATGATGTCCTTGATGATGCCCTGGAGGAGGGGCGAAATGCATTGACAAATTTCCGGTCAACACTAAGAACCAGTGACGCTGCTTCCGGTTCTTGTGGAACGCACGCCGTTGTGAACCCGGAACACACTGACGCTCGGTTATCATTGAAGGCTTGTGAGTTTTCCCAATAACAGCGTATTGTTAATCTGTTCCTAAGCGGTACTTCACAAGTTGCTTTTTCTTTTTATTCCCCACATGGTCCTCTGATCTCTGCTGCTATTGAGCCAACTGTTGAATTTCACCGAACATTATTGGTCCTAGAAGTTGGATGTTGGGTGACTTTTATTTTATTTTAAAGCATTTTTATTTTTATTTTTTTCCCTTCCTTCTATATTACAACCACTGTTGCAAATGGGACATTATTTCTTTGATGTTGAAAACCATCTGTAGTACTGTGAATTACTCCTAGAGCTATTTGCCTGGTTGTTCAGTTCATTTAATGTTTTGCACAGTATATTTTCTGGTTTTACTTAGTTGATCACTTTTTAGTGGTAACATTTAGTATTACACCCACTGCATTTCTGGTGACACCAATCATTGGTGCATAATCTTTTCACTAATAGTGTGTACCATCATCCCGAAAGGTTTAGATGGTTGACATTCACACATACGTTTGTATTGAGCACATTTATATTCGCTAGCGCTGCATTTTATAATTTTTTATCTCTCAAGGTGTTAGTGCCTTATGCTGTAGCAGCTGCGCATATAATAATTTCTTTTCACTTGTCATTTATTTTTGTATGTCTCCATAAGCGCGAGTTTTAGTTTTTGTTTATTTAACAGTGATGATTGTTAGGAGTTGTTAAGGGGTCACAAAATGTTTTATTCATCCCGCACATGGTCTCTTTTGCAATGGGATCATTGCAACCAGTCAGTAAATCCTTCCTCATTAAAAATACAGTTTAGTAGACAATAAATGACATTACAAAATGCAATCAAGAATTTTGTGTCTCATTAACAAAATGCATGCCATTTTATGGTGCTGTTTAAAGTGGTATGGCACAGTTCTGTGCCAATGGGTTTTATTTGGAAAATCTGGTCATCTTATAAATATTTTAATATGACATTTTTATTTGGGAGTGACATCTTAAAATGATCTAATGAATGTGGAATTGTTTGTTTGCTAGTATCAGATTATTTTGGTAATTATTTGGGGGTTTGGAGTCTACATCATTGTGCAGACTTGAGATTTTCTATTGTTATAGTATTAGTTTCCTCATACCTCTCTAGACCTGCATTATTCACCCGTTAGAAATGTGAACATAAACACAGTCATTTTTACAACACTAACGTGTAAAAGAGGGTGAGGACACCATCTGTGGTGCACAATGAACCCAGAGCACCTCTTTGTTGTCCTTTAGTTTGAACACTTTAATAGATAACAGAGTCCAAGCTCACCACCACTGATCATATGTAATGCTTAGAAGAATGCATCAGAAAACCAAGTGTCTACTCTGCTACTTATAACTATCAGGGATTGTTCTTCCTGGTCTGGTAACCACAGTTCACTTCTCTGGGTAAGAAAATCATACCTCAGTGGACCGATAGAACTGTTCGGTTCCTCCCAACTTTTTGAGCTGAGAATGAGGGATACTATTTACCTTAACCCTTTCATGACTAAGCCTATTTCTGACAATTAATGTTTACAAGTTAAAATCCGTATTTTTTGCTAGAAAATTACTTAGAACCCCTAAACATATATATACAGTGCCTTGCGAAAGTATTCGGCCCCCTTGAACTTTTCATCCTTTTGCCACATTTCAGGCTTCAAACATAAAGATATAAAATTTTTATTTTTTGTGAAGAATCACCAACAAGTGGGACACAATTGTGAAGTGGAACGAAATCTATTGGATATTTTAAACTTTTTTAGCAAATAAAAAACTGAAAGGTGGTGCGTGCAAAATTATTCGGCCCCTTTACTTTCAGTGCAGCAAACTCACTCCAGAAGTTCAGCGAGGATCTCTTAATGATCCAATGTTGTCCTAAATGACTGATGGTGATAAATAGAATCCACCTGTGTGTAATCAAGTCTCTGTATAAATGCACCTGCTCTGTGATAGTCTCAGGGTTCTGTTGAAAGCGCAGAGAGCATCATGAAGACCAAGGAACACACCAGGCAGGTCCGTAATACTGTTGTGGAGAAGTTTAAAGCCCGATTTGGATACAAAAAGATTTCCCAAGCTTTAAACATCCCAAGGAGCACTGTACAAGCGATCATTTTGAAATGGAAGGAGTATCAGACCACTGCAAATCTACCAAGACCTGGCTGTCCCTCTAAACTTTCAGCTCAGACAAGGAGAAGACTGATCAGAGATGCAGCCAAGAGGCCCATGATCACTCTGGATGAACTGCAGAGAACTACAGCTGAGGTGGGAGAGACTGTCCACAGGACAACAATCAGTCGTACACTGCACAAATCTGGCCTTTATGGAAGAGTGGCAAGAAAGCCATTTCTCAAAGATATCCATAAAAAGTCTCGTCTAAAGTTTGCCACATGCCACCTGGGAGACACACCAAACATGTGGAAGAAGGTGCTCTGGTCCGATGAAACCAAAATCGAACTTTTTGGCCACAATGCAAAACGATATGTTTGGCGTAAAAGCAACACAGCTCATCACCCTCAACACACCATCCCCACTGTCAAACATGGTGGTGGCAGCATCATGGTTTGGGCCTGCTTTTCTTCAGCAGGGACAGGGAAGATGGTTAAAATTGGGGGTGAAGATGGATGCAGCCAAATACAGGACCATTCTGGATGAAAACCTGTTGGAGTCTGCAAAAGACCTGAGACTGGGACGGAGATTTATCTTCCAACAAGACAATGATCCCAAACATACAGCAAAATCTACTAAGGAATGGTTCACAAATAAACGTATCCAGGTGTTAGAATGGCCAAGTCAAAGTCCAGACCTGAATCCAATCGAGAATCTGTGGAAAGAGCTGAAAACTGCTGTTCACAAACGCTCTCCATCCAACCTCACTGAGCTCGAGCTGTTTTGCAAGGAAGAATGGGCAAGAATTTCAGTCTCTCGATGTGCAAAACTGATAGAGACATACCCCAAGCGACTTGCAGCTGTTATCGCAGCAAAAGGTGGCTCTACAAAGTATTAACGCAAGGGGGCCGAATAATTTTGCACGCCCCACTTTTCATTTTTTTCTTAGTTAAAAAAGTTTAAAAAATCCAATAGATTTCGTTCCACTTCACAATTGTGTCCCACTTGTTGGTGATTCTTCACAAAAAATTTAAATTTTATATCTTTATGTTTGAAGCCTGAAATGTGGCAAAAGGATGAAAAGTTCAAGGGGGCCGAATACTTTCGCAAGGCACTGTGTATATATATATATATATATATATATATATAGATATAATTTTTTTTTAGCAGAGAATCTAGAGAATAAAATGGCGATTGTTGCAATATTTTATGTCACACGGTATTTGTGCAGCGGTGTCTTAAACGCAACTTTTTGGGACAAATTTATTTCATGAATTAAAAAAAAATGAAAAAGTGAATTTAGCCCAATTTTTTTGTATAATGTGAAAGATGATGTTAAGCCGAGCAAATAGATACCAAACATGTAATGCTTTATAATTGCACACACTCGTGGAATGGCGACAAACTAGGGTACCTAAAAATCTCCATAGGCGACGCTTTAATTTTTTTTTCGGTTACCAGGTTAGAGTTACAGAGAAGTTCTAGGGCTAGAATTATTGCTCTCGCTCTGATGATCGCGTTTATACCTCACATGTGTGATTTGAACACCGTTTACATATGCGGGCGCAACTTCCGTATGCGTTTATTTTGCTGCGCGAGCTAGCAGAAACGGGGCGCTTTAAAAAAATGTTTTTCTTATTTATTTTTAGAATATAAAATTGTGTTTTTAAAAAATATATAATTTTAAGCACTTTTATTGCTGTCACAAGGAATGTAAACATCCCTTGTGACAGTAATATGTGGTGACAGGTACTCTTTATGGAGGGATTGTGGGTCTAAAAGACCCCCAATCCCTCCTTTGCACTTCAAAGTATTCAGATCGCTGAAAATGGTGATTCTAAATACTGTATATTTTTTAAAATCCGGCGCCAATGGCAGCCGAGTAAACCAGAAGTGACGTTGTGACAAGGCGCCGGAAGCGACGGATCGGGTCTCCGGGTGGGACAGGAGGCCCGGTCAGAGCGGCGGGAGGAGGGGGATGTCCCCTCCCACTCCTCCGGTATAAGCTTTTAGCCACATTGGTTGTTATGCCTGGATAGCCAATGGCCCGCTCTAAACAATGGTACCGGGATCATGCCTGCAGCCGAAAGCCGAGGCCGCATATGTGCGTACGCTCGGCGGGAAAGGGATGAAGTAGCACACCTCCACCGTACACCAATTACACCGATAGTGAGGAAAGAATATGCCAAAAATCATTGGTTGAGACCACAAGTGCATTTTTTCCATCAACACTTCCTTTACACTGGCTTTTAAAAATAAAAAATTGAATAATTTAAAGGTTTGTGCAGTAGAACACTATTAATAGTTACATTTTTAATAGGGGTCTATATATCAAACCAAAATGAGGGATAGGCAAGGAGGAGCAGAGGGATTTGGTTTCTAATGAGGAACCATGATGACAAATTTCTTATATTTTAATGATTAGCTAGTTTTCAACTGTTACAGGCCCACCCTTCTTATATACAGTACAAGTTCTATGTTTTCACTCTGTTTTCTTGACAGGCATGCCTTTATACTACACATTATATATAGCATCTAATTACACACATGGGGGGGGGGGGTTTACCCAGCACTTATATGGTCCTCCCCAAATCTGCACTTGAACTTGGCTGGGACCTACAGACTGCTGGAGGAAGACTAACAAGAATAAAGGAAGAAAACTGCTCACTGGATACTCTTCAATTTACCAAACAGGGAACACATGTAAGTGGTCCCCTTTTTTAATTCCCTGATTGGCCAGGTGTAGTTTACTGTATGCAGCAATCTCATCTGAAACATTTCTGCTAAATAAGCGACATATCTCAAAATGTCATTACAGCACTTCTGAGACCCACCGCCCTTGCAGAGCTAACTTCTTCTATAACAGAGGTCTCCAAACTTTCTAAACAAAGGGCCACTTTACTATCCTTCAGGCTTTTGGGGGCAGGAGTGGCCAATGGGTGTATAAAATGCCCCAGTGTCAGTGGGAGTAAACAATGCCCCATCATTGTTTTAGTGTCCTATTCTTGGTAGAAGAGGGAGAAATAATGCCTCATCATTGATGTCAGTGGGAGAAATGGTGCCCATCATAGTCACATAGTTAGTCTGGTTGAAAAAAGACACAAGTTCAACCAATAAAAGGGAAAAGAAAATCATACAATCTTGTATACACAATCCTATACCCACAGTTAATCCAGAGGAAGGCAAAAAAAAAAAACCCAGCAAAGCATGGCCCAATTTGCTCCAGCGGGGGAAAACTTCCTTCTTGATCCCCCGAGAGTCAATTGGATATTCCCTGGATCAACTTTACCTATAAATGTTAGTATCCAGTTATATTATGTACACTTAGGAAAGAATCCAGGCCTTTTTTTTTTTTTTAAAGCAATCTACTAAGCTGGACAGAATCGCCTCTGGAGGGAGTCTATTCCACATTTTCACAGCGCCTGCTGTGAAGAGGCCTTTCTGTATTTGGAGATTAAATCTCATTTCCTAAAGATGTAAAGCGTGCCCCCTTGTCCTCTGTGATGACCCTAAAGTAAATAAATTATATTAGCCCACCAATGTTGGATTGTGCACCTCAACACACAAGGCTGAATGACCTTTCTTCTTGAGTGCGCTGAATTCTGATTGTTGTTATAGTAGATATTAGATTGATTATTCTCTAAGTATGCTAATATTTTTCAAAAAATCATGTTTGTAAATTGTGGTTTGTACATACAGTTGTGCTCATAATTTTACATACCCTGGCAGAATTTATGATTTCTTGGCAATTTTTCAGAGAATGTGAATGATAACACAAGTTTTTCTTTCACTCATGGTTAGTGTTTGGCTGAAGACATTTACTATCAATGAACTGTGTTAGAGACAGCTTAAAGTCTTCTGTGGTATTTGTGGATGAGGCTCTTTATCTTCTCAGATGGTAAAAGCTGCCAATTCCTCTTGGAAAAAAGCCTCCAGTTCATGTAAATTCTTGGGCTGTCCTGCATGAGCTGGGTGTTTGAGATCTCCCCAGAGTGGCTCAATGATATTGAGGTCAGGAGTCTGAGATGGCCACTCCAGAACTTTCACTTTATTCTGCTGTAGCCAATGACAGGTCGACTTGGCTTTGTGTTTTGCATCATTGTCATGTTGAAATGTCCAAGTACATCCCATGTGCAGCTTCCTGGCTGAGGAATGCAAATGTTCCTCCAGTATTTTTTGATAACATACTGCATTCATCTTGCCATCAATTTTGACCAAATTTCCTGTGCCCTTTGTAGCTCACACATCCCCAAACCATCAGCGATCCACCTCCGTGTTTCACAGTAAGAATGGTGTACCTTTCATCATAGGCCTTCTTGACTCCTCTCCAAATGAAGCGTTTCTGGTTGTGGCCAAAAAGCTCGATTTTGGTCTCATCACTCCAAATGACTTTGTGCCAGGAGGTTTGAGGCTTGTCTTTGTGCTGTTTGGCATATTGTAAGTGGGATACTTTGTGGCATTTGCGTAGTAATGGCTTTTTTTCTGGTGACTCGACCATGTAGCCCATCTTTCTTAAAGTGCCTCCTTATTGAAACAGCCACACCACATGTTTTCAGAGAGTCCTGTATTTCACCTGAAGTTATTTGTGGGTTTTTCTTTGTATCCCAAACTATTTTCCTGGCAGTTGTGGCTGAAATCTTAGTTGGTCTACCTGCCCGAGGTTTGGTTTCAACAGAACCCCTAATTTTTCACTTCTTGATTAGAGATTGAACACTGCTGATTGGCATTCTCAATTTCTTGGATATCTTTTTATATCCCTTTCCTGTTTTATACAGTTCAACTACCTTTTCCCACAGATCCTTTGGCAATTCTTTTGCTTTCCCCATGACTCAGAATTCAGAAACGTCAGTGCAGCACTGGATGAAAGATGCAAGGGTCTGTCAGGAGTCCAGAAACTCATTGACCTTTTATACACACACTAATTACACGCAAACCTATCACAGGTGAGGATGGTTACCTTTAACAGCCATTTAAACCCCTTTGTGTCAACTTGCGTGCATGTTATCAGGCCAAAATCACCAGGGTATGTAAACTTTTGGTCAGGGTCATTTGGGTAGTTTCTGTTTGTCATTATGATTTAAAAAGAGTAAACACAGTTGATTAATAAATGGCTTCAGCCAAACACTAACCATGAGTGAAATAAAAGTTTTTGAGTTATCATTCATATTCTCTGAAAAATAGCCAAGAAATCATAAATTCTGGTATGTAAATTTATGAGCACAACTGTATATACAACTGTGGACAAAATGTGTTAGTACTTTTTCACAAAAAAAAACAATTTTATATGAAATTACTTGAAACTGACAAAAGTAATTAACAATTATCATTGCTTATTTATACCCATTTAATAAAATTCGGACTTTGTTTTTAATTCAACAGAATATTTTAAATAAAACAAAAGAAAATGGCATGGAGGAAAATGATTAGACCCTTAACCCAATATTTTGTTGCACAATTTAAGAAAAAACACTGCAAACAAATGATTTTTGTAGATCTCTGAGACTTTTGTACCTGCCAATGGGTAGTTTGGCCCACTTATCTTGAGCAAACTGTTTCAGCTATCTCATAACTATACTGGTCAGAATGTTTCTCTCCAGATTTTGTTGATAGACTTGAGATTTTTTTCTTAGTTCCCTGCACAGATTCAAGGCACCCTGTGCCAGATGCAGAAATGCAGCACCAAAACATAGTAGGTATTGTGTTGGATTTTCTGATAATTTTCACTGTTTGCCTGTTTTTATATATTTTTCAATATGTGCTGTATTTGAATTGCCCAAATTTCAGCATTTTTACAGCATATGATTATTATATTTACTTGCAATGCTTATTTAGGGTCCAAGGGTATGTATGCCACCCCCATCAAATCATTCTCCGCCGCTATTACCTTTTGTACCACCACCCTCTCCCTTTAGAATGGAAGCTCTACGAGCCGGCCCCTCCTGTATAACTGTACTGTAATTGTGCTGCCCCCCTCTACATTGTAAAGCGCTGCATAAACTGTTGTTGCTATATAAATCGTGTACAATTAAAATAATATGTCACCCATGTCCTGTTCATGTGGGCTTATTTAATAGACCAGCTACAGCATGAAAAGCTGTATCTGCATAAAGGATCAGTCATGAATCTCAAATACATAGACAGTTACTTGCTGCATCTGACTCTAAACCTCAAGAGTAATACATAACACTATTATAGACTTAACCTAATTGTATAAATGGATCCAAAGAAACCTTTTATATTCTATCCTGTGGTCTTTAAGCATTTAAATTGGTCTTTTAGTTGTTAGATCCAGGTCACCAATTAAAATTATTTACACGCTTATACAGATGTCTTGTTAATCTTCATAAAATGATTTCAAATGTAGCAGACATATGTTAGAGATGTTAAGTGGATAAGGGGGCTATTTCACAATCCTAATTTTCTCATCTGTATGATCAAGAAGTCTTTCATGGTACTTTATGTGCCTAATGGAGATGTTTAGTAACAGCTATTCCTTTGTTCTTCTTTAATATCTATTCCTGTCTAAGGATTACTTTTACTTCTATGTCTTAATTAATAAAATGAAGGAACAAAATTGTTAATCCAAATTGTTGCACAAATGCACTCCAATACTTTGTACGGCACTGCCCTCCTTTTCTATTTAAATCAGGAAAAATAATCCTGTTGTGATGCAGAGGGGTTGATAATCTCACCTCTGTTTTAATGTAAATTGTTAGACAGGGTTAATTTTTTATTTTTTTTTATCTTTTTTTTTTTTGTAGGGAAGTGTGCTGGGAAATTTTTGTCTGAGCTCACTGAAAAAACTTCTCATGTCACATATTATATATATATATATATATATATATATATATAATATGGTAAATAGTAGGTAAGGTTGAAAAAAGACTCAAGTCCAACCTATATTAATGTGTGATCATTGGCTCTTCTGATTTATTTTATGGAGTATCACACGATGATCCTCAATCCTACAACACATTAGGTGCCTGATAGCTGAAAAGGACACAGGGGCTGATAGTTAGGGATGAGCCCACGGTTCGAGTCAAACGTAAGTTCTACTTGAACATCGGGTGTTAGTTTGTTCTAAAACGAACCAAACATATGGGGCGTTTGCGAGAAATTTGAGCGCCGCAGGACGCCTCATAATGCACGGCGACTTGCACCTGACCTGCATGCTTTGGCCAATCGTAGCGCACTCTGCTGAGAGAGCCATAATTGGCCAAAGGCAGGGTGCTGCTTACATAGCGGCCGTGTATAGTGTGTGGACGGAGATAGATTGAGCTAGATTAGGCAGGCAGGTTAGTTAGTGTATTTGAGATTATATATATATATATATATATATACACACACACATATATACTCTGCATTTAGCATTGCCTATATATTCAGTGTATACTCTATATTCAGTCAATGCAGGCAGTGTAGTTTATAGAACAGTGTACTGAAGTGGTTAAGGGGAACCCTGTGCCCAAAAAAAATGGCGTTGGGTCCCCCCCAAAATCCATACCAGGCCCTTTAGGTCTGGATTTTAAGGGGAACCCTGCGCCAAAATATAAAAAGAAAATGGCGTGGGAGTCCCGCCAAAGTCCATACCAGACACCCTTAATCTGAGCATGCAACCTGGCAGGCCACAGAAAAAGGGGGGGGGACAGGAGGTGCCCCCCCTCCTGAACCGTACCAGGCCACATGCCCTCAACATGGGAGGGATGCTTTGTTGATGGGGACAAGGGCCTCATCCCCACAACCCTTGCTCGGTAATTGTGGGGGTCTGCGGGCGGGGGGTTAATCGGAATCTGTAAGTCCCCTTTAACAAGGGGGCCTCCAGATCCCAGCCCCCCTTATGTGAATGGGTAGGGTACCCTACCCATCCACCAAAAGCATCAAAAGAGAAAAAATGACAGAAGACAGTTTTTGACAATTCCTTTATTAAAAAGACTGCAGTCTTTTCGCGGTGAAAGCCACCCGGTGACCCCACTCCCTTCTGATGTCAGAGGTGGTGGGGTCACCCGTTTATGTCACCAGGTAGCCCTGCCCTTGGCTATATAACAGCTATTAAAGCAAAAAGACGGCAGTTGGCAGGGCACCTCCCATGGATGCAGAGTTTTTCAGTTTTTTGTTTTTTCTCATCAGGACCGTCAGCACCGTGATTGATGATGGATTTACATCACTGGTCACTTTTTTTAACAAAGGAATTGTCAAAAAGTGTCTCCAGTCTTTTTTATATATATATAATTGGCGTGGAGTTCCCCTTAATATCTATTCCAGACCCAAAGGGCCTGGTAATGGACTGGGGAGGAACCCACACCGTTTTTTTAAATGATTTTTTATGTATATTGACAGGATCCAGCAATATATTACAGCCGCGAGCAATTTTTAATTAATTTTTTTCCCTTTAGAAATTTGATTTTGCTGCGGTACCGTTATAAATATGGTAAAGATGCGCTACTTTACAGGAAGACTAAGGGGACCCCCGGGCACAATATTTAAAGGAATATTTCATTTTTATTCTTCCACTTTAAGCATTATTAAATTACTGCTCCTGGAAAAAATTGCCATTTTAAAAACTTTTTTTTAGCATTGATACATGTCCCCTGGGGCAGGACCCGGGCCCCAATACACCTTTTATGGCAATAACTGACATATAAGCCTTTAAAATTAACACTTTTTTTCACGTTTGTGTCCCATAGACTTTAACAGTGTTCACATGTTTGCACAAATTGGTCTGTTAGCATGTTCTGGTGCGAACTGAACTGGGGAGTGTTCGGCTCATCCCTACTGATAGTTTTTACTTTTGGTGTATTTGCTGCTTAGTGAAAATCCTCCCAGAATGGTGGATCTAATATTCAAGAATGACACTTGCAGTCACAATAGCTACTCACAACTGCCAAAATTAAACCAAACCTGTAATGTTCATTTAATGCAGGGTTTCTAAACCAGGGCTCCTCCAAAGCTTGCTAGGTGTTCCTTGAGCAATTTCTGCCTCTCAGCTAAGTTACCACTGACACCGGTGATCTTTTTATTACCTGTAAGGGGGTAATTCTTCCCAATGACCACCACACTGGTGTATCATGAGTTGTAGATATAATCATTTCTAGCAGGGGTTCCTTGAGATCAGAAGGTTCTCTTTAAGGGTTTCTGTGTTGAAAAGGTTGAGACAGACTGATCTAATTTCTAAAGATACACCAACAGTTTCCTAAACATAATAATTGTGCTAGATAACATAGCAGACCCAGTGAGGATATTCACAAATATCTTTATAGAAAGTACCATTCCTGTGCAGAATTTAAGAATGTCTTAAACAATAGTAAACTTTGCTTGTTGCTACTGTTCTATGTTATCAGCCATTTTAGGTTTAAAGCAGTAATAAACCCTCATATTAAATACCATTTTTAAAGTACATATAATCCATTTATGAAATTCATTAAATTTCAAAACATCTTTATTGAAAACCTTTAACTTACCTTTATTTGTTTTAGAATCCATAGTTCAGGTGCAGTGCTCCCTAAACTTCAGTTCAGGTAGTGTGCACACTCACTCTCATTCGTGGTCGCTGGTGGGGCTACATGTCCCATGATTCCATTTGTGTGCATTGCTGATGCACATGTATGATAAATCACAGATCATATATGCAGATCCCTCTGCCCTCATGAGAAAAAGAAGAAATGGCTGCACATCCAAAATGTGCCTCTTATTGCAGACAGTCACGTAAAAATGTGACTAACACCTAGTGTATTTTGACTAACACCTAGTGTCCCTGGTGTATTTTGACCGTCTGCAATAAAAGACACTTTTTAGAAACTTTGGATGTGCTGCCATTTCTTCTTTTTCTCAAGTTTTTACAAAGGCGGGCCGGGGCTAGCACTCCAACTTGGTTCCAATCAAGGTATTGCATACACCTAGAGCAGCGGATTTCTTCTCTTTTGATTTACCCTCTGCTCTCATGCCAATCAAAGTCAAGTGGGCAGGTCACATGTCCTCTTAAGGAAGTCACTGTGCTGCCTGTACATTTCTACTTATAGAGTGGCTTGACATTGATCTGAATTCCATGGGGAAGCATGCATATTGCCGTGGCTGCATAGCAGTCCCCGCCAGTGATTGGAGACACTGCAAAGGAGGTTCAGGTTATAAAATTAATAGAATCAATTGTGACATGTACAGATTACAGTGAAAGCAATGTGAAAAAGTAATAGCAGTAACAGGAGCTATGTTTTATTATTTGGGAGCCATCATATTTTACCATCATTTTGTTTTACAAAAGCTTTTTACAACTATGAATCAAACAACATGATCACAAACCTCAAAGAGTAAAGCCTTGTACACACGATCGGAATTTCTAATGGAAAAAGTCAGACAGACTTTTTCCATCGGAAATTCCAACCATGTGTATGCCCCATCGGACTTTTTCCATTGGAAATTCCAAGGAATTCCGTCAGAGTTTAGATAGAGAACATGTTCTCTTTTACTCCAATAGAATTTCGTCGGAATTCCTATGTGATTTTGGCCGGGCAAAAGTCCGACCGTGTGTAATTAACTCTTGTTGATAATACAAACTGCTCTGGGTGATCAATGTATATTGCAGGGATTTAACAAAGTAGCAGATTCCTACCGTTTGTTGCTATGAAAAAATAGCCCTTTGTTACACCAGACTGATTACACACTCACTCTGAATGGGAGGGTCTGTTTCATTAATATTCAGTTGATGCAATTTATGAGTTCTAATGAGGAAAGCTGCAGTGTCTGCATCCCTTTAGAAGTGATTAACACTTGGGAGTATCTTACTAGAGCATTTCTATTGCAGTGGCTGTCTAAAACAGCCCCTCTCAACTGGGGTGCCACCTGAGGTCATCAGGATTGCCAGGGCATCCTGGTTGAGAAAGGCTGCTGAATCAGAGAGGAGGAGGGAGGGAGAGAGAGATCTGTGCAGCTGCATGTAAGGCAGCACATTCATTTCAATGGGCTGCCCTATCTGCAGAAATGCAGGGTAAGAAGTCCCTGACAGATTGTTTTTAAATCACACTGCACCAAAATAGCACTGTATTTGTCAATGTGTGGGGGTACTATTAACAATTAAAAGGCACCCCTGCTCGTCTGCTAAAGAGTAGCATGTTTGTCTGCATGTCAGGAATGCACATGATTTTGCGCACATTCCCAACATGCAGTAATGTAAACCAAGTCTTAGACTAGGGTGCCCGGACTGGAAAAAAGGTTGAGAAACACTGGTCTAAATTCTGACTTGTCTTAGGGTAGACTTGTGGGAAAATCAGTAAGCCAATTACACAAGCAGGCAATTACATTTTGGATTAGTTCTGTATCCCAACTGTGTACAGAAGGCCTCCAGGTTGCCATAAAATTACAGCGCTGCAGATTGAAAGGGAAAGTTCATTTTAAAAAACATTAAATTACAACATGGCTTGTGTAGCAATTGCATATGCTATATTTTTTCCAAAAATATATATTATAGTACTGTAGTTTATATGTTTTTTTTTTGCTTTATTTGTTATGTAAAATAACACTTTTCATGTTTTTCCTAGGATGAACCGCTT
Organism: Rana muscosa; assembly: GCA_029206835.1. NCBI lineage: Eukaryota > Metazoa > Chordata > Amphibia > Anura > Ranidae > Rana > Rana muscosa. The sequence goes on from CM055126.1 coordinate 131,648,889, forward strand.
GGTTTATACATTGGGACCAATGTTCCTTCTTTTTGGACTCCTATTACCCAATACTGAAGGGAATAAAAAGGTTCGTGGATCCCAAGGGGCCATCCCTCCACCAGACAAAGGACAGGCAAATGACTCTGAACAAAGTCAGACACATCCAGACAATCGAAATGGAGGAAAAGGTAAAGGACAAGCTCTAGTGGCTGAGGAGGTGCTGGAGTCCAGTCAGGAAGCTCTGCATGTTACTGAGAGAAAGTATCTGAAGAGGGACTGGTGCAAGACACAGCCACTCAAGCAAACGATTCATGAGGAGGGATGTATCAAACGTACCATCCTCAACAGATTCTGCTATGGGCAATGCAATTCCTTTTACATCCCTAGGCACATTCGCCGGGAGGAGGGATCCTTTCAATCCTGCTCTTTCTGTAAGCCTAAAAAATTCACCAATATGGTGGTCACACTTAACTGCCCGGAATTACAACCACCCATAAAGAAGAAAAGAATTACACGTGTCAAGCAGTGTCGCTGTATCTCCATAGATCTGGACTAGATATGACCTGGTTCTTCCAATGCTTGGGACATCACTGACTTTAAAGATGCTAGTGGTCTGTATATGTGGAGAACATGTCATGTTTATCAAACTATGGACATCTGTTAAGACATCTGGTCTCAGTGCTACTTAAACCTGTTACTCTGCTATGTAAAATATCCACCTTGCTACAGACTATGAACTAAATGCTCCTTTAATGCACAAGGTGCATCCTTATTTGGAGTATACAAGCCCCTTAGTGCAAATTGCCATGTATACATTGTGTATATATTATTTATTCACACTTAAATGTTTGTGATACACCTAAGAGGGCCACAGTACCTGGACTGTTTCCATCTGCCAAAGTTAGTTTCTGAATGATCTGTATGGATAAACCGGTGATGCTTTTAAAATTACACCATATATTGAGGCATAATTACATTACATGTAATAAACATTGATGAAATTGGTCATCTTTAGAGCAGCTAAAATATATTTTTTTTCATGACAATGAACAGAAACAGACAGGATTGCAAGATTCCATACTTTATATTGGATTATTTAATAACATTACTGTACTCAAATTAGCTTTGTGAAAAAAAAAAAATATGGCGGCATCAACTGTCTTTTTTTTTTACTAAGGTATTCCTGTGCACATCTTTCAAATACCCCAATTTTATGATCTTGAAATAGTTAAAGGGAATTTTACAACTGGATCATTCTGATTTGGCATGCATCTACTCTAGATGAAAACCAGTATCATAAATCACCCATGCCATTAATATGGCATTATATAGCCATGTCTCCTGAGGCTGTGGGAACCACTATTGCCAGATTGATGCTAAATAAGTTCACTTATAATTTTGTTAAAAGTTTACCAAATAAATTTGAGTTGTAACCTAACAAATGTAATTTTTTAAAGCGGTTGTATACCCGCTGACTTTTTTTTTTTATACACCTGTAAAGGAAAAGGCATAATGAGCTTGTATGCACAGCATACAAGCTCATTATGAAATACTTACCTTAGAACGAGGCGTCGGTGTCCCTCTCGGTCCACGCTGAGGCAGCTGACATTATGCCTCGGCGTGTCTTGCGGGTATCGCGGCTCCAGCGCTGTGAGTGGCTGGAGCCACGATTCGTCACTCCCGCGCATGCGCGCAGGAGACTTCTTTCCGGCGGCCGCCGGGCCTTCAGCCGAGAATCCCCTGTGCGCATGCGCCGCTGCAGTCAGCAGCACAGTGCAAGGGGAATATCTCCTAAACCTTAAAGGTTTAGGGCAGGGATATGCAATTAGCGGACCTCCAGCTGTTGCCAAACTACAAGTCCCATGAGGCAAAGCAAGACTGACAGCATCAAGCATGACACCCAGGGGCAGAGGCATGATGGGACTTGTAGTTTGGCAACAGCTGGAGGTCCGCTAATTGCATATCCCTGGTTTAGGAGATAATTCTTTTACCTACAGGTAAGCCTTAGTATAGGCTTACCTGTAGGTAAAAGTTACAAAAAAGACTATACAACCACTTTAAGGGCTAGTACACCCAATGAATGAGCGGCCTTGAAGCAACACGCTCGTGTTAAATGTACTGCAATATACCTCCCTCTAGTCAATAGGCCCTCAAACTCTGTACATATTACATATGTTATCAAGAGCCAAAGGCATACAAATCTGTCCCCTGGATTTAACAGTAATTACATCTTTGTGCCTAAAGAAACTGATAGAGTGGGAGAGTGATTAATTGTATTCTATATTAGGATAAGCATAATTCATCTCCAAAAAGATTTAATAGGTTGAGTTGGGAACCCCTGGCCTGTAGAACAGTAGACCCCATAATAGGCTCTCACAGGATTGCAAGCAGCCAATGTACGTCTCATTGTGTTTACCTGGTTTGTAGATTGTACCCCCTGACTGGCAAAGGTAAATAGCTGTCTTTACTTGCCAGACTGACAAACCAACATGTCCAGATATCTGCACAGTCAACCAAAGCTCTAGTAACTATTACAATGTCTGAGTCAGAGAGATATCTGAAGCGTTCCTACAGCTGAGCACTGCACGGCAAAACATTTACAGTACAACCTATAAAGTTAATCTTTTTTATGTGCTGTAATCGGAAAGTATTAGAATATGGTACTTGTAATATTACATACTACTGTGTGTACCATAACCAGAGACAGTTAAAAGATCTACCAGTGTAGGCCAGATTTAGGCATCGCCTAAAGGAGATGAAGTTGTTTTATTGGCCTCTTCTCAAGCTCCCCACTCGGACTGGCCAGATGTTGTGTTCCCTTTGATCTGAACAACACGTCAGGGCTCAGACAATAAGATTGTTTTACAATTTATTGTGCCTTTGATTCTTGCACACTGATGAGTTTTAAATTTGTTACCCAACGCGCTGGCCGCACGAGGAGGGACCACAGAGGGAAAAGAAGCCTGGAGGCAACAGGCAAAGGTGTCTCTGATTTCAAACTCTGACTTGAAGGACAAATCAAAAGCAAGACTGAATAGGATTTCACATGGCGGCTGCTTTTCCCCAACTACAAACATATTCAAAGCTTGACATACAAGGGCAAGTGAACTATTTAAATAACCAACATGACATTTACTGAATATGGTTGCCTGCCTTTAAACAACACAGCTGACGCATAAGATAGATTTGTGAATGAAATATATTTTTTTTGTTTGGATTACTGCCTTTGTTCCAAATGGGGAGATTGCCCTGGTCCTTGATCCTAGTGACCATTGTCCCAAGTACAGAGAGTAATGGGAAATTCAACATTTTTGATTGTTTTAAGAACAGTAAGTATGGGGGGAAAAAGGGGCCAAGATGGGATTTTTCTTTATTTTTAAAATATCTCCTCTACTTCTTGCTGAGTCTCTTGGACAGGAACGCAAAGGAAAGAAAACCTACAATGAAATATATATACTGTATGAGAGATATACACATATAGGCTATGATTGATTACCTCTACTTCTGAAAAGGATAGTTCCTTCACTAGTATGCTGAACTAACAGCTTCAGAACTTTGAGATGCCAATTCAGATGTACAGCTCAAGTGTTCTGATTTTACTCTTAATGCGGAGGTCCAACCAATTTTTTTTTAAAAGCCAGCAGCTACAAATACTGCAGCTGCTAACTTTTAAAAAATGGACACTTACCTGTCCAGCGCTCCCGCGATGTCGGCAGCCGAGGTCGAAAAATCGCTCGTCTCTCGGCTGTCCCCGCCGCCATCCTCGGTGAGGGAATCAGGAAGTGAAGCATTGCGGCTTCACTGCCAGGTTCCCTACTGCGCATGCGGCACGGCCCGTCCTCACTGGTCCCCGCTCTCTCCTGGGACCAGTGTGTTTCCCAGGAGACAGCTGGGGGGGGAGGGGCAGAAAGTGGTGTGACCGACAGGAGTCTATGTACGGAAGTGGGTGCAAATTCCTGTTTTAGACAGGTATCTGCACCCCCCTCCCCCCTGAAAGGTGCCAAATGTGACACTGGAGGGGCGGTGGGTTCCAAAATGCGGAAGTTCAATTTTTGTGTGGAACTCTGCTTTAAATGGCTTTTTTAGAAAAAAATATTAGCAATTGCAGCATGTTTGTGTCAGATGTCCTTTATCCACTTTTGTACTGTCCTACCTTTTAAAATGGTTAAGAGGTGGACTAATGAGCCAAAATTTGCTCATCAATGTTGGCATCCTTGGATGGCTCTGTTAAATGCTACTGTACAGAGCCAATCTAATTGGCTACAGCTGTCCCCTGCCGGCTCTAAGATTGGAAAACTGAATGATCACATGACTGCTAATCACTCAGTTCTCGATCCTCAGTGAGCAGAGTGTGGTGACTGTCAGCTCACTGGAGAGCTGGGGACGGGAGCGGCGCACTGATAGGCTGAGCCAGCTGCAGGTCAATAATGTCGGGAAGAAAAATAAGGTGACTCCGCGCAAAGGGCTTCAAACACAACACAGTAGTTAGAACTGCTGCCTCTACTTATTGCTACCTCCTGGTTAGGTGGAGCAAAGATATGAAATAAAATGAGGGGTGTAGTAATGGCGCTGTTCTACTGGGAGCCTGACAATGGTAAAAAATGAGCAAAAAAATGAGCAAAAAAAATGAGCAAAAAACCGGCTCTGCCTGGTGTTTGCCGTTTGCCCTTCAGGTGGTGGGTATGAAGGTATATTCGGAACCTGAGTTGAGTGAGACCTCTAGTGGAATTACAAGTAAAATTGGTAAATAGAGTAAAATAAAATAAAGTAGAGTGTCTCTGTCAGGTGTTTGCTTGATCCTAAGTGATGGACGTCCAAAAGTGGTAGTGTTAATAGGTGTACAAGTGGGTGAAAAAAATTGGTTGAAATTAATAAGTGGTATGTATTTTCCAAGTCCGGCTCGGCCAGGTGTTTGCTGACTGTGAACCAGCTTATGGAGGTGCTGTGAAGCAGATAGATGCTACCAATGTAGTGCTGCAAGAAATGCAGTGTGAGTAGGTAAGTTGCAATAAATTACAATGTATTAAAGTGTTGTCTCGGCCGGGTGTTTACTAAACCCAGCTGCGATTATGCTTAATCCCTAGTGGTTGAGCAGTTAGAGTGTTTGAGTGATCCGTGATACACTCTAATAATGCACATAAAATATTCAACATAAATTGAAACTAATAATAGAAATATTAAAATAATAAAACTGATAATAAAATCAAATAAAGTCCAATGGTGAACAGTCCAAAAATGGTGACAAGATAAATTGGTGACTTTGCTGCAGTGCTTGTCTTAGTAGCCAGTGCCGTGAATGTGATTATCCGTGATTGTTTAAGATGTTACACTCACCAGATCCTTCATACCCTCGAGGGGTATGATGCAGTCACAGTATATGCCACTGTGTAGCAGTCTCAGGAAATCAGGGTGGCTCCTATGGTCCCTTTTGGTGCTCCGAGAAGGTGAGGGTTATAGAAAGGAAAAAAAGGATGCCCATAGTGTGAACCCGTATAAAATTGGTTTATTAATGAAATCGGAAAAAAAGGGTACTCACATAGTAATAGACAATTTAAAGCATTTAAAATGGCGCTTTGCCAGTGAAGAGCGATCCGAAGGTGTAGGAAGTGATGAAACGACGTGACTCCGCCCAACTATAATGTCGGGATCCCTGCAGAGCCTGGACCAGCTCTGCGATTTCATCTGAATCTAGGTCACAGGAGATTAAAATTAAGTGCACTTCTGTGACCCACAGAAGTATAATAAAAAGGTTTGGCCATACTTCTCCTTTAACACCCTCCTATCCTACACTGCTGATCTCCACATGGTCTCTTTATGTGGCCTATATATTAACTCTTCAACTCTTATCCTGCACATCTGTACATGTAACCCCTTCATTTGTATTTCTCCACTGTATGTGACCTGATTAAGAAAGTAAAGTTTAACAGCTTAGGGTTGTTTTTAAAAACTATTCTCTATCCCCCCCCCCCCCCCGCTCCCCCAAATTCTTTATCAATATACCAAGATACAGAGGGTATACATAAAAAGAGAAAAGAGGGCGACAACACAGAATCATACAAATGCTTCCTGATAGGAGCGTTAAGAAGGCAGGTATCACAACATTAAAGCTGCTAGATATACAATACAAAGAACATTTCATGGATGTACTTGTATAAAAGGGTGTAAAAGACCACTGCATACAGCATTGTGCCTATCTGTACACAAGACAAATTCAGAAAACAAAAAGGGAGGGGAAAGGAGATGTCCAGTCCTTTCACCTCTCGAAGGGATCATGGTTGAACTTAGGTCACCTGCAGTTGTAATCGGAGGAATACACAAATTCATGCCAGTAGAACAACTTTTTTTCATGTGAATTTGTCATGTAGACTCCTCTCTGTCGTGATCAGGTCCCGCGTCTCATAGATTTTTCAGAACTTTAGACAAAAAAAAAAAATGGTGATCGAAGGGAGCTTGGTGCAGTTTCCAGAAAATTTTTAATACAGCTTTTTGCTGCACTCACTAGGCGTGGGAAAATGGAGTGTCTGTAGGTCTTGCTTGGGAACGTGTGATGTTGCAACAGGAAAAAAGGCAAGGTCCTGTGGGATACTCTTTTCTATTCTTAATGAATAAAACACTCACCTCATTTTGTACTGAATGACAAAAATGCTTACACGTTTGCAAACAGACATGTTACAGACTTTTTCCTAGTTCACACCAACTTTGCTTTGACAGCACTTTCACACAAAGTAAAATCAGTAAGAGGTTTTAAGATTTATATTATATACATTAGCCCAGAATAGCTTGCAAAACAGTATAGTGAAGAATAAAAAGGATAAGCTATATAAAAATACAAACAAACATACTGTCTACCAAATGCTGTATTTTGTTAGAAGTCTTCCTTTAATATAACATGATTAGACATGATTCAGAGTCAAACATTTACCATAGCCATGGCAAAACTTTGCCCATTGTAGTATTTTTAACCCTGCTGACCTTGGGATGCCTGAGCTTGGCAGTTAAAATATCTTGCAGCTTTGCCAACTGAGGGATTTTGCAATATTTGAACCGTCTGAGGCCCGATCACTGCATAACTCCCCTCCCAAGCCTTAGAAGTCTTCCTACTTCTGTGATGAAGCAGTATATTAAGGGGAGGAAATTTAGAACCTCATAAAAACAAACAGCATGAAGCGGCAGACACACGAGAACAGGTTTTTATTAAAAGTGACGCTCAGCATATTTACATCTGTGTGCCATAAATACTGCGCTTTTTACAAGTTAAAAATATAAGTGTTACGTTAACCAAACATTTACAAAGAACATGGGCCCCGCTCTACATGACTGACATCATTAGTTTACACATCACATGTCTTTTTCAAATTGCAGATACACAGTAGCCAATCAAATAAAACATTTTCAATATTTTCCATGTTACATAAATCTTGGTGGACAAATATTTATTCTTTGTCCTCTAGCTATTACAATTTACCTGATCTTTCATCGAATCCAGATGTGCCATTTCCATTTCTTGTTCCTCATTCATTAGGCCGCATTCACAAAGGCATACACCCAGGTGAGGGCAGTGTTGCTTGCATCCCCATGGAGGCAGTCCCATTCATGTCAACTGGGATGCAGCGACTGCATGGACACAGATGCTGCTCCCAATTTGACATCTGTATGGGTGTATGGCCTCAAACGCAGACAGTTTGCATTCAGGGCTATGCACCTGCACAGATGTCAAATTAGAAGCAGGGGCTGTGTCCATGCAGCCACTGCATCACAATTGACATAAATGGGACTGCATGCATAAGGATGCAAGCACCACCTGTGCGGGCAAACATGGTCCTTGCAGGGGTGTATGCTTTAGTATGCCTGTCTGAATGAGGCCTTGGGCTTTAAGAAGGAATTTTTTTTTCCCCCTAATCACACTTACCTAGGTGGATGCAGCATCGGTCTGATGCTGCATCTGCCTCCCGGCGCCTCTACACTGAGAACCGAGCAATCGAACACCGTTGATCACTCGGTTTTCAGAGCTCCGTGAGCAGAGAGCTGTAGACTGTCAGTCACAGCTCTCTGCACTTCTCCCCCTCGCTCATTGGAGCGCTAAGCAATGGAGGGGGCGGAGCAGTCATCTCAGCCTCTCAGAGGCTCGCTGAGATGGGTGTCAGTCCAGGCACCTGGCGGATCCAGACTCCGTGGTCAGAATAACGCGCTGCCTGGACTGATCTGAGTGACGTCAGCAGAGAGTGAACTTCAGACCGCTCTCTGCTGAAAACGGGTCACAGGAGTGCAAAAACAAATTGCACTCCTGTGATCCATAGGAGAAGTCCAGCCAAATGAGCTTTGGCTGGACTTCTCCTTTAAGCATTAAAAGCAGGGAGATTATAACAGAAAATTGCCATCAAAGGACTTACCAATTGAATTTAGTGGTACACAGAGATCCTTTATTTCTTCAGAACACTTCAGATTAATGCTATTTAGCCACATTATTAGATTATTTCCCTACAAAACCTATAGCTTAAAATTGAACTGCATTTACATTTTTAAAGAAAAAGTAGGAAAGGATCAAAAACGCATTCATGCATTAACGAATGATGGGGGGAAGCAATTCTTATTGCCCAGCTCTATCCAAAAAGTCAGTTTTGTGTGGGCTCTTTTCAGGTGAGATACCTGGCCTTTATTATAAAGACACTACAATGGTATGATTTCTCCACTGTAGTTTGTCTCTTCCCCATCATAAGTTCATAACAAAGGAATTCCTCTGTTGCAGTGGCATTTCCATATTTTTTTTTCTAACTTATATATGTGACTGCTTTTATACAGTGATAACTGTGAGAGGTGGGAGGAGCTGGGAATTCTGGTGCAAAATATAATTTTTTTTAATTGAAGGACAACATCATCTTAAAGTAATGATTGCGTTTTAAAATCTGCAGTCGTTAAATTGCCCTGCCATGCCAAGACATGCTAAAACTGATCCTTAAGTCTATTGTATGCAATTGTATTATGCCTTGGGTGCAAATTTTACACACCATAAAGTGCCTTTTGCAGGTTGATAAATCAGAATCTAAGTGTACAAATTCTCCAGCCTCCCAAGACCTGTTGCTCTGTTTTATCAGCAATCTTTTACACTTCATGCTCCTTCCTGTCAGAATGCAAGCCATACTAATGTCAGTGGGAGATTTCCCAAAACAAACAGTGGAAGTGACAGATTGCCACGTGAACTTCACAGCAGTAAATCTTGAAGGCAGTGTCATAGGGAGTGTAATTTCACAAATTAGGTGCTTTAGGAGTAAAGAGGAAACTGTCAAGATAGATATCATTGAACCTGCCATTGCTGACTTGTCTTTAGAAGTGCTGCTTTGGAGAGGTCATCCTTATTCCTTCTTCGCTACTTAATCACGGGTGTGGAACAGATGTTGTCAGAGGCTCACCAGGTTGTGAAAGGATGACAACTCCAAAACCTTCACCCAAAAAAATAAGTGATGGTGGAAGTAGTAGAATATCTTTGGTGCCTTGGCAAATGGATGACTACAAATACTGAATGAACAAGGCGTAGCAGTTTGTATTGCATGAAATTCTACAACATCAAGGCTACCTATAATCTCAAAATCAGCTGGGTCATTTAAAATTACAATGAGATAAAATA